>OZ007586.1:196594009-197925086 GCA_963931845.1 Maratus michaelseni | reverse complement strand
GCAGTTACTAATTCCTTTAACATTATATAATAAAATATTAATAACTATTCACTGATTTATAATATAATAGTTAAACGCATAAATGTAATGGTATATGGCAAAACAGTACGAGTAATAATACCATGAACATTCAATGTTCTCACCGGGTTTGTTAATTAACTCATCTAAATAATTATAAAATTAAGCGTGCAACTAATCAATAGGATTCTGTTAAAATAGACCACGAAACAATTCATTTATTCATTATGAAATGAGAAAAATAAATTTGCAATTTATTAGAATTTTCTGCTTAAGTTTAAAAGTTTCATCTTGAAAGGTAATGTCAATATGAGCTGAAATCGATAGTATGCATCACTACAAAAATAAAAAAAATGGTGGTTCATGAGTGGTTGGTTATCTTCTTATGATAAATTAAATAATATATATTTAATTATCCTACCTTTAACTTTACAAAGCAGATATTTAGTCCATAAATCACCGAGTATATTTTGAATTTTCATTCACTAGAAAGATCTAAAATATTAAAGACAGATGTGTTTTGTGTTTTTTTTTTTAGTTTCTTGAAGAAATCATTGCGCGCAGAATTACAACATCTGTGAAGGAATGTACCAAAATCTCTTAAATTTACTCTCAAAGGTTTTACGATTTTAAATTAGTCATTTCAAATTAATTTACTAAATATCTGAAATGTGATATTCTTTGTGATTTTGCATTTATAATATATACTGATCGATGGATACAATTTAAAAAAAGCATTCATTTAGAGAAAGCCATTTTTTTTTAAACTGCGATTTCCCCTTTTTTAAGATGTAAAATAAAAATTACAAAATCAGATACAACTTTTAAATTTATCAATTTTATTTGCTAATAGCTATTCTGTACGTGGTATAGTTCAAGAGTTAATCTATTTCAAAGTTAGCGCTTTAACTCTCGAAAAGTAAACAACTCAACCCTACCGAACCAAAGTTGAGTTCAGTTAAGTTGAGTTGTTCATAGATTTACGGACAAAAGAAATAAACCCAATACTCAAATTAGAATAGTTTTATAAAAGAGTGGCGACTTGCGTACAAGAAAAGAATGGCACCTTTATAGCGAAATTAGACAAACAGATATAGACAGCCTCATAAATATCATAGGGGCGACATAACCATAGGACCAATTGTATTTTATATGTTATAAAAAAAATGTATTTTTATAACGAAACAGAGGTGAAGAACCAAAACTCGTGGGGGGGGGGCAGACATAAGGGGCCGCAAAACCCATGTAAGTATTGTTTACAGGCATTATTGGAAATTTTGGTATGAAAAACAGTTTAGAGACCCATTATAATTAATATCATTTTAATTATGAGGTAGTGGGCTCTCTACTATCATAGGCCAAAACAATAAGCCCCCCCTAAAAAGGTCTTGAACAATTAGCTCCCTTTTCAAAATATTTTAACAATGAAAAAGAAGGTCGCAATGACTTTGAGGGTCCTTTAAATCAATTTGGGGCTTGTCTAATGGCAGTGCTGGAAATTTAATTCACGTGTGAATAATATTTTAGTGCCTCAATATAGCGATTTTCCTTCAAAAGAATAAGTAGTAGAATCAACACCAGCTGAGGGCACATACTATAAGTTCACAACAAACCGTGTAATTATCGTGTACTGGTAGTGTTCAAAATATAACTTAGGGGAGAATTGTAGTGCCATATTGGAGTGATTGTTGTTTTTTATTAGGAAGTGTTCTCCCACCTCCAACGGGCCCAAGCATAAATGGCCAACAAAAACAACATAGAACAATTACTTTCAGCTTGTAATATTTTTGCCATTCCATTTTAGTGGTTTTCGCTTTAAAAATTATGCAGACAAACCCTATTCTTTGGGTTCCCTAACACCATGTAAGTATTATAATGCCACTGTTCGAAATCTAATTAACATGTTAAAATTACTTAGGGTCCCATTATACCCAATTATACATATATGCACTCATTATACATATTACAGTCAATTATATACAGTGTGTCCCCAAAAAATTGACCTCGGCTTTTATTCCTTAAATATTGATCATAGACACATATTATAAATTAAAAATTTACGTAAAAAAAGGTACATAATTTTATGAAATCGATTAAAATTTTCAGGGGATAAAATTTGAAGAAATAAAAATTTTTAAATTTTTATACGGCCTCCATACAAAAAAATTCTTAATGAGTAAAATGCGCCCCATACGCTAATAAGGTCATGTACAAAATTTCAACATTTTATCATAAAAGCCGCAGAGATATGAAAATGCATAAACGCTGACTTAAACCGCTTTTCGATGCCTGGATATGAGTTCGCAAAAGGGAAAAATCATGTCAGCTGATCGCGTTTTAGGGTTCATACGCAAATTACGAAAGAAAAAAATGATTGCATAAATAAATAACAATTGTGCTATTTATTGGTACAAAAGTATATAAACTGTGTAGAAATAAAATCATTAGGCAAAGATTACAAAGTTTCTTCAAAATGTTTTCCATCCATCCCAATACAGATATGCATTCCTCAGATAAAACTTATGTGTACTCGATCAAGTTCTTTTACGGTGATGAAACGATAAACATCTTGAATGCGTTGTTGCAATTTAGCTTTATTTAAGGGAGGTGTGAACAAACAGCTGTGCGTAAACGACCCTACAAACAAAAATCTTTAGGCGTTAAATCAAATATAAACATTTACATTTTAATTTATGATTAACCCCAATGAACCAGCTTTGTTTAAACCTATTTCTGCGACTTTTTATAATAAAATTCTGACATTTTTTACATGACCTTATTAATGTATGGGGCATGTTTCACTAATTGTGAATGTTTTGTACGGGGCCGTATCCAAATTTTAATCTTGTATTTTTTCAAATTTAATCCCCTGAAAATTTTAATCGATTTCATAAAATTCTGCACCTTTTTTACGTAACTTTGTAATTTATAATATATGTCTATGATCAATGTTTTTGGGAACACCTGTTTATAATCCAAACATTAGGGACCCTCCCATACAGAGGGTCCTAGATTTAATGTTTGGAAAATAATTTAGAAACCTACTATATTGATTTTCGATTTTTATGAATTTTAGTGGGTCCACTAATATAGGGTGTCCAAACTGCAATCAAACTCAGTTAATACAAGAAGAAAGGGAATTACAAAAGTCCTCGTACTAAACGTTACCTTGAAGATAATAAAAATCTTAAAAACCCACACTTAATTAAACTTATTACTACTATTACTTTCTCTAAGTATCCCAATGCTATGATTAACTTAATATCATAAAGTTAAGATAAAATATTCAGTCATACTTTAGTGAGTGTCATATTCTTTACACGGGTCATTTTTTGGTCTTTTTTTAGTCTAAGCCTAAATAAAAGTAGTAATTTAAAGGACACGAACGACGTACAGTAATGCAACTGATTACTTTATGTTCCCGGAAAAACTCGGCTAATACTACAATAATCACTGCAATTTTCGAGCTATTCAATTCATATGTTTTTTTTTCATATTAACTCTGCAATAAGAGACTGGTTAGTGTGGCCCAAAGAGCGGATTTAACGAAAGAAAATAATCAAAGGCTTTATATCATGCCCCTTCATTTCCATAGCTCAGTTGTAAATCTTACAAATGGGCGATATTTGAAGCTTCCTTATTTCTTCCATTCTTTCCAGAACTCGGGACATTCTTACACAATTTCTGTGGTGAGGGGCTTCTAGGAAGGTTGAAATTCTGCCTGGGAAATCTTTCAAATTACTACATTTTGACAGACAGTTGTGTTGTAGAAATATTATCGCCCATAGAGAACAGTGTTGGATAAGAAGGGAAATTGTTTCTTAATCATACCTTACTTTTCGCCGAAAATCACATTAAAATGAACAGTCGTTTTACTCGTTTTAGCAGTGACCTTTGTAACTCGTAAAAAGCGTTAAAATCTTAATATAGTTTAAATGATGAACCATTCTGAACGTACAATTTGCATGTTTTAACCGTGCTTTCATTTTAGCCGTGCTCGTATTAGGAGAGTTTGACTGTAATATTTTTAAAGTGTAAAATAAAATTGTCATTCCCCCTCCCCCTCAAACCCTACAAATATTATCTTAACTCAATTGGCGTTACACTATCATTTCACCTTAAAGGGTTATGTATTCACGATGGCAACGCTTGGAAGTAGATCCAATTACGGAAGATAGATCGAATGTAAAAAATGAAATTACTTTCACAATTTGTTTCGATTTTTGCCATTAATTTTTAATTTCATGATCATAACATATTGGTAATTAATCTTGCTATCACAAACGATGCCATAATTGGACAGATTTATTTTTTCCAGCTTTGAATAATATAAAAAAGGCATTTGAGTATTTTTAAAACAATTACTAGACATTTAATGTATTTCTCAAATTTGAACAAACAACTGTTAATACAATGTTTAAATATTATATGTAAATCAATAAATTATTTTTTAAATCGTTCTTACTTTATAATGTTTATTTGTGTAATTTGTTTTTGAATATTAAATATCTATATTTTTCCAAAGTAAGGATAAAAAAATAACTAAAACGACTTCGACGACGAAAAAAATTAACGAATAAAACAAAAATAAAAAACTTCACAACACGTGTTATCCATAAAAATTTCAAATACGCAAAATGCTAGAAACAGATATATATGGTTTGACAGTTTTCTGATTTATCAGAAAGAAAAAAAAAAGGTTTAAATTATATTTTTCTTAGGACCCTCTGACTGATCAGCAAAAGGCCTAAATTGTAATGTTATTTACTCCGTATTTTCTTTAAAGGCTGAAAACAGGTTATTATTCCAAAATTATATAAAATACTTAATTATATATATGAATATAAACATTGAGGGTATCAATCATCACTCAATAAATTAAAACTGCTTTATGTATATAGAATTATATTAATTTAAAGAATGCTTGTAATGCAGTGAAAACTGAAGCTTAGTGAACGTTTTAACACAGGCTTGGCAGGGAGAGAATTAAAATAATAATATAACAAAATATATTATAAAATAAATATTATAGAAGATATTATAAAAGATATCAGATATTATAAAATAAATATCTGAAATGATAATAGATTCCATATAAATAGAGCAAATGTAACCCAATAACATAAGAACAAATAATGGAATTTTAATATCAAATGATATTAAAATGGAATTCGAAAAGAAGAGAGGCATGTGCAATGTATAATCATCAGTTTAGTAGTACACTGCACATGTCAAAAAATAATGCAATATTTCATAAAATATAGTGAGAAATTTTCTTTGAACAGTATATTTCTACCAATTCATCTTATTTGAAAGCCAAATTCTTTAAAACTACTTGAGAATATATTTTCATTAAAATCATACAGATATTTTATATTTTTAGTTTAATTACTGTCATTTTCGAGACAGTTCATTTTGATTAATGCTGCTAGTAAAGTGTGTATTTTTTTATTAAAGTTAAATAATTAATTTACATTTTCCCGATAATCAGTTGAGTAGCCTTGATATATCTAAAGTGGATACTAAAAGAGTATTATAAAAGAGTAAAATAAAATAATTTTTTTTAAAAATTCGTTTTGAGCAATTAATTGTCAATTGTTATAGCTGTACCTCTAGATTATTGTAGCAAAGAAATGTACTTTTTAGACATAAATTTTTAAAATGCATAATTCAAATTTATTTTAAAATGTCCTAGAATATCATTCAAATTTCATTTGAAAGTAATGTTTTTCTATTCCTATCATCTTTCCTATATATATGAGAAAATGTCCTGAATTCTTAGCACTGTGGACGGTACGACAAATGCTATCAAAATTAGTATGCTATAGAAAATTTAGGTTCTGGTGTTTTTAACGTCGCTTTATTTATATCATTTTGCACCAGGAATCATCTCAATAATTATTAATCAATTTAAATATTTATCATCTATGCAAATTTCATAATTTCAAACTTGAAGACGTTTAAGAAAATAAAACTAATCTATCTTTATAAGTTAGTTGTTTATGAAGATCACAGCTGCATGAAGAACTAGAATTTTACAGTTACTTATATTTCCAAAAATGCAACCCTATCAATTTTCATTAAAAGTTATTTACATTATTTACCAATAGGCAAGTATAATATCAATCATAATTTTAGACAATTCTCTTTTGAATTAATTTGACGTATAATATCGAAACACAATTGATTTTAATGCATTTAAATAGATAAGTCAGGCTTTCTTAGTATCGCCATTTCTTGCAAAGTTATTTCTCGAAAAGTTTTGTACTCGAAGCAAAATATCTACCGATTTATTTGGCTTGTTTTAGCTGTTAACAACATTGAAATTTTGATCAATAACGTACATTATACCATATGCCTTCTTATAACACTCAAATTAATTTTATTTATTTCACTTTCATGTCGCAAAAGTAATTACAATGCAAATGTTGATTAAAATCAAAATAGTTATGAGAGCGAAGATTACCTTCTCTAAGATATCCTCTTTTAGTATCCACTTTAGATATATCAAGGCTACTCAACTGATTATCGGGAAAATGTTAATTAATTAATTAACTTTAATAAAAAAAATACACACTTTACTAGCAGCATTAATCAAAATGAACTGTCTCGAAAATGACAGTAATTAAACTAAAAATATAAAATATCTGTATGATTTTAATGAAAATATATTCTCAAGTAGATTTAAAGAATTTGGCTTTCAAATAAGATGAATTGGTAGAAATAGACTGTTCAAAGAAAATTTCTCACTATATTTTATGAAATATTGCATTATTTTTTGACATGTGCAGTGTACTACTAAACTGATGATTATACATTGCACATGTCTCTTTTCTTTTCGAATTCCATTTTAATATCATTTGATATTAAAATTCCATTATTTGTTCTATGTTATTGGGTTACATTTGCTCTATTTATATAGAATCTATTATCATTTCAGATATTTATTTTATAATATCTAATATCTTTTATAATATCTTCTATAATATGTATTTTATAATATATTTTGTTATATTATTATTTTAATCCTCTCACTGCCAAGCCTGTGTTAAAACGTTCACTAAGCTCCAGTTTTCATTGCATTACAAGCATTATTTAAATTAATATAATTCTATATATATAAAGCAGTCTTAATTTATTGAGTAATGATTGATACCCTCAATGTTTATATTCATATATATAATTAAGTATTTTATATAATTTTGGAATAATCACCTTTTTTCAGCCTTTAAAGAAAATACGGAGAAAACAACATTACAATTTAGCCCTTTTGCTGGTCAGTCAGAGGGTCCTAAGAAAAATATAATTTAGACCTTTTTTTTTTTCTTTCTGATAAATCAGAAAACTGTCAATCCATATATATCTGTTTCTAGCATTTTGCGTATTTGAAATTTTTATGGATAACAGGTCTCGTAAAGTTTTTTTTTTCCGTTTTATTCGTTAATTTTTTTCGTCGTCGAAGTCGTTTTAGTTATTTTTTTATCCTTACTTTGGAAAAATATAGATATTTAATATTCAAAAATAAATTACACAAATAAACATTATAAAGTAAGAACGATTTAAAAAATAATTTATTGATTTACATATAATATTTAAACATTGTATTAACAGTTGTTTGTTTAAATTTGAGAAATAAATTAAATGTCTAGTAATTGTTTTAAAAATACTCAAATGCCTTTTATATATTATTCAAAGCTGGAAAAAATAAATCTGTATAATTATGGCATCGTTTGTGATAGCAAGATTAATTACCAATATGTTATGATCATGAAATTCAAAATTAATGGCAAAAATCGAAACAAATTGGGCAATATGCATAAAAAATTGCCATATTTTATTAATATATTATGTATATATCAAAACGAATGTACAGATATGTATAATTTTAAAATCTGCGCCTATTTTAAAGAAATCATTGGTTTTCTACCAATAAGAAAAAAGGCTGGAACATTTTTAAACATGAATTTCTTATGGAATATTTTCTTTATTGAAAAATTTTTTCGCGCAAAATTTATATAATTTATATGTAATGCTTCTTTCATGTCAGTCATAAGAGCTTTTAACCCTTTCCGGCACAGTGGTCCCACTGCGGGTACACCTAACTTTAATTCCAAACTTGCATTCGGCACCAAGAATATTTTAATAAAATTTTGCTTCTGTAATCGAATCTTAAAATAAGGATTTTTCTTTTCTAAAAAAGTCGTTTGTAAATTCCGGTGTCAGTCAGTAATTTCGCATTTTACGAACAGAATTTGTTTGTGCCTGAAAGGGTTAAATAAAAGTAAAAAATTCTCAACATGAACATCCACTATGCCTTAAAAATATCTACATTTTACCAACGTCATTAGCTTATATAATGAACTAAAACACTATTGTTACAGTTAAAATACTACATTGCTTCATATAGTGTATTATCACGTTCAAACGAATTATTTCCCGCTATATAATTTAGTGAAAACAACAATTATCAATATGATCATTATTGACTTCCGCAGTAGCGGTAATAAGGAACATATTTTAATGAATATATCTAATGTAGGTGATATCATCAAGATATTTAAGGCTTTTCTCTGAAACTTTATTCTCCAGTAGCATTGTTTCACGTCAGAAATGCCCACCACATTAAATTTGTCTATATAAAAATATTATATGAGTAATATTTTGGACCAGGATTTAATCTCTAGCGCAACAAAATTAAATCATCATGCTTGAGAAAATTCTGCATGTTCTACAATTTACTCACTATAAATGGATATACAGGGCATAATAGCATAATAAATGAGATTGATGTAAGAATCACTGGCAAGCTCATTAATGCAACAGGGAATTGTTTCTGCTGAAAAAATCCCCTTGCATAAAATATATTTAGTAACAGTTTGGCTACGAAAATTCATATTGTTACATTACGTGATAAATTTAGTCATGAACATATATATAGGTTAAAAAAATCAGTGTAATGCACATCAACATTATTAACATCAAAGGGGTTTCATAGTTGTGATATTCTGTGGCTTAATGTACAGCAAAGAGAATAAGGACGGAAATTTAATCTAGAAAGTTTAGGCGCAAATGTCTTGAAGCAAAAGACGACATTGCATTTATGTTACATAGCTGTCAATGCTTAAAGTTTGTGTTAAATGCACTGCAAAAGTGCGTAAATCAGTTGTAAATCAGTTTACTTGATTTAAGTTATACTTCTAAGGTGAACATACAAGTTAAAAAATATATATTTGAATTAACAAACGATTTGCCATATGACCATATATTTAGTTGTGTTTTTCTCTCCAAATAAATATACAAAAACGTAAAATCTGCGTTACAAAATGTTCATAAGGTTTAATGATAAAATGTAGGAAATGGGGATGCAAAAATGTAAATTTTGTAACTTTTAAAAAATATCTATTTTTACTTAAATGACTTTGAATAAGATGGATAATAACATTTGAAATTTTTTTTTCAAATGAAAGCATGTTCCTAAAGCTAACGATTTATGTAACATCTATTCATCAGCTATCAAAAGGGAATCCCTATACAAAACAACACATTTTAATTATTATTATTTATATATAAAGTTGATATAAAATAACAGTCAAAAATTGGAGCAGGGGAGAAAATCTCTTGTAGTATGTATTGAAATCTCTCTTTGTGAATCTCTCTTTTTATTTTCGCCAAAATTGAACCTTTGCTGAAGCAAAATACTTCTTTTATATTAAAGAAAGTACGCAGAAAGTTTGCAGGCAGCTGAAATTATTATTTGTAGGAGAACGTACCAATCAGTCGATAATTAATAAGCAGCTAAATAAAAGAATTACTGCTGTTAGCAAATGCTTACTTTTGTTATTTTATATAAAAGGCTTGTAAATTAGAAATGATATAACTCACGAATCGGAAACTATCTGAAACAAGCAAACAATAAAACACATTTCTAAAAAGACAGTTTTTTTTTATAATGTATGTATAAAACAGAAATCGTTCCATGTAAATATTGATATAGTTTTTCTACATTTGTTAATCCTTGGCATGTGTAGCCTATTATTTTCGAAGATGTATTCAATCTAATGTTATAAATATTTTAAATAATATTCCGGTTAAAATCAATTTACGTTCACTGCAGAAGTTAATGCACCCCCAATATAATTCTTAAGAAATATAGGTAGCAGTAAAACACAGCCACGAATTGTGTGGGGTGAGGAATGTTAGTGGCATTATACGTAAACCCATCCGGCGTTATTCTAAAATAACTGCTCAAAACTACATCTACTTTAGTTAATACCAAACACTGCAAAACCAGTATCCAATATAATAGGTTTAATTCTTTACGAACTACGAATTCTTGCAAAAGAGAAATGTCCAATCAATATTTCTGTAAGGTTTACAACAGATTTAATTCAACCTTTTATGTCCTCCTATTACAATTATCCTCGAAATCATAACACATGTGCTTGTAGCGTAAATTCTGTTTATCGTGTGCTTTTGCCCACTTTCTTGGTTATTTAAACGAGATTTTCTCTCATAAGGTTCTTCGAAAGTATTTGTTTACTAGTATATAACCCCGTCAAAAATGACAGATTGTTGATCTGCGTTTCTTTTTCATAAGACTTTCATACAAACAAACAGCATGAAGACTTTATTATTGAAAGGTTTGTACTGTAAAAAAGTACATTTAAAATGACAAATGATTTCTACAAATAAAAATGATGAGGATATATATATATATTTTACTCAGTATTAAATTTCGGAAGTAGTTCAACGATTGGACAAAACATTCAAATTAAATATTAACAAATAATCCATGTGCGAAAGTTTTTGTAAAAGAGTGTTATCAATGAGTTTCTAAGCCGTTTGACTCACCAAATAACTCATTGTTTGATTACATAAGCAAAATTAAATGCAAATTACGTTGTACTATGTATTCCTTATATTTTAATTACGTTTGATAAGAAAGAATAATTTTACAGTATATGACCCCTTATCCGGAATTCCAAAATCCGGAAAAACCCGAAGTCAGCAAAAAAATTTCGAAAATTTTCTAAATTTGTATATTTTAACAAAAATTTTAGAATTTTTGAAATTTTTCGAAAATTTTGCCGATTTCTAATTTTTTTTCAGTCCATTGTGTTTTAGTGTGTAATCACTAAAATATTGTTACTTCGGTAGCGGGTGAACACGCCCCCCCCCCTTCTTCCCGAAATTAGAAACAAATCATTTTTCTCTCAAATTTTAGTTTAAAATTAATTTATATTACGATTCGTTTGAAACTAAAAATAGTTATATATTTATTTCATCAAGGGTGATTCTGTTCCGAATTTTCCTAAAAATTTAAGGCATTCGGTTTCGAAAATTTTAGTCTTCAGTCCAAAGATTCGAACATAACAAAATCTCGAATTTTGAGCGATCGTCGCCGAAAAAAACAATTATGTCTATCGTTCGAAGAAAAAGTAGACAATTTCTTCAAAGGATTGCGGAAACAACTTGAATTTTGTCAAAGGATTGAAAAAAAACCGCTAATTTTGTTAACAAATAGCAGAAAATACGCGATTTCTGACAAAGGCTTGCGAAGAAAACGCAAATTTCTTCCAAGGACTCCGAAAAAATGAAAAATTTCTTCAAGGGATCACAAAAAAAAAAAAAAAAAAAAAAAAAAAAACACAAATTTGGTTAAAAGATCGAAAAAAAACGCGAATTTCGTCAAAACTCCTTTCGCCTTTGGTCCAGAGGATTTCGCATAATAGGTCCTGTACTGTATTTAAGATGGAAGCAAAATTTCAAAATACGGCAGTAGATGGCGCCAATGTACTGGATTGATCACTCAAATCCTCCGTACGAAAGAATTCACCGCTATTTCTGAAAAGATAAGTGCTGACAGAAAAAAATATATACAGAAATGTTGATATACGTGTTTTATAAGAAATAGTTTTTGAAGGTTTTAAACAAAATTAAAACATTTAAAAGCTCTAATATGCTTTTACAAATATTTTAACAGCAGAATCGGATGAAGCATAGCCTTTTTAATTAAGCCTAACATGGCGTTTAACTATGGTCGACTCGCAGATCAAGAGTGGTCGAGCCCGGAGCCGTTACAGACACTTTCTTGCCTTTGGATTTTATTATAAGTAAGATTCCGTGAAATATTTTTGTTTCTTAATATTTGAAATGACACGCCGGGCCACTAAAGTATTTACGCGGGACGCCCGTGGACCACGGGTGTTGGGTTGAAGACTCCGAATGTAGGGGATAAAATATCTGAAGGTAAAATCTTCATAAACTTTTTTGCGCCAGTCACGTGCTTTAAATATCTATTACTTCGACAACGGGTGTTATTGTTGCGTAATGCATGTTAAGTTATTTCTAAAAATATACACATAATATTTATATTTACACAATCAATGTACTGCGTATATAAACATATTGATAAGAAACTTTACCGTCATTAAACGGATTAAATTCATTTTCAATATAAACATGAATAAAGAAAATCATCTTCTAGAATAATGCATTCAAAAATAAAACGCAAACGCCCATGGGTGGCGCATATTGTAAAATGTTGAGTGTTGTCGCGTATTGTAAAACGGGATTCACTTACATACTATTTGCAAAATTTTACCAGAAGTTAAAATAATCTGTAAATACATGTCAAAATGCTTTAGCACATAAAATTTGTTTTAATTTTATGTTATTAAAAGCGTTATTGCTAGATTTTGTTTCAATACTGATTTTCTGTACTAATTCCAGTTTCATAATATTGATGATTCCTTCTGAACATGTACTAAAATCTTCTAATTTAAATATTTTATAATTTACAAGTCTAACTAACATGTTGCCTTGATATATAAATGAAAATCCTTTTCGTTGTATATTATATGAAACTAATATCGTGACTACCACAATAATTGATTAAGGGAAGATGATACTACGAAATTCTTTCCAAAATTCCTGTTTGGTTTTAAGTGTACACATCACAAAATAGGATGATAGAGATACTAAGATAAAATTTATGACTATTCTTTCGAAATAACCGCTGCATGTGGGACTTAAGTGTGTCGTAAGACTCCCTCGGTATTTTAGAGCGCATAAAGTTCCCAAATTAGTTTAAGAACAGAAAGTTTCTAGATACACAGAGACTGCTTTATTAAGCTCACGTAAAACGAAAGTGGAAAGTTGAACATAAACGTATATAATAAAATAAAATCAATATTATTAAATAAAATATCAATGAATCAGACAAAAAAAGGGAGAATTCTCTATTTTAAAAGATAATTACGTATTTTCGTTTTGTAACATTTAAAGAAAATTAACAAGCATATAATCGTATGCTACATAGCAGATCTTAGTAGCATGGGATTCTGAATTCCTATTCGTCGAATACTAATGCCTGCAGATTTTAAGTTTTGGCGGACAACTGCTTACTTGGCAATTTCGCTATGATATTTTTATCATTCGCATATGCTAATGTAATGTAATGTTGTTAATGGATCCTTGATATAGAAAAATTAAATTAATTTCAACATTATATATTTTCCTTTTTAAAGCAATTGGTTAATTATGCAATTTTCTGAATATTATAACATTTTCTACCCGTCAATATGAAGCTCTACAAATATGAAATTCCTTATAGCGACACTATAATGTGTGTACGAGCACTTCGTGTTTATGAGAACAAATACAACTAAAACATCGATGGATTCATTTAAGTCATTTTATTGAAATCTGAAAAAATCTGAAATTATTTACATTGGCTGTATAACGCGTGTATGAGTGCTTTGCGCCCATGAAAACTGCAACAACACAAAAAAACACTAGATTCTGCTAAATCGATGTATTGGAATCTCTAAAAATATGAAATTCGTCAAAACCGCAATCACTATAACGAATATTTAAAAAATTCACATTATATAAATTGCGAATATTGTTTAAAATTACTTTTATAACTTAATTAAATATTGAAAAATAGAAACTTTTGATTTTTTCATTCAAATTATTTTTTTATAAATTAATTAAATTTTGAAAATAGAAACTTCCATTTTTTCATTCAAATTAACTTTTTATAATTTAATTCAATATTGAAAAATAAAAAAATAATTTTTTTTTGTTCAAATTATTTTTAGAACTTGAAAAATAGAAACTGTTTATTTTTTTATTCAAATAATTTTTTATAACTTAATTAAATGTTGTAAAAAAAAAGAAACATTTCATTTTTAAATTTTCTGCTACTTAGATCCGAACTGGGTTCTACCGACCTGGAGGAAAACGACATACCACATAGCTACTACGCACACGTACCGGAACAGTTTAGAACAAAATTTTAAACAAACTACTTGCTAAGATTGCTTTAGTCTTAAAAACTCGCCAAATGGACATTCATAACGAAACTGAATCTTTGATCACGCGATCGTACATTTCGATGAATGAGGTTCCGGAATCCGATTTTGTATGTAGCATCCGATTATAAGCATCAAAGTCTAACATTGTACCTTTGTACTTTATCGATTTTGGTTCCAGATAATTCCGAAGACACTTCCAATTTTGGAACCAACAAATCAAATTTAATTTTTCCGAAATTGAAAGTTTCCTGAGAATGCTAACTCAAATAGAAAAAAAACCCCGCAAATGTAAAACATTAGACATCAACCTCAGATATCCCATGAAAAAAAAATCATTACAAAATATTGAAATGCAAACGAGGAATTTGTAAAAAACAAATCTCCTCCATTGGTATAACATTAGCTTGCGAACATCATCACATGAGTAATGTAAACACTTAACACTTTTTCCCCTCCTGACATGCTGGCAGTCATAGATATTATTTTCGCATAACGTAGTTTCCCTGTCGGTGATCATTTCATTTCATTCTTTTCTTCTTGTCCGACTGACTGCTGGCTATCATTTACATAATTTAGTTTAAAATACTTTAAGCTATTTTACAAGCTAATGCTTTGCAAAAAGATCCTGCCTATCAGCAAAACGTACATTTCATCGATAGCAGCCAAAATGTTAAAGAAAATTTTCGTTGTCTGAGAGCAAATTTCAGAAATGTATAGTGTATTTTTTTTCTAATGATTATTAGTATACAAAATGAACAATGTTCTAAAGCTCACGTTACGTATGCAAATGCCTTATTTGAGCTTATTAAAAAATATCATAATTATATTCAGTGTTAAATACTTGAATACTTTTATCAATTTTTATTTAAGCGTACTTCTGAAAGTATAGTTATTAACTTAAAATTTTGTATTTACATTATTTTTATTTTTGAATATATTTACTAAACAAATAAAAATATGTAATATGTTACTCTATATTTATAAAAAATGCATAAAAAATAATAAAAAAAAGAACATATGTAACATCAAAAATGTATTTGTATATTATCAATGATAAAACAAAAATTATGAAATATTCAAAATAAACAAATATTTCTAATATATATTTTATGCATACCCTTTGCATCGATAATAGCCGGTAATCGTCTGGACATTGATTCTACTAATTTTTGAGAGATTTCTAAACTGATTTTTCGCCATGCTTCCATGACAGTTTACTTACAATCAGCTTTTCTTAAAAATTTACTCTTTCTCACTTTTACATACAAAAATGTGCCACAAATTCTCAATAGGATTAAGGTTCTGCGATTGCGGAGAGATTTTCAATAGATTTTTTTGTGTTACATAACAGTCAAAACCTCATTATGTTGGCCTTATGTTTCGGATCGTTTTCATGTTGAAAATAATATGAATCACCATTTCCTAATTTAAATGCAATATTAAATAATTAATATGGCAGTATAATAGCATTCATATTACCTTCATATTACCATTTAGCATTCATATTACCTTCAATAAACACCAGTTGAACGACTCCATTGAAAGAGACGCATTCCTAAATCATCACATTCTACTTCTATGTTTCTCCAGTTGGTCTGAATATTTTTATTTCAAAAGAAATATCCGACTTTTACAAAACCGTTATCTTTTCATTAGAGCGGAATTTCATCGAAAGAAATAAAATTTCTCCAGAATACTCTGGGTTTTTGACATAAGATTTGGTAAACGCAAGTCTTTTCTGCGTACTTGTTTCACTGATATATGGTTCTTTCGAAGAATTCATCCTTTGCTTTATTTGCATTATGGAGGATATTTCGAAATGTTTAAGGTGTAATTATTGTTCATGAAGTTCAAGTGAGAACAACGTCCTATCCTCATGTACTTGGAAAAGGGTTTTTTGACGAATGTTCAATGCTATTTATCTATTGTCTTTAATTTATCTACCTTGGGCGACCAGATTACAATGATTTATGTTGAACCACTACACATTAATCCTGCACAATTACTAAAGAAATCTATCGCACATAGAGATCTGTAAATTTTGTTCCGGATCGTCGAAGATAGGTCCGATTGCACATGAGGTTAAGTTTTTCCACATTAGTAACAAGATTCCGTTTTGTCTCTTTTACCCCAATATTACTATAACGGGCTAAAATATTAATATTAATATTATCCTTTTTTAAATAAAGTTTATTCGGAATTAGTACAGCAATTTTTGAATAGCTTTTCTCTCCGCCGAAAATGAGGACTTTGTTTTTATTAACAGATATCTATTGGAAATCCTACCCATTTAATCTTATATTTTATACCGCTGTATGGAGAAAATCTTGGGTAGTTATTTTTAAAAATTCAAAAAAATGAAATAGATTTTTTTTAATAAACCAAAGAAATAGGGTGATCTATTTTTTTTCTGAAGAGGTTAGAAGTACCTGCCGGTTAGTACTCGCGTGATTAAATCATAATTGGAAGAATACCATATTGGTTCCTGTAGCAACGTGACACGAAGAACGATGCTTATAATTCGGGTTTAGTCACGAGATTCTAATTAGTGAAAGTGCAAGAGATGTTGCGTTTGGCTACTATTTGACAACTAGGTTTCACTTACGAAGGAAGGTACGCCGTCTTTGCAATTGCCGTTGCTACGATCGCTCCATACTATGGGAAAGGCAGTGCTATTTTATTTATGTCTACTTCCAGAAAACCAGAATTCACACTTTTTCGAAAATGTATACCATTCTACTTCACGGATTGATTGCCCGAGTTCATATACATAAGGGTTTCCCTCAATCAAGCGTATATTTGAATAGATTAGAGTTGAGATCTAGCCGGGTTACTTTACGTTATAAAACAAATAGTTTACTGGCAAAATTAATTCAGTTACGAAAACATTTTTAAACAGAAAACATGTATGAAAGGAACCAAAAAAATAATTTTATAAATACATGTATTTTTCTGATGCACTTTCGTGAGATTATTTTTAAAGAGTAAAAAATAATAAAAAAAGAAATTAAATAAACCAAAATTAAATAAAATAAACAAAAAATATTTTAAGTTTAGATGTTTATTTAGTTTTTTACTTTGTAAATGAATAGATAATGAAGAAAATATTTGTAAAATATGAGCTTCAAACTTAAAAAAGAAAAAGAAAAAACATCATAAATGTAATTAAAACTAATAGGAGATTAAATTTGATGGACCTCCCCTTACCAACAAATTTGGTATCATAATGAAATTTTATTAGTTTTATCCATATACATTATTTACTAAGAGCAAAAAATAATAGTAAAGTAGTGCCCGTCTGATCTTTTTCAAACAACAAATTATAGTGCTTTTGAAAATGAAATGAAAATCGTTAGCTCAAAAGAGAAAAAAAGAGAGTGATAACTTCGAGAATAAATCGACAAAAATAAATAGAATACTTCATTTGAAGCTGGTATCCTCTAACAAACAAAATGGTTATTATGATGCGATTTTATTAGCTTTATCCATAAGAATTATTTATTAAACGAAAAATATGAGCAAAGCACAATTTGAATCCTAGAAATAACATCATAAAGAACATAAAACGAAAAAGCTAGATGTCCCTCTTTATAATACTTATGATACAACATAATACTTAAATTTGAAACTGCTTGAGATATGCAGAATTTACGTATATATACGACTTGTTTTGAATGTAATCTGTGGATGCATAATTTTAAGCTGGAGCCACCATGAAGGCCAGACACATAATAATCTTTTTTACTGTTGAAATCCCGAAATTTTTTAATCAAAATATTACCAGTCTGACGCATGTTCTGGTTGCTATGACAATGCGCAGATTGGTCATTATCATATGTCTCCAGTTAACTTAACCATCTTTCGTCAACAAAAGAATCTCATTATATGAATACTTTGAAAACGGATTCATCGGGGAAATTATGAGGAAGAAAGTTTTGGATATAGACCAGTTCTATAATCTCTGTTATTTTCATTCTTAGAATAGTCGGTAATTTTAAAAAGTATATACCTTGTAGGTAATAGTATGAATAAATGAGTGTTGCTATAATGAAATAATATATTCTTCAGAACTCCGAATTAAGTACAATTTTGATAGTATTTGATAATGTATTCGTATGGAGAATATTTCAAATTTAGGAGCATAAAGGTTTTTAAATAATTATAACTAATTAAGATTAAAGAATTTTTATAATAAGTGCAATTTTTGTTAATTTTTAACGCATAATTAAGTACAGGAATATTAAAAATACTTCTACGATGCTGAATATGAAAATAAAAACTAGTTAGATATTCTTAAGTTTTTTAATTTTTATTTTTAGTATTGATGGTAAAAGTAACAGCACACAATCGACCACCGATCCTAAAAATTTACCGGCTTTACCCGAACTGGGATCGGGCAGCGAAACATGCTAAAAGCAAAATTTACAGATGAGTTTTCTTTTATATTTAAATGATTTAAAAATAAAATGTTTCAGAAAGAATTATAGAGGTAATGTTTGACCATAACAAAATTTTGACGCACTGCCTTCGTTTTATTTACAAATACGTTTTGCTGATATTCACAAGATGAATGCATAGTACAGTCTTTTCTACTAGTTAATATTGTTTTTCAGATAATAAATAGGAACTTGTTAGTTTGCAATTTACCTCTTAAAAAGTAAGCTTCCCGTTTGTCAATCGTATCCCTCTTTGCTAGTTGAAAATAAGTTAAAGAAATTATTTTTTTTATGTAAAATATATTTAAGTTAATGATTTATAAGATAATAATATGTTTAATTATAATATCATATACCATATACTTCAGTATGTAAGCCGAGAATTTTTGAATTTTTTTTTTGCTCCAAAGCAGGCAGATCAGTTTATACACGAGTCAAAGAAAAAATTCAAAAATTGATATTCTAAAATAAAAAATTTAAATAAAAATAACATTACAAAAACTGACAAATTTCGAAACATATTTTTTAATATGCCATTCTTTTACTGTGAAAAAATAGTCAGCAATTTTTATTTACCGTCCGCGTCATTATCTGAATTTTCAAACAGCACCTTAAAATCAACTCCTTTCATTGAAATATCAGGATGAACAGCGTAAGCGTCTACTTCACACCATCATCGTCGCCATCTTCTTCAAAAATTTCAACATCTTCTGTTCCATCTATCGCATTAATGATGGAATAATTTTTTGAAAGATCGAACGATAATTTCTTTTGGTATTTCAAGCCAAGCTTCTTTCACCCATTCAGTGATCTTAACGATGTCAATTTCTTTTAAATTACCGCAATTTTTCACAGTTGCATCCTCAGATGACATACAATTAATCCACTTCGAACAAAGCCTTTCTTTATATGGCTCTTTTCTACAAACGTCCTGTGGTAGTAAACAGGATACCATTCACAATCAGAAAGCGCCCTGTAGCGCTTCACTGTTTCAGCTACGACCATGCATTGAATGTTGTTTTCAGCTTGTCTAGGAGTGTTCTGTCACCCCTTAGAGTTTTGCCCATGAGTTCAGGGACACCCTGTATAGGAGATCAATGATTTCGAACACCGCATTTTCTTTTTCTTTTCTTTCTTCTTTTCTGTTTTCTTTTTTTTGTTGTTATTAGCTCCGCATAAAATCATGCTACGTTTTTGCTCGATGAATTTTTTCATCACGTTTTTTTGAATATTGGCGTACATAAGGGTTTCTGATTTTGGACAATTTTTCACTGAAAAATCGTGTATTCGGCTTATACACATTAATATACGGTAAATACTTCCATGTGTTTTTACACTTTTCTTTCAAAAGTACAGCTGCGATACTTTTAAGCCATTGCATTTGTGAAAAGTTTCACCCGGATCAAATCTCCATTTTTTTCAACTAGTGTAATTGATTATATTTAAAATTTTTAAAATAAATACTCACTTAATTTTCAACAATGCAATTTTTTTTCCTTCAATCATTAAAATTTAGAACACATATATTTTTTAAGCAATTAAGGCCTATGCTTTTAAATGCATTTATAGAGCAAATAAAAAAATACCCTTGCAAGTTATTCTTCGTTAATAATATTCATTTATGAAAAGAATTTGATTTATAAATCGAAATACAGTATACTACATACCTATAGCATTATACCATCCATTTTGTTTCGCTATTGATGGTGAAAAGATGACAGGCGAAAAAAGGACTTATCGGTTTTAGATATAAACAATAATAAAAAAAAACAATGTTCAATAAGTGTGTAAAAATATATAGAGAATAAAAGCAAACATAAAATTTCCAACTCCATCTTTTCGAATCAAAAAATATATATTTAAAATATCATACTATTATTTTTTTAAAAGTTTTTTTAATTCTTTCCAGCAGAGTTCAAATATATTTATTAATTAGGCTTGTCAGTCTGTCTAGTATTATGTCCGTCTGCCAGTGCTCTAACTCTCGTAAGTATACGCGGATTGCCATGTAATTTTTATATATTTTTGATGTTTACTAAAGAATGTTCGATACTCAAAATGAATTGCGTACAATATATAGTTCGTTTACAGGGAAACACATAAGAATTCCGTTTACATTATGGTCTATGAGGAAAAATCGTTTGCTGAGCATTTAATAGATTTTACGGTATTTCAAACTTAATGAAATTACACAGAATCACTGAGGTGCACTACAACATGTTTTCTGTAGATTATGGTGTGCGTAGAACTTAGTGTTCGCTTACAGATACACATAAAAGAATTGGGTTACAGGACTGACTATGATCGATAATTTCTAAGTACGTTTTATGCTGTGATGTGCATTTTTAACTCTTCTAATTTTTAGTGTATCACAGCGCTGTGTATAAATTCTATAGATCATATACAATGTTGCATGAAAGGATATAGACCGCGATTTCTCAAAATGGATTATTTTTTTTTAATATCCTTATTTAGATATCTTATTTCGTTGTATAAAAAAGGGAAATCTCTTAATACTATTCTGTTAGTGTTGGAAAGCGTTTTATTCTCTATGCCTGATGCATTATTTTTCATTCTTGTTTAATGTAAAATAATTTCAATTGCCATTTTATAATGCATGATCCTCGTTAAATTTGTGATAAAGTTAAAATAAGGCTTTCTATTGTCAAACTGCCTACATTTAAAATGAAATATGTTGGAGTAAAGAAAAAATGTATGTTTCTTAAAAGTTTGAAACTGCTGTGCAAATACCTCAGATTTCGCAGTAGCGGCAAAAGTGAAGAAATGGAATTTCAAATACCGGTTACTTTGTGTCTATATCCTTCAGGTATGACAAATCTCATAGAAAGCAAAAAAATTGAAAAAAATCCCTAGGATGAAGCTCCAATAGAGTTTAGACATATTATATATATATATATATATATATAATTAAAATGAAATCACGTGTGAACATCAAAGGAAACGGTAGTATAAAAATTTAAAAAACACATATCGCAAAAATTAAACACAATAAAATGAAATGCAAATATGAACAAGAACAAAAAATCATGCATCAAGCATAGATTATGTAACACTTTCCAACACTTCCAAAATACTTTTACAAATCTTTACCGTTTATTAAGGGGAAAGATTATGTCTACGTAATCAATTTGAAAAACGCAAGACACATTTAAAAACAGAATTTAAGGAATTACCAACAATATTCGGAGAAATATCCGAATTATTTTTTGCAGCCGTGTATATGATCTATAGACTTGTATATATACCACATATAATTCTAATTTTTTGTTCAGTTAGGAAACCGCATAGCACAGTTTAAAATTTCCCTACTGGAATTTTCGTCAATAAACGGAAATGCACTCGAAATCTTTTGTGCTGCCCTGTATATGATCTATAGAAATTTTACACACATACAGTACTTTAGCCAAATTATTTTGTGTGTCCTTGTAAATGAACTATGAATACTATATACACAATATTCTATATTAAACCTCATAATGAACCTCAGTGATATATATCAATTTCAATATGTTTGAAATAGTGTAACATCATTAATATATACCGCAAATGATTTTTCCCCGTGGACCGTAATTCTTTTGAGTGTCCCTGTATAGAAACTATAAGCGCCAGACACTTCATTTTTAATATAAACATGCCATAGTAAACCTCAATACCGTATATGATGTGCATGATAGTCCGAGTACATTTATGGGAGTTAGAGCACGGACAGGCGACAGACAGACAAACCGAATTGATAAACACTTTTCTACTATGTTGGAAAATGTTAAAAACTATGAATGTCTTATGAATTCCTCAGAGGAGCTTCATACGCAAATATTGATAATTCATAGCAAAGATATGTTATTTCGTCGAATATTGTCAGCATTATGCCAAAAAATGACAATATGAGACAATATGAAGACTCTTATAAAATATAGAAAAACTCAAAAAATGTAAAAAATAATAAAAATCCAAAAATAAATCATGATCCATCTATAAAAGATAAACTAAAAAATAATAGACACAACTCACCAGTACAAGAAAGTGTGGAAATGATTAACTAATTTGCAAAAATGGGATCCATGGGCAATTCCTATTCTAAGCACTAAGAAATGCTGAATCATGGCAGACAGAGAAAAATAATAATCATAAAAAAGAGAGGGGCAAGTGCTGGCATCTAGCATTAAATAAAAAAGGAAATTGTGATGCTTACCTTTAAAAAAGGGATCAATAAGCTAAAGATTACAGACAATAGAGTTATGAAGTTATTATTGTAAATCTAGACATGAGAAGATTAAAGGGGATAAAATGGTAGTAAAAATATCTAATATTAGAAAGTAAGTAAGTTATTAAATAATATGGAAAGATAAATGCAGGTAATAACTTATAAATGTAGAAATAAGATAATATTAATTAAAAATATAAATAGACAAAAAGTGATGGATGTGTACATACGTTAATATTAAAATGTAATAATTTATGGGGGTGAAAATATATAACCATGTATGAGGAGTCATTATGTAAAATATAGAATGATAAATGATTATTTTAAATTTATGAAACTTGCCGACAGATAAAGATTGTCAGCACATGAAAAACGCAGTTCACGTGCAATTTCACGACGAGCTGCAATTTCTTATGGAAGTACGTGCGATGTCTTAGGATCAAGACATATCCCTATAAAATTCAATATGTGCAAGATATTGAATCCAAATGATTTTATAACTCATCAGACATTTGTAAATTGGGTTTTCGTGCAAATAAATGATGATGCGGACTGGATTTTAATAGCCACCTTGAGGACAGACAAAGCAGGCTTATCACTACTTGGGTCAACACGCAAAACTGCCTCATATCTGGAACAGAGAAACAACATGCATTGATTGAGAAATTTATTCATGACTTAAAGGTGACAGTGTGGTGCGGTTCACTGTTTCTTTTATCATTTGATTTTCTCCTAGAAAATCAAAAGGAGTACATTTCAATTACTTTCTGTAACAGGTGAGCGATATGCTGAACTTTGAAAGAAAAAATTCATGCCTCATATGCAAGAGAGAAAAAAACTGTATTCCTTAAGATTCAGGTAGTATGGATAACGCACATTTCTGCTCTTGTAACGACTAAAAAACTGTGTACTAAATCGCTCTTTTCTGCACGAAGGGCTTCCAAGATCTCTTGATCTTATACCTTGGGACTTTTGGTTAAGTTTCCTTCAAATCATACGTGTAAAGAGATCGGTCTACGTCATTGGCCTAGTTGAAAGATGATATGGGTCATCCTCTTTCAAAGGTTCATTCTGTTTAAAAATTGAAAAATACATGGTTGAAACTTCTAAGAAACGTATTTTAAAAAATTCAGCGTAAAATATATAAGAATATATCTACAAAAGGTATGTTAACATTGAAAGGCACGGACAGCCTAACAAGTACGCCACTTAGTGTAAAAACAGCTGCGAATTCCAGAATAATTACGAGATTAACATCTACCCTTCATTTACCATATTTCCAAAGAATCTTCAATGTTGAACCAATGTTTAAATTTGAAATTCACAATTTTCTCTGCTCTCTTTCAGTTTTATAAACCACTGGCGTACGGAATAAGAAGCCCGTGTATTTGTGTAATTTATTCTATTTTCTTTCTGAATTAAACTATTTTTTTTATAAATGTGATTTATATTAGTTTTATATCGATACTAAACATTAGACGCCAATCTTCTTTTGCATCAAAAGTATATATTTAGAATTTAACCACTTGAAAGACGGTGTGAGATATCATATACCACTTAATTTAATCAAGTTTTATACCAGAATTTTTTTAAAAACTTTTCCTTTGGTAAAAAAAAGGCTGTAAAATTGTATTTTCTAATTTTCAAATAAAAGTTTTCGAAAATTCTGTTATGAAGTCAACATTACATAAACACAATTTCTTTCATCTGAAAGAGTTAAAAGGCGTTGGAGCATGGAGTACGCTGCCCATGTCTTTATGTTACTACAAACCGCACGTGTCTTTAAAGGTTAATATTGTTGAAGTTATATTCACAGCTTTATTTTTATCAGAACTTATATATTTTTTTAATGAATCTCAATGCTTAAAAGTAGGATACATATATTTTAAAATTCTTAAAACTTAGAAGACTTAAAATAGTTTAAAATTTAGGATGTAATTTGAAATGATGGAAACAAATATACGATACGAGCTTATTTGCATATATTTAAACCGAGTAGTTTTCCTCCAAATAAAGATGTTTCTTTTAGTTTAAAATAATCGACGGAAACATTTCTTAAGAAAATTTCTGAATTATGTGTTTCTATATGAGAAGAATAACCAGTAGTATAACTTTAATCATCTGGAATTTCATGCAACAATTTGTGGATCATGTAAACAAAAAAAAAATACTTCTGAAGCAGCGTAATTATATAATTTAGAATCCTTAACAATAATAAAAATTCATGGAAAAATTTTAAAATGCATTTCAAAAAAGAAACTAAACGCAGTGCATAATATTTTTGTAAATTTATACTTTTACACTATTAAATTTTTACAACAGAGAATTTCAAAATGTTACATGTTTTATATACATTTTGCAATTGGCTTCATCATAAAATATATAAAAATTATTAAGTAAGTAGAGGTATATTTATATATATACTGATTTATTTTCTTTATTCGAGTTTTCCTGAAATATATAACCTTCTAAAAAGTTATTCGAGTAATAATGACAGAGTTTAGACTTTTTGAAAAGTAATTTATCAGAAGAAGTTAGAGGGAAATTAGAAATCGAATAAAGGTAATATATATAGAAACTGTAATTATTTTTAATGTTTTCTTTATACAAATAAATATTCAGACTGTATAAAGTACATTTACGTATCTCTAAAATAACTTTTAGTGAGTATATATATTTGTATATATATATATATATATATATATATACACACACTGAGTGGCCAAAATATTATGACCACTCTTCACTCGTGTCTTGTCTGACATTGATAACAGCAAATATTCTTAAGATCGGTTTTCAGATCCAGCCAGTAGAGCATACAGATATACTTTGCAAGACTCTGAGTTGTATTGCGCTACAATTCGTTGTGTTGTAGATCTTCTGTTGCTGCAAACAATGTGTGTCGGTCGCCTGGTACCTGTATTGTTCACAAACAATTTTTGCCTACAATTCCACTTTCCGCTAGAAGTTTTTGGGATAAGATGCAATTATTTGAAGACTCGAGACATTCTTGTACGAGAAACGCCAAGAAAGCGAGCGATTGTTTAAATACTGGAAACGGCCTTTTAGGCGCCCACAATAATGTCTCATCCAAAGTCACCAAAAAATCTTATTTTTCCCATGAATAGTCGATATTCAAAGTTCACTGATGCTTTTGACAAAGAGTAAACATTATCAGAAAATCCAGTTTATTACATCAGCGCATATACTGCGCTGACGTTTCAAAGTTTCACTGAGGAGTTGCCAAAATATTTTGGCAGTGTATATATATGTGTGTAGAGAGAGAGACGGTGATTCAGAATTCTATGCTCGAAGTTAGTAGATTTTCTTAAGAGTTTGGGTACTAAAACTATTGACAGATTTAAAGGGCTGTTTTCTAAAATTAGAATACCCCCACAGGTGGAGATCTCGACTGTACATATTTACGTGCATCAGGATATGACGTATTCTGAATAACTTCTATTGTCTTAATTTCTTTTTCAAGCAGCTATTTAGGACTTAAACGGGAATAAACTGAATATTCACCAATGCAATTAATACAGTGTATACTATTTGTATAAGATTTGTTATCATGACCAACTTCTGCTTAATGTGCGTGGGTGATGGATCCATAACAAGTAGTCTTGCTATGGTCAAAAGTTTTCACCCGAAAAATTTAAGGGGTTATGAATAAGAAAATTAGCATTCTGCCTCGCCTGATCTAAGCCCTCTAGAGAACTTGTATTCGGAAATCCAGAGACCATGTTTACCCACACGTCTCTAAAGCCGCTGCGACAGACTAAAGAGTGTTAGATATATAGTAACATGTCATTTAACTGAAGCTAGGCTCTCTATAACCCTCAAACGCAGACGCCAAGAGGATACATAATACAGAGGTCCCCAGATACATCATGTTACCTTTTACCGGACAAGCAGATGTCTCAGCCAGGCGGCACACTGAAACATTTCAAAATCTGGTCGCTATAACAGTAACACTCTGCACAAACGCGTATTGCCACATACTTCGGGATATGTGTCAAGTTCTCCCCAGGAACCCCGAGTGAACCGGACACCCACAAGAACGCCAGTCAGGAGGACAAACACAAGGTTCCCTGCATATGCTTCCTATACCAAAACGAGCAATTGAAAGCCAATTGATGTGACCACTTGCACTTTAAAAAATGATGGAAAAAGATGGTTCAACTAGTGAGCCAATAAGAATACTAAAAGGTTCCTATAAAAGGCATATACACGCCCTTACTAAGACTGCGGGCTAGAAAGACCAGTCACTGGTACTAGCCCCAAGCCCACGGTCTTTGCCTAACGGCTATTGGTTTCTGATTAAAAGCATCCTTTTCCGTGCAGACGGCCGGTACCAAGGAGAATAATGTACTGCTATTAATCCTGGGCGACTAGGAAACTACCTCCAGAGCGCATAGACACACGCCACTCGGGGTTTAGTAACATAGGATTTCTACTAAAGAAACGTCTGCTAGTCAGTCATACCGACGGCGCATTGAACTCTGCCTATGCATAGACATACTAGACTTGTTAACAACCCGGAATTTTGAGATGGATCGAGCGTCAGCGTGTAGCATCTGATACATGTAACTCATACACCGCTTGACGATGAGCCTCTGGCCCGTACTTTTAGGCAGATCACTCCAGGACAGATGTGGATATCTTCTAATACGCGCACATCAATGGTTCGAACACGCTGCACTGCGCGTACGCTGAGAAGGCCATCCCCTCCTTGAGCGTTTGAAACGGTTGCTTACGACTATCCTTCTAGTCACTTAACCTCTGGAGGACGCCAAGACGGTTACATTTTGTATATATTGAGAGTTGTGATATGCCGCCTTACATATCGCTGCTCGACGACAGTATCACCCTCAAGAGCACCCGCAAGAGCACCCTCAAGATCACAGACGATCATGGTCTTGAGGGTGCACTCTCACCGCCCCTGTCTTTTCCGATGAATTTTGTAGATAGCGTCCTATATCTAACCTGCCGTTTGCCCAGTCAACCCCGGACTAAAATCGGGAACTAGGATCAACTAACAGAGTACGCTTTCTCGAAGAGCGCTATAATACATCTTACACCTACGAACGAGAACAGCAGCTGTGTAAAAAAATCTCGAAAACCGCGGACGCCAACTGGAGAGCCCCATTACCCTCAGAGCACCTGCATTGCGGAGGTCGAGATTCGTCAGCACTTGTCTCCCGTTGGACTACGCGTGCTGTGTGCACTGCTTGGCTTCCCGTCATCTTCTTCGTTTAACTAGCCGATTGAAGACCACCAGAAGAAACAGAGCCGCATTATCGTTATGTATAAAACTAACATTCCAACTCACCGGTTACAAGCTCTCTAGAGCCTATTAACACAGCAGCCCGGGACCGGGTTTACCAAAACGTCCCTAAATTCGTTGTTTCGGGGTAATAGAGGATCCGCTCTTCCGCACGTAGCAACTAGGAATCCATCGCTGCACCACAAACCCATAGACATGTGATCGACACGATTCTGGACAAAGTGTTATTGCCATGTAGTTAGGGATATATCTCCAATTCCCCCAGGAGGCCCGAGAATGATCACCACAATAGCGCCAGTCTCAAGGTCGAACCCTAGTGTTTGCTGGATATACTTGGTTCCAAGGTATTGGAACATAGAATCCTATGTGAGGATGCTACTGGCTCCTTATTGAAGATAGAAAATTGTTTCCGCAAGTGAGATTTGAAGAAGCACAGAAAGCTTCCTCCTGGACGAATAGATACGCCCTCACTAAAGCTGGGGATTTAAGGCGAAGCTTCTAACCTACTACTTTACTTATCTTTTCCCGAAAGAGCCCTCTTTCCTCGTGCCTCCAAAATTGGACTCGCAAGACAAGTCATGAGCCCGCGAAACCAAATGTATTCAATGCGGATTACCTGTCCTCTTCTCAAGGGCCCTTGTCACCTCGCTAAATGCTTACCGACTCTCGCATCTTAGACTGCAAATTCATAGAAAGAGTCTCGTGTGTGTACGTGATCTTATTTCCAAATTCCTCCAGCGTAGGGTCCTTGATTTCCTACACGGAGGACCAGTAACCCCACGCACGTATCCCTGTTTCTTAGGATTTTTGACTATATGCCGGCTTTGACTATAGTCCCGAGCCTGCGAACAAGTAATACTCTGAATTCAAATGCAATCTAAAGATCTAAGAGCTCTATAGAGCTCTGGAGCTTAAATATATCGACCATCTCTTACATTAGAGGCGATCTTTAAGAATAACTTGCTTCACTCCCAAAACTCATTCTTGGCAGTAGCCATCTAGACACAGATCGCGTAGCACTCAAACCTGGAAATCTCTGGGATTTATGAGTTTACCGCCGGAAAGTGCATACAAAAAATGCAATGTCTGATCTTACTCTCATCAGTCCTTCAAAATCGCCAAAGTCAGGCGCTCAACCATTTTAGTGTGGTTCCACGAGACTTGCTATCTAGACAAAGCACGAGCAAACAGCTCGCGCTAAGCCTCGTTCGCGTTATCCCACTAGTGTCTCGTGGCTGAGATCACGTGACCACAATTAGATTCCTGCCTTCAGATCTCAGATTTGCCAACTCATTTTAATGTTTTGTTGCTTAACGGCGATGTGCTTGGTGATTACATGGTTAGAGCGATGCATTTGAGTACAGATAGCATGAGTTCCAATCCCACGTCATCTTTTTATTCCAAACTTTTCTTCTAGATCTTTATTTAAAAGTGTTTTATCTGTTAAAATATTCAATTTCAGGTTTTTTAACTTTTTTATTTATAAATGTTTTATCGCTGAAATAGTCAATTTTAGTTTTATTTTCAACTTTTTTATTTAAAACTATTTGATCGGTATCTTTATATTTCTCATGATAAATGGAATATTTTTAATAAAAGTAAATTTTGATGTTAATAAGAATTAAACATTTTTTTTAAAATAAAATACTTGCTTAAATATTCTATTTCAGATTTTTTTTCTACTTTTTCATTTTAAAATGTTATGCATGGAATATTTTAATAAAAGTTAATTTTGATATTAATAACAATTAGATTTATTTTTATTAATAAATACAATACTTATTTAAATACGATAAAATGTGCTTAAAATTTTACATTAAAGAGTCTTTTGATATTTAAAGTGTCATTTCAGTGCAATATTATCAAATACGTTTTTTTAAGGAAAGCATATATGAAGATGTAAAAGGGCCGGAATCTGAGTATGGTCACGTGATGGGTGCCGCAAGACACTTGCCGTTATCTCGACTTCTACATCGGCTTTTGTCTAAAGTATCTCCACGCTCGTTAGGTATAAAAATTTGCATTCCTCTTCACCGGATCCAGACTATTCCGGATCTAAAAGAGCTTAGATCCGAAGCCATTTTATACTGAAGCGCAGAAACCAGGTTTACCCCTATGCCCCTGAGGCCACCGCTTCCAGCCGAGCGAGGGATAGCACCGCCAGCTACGTAGCATCCTCCGCTGATCCCGGAGACTTTTAGAAATCGTGTAGCTACGTCAGTAATACCCAGGACAAAATGATATTACCACGTAGCTCGGGTTACATCTCCAGTGATAGATCGCTCTGAAGTGAATCTCCCGAACGAGGCATGCTTTGCAAGCCAAATTACCTTATTTTACCCTTCCGGCTTCTGCTTGTAAAGAATATCAAGTCATTCCTTCTGATTCGGCTGCAGCACTCGCTAGTAGAGTCGTTCTCAGCGTGCTTCAACTAAGCCCCTCGTTATGTATAAATATAGCATTCCGCCTATAACGCTTAACGTGACAGGTTAGATATCCTTCCCTGACTCTGAGGTAAAGTCGGGCTTTTGAAAGTTAGTACTATATGCTTCGTTGGAAGCGATTATTCTTTCTGGCGGATAGTTATTCGGCAAACCTCGATAATATTTTATCTTTTAGGATTTCCTAGATTTCTTCTATTATATAGAGTATGATAGATCAAATTCGAAAATCAAACCATTCAGAGTTGGATCCATCTGAGTTAGAAGTACCTAGATAGAAAAAGAAAAATAACATATACTATTGAAATGCTTGAAAGTAATTGCCATTGACTAGTTTATGTAACTTCCACCAGCAAATTGCCATTGATTAGCTTATGAAACTTCCACCAGCAAATTTTATGATTGCAATTTTTTGAGTGAACGAACGTTTCCAAGGATAGATGGGAAAGTTTTAGCTATGAGAAATGGTGAAGTATTCGCGAAATAACTATCGCAATTACTGTCATTGCGTCTAATTACAAAAAACGTGCCAAAATAAGCGTGTACAATGTGATGCTCTCCGGTTAGGAGAGGCGAATAAATTAAAGTACTTCTCTCCTTAATAATAAAAAGGAAAACATTCGGACCTCGGCCGGGCAACACACTACCGAAAATATATGTACAAAAATATATGTACATTCGTGCACCAGTGCTAATCTGTTTACATATGCTCAAAAGACGCTGTTATGTCAACCTCCACCCTTAACGTTTTAACTGGTAAGCGACCGCTTGTTTGATCCCTAGCCAGTAGCAAGATCAAATGACCAGTCGATTGACGCACACAGGACCAATATGAAGCTTACGTCCACCTGTAACAGAGGCCAAAGCAGTGTGTTGGTTCCCCTCAACTGCCAGGATTAACTTTTCCAGGAACATGGCTCTTCACGCGCGGAAAATACGTGAGTGGGTTTAAAATTTACATAATTCGACATAGACAGGTTGATGTCGTCTTATGGGGATTCACCTTCTCCTCCAAAGAGGAAGCTACAACGACAATGAAAAAAAGAGGAATGAATAGAGAAGACAAAGGAGAAAAAAGAGAAAAGAAGAAACAGAAATATCGCTCAGAAGCCCGTAGTCGTTAAACCCGTTGTGACGGTCGTGTGTTATAAGTATGAAGAAGTAGAACTGCCTTTCAAATGAAATCGTTCTGATTCATTAGGAACAAATGTATTTATTATTTTCTGTACGTCAACAACAAAATACATATATCTTGAATAAATGAATATTTCACAACAATAAATAAAAAAGAGGGTTCGTTAAGCTTGTAATCAAAACATTAATTGAAATAAAGTGCAGCTCTTATCAAAGTCCGTACTCACCTGAAAACAATAAAGGTTTCTTCAGCCAGTAGAAACGTTGAAAAATGATGTCACTGGAAAAGTATGCTATTATTGGAGACTGGGGTTTTCTCAAGGTGTCATCTCGATTGCCTGTTCCACTTTTGTTCACGTACTACCTGTGGGGTCTGTCGGCATGATGAGAAATGCGCCACCCGGTTCGTTCAATTATCGCAGCTGCCTGTAAAACTTCAAGAGGGAAAATGGGTTATTATGAATCGAAATGCTTGATGTTTACCGGCAGATTTGTGTGCACTGTGTGTGCTAAAAGTCTGAGGAAAATCTATTTTATATGGGATTCTGCTATGCTGGTTTGTGGGCTGCATACAGGAGTTTCCGAGTGAGATATTGGGGATTTCTCACACTATGAATACCTTTAGATGGTATCCCCTGAAGTGTGCATCAATTGGTAAAATGGGCAGACGAAATCCAAGGGCAGATGATCTCAAACTTCTAGTATGCATAAAAATGTATCGCTACACCAACTCCGAAATTGTGTATATGCACCTTATCTAAAGCAAACAAGAAGTTGAACCAGCTGCGATGCAATTGTAACGAGAATGGTTTTCAGACAGATGCATATAAAATCATCAATGTTCGAAAGCCCCCATAATTGATTTCCGAAACAAACAAATCCGTTGTACTGAAGCATTAAAGCTATTTACCGAATGACGTGGACGCTACATTATAAACCAACAAAACTTGGAAGGATTTGGCGGGTTTGTGTTTGCAGCTCTTGGCGCTTTCGTTGGTGGAGAGAAACCACTTCTTAAGGAGAAACGGAGAAACGCATTGTAGTTATTTGTATCTTGTGACGCGGTACTGTGGTATGTATTGTGAAAGGCTTTGGAAAAAGAAAAAAAAACTGTGTGATTTACAAAAGAAAATAAGACTCTGCTTTTCCCAAAACGCATGATGAAATTTACCCTTTTTTAAAGATAATTTAGAATTTTTATTTTATTTATGCAAATAAATAATTTCATTTATACAGGTTTCTCAAATCTTATCACATTAAAATATTTGTTATTACGCATTGTTATTGGTTTTTACTACGCCTGTTAAAAAGTTTGTTATAATTTCCTAAAATATGTTATTATCTTGTTTTGTCTAGGGGAAGATCGGGTAGCCCCGGACACTTGGATAAATTGCAAATAAAAACAAATTAATGAAATTTCTGTCTTTATTTTATACTTAAATAAAATTACGAACGTCTTTAATGATTTTAATTAAATATTGCTAATAATATCGAATTATTTACCGAAATATACTGAAAATAGTTTGGTCTTATTTTTTTGGCGTCACAAGAAACGGCGGGTAGCCCCGGACATATTAATCAATGGTGTGTCAACCGTTTTTTGGCCTTACAAACATCACAATTATAATAAAAATCCGATGCATCTATATAAACACAATCTTCATGGGCCCAGTCTTTGCATTCCTGGCACTGAATCCAGTCTTCTTCAAATGTTTCTCCGCATATGATGCATTCAGTTTCGTTTTTTCGAAAATTTATTGACGAAAACAAAACACTCACTCATGACTAACTAACTCGGCTACCACGTCGCAATTAAACTGTATTTGTTTCGACTCTAGAGGGCGTTCATTTACAATAACTCTTTATTTACGCAACACTTTGAATTTCTTAGAAATTGAAATATCCGCGGTTACCCGACTTTCCCCTACATCTATTTTTTTTCTTGACTTTTTTAAAACCGTAAACATTTTCAAAACGAAATGTAAAACCTGTATTGTATAAAGATGTTCTAAAATGGGTTTTGGAGGTTTAGCAGATACTTAAAAATGACCAATCAGTAAAAAGACTCACTAATTAAAAGTTAAATGTCAAATTGCCACCGGAAACATGTTGGGAACCTCAAAAACTTAGTACTTAATATTAAAGTGGAAATTCATTAATTGTGCTCTAAACATTTCTTACATAAAGCTTATAAATTAAGTATGTATGGTGAGAGAGGGGCACCCTCTTGGCATCACAAAAATATAATCAACAGCTAACGACCAACTATAATATCAGATTTATAACTGAACAGGCAAAAAAAGATAATTTTGAATCAGTTTAAGATCATCTAGATAATGTTTGTATGTAAATCTTTTTTTTATATAAGTTTATTATAAGTTTATTATAAAGAAAATTTTAAATTAAATTAAAGTACATAGCGAAATTCAGTATTTTGTGTGATTATATTCATATTTCAGTTTGCTAAATGTTCTTACATTAGCAATTTTTTATTTGTATCCCGACTCATGAATGAGTGTTTTCGGTCTGTAAATAAATTTTCTAGTGAATTAATTTAATCAATAATGATTAATATGTTATAAGCTAATAATGACTTCTAAATTAAAATAAATATTTGAGGTACTCTGCTAGAATAAAAACAATATAACATGTTTAAGTAGAAAATTCTTGGATTGACGAGGAAAAAAGGGTACTCTTTACGTTTTCTAACATTACTTTATAAATGATATTTGTAATTTGGATGACTTAAGGGACAGAAAGTAACTAGTGGGATGTGCCAATTCCAAAACTTTCTTCTATCTCATACATGTTAATACTTCAAAATTAGCTGCTGATTAGGTTTTGGTGTAAATCGCCGGAATGGTGACGGTGCTATGCTGCATTTTTCAGGATATACACGATTTTAGCGACAGTTATATCTCAAGAACTAATGCACGGAATTTCATGAAGCTTCACATTCTGTTAGACGTTGAGATAAGTTATTACAGTGCCAAAATTAAATGGAAATCTATGTCCATCATGAGGATTCAAGAGATACAGTTTCGTTGAATTGTGTTTAAAAAAGAGATATAAGCCAAACATTTTTCAAGCAAATCACTGAATTTCGACATCCACCCTCTTAGATGTCTGCAACCAAAATTCCCAACCCAAAGGGTATAAAAGCGACACCTGTTGGGCAGTATACACCCAAGCATAATAAGGATCTATTTATGTGAAAGTGTAACAAAATATGAAGTTTGAATAAATTATGTGGATTAGTTTTTGAGATAACACTGTTGCTAAAATCGTGAAAATTGCAGCCTAGCAGCGCCACCTAATATATGATTTACACTAAAACATAATCAGCTCCAACTTATCTCTAGGTCTAACAGAATATGAAGTTTGATGAAATTCCATGCATTAGTTCTTGAGGTATATCTATCGCTAAAATCGTTTAAATCGTGTAAAATGCAACATATCACCGTCACCTTTCGGACGATTTACATCAAAACATAATGAGCAATAAATTATGTCAACGTCTAACTGAATCTGAAGTTTGAGGAAAATCCGTACATTACTTCTTGAGATAGAGCTATTGCGGAAATCGTGAAAAATGTATCATAGCAATGGCACCTGTTTGAGCGATATACGCTAAAAACTAATCAGCGCCAATTTATGTCAAGGTCTATTTGAATATAAAGTTTAATAAAATTCCGTACATTAATTTTGAGATAGAGTTCCCACAAAATTTTGTCACATACAGACACACAGACAGACAAACTCACAGACAGATATTTTTTTAAATCAGTCAAATCGTTTTCAGGACCTTCTAAATCATATAAATCCTTCGAAAACCGGAATTTAAACATTTTTCATGAATCTAGTGCTTTCTTCTTGAAAAGATAGAAGAAAGTAAAAAAAACGAAAACAAAACAAAAAACACACTTTTTGTTTCTGTGATGAAGATATTTAATATCACTTTAAAGCTTCGCATTTAAAAACTATTCATTCATTCTTTCATGATATAGCAATGTTTAACATTTAACTAAAATGCTATTGAAACACTACTGTGATTCTGTTTTTTGAAATATTTGTTTTACAAATTGACTGTTTTTAAAAACAGAACTCATTTTATTTAAAATAAAATCTTCAAGTGAAATGGTTACAATTGTCGATCACATTTACTCTTTTTAAATTCGCTTCACGTACAAACTATCAGTTAAAAGAAAACTAATAAAATTGTATTTTAACTATGAATAAAAAAATTACACTAATGAAGCGTTCAACAATAATCTAAATATTGTTGTCATGCGCATCATAGTGCCTTCATGATAAATGACATTAAGAATGACATTAAGAATAATAATAACGTTTAGAAAAAAATGTTTAATATTACTTTTGGATGCTCTCTAAAATGTTATTATTTCTTTTTAAAAATAACATTGAAAATCCACCATTGTTAACATAAATATTGTGAAATGCTTTTAATTTGCATTTTCTTTTAATAAACGATTTTTTTTTTTAATTTATTTAAATGAAATTCGCAAAACATTTTCTTGGAACTTTTTAACAAATCATTAAGGAACATTCAATCATTAAAACATAAGACAGCACACAATGCCATTTTAATAGGTCATCCCATAATATTTTTAAACGTGAATAGATTTAGCTGTAATATAGGAAATATAAAATTATGTACATAGGACATACATTTAAAAAACAGCGACAAACAAACCCTTTAGCTCTTAGATAGTATAGGCAATTTCCATAAAACATGAAAATAATCATATATTTTAATTAAGACATTTGTGATCATAAATTGCTAGTAGAAATTTATTCATTAACTGTGGCAGCACATCTTTTTCAAAAGTTAATAATTTTTCCTATTCCACAGCCACACTCTTCCACGAACAGTAAGATAAATTGGAACTACACTTTCCCCTGTAAACAAATAGGTTACTGGAGTTTAGGGGAAAGTGTGAAGATTTTGAGTGCTCTTGGCTCAATATATTTTGTCTCGCCAAGCTCTCCATGTTTTGTTTGTTTGTAATCTTGCGATGCTGACACTGTGCCTGAAAGGACTGGGAACCAGTACATCGGCTGTTACCTCTAAGATTAAGTCTTACTGTCTCTGTTTCTTTGGCCGTGTAAAGTCTTTTGGATAAGTTAAACAAATGTAACAAAAAAGTGATTTAGGGGGTTGATATTTCATCTTTATATTAAAAATAATATATCACCCAACTAAAAGGAATATTTTTTATTTATATTCAAATGCGATAATTACATTTAGAATAGTCTAAGTTCCTAAACATAAGATATATTTTTTGAGGAAATAAAGAGTTTTTAAAAAATATACGAGGGCATTTCGAAAAGTAAAGATACACCTTACGCCGGAGGAAAAGAAAAGTTTTGGCAAGCAAGTTGGCAACACAGGTGTTAACCTTGAACCGTTAGCTTTCTCCACGCGGTCGTTCGGCATTTCAACGTTGATTCTGGTTGGAGTAGGTCGTGTTTAAAATGGTTCCGCCGATTCAGAATCCCGCCAAATGCGAAGTGCGCTCCGTCATACGTTTTCTTCATGCAAGAGGTCAGCGACCAGCGGATATTCACAAAGAAATTGTTTCTGTTAATGGGAACATTATGAATCGACAAAATGTAACGAAATGGTGTCATCATTTCTCTGAAGGTAGGACCTATGTTCATGACGAACAAAGAGCAGGTCGGCCATCTGTGATCTCTGATGCCCTTCTTCAGACAACGGAGGAAGCAATTCGTGCGAATAGACGTCTAAAATTGAAAGAATTGCATCAGATCATACCGGAAGTGTCAATGACAATTCCACGACGATGATGAGATCAAAGATGAAGTTGAAATGTGGTTCCGACAACAGGCGGAAACCTTCTATGACTGTGGGATACAAAAGCTTGTACCCCGACTTAACAAATGTTTGGATAACGGGGGTGATTATGTCTAAAAATAATAAATAATCCAGTTAATAAGATGTAACTTACGTTTTCTAAATAAATGTTTTTTTAAGGATTGCGAGCCATTGTATCTTTACTTTTCGAAATGCCCTCGTACTTTCAATATAATAAAATTTCAGAATCAAAAGAACATATTTGTAATCTTTCGGAATAAAATTTTATCTTTTTTATAAAGTGAAACTTACAACTAACAACTTCGAGACTGTTTAATCAAATAAATACTGCTAGTAGAAAGCCATTTTGTCGATTTTCCTTTATTAAAATCAAACAAATACTTGATACTTTCGGGATATTACCTCAGTAGTATTTATGTCTAATTTAGATATCAAAGGAAAATATTTTCGAAAAGTTAAGAGTAACTCTCAAAACTCTTCTGTTTTAATCAGAATTTGGATAATAATTACTTTTGCGACATGAAAGTGAAATGGCTTGAACTTATTTCATGTGTTATCACAAGAAAGATCTTGAAAATTGACATCAATGTTCAACATTTCTACTGTGTTTACTGCTAAAACTATTCGAATAAATCCGTAGACAATTCGTTCCGAATAGAAAACTTTTAGTATAAGAAATTCTTGAGAAACGGATAATAATTCTTCGAAGGAAGAATGAATAATCTCTTTAAATTTATCGAACTTAAGTGTTTGTCTACGACAATACAAATCAAATTAAGGAGGGTTATCTCAAAATTTTATGACTGATGTAACTAAGGAATATAATTTAAAATGAAAATAAATCAGTTTTTATAGATCACAATTTTACTTATCATTTAATGCGTTTGTAACGCTCAAATTTTAAACACTTGAAGAAAAAAAATATAATTTTTAATACTATTAATTATGGAAAAACAGCACAATGAACAACAGTAAATTAACAACTAAAAAGCCAGCGTGATGCTATTAAGTAGCGTTTGTTTACATGCAATATGTGTTTTAATAAAATTGCATCCATTATGATTATTTGGTTCTTCTTTAATAATTATAAAAAAAAACAAGTAGAAAAGAGGTAACTCTAAAATTTATCTTTTCCGCAATAAATATAAAAACTGAACCACTATGAGCTGAGAGTGACAAAGACATGTCGAAAATCATAATGAATAATGATATACATCTTACAATTTGGCGATGCATAAGTATTTAACAGGGTACGTGCAAAGCCAGAATAATGTCGAAAAGTCTAGCAATAACTACTTTTGGGTTAATTCCACAAAATCATTTGATTCCAAAATTTTAACACTAAAAATATTAACCACCAGATTAATACTAACCATCGCAACATGGACAGAACTATGTCCAAAATTTCATTAAAAATATCTAGCATGGTATCTAAAATATTAAACTGAGTAGATATTCCTCAACAGAAAAATTGCATCATTGCTTCGAAAAGAAAATCAAAAACAGCAATTCTTCACTACTTAAAAGAAAAATATCAAAAACAGACAATATACACGGGCCTCGACCAACTTAATTATCGGTCTTAAAAGATAACAGAAACAATAACTGAGCCGTATTTAGAACATACATTTTCATCTGTGAGGCAACTGAAGAACAGAAAATTAAATGATTCGGGACACAATATGTAAGCATAAAGACGGTTCCCTAAAAGTAAATACCAGAAAATCCATATGCATTTTCAAGTCGCATAAGGTCTGTCTCAAAAGTTTAAGTACAACCATAAAATGTCGATTTTCAAAGAATTATAAAAAGTTAGAATGAATAACATTTTTTTATTTGCAGATTTCGCAACATTATTTAAATAAATGATATCAAAAGTAGAAAAAAATAAATTACATAATTGTAAAAAATATAATTAAAAAAATGTTAAAAAAGCTGTCTCAAAAGTTTATGCACAATCTCAAAAACTACCAGATTTGAAATTTTTACAGAACTTTTACTTGCAAATTATTTTTCCGTGATTTCAGATTAGTTCAAATATTCGTGCGTCCATCGAAATTATTAGTTTTTGTAGGGTTTCTGGTGGCAAAGAGTACCATGCTTTCCCAATAGCCTCTTGAAGTTCTTCAATAGAGTCATACTGCTTTCCATTGCCGTAAACCTGGCGGGTTAAGATACCCCAGACATTCTTAATCGGGTTTAAGTCTGGACTTAAAGCTGGCCAGTCAAGAACTTTAACATTTTTCTGAGAAAGCCGAAGTTTTGTAGAATGTGATACGTGGATTGAGGCATTGTCTTGTTGAAAAGTCCATTCAGGAACCCCCAAAATGTCAACGAATGGAATCAAATGTTGGTTTAGCGTCTCTTGATACTTTTTTGAATCTTGTCTTCCTTTTAGAAAAGCCAGAGAGGTTTGGCCATTGAATCCAAATGCCCCCCAAACCATAACAGATTGCTGCCTGCTGAAAAATGCCCTTGGTTCCTTTCGTAAATCATGCCAATACGTGTTCCAACCATCAGGGGCATCTGAGTTCCAATTTTTCTCATCGCTGAATAAATCAGTAAGCCATTTGTTCCCGTAGAACATGTGTTGTTTAGCCCAGTTCATTCTTGCCTGTTTGTGATGTAATTTGAGAGACGGTTTGCTAGCCATTTTCTTTAGTATGATGTAATCACACTCTTTAATACGTCTATGTACATTGTCTTTGGACACCTGTACACTGAGATTATTTTTAATTTGCCGTATGGATATATTTTGTCTAGTACCAATCTCCGTATTCTCCGATCAGTCTGAACAGTCGTCATACGTGGTCGTCAATAACTTGGTTTCCGCTTAAAATTATAATTTCTAGAGAGTACTTGATATATACCTCGCTTTGATCGATTTAAAACTTTTGCAATTTCAGAAACAGTTTTATTTTGCGATTTCAATTTAAAAACTTCCAAAATCTCACATATTGTGAATTATTTACCCTTCAGCATTTTTAAAACAAGAAGAAATAATTTCTCCACTTTTTATACTTTTATAAACGTGCAATATGATGTCATACAACGTCATTACACACGGCCAATCCCATGTTTCTTCCTTGCAAAAAGTGCTTAAACTTTTGAGACAGCGTTTTTACAAGAAAAAAGAAAAATTAAATAAAAATAAATATATTTTTTATTTTAACCACCTAAAATGGCTTATTTTATTTTATTTTGATTAAATGTCGATTATTTGTTGTAAATTAGCATAAAATGTTTTCTTCTTCAATTATTTTAAACCAGATTTTCAGTGTGCTTAAACTTTTGAGACAGACTATAGAACATGATGTTTTCCTAAAATATTACGCATGCATAAACAAAATTACGGATGAAACCGATTTCGCTAAAAAAATCTCGGTCACACGCTTGACGGCAGAGACTGTTAAGTGGTTAAAATAATTGTCGTACCATATATAGTTTGTTTTACAGGGACACGCTAAAAAATTTAATGCGACTCAAAATAAGCGGCGTTTTCACCATTCCATTCACAGTGAATGTGGATAACAATAAAGCGTTTTCACAAAAACATCTGTTATACGAACCTACTTTCACCAAAATATGCCAATTAGCGTGCAATAACTAAATATTAGTACAAGAAGGTAAGAAACAATCTCTTGAAGTCGGTGTTATTTTTTTTCTTAAAAATTATTTGCTCCTGTTTTAAAGATATTGTTTAAACTGAGAGCGAGTAAGTGGTTAATTTCGCCTACACATTTTTAATGTCCCATTAGTATACTGATTACTAGTCCATAGTGATTAAGGAAATAATTTACTGTGTAAACTACATTTTTCTCAATGAATATTTTCATTTTTTCTTCATGAACCACATATCTATAAAAATTAGATTTAATATTAAGAGGCTTTTTCATAGTCTTTAAAGTAGTAAACATTTTCCAAGGTGTGAAGAATTTAATATATAAAATTTTCTTGAAAATCCATGATAGAATCTATAGAATAATTTGTTTATCAGTGGGATCCTAAATTGATTTAACCCTTTATGCCTCAAATTATGAACCAAAAAAAACTTCAAAAATTTGTATACTACCTTACAAAAGCAGATTAGATGGTTTATACAATAGTAATATATAATTAAAAATCAATCGTTTTATTAGAGTTATTAAACTGAATCGGTACTTAAATTTGAAAATATTACACAACTTTAAAACTAAAGAAAGTGTACAGCTTTTTATTGTACATTTTTAATAGCTTTTATAACAACAAACATGTACCTATTCTCGGTTCAAATGACTAAAACATTTTTTTCTGTTCATTTAAACATAAAAACACATTGCACCTCATCTAAATTTTAATAAGTAACAAACATATTTATTTTATTATTCCTAAGCTAAAAGTAAATAAATTAGGATTGTTTCCTAGCCCAAACGGCAAATAAAAATACCACTCCTAAAACATTTTAATAATAAAAAAGAAGAATTTTTGTCTATGGCTTTTAATTTAACAAATAGTATTATTTTTCATACTTGAGAAAAAAATGTACAATGGACATATAAATGTTGAGATCATTCACAACAGAAAAATAATATCGCACTTCACACAATAAGACGGAAATTAGAATGAGATATATATCCTTCTGAAACATTATATCAACATCTTTTTCAAGATGAAAAATATCCTTCTCAAACAAATATTTGTTTCATAGAACTACTAATGCTGTATATCGAAGATAGAATGAAGTATTTAATATTGATCGTAAAACGTATATTTGGTAATGAATTAATCAAATATATTTTTTAATTCAATTGGTACTTTAAGTACAGTCGGATCAAAATTGTTCAATTCCTTTTGCCTGTTCCTTTTGCTTGTACAGAACTTGTAACAGACTTGTAACAGAAATCGATTTCATCCATTTTTAAATTAATTTCAAATGTATCCTGTACTTTTTATTAAATCTAGCTTGAACCTTAAGATCAAAACACGATTTTATAATTTGTTTATTATAGTCAAATTAATTAATTAGATTTACGAATCTGTTAATGGCTTAGTTGTTGTAATATAACTTAGTATCAGGAGACCATTTTGTTGAATTTTTAAGAGTAAATCTTAAATTATTTCAATTTTGATCAATGGTTTGTCAATAATTACTTTTACGACATGAAGAAAGGAAACAACAATAATTAAAGTCTTATCAGAAAGAAGAAAATAAAAATGGCGACAATATCCAAAATTGCAACAAATAAATCAGCAGAAAATTTCGATTTGTGCGAAATACTTTCAACTTGAGAAATTATTTTGAAAAAATATTACCTTTAAGAAAGCATTAATATTATCTTAAAGGCTATTGACTTAAGTGTTTGTCTACGACGGGATATTTTAAATCAGGTTAAAAGAGAAATTTCTAAAAATGTGACTTATATTATGTTTGTTCATCAGATCAAGTGAATGTAAAACTCGAGTAAAAGGGAGCTGAAAAACTGAATTTTCATTCAACTGCTCTTTAAATGCGTTATTTTTTTTTCTTAATGAGTGTTATTTTATTTTCTCTATGTTTCTTTTTAAAATTTAGAATTTTAAATAGAAAATAAATATAAGACCTATTTAAAACATCCAATATACTTTTTTAATATAACAAACTATATTAAATTTATAGGAATCAGTAAATACAATCAGTAAACAAATAGTTTGTCAAAAAGTTTTTTTTCCTGAAGAGGTATAGATCTAAGCTGACAACCTTTACGCTTTTCAGTTACCACTATCATTTTTAATGGAAATGTTTGCTTTAATTAATCGCAGACATTTTTGATAAAGTAAGACAAAATTTTGCAGTAAATTTAGTGTTAAAAATGAAAAAGTTAAAAGCTATGTATAGATATAGATTGGAACACGTCTTTATATTTAAAGTAAAAAATTAGGTACATGAATGCTTTGTTTCCTTCATCATTTGCAACAAAGCACTCATGTAACATTAATGTCGAAAGAAGTTTGCCCACAAACTTTTATAAGGATGGCAAAACTATATTTATACCTCGTGCATTCGCTTTTCAGCTTTTAGTTCTAATTTCGTTGACATCAATTGTATTACTTATTTACTTAATATTATGTAAATATAAGGTATTAATGCACATCTAGTTGCTGATAAACATGCCCTGTTCTAACATACTTGTAGCATTTGTTTATTTTTCGCTATTTGTTAAATTTTTCGCTATTTGTTTCTTTGCTTTTCATTGCATCAAATCAAAAATTCACAATATCAAAAGAACTCGAATTCCTTCTTGATAGTGATGTATGTTTTCTTTCTTTTCTATGAAATAAAATTTTGCAGCATATTAGCAACAGTATAAATTAACAAGTGGGTAAGTGTAATCGAAGATCGCTCAAAGGGTTTCGTTTAATTTTCCTTTCAAAACACTTTATCCTTTCTTTAATAAATGCAAAACAAAATTCATTTAGCAACAAAAAGTCATGTTTTTTATAAAGTAAAAATTTACCGGTCTATTTTTTCGAATATCTAAACCAGTCCGCTATTACATTCTGTCATAATAATATTCGTCATGCGGACTAAATACGATATTTAAAAAAATAATTTCAAAATTAAACAAATTGTACACCTTTAAAATGTTAAAATATGCGAATATTTCCATAATCGGATTTTTATCACGATTCAATATATTTCTAAGACACATATATTTACTATTCTCTATTACTCATATTGATACTCGCTTTGTATTATTCTCAAACATCTGAAAAATTCCTTAAACTTCCAATAGGACGTCAGATTTTCTTTTTAATTCTCTAATGACGTGATATTAATATGCTTTGTGTACATACACATACTCATACTCCTTGTATTATTGAGAAATCTTAGACATTTTCCGTTTTATTACCACTATGACGTCAATCAATTTTATTTCATATTTATCTTTTTTTCAATTGGTGAAACTTTTTATTTAATTTTCATTTTTCATGTGGAAATCGTCTGATAGAAAATTAATTATTGTGAAAAAAATGTCATCGTGGATTTTTAATTTTTGGCATCTTCTATAACAAAAAATGTTTAAATTTAATAGGAAAAGGCTGTTAGAATTTTGGTTTTTTATCTCTATTTATTAAAATAATACGAATTTTTCAATTTTTAATATTTTGAGCTCTTTATAGCTGGTATTCGGCTATATACACAAAGTTTCAACTCTGTAAGTTATATAGTTTTTGAGAATGGCTCTGTGATGGACAGACAACGGAGCGGGAGTAATAGGGTTTCGTGAGATGAACGAACTCTAAATAAGGAAAGCATAAACAGTCCATTTTTTAAAAAAGAGGCACTTCATCACATATTTATTTTTCTGTAAAGCTAATAATATTTGGTACAGGTGCATAAGATTTTACTAATAAAAAAAAACTTTTTATGTTTCGAAAGTAATTTATGTGAACTTACAGAGAATGTGAATGTTTCTACTGCAGTGTTGCGCTATAATATTTGAACAATTTCTTTGCCCGCTCAGTAAGACACTTTATGGAGTCAAAACGTATAGGGGAAAGTAACAAAAAACCGCATGCATTATTATTAGTTGCTTCTTGAAGCCAGAAATTCCGACCGAATTTCATGTAATTAGGCATGCACACTCTGCACTTATCCTTGTACCATAATATCAGTTTAAATATATGATTAGTTTATCATATTTGCTGTAACAAATTATTATTTAAAACAAATCAAATCATACGGATTATCACACCAGTAGTGTAAAACAGTATGGCTGTGTTAATCTTACAGGTAATGAAAAAGTTTAGACTTACTTTTAAAAAGGAACAAAATATTTTATTTACAAGTGTAACTATAAACTATACTAATAATATTTCAATTATAAGTATAATGATTAAATACTTAAAGCCAAAAGGATACTTATATATCTTCATTAAAAATTGAGAAATTGCAGAAAAGGAGTTCACCTCATTATAAGCTTTATAAAAAACACAATTCCTCTTGTCCATCTACTTTGACTGTCTTTTCGTCAAACGTTGTTTACGGGCTCTTCAATAATTTTTTCTATATCCTATATATTTTTTCCGGGTTTACCCCAAGAAAATGTGGATCGGAAAGCAAGTCTTAAAAATGCTATTTTAAACGCTAACAGTTTCAGTGAGGAAAATAAATCCTTATTAAATATACTACACATTTTAAAATAAAAACATTCCTCTAACTTCAAGTGTGTGCATATTTAAGAAAGTTGAAAATCATAAAAAATTAAAACCAAAAATTATAAAATAATCTTTTAAACGCAGGAATTCTATAAATGGTAGTATGGAGATATTTTAATGGCCGCTACTCCTCTTGGCTTAAAGTTGGATATTTTCAACCATTATCCGTTATAGGGCTGCTGAAATTGAGTCAAAACAGAGATATCCGTTTTCACCCGACTATACGGTTTTGCCCTACTTTCCCTTACTAAAAGTAAAGCAGTAAAATTTATAAGTACACAAAATATAACGTATTTTGGGTTGAAACGTAGTTGTACTGAGAGAACCATGTTTCGGTTACTATACATTTTATTCATACTGCTGTGGTGTATCGTATGCGAGTATTTATGGCGTCGGTCCCTCGATATGTCTTATGTTGTAGTATATGATGTTGCTGTAGAATGATGTGATTCTAACAGCTTTGATTACCTTATTGCAGAAAACGGGAATCGAAAATTCTATTTTTTCATATGTACATTATAGTCGGAACATTTTAAAATTCAATATCTTACGAAATATTCGCTTGAATGCGTTCTATATTAGGTTAAATTGTAGACAAATCTAAGAATATTCCAAAGATAATGTTATCTCATTTAAGTTAAAATTCTCATATCCTTGTTATTCCAAAGCACTGTTTTATATGCTATTAAGGAAATGATTTATATGCCATAAAGGCAATTTTATATGCTATAAAGGCAATTTTATATGCTATAGATGCAATTTTTTATATGCTATACTTACTTTAATAGGGCTATCAATTGTAGAACTCTCAGCATAGAGAGATTCAGACTTTCTCTTCATCCATAGCATGCATTTTTTCTCTGCAATTTTTTGCATTTGTTGTCAATGATCTGATTACCGTCACATCTCATGACACTGCATTTCTGTCCTTTTGAGTGTGTGTGATCATTTCTTTCAATATGCTGCGATTGTTACGATAGATAACGTTTAAAACTATAAATTTAGGTTAGATTCTTAATGTGACGATTGTGATGCATTAAACGTAGCATGTTATGATTTTGAGAAGATATCATATTTAGTAACGCATCAAAGATGTATTCTTCTAAGAAATCTAATATACAATGAACAAAATTCGCCATTTTGTATCGACGATTTTGAATGAATCAATGTGATAATTTCTATCAACATAAAATAGTGTTGAAGAATGATATCCTAATGCCGTGAGTAATTTCTTATATAAGGCTGCCACAAGGGACTATTTTTATGTTCTAGTCGTACGACTATTTAAAAAAAAATCTTTGTAGTCGATTTCTCTTTCAATTGTTGTAAAAAATTAACGTATGTGGTAAGAATTATACTTTGAAAAAGTGGTAAGAACCTTTTGGAATAAAAATACAAAATATTCGCTAGTGGCAATTCTGATTATAGGAGATTATTAACTTAACTTTAAGTAATATACCATTTAATATTAACTCACAGAAAATGAATACGTAATTTTATTTCATTGCATTAAGTCGTATATTTCAAATTATTTCATTTTCAATGAAAATAAAAAAAAACTTTCACCAATTTACTTTATTTTAATATAATACATTTATGGAATATTATATGTTTATAAATAAAATAATTTTTATCATGACTCTATAATGTGATTTGCCTTTTCTATATTTCATTTTAAAATAAATCAAATTCCCATGTAAGAGGGGAAATATGGCTATTGAAAAAGATATAAAGATTAAAAAATAAATAAGAACACAAAGTTAATTAAATGTGTAAAATATAACCAGAAAATACCCAACAAAATCTTGTGGTTCATTTAATATTAATTAAAAACCTGATAGGATTATATTTTCTTTCATAAGGATTAATTTAAATTAAAATGATTTAAAATAAATATCATACTAATGCATAATCGTTGTAAAGTTTATACGGGTGTTAAAAACTATGCTTTATACTGCCTCGATCTATGTATTTAAGATAAAATATATTCACAATATAAATATAAAATTATATTTTCCTCAGAGCCTTAAACATCTGCGCCAATGCCTTGAAATCCCCAGCAGTGGAGAAAGCTGAGGAAATGGAGATTCAAATAGGAGGTGAACGAGTCTATATATTTCAGGTACAATAGATCTTAAGGAAAACAAAGATTTCGAAAAAAATAAAGCCATAAATGTAAGTATGCTTGTGTGCGTGTGCGTTATTTCATATCATCGTTATTCCAATATCTATTTTTACAGTTGTATGCAATGTTTAACCGTTTTAATGTCATGTAGTGCAATCGCGCTGTCCGATTTCACATTGAAAAGAACTTTGATCTTGATCTGTCAATACAGATTCGTTTGGATTCTGTTGAAGTTAACACTATTAACTTTAATGATATTTGTTCATTGCTCTTTTTTACTTAAACCTCATAAGTAATATATTTTAATTGTAGTTACATTTTACCTTAATTTTATCCGCACTGTTGCACTGATCGTGGTTTTTAAGATAAAAGAAAACAAGCGGTATCACCCCGCTTGGCGTTTTTCGATATAAAAATGCCAAGTCCTGTAACTTCTTAAAGTATTTATTGACAAAAACAATAGCTGTTGGGACGTAAACGGTTAATATAGAATTGTTTTGTCATATTGGCGAATAATGGTACAGTCATAAAATATTGATTAGAGTAATTTATTAACTATTCGATCACGATTCATTTACTTGTGAGGTACACGAATTTACACAAAATAATTCATTGATAAAAGTCGATAAATACAACCAAACAACATTAGAAATTAGTTTTTTCATTAAATAATGCGTTTTATTCACAATCTATATCATATTATCTTATCCGTAGCATGGCAAAATCTTCCAATGTAATAAGCCTTCTTATCCTGCTCAGATTATAATCTGATAATTGGTGTAACAGGAAAATACTTATTTCACATTTTATTGTATTATAATAAAAATTTCATTCCTTATATAAAAATATTCCTTCTTATTTCTAAAATAAATTTAAATTCTTTGTTAAATATACAGGCTCTCCCAAAAGGTCGTATACAATTTTTACGAGGTGGACCAATCAAAAATATTAAATCAATCGTCGCAGACTTTATAAACAATAGACTTCTTTACTTTAATTAAAGCTATTTTTAAATAAATACATTCGTTATCATGAAAATATGTTACTTTTTTCTTCTGGCATCGCTCAAATATATAAAATGGACAATCGTACAAAAAAAACAGAACACCCCATACATTCTAATCTCTAAATTGTCACAGGACAAAACGGAAATAGCCATTCGACGGAAAATTAAGTTGCCATTCAATGTATGTTAAAAGAAAAACAGCTTTAGAGGTCGTCTTCCTATTGAAATTGTATCAAACTCTCAAATTTTCAATACGAACACCTAATTTTTATATCATAGTTTACTTTTTGGGGAAATCCCCCCCCCCCCCAGATGACCGCTATGGGTACAGGATAAAAAAACACTGATCCAGAAGCGGGCCACCTCTCCAAAATTAACAAAATACTCAATTTATAACTTTCCGACTTATCTAACAAATAATTTAAAATGTAATAAAATGTATCAACGACACTTAAATGCACAAATGAATACAAATATTAGAGAAAAAATATTTTAAATAAAAACATATCTCTTATTGAAATTGCTAAGAATTTGCCAAAAAATCCGTATTTGAAGACACTCTAGAAAATAAACATCTCCACCAACAGAAAAAAAACAATTATTCTAATTAGTTTATGGACAGTTAAAGATTAAAGGTTTTAGATAATAAGATAATTTTCAGTAGTTTTCCAGAAATGCGTTAAGGGCTTGTTTTTAAACTTTAAAAATTAGTGGCTCACTACTGGTGCATTTACTGGTGCCACTATAGGTGCATTTACGTTAGGTAAATAAAAAAAACTTTTAAAATTTCTAATTGATAAACTTAAAGCACAGAAGACACAAATGCATTTTCAATGCCGATGAAAACTAAAGCAGACTCATTCAATTCCCAAAGATATATAAATTATATAATTACACAATATATAAACCCTAAAGAAGCGCATTCAATTTCGTAGATACACAATGCCACGCGTGTGAATATACATATATTTTTTTAGTTTTTCTCAGAATTAACTTTTAATATACCGGGTGGCCAGAATTCAAACACCCCTACTCTGACCTTCCTATATATCGAAATCCTCAACGTAATGGCTTGAAATTTTGAGCACATACTATTCAAAACATGTGGAAAAGAATTACACGAAAAAAAAAATTTCCAGAAACACCAATAGATAGCGCTATACAACAGAAAATATGAAATAAAGATAAGTTGAAGAGTTGAAGTGGATGCATCATGGCCATGGTAGATTTTTGGTGCAATGAGGCCCATTTAAACCTCAGTAGAACAATGAACAGCCATAACTGTAGCATTCGGGGAATTGAAAACCGCGGTTACTTCCAAGAGATTCCACTCCACACACCGAAAGTCGCAGTCTAACAGAGAAAGGTGTAGAGTCACAGCCACATTCATTATTGAACCTTTCTTTTTCGAACAGACTCTTTGCAATGGCCCTGTGACGTGCATTGTGACGGCCAACAGGTACAAAAGGATGTTCGATACTTTTGTTGTAAGCCATTCGCAACAGCGGCAATGTATCGACATGGTGACTCGATTATCTTTATGCAAGACGCGCCTTTACGTATTGAAGTCTGTGTACAGCACTTTCATCAGCAAAGTTCAATAATCACAGAGTAATCAGTAGTGTGTTTCCGACAACACGGCCATTTTGTTCTCCGGATATTTTGTTCTCAGTGTGATTTTTGGCTGTGGAAACACTTAAAAAATCTGGTTTATCAAGGACGTATGGTAACATTGGCAGACTTTAAAGAAAGTGTCAATCTGAATGTGAGAAGCATCTTAGTCGACCAGTTACGATCCGCAGTTGAACAAGCTATCCACAGAGCGCAGATTGTATATCATAGAGTATTAGAACCATATTGAGCAGTATTACCTGCGTTGACAAGGTCCTTGCCTCATGAATGTTTGGCATATTGAAATAAAATGTGTTTAAAATGTATTTTTGTGTCTTTTTAGCATATGTTCAGTTGTACAGCGCGCCAACTATCGGTGATTTCTGGAAAATTCGTTTTTTACGTTGTCCATTTCCCCATGTCTGCAATAGTATGTGTATAAAATTTGAAGCTTATGCACTGAGTAGTTCAATATAGAGAGGTCGAAGTAGGGCTGTTTTAATTCTGGCCACCCTGTTTTTAGGTATACATTTTTAAAAACTTATTACAGCCCGAAAATTTAAAATTTCACGCTTATATAATAAATTTGTTTAGTCTTTAAAACTATCTAAAATTAATTATATTATTAAAAAGTATAGAGGAATATATTATTTTTTCTATGATTTTCGGAATGTTTATAAGTTTGGGTAAGGAGGTCAAGATGGCGAAGTGGGTAACATAACGAATACCGTTTTTTCCCGTGCAATCATACGTAACAGTTCTTGTCCTAATGCACCTAAGACTCTTGCTGGAGATTCATGTAACTCATTATGAACAATTCGATGCAGAGAAACGTGTGGGAAGTTGTGAGCTAAAGTTCGATTTTCAAGTGTGTTATTTCAACCCCTCCCACTAATATATTCTGTAAATAAAACTCAAACAGTAAAAACTCATACCAAATATATGTTGTTTAGAACGAAAGGTATATCGATAAACATAGTTCAATAAATATGGTGGTACTGCGACAAGATGGCGAGAATGACAATGATATGTAAGATTATGATAGTAAAGAAGGCATTTATCCGTGGGGAACAGGAAAAGATTAATTGTGCTTCCAACATTTCATGAGCAAATCTTGGAGTCATACCCATTGTTCTGGTTGGGATACTTATCACTATTAGGATGACTGGTTAGATCATGTCGCACATACAATGTTGACATGTTTTTCTTTCTTTTTAATTTCCAATTTATAACCTGTTTTGAATAAATTATGAATGTGTGTGGGATGTTGTAAAATGTGTTGATTAAGTTTATTAGGTATCATGATATATATTGTTGCATAGTTGTATATTTATCATCTTGACAAAATGATCAACATAACTTTCCTTCGGAAAATTTATTTTTTCACCCTTTGAAGGCAGATGAATACATTTCAAATATGTTTTGTTGGAAGGTAGGATTGTAAGCAGTGTCTCATACCAAATGCTGATTTTTATTTACTTAATGAGTTAAGGAAAACTCTTTAAAGTTTAATCTTTTCATTTTACCCCCCTCCCTGTCAGATGTTTTCATATATATTTGTTTTTGACAAAAAAAATAAATTCTTATTATTATTACTACATGATATATCTTACCTTCATGCAAAATGTTTGAAATACATTTTTAGAAGATCTGCCAAACTGAATTATAATCATAAACATTTGGACAGAAGTAAGTGCAAATTAAACAGTCATAGTAAATAATTTTTTACGTGTAACTAGTGTTTAACTATCTAACATGTGTATCTGATTAAAAACAAATTGCATCGTTTTAGACATCATGCTAAATATGGTTCGTTCGTGCTTTTTAGGTGTCATGTATGTCCCTAATTTATGAAGTTCACAGTACATTGTATCATGTTTGACACCATCAATACAATGTTAAAATCAAACACATATTTCAAATGTTATGAAATAAAGGCTAGGCATATACACTCTATTTCCAATGATGACTTGTCACTTGCGATTTTAGACATTTTGTTAAATATGCGAAAAGCTACATGAGGAATTATCCTGAAACTTCAGGAGTGTAAACAACATGATAGACGTCATATATTTCCGCGAAGATTTTTTCCCGAAACCCCATAAGGAGCCGTCAACAAATTGAAGAAAAACGTATATATTTTGGATAACCCTGTAAAAACTAATATTGCAAAAGCATTCAAACTGTAGATTATGATTAAGTAGATTATTGTAATAATTTGGGTTCATTTTTATGAAGATAGCATGTATACTCGAAGAGAAATTCAGGTTTTTATAAAAACAGTCCTAAATTTTATCAAGTTTTATGCTTGAAGCAAAACGATGAGGGGTTGTATCAAATATGGAATGAGAGACACTTCATTCTTATTATGTCAACTTTCATAAGCTAGTAATATTTGGATACAACCCCTCATCTTTTTGCTTCCTTTTGGGAACAGCGAAATTCGAGCTTATTCTATCGACGATTACTATCAGAATTTTCAAGCTATGTTTTTGAGACTTTCATAAAAGTTGGTCTATACATTTAGCTAATATATTATGCACAGTATATTTTGATTGCATTCGCGCGTGCGCAGTGAAACAATATTTAGTAAACCTGCTCATTTTTCATACAATTTTTATTATTTTTTAATTCTGATTGCAGGGTATAGTGTACAATTTTTTTTGTCATATTTTCTGAAAATAACTTGTTTTTATATTAAAAACTCTGCAAATTATAATCAAAAAACTTGGTAAAATTTAGGACTGTTTTTATAAAAACCTGAATTTTTCTTCGAGTATACATGCTATCTTCATACAAATGAACCCAAATTATTACAATAAACCACTTAATCATAATCTACAGTTTGAATGCTTTTGCAATATTAGTTTCGACAGGGTTATCCAAAAGATATTCGTTTTTCTTCAATTTGTTGACTGCTCCTTATGAGGTTTCGGGAAAAAATCTTCACGGAAATATATGACGTTTATCATGTTGTTTACACTCCTGAAGTTTCAGGATAATTCCTCATGTATCTTTCCAGATATTTAACAAAACATCTAAAATCGCAAGTGACCGATCATCATTGGAAATGTAGTGTATTAGTTGGGCAATTTTGTAACTGAATAATTTGCGAAAAGTTAATTGAAGGATACCAGTTAAATGGCAGATTAGCAGTATTATATCCTAAGTTTGCGGATAGATGTGCTAGATATTGCCTGCCCACGTCTGAGTGACATTTAGCAGACGTTATTACATGGACACCACGATCACCAGATATTTCATTTCAGATTCTACATTTCTATGTATGTGGCTTCTTAAAAGATGGGATTACAGTCTGCTAATTCTAAAATCTAATTCTTAATTCCAAATTATGAATAAAGGTTTTAATTTAGTTTGATCAACGTTCACAAACATATGGCAACCCAGCTAAAAATGAACTGCAGTGAAACTACAAAAAAAATGCAGTTGGAAAACTGCGGTGATTTGGCACAAATCCCTGCAGTTTTTTTGAAGTCGACATAACTACAAATTTACTGCAGTAAATTTGTAGTTATGTCGACTTCAAAAAAACTGCAGAGATTTGTGCCAAATCACCGCAGTTTTCCAACTGCATTTTAACTGCACACTTACTGCAGTAAATTTGCAGTTATGTCGACTTCAAAAAAACTGTAAGGATTTGTTCCAAATCACCGCAGACTTCCAACTGCATTTTAACTACACACTTACTGCAGTAAATGTGTAGTTATGTCGACTTAAAAAAAACTGCAATGATTTGTGACAAATCACTGTGGTCTTTCAACTGCATTTTTTTGCAGTTTCACTGCAGCCTTTTAGAAATTTATTTAGAGTTTAATCTAGGAAAAAGAGATTTGTAGCTTTTTGGCTAATTACAGCCAATAACTGTTAGCCAAATAAAAATAGCTTTAGCCAAGAAAAAAAAACTTTTATTTACACAAAATTTCTATATAAATGAGTATTATTTGTAATTATACAATATACAAAAAGTACACACCACCCTGTAAGATTGACCCTCTCGAGATTTGGCCATACATCACATATCAAATGCTTTTTTAAATGGAAATTCTTTTCAAACTTCCCCTTCCAAATTAATCACCATTAAGTTACTTAAATTTTTGATTGTCAGTCTATTTCTCAATTCAGTTTTTGTTATATTGACGAGACTCAATCCCCTTTCACAATCTGCTGTAGACAACAGAATTGTTGCTACAAATTCATACAAAGAAGTCACATTGAGAAACATGTCAGTAATGCCATTTTTATGGAAAAAGAATACAATCAGCTGGTTTCATTTATTTACCCCTTGTAGCCAGAACCTGCCTGAACAACTTCCATTCATGAACCGTTTTGGTTTCATTTCCTAAGTTTGGATTATCAACAAAAAATAAACAAACTTTTTTAATTTCCTCAATACTTGTTTAATGCAAATGATGTCATACTATTTGTAAGATGCTTGCACAGAGAGGACGAGACAAATTTTGAAGTGAGTTGTCGGGACAGAGGTGGTTTGAGATTATTTTTTTCGCGCGGCAGCTGCAGGTTTACGAAAGGCAACAAAATTGAAATGATATATATTTTTTGGCTGTTGCTATTTGGTTAAGCCACTAAATGCTTTGGGGGCAAAATGTGCTATCAGTTAGCTTTTTGGCTATTTGGCTAGCTCTAGATTAAACCCTATTATTACAAAATATGTATATATATAAAATATTAATTTCTCTGTATGAAAAAATCAGCACTAAAATCTAATTAAATATTTTTTTTCATATCTCAATTTATATGCAATCTGTGCAAATATATCATGCATACAACGATTAATCATCACTGAAAAATATTTTTTGATCATGGCTGACTTATTCAATTATTATGGTTACCTTTTGAAAAATGAAAGAATTCAAGAAATTGTATGAACGACTTTACTCAAAATAATAATATTGAAAGCTGAGTGAAGTATTCATAATAATCCTAGTACTTCAATCTTCAAGCAATGATTTTTTTATGGTATTGAATTGTTTTTATTTTTTCAATAGTTTCATTACTGGGCAATTTCTTTGAAATCAAGGACACATGGTTATTGGCTAAAAATTAAAATCTTACTTTTAAAATTTTGTAATAAAAAGTGCAATTTTATAAATAAATTCAATGTGAAGAAGAAAATTGATAATGTGTATTTAGTAATTCCATTGCAACAATAAAAATTGCAATTAAAAATAATTGTATATGAATTTTAAAAAATTAAATTATAATTCTTTATATAATGGCATATCTTTTCAATCCTCTACATAAATTTCAAATTGATAAAGCAAATAGATGCACAAGAATTTAAATCAGAGTGGACATAACTTTTTCTTTGTCCATTGTAATTTTGTTACCCAAGCATTTAAACATTTTTATAAAATATCCTTGTTTTTTTAATTGCTGTAACTGTTTGATTATTCAATATGTACTTAATGCCTCCCCCCCCCCCAAAAAAAAATGATTTTCTTTGTAGCTTGTGAGAATATATATTACAAAGCTTGTGAGAATATATATATTGTGCGAAAGGGATTACAAATTTTTAATCTCATAAGCAATTCATAATGAAGTCTATTGTGGCAGATTTAGATGATAATTTTAAATATTAAATGTAGGGGAGACTGGTACACAGTGGACCACTTTTTCAGTTAAATTTTTTTTTCTCTTTAATGGACAAACCGATCTGCATAAAAAATATTTTTGAATATTCCTTAAACCTTTATACATTTATCATAACATAGTTTTCAATATATTTTTCAAAAGAAATTTTTTTATATGCATCCGTAAAGTGGACCACAGTGGACCACTATTAGGTATTATCTGAAATATAAGTCTATTTTTCATTAATCTAAGTCTTTTTTATTTTCCCTTTACCCACGAAATAACATAGTAATATAAATTTACAAGTAACATTTTGAAACAAAAACAAAATGAATTATATTTTGAAAATAATAACAGATTAATACAGGAACAATTGCAATTTAGTTGAAGTTATTACTTAAGTACAAAACAATCAGCGCACATTACAATTTGCAAATGAAATTCCAAAATACTTATGAGATGATTGAGCCTGGAACTTTCCTGAAATACTTTTGGGTCTGAGAGCAATATTATGAAATCATTGACATCAACAATAGATTCATCTACAGTTTCGGGAAAAATAAACTGATTTCCATTCAATTTGCATCTCACGAATCTTACTTGAATAGAATAATCACCAATTTAGACTACAGTTATATTTATCAAAGGCAGTAAATACAAAAGAAAATATTTCTTACTATATTAAATAAATTGTCATTTTTCTTTGTTTACTTTATTTTACAGTTAAATAACTACTTTTAAACAATATTTCTTTATAGTAAATAAGCAATTATTAAATATTTTGAACATTCTGCATTACAGGAGCAGAGTGGATTGTGGACCACTGTGCCCAGGAGTGGGTGGTCCACTGTGACCCATGTTGAAGTTCAATAAATAATCGTATTAATATTGTTTATAGCTTCCTTTTAAACATATTAACTTTAAAGTTAAATAAAAACAAGTATCTTAGCTTTACAAAAAAGCTGTTTTATCTTATTTATCTACAACCTTTAATTACTAAAAAAATTCAAATATGATGAAAAATTTTACTTTTAGAAGCTCAAAACAACCAATTAGGATAAAATAGTTCAATCTGAGCTAAACATATTTTCTGAAGACTATAAATAATCAGTGCAGTGCTGTTGTCTATTAGGATATAAGAGAAGCTTTTAAAAAGTTTAAATAAATAAAATATTAGGGGGTGGTCCACTGTGCCCATAGGTCCAGTGTGTACCGGTCTCCCCTACACGAAATTTAAATGCAAAAATTAATTTTAATTGCAACTAATTTTTCACAATGTAAATTTCAAATTTGAATATTTTTGCATCTCTTAAAGAAATTATCTATATGTGCATTGAATATTTATATAATTTTGAATATATAAAATAAATTATATGAAAGGATACATACATATATGTAAATTTCTAAATTATATACCATTTACTATGAAATAAAATGTATTACATATATTACAGCTAATAAAAAATAACTGCATAAAATTCATATTAAAAGCAAAACAAATATATGCTTTTCTGTTTTTCTAAAAAAATGCTAAAATTTACAAAAATTACTCTTACCTGCGCCCTGATTTGTCCTTCCAATTTTATCTTGTATACAATTATGGTGCAAATAAGGTTTAAATTTAAAAAAAACCATTTTATTAACATTTGATGTTTATGCTTTATAATTTACATCGTATTTAAATACCAAATGTATTTACAAATTCTTCTCACATTTCACAGCCTTTGCTGCCGAATTTAGCTTGTTTCGAATAGTGGCACGTACAAGTGATACATTTACAACAAACTTGCAGGCAACATGGCCCTGAATATCCATGATCCTGGATCCCATTACCAGAGAAGACCGCGAAAACACTTATATAAATGCAAATATATGCAATTATCCGTTACCGGATTAAGCAGGTACATTAACCGAACATTAACTCCGCATACATTAACTGAAAAAAAAAACCCTGGATGCATGAAACTGACCATGCAGCAATCTCTAGAATGCATAAAATTCATTCAAACAGCAGTTAGTAACATATATATGTATGCTTCGCATACATTAACTGAAAAGCCCCACCAGTGGCTGAGAGGTTGTGCTCTCGAAGCTGGTAGACGGGAGGTGCTGGGTTCGACCCCAATCGCGCCCGTCGGCCTAATCGTTCAGAGTTTTCATGGTTTTCTTCGAGCCGTGGATTTATCCATGCGTAAATACGGGTTACCCTTAGAAAGACCCCCACGAAGGGCACTCCCCCCGGGCCTATATCCCTAGTGTGGATAACTGGCCGTCAATAATCAACCCAACCCATTAACTGAAAAAAAAAAACGTGGATGTATGAAACTCACCATGCAGCAATCTTGAGAATGCATGAAATTCATTCAAACAGCAGTTAGTAACATATATATATATATATATATATATGTACGCTTAGCCTACAATAACTCCCCACCCCCCCCACCCCCCCCAAAAAAACACTTCTGGATGCCCGAAACTCACAATGCAGCAATCTCTAGAATGCATGAAATTCATTCAAACAGCGGTTAGTAACTTATATATATATGTACACTTCACGCACATTAACCGAAAAAAAAAAACCCACAAATTGAATTTCGGAAGAAAAATTGCAAATTTCACCATTCAAGAGTGCAAAAATCCTGAATTTCATCGATAGTGCGTGTACAATCATGAATTTTCTCAATCGTGTGCGTAAAAATAATGAAGCTTGTCGATCATGCTCAGAAAAAGTAATGAATTTTGTCGATCGGCTACGTAAAAAAACTTCGCCATTTGGGAGTGTAAAAATCCTGAATTTCATCGATCAAATGCATAAAAATCACGAATCTCGTCGATCGGGCATATAAAAATCATGATTTTTAGCGACCGAGTGCATAAAAATCATGAATTTTATCGATCGGCGTGTAAAAATCATGTATTTTATCGATCGGCGTGTAAAAATCATGTATTTTGTCGATTGGCTACGTAAAAATCAAATTTCGTCATTCGGCAGTGTAAAAATCTTGAATTTTGTCGATCGTGTGCATAAAAATAATGAATTTCTTCGATCGGCCGGAGAGAAATAATGAATTTTGTCGATTGGCTACGTAAAAATCAAATTTCGTCATTCGGCACTGTAAAAATTCTGAATTTCGTCGATCAAACGCATAAAAATCATGAATTTTATGGATCGCCACGTAAAAATCATGAATTTCTTCGATTATGCACGGAAAATCGTAAATTTCTTCAAACGGGCGCATAAAAATTATGAATTTCGTCGAATGGACGCTGAAAAATCTTGAAATTTAGGAGAAAATGGTAATTGGGAAATCTTGCATTTGGCTTGTGCTTTCCACATTTTTAATCGCCAGTTTTTAAAGTTTAATCAACAACTGGCGACTGCTTATTTTCACCTTTAGGGGGGGGGGGGGGGAATCGCAAAATTAGTCGCTCAAGGATTGCCATGGAATGTGTTACCTGAAAGCAGAGGTGGTAAACAATGACAGTGTTTTAATTGCCGTTTTACAAATTTAATCGCTATGTGGTGAATAGCTACTGCTAATTTTCACCTATAGCTAAATTCTAAACCTGTTTACATTTTACATGCGACTCTCGGCATTGAGCAATAAGTGACAGCGTTTGTCCATTATTTTCCGTAATTCGCTAACTTTGGTAATATAATAATTAACACCTTAATTCATTTTTTAAATGTTTATACATAGCCATAAGATAGCTAAAAATATGTACCGACAGACACTTCTTCAAAACTGGTTTCTCTTTAAAAAAAATTAGATAGATTCAACGTATTTATAAAAGCCTTACTAGAAAAAACATTTCATAGGATATTTGTATTTTCAAAGTTTTGTTCATATTATCTTATTTTAAACTTTTCTTTAATAGTGATGGAGTTAATTTACAGTTTGTTATTGTGAATTCAAATAACTCATATTTATTACAAAATTAAATTAAATATTTGAGCCTTTTATCGTTACAATGAAATTTATAATATTGTTTGGGTTGATCTTGACTGTACTTAGCCTGTGTGTCAATTTAATGATTTCTTAAGGTTTTTACATATATTTTCAATTGCTTTTAACCAAAGTTTACAAATAATATACCAGGAGGAAAATAACTTTATAAAAATTATCATTTAATTTAAAGTAATGCTATTTTAAATATTGTCCTCCTGAATGATGATATGTTACATGAAATGTGATTAAAAGCTTTTTCCAAGATAGTTTGCCAAATTGGTATGTTACAGGTGTCAGTTAATATTTTTCAATTAATAACAAAATATTTGTTGCTATATTTTTATACTTGATAGCAGGGGTGTAAAAATCTAGTCGCCAATGGGTAGATTACTACCACTAAATTTTTAATATTCTTCGACTAATAAGAATACTGATAAAATTTAGGTGAAGTATAATAATAAAATTTAGCTGAAGAATACTAATAAAATTTAGTGGTGAGAATTGGCCCATTGACTCCTAGATTTTTACACCTCAGCTTGATAGCTTATTTTAAAATTTTGGATGCTGTTACTTGTTTGTAATAATAAAAACTTTGGATTTAAGGAAAATAATTTTTTTTTAGCTTATTTATCCATTGAACACCATAAAACACATTTCAGGATTCATTTTTTGCATTTTTTATTACAAAATAATGTAAAATTAATATAAGAAAAAACATCTAGTGACCAAAATTTATCAAATTATAAAGCATATATGACATTATAATAAGACTATATGTGTTCAACATTTCGTGATTTATGTGGCCTAAAGTTATAGCCATATGATGCAAATAATATATATATATAATGACGTATATAGCATTAATATGAGTGTTTGGTGTGTAATATATATATATTCATATATACGATGCATATGTAAGCTTGGCGATGATTTTGATAAAATCATAGCTGCAACCTTGGCATAATCGTAATTGTAGGGGCAACAAACTTTAAATTAACTCCATCGCTATTACAGTATTTAAAAAAAAAAGTCTAAAATAAGACAATATGGACGACACATTGACAATACAAATCTCCTCCGAAATAATTTTTTTTGACAAGACAACGTGGTACTTTATAAATACGTTGAATGTATCTAATTTTTTAATCTATCTAGATTTGTAGAGGTGTCTGTCGGTACATATTTTTAGCCATCTTATGGCTATATATAAACATTTAAAATATTACGGCATTAATTATTATATTAACAAAGCTAGCGAATAAGAAAAATAATATACAAACGCTTGCACTTACCTCTTACCGCCGTCGCCGCCGTCAAAATGTAAACAGAACGATCAGAATCTGAGTTGAGTTGAGATGTAGCGTTTCTTCACATAGTCAGTTACGAAAAAAAAATCAAATGTTCAAAAGGAGATTTACATTTTTCACTTGTTTTTTGAAGTAAAATTTTCTTAAAAACTGGAAGTCATCATGCCTGTAGTTAATAAGTGGAAAGGCAATTTCCCCTTCCCTCGATTTTGAAATTTAAATAACTAAATAATTAAAATAACTAAAATAAATAATAATAATAATAAAAAAAAACTTAAAATAAAAGAACTAAGAATTTTTCGTTGTGTGTAGTGTGTATGTGTGTGTGGGGGGGGGGGGGCGGTGTTCAATTACTACTTTCTTCCTGAATTTTAAAGTTTAAGTAACTAAAATTGCGTTTTCTCCGTTTTTGAACAGCATAATAAAATTGGTTCTTTTGAGTACTTAAAAGAGGAACTAAAAATTTTCCGTTTGAGGGGGGGGGGCGTCATTAACCCTCCCTGAATTTTGAAATTTTATTTATTTTTTTATTTTGACCGATTTTGTAAAACAGTAAATTTATTCTTTTTTCGAGTAATTTAAAGTAATTAAACACTAAGAGAAAGTACAAATTTCCCGTTGGGGGGAAGGGCGGACTTTCCCCCCTTAAATTCCCCATGAAAGTTATTTATTTGTTATTTTTTATATTTATGTGTTAAAAATTTATCTCAAAAGGGGTGGTTCAAAGCAGTGTCCGCTGCTTAACTCGCTGTTCCTCGCTTAACTTAAAAGAGGAACTAAGAATTTTCCGTTGGAGGGGCGGACTTTCCCCCTTAAATTCCCCATGAAAGTTATTTTTTTTATGTATATATTTATGTGTTAAAAATTTATCTCAAAATGGGTGGTTCAAAGCAGTATTCGCCTCCCCCCCCCCCGCCTGAGGATTTTGATTTTTGTTCAATTTAGTCCCATTAAACTAAAAGTCTTGAAAACAGTGTTAATTATTAATAACAGAGTAAATACGCAATATTGTCAAAAACTGAAAGACTTTAATATTGCTTAGCTTTTAAAACTGCAGATAAATTGCAGAAAATATCTCACAAACTTACTAAAATTAAGTTCTGTAAAATTACCTTAAAGTAACTGCAGTTATACTGCAGATACATCAGAAAATATAATACTGAAATAATGACTGTAAAAATACTTCAAATTTACTACAGTTTTACTACAGATGTAAAGTCTCATTATTTTTTTAATTTATGATTATAACATAAATTCACGTAAACTGCAGTATTTTTGCAGATAAAAGCTCACAGTATTTTTGAAATAAATTACTGCAAAATTACTTCACATTAACTGCAAAATAACTGAAGTATTTTTACAGTCAAGATTGCACTACAGAAAATCTACAGTTGCCTGTAGAAAAACTTTAAAAATACTTCACTTCTGTAGAAAAACTGCAGTTCATTTTTAGCTGGGAAGAACTGCTTTAACGAGGATACATTTACAAAGTAATGAAGATCAACCACATCGAACATTTTTGAAAAGAATAAACGTTGTGTGTTTCTCTATTTTATATTTATGTGTTCTATAACTACACATGATAAACTATTCTTCTTACCCAACTAATTTATGTCTATGTATTACCTGCAGAATGATTGAAGATAGAAAAAAATTCCTAAAATACATATAATTTGTGAAGTGAATTTTTAAAATTATTTTTCCAATGTTTATCTTTTCTTATAAAAAAGAATGCAATTTAATGTTATAGATCATAACCGATTGTAAAGTAGAATTTTTTTCACCCTGATTTTCTAAATAACAGTTTGAAATCAACTTCACGACTGTATTTTTATAAAGTATATTCAATGTTTTATATTCTATGATAGTCTGAAAATAGAATTAATATTACCGAAAGCTCTCTTTTAAAGTTCGAAATATTCTGAAAAATAAATCTAAAGAAAAAATATCTTTTGATGTTCAAAATGTTGTAAGGTGTCTCCAAATATCCTGCAGATAATTTAAAGAATAATTTAAATCTGTAAAAAATTGCCTTCACATTTCACTAACAATCGCATTTTTATAAAAATCTTAGGGATTTGATCGCAAAATTTCACGTTTAAAAAGCCGCGGGGTTACTGTCTTTAGTCTTTAACTTTCAGATATTTCCCTGTCCTTTAAAAATTCTTTAGCATTTTTTTTCTGATTTAATACTGCTTATAAAAGAATTATAAAGTTCAAAGCTCAAAAGAAACTATAACTTCTAGAATAATCTCATTTTAATAATCTCATTTATTGAGACTTATTATCAAAACTATTTCGTTCGTTGTTAAAAAATATATATATATTACGTTTAAATGAATAATTGACATTAATATTTTCCTTAATAATGCTAAAAAAGACTCTTCCATTTCTTACATTTTTCCTCTATCTTTACTCTAGCACACATAAAAAGTAAAAAAATGATCTATTAAACCTTTTAAATTCTTATACATTTTTGTGAAAAAAGAAGAAAATCCTACAAAAGCAATAAGATTTCTTTTCTTATATTTATTCACTTTATGTTTTTTATAGTGATCATATGAAAAAAATCAGCATGTGAGTCAGGCAAATATATATATATATATATATTTGTCCTTTTTTGCGTTGCATTTTCTGTTTTATAACTGCATGTGAAAGGAAAATAACATGTCTTGAAATTGCTCTATACATTAAGCAGCGTAAGAAAAAGCTGTCGCAATTTAATTCATTTAAAAGAAATTTCATTATAGGATCGAAAGTAATACGCATAATACAATGCAGGTAGCTCAAAATTAAAAGACAAAGTAGTCTTCCTGGTTGTGAAAGTAAGGAAATTTCATAAAAGCACCTAAACATTTCTACAGTAATTCGATTTAGAATAAGCTACTAATTGAATTTTAGGTTCATGTTATTTATTTTGGAAGAATACTAGCTTGAAAGAGTTCTAGTTATGGTTACTTAAAAAAAAAATTATTTAGTTAAAGTACGGAACATAATTTATGGCAACATAAAAGTCAAACATAAAATATTCCGATTTCTAATTTATAAAATTCAAATTTCCTAGCTTTTTAATAATAAGAGTTGAAATATGTAAACTGATAAAAATTAAATGACATATTAAATAAAGTTATATAGAATATGGGCATTATTTTAAAAAAAGTCCTTCCGGCCTGTACCGGGAGGAAAAGGTAGCTTTCCTACATCTTCGTTTTAAAATTTTAGCTAATGTTACACGAAAACAGCAAGTTAAAATGCAAAGAAACGTTTACAAAAGATTCGTTACTACTGAATTTGAATAAGAAATTCGCCAAATTATTGAGCAACAGCCAAATTGGCTTCATTTATGAAGACTTATTTTGGTCGCCAAATTTGGCGATATTTCGCCAAATGTCGCCAATTTTGCCAATTTTGTCGCCAGTGTCACCAATTTTGGCACTAACGGATATGAATATATAGTTTTATGCGTATGATTGGGAAAATTATTACAACAATGAAAGAAAATAATTTGCGAGTAATCGCGTTAATGTGCTGTTTTGTTTCAAAATGTCAGCCACCATAGAATTTCAAACTGCTCTATCTCAGCCATTTTTTAAGATAGAGGTAAACCAAAAATGCTCTGGAATCCTTGTATCAAGACCTAACACGTACTTAAAAAATAAATTTAAATTTTTAATTTTTTTGTATATTTATTTTAGTTTTAAATTTTTAAATGGCCACCATCTTGAACCAAATTGCGGACCAAGCTGGCCAACGAACTTGGTCGAGACATTAGTGACCTTAATACACACAATTAGTTTCATCAAAATCGATTTATAAATACGAACGTTATCGTATGACATAGGTCAGATATATATATATATATATATATATATATATATATATATATATATATATATATATATATGGATATATATATATATATATAAATCAACATTTGAACGGAGGGTGGTTTTGGGGTCTGGGGGTCATGATCGGTGAAAATATATCGAAATTTTCCGGAACTGCTTTCCTCCGAACTGCTGCAATAGGTAGCTTTATACTTTTAGGTAGCTTTCAATACAAAAAAGTATAAAGCTACCTATTGCAACTTCATAAATGAAGCCAACTTGGCTATAGCTCAATAATTTGGCGAATTTCTTATTCAAATTCAGTATTAACGAATCTTTTGTAATCGGTTTCTTTGCATTTTAGCTTGCTGTTTTCGAGTAACATTAGCTAAAATTTTAAAATGAAGATATAGGAAAGCTACCTTTTCCTCCCGGTACAGGCCGGAAGGACTTTTTTGTATTGAAAGCTACCTAATATTTCAACCCACAAGGATTACAAAATCAAAATTATTTTAGCAAGTTTATTCTACCTGATTTATGTGACGGAATTAAGGCGACATAATACTTTGACACGAAGCCAAACATGGATTACAAAATCAGAACTTTTCGTAAAGTTATTATCCAAACACATTTGAATCAAGTTTTTATTGAAACCTTCCAGTGAGCGCGTTGTCACCAATTTTACGACAGACGTAATTTTTCCCATAATTTTATTCTCACAAATGGCCATTGAATTAAAGTTAAATTTGTACTACTCATATGTATAACTTATCTGTTACATGTCTCTTATTACTGTTAGGAAATATATTTGAAATAGCGTAACCATGGCATGCTAAAACTACTTCAAGCTCTTGCTTGTGCAAAATATTTAAGTGCACCCGCTAAAAGGTTAAAATCCACCTTTATAGCTAGCATATTGTTAGTGACGATATAGCGACGTCACAGCAAGTAACTAATAAAACGTTACATATATGAAAAAAATTTCAATAAAGGTCACGTCGCGTTGGGACTGAAATAAGATTTTTTTTCGAAACCATAAATAGGCATGTTTTCGTAATATAAAATATTTTTTGACATTTTTTAAAACATTCTGACGCGCCGGTGGAATGTCAAAGAAAGTCACATATAATATCACAGCTGTAAGGAAATTTACCTTACATTGCGACATTGGGTTGTGACTTATACAGTGTGTACCGAAAGGTCATGTGCAATCTTTAAGAGGTGGAGCACATTAGAGTAAAATATTTTTATATGCACCCAGAAAAAGGAATTGATTAAAATAACAAAACATGTTTTGTTGAGTATATTTTGGTTGTTTCAAGCAAAATTTTTAGTTGAAGTAAAAAGTTGGTTTTGTTGCATTGACAAAAAAATATTGTTAACATTCTTACAAAATTTTAACAAAATTTCACCAATTTTACTTGAATTAACAAAATCTGTTTTTTTTTATTTTACCATAATTTTGTAATTTAAATTTGTAATTTATACAAAATTTAAATTGCTATGTAGTAGCCATAACTCTCTCACGTAACTTGGTTTATTTGATTATATAGTTATATAATTAAAGGATTAACATAATTTTTGGATAATTAAAACTTTTTTAATTGGCACGGACCAAGGTAGTTTTAAAAATCCCCTTAACCCATTTATTACTTTCTTCTATATTTACAAGAAGAAAGTATTGGAGTCATAAAAATTTTCAACTTCTGGTTTTCGATGGATTTTAGAAGGTCCTGAACACGATTAGACTGTTTTTAGAAAATGAATGTCTATGACTCAGTCTGTCGGTATGTGACAAAAATTTTGTGGGCGCTCTATTTCAAGAACTAATGCACGGAATTTAATAAAACTTTATATTCAGTTACTTCCTGATATAAACTGGTTCTGATTAGTTTTTGGCGTAAATAGCGTAACAGGTGGCGCTTCTCCCAGCTAAAAATGAACTGCAGTTTTTCTACAGAAGTGAAGTATTTTTAAAGTTTTTCTACAGGCAACTGTAGATTTTCTGTAGTGCAATCTTGACTGTAAAAATACTTCAGTTATTTTGCAGTTAATGTGAAGTAATTTTGCAGTAATTTATTTCAAAAATACTGTGAGCTTTTATCTGCAAAAATACTGCAGTTTACGTGAATTTATGTTATATTCATAAATTAAAAAAATAATGAGACTTTACATCTGTAGTAAAACTGTAGTAAATTTGAAGTATTTTTACAGTCATTATTTCAGTATTATATTTTCTGATGTATCTGCAGTATAACTGCAGTTACTTTAAGGTAATTTTACAGAACTTAATTTTAGTAAGTTTGTGAGATATTTTCTGCAATTTATCTGCAGTTTTAAAAGCTAAGCAATATTAAAGTCTTTCAGTTTTTGACAATATTGCGTATTTACTCTGTTATTAATAATTAACACTGTTTTCAAGACTTTTAGTTTAATGGGACTAAATTGAACAAAAATCAAAATCCTCAGGCGAGGGGGGGGGGGGGACTGCTTTGAACCACCCATTTTGAGATAAATTTTTAACACATAAATATATATATAATAAAAATAACTCTCATGGGGAATTTAAGGGGGAAAGTCCGCCCTTCCGCCCAACGGGAAATTTGTACTTTCTCTTAGTGTTTAATTACTTTAAATTACTCGGAAAAAGAATAAATTTACTGTTTTACAAAATCGGTCAAAATAAAAAAATAAATAAAATTTTAAAATCCAGGGAGGATTATTGACGCAACCCCCCCCCCCTCCCCCCCGCCTCCAACGGAAAATTCTTAGTTCCTCTTTTAAGTTAAGCAAGGAACAGCGAGTTAAGCAGCGGACACTGCTTTGAACCACCCCTTTTGAGATAAATTTTTAACACATAAATATAAAAAATAACAAATAAATAACTTTCATGGGGAATTTAAGGGGGGAAAGTCCGCCCTTCCCCCCCAACGGGAAATTTGTACTTTCTCTTAGTGTTTAAAAGTCTTAATCTCTGTATTTTAAATTACTCGAAAAAAGAATAAATTTACTGTTTTACAAAATCGGTCAAAATAAAAAATTAAATAAAATTTCAAAATCCAGGGAGGGTTAATGACGCCCCCCTCCAACGGAAAATTTTTAGTTCCTCTTTTAATTTACTCAAAAGAACCAATTTTATTATGCTGTTCAAAAACGGAGAAAACGTAATTTTAGTTACTTAAACTTTAAAATTCAGGAAGAAAGTAGTAATTGAACACCCCCCCCCCACACACACACACATATATACACCCTACACACAACGAAAAATTCTTAGTTCTTTTATTTTAAGTTTATTATTATTATTATTATTATTTATTTTAGTTATTTTAATTATTTAGTTATTTAAATTTCAAAATCGAGGGAGGCGGAAATTGCCTTTCCACTTATTAACTACAGGCATGATGACTTCCAGTTTTTAAGAAAATTTTACTTCAAAAAACAAGTGAAAAATGTAAATCTCCTTTTGAACATTTGATTTTTTTTTTCGTAACTGACTATGTGAAGAAACGCTACATCTCAACTCAACTCAGATTCTGATCGTTCTGTTTACATTTTGACGGCGACGGCACGGTGGTAAGCGGTAAGTGCAAGCGTTTGTATATTATTTTTCTTATTCGCTAGCTTTGTTAATATAATAATTAATGCCGTAATTTTTTAAATGTTTATATATAGCCATAAGATGTCTAAAAATATGTACCGACAGACACCTCTACAAATCTAGATAGATTAATAAATTAGATACATTCAACGTATTTATAAAGTACCGCGTTGTCTTGCCAAAAAAAATTATTTCGGAGGACATTTGTATTGTCAATGTGTCGTCCATATTGTCTTATTTTAGACTTTTTTTTTTTTAATACTGTAATAGCGATGGAGTTAATTTAAAGTTTGTTGCCCCTACAATTACGATTATGCCAAGGTTGCAGCTATGATTTTATAAAAATCATCGCCAAGCTTACATATGCATCGTATATATGAATATATATATATTACACACCAAACACTCATATTATGCGTAATTAATACGTCATTATATATATATTATTTGCATCATATGACTATAACTTTCGGCCACATCAATCACGAAATGTTGAACACATATAGTATTATTATAATGTCATATATGCTTTATAATTTGATAAATTTTGGTCACTAGATGTTTTTTCTTATATTAATTTTACATTATTTTGTAATAAAATATGCAAAAAATGAATCCTGAAATGTGTTTTATGGTGTTCAATGGATAAATAAGCTAAAAAAAAATTATTTTCTTTAAATCCAAAGTTTTTATTATTACAAACAAGTAACAGCATCCAAAATTTTAAAATAAGCTATCAAGCTGAGGTGTAAAAATCTAGGAGTCAATGGGCCAATTCTCACCACTAAATTTTATTAGTATTCTTCAGCTAAATTTTATTATTATACTTCACCTAAATTTTATCAGTATTCTTATTAGTCGAAGAATATTAAAAATTTAGTGGTAGTAATCTACCCATTGGCGACTAGATTTTTACACCCCTGCTATCAAGTATAAAAATATAGCAACAAATATTTTGTTATTAATTGAAAAATGTTAACTGACACCTGTAACATACCAATTTGGCAAACTATCTTGGAAAAAGAAGAAAAAGCTTTTAATCACATTTCATGTAACATATCATCATTCAGGAGGACAATATTTAAAATAGCATTACTTTAAATTAAATTATAATTTTTATAAAGTTATTTTCCTCCTGGTATATTATTTGTAAACTTTGATTAAAAGCAATTGAAAATATATGTAAAAACCTTGAGAAACCATTAATTGTATTGACACACAGGCTAAGTACAGTCAAGAACAACCTAAACAATATTATAAATTTCATTGTAACGATAAAAGGCTCAAATATTTAATTTAATTTTGTAATAAATATGAGTTATTTGAATTCACAATAACAAACTCTAAATTAACTCCATCACTATTAAAGAAAAGTTTAAAATAAGATAATATGAACAAAACTTTGAAAATACAAATATCCTATGAAATATTTTTTCTAGTAAGGCTTTTATAAATACGTTGAATCTATCTAATTTTTTTTTTAAGAGAAACCAGTTTTGAAGAAGTGTCTGTCGGTACATATTTTTAGCTATCTTATGGCTATGTATAAACATTTAAAAAATGAATTAAGGTGTTAATTATTATATTGACAAAGTTAGCGAATTACAGAAAATAATGGACGAACGCTGTCACTTATTGCTCAATGCCGAGAGTCGCATGTAAAATGTAAACAGGTTTAGAATTTAGCTATAGGTGAAAATTAGCAGTAGCTATTCACCACATAACCATTAAAGTTGTAAAACGGCAATTAAAACATTGTCATTGTTTACCACCTCTGCTTTCAGGTAACACATTCCATGGCAATCCTTGAGCGACTAATTTTGCGATCCCCCCCCCCCCCTAAAGGTGAAAATAAGCAGTCGCCAGTTGTTGATTAAACTTTAAAAACTGGCGATTAAAAATGTGGAAAGCACAAGCCAAATGCAGGATTTCCCAATTACCATTTTCTCCTAAATTTCAAGATTTTTCAGCGTCCATTCGACGAAATTCATAATTTTTATGCGTCCGTTCGAAGAAATTCATGGTTTTTACGCGCCCGTTTGAAGAAATTTACGATTTTCCGTGCATAATCGAAGAAATTCATGACTTTTACGTGGCGATCCATAAAATTCATGATTTTTATGCGTTTGATCGACGAAATTCAGAATTTTACACTGCCGAATGACGAAATTTGATTTTTACATAGCCAATCGACAAAATTCATTATTTCTCTCCGGCCGATGGAAGAAATTCATTATTTTTATGCACACGATCGACAAAATTCAAGATTTTTACACTGCCGAATGACGAAATTTGATTTTTACGTAGCCAATCGACAAAATACATGATTTTTACACGCCGATCGATAAAATTCATGATTTTTATGCACTCGGTCGCTAAAAATCATGATTTTTACATGCCCGATCGACGGGATTCGTGATTTTTATGCATTTGATCGATGAAATTCAGGATTTTTACACTCCCGAATGGCGAAGTTTTTTTACGTAGCCGATCGACAAAATTCATTACTTTTTCTGAGCATGATCGACAAACTTCATTATTTTTACGCACACGATTGAGAAAATTCATGATTTTACACGCACTATGGATGAAATTCAGGATTTTTGCACTCTTGAATGGTGAAATTTGTAATTTTTCTTCCGAAATTCAATTTGTGGGTTTTTTTTTTTCAGTTAATGTGCGTGAAGTGCACATATATATATAAGTTACTAACCGCTGTTTGAAGGAATTTCATGCATTCTAGAGATTACTGCATTGTGAGTTTCGTGCATCCAGGAGTGGTTTTTTTTTTTTTTTTTTTTTTTTTTTTTTGGGGGGGGGGGGGGGGGAGTTATTGTAGGCGAAGCGTACATATCTATATATATATGTTACTAACTGCTGTTTGAATGAATTTCATGCATTCTCAAGATTGCTGCATGGTGAATTTCATACATCCACGTTTTTTTTTTTTTTTTTTTTCAGTTAATGGGTTGGGTTGGGTTGATTATTGCCGGCCAGTTATCCACACTAGGGATATAGTCCCAGGGGGAGTGCCCTTCGTGGGGGTCTTTCTAAGGGAACCTAACCCGTATTTACGCATGGATAAATCCACGGCTCGAAGAAAAACATGAAAACTCCGAACGATTAGGCCGACGGGCACGATTGGGATCGAACCCAGCACCTCCCGTCTACCAGCTTCGAGAGCAGAACCTCTCAGCCACTGGTGGGGCTTTTCAGTTAATGTATGCGAAGCATACATATATATGTTGCTAACTGCTGTTTGAATGAATTTTATGCATTCTAGAGATTGCTGCATGGTGAGTTTCATGCATCCAGGGTTTTTTTTTTTCAGTTAATGTATGCGGAGTTAATGTTCGGTTAATGTACCTGCTTAATCCGGTAACGGATAATTGCATATATTTGCATTTATATAAGTATTTTCGCGGTCTACTATGGTAATGGGATCCAGGATAATGGATATTCAGGGCCATGTTGCCTGCAAGTTTGTTGTAAATGTATCACTTGTACGTGCCACTATTCGAAACAAGCTAAATTCGGCAGCAAAGGCTGTGAAATGTGAGAAGAATTTGTAAATACATTTGGTATTTAAATACAATGTAAATTATAAAGCATAAACATCAAATGTTAATAAAATGTTTTTTTTTTAATTTAAACCTTATTTGCACCATAATTGTATACAAGATAAAATTGGAAGGACAAATCAGGACGCAGGTAAGAGTAATTTTTGTAAATTTTAGCATTTTTTTAGAAAAACAGAAAAGCATATATTTGTTTTGCTTTTAATATGAATTTTATACAGTTATTTTTTATTAGCTGTGATATATGTAATACATTTTATTTCATAGTAAATGGTATATAATTTAGAAATTTACATATATGTATGTATATCCTTTCATATAATTTATTTTATATATTCAAAATTATATAAATATTCAATGCACATATAGATAATTTCTTTAAGAGATGCAAAAATATTCAAATTTGAAATTTACATTGTGGAAAAATTAGTTGCAATTAAAATTAATTTTTGCATTTAAATTTCGTGTAGGGGAGACCGGTACACACTGGACCTATGGGCACAGTGGACCACCCCCTAATATTTTATTTATTTAAACTTTCTAAAAGCTTCTCTTATATCCTAATAGACAACAGCACTGCACTGATTATTTATAGCCTTCAAAAAATATGTTTAGCTCAGATTGAACTATTTTATCCTGATTGGTTGTTTTGAGCTTCTAAAAGTAAAATTTTTCATCATATTTGAATTTTTTTAGTAATTAAAGGTTGTAGATAAATAAGATAAAACAGCTTTTTTGTAAAGCTAAGATACTTGTTTTTATTTAACTTTAAAGTTAATATGTTTAAAAGGAAGCTATAAACAATATTAATACGATTATTTATTGAACTTCAACATGGGTCACAGTGGACCACCCACTCCTGGGCACAGTGGTCCACAATCCACTCTGCTCCTGTAATGCAGAATGTTCAAAATATTTAATAATTGCTTATTTACTATAAAGAAATATTGTTTAAAAGTAGTTATTTAACTGTAAAATAAAGTAAACAAAGAAAAATGACAATTTATTTAATATAGTAAGAAATATTTTGTTTTGTATTTACTGCCTTTGATAAATATAACTGTAGTCTAAATTGGTGATTATTCTATTCAAGTAAGATTCGTGAGATGCAAATTGAATGGAAATCAGTTTATTTTTCCCGAAACTGTAGATGAATCTATTGTTGATGTCAATGATTTCATAATATTGCTCTCAGACCCAAAAGTATTTCAGGAAAGTTCCAGGCTCAATCATACTCATAAGTATTTTGGAATTTCACTTGCAAATTGTAATGTGCGCTGATTGTTTTGTACTTAAGTAATAACTTCAACTAAATTGCAATTGTTCCGGTATTAATCTGTTATTATTTTCAAAATATAATTCATTTTGTTTTTGTTTCAAAATGTTACTCGTAAATTTATATTACTATGTTATTTCGTGGGTAAAGGGAAAATAAAAAAGACTTAGATTAATGAAAAATAGACTTATATTGTATATTTCAGATAATACCTAATAGCGGTCCATTTTACGGATGCATATAAAAAAATTTCTTTTGAAAAATATATTGAAAACTATGTTATGATAAATGTATAAAGGTTTAAGGAATATTCAAAAATATTTTTTATGCAGATCGGTTTGTCCATTAAAGAGAAAAAAAAAGTTTTACTGAAAAGGTGGTCCACTGTGTACCAGTCTCCCCTACATTTAATATTTAAAATTATCATCTAAATCTGCCACAATAGACTTCATTATGAATTGCTTATGAGATTAAAAATTTGTAATCCCTTTCGCACAATATATATATTCGCACAAGCTTCGTAATATATATTCTCACAAGCTACAAAGAAAATCATTTTTTTTTGTGGAGGGTTGGGGGGGGGGGGGAGGCAGTAAGTACATATTGAATAATCAAACAGTTACAGCAATTAAAAAAACAAGGATATCTTATAAAAATGTTTAAATGCTTGGGTAACAAAATTACAATGGTCAAAGAAAAAGTTATGTCCACTCTGATTTAAATTCTTGTGCATCTATTTGCTTTATCAATTTGAAATTTCTGTAGAGGATTGAAAAGATATGCCATTATATAAAGAATTATAATTTAATTTTTTAAAATTCATATACAATTATTTTTAATTGCAATTTTTATTGTTGCAATGGAATTACTAAATACACATTATCAATTTTCTTCTTCACATTGAATTTATTTATAAAATTGCACTTTTTATTACAAAATTTTAAAAGTAAGATTTTAATTTTTAGCCAATAACCATGTGTCCTTGATTTCAAAGAAATTGCCCAGTAATGAAACTATTGAAAAAATAAAAACAATTCAATACCATAAAAAAATCATTGCTTGAAGATTGAAGTACTATGATTATTATGAATACTTCACTCATCTTTCAATATTATTATTTTGAGTAAAGTCGTTCATACAATTTCTTGAATTCTTTCATTTTTCAAAAGGTAACCATAATAATTGAATAAGTCAGCCATGATCAAAAAATATTTTTCAGTGATGATTAATCGTTGTATGCATGATATATTTTATGCACAGATTGCATATAAATTGAGATATGAAAAAAAATATTTAATTAGATTTTAGTGCTGATTTTTTCATACAGAAAAATTAATATTTTATATATATACATATTTTGTAATAAATTTCTAAAAGGCTGCAGTGAAACTGCAAAAAAATGCAGTTGAAAGACCGCAGTGATTTGTCACAAATCATTGCAGTTTTTTTTAAGTCGACATAACTACACATTTACTGCAGTAAGTGTGTAGTTAAAATGCAGTTGGAAGTCTGCGGTGATTTGGCACAAATCCCTACAGTTTTTTTGAAGTCGACATAACTACAAATTTACTGCAGTAAGTGTGCAGTTAAAATGCAGTTGGAAAACTGCGGTGATTTGGCACAAATCCCTGCAGTTTTTTTGAAGTCGACATAACTACAAATTTACTGCGGTGATTTGGCACAAATCCCTGCAGTTTTTTTGAAGTCGACATAACTACAAATTTACTGCAGTAAATTTGTAGTTATGTCGACTTCAAAAAAACTGCAGGGATTTGTGCCAAATCACCGCAGTTTTCCAACTGCATTTTTTTTGTAGTTTCACTGCAGTTCATTTTTAGCTGGGCTATGTTACAATTTTCGCGATATCTGCAATAGATTCGCGATTTCCCAAAAACTAATGCACTGATTTACATCAAACTACAGATTGAGTTAGACATTGACATAAATAGAAGCTAATTACGTTTTGGTGTAAATAGCCCTGCAGGTGGCGCTGCTATGCTATTTTTTCATGATTTTTACTATAAATAAATCTCACGAACTAATGCACGGATTAATTTTTAATTCGTTTTCAGGAGTGATTTACGCCTGTAATTCTTAAATAATAACCAGTGAATTTTTATTCTACTTTTTTTCAAACGTAAACCGACAGAGTGAAAAATGTCCCAAGCCGGGAATCGTACCCGGGTCCTCAGAATAGTGCTCTGAGGCCCCAGCATACAGCTACACAGTTAATTTTTAATTAATTTTCTGCAGTGAATTACGCCTGTAATCCTTGAATAATAACCAGTGAATTTTTATCCTGCTGTTTACAGGCGTAATTCACTGCTGAAAATGAATTAAAAATTAACTATATGTTGCCGTATGCTGGGCTTTGTATTTTCGTCTCATGTTTGCAGAAATTTGCATGCTCATGCAGGGCCTGTTTACCGAATAGGCCCGGGAAGCCCGTGCTTACCCAGAGAAATACAAATGTACTCCTAAAATTATTTTTCAGAATAACTTTTTACAAAAAAAAAAAAAAAAAAAAAATCAATCAATCAATCACGGCCAAAAATGCACTTTTTCCTTACGAAATTTTTATCTAAGAAGCTCACTCTTTCTAAATTTTTGTTTGCTCGAAATTTTGATGGTAAAATTTCAAATTGTTGCAGCATACCAAAAATGGATTTAGTAAATAACAAAGCAATTGGTAGAGGGGGACTCCAGAGTAACGTCGGGCTTCCCCTCTTTTATGTCTTAAGAGGGCCCTGTGCTCATGATGACGTTTCCATCTTGTGCTGCGGTTGCAGCCGGTACGACATATACAAGAGTGAGAAATTTCGAGTTTGAATATCGTTCCTTGTAGCTCAGTGGTAGAGCCTCAGATCGTTGTTCTGAGGACCCGGGATTGATATCCGGCTTGGGACATTGTTCAATCTGTCTGTTTGCGCTTGAAAAAAAGCAGGATAAAAATTCACTTGTTAATATTCAATGATTATAGGCGTAATTCACTACTGAAAATGAATTAAAAATTTCTTTAAAAAATATTTAAGTTTAGATTGGTTCTAATACAAAAAATAATTTTAAAGTAAATATTATTTTTGTTTCTGTAACAAAAACCTTTTGTTGTTAAAACAAAGAAAATTCTTAAAATTGCACAAAACAATTGTTCTTTAAACCAAAGTTTTTGTTGCAGAAACTGAAAAGAACTCTTAAAGTAACAGATAATCATATTTATTTTGAGAAAACTTTCAGCAAAAGAATTTTGTTAATTCAAGTAAAATTGAACCATTTTTACTTGAATTAACAAAACATTTTTTTATTGATGATACAAACTTTTTTGTTGGAACTGCAAAAAAATCAACAATATTTTTCTTGTTTATTCAAACAAAATTTCCATTGACCCATATTTAAACGGAAAGTTTTGTTGGGCAAACCAAATTTTTGTTGATTCAACAAAACTATTCTCTGGGTGTTGGAAACCAGAGTCGTATTCCATTTATTCAGTTAAAAATGCAGGGTGCTTCACTCCAATACGAGCAAAACTATTGTTCATAACTTTAAAAAAAATAAAGATATTTTATTTAAGTTTTCAACAAGCATAATTGTTCTGTGTGAAATGCAATGACATAATTTTAAAAGTGCTGGACGTGTACAGTATTTCAGTACGCTAATTTGCATAAACTGTTATTTTGCATTTGAAAATATCCAGTGTCTACATCTGCGCTATTTAGATGCGGATGATAGCCACTTTTACCACTTATCGTGATATCGTTACATTTCGCACAAAAAAGGGAAGTGTATCAGAAATTGCGTTAAAATATCTTCATTATTATTAATATTATGAACAAAAACCATGTACGGATTGATGTGAGACATTTGGTATTTTAGATTGAATGAAAGGATTATGACCCTGATTTCCTATACAAAAATTGATTGATCGTTCCGCGATGGGGACCAAAGAGATGAGTGCACGAACCGAAGTTAAAACACGTTCGCTGCCAACTACGAGAATACTCGTAGTTGGTAAACTGGGTTTCCTTGCCAACTACGAGATAACTCGTTATTGATATCCTTATCTAAATCGCCGATTACGTGTATTGCCGTAGAAAACACATTGCCGTAGATGTATGATAAAACATTTAAATTTGAAAATGTCTGGTCATTTTGCTTAATTTATGAGTATAAGCCTAAAAACCAAAATAAATTAGCTTGAGACCTATCTTGGAAAAGAAAATATGATTCTTTTTCTGCTTAAAAACAGCAATAAATTTATGAAATTTGAAAGAGGGGACATTTCTCTACAGTGGTGTGTAAACTATTTTTAACACAACACAGTGCCGTTGGTTAGTTCTAAAGTGCTGCATCACATATGGATGAAATTAAACTATCAAATTTTCTCGTTTGTTATTAATTTGTTATTTTACATTTTATTTATTGTTTAAGTTTTAGATATCAAATAAATCTACTGATTTACATTATTTCTTACAACTTACATAAACTATTATACCAGACCTCCTGTGATGGAAGTTACGCCAAATCTTTCTGAATTTCAACCAACAACAGCCATTATTTAGACTTTATCGATATTTAAAAAAAACTATTTAATATTGTTAATACGCTATGTGTAAGTGAAAAATGCTTTAGATGAATTCTAAAAGACAAAATAAATTAGAAACAAATATTTCTTGAAATAGAAAATGTGCTAAGTTTGGTACTTGATAAATCATTGTTTAGTAATGAAAATTGAATGTGATGGTATTTGTGTACAGTGAGGTATAAAACCTAGTTTGAAAGAAGATCTTCACGATTTTACCTTTTAAATGCTGCATAAATCATTGATAAATTTTCATTTCATTTTTTTTCTTTAACAAAAGCTTCCTTAGTATGGTTTCTTCAATCAAATATTCCAAAGAACAAAAAAAAAAAAAAAAAAAAATGTGTAAGTTATGTTATGTTTCAATATAACAAATATCAATTTTTGTAATGTTCATCTTTTTCTCAATATTTTATACAGTTAAGTATCGTATTTTAGTTAATAATTTGTCTTGTAAACTAGTTCATATTTCTAAATGTATAGCACAACAAAGCTAAACAAACCTAAATCATATTGATACCAATGAACTATCCAACATATAAACAAAATCTATCGGTATGCGATTAAACATGTGTGTGACCATAAAGAGACTTAAGTAAAAAGAATAAAGAAAGAAATTTAAAACTTTCTCGTAAAAAATACATTGTATACTAGATAAGATCTTCAAATTGTTTATGTTCAATAAATGAAGACTATTTAGACTCGTAAAGTATTAACGCAGCTAAAAATACAGTTTGTGTTGGGAAATCTTTAATATTGTCTGTTATCTGTTTTCAAAATATTATTTATGCTATATGTATTTTAACTTCATTCATAACCTGTGAAATTTAAGTTATTGAATTGATTATAAGTAATATTACATTTAAATGCTAAGTTTAGTATCCCGAACGATGATTTGATTTTATAACAACATAAAAAAATGATAGCATATTTATTACACTCGAGATATCCTGGGTAAAAATTGTCATGTTGTTATATTTAATTTTATGGAAAATTAATTTAAAATAATTATATCTTAATTTCTAAATTGTTAAAATTGTTATTTAACATTGTGAAAGTTAATCAAATGCTATAGACATTCAATCAATGTTTGCTTATTGTAAAGTATTATAAAGAAAATATTATTGTTTATTCTGGGGAATGATATAGAGTTCAGACTCTTTAGAAAAATGTTTAAACATAAAATACTAGTAAATACTTTATTTTTAAAATAACATTTTGTTGAGATAAAGATCACTGAAAGATTTAGGAACACTATCAGATTTTTCTTGTTAATACTTTACCTTTTAAACCTAAATCATTTAATCTCGTTCTAATCAGACTACAAAAATTCTTAGATAAAGAAAAGCAACAAAATATATCAATCAAGACAAGCTACCGGAATTAAAGCCGACTTGTAAACATTGAATTGGGTATCCATATACCGTAGAAGAAAAAGTAAAGACTCAGAAAATGAAAGAAGTCTCAATGAATTATACCCCATTTCTTCGTAGCAATACATCTAACTAAAATCGTTGAAGATAACAGAGAAAATAGTTTCCAATTTCACAGATTCCCATTTCTATAAGGCTTTAGTAAGAGAATTTCTTCATAAGGAAAATGTTTCTCTTCCTTCTTTAGTTTTTTTTTTCTTTTTCTTTAATATATTTATCAATATAAGGGAAATAAATGAATGTTGTTATAGATTTTTTCTAGTTAAATTAAATGTAAAATTGAAAGTTAAATGCGAATGAAAGAAAAATCCTAAATACTAACGTTTCAATTTTAAGATTAGACATTAAACTACCGTCTAATATGTTTTGAAAAAGAAAATAATTAAAAAAGTAATGCTTAAGAAAAATGGGATGTCATCATTATACATTAATTTAACGCCTTCGCGACGAGCATGCTTAAAGAATGCATCCTTAACGAATGCATCACGTATTGAGTGAGCAAAATCCTTAAATTTCAACACCAGTATTTCTGAACAGTAAATTTTGTCATCTAATCACAGAATCTCAACGAATAAATAAGGAAAAAAAACGTACTATTAGAAGAAAAGTAGTGTTCAAAAGCACAAGAATTGCACGTGACGCTCGTCGCGAAAGGGTTAAGTTAATGATGATTAACTAACCTCATAAACTTTACTGCCCAGTGGAAATGTACCAAAAAAGGCGTTACCTTGCAAAAGGTCGGGTAGAAGATTTTTTTCTGACTTGTATGTACTGAGGCTAGCATATAAAAACCGAATTATCCAGCAAAATTTCCTTCGGGAGAATTTTCTGTGGCCAAAAAACAACAAAATATTTGAACTTTTTTTGTTGTTTTTTAAATATTTCGAAACCCGTTGTCGTAGCGTATTATTTATTAATTACAATGTTAAAGAGGACAAAATTCTCTACAAATTTCACATTTAAAACTTTTTTATACACTCAATAGCAAACACAGTACGACATTTCAAAAATAAGATATTTTTTCAATTTCCTTAAAAATCGTGAAAAACGTAGTTTTGTCCCGATTATTCAAATGTTCCCCACAGATTTAATCATGGATGTCAACTTCTACATATTGATAGCAGTAAATTGTCTTTTATTTGCACACCCTCTTTCTTAAGTGCAGTACGGCCTTTCAAAAATGAGGCTATTTTTTCAACTTACATACCCGTTCGTTATACAGAGAGTGGGTATAGGAAGGAGGGGACGGGCGACAAATAACTGCCAGAGAAAAATAAAAAAAATACCTCTAGAGCAGGGGTTGGTACAAACTATGATACGCATACCAGTACTGGTACACGAAGCTCTGGCTACTGATACGCAGAAGTGCGATACTGATACATGGAAAGAAATACAGAACGCAGCATATCATTATGGAATCCAAAACGGCTTGTTTTTATTGCTTGCAAATTTTCAAAATTTTTTCGAATGCCATATTGGAATGTAAACGCTTTTTCAATCTTTTGTTGTTGTTGTTACGAGAAATGTTTGTTATAGCAGACTTGCTGAAATTCGCACCACCGCTTATGATACGATACAATCAGTTTTCCAGAATTAAAAATATAATTGTTAAATTTATATGGATAAAAATTGAATTTTAATAAAGACCTAATTATAAAATTTATGAATGAAGTATTTTTAATTAGCAGAAGACATGTTTTTAAACATGCTTTATAAATTGAATTATTGCATGTTTAAAAACATGTCCAAATGTCTGGATGGTTGGAAGTAAGAGGAGCTTGTGTAAGTAGGAGCAAGTAAAACAAAATAAAATTCCAAGTGTAATTTATAACCCATTTTTCTCTTTGTACTGGAAGAGTTTCTAGGAGGTGTTGAAATAAAAGTTTTACTTCAAACATAATTCATGTATTAATTCATTCTGTTGATTGAAATATTTTTCTTCTCTTGTACAAAATGTGTATAATTTCTTTCTATTTCATGGAAATTAGTTTTTAACAGAGTAAGGTGATTAAAAATGGTGATCTGAAATGAAACAAAAAATGTGGTCATATGCAGTGCGGATTTGAGGTAAAGCATTGTACATACGTTTTGAGGTGGTATATACATAAATATGTATGAAGAAACTTACAAGTATTGCCTACTGCGCGACACCCTGCCACTGTATCTCACGAAACAGGAAAGAAGTGAACTTATTCAGCTCTCCTGCAATGGATTACTGGTGACCACATTTAAAAGGATGAACTTAACAGATTTTTCGTTGGCGAGAATATGAGAATACCGTCTGATATTGTCAAAGTCTGCTTGTGTTTAGCACAACATATCTCTGTGAATGTGTTTTTTCCCCCTTCGTTATATCAAAAACAAATACAGGAATAAACTAAACGTCGAATCTGACTTATGACTAAACTACCTAATAATGAGCCAGACATAAAAAAGCTGGTACTTGATAAAACAAGTCCAACATTTTTCTTAACGATAGAAGTAAATTAGTGCAATCAGCCTTACTGTAACAGTATATGCATCAGTGTGCGCCAATATGTCATTAAGTATTGTGGCTTTTCTCCTATACCATATTTCGTTTTAGGTAGGTTCTTTTTAGAGGTTTTTCTATATTAGCTTTACGTTTGTTACCTAGTGGTATGCGAAAGTATGAACTTTGATTTAGTGGTACGTCGGTCTAAAAGTTTGGGAACCCCTGCTCGAGAGGAGCATGATCCTGATATAGCTTCTATACAGGATAAGGATATCCCTTTGAAACCGAATGCTAATAAATTTACAACAGTCCCATCAAAGTGACTAAAATATTGTTAAATATCTGTAGAAATTATTATTATTAAAATACGTTTTTTCATTTAGCTTATGCAGTCATATTGCGAAGCTTACTTTACTGTGTAGGTAAAGTGGACTTGAACGATATAGGGCAGGGTCGGCGAACCTTTTCACATCCGCGTGCCAATTTGTTTCAAAAAATCTTTTCAATGGATCATGGCGTGAAACCCCCCCCCCCCCATACCCCCACAAAAAAATCTATAAAAATAATGAATAAAATTACTTTTATTATTGTTAGATTAAGATAAATATGGATAAAATACCTGCAAGTAATATCAATATATACATTCAATTAAATAATGTATAATATTGAAAACTAAAACCAAAACAATTTTTCACATGAAAAGATTAATTAATTATAGTAATAATTATAAAAAGAAGATAATATATAAGAAATAAGTATAATAATCGAAAAAATATTAAAAACTTAAATCGAAACAACTTGTCAAACTGTAATAATTATGACAATACATAGGGTAATGGTCACCATGAGGACATGGTGAAACATACATTAATGTCTGCAGTCATGAACTGTTCTGTCATGAAGTCGATAAGTTCCATTTAAATTACCCAAATTTCCAACCAATCGAATACACCGAAGTTCCGTTTATCAATTAGAATGACATCTGCATAGATAATATATTGAAGTGTTTTCGAAATACTTTTGAGTTCACAAAATCTTGATGCAAACTCTTCGATTAATGCATTTATTACCGAAATAATATCTTCAGTGAGACTAGATTCGTCTATTTTTTCATGTAAATTAAATCCCCAGCTATAGTTTTAAGTTTGGGAAATGTTTACAGTTTTTAGACACAATGTCTTTTCTAAATATTTGCGCTTCAAAACCTCGAATCATATATCTATCATGATGATAACAGTGTTATTTGTTCTCAGGAGCTTTAAATTTAATTCTTTTAAATGTTGGTACAATTCCGTAAGTTACATTAATTTTACAAGCCATTTAACGTCCATCCATTACGCATACTTCTCAATTTTACTTTCATCATGTAAGATAAGCCGAATTTCTTCCAAACAATCAACGAATCTTTGTAGCACTTTGCCGCGACTTAACAAGCGAACATTTTTATACATGAGTAATCCACTGCGTCAAACTTTCGTTTATTTAAAGCCTGTGACGATATGAGATTAACTGTTTTTGTGACTACAACCATAATATCAGCATGAGATTCAAAACCATCCTTTGCACACAGGACTTGTTGACATATGATGCAGTGAAATCCAAGAATAATATGTCCAATGCGAGTTTGAACTAAACTGAAAAAAATATTTATTTTATCCACCTTACTAGAGCCCCCGTCAGCTGTAACAGAAACTGTTTTAGACAAATATATTTAATTTTTAATAAGTGAATTTATGTAACTGCTGTATAAATATCTGCACGATAATAATAATAACAAAAATAATTCCTTCTTAATGTCTGTCAGGTTTCTCTCACAGGTGCAAGAGTTGAAAGCTATTTTTAAGGGATTAGCATATTGTATGTATTGTATATGTATCTATTGTGTACCGTTAGAGGCTGGTTTAAGAAGAATCTTAATCCGGAGGGGAGCGACTCAGAATATGAGTGGAAGGAAGGTGGAACAGAATGAAAGCAGTATTTCCATTGCAATGTGGTCTTTCATATATGGGAAAGCTATTGCACCCTTTTGTTTAGGAAGACAGATCCGTCAAGAGGGAGGAAGGGTTGTCAAGGACCCTTGGAAACAGAGGAGAAACCCCGTAGAAAGGAGGGTGTTCTGCAGTTTACGAGAGAGAGAAAGTTAGTTCTAACGTAGGAAGCGAAGGTGTAAGGTCGTTCAGAGTTGGAGCTCTGAGACCGGTGTTGAGTTCGGACGGAGCAGCAAAGTGTGAAGGTTGCTCGGGGAATGAGCGCTGAGAGCAGGTGTGAGATGAATAGAAATCTCAGTGTGGAATAAATGAACGTAGTATAACGGTACACCTAGAGCGTTTTCTATAATTGTTTTGATTTAGTGTTAAACTGGATAATTTACATCCAAGTTTAAGTGTAAATAGTGTTAATAAATTGTTACTTTAACCTTAATTGAAAGAGTTAGGTTTTTCTTGAATATACATCACGTATCGTGCCCGATATCACGTATTCATATCGGTGGTGGCAGCATATCATAAGACCGGATTTATTTCGAAGTTGTGTGGACGGAGAAGTGGAATCCGACAATGTTGGCAGCGACGGGATCTGAATCACCGAAGACCAGTGCCAGTTAACCGTGTTACAGAGAGTTTGTGCCGGATCGCCCAGCGGAAGTGTTCGTGCCCTATCGTTGTAGACTAGTGCCAGATAGCCGTGTTACAGAGAGTTTGTGCCGGATCGCCCAGCGGAAGTGTTTGTGCCCTATCATCGTAGACCACCAGTGCCAGTTAGCCGTGTTACAGTCAGTTTATGCCGGATCGTCTAGCGGAAGTGTGTGTGCCCTATCATCGTAGACCAGTGCCAGCTAGCCTTGTTACAGAGTGCCTTGCCGGATCGTCCAGTGGAAGTGTTGGTGCGGTGTGTAGTGTTAGTTCCAGTGTTTGTGTGTAGTGTTTGTGGACACAGTGTTTCAATTTACAGTGATTGTTGCCCGAGAGTGCAAGATTTACCCTGTGGAAAAGTGAGCAGAGAATTGCCCCAGCGAATGAAGTACGAGGTAAGGTGTTTTGATCATTTTACTCTGCTGACATTCTCGAACCCATTTTTTTTTTTTATTGTGTATAATTGATGGTAATTTGGGTTAATGTTGTGGTTAATTTATAATAATTTATGTGCAATATAATAATTGGTCTAAATCAAATGAGATATTAACAACCATTTTACACTATTGTTTTAAGAAAAGGATCTTATAATAATTACTAGAAGTGATTTTCTAATTGTTTTAAACGGATAAGATTAATGATTAAAATTAATGCATTGTGTTAATAGTTGGAAGGAATAATTGAAATTTCTTAAATTTAAATTATTATTAAAGTAATATTTAAATTAAGTGATATTGTTTGCTTTAAGTTTGAAATATTGATAGTAAATGAGGAAAGGAAATTTGTGTAGAATTTAAATTAAATGGAAATAACCTTCAAGGAAGAACTGAAGGCCCAGAGAAAAAAAAAGTGCTGTGATTTACTTTTTAATGTGAGAACTAATTTTGAAATTGAAATATTTTATTGAGATTAAATTTAGGAATTTATGTGTATTTGATGCAAATTTTTGTTAGGTGGATATTTTTATGTAGTGATTAGCATCAGTGTTTTATTCAAATTGCAACGTATCAATATTATTGTGTAAATTGTATTTTATTATTTAATGGTATAAATTTAAAATCTGTATTGTATAATAGTCAAATTGAGATTATTGTTAATTTGTTATTGGAAGCAAATTGTGGGGTATCATTGTCTAAGGAAATTTATTATTGTATTATTACTTATTTGAAATATGTTAAATAGTATAATATGTGGAGGTAACTTATGAGGGTAGGATTTGAGGAAGTATTAATTTGATATTGTGATTAAGTATTGTTGTAGGGTGGTGATAATTATCAGTAGAAGGTATGGCTTTCTTACTAAAAATAAAAAGGGTGGATCTTCAGGCGATATGTGAAGAGTTAGGGATTGAAGTTTCGGAAGATGATACCAGGTTTAAGCTTAAGAAAAAGATAGTGGAGAGCGACGAATTTGAAGAGGGGGCTGTTATGGAATTATCTAACACTATTGTTACGGAGCGGTTAGAAAAGTTAGAAAGGGAGGAGAGGTTAGAACGAGAAAAGTTAGAAAAGGAGGAAAAGTTACAACGAGAAAGCTTAGAAAGGGAGGAAAAGTTACAACGAGAAAAGTTAGAAAGGGAGTTACACCGTGAAAAGTTAGATAGAGAAGAAAGGTCTGAAAAATTGAGAATGGAACATGAGTTAGAGTTGGAAAGGATAAAAATTCAAAGTTCGGCAAATAATTCTAATGGGTCTAGAGAATATAATAATGAGAGTAGCCTAGAGAAATTGATTAAAAGTGTTAAAACTTTGTCTATCAAGGTTCCAGAAGGGACTGAGGGATGGAATCTGTTTTTTAGCAGTTTAGAACGAGCATTCCAAACAAAAAATGTACCGGAAACCCAGCAGGCCGAAATTCTGCTAAATATGCTAGGAGATAAGGCCGATAACTTGCTAATATACACTACTAGGGAACAAATTGAGAGTTATGAGAAATTACAGGAATTAGTTCTAAGGGAACACGAGCCGACACCGAAGGCGTGTTTGGAAAATTTCAAGAAGGCTAGAAGGAATCAAAATGAAACTCATGTATTATTTGTGTCACGTTTAATAGCAACGTGGGAAAATTATTCTAAGATTAGCGGTGCAGATACGTATGAGAAGGTTAATCAGTTAATTGTCACGGATAAGTTGTTAACTACGTTAGATGAGGAAACCGCGACGCATGTTGGATTAACTCAGCACAGTAATTGGTTAGAAGTTTCTAAAATTGCTAAGGAATGTGATAATTTCTTTGATGCTAAACAAAAATCTTATGCGGTAACTTATAAGGGTTATAAAGGTAAAGAAAGGTATGTGAATAATGAAGATTCTAGAAGGGCAAAAGATGAGGGATTTAGTAGTAATTGGAGACAAAATGGGAATAATGAAGTTAGTCCATTTTTGGGTAGAAAACCGGAATATAAGAAACCTAATGATACGACGCCTATCTATTTCAAGTGTTCTCAACGAGGACATGTTCAGCGATTTTGTACAAAAGGAAATAATGAGGGAAGCAATCAAATTAATAACCGACAAGAACCAAGGGCTAGTATCAATAATGTCTCAGTGCGAGGAATTAAAGAATTACCAAGGGGAGCGAGTATGGCAAGAATCGGAGCAAGAGGGAATTGGAGAGCTAAAGTTATTGGAGAGAAGTTAAATAATCTCGAGAAAGTGGAAGTTAGTGTAAATGGGAAGATAACAAAAGGATTGGTGGATTCTGGTTGCCAAATTAGCGTCGTTCATAAAGATTTAGTACCAGCAGAGAAACTAAGAGGGGCTGGTAGCATCTATTTACAAGGGATATTTGGTAAGGCAGTCAAATCGCCGTTAATTCAATTACCTTTAGCTATTCCAAAACGCGGTCAAACTAATGTAATTCATCAGGATGTACTTTGCGCGATAATTGATAATAGTAAGTAACAGGTAATTTTACATCCTGACGTGGCTAATGAATTGTCAGGGTTAAACAACAAGAAATCATTAAGAGAATCGGTAGAAAGGGAATGTAAGGAAGATAGTAGGAATAAAGTGAAAGAAGGGGAAAGGATTAGAAATGGTAATAATAACCGTTATGTCGTAGAAACGAGATCGGAAAGTTTACAAAGTCAGGAGAAGGAAAAAGCCGAGATAGAGAAAAGTAAGATTAATCAAGTTACGGAAAGTAGATTAAATGTATTTCAGGAATCCCAGATGAATTGTAAAGATTTAGAGAAAGCTTGGGAATTAGCTGAAAATGATAAAGGGTCTTACTATCTTGTTAATGGGTTATTATATCATAAAGAGAAATTAGTAGATGAAACTGTAGCTCAATTAGTATTACCTAAAATTAGAAGGGAGGAAATTCTAAAACTAGCGCATACCTCCTTATATGGAGAACATCAGACGGTTAAGAAAATGTTAGAAAGAATCAAGCATTCATTTTATTGGGAAAATATGGCGAAGGAAGCTAAAATATATTGCGAATCATGTGTAGAATGTCGATTAACGAGGGAAATGAATGTGAGTAATAAGGAGAAAGAAGAAATATGTCGACCTGCAGTTATAGTTGAGTTAGGGGACGGGAGTAAGAAACTGGTGTATCAAGATGAAATGAGAGCATTTATGGCTAAAAATAAAGTAGTCGATATTGTCTTGGATAGTGACGGGGATTTTGAAGACTGTAGGAAAAATCTGTTGTTAGACCGAGAACAACCGGAAAATAAAGACAGGAAGGGATTTGAGATAAAAGGATTAACAAATATTCAAGTTGGGGACATAAAATCAATCTTAATGAAAAATAAGGAATTATTTATGGGTCCTATCCAACTGGTAGAAATGGAGAAAAATCGGATTGGTCGTAAACCGGAGAGGGGTAAGATAAGGCACAAATTGTACAATGTCTTTATTACGTACAAAGAGGACTTGGACATGCAAGTGCCTGATTGGTTAGAGCAAGATTTAATTGGGACATCAGAGGCAGAAGTTAGCCATTCAAGCGGGTGCATTGCGGAAAGGGATGTACCAATTAAGTTAGCGAGGAAGCACTGGAAGGAAAAAGTTCCGCCTCCAGCAATCTCAGCCTAAGGACTGACATTAAAATGAGATAATACTAGTGTAATTTTTTTTTTGTGTATTTATAATTGTATGTACATCTTGTGTTTATAACAGTGTATTAGCATATTGTGTATTTTTTTTTCTGTATTTATCACATTAGTATATGGTTCATTAGAGATGTCAGTAGTTAAATTTTCAGACACCTTGAAATATTTATGTAATTGTAGTAATGAAGAAATTTATCAAGGAACTGTTGAACTCTTCTCAGACATTACATAGTTTGAGGAAAATTAGCCCCTAAAAGGCATATTTTCCACTAAGGTGGGGGGTGTCAGGTTTCTCTCACAGGTGCAAGAGTTGAAAGCTATTCTTAAGGGATTAGCATATTGTATGTATTGTATATGTATCTATTGTGTACCGTTAGAGGCTGGTTTAAGAAGAATCTTAATCCGGAGGGGAGCGACTCAGAATATGAGTGGAAGGAAGGTGGAACAGAGTGAAAGCAGTATTTCCATTGCAATGTGGTCTTTCATATATGGGAAAGCTATTGCACCCTTTTGTTTAGGAAGACAGATCCGTCAAGAGGGAGGAAGGGTTGTCAAGGACCCTTGGAAACAGAGGAGAAACCCCTTAGAAAGGAGGGTGTTCTGCAGTTTACGAGAGAGAGAAAGTTAGTTCTAACGTAGGAAGCGAAGGTGTAAGGTCGTTCAGAGTTGGAGCTCTGAGACCGGTGTTGAGTTCGGACGGAGCAGCGAAGTGTGAAGGTTGCTCGGGGAATGAGCGCTGAGAGCGGGCGTGAGATGAATAGAAATCTCAGTGTGGAATAAATGAACGTAGTATAACGGTACACCTAGAGCGTTTTCTGTAATTGTTTTGATTTAGTGTTAAACCGGATAATTTACATCCGAGTTTAAGTGTAAATAGTGTTAATAAATTGTTACTTTAACCTTAATTGAAAGAGTTAGGTTTTTCTTGAATATACATCACGTATCGTGCCCGATATCACGTATTCATATCGGTGGTGGCAGCATATCATAAGACCGGATTTATTTCGAAGTTGTGGGGACGGAGAAGTGGAATCCGACAATGTCATTTTAAACAAATTATCATACAAATGCAGCTAAACGAGCAGATTTGGTTACATCTGTAATTTCGGCATACATAATAAAGACATAATGAGATAAAAGGAGAATATATCAGCTTTTTGTTCTGTTGATATAAGATTTTTGTTGCTCTCCTACATTTTCTGCCAGTTTTAGGATCCTATCTCTATGTATTCGTTGATAAAGGAATATCTTTAATTCATTGAATTAGTTTACCTTTATTTTCAAATTTGTCAAGAAGTGATGAAGCGCATTTTAACCAGGTTTCCTTCAAAAACTTTCCATCGCAGAAAAGTTTACCATTCAGGACAATGACATTCGCAACCGAGAAACGCAACAGTAGTGTGAAAATCCTTGTTGACATATTTAATCAGAGACGTCGACAGTTTATTTATCTCTTTAATTGCACTGCCAATAAAGTTTGACTGAATTTTGATTTATAACTTAAATCAACGACGTGCCAGAAATATCCTCTCGCGTGCCAGCTACGGCACGCGTGCCATAGGTTCGCCGACCCTGAGGGGATGAATGTTTAGGGGAACAAAAATGTTTATATGGTCTACAATCATAAATAACTTGGTATTTCATTTGATAAATGGTAGCACTGAGATCATTTAACAGATATAGTTTCAAAACAGTACATATTACAGAAGGTTAGAATATTCCACAAAGTGTACTTTTCAACAACCAAAAGTAAGTTTCTCTGTTTGAGCTTTAAATCATTTAAATGATAATATCTTACAATTTTATATATTTTTGCACGCCAAAATGATATAATCTCCTGATATATTTGCATAATATAACTGGAAAAATATTAACAATATTTACTAAAACTAATATTTTGAACATTTTTATGAAAATAGTGATCTCAAATATCTTATTGATAGAATTTTTAAATTTTACAAGAGATATAAATAAATAATATTAGTTAATTAAATAATCTGTTGTCATTTTTTTGTAGATATTTTATAAGGTAAAAATATTTGTTGCATAAGATATATTTATTTTTTGAGTCCCCCCCCCCTTTTATATGGAACTACAATCTAATGCTTGCTTTTCTTAAAACAGTAAAACATTAAAACATATGTCATCAATAATTGGTAAATAAATTATACCATTGTACTATAGAATAAATTGTTTTTGGAATAAAATTAATAATGTGTATGCAATATAAAAATAATTATTAAAATCCAACAAGATTTTTTTTATTGAAACTGTCGTGCCAATAACTTACTAAATACAGAAATATCCTTTTAAACAATACTTTAAAATTAACAATTGTATATACTTAATGTCGATGTCTAAATATGAAAATTGTCTTATTCATCCACACTCTCCCCTACTTGTTAAATTATATAGATTTATTGAATATAATATATGTCTGTTGTGATAAAAATGAAGATGAGGGTGTGCAAATAACAGATAATTTACAACTGTGAATATGTAGAAATTAACATACATCATTATATCCCTGAGGAACATCTGAATCATCGTGACAAAACTACGTTTTTCACGGTTTTTAAGAAAATTGAAAAAATATATCTTATTTTTTAAATGCTGTACTGCACTTGCTATTGAGTGTATAAAAAAGTTGTAAATATGAAAGTTGTAGAGAATTTTGTTTTCTTTAAGATTGTAATTAACAAATAATACGTTAGAACAACGAGTCTCGAGATATTTTAAAAAAAACTTGACCTAAAATTTTGTTGTGTTTTGACCACAGTAAATTCTCCCGAAGGAAATTTTGTTGAATGATTCGGTTTTTACATGCTGGCCTCATTATATACAAGTCGGAAAAAAAATTCTACCCGACCTTTTTCAAGGTAACATGTACATTTCCCCTGGACTATTAGTAACTAATTCTGTATTTTTCTTCAAAATCTTAAAGTTTAACGATGGTAACTGCATCTGATAAAATATGTTAACCTGCTGCATTTTTTTTCTTTTCTTTCTTTTGCTTGTTTCTGTTAAAGTTTAATATAATTATCCATTTCAAAAAAATATTCTGAATTTCATTTCAAATATTTATCATGGCGAATTAGTTTGAAAATCGGACGTTTAAATAATATAGTTTCAATTTTAAGATTAGAAATGGAATTTTTACTACTTTCAGATAAGTTAGTATAATTAGTTGTTAGAAATGGAATTGTAATTACTTTCAAATAAGTTAGTATGATAAGTTGTATAAGAAGTTATCCTTCAACAAACATACTGGTAGTGTTATATTTTGAAAAACAAATTTATTAATGTACAGTACCCGGAAAATGTTTTGGTGCATCAAAAAATATAATTTTTTCTACTTACATATTCAAATATTCACAGTATATTGATGTTATATTAAGATGTATATCTCTAGCCATGTGTTTCAAATGTTCATTGGTTTTTTTTTTTCCTTTTTATGTAAAAACGTGAATCGAAACATTCAAAAGACAAAATTCTCTCTAGGCACGTAGATAAATGTTGTGCAAGAAGGAGAAAAACTTTTTTTTTACATTTGAATAATTAATTTAGTGAAGAAATTGATAGGATGTTAGCTCTAGTCAAGTGGTCTGCACTTTTCATTTCACTGATGGTTTGGAGTGGATTAAAGTCAGATGAAAAAACGTTTTGTTTTTGTAGAAACTGATGTTAAAATCAATCAAAAATATTATGAAAAACATTGCCTTGGACAAACTGTAAAATCATGGGTCAAAATGTACTTCAATCAAAAGTAAATTTGAATTTGCAGTAAGTCTGCGCCAGATCATTTCGTTCTTTAAAGGTTTTTTCAACTGTAAACAACTTTTGATTTGTTCACAAAACGTTTGTATTCGGGCAATGATACAATTTTGTCCTTTCAGTTTTTCGATTCATACTTTTGCCGAAGAAAAGAAATCAGTATGCACTTAAAATACAAAACTAAATACATGCATCCTCATATAAGATCAATATATTGTCAATGTTCAAATATATAAATGCTAGAAAAATGATATTTTTTATGCAAATTATATACCGCATCATGTATACCTTTTTAAGCAGACATCGTTATGGTTAAATTTCATGTTATACTGCTCCAGCTTACTTGTAACAAACTTTTCAGGGCTCTTAGCTTCAAAGGAGGACGTGACACCAATCTAGCATAAAAAACTACAATTTATTAATTCATGTAAAGGAAAGGGAGAGAAGTGGTGCAAACAAGCTTAATTTAGATGGCTCTAAACAACCGTAATAAGGTAAAAAAAAATAAATAAATAAATAAAAAAATAAAAGAAAGAAATTTTTCTCCAATTCTCTAAAATTCAAATACTTCACTTAACTTACAATGTTTCTGAAGCAACTTTTTTCTAGAAGCAAAAGCTCCACTTAATGTCACTTAATTAAATAGACTCAGTGAGCCTAAATATCACTTTATTCTAAATAGATTAAAACACAACTTCTTACAAACACTCGCAGCCTTACAGTAATTCCGCTTTTCACTTGCCAAGCAACGATTTCAGTCCATCAAGATTAGAAAAAGGCTTCCTCCATGACATGTTTTCGATCGCAGCTAAGAGTCCCTTATAAGGCGAGATATGCTGGAAATCCGAACTTTCTTGCTAACACCTTATTATATACTCACTACACAACTATATTAAATTAATTAACATATGTTTGCAAAATAACCCTGGCAACCAAATCCGGAGATCCATCTACACTTTGTGAAACTTAAAGATAGACAGAATACATTTTTCATTCGCACACAAATATTAAGATTCAGGACAATATGATTGCACTCAACCTTCCAAAATCTCACTTGTCTACTTGAGTACCCATATAACTGCGTAGTCAAGAATACTGCCACAAACTAACCTCAATCACTAACTCTGTTTTTCTATATTTTAATGTATTATTATAAAATATAAACACGTCCCTGAGTAACGCTGACGGTGGCAACACCTGATAAGTAAATATGGCTTTAACTGCAATTTTTTTAACTTCTAAACATCGCACAATTAAAATTTTTTACAACGTTGAATAGGCAAAGGATTTTTTCCAGAAATGCGATTTGTCTCAAAATTATCTCAATTTATTGATTTTTTATGGTTTTTAAATTAATATTAAAGTATGATTTATTTTAAATATATCTCTGTCGCTTGTAGCCCGGTTATGAATGATAAAGCCGGTTGTATTTAAAACAATATAAATAGTTCATACGAGTATAAATTTTTCTAGCTAATATTCAGTAACGAAAAAAAACTTCATCAATAAATAAATAACATAATAAAATAGTATAAATAAAACACAAAGTCAACAGACACGTAATCGAACTACGTGCCTAAACCACTGAAATTATCAGAAGAAAAAGGCTGTTGTAAGTAGTCGCTTAGGCGATTTCTTCTATTATTAAACCCTGACATGCGGCTAATACGAAAATATTGCTTTTAATAAATTTTAAAACGTTATTTGGATACATTATTGATATTTTTCTTATGAAAATTTGTTGGTTTCGGTGTTGTTAGTGGGATATCTAAAAAAATATTTTTTAAATAAAAAAAATCTATTAGGATTTCAATTAGGTTTTCAAAAACAAATGTTTTTCATCTATGTCCTGTAACCCGGGAAACCCGGGTTAGATTCCCTAATTTTCCTTAAAATGGCAAAATTTCATGATTAATCTGCTTAAAACATTCAAAATGTAATATGTACACCACAATATAAATTAGCGACATTGTAAAAACTGAAATTACATTTTCTCTAGTCAACATTAGTATTTTTATTCGCAGAGATAATGTCATGTTATTTAACAAAAAAGTTCTTCACTTTTAGAATAAACCATGTTACATTCCGATTAAATTCAGCTAATAGGGTATTATCTTTTAATCCTGTTCTGGAATATTCATAAATCCTAATAGGAATAAAATCCTTAATAGAATCTTCATGTTACAAATGACAGATTTTTTTAAATCGAAGTTTTACACTTAAAACAATTCCGAGTAAAATATGCGTAGCGCCTGAATAAATGGGATATGAAAAAAAAAAGTAGAATAAGCAAAAATATTAATTTACAATTTATCATTTCGGAAATAATTCGAGAATGAATTAAAAAGTCCAATAAAGGTAGATTTTTAAATTAAGATATATTGTAACGATGTGTAAATTAAAGCACTCAGTTTCATTTTTTATGTTGACCATAAACTGTCTCCTCACATAAAATGTTAATTTTTGGAGGAAAATGTACTGAGTACTGAAGTACTGAGTACTGAGTACTGAAAAACCACTGAGTAAAATTTTTCTCAACATACAAAATTAAATTGTGGGATTAAATCCCGTAACATTTTTTAATGCATATTAACAAAAATAAAAAAATAAATATTATATTACTTTCAAGAACCTATTTAAAACGAGAAAAAAATGCGTAAATCTATTTTTCAAAAAGCGTTATTATATATGAGACGTTGCGGATATTACGTTCGAATTTTTCAAAGAACGATTTAAAAAAAAAAAATCATTGCATGGAAGAGTGTAGTAACTGGTGAAATCTCTCACGTGGTTCAGTTCGCCTCTAACACTAAAAAAATTTCTTTATATTACAAACTGGCAGACTTACGATAATGTTACGTAGTAATATCTACACTGCTGTTTGTCAAAACTTGTAATTAGCAAGTTCTCTCTTAATGTCCGCAACGCCTTATTTGTATGCAAAGCTAATCAATACTGAATCTCAGGTAACACTTATATTTAATGTGTCCAAAATTCGCATTCAAAATATAAAACATAAATGCAGAAAAATACACAGAAATACAAATTATATAAAACAAATGTCTTTCAGAGCTATGGACATAATCAATAATATTCACAGATTGGTGAAAGAAAATTTGCAATATTCTATAGATAGAATAACTTTCAGTTGCGTAAAAAAATGTAGGTTTCAATTATACCAAACCTTTGTCACCAGGCTCCAAAGTTGTCGCCAAAAAATCGTTTGAAAAAAAAAAACATTTTTGGTTCAAAATTGACGATTTAAAAGATGCAACATATGAAACTTACAGATTATCCCGAACTATTTTATTATATCAATACAAATGTATACTTAAAATAAAAGAAGAAAAGAATATTATATAATAAAATAATAAAATGAAATCTCAATTTAAACTGCAGGAATGAAATTATCTTTCTTAGCATTGCAGTAAACATTTCATTTTTGAATACAGGCGTCGCCACACGAACTGTATGAGGTAGGATTGTAAATGATGACGAATAGTGCCGCACTGTCTTTTATTACGCCATTAGGCGATGCCCAATAATCTCTCAACGAACTGGGTATGACATCCAGTGTAAGGGGGAACACAATTATATTTGTGATTTATTGTGAAATGTTCGTTGGCGGCATCTCGCAGTTCATCAGTTTTATATACTCTCCAGCAATCTGTTAAGATGCTACTCCTATCAACTGCAGTTTTTTCGATTGCCGCAATTGAAAGTTTAGCTGTAATTGATTGGGAAGAGCAGTGTGGAAACATATCTTCAAAATTTATTTCAACATATCCTTCTTTTTTTTTTTAATTCGTAAGGCGAATTGTCTCATTCTTTTTTTCTTACAAGATAGAAATACGATATTTACAGTTCTCTTAAATAACAGTTAGAACCACAAACTAGATTTTCAAATGGATACTCATATTTGCCATGTCTCCCATTTTTCAAGTGCCTGTATTTCCGAATAGAAATTGTCGCTACATTTAATGACATAAATTTGCAATTAACCAAGACAAAGATTACTATTTGGAAAAAGTAGTACTGAAAATGCGTTATACTTGGGGCGGGGGGGGGGGGGGGTTTATGCCTAATTAAAATATTATTTTTTGGTTTAATTTAATTATAATAGTTTTGTTTTTCATTTATAGTACATCATACACTTTCTTCTCTCTTTTAAAAAATTACGTGCCGTATAGTATTTTATTACAACAAAATTTTAAACTTTTTACCTTTTGTCATTTTCTAATGACATATTATTCCAATTTATAGCTTCCTTAAGATTTTGTAATTCTTAACGAATGTAATTTTTCTAATTTCTTTAAATATACATAATGTTTGACCGCGATATGTAAATGTTGATTAGGATATGTGTGGCAATTTTACAGAATGTACAAATTTCGACGACTGCACCAAATCGTAATATTCCTTTGAGTCCCAATCGAGTACACGCATAGGAGGCACTCAATCTTGCACATAGACAGACACATAGATGCTATGACACATAGAGTGGAAAATATGTTTATTTTAACTACATGTATAAGTAGTCACAGTCAGGTATATGATAACACAGGTCGTGAAAACTTGAGTCGATTTTGAACTTATTGTCACTATAAGAAAGAGGGAAGTGTGCTTTTTATGTATTAGATATTTTCATTGTAACTTTAAATATATAGGTCCATAAAAATAATATATGTTGAAAGTTAATTTTTCCAGATATCGATATAAAAGTAAGTTAAAGAGAAAATTAAAATTTAATATTGAGCCAATATGAGTGATTTCAAGATGACCATAGCGCTTTCGAGAAAAGACAAAATGCAGCCGACTTTAATCTTTCCTTCACTCTAAAAACAACACTTTCAAAACTGAGCAAAAAATACTCAAATCTGAGTATGTCGCATAGTCAAAATGGCTCCGAATAAAAATTACTCAAGTTTGAAACATGTATATTCTCATTTCTGAAAACATGCACACACTCAAGAATAAAACTTCATGTGCTCCTATTTGAGTACGCCCATGTTTCAAAAATGAGTATGAACTGACCCTAATCATTTTTGTGTATGTCCATGTTTCAAAAATTAGTATGAACTGACCTCTATGTGCTCAGTTTTGAGTATGTCCATGTTTCAATATTCTGAGTATTTGTGATATTTCAGAATTGGAAGCTTTGTGTTGTCATATTTGAAACAAAAAGTTTCATAACAAAATGAAATCATCGATTTACTCAGATTTGAAAGTGTAATATTTCTCAGTGTTCCCGAAGTAGACAGATATTACTTTTTCTTTCTGGTTTCGAAAATAAAACGGAAAAGAATTGGAAAAGATTTTGTACGGAGGACGTATAAAAATTTATATTTTGTATTTCGTTAAATTTGATCCCCTAAAAATATTAATCGATTTCATAAAATTCTGTACCCTTTTTTACGTAACTTTTTAATTTATAATATATGTCTATGATCAATATTTAGGGGATAAAAGCCGAAGTCAAAGTTTTTGGGACCCTGTATATTTAGATAAAAATTCAAATTAATGGGATTTTTGCCTATTGTTAGTTCATAGAACATCTCGTCTCTTTTATTTTTTATTTTATTTAAAACTCCCAGTTATTTTGAAAAAAAGATTTGGTTTCCAAAAATGGAAACATTGTTGTGTAATTCCTTCTTTGCATCATAACTTTGCATCAAAATTTCCTATTTTTCTTTCCTTTTTGTTTATATTTTTGTTTTTGTTTGTTTATTTTGTACATCCCACAAGTGTGTAGATAGCTGCTCTAAAATGTTTTCCTGATATTCCAATTCCTTACAATCTTTTTTGATCGTTGAACGTAACGCTGTTATAAAATTTTAAACTAATAGTTTTTCTCGAAACCCTGTATTTTAAGTAGGACGATCATTTTTCTCGAGAACTATTCGACCGATTTCCTTCATTTTTTAATAGAAAGTTTATAATCGTTTTTGCTGGAACTTATACCACAAAAAAGTATGATTTTCATTAATTTTTTTAGCGCAACAGGGGAAAAAAACTGAAAAAATGACCCTTTTTTTTAAATGACCTTTTTTTTCCAAATGACCTTTTTTTTTCATTTTGTCGAAAATCAATTTTAAGCTAAATGTTTGTGTGAGCTCCAGAGACCTTAATATATTTTTCAATTTCTAACTTCTTTCAATTTAATGTGAACACTGAAGACATGATTTCAATTGAAAACATTGTTATTATTACTAATATTTTTATGCGTCTATTTCTTAACTTTTTTTCAAGAATTGTTTGAAAATGTTTGTTTTTTTAAAGGGTTACAGCCTAGGATTATCTTTATTTACATACAGAAGAAAATCAAAGGACATTTTTAAGATGAAAAATAAATCATACGTAATCACATTTCTATTGGAAAACGACATAAATCATTATACTTTCTGTTAGTACGAAGATAGATGACAAAAATTGATTGATTTTTTTTTAATTCGGAACATTTTAAACATTTTCATTCTTAGATCGTATCGGTTGAGATGAAATAAAGAATCTTGTATGACTTTTGGTTTTATATTATAGAATTTATTTCCCCTCTCATGATAATCGTGCAGATTTTTTCCCCCTGTAATCGAAAAGGACGACTCTGAATTATATCTTTTGATAAGTAAATATTAACGAACATGGTTCAGGCGGTACATCGTTTCAATTTTATATAGCATAAATCGGTTCTATGGATTAATCTTTTTTCATCATTTAAATGGTGTTCTATTATTATTCTGAGATTTAAAGCATAATCAAACTATTGTCTACTCTCAGTTTTATTCCATTAAATCAAAAATAATACTTTTCTCTTATATTTTCGAATAAATTTTCATCAATATTTTTGTCTAACATAGAATCATTTTTTAATCATCATTACTATCATTTTTTAATCATCAATAATTTTCTGTATACGAAATTAGTATTAAAAAACGATTACTTGATACGAGTTGTAATTTTCCAACTGGACGAAAAATGTCCGGGCCAGGATTCGAACCTGGGATCTCTTGGCTGAAGCTGCCAATGCTCTACCAACTGGGCCTGAATCTGATTCAGATATCAGACCAGATGCTATGATCAATAAGGTTAACTGGATGAATTAGACAGGGTTCGTACGCCTCCTGGAATTTTGCGACCAGGAAATTCTTCGGTACCAGTATTTTCTTACCGAAAATATCTCCTTAAAAGAAGCCGAAATTTCTTGAGTTTAACATATATTTCTTTTTTATAAAAAAAATACTGGTAACACTCCTGGAAAATTCCCTGATCCGTACGAACCCTGATTAGATCATCCAGATGCGACCGGGATGGCTCAGTTAGTAGAGCAATGGCAGCTTCAGCCAAGAGATCCCAGGTTCGAATCCTGGCCCGGATATTTTTCGTCCTGTTGGAAAATTACAACTCATATGATTTCTTTTCCAATTTGAATAATTCTGTTAAAAGTAATATACTATTACTTGATAGTTTAGTATAATGGTCCTTGAAGAAATCACATTAATAATTCTATCGCAATTAATTTAACGCTTCATTTAGCTATGAATCTCTCCATGTCCGAAGTAAAAGAAAATAATTAAAAATACGTTTAAATCTTTTATTTTTTATTTTTGGTGCTCAGCATTAAGGGGGAGGGGGCAACAGCAGTTGCGAAATCCTATGGCAAACAAGTGATATTAACATACAGTCGACCAAAAAAAAAGAGAGCACCCCATGTATTTTAATCTCCAAATTGCACAGAAAAAACGGAAATAGCCATTCGACAGGAAATTATGTCTTTCTTGAATATATGTTAATAATATAAGTTTAGGGGGGTTGTCTTCATACTTGAAATTGCTCCAAAATTTACAATTTTCACTGCGAACACATAATTTTGACATAATATTTGTCTTTTTCTGTAAATTTCACCTTAGGATATCGAACGAGAGGTCATTTAGTCAAGTAGCTTAGTAATTATGAATATTTAAAATTTGGAACTCCTAATGCCAAATTTATTTGTAATCGATGCGAAACACATTGAAATGCGGATACGTTTTGACGCATAATTCAAAAACAACTTAGCGGAAAGAGCTATAATTTTGGATAAGTATATTTAAAGCTTCTAGAGAACAGTTTCTGTTTTAAAAATTATAGGTTACAATTCATATTTCTTTCGAAAATTAATTAAAAAATATATTTTTTTTCGAAATAAATTTTGTTGAAATTATATTGTACTACTGAAAATAATTGTACACGTAATAATCCAATTTAGGGATATCTCTATCCGTAACTTTTCACTATCGTTTATAAATAGCAGCTAGGTAAGAAATGTGAATACTTGATCATGCGGTACCACGCATTCCTGAATGAATCTTTGGACATCGTCATATAAGTAACTTACATTTGCACCGCTACAAATAATAGTTGGACGAGTCTTTTTTAAATATGATTTAACAACATGTGTAGAGTCCTGCATCGGGTTGGATTTTGACTCTTGCGGGTCGGGTTCGGTTTGACACGCTTTTTCAAAAGAATGTCGACAATATTTTTGCAGGTTAAAAATATATATGCAATAAGACCTCCAAAATGGACAGGCCCGAAAAGCGGACACATATGTTTAGTGAACACTTTTTAAAGTCCTGACACATATATTTTTAAGCTTATACCTTGGAATAGTGGGTACCTCCAAATCTACGCACATATAGCATGTGTATGCGTACATAAACTATCACAACATACGTGTATTTTTGTGTGTATCATAAATGAAATGTTGGTAATGTTTTTCAGATTCTGAGAAAAGAAAAAATGGTTTTTAACTGCACCGTAAAGAAAGTATAATCTATGATTACATTTTTTATATACATTTTATTTTTTCTCATATAATAAATTGAATTTATACTTATTCATATTCAAATACGTATTTATTTTCACCTGAAACATAGTTCTTTTCAAACGTTTTCAGAAAATCCCCACAATTCAACATGCAAAAAATCTAAATATGACCTGGAAGATTTATTCTAGCGTGAACCCGACACGGAGAAAGAAAATTAGTCATCCCGACCCGAAAAAAATCTGGTCGTTTGTGGAATAATTTTCATTCAATTCTGATGAGTCCTCCACTGTGTTGCAATTTTTACATACACGAATATATAAACGCTATATACTATCTCAGTAAACAGTTATTTAACAAATATATATAAAATATTGCATATATTTCACACACGAAATATATATATTTCGTAGTTTATGATCGTTTCCTAATTATTTTTCTGTATGGTAACAATACACGTTCTTTGAAAAATTTATAAATAATAATTTGCTCATCTTTCAGCTAAATTTTAACTCGAAACATCCTAAAAGCAAATTAGTTATTTTTTTCTTCATTTAAATGATGAAACTCTCTATAGGGATAAATTAAACACACGACTTCAGTACCTTATGGTAAATAACAAAATAATACATAACAATATTCAGAATTTTTCTCTTATTTTTTTTTTCTTTAATGTAACAAAATTATATTAAGTAGGTGAATATGTGTTGCTAATTCTCTCAGATGCTTGTACAATTTTAATCTTCGAAAACATTATATATTTTTTTTTCATTTAAAAATATTCCTTTTTTTTTTTAAACTGAGATTCTACAGTAAGTTCGTATTTTTCAGATTATTAAATAAAGATTAATTTTCTTAAGAGAATAAATATTTTTATATCGTTCGTTATCATTATTTTATTTAATTGTTTATTATTCCAACTTTTTCACCATAGAAATTGCAACAATTATGCCACAATCATATTCATGTTGTTAAACATTAGGCTGAGCTATCGTAAAATTAGTTAAATTCTAACAATTAAAGTTACTGATTTTTTTTTTCAAATTTTTTTTAACACTATGGCAAGATTTACTGCGCTATAAGAAAAAATCTGTTAATTATACACACAACGCCCTAGTTGACGACAAAATAACATTTATTTTCCAGGATTAAATATCTAATTCTTTTATAAAGTTTCTGTTTTTTAAATTAAAATTTGAGAGCTAAAAACAGATGTTTTTCCACGAGGAAGGGTGACAATATTTGTATGTAAAATCATTTTTTTTTTACATCTAATTTTTGTCTCTGAAAGAAATGTGTTATTTTAAGTCCGCGTTATACAGAAGTGCGTCCAAAAGTACTGATGAGCGATTACCGATAATTCTACAATCGAGAGAAATCACCATCTTAGGAAAAAAACAATCGAGACAGTCGTCGATTCGTTCCCAAGTTCTACAATCAAGATTTTTTACAAACGATTGTTTCACCGACAATCTAAATACCGCAAATGAAAACTTTGCGAATATTCCGACAGAAAATGTCAACGTAGTGATGGCAGATTAGGTGAATATTCGACAATCGGAAATTTTTTCTGCTGATTAAGATTGAAGTGAAAAATAAAGGTTGTTACGGCTGCGATTGCGTTTTTTGAAGCTTTTATTTACCTTTTCTTTGATCACCGCTGGGATTAAAGCTTGGACGGAATAATTTGAAATGTTTTAATATTTTTGCTTCGTTTTCAGAGAAAGAAAAAGGAGTTGATAATATTTATGCTTTTGGAAAAAGAAATAGAGGTATGTACGGGACAGTGCAGATTTTCTTTCATTTGACTCGTTTGGGACCTGCAAGTTTTTTTTCTTTTTTTTCCCGGCCGGGGATAGACTTCAGTCTTTCGTAACCGTTTGGTGGAATATTTTCTTCGTTTTTTTTTTTTTTTTGCTCTTTCTTTTCCTTTTGCAAAAATAATAGTTTTATTGTATTTCGTTAATATAATTTTTAGATATTTATTTTTATATAAAAAATTAATGAAGAATTTTTTTTCATTGATTTTAATTAACTTTCTTTTTATAAAGCCTCAAAATTGTGAAACATTTAACCATATTTTTTTTTTCTTTCTGAAGTACATTATTTATTTATTTATCTGTTTATTTATTTTTCCCCAGTCTTAATTTGAGTGCAATTGTCTAATAATGATCATTAATTTTGTACTTCCCTAACGAATAGATTGAGAACAAATAATCTGAAAAATGCTGTACTTTAAAATTTCCGCATAAATATGTGTTACTATTAGTTTGCAAAATTTTTAACTGTAGGATAATGTTGGTAAAGAAATATTGACCTTTTTCGTCGAAAATTAGTCAGGCTAGGCTCAGACCGGGATTGAAAATATCGGCCCGTGGTGACCTCTACAGGGAATTTATCAGTGCAATAGCCTGATATTTTGAACGATTATGGGTCCTGGGACGTCAAAGTATGTTAAAGAATATTTCGATAATTTTCTCTTCAGACTGGCAGTAGAGGGAGGGACAAACACTCCACATCTTAGAAAAAATGAAGTTATATGATATTTCAAAAACAATTTAAAACGTGGTGGAACATAAAAGTTCAAAAATAAATAAAATAAGTAGAAAAAATACCTTTAACCATCATATATATATGGTATTTTTATTTCACAGTGCCACACTTGTAACAGCTGTAGATCTACCATCAATATCAAAATGTTTATCACGCACCAAAGACTTTCACAGACTAAATGCTTATTTGTTAAGCAATAGTTTTGTTGTATTTATTTCAATGGCAAAAAAAATATGTGAAAAACGCACATCAATTATGGATAAACATTTTCATATTTATTGTTCTGTTGTAGTTTAGGATTATGGAAGTTTCGAAATTTGACAAAGGGACAAAAATTACCCTTTAGAGATATTTTTAACTATAGATTTTGATATTTTAAAATTAAAAGGAATTATATAAGGATTAGAGAAAGATAACTGATAATGCCTGGATTTTTAATTAGCTTTCCTCTTGCGCATTTTCATAATCATGGCACCTTTCAAAAATAAGAGGGAGATTGTCTTGTTTAATTAATGATATCGGCTCTTCTTTGAATTTCACGTGAACGATCTCAAAGGCAAATACTATTCTCCACTGAAAATTGGATATGCTAACAACTTTTACATCGACTTTAATATATTTATTAAATTTTATTGAAATTTAATATTCTGGAAGATTGTACGGTAAAACGATGTTAAACTTATCTTTTGGCGACCAATACATTTTATGGAAATTTTGCTACTTTGTGTAAATGCTATAAACTAATAATATTTTCTGAATGAAAATCGCACATGATTTAATATATGACAACAATTTCACCGGGGATATCTTTTCCTATGAACCGATACTGGCCTAATTAAAACAAGAAACTTTCACTGCAAGAATCGTGTACAAATATGCATTTATATTTATGGATAATGTGCATGTTTGTCAACAAACTGGTTTGTTGCGTATCTATTCCATTTAAGGTAGGCAAAACGTTGAGCTAAATTGCTTGAAGTTTCGCTAAATTTCTCATACTTTTCAAGTAGTTAGAATACATTATATTATGTGAAGAAAATAATACATTATGAATTAATAACTCTGCAAGATTTGTTACTTTTCGTCTACAATTAGTTGAGAAATACGCCTTCACTTGAGTGCGTGATGTCACATGCACATTATGTATTTCAAACATGAAAGCCCTTAAAGAAATCCAACAATATTGTACGCATAGAAACATTTTAAACATTAATATTATTAAATAATATATTTAACTAAGAAATTATATTTACAATGTAATTAAATCAGAATTTGTTAAAATTGCGTTTTGAAATCATGTGACTTTTGATGCAAAACATTATTACTTAAAAATATATTGTTCTTTTAAGAATTGGATAATAACTTCGAAGCTGGTAAAATGGAAATGACGCCACTTTGTCAAACTTATAGAAAATATATTAGTTTTTAAAATTAAAATGAATGTTTTACATGAAAAAAAAACGTCTTTTTTTTCCCGACAAACCAATTTACTTTTAATCATTTTTGTTTTAACAGACATCTTTAAAGAATAATTACTGGAAAATACTATATTGTTTTCTTAAATCCAATTTTTATTAATAGTTTACAAATATTGTCCACCTAAACCCAAGAAGCTTAAATATACCTCCTTGGTTGAAGACAAAACTGAAAGAAATTAAGATGTAATGATTTCTAAATGCTAATATTTGACAGACGAATTTTGGTTATGTAGAATAAATTGAATCAGCAATCTTACATGACCTGCGGTGAAAATCGGGTTGCCTGATCCATGAAAGACTCTAATAAAGGGTGATTCAAAATAGAGGTTATTGCCATTACTTTTTAAACCACTGGTGCTAGAAACCTACTTCCAATTTTTATTTTGACTGTACAAAATCGTACGGAAAGCAGATTTGTACAGTTATGAACTAATAAATAGATGTATATGTTCAAGATTCGAAGTTAAAGAGAAACTATACATTTTCAAGATTTACTTTTATTTTTAGAGTTACGATAAAATTCGTTACTGCATTGCCTTTTAATTGTCAACAAAAAGCACATTTTGAAAATAAAATCTTTTTAAACTATACATTTAATTAAATTTTTTAAGGAAATTATACATTTTTTAAATTTTATAAACCGTTACTTCTTTTTTAAACATTCCCTTTTTTATTCGATTTTTTTTTACATTTACTAAAACATATTACGCAGGACTGTATGAAGTTTTAGATATGTGTAATATTAGACTTAATATAATTTTTTCACTCTCATATATAGTGGAGAACGATGAAACCAAAACCACCTTCATATATTTTTGCTTATGAATATACTAATGCCTAATCCATTCGCAGTTTTATCACATAGATAGTAAGAAATGTATAAACAAGTTATAAGCTTCTATTTAAAACACAAAACAATTAGCATTTTCAAAACATGAAAACGAAGAGAAAAATTAACATGGAGGAAAAGACATTTAAAATTTTTACTTTTGAAAAGTATACTTTATAACCGCAGTCCTGTCCATATCACATATAATAGTACAAACATGTTAGATATATAATTTGAGCTAATAAAATCGATATTTTGAACGTTTTGAGGTATTGTTATACCTAAATTACATTCTATAATCTTTAATAACTGAACTGGCCAAGTTAGTCATGCAGTGTTAAAAGAATGTAATAAATTTTGCTAAATGCGATAGTCACATTTTTTAGAATCTATATAGCCACATGTATATAATATAAAAAAAATCTTTTAGCACATATCTTCTCATACGGCAAAGTTAATGTTTCTAATTTAATGCGTTGCATATGCGTGACACCATTACGAGGAAAATAATTTTTCATCTATAAACTAGTGATTTTAAACGTCATTTTTTTATTTACGGATTTTACTAAGATTGAATGTTGTACATGCATAATATAACTTCTAAAATAGCTTGTCCAACTCCTCCTACCTCTTCACCATAGAAAGCAATTTTTATCTCGCTTCGTCTTCATTATCATTTTGCATATTGTTGTTTACATTTCACAAATTGCTTTTGGCAATTTTGATTCGCACATTGTTTGTTGAACCACCTACATTGCGAAACTACGATTTATTCAATTTTTAAAATGTTTTTTACGCCAATAAAATATCCCCAGGTAAGAGCTGAAAACAGGATATTATATTAAACCATCGCTGCCAACTCTTACGTTTTTTTCTTACAACTAATATTTGATAGAAAATTTGCCTTATTTAATCATCTAAATCTGCAATTAAAATAAGGCTGTTAAATTTTAGGGATAACAAAAAATCGTAAAAGTTGGCAGCTTTGTATTAAACCTTTATGCGTGCATTGGCTAGCACAATTCTTTGCTTTCTAGCATGCGGTCTTTTGATGTCTATGCGTGTAAGCTATTCATACTTTTCCAGAAGTTAAAATTATACAGAAATATGTTTTTTGGATATGATAAGTAGTTGCACTTTTATTAAAGAAGCATGAATCTTTAAAGATTCTAAATAAATGGAAATTATATTTAACTCTTTGATAACTAAAATTATTCCCGAACAAATAGATACAGTATTTATTACAATGTTTATTTAATTAGACAATTGATATTATAATATAAACAATTTGATCAAAGTACCCATAATAGTACATATAATTTTGTATATGTTTATTTCTGTAAGAATACAGTGGATATATAGAGCGTCACAAAAAGAATGAAACGGGTTTTAATTTTTCACCTGTTGGAGATACGTAAGAAATGTTAATTGCTGCTGAACTCGTCCTGTCATTAATTTTCAAAAAACTACAATTTAAAAATTTTATACGGTCCCTTAGTCTTTTAAGTTATATTTAGAATTTTTTTATTCATGCTCCGACGGCTAAAATAGTAAAAATTCTATTCTTCTACGACCAAAACTCACTACATTATGATATTTTTAATTTTGTGAAACTTCGGAGCTTCCTGGCACTAAAAAGAGTAAAAAATTATTATAATTCAGAAAACGAAAAAAATATCGCAAACACATAATTTGTGCAAATTGCGATCGAACTGCTACTTTCTAAATTAATTTGTTTCGAAGTTATTTTAGAAGTAAAATGAAAAACAGAATTCATTTTATAACTAGAGAAAAGCTCTTTTAATGATTGTAATATGTTTACATTTTTATACCAATGAAAATTATTTTATCCAACATTCACTTAATTAAATTATAAATGGGAGCTATTGGTATCCGCGTATTTCCATTTTTTACGTAGTTTTTAAAAAAAAAGGCATTTTCTTAACAGCTTTATTTGCTCATATAAGCAATACTAATTTAAAAATTTTCCTATTATCACACGAGTTTTAGTATCGTACTCAAATACACAACAAAAAAATTATTTTTGGAATTAATCTGTGTTTCTCTTACAGCATGTTAGCAGAAATATTTAGTTTTTTGTAATGAATATTTTCGATTCAAAGTAATTAAAATAATCTGGAAAAGTAATTTAAATGCAAAATAAAGCAATGCTTTCTTCCAAACAGATTACGGAACAAAAATATAAAAATAAAAAGATAAAGTTCCTCGAAACAGATAATTCTTAATTTATTATTTAATATACATCAAGAAAATCTATGCATACAATTTTGCCATGGAAAAATAAATTAAACATGTTCAAATTGTTAAAGATTCTCTTAAAACATTTTATGTTTTCTTTAATTTCTCAATTTTAATTTTTAAAGAAGCTATAACTATACTTCAAAATTAAGCTTTTATTCACTTTTATCTAGAAAATATTTTGTTACACTATTTCCATATGCATTTTAAAGCATTTTTATAAAATATTTGCGCTACAGGCAACACAAAACTTATTTTTTTACCCATTAAAGAAAAAAAATGTGTTTACATTTTAATACAATTCCATTTTAAATTTTAAAAGTTGCAGAAAATAATTTCTGTACTTCTTTTGATAAAAAATGAGAAGATTAAAAAAATTGTAGACTCTCTAGAAAAATATTTGTAACATTGTTAAATATTTTATTATGAAACATCGAATGTTTTATTACTTAAAACAGTTCAGTAAGAATTTTATTTAAGAAAAATATTCATTTATAAATTAATTACTTTATTTTTTCAGCGCCATGATCATTATCGTTATTTTTATATTTTACATTATTTCTTCTAAAAATTTTAATTGTATTTAAAATAATAAAGACAAATTTCATTGAAGTTTTAAACATACATCAGTTTGAGCATCTAAAAAATATATTTTATGTAAGAATACTATTCATTGAAAACCGCTATCTTCATTTTTAATATCACTACTAGTTGAAAAATGTTGTCCACCTGCCTTGCCAAGCTGTAATTTTCGTAAATATCCTTTGGCGGCAAAACTGGCAAGCTGATGTTAATCCTATGGGAGTCTTCTTTTCAAATTTATCGTTTGCATTTAAATATTTTAAAATTAGTTTTTTGTATATTAGAGCTGAGGTCAATCTCTAACAGGACCTTTTTTACTTTTTCGATTTTGGCTGCAGATATTTATAGAGGTACATTCATTTTTAAAACTCGTTCCGAAATAGAAATAGACCTCATTAAAAAAAAATTGCAACCAAAATCGAAAATGAAAAACAGGGTCCGATTATACACAGACTTCAGATATCCTGTGCAAAAAAAAAAAAAAAAAAATGTGCATTTCAATAATTTTAATTATTGAAATGCAAACGAGAATTTCGAAAAAACGCTCCATATGTTTAACACTAGCTTATATGTAAATCGTCGAGGAGCCAGTGTAGGCTCTTAGGAACTGATACTTCTCATCTGAAACTGATACATTTCATCTGAATACATACTCATCTGAAACTGATCAATCACGCAGGAAAGGCGTGATGTGTACGTCGAAAGGTGTTTGTAAATTGGTTATTTAGCTGCCAAGTTTCATACCAATGTTTTTTAATAGTTTTCATACCAATGTTTTTCAAATAAAACGAATATTACTATTAAAAAATGATAGGAGACCCTGAAACTAATTCACAAAACCATCTCGATGTGCGTGGTACATCTTTGTAGCGCACGCGTTTAAGATTACCCTCAGCAAGTTGAAAATGCTGCTTTTAACGCTTATTGTTATTTTAGAAAATAACACAGGAAATAACATTATGGATGCGCAATGGATGTCCTCGATATTCATGTATGACTATCGTTACACCCGTTTTTCGACGGATTTTTTTTTTTTTTTTAATGCATAAACCACAAAAATTGCAAATTGGGGAAGCGGCGTTGGAATTATCTAGCAGTTTCAACTAAACATACATTCTTAGAAATAATTATGATTATATCAAACAATTCCAGTTTATTGTATATGGCTATTTTATTGTTTATGTTATTATAAAAATAAATATACGTAATTGTACGAATGAATATAGAAAATAGCATTTTGTATTATCTAATTAATACAGTGTCTAGAGAAATCATAAAATATTAAGACTAGAATACCTTAAGATAAAGATTAAAGTTATGATACAAAGAATTGCCTGTTGAATATTTGTTACAAGCACAACACTGTATGTTAAAAATAGGTTACCATATAACATCTCCACTTTACCTTTTACTTTGTAAAATTTCGAACTTTCTCAAAGTACATTTTCACTATAGATTGTAAGTTCTTTTATTTTAAACTAACTGACCCGCCCAGCGTTGTCCGGTCCCGTTTAATAATCTTAAATCTCTTAAAAAACGAAACTTTGGCCCGGATCCTCGCTGCTTTTGTACCATATACCGGGCGTGCTGCGTGAAAAATTATTTAATTCCCCCTTCCACCGCCAGGAGGCGTTCTAAACATACTTCTTTCCGAACGAACCTCCGGCACGGGTCCCCGCTGCCTATGCACCGCACAGAGAAAATAAGGGTCGAAGATTATTTTTTTTAGGCTTTTAAAGGACCTCAGAACCCGAAAATAAAACCGGAAAGCTGTAGTACAAATTGTAGAAAAATTGAATTTTATTCGTAATAGTGGTGATACAACTTATCTGTAGGTAACCAAAAGTGCTGGAATGGAATATTATAATAAACTTATGTACCAATTCTTAGGAAAATCCAAGAATTATTCCTTTGAAAAAAAACATGAAACTGAAATTAAAAGCTCCCTCTATTGGTGAAAGTGTAGTACTAAAATTAAAAGATGACTTTGAAAAAAACTTTTAAAAAATCCCTATGAAACGAAAAAAGAATTACAGAAATCGTACCATTAGGGAAGAAGGAATCGCAAAAGAGCCTCAAAAATGCATTATTCAGAAATAGCGGTTTAGAATTAGTAAGTTATGAACATAAATAAACTTAGAGACTTTTCAAAGACCAAAGATAACAAAAATAAAACCAGGAAGCTGTAAGACTAACTGTAATTTTTTTTATTATTATTCGGAAAAGCTGGTGATACAATGTATTTTCAGGCGACCAAAAGTACACGAATGTAATTTAAGTATCATGATGGAGTTATGTACCAATTCATAGAAAAATCTGATAATTATTACTGTAAAAAAAAAAGAAACGCCAAAAAAGAAGATTGTTATTCGCAAAAGGTGGTAGCTTAGAGTTAAGTAAATTTTGTTGTACTGCATATAGTAGCCAGAGTTCCTAAGAAGTTTTTAGAAAAAAATCCCTAGTAAATCGGGCCTAAAGACAGAATAAAATGGGACAAGTTATTAACATGAACGCGATATTTATTAAAAACTGCCCCCTCCTCCCTATCCCCGCAAATATAACAAATAATCTCTAAAATTAAGTTTTCTTTATTAATTACTATGCATTGTCAATCTTATATCGTATAATTTCTGACCTTTCGTTTAAGAAAGTACATGGAAAAACGGGCCCCGAAGTGTCCGAAGCAGAAGTAAATTCAATACGATCCCCTCTCTTTTGTCTGTGTGATTTTTATTCGTCGCCGGGTCAGTTTTTTGCAAAAATTAAAAAAAATAAAATCTGTCTGATTTTCACAAAATTTAAATTTTTGGAATCACAAACATAAAATACGTGTATGCTGTGAGTTTCGAATTGATACCTCCGATAGTTTTTTTAATATTCGAGGATAAGTGAAAATGAGGAAATTTTACCGCCTGTGATTATCAAACTATTTATTTAATTTGTGGTTCTGATATTTCTTTAGCGCCATTTTCAGATAAAAAGATCCAATTTTCGCAATGTTTAATGAGTTTTTGATTAATATCTCGGCTATTTATCAAAATATATTACGCCTGAGCCTCAGGTGCATCAGGATATGCCTTGGACTATCCTCAGTGAAATTTTCAGACATCTAGGTGCGCTAGATGTTGCTAGCCATCGAACACAAACACACAGACAGACAGAGAGACACTTTATTTTACTAATATAGACAGTCGTGCGCTAAAAAAACCCAGTTCTAACCAGTCGAAGGCTAGTAGTAACGGCCAAAAGTAGCTTTTAAGTACCAGTAGAACACGCATGTGAAACGTTCTTCTGAACTGCGATTTAACGACATTTTACGGATTTAAAAGACGCCCTCTGATTACTTAGCGGTAAATGCGAAAATATTCAATGTACAATATCAACAGCGAAAATTTCAGCTAGCATTATGGGAATTTGTTCTATACTTTCCTCCTTCGAAAATAGCTTTTTTTTTTTTTTTTTTTTTTTGTAAATATAAGTTCCAGGAAAGGAGAGCCGTTCAAAAATTTTAATTTCTTATTTTAACACTTAACGAACGCATGCTGACATAATCGTGACAACCAAATTTCATTGTCCAAATGTGTTGTTTCCAGTTGTTTCCAGTCCACACCAGTATTTTTGCACAGAAAACTCCCCCTTAATTAATCTCACAATATCAGCAATTAAATAATGCAAAGAATGTCTGTCAAAAGAATTGGCGCAAAAACAGTAATTATTGCATACAAAACGTCTGGATACTAAAAATTGGTTGTCGCATATATGGCAGTATTCGTTCATTAAGGGTTAATACATATACAGCTCCTTAGAAAACAAACACCTTATCTGAAAGCTTTACTTGATTTGAATACATTCTGTAATTTTCTATGATCCACTGTTTAAGATATAATCGCCATAAACTCTGTTTTCAGTCACCTATTAAATATATATGTATAATTAGATGTTTTAACTGTATAAAAGGATAAATTTATTTCTTATGTACGTGTATTTTATTAATATAAATAATTTCACATTATGAATGCGCATTGATATTTCTTATTGGTGAAATATATGAATGAAAAGATCACAATTAAAGCATTCAGCAGTCACAAACAAAGCTTTATAAATATTTGTTATCAATTGATACGATCCAAATGTTTGTTATTTATATTTATATGATATTTCAAACAATATTCCCCAATGGATTCAAAATATTCGATATTGAAATATTACATAATTCTTGTTATATTAGTATATTAGTACACTCTCAGATATTTGTTAATTAATAAAAATGCATCAATTATCCAACATAAAGCTACAATTTTAGACACAATGCCAAATTTCTGCAGAAGTAATTAGAAACATAAGATAATATATTTAACTGAATTCCCTCTTTTCTATACTTTTGTAATATAATTTACCGCGTTACATTCACAAATAGGGCCCAATAAAAATATTTCTTTTGTGATATATTAAAAGAGAGAATAGTTATCTTTCATATAATTTACCATTCATGTCGAGGTAAGATAATACTGAATTCTGCAGTTGTATTATAATGAAGCTTGACAGCTACTGATAGCTTCATAGATCTTTCATCTACAAAATAGAATATGATGTGCATTAATTCGAATTAGGGATTTATTATTAGACATTATCTCTAAATATTTAAATGCTTTTCTTAAAGAAGAGCAATTTTGAGTTTGAAATTTTTTTAATCCTAGAGAATGGCTTTAATTAATAAAATTATTGCAAAATAATTTAAAATTCTATATGCTTTATTAAAAATTGCTATATGTTTTAATAAAATCTTTAAATATTGCTTCAAAGATAAAAGTTTTAAATATAAAAACATATACTACGTTATTTTATGTTCAAATACGATACATAGAAGATTGTATCGCTATTTTAAAACATGTCTTTGTTTCCTGCTAAAATGTATATGTCGGAGAAAATTTATAATTAAGATTGGGATAAAATTATATCCCCATTTCCTTTATTCAAAATTTAAATTTAATTAAGATTAAGTAAATTAGAATAAATATTATGTTGTTTTACACAAACAAAATATTTTCATTACATTTATGAAAGCGTAAGTTATTTGGTGTAATATCAAAACATAATTAGTTTAAGATGTTTATTTTTCATTCAAAATGAGAGCTTCTCAGTGGAATAAACAGCGGTACTTATCAAACAGTGTATTGTTTAAAATGAATATGCATGAAAGCATATGAATTTAATGTTTTAGTTTTCTATTATTTTCATTAGTTGTCGTAAAATTTCTTATTTCTGTATAAGTAATCGGACTATTTTCCTTCTTCATCAGAGACATAGTAATACATTGAATAAAAAGAGAAAATGACATAAATTTTCGGAAAATTAAATCGAAATAGTGTGCGTAGTAAGAATACATACAGTATCGAAAATGTTTGAAAAAGAAAACAATTTTTATCGAAGGCAACAGGTTATATATTGATAGTATAATGAGAACAAAAATATGGCATAATTTAATAATTGAACGCACTGTGGTATGTATATTCATAAATATGAAATCCATGAAGGAAGAAAACCATACTACAACATTGAAACTATATAAATATGTAAAATTCAGAGAGATGTCGTAATAAATTTGTTTTCTAGATTACACTATGGATGTAAACCACTCTTTCCTCTTGCAAGACCTGTTCAGTCACCTTCAAAATATGTGTCCAGTTAACACAAGCAAAAATTAGCGGTTTTCGCAATAACGTGAAGACAGTGGAGATGATACCAAGATATACGCAAATGCCATCAAATTACATATTTTCAGAATATTGAAAGAGGCTATCGTTATGGTCTGACAACGGCATGTTGCTCAGCGCACATTTTCAGCACATTTCAGTATTTCTGAGGATATCATGTTATGAGCACAGTGGACACGTTAAAGCATCCAAACACGACAGAGATGCTCTGAAAGAAGCTGGCAATCCACCAACAAAAGAAATGTAAGGATAGTGAACTAGAAACACTTGGATTCCATTGTATAGACGCATATACAAACTTTTCTGTACCTACATGAAACCAATTTTGAAAGAAAGTAATTTAACGGTAACAGAATATCATGCATGCGCTTCCTTTACCACTGTAAAATCGTCGGTTACGTCTACAGTGGTTTCAACAAGGATTAACATTTGAACGTCTCTGACCGCGATGTGCAGTATTCTGTGATGAGTACCTGTCCCTTTGGGAGCGGATAAAATCTTGTACACAGGTGGTGCCAAACTGTTAACAGTGTAATCGAGTCTCCTTTATTGAGAACGGTGCATACTGCATAGAATATGGACATAGCTTTAACATTCCGATCTACTCCGCAAGTTATACCCCTGGCTTTGATTCATAAGCAATACTGATATGAAATTCTGAGTCCCCATGTCCTCTTATTCCTAGGCAATATTCCAAGGACACATTTCCAGTAGGATAATGTCCAACTAGATACAACTCGAATTGCTCAGTACAGCTTTCATTATGCAGATAACCGGCTTGTTTCTTAATGAGTATGTATGGGATAAATTAAGTAACTAGCTGTTGCCGGTATATAGTACACGGGATTTGACGAATACAGTCTAAGAACTGTAAATAACTGTGGATTTTCTTGTTATTCAATAATCACAGGACAACATCAAGCATCACTTTCTCTCCATCCAGATTATATTAATGTACAGGACGCGTCAGAAAGATGCATACATACATTGTTTAACGAATCGTAACTTTCTATTTTTTGTTTCTTTTCAAACTATAATTAATTGGAAATAATACGTGAACCATGTTTAACGTCTGAAAAAAGAATTTAAAAAATAAATATTATTGTAAGTATGAAAATGCAGCAGAAGTTCAAAAACAATATCACAGGGAATTTCAGGTAGATCCACCGATGCGACATAGAATTCATCGGATAAAAGACAAGTTTGAAACGAATGGATGTTCATAGACAACGTTCCGGAACCGCAATTGAGCAACAATGTACTGCAACGCCAAATGATTCTTTTGTTGAAGTTTGTGAATCAGTAGCCCACGGTTATAAGCAGTGTATTAACCAGAACGTAATAATTTTAAACATATGCGGTAAGAGGAAAATATATACATTTTATGTAGATTTGTTTTCAATTTAAACATTAATTATATGTGAATAAAAACTGGAGTTGGAATCATTTAAAGTGTGTATACATTTTTCAGACGCACGCTGTTTATATATCGTAGCATAAGGGGGGTGTAAATAACAAAAGATAAACCCAAAATATCTTTGTAATGTTATACTGTTTTTGGAATCACATTTGTCTTTTGTCTATATTTTTGTGTATACTACTACCGTAGTAAAATTTCAGCTCGATCAGAAGCTTACTCTTTTGGCACACGATTATTTCTTTCCATGACTATATATTGTGTGGTTGCTTTGTTAGACAACCCAGATAAAAATTAACTGCTGTTTTTATACAGAGGTGAAGTGTTTTTGAAGTGTCTCTACAGTCAACTGTAGATTTTCTGTAGTGCAATCTCGACTGTAAAAATACTTCAGTTATTTTGTAGCTAATGTGAAGTAATTTTGCAGTAATTAATTACAAAAATACTCTGAGATATTATCTGCAAAAATACTGTAGTTTATGTGAAATTATTTTAAAACCATCAATTAAAAAATAATGAGACTTTGCATTTGTAGTAAAACTGCAGTAAATTTGAAGTATTTTTACAGTTATTAATTCAGAAGTATATTTTCTGATGTATGTGCAGTATAACTGTAGTTACTGTGAGGTGTAACTTACTTTATAGAAAGCTTGTGTTATATTTTCTGTAGTTTATCTGCAGTTTTAAAAGTGATGTGAAAGCTTTTCAATTTTTGTTATGTTTGCATGACACACTATTTACTTTTTTAATAATAATTAATACTCTTCTCAACACTTTTATTTTAAGGACCTAATTTGAACACCTGTAAAAGTCCTGTCCCCTCCCTTCTTTTTAATAATAATTAATACTGTTTTCAAGACTTTTATTTTAAGGACCTAATTTGAGCACCTGTGAAAGTCCTCCCCTCCCCCCTTCTTTAAGTGAAACAAAACAAATATTCAAAGATACTAAATTTTAAATTCAAAACAAATATACATATAAAAATCAATCAATGTTATACATATAAAAATCAATCAATGTTGTTTATCGTTAAAATGTTAAACCTAACCAGGGACCGACTTACAGATTTTGGAGGTCCTGGGCAGAAATATAATAGCGGCCCCCTATCACATTTTAAGTGCAAAACTAATGCACTAAAACCATATCGTCTATTATACTAATTTACAATTCATACAGTATTATATCATTATCTTACGCATTAGTTTAAAAAATGAAAGTGCTATGAACCATAGACATATTATAATTCATGTTATAAAATTCAATTAAAACTTCTAATTACATAAAATAATTAAATATATATACTTAATCGTTTTTAAACTTAATCGTACAAAGAAAATAAAACTAGTTCGCAAATTAATTCAACTTATTTTTTTAATTAAGTATTCATTTACAAAGCAACAACTAATTTTCTTATTTTATTCAAAACTTATTAATTATTAAAATTAAATTAAAATTATTTTACAATCTATAACAATATAAACTTGTCTCTTCGGAAAAAAATATATAATAATAGTAATAATAATAGTAATAATAAAACAGAAAAAAATTAATTCGCAAATTAATTCAACTTTTTTTTCTTTTTTTTTTTAAATTAGGCATTAATATAAAAAGCAACCGCTATTTTTCTTATTTTATTTAAAATTTATTAATTATTAAGATTAAATTAAAATTATTTCACAAGCTATAAAAATATAAACAGGTACCTTCACAAAAAATTATTAAAACCCTTATCAATAGTCACTTCACAAAATTACTTACACAAAATTACTACAATAAAACGGGGTCCTTCACAAAATGTTCTTAAAAAATACGTCTCTTCAAGCCTATTAAAACCTATTGTTATAATAACCTACTATTTTTTAATAATTTTCATTTTCGAAATTACTATTTTTTTTTCAGGTTAAAATATATAACAGATTTAAAAAATATATATCTCCTAAATTAATTTTGTATGTAAATAAATATCCGCTAAGATATTTATTCCACACCTTTAAATAATAAATTAATTTCGAAGTGCACACGCACAGAGCATTTATAAAAATTCGCCTCAAAATCCCATCTTTCACGCCGTCAAATTACCTAAAAACGAAAAAAAATCCTGCCTATATGATCACCGTCCCCTTATGACCCCATGAAATCAAACCTTTAATAAGACCCAGTGGCTGAATAGGTAAGACGCTCGACTTCCAAACGTGACACCCTCGGGTCGAATCTAATCTCAGCAAGTGAGGAAAATTATTCTTTTAAAATATTTACAAATGAATATGCTAAGATGACTCATAGATGGCGCCACTAAAGAAAGAAAGAAAAACAAAATAAATTCTTTGCAAAATTACTGCAGTGTATAAATTTAATTTAATGCCTGAGGAAGACCACTCGGCTGAGGGCGAACCCAGCCGTTGAGCGTTTAATGTCTTCCCGGCTAGATCCCCGGCACGCAGGGATTAAACGGTGGCAGTACAAAATTCGCCAAATGGCTGGTCCTGCCGGACAAAGCCCCACGTGACAGGCAGCAGGAACTAAGGACAAAATTTTTTTATTTTTTTTTTACAATACAGGGGCTGTTGCTGGAACTAGCGACAGACAGGATGATGAAGAAGGTGTGCCTGCACCAGTTGTACAGTCCGCTTAAAGAATGGATGAGCAGTTCAGTGGTATGACTGCACCACTTGTACAGTTCATAGCTGACGGTCCTTGAAGAAGGCAACAGTGCAGGATTTCCGCGCGACAAGGAGCGTCACACAATTGCGCTGAAACCCATGCACTGGTGCGTGGAAGGCTGCAATGATGACTGAAGGCCCGAGATGGTGGCGCTGAGTAGATGAGCGGTCCCGAAGAAGGGAGGTTTAAGTACATTAAGAATTAATACAAGTGGGAGCTTGTCCCAAGGAGAAATTACTGTGGAGACTTAAATGAAGTTAGAAAAGATTATAATAAAAATAAAATTAAAAAGAATTAAGATTAAAAAATTAAAATTGTTAAAATTAAAATTAAAAAGAATTAAGATTAAAAAATTAAAATTGTTAAAATTAAAATTAAAATTAAAAATAATAAAAGATTAAAAACAACTATTACAAATGCTACAGTTGGAGGTTAGGTTTGAGAGATAAGTTAAGAATTTATGAATTTCTAAAAGCTTGTAAGTTAGGACTGGCCTCGTAATTATGTTTTGCAACCAGGATAGTGGCGGATGAGTTGGTGGAGGTCTAAGGTGCCAAGAAACAGTCAGGGGAAACAGCCAAGAAATAGTGGGTGGGATCACCGCTGGCCCCGCACTCACACACATCGGTGCCAGATCTTTTAAATCTGTGGAGGTATTTTCTGAAGGGACCATGTCCCGTGAGGAATGCCGTTGTATGGGGGGTCAGGTTGTACATTTCTCTGGAAACTTTGGGGATGAGATTGTGAGTATGTCTACCTTTTATGGAGGTGTCCCAGTCGACTTGCCATGCAGGGATCATTTTTTATTTTAGTTCCCTTCTTATGGAAGATGGGGGGACTGGAAGGGAGTGTTCTATTAAATTATTTTTAGTTGCTGCTTTTGCTAGGCTGTCTGCTAGTTCGTTTCCTGCGATACCGATGTGTGCTGCGACATGACCAAGGGTGACTCGTTTTAGAAGAGCTTTAAGTTTACTTTTTATTTGAAGAATAAGGGGGTGCTTCGTTCGAAGTGCATAAATTGCTTGGAGTCCTGATAAACTATCACTATAAATTTTTTAATTTTCCTGCGTGGGGGAGGCAGCAATCCATTCCAAAGCCTTCAGAATTGCAAACAGTTCAGCTTGATATACTGAGTTATCGTCTCCAATTCTGGAGGCCCACTCATAGGTCAACACTCCATTTACCATGGCGCAGAAGGCTGCGGCCACGCCAGTTTCAGTGCGCGACCCATCAGTGTAGATGTTGGATGCTGCGAGGGTCTGTGACTGTTCTTGGCGATGCATACCTGTAATTGTGATGTCTCCTCCACGGGGTGCAGGTGCCAACTTGGAACTTTTCTCTGTATTATTTTCTGTGGGAAGTGTAGCGTAGTGGGTTCATATTCTAGGTGTAGGATTCTGTTTTTCTGGTGCTCGTATTCTAGTGATATTAGGATTGGAGGGATCCCCGTTATTAGTGTGAGTGCGTCCGTTGAGATAGTCCTATACCCTCTCACCATTTGCAGCAAGAACATCCTTTGGATCGAAACCAACTTTTCCTTGACTGCCTTGGTGAGATTTCCTCCCCAGACGCCCACACAGTAAAAGAGGATCTAATCTGCTTGCATTGTGTTGATACTTAGTTAATTTTGTCTTGAGGGTGTTGATGTGTTCCGTCCAGCTCCTGTGTTCGTCTATGACGATTCCTAGTAATTTAAGGTGTGTGACATGTGAAACGCTTTTCCCATAAATTCTCATTATGGGTTTGCGCTTAAGCTTCTTGGGTTTTGCGAATGTTAGGAATTGTGTTTTGTCTGTAGAGAGCTGGAGGTGGAGACGTTCCAAAAGTTGACAAAAGACCGGGAGAGCTCGAGCTGCCGAGTTTTCCAGGTCCAAACGCCTGCGGACCGAGAATACAAAGCTGAAGTCATCGGCGAGGGCATACAGGGCGAATCTCAATTCTAACTATATTAAAAAGATATTTGCAATTATTAGCCAAAGGATTGGCCCAAGGCAGGAGCCCTGAGAGCAACCTTTCTGCAATTGGTGTTCTGAGAAGCCAGAGCCCCAGTTAATAAATATGCTCCTATTACTTACATAAGATGCGATGACTCCCGCTATGTTGCCCGGGCAGTGAATCTCTATTAGTTGTAACAAAATGTCCCGCCACTCCGCATTATCAAAAGCACCTTTGATATCGAGGGAGACGAGCGAGGTATAGTTGCCTTCCTCTATGCTTTTTGTGCATGTAGAAAGGATGTCAAATAGGGCCTTGTCACATGACCGACCCTCTCTGAATCCATACTGCCTGTGGTGGAGTAAATTGTTGCTTTCCAGGAAGTGAACTAGTCTGATGACTACTAGTTTCTCCAGGAGTTTTCTTAGAGTTGGAAGCAAACAAATCGGACGGTATGATGTGCGTTCAGAGGCATCCTTTCCTTGTTTGAGGAAGTATACCACTTCGCCCTGTCTCAAAGTGAGCTGGAAGTAATTGTGCTTAAGGCACAGGTTGGCCCAACTGGTGAAAACACCGGGTATAATTTTGTGCGTGAGTTTAGTTATTTTGCAGATGTATCAACTTAAAAGTCTTTCAACTGCAGTTTTTGTTTGTTTTTTTTTTAAGTTTCACTGCAGTTCATTTTTAGCTGGAAAAGTACAAACACATATAAAACCATCTGAAAGTTATTAAAATAAGATTTTTATTTTTGGAATAATTTTATACAGTTGAACTACTGTTTGAAATTATGAGCTAAGAAATAGTCAGTTTATCAGCTTAGGATGAGATACGTCTTTTTATTCCTTACATAATCAAAATTCAGAAACTTTTACAGTTTTTGCATATACATCCATTTCAGGAAAATACACTTTGACACTCTAATCTGCAGGTGCCATACCTCGTGTCTTAAATCCTTAAGAATTGCTAACGAAAAGATTAAGGTGGAATGATTCCGAATATGTAAAAGAATCTTCTTTCAAGCCCTGTAATGAATGTGTTACTCATGCTACTGCAAGTTAATTTTATTTACCCCAACTTAAAAATTATATTTTATTACTAATAATTCTTCTAAATAATTTGTAAGTTTTTGCACATTTAATTAAAAAATAATTTTCGCATTTAGTTTTCCTTGTATGGCTTTCTGCATGTTTAGAAATGCGAAAGCCATTCACAAATTAACTTCTCTTACACACAAGAAATTATAAGTATTAGGTAAGACTTATCTGACCCTCGACTCAGTTAAGTCTTAGATATCGTGTTTTGGTATTAAAATTAAAACCCTTTAAAAGCGATATGATGTAAAAAGAGTCAGATAAGCTCTCTGAATTTTTTTCTAAAGGGACAAATTGCTATTCAGATTGGAAATAACTAAATAACGTAAATATAGAATTTAACTAAAACTTCCCTAATGAAAATCGTTGTCACATCCTATATGCTTCTTTACATCCGCCACCATGTTATTTTCTGTACTAGTGATAAGAAGCGGATATCTATTTGAATATAACGTTGAAAAAAATTGCATATAGGTATAGTAAATTTTCTTAAATGTTCTTTTTCAACCAGACTAATGTAAACAATAAAAACAGACGATAAAATAGAAAAACAGAAGATAATCTGTTAGAAATAATCTTTGGGTTGTTCAGTTTCTCGCCAATGGAGTACCTCTTAAATTATAAGTTGCTGTTACGAAACATTGATTAAGAGCCTACATCAGTCACGTGAAAAAATGTTCCAGCTAATGTTAAGTCTATGGGAAGGTTATCGCGCGATTTCTCGCTCGCATTGTAATAATTTTAAATGATTTTTTTTTTTTTTTGCATAGGATAGCTGAGGTCGATCTCTAACATTGTTAGTTTTTTACATTTTCGATTTTGGTTCCAGTTTTTTTATATAAGGGTAATTTCACTTTCAGAACCGGTTCCAACCAGTTCCAAAATTGAAAAAGTCCGCTTATAAAAAAACCGTAACCAAAATCAAAAAAGTAAAAACTAACAACGTTAGAGATCAACCTCAGCTATCCTATGCAAAAAGAATCATTTAAAAATATTAAAATGCGAGCGAGAAATCGCGCGATAACCTTCCCATATACTTAACATTAGCTGAAGCGTTTCTTCGCGTGACTAGCGTAGGCTCTTAATATAACAAATAGCTTCTATACGTTCACTAACTGAAAAAATAAAGGATATAACTGTTAATACTGCCGCTTATTAGAATCGGCGCTTAATTAAATGAATGACAAAAACTTTCGCGGCACTTTCTGCATTGAACATAAGGCAACTGAGGTACCTTCTAAATCTTCTTAAGGATATAAAACGTACTGAGCAGTCATTCATTATAATAATAATTATAATGTAATGTATAAAAATTAAAGTAAATCAAATTACAACATTTAAAGCTTCTATTTCTTCTTGAAAATACTTTAAATGTATTCAATAAAGAAACTCACTGTTAAATAAATTTCTTTCAAGCTAATTATTTATCAGAGGAAATATTAGTTCGTTACTTTATTTAATCACTTTGATCTGTGAAGCACAAACTCAACTCTTCGTGAAATTTAATGAATTATTTGTCGAAACTGTATCGAACAAATTTATTCTATTTTGTTATAGACAGGAAATATTGGCTAATTCTATCAAAAAGTTTTAAACGGCAGTTAGAAAGTAAAAAACTAGCAGTAAATCATTAAAGTTCACATTCATTTTAACAGTTATGAGAAAGTATTGAAACTAAATAATATTAATGCATACCGCTTATAAAAGGAATACGTTCATTTGAAATGTAATTACTATATTTTATTAAATAGGAAAAGTTTTAGATGCAATTATTTCTGTAAGATAAGAAGCAACCGAAGTTACTTATTTGAATATTTTGTATTATTATGTTATTCAAAATAAATTAATATTATGATTCAATAAAATGTCACTGAACTGCACTATATTGTTAAACGATTGTATCCAAAATACATCTTCTTCCAATCAGATCTTTAGTTGTACGTAAGGTATTATGACGTAAAATGTAATCTAACTATTAAAATTTCACCAAATTTTAACATGTTCAATAGTACAATATCTCACACACAATATATACAATACCTTAATGTTAATACCTATTTAAATTCAGAATTAACAAACCGGAAATACAAATGTGCTCATGAATTTTAAATAACACTGAATACGATATGATAGTAGACTACGCCTGTTTAATGATATATTAAACAGTCGGTGTTAGAGAGTAACGCTGACTATTTATACATAACTTGGACATTTCTTATGTATTTTATTGCTTTTTTATACGATACATTCTATAAACAAAACTACAACACGCAGGCATATATATGATTCTAAAAGATTATGTATATAACTACAACGCCACCCAATTTCGAAAAATAAAAACACTTTTTATGTTAAAATAAAAATATGCACAGTATTTGTAATCAGAAGATTCAGCATTTGATCATCTAACAGACAGTAAGCAAATTTTACAATGCAGCAAGTTTCTGAATAAGAATTGGCTCATTCTGAAAAAAAGGTTGGTCTGTGTGAAATGGTAATCCGAATTAGCAACATTTGGTGAATACAGCTTGGAGGACAACACATCTCAGCGAAGTGTGTCTAGATTTTCATTGAATCTTGATAGCTTAAATCTTTAATCGATCATGCAATACGTTTGCAAGCATTGCCTGTTTGAAAAACAACCATTTCACGATTTTCCGCCTTATCCGAGCATTTTTCCTAAACTCTTTGTTCAAATTGATTATGTATTGCTTCTTAACATTTACCATTGATTGCTGGATGCGATTGATATAGTTGAGACTAGACTACGCCTTTTTGTATCACCAGATACAGAACATAAACGTACTTCCATGAATGTTCTGTTTCGGCGCTGACGGACCTGTTTTATCTACGGTGTCTTTATATGAGAATAGAGACACACGCAGAGTGCGCATTCTCAGACTGTACCCAGACATAATTTTTTGTCAAAACTATAATATACCTACTTTCCATGAGTTGGCAATACTCACCTAGACGAGTACAATTAGACGAGTCAGACAGGTTAACAAACATTAACTCCCCAAGTTGCTTGGTGATTCGTTTTTGTCCAAAAAATATCTCAACCAATCAAACTTTATATACCATGTGTTCCCACTCTCATTTAGAGGCATTACAGTTTTACCTGGCTGCATTCACGCGTTCATTCGCCTGGGATTAGCGTAATGTACGCATTATTAATCGTACAAACGAATTCTATACAGAAAATCATTTAATTTTTGTCTCTAATACAGCAATTCACATACGTTTTTTCGACGTTTCACGACGTTCCACATTCATAATGGAAGCAATTTCCTTCGTTTGAAATATACACACTACATGTAGACATTGAGAAGTGCATGAAAAAGTAATAAAAATAATCGCAGAATTTTAAATGCAGCATCCAATTCAGACTGTGTTTGTCAAAAGACCGTCATCGAGGACGAAGTCAATTTTACACAACTAATATTAATTATTTATTCAATATTCAAATATTCATATATACAAATACATTTTTTTGTTTTCCATTAAAATCCACAATGTCTAAAATTTCCCAATATAATTTTTAGTTATTGTCTGGTCAGTGGCTGTTCAATTATGAGCATGTATGTAAAATCAGCAAATTTAAAGAATCTTTAAATTAAGGATAAAAACTCTTTTTCCTACAATACATTGTATTGCTTATATTAGGAAATTAAATATATGTTTAGGAATTTCCACATAAGCATTATTACTCTCCTTAACAAGAACTTGTATCATTATTTTAATAGGTTTAGCAGCAATATCACTAAAATGCGTTTTTCAATACTGACACGCCCCCCCCCCAAACACATTTTAACTCACATTTAGCGTGTTTTTCAAGATAGAGCGATGGAATGTTTTAACTGAATGAAAAAGTAGAAATATAGGATTTTAGTATTAAGATTATCAAAGATCGTATGCAAATACATTTATATTGTCTCTTTAGTAAATTTAACTATATGAGTACTATAATTTAACTATATGAACTATATCACCAAAATGCGTTTTTCAATACTGACACCCCCCCCCCAAAAAAAAAAAACACATTTTAACTCACATTTAGCGTGTTTTTCAAGATAGAGCGATGGAATGTTTTAACTGAAAGTAGAAATATAGGATTTTAGTATTAAGATTATCAAAGATCGTATGCAAATACATTTATATTGTCTCTTTTGTAAATTTAACTATATGAGTACTATAATTTAACTATATGAAGATCTTTATTGCAAATAGATTTATTCTGCGGATATCAGAAATGGAGGTAGGACTAGAGTTTGATTTATTTATTTATTTATTTATTTATTTATTTATTTATTAATGTTTTCCAACTGTATCTTAATACTCATATACTTAAAATAAATAGTTTCATTTCACTTAGCGTTTCAGTTATATATTTTATGTTACACACAGAACATGATAATACATAAAAATATTTTTTTTTCAAATGAATGGCAAGTGTTAATCAGCCACCCATGCATTTTAAATATTTTCTAAATACATATCAGTATTTTGTTTAACTTATTTTTTTTTTCAATTTATATTTTCAGCGCAGAAATTATTCTAAATGAAAACATGCTTGGTAACATTTTTCTGCTCTATTTATAAGCACCACATTTGAAGCTAATAAATATATTTTAACGGACATGAGAATGGATTCCCGAGATATGAACTTCCTCAGTAGTTTCCTGTAATTTTCGTGGGGTGCTATTTGTGAATGCTAATGTTTTGTAATTAATAAATACAGCAATTGCAATCGCACCAAAGAGAGGTTATTGGAATTCAACGAAACTTTACATATTTTTACAATGCTTATATAAATGTTTCTATATTAAAAACAACTGATCAGTTTATTGCAGGGAAATGAAAGAATAATCCAGAGGGTGACAGCAATTACGAAATTAAATGCTATTTTAATGTTGACATTGATGTACAGACAGAATAAAAAAGGATACACCTGATTTTATTCGCAGACCGTTTACGATACAATCACACCAAGGATGTCAATAGACTCTGAATGTTGTCTTCTTTCAGAATATGAACGCGATTTTTCAAATAGGGGCCTAATCTAACATCTACATATTAAAAAGGTGAACCAAAGGATCAGGGTCCATAAGCCGTGTTTTTGGCCCATGAAATAGACTAAAACTCGATTTTCTTATACTGACTAAAATTATTTCACTTTTTAATATTAGGTTTTTTCTGTACGATTTCAACAATATTTTTTGTATTTTGTTCGGATTTATATGACTTACACAAGCTCAAAGTTCATATTAATCGTAGTTTTTGATGAATAATACGCAATTTCTCCTAATTTTATCTCAATTATTTATATGAGCGCAATCTTGCAACACATTCTTCTTTACATATATTATAAAATATATCAATATGTACAATATATGTAAAAAATAAAAGTGTTGTAAAGCTGCGCTCGTAGTAAAATATTAAAAAATATATTAAAAAATGAGATAAAATTAGGAGAAATTGCGTATTTTTCATCAAAAATTACGAATAATACGAACTTTGAGCTTGTGTAAGTTATATAAAAACGAACAAAAGGCAAAAAATATTGTTAAAATTGTACAGATAAACTTTGTAATATTTAAAAGCGAAATAATTAAGTAAGTATAACAAAATCAAATTTTAGTCTTATTTCATGGGTCAAAAACACGGCTTATGGACCCTGATCCTTTGTATTTTTAAATAATAATATCTACTTTCGACATCATATTTCAGTTCTTTGGATCAAGACACCCGGAAAGAGGTATCGTTTATATAAATTTTATTAAATCTCCATGGAATTATAAAAGAAAATTTATTTAGTTATATATCTCTACAAATTTAGAAAAAATAAATTAGGATCTCAAAGGAAAAACTTCCAGAATCACATCAGTAAAATTGTACAGACAATCAATGTATAAAATAAAGAAAAAATAAAGTCTCATCTCCCAAACAATATTTAAGAGTATTTTGATATAAATATTCAGTTTGTTGTTTTCTATTTTCTTATACGTGTTTGAATGGTAGCAGAATATGGTTCCTTTAGATCTTCGAAAAGTAAAATATCTCTGTATGTCAAATGTTATAATCGTAACGAACTGTGAACTTACACGCCCATGTTTTTGACGATGCCCATTCTGTTTATGTAAAAAATGATGTAGGTCATACTTCATATTTTTTAATATGAATTTATGAATATATTTCATAATTAAATTATGCGTTTGAATAAAAACAAATGTTACCGTCATGCTTGGGTTCATTGAATGTGTCTCACTGAAAATAAAAATTTTAAATTCAATGATTTTTTATGAAGATATAAATTAAAGTGTGTCACGTGAATTTAACATTAGCTTAGTCAAATTTTGATCACTTAACTCCACAAAAATGTAACAAAAATACATAAACTATATACTTTGAGATTTAGAAGTTTGTGCAATTTTTAATATGAAGCCTACCGCTATTTTACCAACTGCATTCATATTCTAAAAGAAGACAATATCCCGAGTCTTTCTTTTCCACTTTTTAAACTAAATTTTGTCTCTCTTAGAAGCGCCACAATAGTTTTAGATTATTTTTTGTATTGAAATAAAATAATGTTTAAATAAAAATTAAATTAGTGCGCATCTCTTTCCGAGTTTTGTTTGTAAAAAAAAAAAAAAAAAACTTTGTTTATTTAAAAAATTATTTAATAATTTGTTAAATTAATATCTAAAAGTTTAAAAAAAGAAAGAAAAGAAAATATATTGTTTAATAGGTAATTTGCAAGGAATGTATACAAAGAAAATGTATAACCTAGAAAATCAATAGGGCAAAAATATTTACTTTTATAATATAATGTTATTTTCTCATTAAACATTAAAATTATAGAATATAAATATAAATATTTTACTTTCAGAAACTAAAAAAAATTCATTTATGTTACTTATAACGAAACAAGTAATATATAAAAAAATTAAGTCAATTCCTACTTAGGTCAAAAATATTTTTTTTTCCAGCGATCTACACGCTTCGCCATTGACGGTATTTATTCCTAAATTTATATCCTGCTAAATATCTTACATAAGAGAAATTAATTTTCGAGTACGGGAGAATTTCCTTCCGTCACCAGCGAGGCTCGATCCTGGGACCTTGTGGTTACGAGCTCAGAGATTAACCGACTGCGGTAACAAGACTTGTGAATGCGTGCTTTTAAATGGAACTAATGTCTGAAATAAGTCGGCTGCGTGTTGATATTTTTTCACCCGTATAAAACTAAAATTAATTAATTAAATTAAATTAATTAATTAATATTTGAAAAAACAGTATTAACATCAAGTGTCATCCACTACAAGTTTAAAAAAAAGTATTTAACTTGAGTGAATGAATAAAAAGTATTTTATTAACGATTGAAAATTTGAACAAGATATATAAATATATATAGGGAGAGTGTAAACTAATAGTAGTTATTGAAGAAATAACTGATTAAAAGAATATTACTAAAACTAGACCAGTTTAGAATTTTGCATTCCCGCCTGTGGTGTTTATATCATGGAATAAATTTATATCACAGATTTAAGAACCTTTTCGAAGTCTTGCTTTTCGATTTAGTAATGTATTATGCACGTTGTAATGCGCATGATGAAGGGATATATATTAATCATATGTTCAAAAAGCTAGATCCGTGTACACCCATTTTATAGAGTTCAAAGAGAAATAGTTACTTAATATAGGTTTTAGCTTCCAGTTTATCTACATTATTTGAAAATACACAAATGCTCAGAAATAAAACCTTTCTAAATAAACCGAGACTAGTACGAAATTGGTTAAATATTTTCGTTTATTTAGAAATATTTTCAATAAATAGCAAATATTTTCACATTATTTTCATTATATTGTTTATACTTTCATTGAGAAAGAAATAAGTACAATACTAACGCCAGCATTTATCCAATAGTGATATGCTACAAGAGATTTGCATTAATCCTTTAACCGTTCGCCCGTGTTTTTCCGTTTCTAGAAGTCATGTTAAAATGGCTGCAGACAAAAATATTTTTAACATAATTCTTTTTTGCACCGTACATAGAACGAGGGGAGATAAAAGATATTATAGTATCAAACTGCGATTAAAAAATAAAAAATAGCTTTTACTTGAAGACTTTTAAAAGCTGAGTTGTGCATCTGAAATAACTTTTTTTTGTAAGAATAAACTATATTGCCAAAGGTGACCAGTCACTTGCGATTTTAGACGTTTTTTTAACTATCTAGAAAAATACACGAGGAATTAACCTGAAACTGCAGGGATGTAAACAGTATAGTATAGGTTATATATTTCCGCGAAGATTTTTTCCCGAAACCCCATAGGGGACTGTCAACAAATTGAAAAAGAACGAATATCTTTTGGATTACCCTGTAAAAACTAATGTAGCAAAAGCGTTCAAACTCGAGATTATTAATAAATAATAAGAGAAATTAAGGTTTCTATAAAAACAGTCCTAAATTTCGCATAGTTTTTTGCTTATAATTTGCAGAGTTCTTAACATAAAAAAAAAGTTATTTTCAGAAAATATGACAAACAACATTGTACATATAACTCTGCAATCAGAATAAAAAAAAAATAGATGAAAAATGAGAAGGTTTACTAAAAAATGTTTCACTGCGCATGCGTGAATGCAATAAAAATATAATATGCATAATGTATTAGCTAAGTATATAGAGCAACTTACGTGAATGTTTCAAAATCATAGCTTGAAAATTCTGAAAATTATCGTCGATAGAATAAGCTTGAAATCCGTTGTTCCCAAAAAGAAGCAAAAAGATGAGGGGTTGTATCAAATATCTGTTGATTAGTGCCAAGGTAGCGTACACAATAATGGATACAGCCCCTCATAATTTTGCTTCCTTTTGGGAACAATAAGCCATTTATTAATAATCTCGAGTTTGAACGCCTTTGCTACATTAGTTTTTACAGGGTTATCCAAAAGATATTCGTTCTTTTTCAATTTGTTGACAGTCCCCTAGGGGGTTTCGTGAAAAAATCTTCGCGAAAATATATAACATATACTATACTGTTTACACACCTGCAGTTTCAGGTTAATTCCTCATGTATTTTTCTAGATAGTTAACAAAACGTCTAAAATCGCAAGTGACCGGTCACCTTTGGCAATATAGTGTAGTAGTCGTTGAATTCACTCAAACGTACAGTTATTAATTGAAGTTATGCTTCAGTATCTTCCAAAATATTTGAAAACTTTGTGATTTTCGTGTAATGAAAAAGCCCTCTTGAATTTAATATATTTACGGCTATTGAACACAAAGTGGAGCATTTGACACTTTTGGAGAAAATGTATTATTGTCAGCATACCCACAATGATATCTCTTGCTGATACAGAAAAACAATATCTTCTTAGAAGATAAAGTCATGATTAATTTGGTACGACATTTCTTTTTATTTAGTGAAAAATCTCAATGCTGCAACAGACTACAAGGTGAGATGGTCCACAGCCTCCAGTCGCCTCTATTCATTATGGTGACTCATGGCAAAGATACTGCAATTTAAACCGTATTTTAATAAATTATTTTGTATGAGAAACGCATGAGTTTGTTGCATTAAAACATAATTAAACATAAGCAAAAATGTCTTTCAACATTTCGAATAATAATAATAATAATAATAATAATGCATTTAGAATTACCCCATCAGTAAATTGTTTGCGTTTGAATATTTCTATCTAAATCGAGCATTGGAATTTTGTAAAAGAGAAATGTGAACAAATATCATCAAAGTTAATCAAAACAGATAATTTCTAAGCCGAAATATTTAAAAGCAATTATTAGTGTCAATATTATTTGAGCTACCGTGAAATTTTATAGAAGTAAAATTTCAAGAAATCATCTGATGGTTAGTTGGTTGAGGATACTAAAGTCGTTTGCATACGAGAGCTAAAAATACCTGTGTCTCTAGCTTAAAATGGCTTCCGAACATCTACAAACACCTATGGCCGCACTGAGAATTGTAGCCAGACCCTATACCACAACCTTGCATTCCGAGCAGGGGGCTATCTAAGTATTACATAATATAGCTTCTACTTCTGTAACGTATTTGTCTAAAACAATGATTCAATAATTATCAGGATTAGGTAACAGCACATTTGAAAATTAAAAAAAAAATCCAAGAAAAGTATTTCTTGTCTACAAATGCAAAGTGTACCTACACTGTTAAAAATATCGTGAAAAATTACCCCAGTTTTTAAAGGCTATCTATTTTCTGACCAATCACAACGCTCCCAGGGCGTTTATGTAGCATTCTCATTGGTTAGAAAATAGCCTTTAAAAACAGAGGTAATTTTTCGAGATATTTTTAACAATGTAGTTCCCCCCAATTTTTGAAAATAATTTTTCACCTTCTTTAATCCCAGAAAAGTATCACAAATTCTGGAAAACAATCGCAGAAAGATTTTTATTCTGAAGAAGAACGAGCCCCAAACTCTTTCTGAACATATAAGCAGAGAAATGTCCGCTAAATCATTTCATTAATACCATACAAGCCACAAAAAGTTAAATTTGTGTATTTTAAACTACTTGTAAAATAGTTTTACTCAACATGCAATTTAATCTGAAAAATTACAAAGTTTGAAGGGAAAGTTCCGTCCATGCGCCCTTTTAGATTACAAGATATAATCTGAAATTCTGGTGCCAAACTGCTTGGAAATTCTAAGGAGTGTGCGCACCTTCCAGATAAAACTTCTACGAAATAATTCACAAAAGTATAAATCATTTATCAAGTTAAAGATTTTTATGAATGTAGAAATATTCACGGAAAATTAAACACCATCAAGTAAACTGCCTGCCTGGCTGAAAAAAATTATAAAGCATTGTAAGCAATGATAACTCGGAGAGCTAAGATAATTACGATGAAAACAAGAAAGGGGCAGTGGTTCAGGTTCTAACCTAAATCCATAGTTACTTTTACTACAATCCGAGATTCCTCAAACTGAGTTACTTCAAAATTTATTTATTCTGTATTCCAGCAATATTACTCCACGATTTAAGAAATATTTTCAGAACGGCGTAATCTCGCTCCTTAACTATATTAGGATTTCTACTGTATCGCCCCAAACACTTCATATAAGCACAGAAATGCCCGCTAAATCATTTCATTAATACCATACAAGCCACGAAAAGTTATATTTGTGTATTTCAAACTACTTGCAGTTTTACTCGACATGCAATTCAATCTGAAAAATTACAAAGTTTGATGGGAAAGTTTCGTTCATGCGCCCTTTTAGATTACAAGATTAAAACATTCACACCAATTGTACGCACTGTGCAAACACCCACCGTTGTAAAACAGTTAAATCATGACATCAATAGCTCTTTTTAAATTCATTAGAAATACTTATCCTAAAATTCATCGGCACCTTCAGTTACCGTTACTTATGCTCCAAAAATCGAAAAAGAAACAAACAAAATTTCACTTCTGATTTATTTTTAAATTTGAACTTTTCAATTCATGTATAAAACAGTATATTATAACAATAACATTCTTATATATATTTTTTTTGTTTGATTAAATAATCTATTTATACAGAGAGATAGATAATATTAAATAAATCTAGAGAAAGATCTCTAAAGTTAATTATTAATCATCGTTTCCATATGAACGGAAAGTTTTCGAAAGTACTGCATGTTTTAGAAAACACTTATATAAGTAAAGAAACGGTAGAATTTTTACGGTAGAACTGTAGTTGTCTTTCTGGAGGGTATCCTAGAGACTTAAAAATATTTGTGCACCCTTGTCTTTCGATTTAGAGACACAGACCCCCTCCTCCCCTAAATCCAATACAGAAAATAGAAGGAGCAACCGTCAACTACAAAGAAAAAGTAAATATTTATAATAAAATTAAACCCATGAAAATATTTATACTGTTTCTAAACACAAAGAAGTGTAGCTCAATGGGTAACAATTTGAGAAGAGTTTACACTTCGCAGGGAAAGAATTTTATTTGATATCTAACGCATGATATAGCTGTAAAACACAAAATTCAAAGTCTAGAGTGTTGAGAATAAAAAAGAACAATATTGGTGAAGTTCAAATCCTAAAACAATACATAAAGGAAATTAAGTAAACTGAGCAATTAAAAAATATATTAAATTAGAAGATCTAAAGTAAAAAGTTCTATACTTGGCTTTTAACAAGATATTTTACACGTTTAACGTGCAAGAAAAACACATAACAAAAGGAAGAACAAGTGACATAGGAGATTTAATAAGTAAAAAAAATCACCTGAGTGATATGCAAAACTACGTGACTGTTAATGTATAGCGTGGTAAATAGAGAGATAGTAGACAAACGTGTAAGATATTTGTGAAAATACACAGAATGAAATAATTGATGCTTCACACATAAAGAAAGATAGTGTCATAATGTGCAACAAGAAGTATTAATGCCGGAATTGTTACTGTAATCATAGCTGTTAATTTTTCCGCTTCTTTCTTTCCACCAAAATTTAACAGTAATTTTTGCATTATTTAATCGCCGACTTCTTCGATTAAATAAAGCAACAATTTCTATTAAATTTGAGTTTTAACAGAAAAACGTAAAAGTTGGCAGCTATGCATTCTTTCTGTATATAATGAATTTTAGAGATATTTCATATTTTAGCTTCAATTAATTGAATATCTTTTGCAATTTCTCTCTTTTGAATTTTGTTGTACGCGTCTTTTTATTAAATAAGAGATAATTTTAATCTTCTTAACAAGGCATCCAAATTCAGTTATTTCGTACCATTTCTCAAAATATTGAATTATGAAAATATTGACTTCAATTATGAGAAGTACATATTACTTAAATATCAAACGTTGCCTTTTAGTTTTAAAAATGAATTTCCATTAATGTATTACTAATGAATAAACATACATTAATCCTTCATTAGTGTATATTTATTCATAAAATTTTTAATGAACGTAAATAGAGAATTATATTTCAAAATAATTAATGGAATGATTCTGTGACTGTTTGTTTAATTTAAAATGTTTTTAAATATATCTTTAATGGAATTGAAATAGCATAATTTATGAGACATTTACATTTTTCAAGAACCAAAATTTTATTCCCAAAATAGTTTTATAGGAAGTATTTGAGTATTTGTTTGTTGACAAAGCACATGCCTATATATATCAGAATGATTTAAGTTTGATGAGTTCATTTCAAGACAGTTTTGGAGGAAACATTTTTGAACACAATAAGGTTGGAGACAAATGAAACTGTAACGTGATATTTTTAAAATCTATAATTTGAAATTTAAATAATGATCAGCGACTTAAACATACTTTTTATCTTTTTAAAACAACGCTATGAAACAAAATATCAGTTTACATTTAACTTTTATATCTGAACCCGTTCGAACCCGGCGTCCGCATAATAAGACATGTCTTTATATTTACAATTATTTTGTCTTAACAATTATTTTTCTTACTATCTGTATGTAGTAGTGATACTATACGGCTATACATTTACAATTAGCAATCCATTTTTTTTAAACATTTAGTAATAAAACGATAAAAAAAATTAGCATAAGACTCTTACTCCGTTGGTAATTCTTCTATTTCAAACATATGTTTTACTCTTTATATTTAAATACATGTGCGAACCCGTAATTTATAATAAAAAATAAATAAAACATTGCACAATTGTTTTGTCTATTTTATCCTGTTGCAAAGCTACATTTTCCAAACGTATTAAAACATTCTTCTTTTAGTCTATTGTTATATTAATAGTAAGTAAACTTAATATATTCGTTACAGTTAATGACATACACGTTAAGATTGCGTAAACTTATTTTTTTTATCATTCGAATAGCTACCTTTCATTTTGTAAATGTAAAAATAAAATATAAAATAATAATAATACTGATAATAATAATATCTGTATGACAAACAAACAAAAGTAAAGAAAAAGTCAAAAGACACAGCAAAATTCATTGTTTAAATTGATATTCCTTTAATGAATAAGATTATTTAAATTGTGCTACAATCTGTCTTCAAAAGTGTACGCACAACCACGGCCAAACTCAATCTTTCTCCCTCCCCTCATAAGGGGAGGGAGAAAGATTGAGTTTGGCCGTGGCACAACATAAAAATGTCCACTATTAAGTAACAATAAAAACTAAGTAAATAACAATATATTTATTTATAAGTTTATGTAATCACATTTAAATAAATCATATGAAAATGAAAAAAATATTACATTTTTTACATTTTTATGACTGATAAAAACACATAAAAATCCGTACCTATAAAGTGCCTCAAAAGTTTATGCAAAACTTTGGATAAATTTAAAACTTACATATCATGCTGTTCAATTGTGACGGCCATTGCCATCAGTAATGAGTGAGCCAGGCGTACAACGAGAACACAGAGGTAAAGTTTAAAAATACCTTTTATTTAAACTTAATCGGGTAAGGATTGAGCAGGCCGCTACTAGTTTTTCCTTAGGCCAAAATAAATAGGTAAACTTCTACTCGAAGCTATACTCCGTAAAATACAAAACTTTCAAATATATTAAAAGTAAAGATTAAAAAGTAACGTACTCACAAATTTCAATAGGCAGCCTCAGGTCAGGGTGCATTCGATAAATACTTCAATTCCACACTGTAGACCAGGCGAGCGCTGATGCAATCGTTCGTCCGGGCCAGAAATCAACTATGCATATGCTTGCGCAGCTTCAATTGAATCACAAGATCTAAATTTCTTCGTAGCGAGCGAGAACCCGATCCAAGTTCCGCTTTTCAAACGTAAATTCGAAGTTTATATATCCCAAATATCGATTGACCAGCTACAATAATTTGCATGAATACCGATAAAAAGCTGAAACTCACAATTTCCGAGATTCCCACAGCATCCGTCGAAAGTTATAGAAAGAGAGCCTTGATCAACTTTTACGCACATGGACAATTAGAGGACAAAAAAATACGATCTCATTCAAAACATCGCCTGCTCACATGATCAGAGTAGCGGTACCATCACACAATTATTGTATATCCCTGGTTTCAATCAAAAGCATAATAAGCCTGTTTTCATTGAATCTATCTGTTTTTGCAATATTATCAATGGCAGAAAATGTACACTTTCAGTTATTCTGTAAAGTCACATTTGATTTTAATTATCTTAAACATCTCGGTTTAAAATACTGCAAATATCCTGAATAATGCTTGATTGTAGGCTTAAAGCTAGCCATTCTGAAACTTGTAACATTTTGCGCGGAAATCTATTGTTTTGTACTATGAGATCTGTGGACTGAAGCATTTTCATGATGAAACCTCGAATCAGGACTTCCTAAGAATTTGCCAAACGGAAGCAAATGTTGCTCCAGTGTTTCTTGATATAGTTACTTTTTTCCCATGGAGAAATACCAAGGCAAATAAAATAAGTTGAAACTGGTGTGAAACAATAATAACTAAAATATCTTCTTAAGAAACCATCAAAATTTTTAAAATGCGCTAGGCCTTTCGAAAGATCTGAGTCTTTCTTCGTCAGGCGCAAAAAGACGTGCTTCTACTATGAAAGCAGCAGCAAGACTGAAATGAGAGATAAGGGAGAGGAAACAAGCTGAAACAACAGCCAATAGGAAAGTAGAAATCAACAGCCAATAGGAAAACAGAAGAAGAGGACAACAGCCAATCACAGAAGAGTAAAATCAAGACAATAGAATACAAAACAGAAAGGGAATAAAAAAAAACACAGATATATTAAAAAATAGAAACAGATGAAAATTAAGAAATAAATAAGTAACCAAAATATATTAATATATATAAAAACAGACTAATATTAATTAATACAAAAATAAATTATATGGTAGTACTGAAGAGGTTTTTCCAAGCAGCAGAGAGCATTGTGGAATCAGATTTATCATTAACAATAACATCACGATTAAGATAAATAGCTAAATTTTCAAGAAAGTCCAATTCAGAGATACTATTGGCATTAAAGATAATTTTAGCATTTTTAAAATTAAAACAATGGCCGGAATCCCAAGAGTGCTTGGCAATAGAAGATTTAGAAATTTCTTGATTAGTTACATAACGAGAGTGTTCTTTTAAGCGGATTTCGAGATTTCTTTTAGTTTGACCAATATAAGATAAATCACAGCCATTACAAGGAACATTATAAATTCCCCATTTACGAAGATCAGGAACAGGAGATTTGGTGGAGGGGAATTTGAATTTATTGACAGGTTTAAAGATAATGTTAAAATTGAAGCGTCTTAAAACTTTAGCTAATTTGAAACATAAAGGAGGATAAAAAGGGAGGACAACCAAATTATCAGGTTTGCTTTTCACAGATTTGGAAAGAGTAGATTTATTAGATGGTCTATTGAATTTCTTCACAGCATTATTGATAACAGAAGGATTGAAACCTCTTTTGACAGAAACAATTTTTAAGTAATTAAGTTCATCCTTAAGGGATGCAGAGTCGGAACAAATTTTGAGAGCACGATTTACATACGTATAAAATACACCGACATTTTGGTTGACAGGATGATTTGAGAGAGCATGAGGTGGGTTAGTAACAGAAAAACGTTTTCTATAAACACAAGTTTTGAAAGAAGAATCACATTTGATAGCTAAAACATCAAGGAAAGGAAGTTTATTACAATTTTCAAACTCAAAAGTAAACTGGATATGTCGGTCGATAGAATTGACAGTTTGAAGAATGGTAGAAATATCAAAAAGATTATCAACTAAAACAAAAGTATCGTCAACATAACGCATCCAACATTTAAAATTAACCAGATTTAATAATTTTTCCTCAAAATAATGCATATAAATATCACAAAGAATTGGAGATAAAGGATTACCCATACTTAAGCCATCTGATTGTTTTGAAAAATTTATTATCAAATTCAAAGGTAGTTTGAGAGATGCAAATTTTAGTTAAATTAACAAAATCTTTGACTTCAATATCAGAGAAATGAAATTCACGTAATCTTGTTTCCAAGCACGAAAGAGCACCTTCAATCGGAACATTAGTAAATAAAGATTTAACATCAAGAGAAAGCATAGAACAATTGGATGGGTTAATATTTTTTAATTTACCAACAAAATCATAAGAATTTTTTATCGTATGAGAATTAGAAATGCATAAAGGAGGAAAAATGGATGTCTTTCGAAAGGCCTAGCGCATTTTAAAAATTTTGATGGTGTTTTAAGAAGACATTTTAGTTATTAAATACCAAGGCGTTTGGACATTGAAGCCAATCACCCCTCCCCCCACAAACCATCACAGAATTTTCGTTTATTGAAGAAAATATGCAGTTAGTTGCTTTCTGCGGTCATGCCCATTGCAATTCCAGGAATCAGTGTCATCTAAATTCTATTTCTACCCGTCACCAGTTGTCCCTGTAAGACATGTTTTATTGAGACCAACCAATTCTGACCTGTTTATGGTGTGATTTTAGGAGCTGTTTAAAATATACCTTTTTTAAACATTATTCCACACTGTAAAAAAAAGACAAATATTTCTTAATATAGGAAAATATAATATAACCCCGAACGAATATATACAAAAACTTCTTCAGAGTTACCCACGATTCGGAAACGCATTCTTTATCTTTAGAAAGCTCTAACAAGAATAAGTTTTCTTGATTTGAAGAAACATTTTCAAAACAAATTATCTTTTGATGACAGTGATTTTTACTTTCAAGTAGTTTCCATGATGTGTTCATCAGTTTCTCGAAACCGGGATAGCGTTTTATCGAATGCTATGCATTCTCAAGTAAACATTTTCATGTTCAACAAACATGTTTTACAGACAAACATGATAAATTTACAACATTAACTTTAATATTAATATTAATATTATTTTGTTAGTCTTGGATGTATAAATTCAATGGGCTTTATTGGGAATCTGGGTTCGAGATTGTAAAATACCACCAACACGTGATGTTGGTGGCATTTTACCATCGGAATTCCCAATTGAATGTATGCATGCGATACATAGACAAACAAATATAAACACAGCAGGGAGGTCACATGATGGTGGTTTATGACGTCACGCCAATAAAGCCCATTACAAAGCGGAAAATGTTTAAATGAAAATTTATAGCTTCCTAAAATGCAATATTCCAGTTTGAGAAAACTGATTAATGTGCTATAATAAAAAAAGGGCCCAGTTAAATTGATGGCATTGAGCTCACAGGCTATTCACACTAATTGTATATTATACTCTTATTTCAAAGAATAGTGCCCATCGAAAAATAAAGAAATCAACAATAAATTAAGGAGCTTAAATAGCCCCCTTTTCCCCTTTTTATACTTAACCAATGAGCTCCCAAAACTATTCAGGAAAGCACCTTATCACAATGACCCTATATACAAAATTTGAAGTAAATCGGATAATACTGCATGAAAAACTCATTTATCTAATTTAATAGGGGTATTAGCCCCCGTCCCTCCCCCATTTATACTTAGCCAATGAATCCCCAAAACTAATCAGGGAAGCGCCTTATCACAATGAACCTATAAACAAAATTTGAAGCAAAAGGGATATTTCTATCAAGAGTTATCGTGGTACGTACATAGATACATACATACACACAGAACGGGCGGTCACATTAGCTGTCAGGCTTTGATAGCCTGTGAGCTAAGAACTACACGGAAACGGTTGCAAAAATCAGTGGCAGGAAAAGAAACATTCTTTTTTATAAATTATTTTTTAAATCTCGGAAATAATTGGCGTCGAAGGTTTCTAAATATAAAGAACGCTTTTCGGAATCATAGGCAACGCGTTAGAGACTATTGTGTATTTTCGTATGTGGGTATATTATATTTTCGTAGATTAAAAAACATTTGTCGTTTTTTATAGTGAAGGTAATTTTATAAAATTAGACAAGAGAAACAAAATAATATAATAAAGTTTAAGAATTCTTCTTCAGTCCAAATTACTACTTTTATATTTACTGTATTTTCATGTATTGATAAATTTCGGTGGCTATGACATAATTTTAATGCGGTAAATAAAGGCGAAAATTCGTTAACATTCCAAGTTTTTAAATGTTTTACTCGTGCTGTACTTATGTGCAATAAATTTAAATCAGGGAATATGTCAGAACAAACTAAAATACAGTATACTAGAATAATTATTAGAATAAAATTAAGTGCTGAGCATTACTGAACAGAAAGTTTTATTAAATACTTTTCATTTTCGTTTACCTTACCATTTCCATTCATGTGTTCAAAAATGAAATTTATTTAACCGTTAAGATTATTTGAGGAAAAGAAATGCATCATATTTTTATCATATGCATATTTCATTAAAAAGTATTAAGCATTGCTCCAGAAAATTTCATGAAATTAAACAGCACAAACAAAATGTGTAATAAAGTTTACATATAATATTGTTATTCATTTAACTTATTTATTTTACCATTACTGCATTGATTTCAAGACATAATATATTCCGAAGAATATTACATAATTTTCAGGTTTTAAATAAAGAAGAAAACTTGTTGAAATTTGAATATTTCAAAATTTTTCATCCGTGTGGTATTTACGCGCTATAAATTCAAATTTACAAATTAGTCTGAACCTACTCTAAATATGACATACTACGATAAGTATTAATTTTTAATGAAAGTCATATTAAAAGCTTCTAATTCCTTTTATTAAAGTTTTCTAGTTCATAAACTAAAGCTTATTTTTTTTAAATCAAATACTTGCACTTTAATGATTCTTGCGGTGTTCCGTTGTTAATGGAGTGAAAGCGTTAATAATCTAACACAGAAGCTGATTTCGCATTCACCGCTAGTAATGTTACATAAGTACAATTAGTAAAATTAATTATTATTGAAATTTATAACTAATATTTACAACAATTCAACTGATAATTTAAAAATATTTTTTAATTTCAATTATTGTATTTAGTATAGCATACAAAGTTTATTACGCAAGTCGTAAAAAAAAAAAAAAAAAAAAAAAAAAAACAGCATATTTTACTCTTTGCGGAAAATTTTAGAACTTCGTACAACAAGAATAATGAATATTTGAGAGTAAACTAAATAATAAATTCATCAAAGCACAGTGCTTTAAATTATGTATCACCACTGGTACATATAAATAAGATATGAAGAAATATTATAAAAAGTGCCTCTAGAATTCGTGTATAATTAAGGCCATTTTGCCAAAATGAGGCGTGATTCCCCATAGTTTTGTGACATTTAGGGCATATTTGGCTTTTTATTAAATAAATATATATTTTATTAAGCAGAAAAATATTGAATATTGTGCTTTTAATCCTAAAGTAAATTGTTTTCCAAAATATGAGTCATTATCTTTAATCTATAAACAAACAATATGTAATTACCACATTTAAGTCATTTTTGACACATTTACAGTAGTTAAAACAGAAATGAGACACCCAATTACCTAAATATCGTAATGAGTTTTCTGCCCATCCCATTTCAGTTATCTTAAAATATTCATTTAATTGCAATCAAGTTTTGGAGTCTATACTAAAAAAAAATAAAATAAAATAAAGAAAGAAAAGAAATATATGTGTGTGTGTCTGTGATGGCTAGGAAAATCTACTGAGTTGAAAATTTGGTTGAGGATAGCCCAAGGCAGGTCCTGATGCTTCTGAGGCTTTTTTTATTTTTTCTTAATAAACCGAGATATACACATTGCAAAATGGCGCGAAGACTTGCAGCGTGGCGGACTTCTCAAAGCAGGGAAGAACCGATTGGTACAAAATCATAATTCTTACCGTCTTTTGGGGCCCGAATCAGCGCAAAGAGTGGAAATATAGAAAAGCAAAAAATACATAGTCATATTATCGTACTTTAATCTTTATAAAGGTGTAATTCGTTAACGAAAAACATAAATATTAAATTTAAAAAAAATTGAAAAATTTTCCTTTAGAAACGTCGGTTTTCACGTTTTTTCCCCAATTTTTCGCAGCCCGCCAGCTACACTATTGCGCGAAAACTACAAACGCCAAGTTATATCTACGCACTTTTATCTTTCTAACTATGTAATCTATTTCAAAAAATAGGCATAATAACCATTTGAAAAATGGTTTTCAAAACGCCGTTTCGAACTATCCGATTGTTTTCTTCTTTTTTTTCCACAAAGTTAAAAAATCTTAATTATATACGATAATTATACAGAGGATTTCAAAACATTATATTTATAAGTCATAAAAATTTTACAGGATTTCAACAATAAGATTTATTTTTTTAATATTAAATGTACTCGATAATTTAAAAAAGTGAGAAAAAATTTTACATCTGAAAAGTCTTACAAGAATATTTACACCAATTTTTTACATAATGATCAGATACATATGCAACACTGATTTTAGGTATATTTAAGGATATTATAACGGGCCCGGCTATCACACGCCGGTCTTTCTTTTTACAATTTAAAATAAATAAACGGAGCGTGTTGAGCACGCTCAGTGTGCGATAAGAAAGGCATTGGTGCGCCCCAACTAAAGGTTCGTTCCTAGATTTTCGTTTATAGCGATATAATAAATTTTCGTTTCTAATTATAAAATCAGACAAACCCGAGGATGTACACTGCCGAAGGTAGTATGACTCCTAGAAGTAGGATCGTCTGCAAAGATTTCGTTTAAAAATATAAAATGAAACAGATAGGAACATGCGCAGAAAGCCCCCAATATTAAGTTTAAAAATATAACATAAAAACAAACAGGAACGTGTGTAGCACGTCCGGTGTCAGCTGCCGAAGAAAGTGGAGCCCCAACTCTAGGTTCAGTTGTATAGAGTTTCGTTTAAAAATATAAAATCATTCAACAATCATTTTAAGTATAATTAAAGTTATTATCACGAGCACGGGCAACGCTCGGCGGATCATGTAGTACTTCATAAAGAGTTGAAATACAACAAATTGAAAGTTGAAACACTTATTATTGAACTATTTAAAATAGTAATTACTAAATCTAATAATAACTTAAATAATAAAAATTAACTTTGAGATACATAATATTGAATATATTACAATTGAATAATGAATTCTTCAACATTTATACCTTAAAAACTTTTAACTTCAACCATGAAAAAAACAAGAAGTAACAAATGACCAATAAAACATAAATTTTACCAAAGAATGTTTATTACTGTATACAGAGCTCTCTGAATTCCTAAATTTTCTACTGCAGCTACCACTATTTTAATATAAAAATCTTCGTGATAAATTCCTTGAATATCGTGACAAAAAAAATTATCACCGACATTATTTATTTTAAATTATTATAGAAAACGTAGAAAATTTTAGGAACACCGTGAGACTGGCTGTATGCACGGTGATTCGGAACTTCTGGGCAAAACTTAAAAGGGTGATAGAACATGGCTAGACAAGCTCAAAGCACCATAAAATGCGTGGTCGTAACTCAAGTAGTGAAGTGCTACATGGCACCTTCTGATTGTGGAGAGAACCCTGTTTACGGCAAAATTAGGAATTCCAGAGTACTTAAAACCGCAACACCATGCATGGAATGCATGTTCGTCTTTTCCTCATTAGTAAAACCAGCCATTCTTTTCGCAGTCCAAGGTAGAAATGACGATGTGTGTGAAAAATGATCGCTTCGTATGTTTAATGACAGCGACATCTAGCGGTTTGCCGCTTGCGATAGGTCCATACGTTGTACCATACGCTTCATTACTTGAGTTACAACCACGCAATGTAGGGTGTTTTGAGATTGTCTAGGCGTGTTCTATCACCCCTTAAAGTTTTGACAAGGAGTTTTTAATCAACCTATATTTTAAGCAAATATTTTACTTTTCAGTTTGCCTTTAACTCATTTTTGGTTTCCATCTTCCGTGAAGGTTTCAATATTTTCTTTTGGTTTCAGGAAGGTGTAGATATAGATAACTTTCAAGTTAGAAAGGCTGTTTAGTAACGCTGTTTTTGCTTTTGTAAGATTTAATTGTTCTTTCTTTTCAAATTTTTGTCTCTGTGTTTGCTAATTACTTCCATTGTTCTCTTTTTTTTCGAATATACTTCAATTGTTAAGCATTCGACAAAGTTTGATCCTAGCGCTTTTCCCTTTTTGGCTTAATTTTGATTTGTTGGTAAAACTATTTTAACAAACAGCTTTCAAATGCATGAGATAGATTAGTTTCAAGAAGAGATGTTTGCGAGTTTGATTCTGTTTACACACTAGATTGTTTACAATAGAATCTGACCTGTTTTGCACGTTCGTTTTTTAAACATATGATTGCATTGTTTGCAAAAATTCAAAATCTTCATCACTTATATTTCTTTCCAGTGTTAAATTTGTTTGGACAGTCAAATCGCACATTGTGGGAGAAGTTGTATCACTACCTAGATGCTCCTCAATTTGAAAACCTGGTCTGGCAGAACAGTCAGTATTAGTAGTTAACTACTCATTAGGCATAATTATTAAAGTATCATTAATGTCAAAATACGAGAAATACTGTCCTTTTTACCAGGAATATCATCATTAATAGTTCATTCATTAACATGAAAATCATTGTTAAAATCGATTTATTGGCAGGAATCGTGTCAATGCACCAATCATCGCTAATAGCTAAACTCTCATCAGCCTAGTCATTTGTAGATGGTTCGTGTAGAAGTACAGACGAGGGAACCAGTTCTGTAGAGAATGGATGTCTCTCCCTGTCACCTTTATTAAAATCTTTAAAATAATTATTACAAGCTGTAGTCAGTGGACTCGAGTCGCAGAAAATGAGTAAAGGGTGGCACAGAGGTAAAAGTATGATACATAATAAAATTATAGAAGGTAAGCGAAGAAACGCCATAAAATTATAGAAGGTAAGCGAAGAAACGCCATAAAATTATAGAAGGTAAGCGAAGAAACGCCATAAAATTTCCAGGATGCTAAACACGTGACAATGAGCAGCTGATAAGAAATATAAAATGAATATCAATTATGAGTATAATATCTGCCAATACGCAACAAGGGGCGGATGTACTGCAGAATAGGAATCCATTGACTCAGAGGGAGAAAAAAAATATGGACGTGCTCACTATTCATACATAGAGTATTAAAGAAAGAGTCAGTTGTTTGGATTTTCGGACTCTGAGCAATAGAAAAACCATTTCGCAGGATATCAAACATTTTGGTTTTCAAAATTGACAAATTATTTTTGATTTTCATGCATATGTTGCTATTCGCTATTCTGTGTTCAGCTTTGAAAAGTCTGTAAACTTTAAACGGGAAAAAACAAGAATTTTTGGCTTAAAAACACATATCTCCGTTAAGTTTTTTAATAGAGCATATGGCAGGGTGTTAATTAAGATTAATAGAGAATGAATCAAAATATTGTCAACATTGTTCGAAATTTACAAAGCGTAAATACTTACTGCAATTCAGTGTATTATCCACAGAGATTTATAATTTCAACGGCGTAGCTCCGGCGAGTTTCCTTATAAATAATGTCACTTTTCGTGCGTTCCATGCTAAGTGGGGCAGTACGATGTTGTACAGGTACAATACGGTTTTTTAAGTTAATACCACCACTTTGAAGATTCTATTGAGAGATGGAACATATTGGAAGCATCTTTTGATTCTGCAAGTATCACAATGAAATCATTTTCAACAACTAGATGGTATGTACTTGAGGACGCTTGTAACCTAAATTCAAATTGGAAAGCAAAGTTATTTGCATTAAGATAATTATTTCAGAAAGTAAAATCGGTAAAAGTAGATGTGTAGCTGAGGGTCGTCTTAAGAAATTACAATGTATTGAGATAGCATTCCTGATATCGGTTAGGGATTGCATTTTTCAAATGACAAAAATGTCAAAACTGTAAATCGAGAATATGGACATTTACACTGCTGTTTAAAAGTCCACATCCTCCTTTATTAAATTTTTAACAGAGATACAGACCTCTTGCTCTACTTACAAACATTCAGATGAAAAATCATGCTGATATTAGGACGCTGGTATCGGTTCCATCTTCTTCAACTAGTGAGATTTGATGACAAAATTGTCAAATTAAACATAAGTGATGTTTTAATGTATCATTTGAGTTAGATACGGAACCTGAATGTCCAGAAAAACAAACACAGTCAGACTGCTTTAAAATGACGATGAGATCGGGAGAAGAATGGGAAATCTATTTTCTGAGATAATACGAACTCTTCAAAATACTTTTCAGAAGAAAGTTTATGCCTACAAAGGGCATATTTAAGATTTTCATTTCTTTCAATTATAACCTAATTACATAGGGTACTCAAATACTGCCATTTAAAATCCCGAAATAGAGTGTAGCTTTTCTAAAAATCGCATCCATTTTAAAAGCTATTTCTTATCTATGGAACGAGAAAAAGGATGAAAATTGTCCTGTCTTCCATTTTCTGTAGGATGTTGGATTCAAAGTAAATCAGTTATGTTTATTCAATTTTGTGCACTGAACTCAAGCTTTACAATTGAACAACAGCAACAAACTGTTCTGCTGAAAGGTCCTTTTCTGGATTAAAACGGATTAAAAAGTATGTAATTCATCTGATTCATCTTTCTGCATTTGTAATTTTTTATAGCGCTTAAGAGCATTGGGATAGAAAGATTATTTTTGAACAGCACGCCGATTGAATGGAAAAATGCCAGATTTTTAAAATCCATTTACAAATAAATTGTCTTCAATCTACACAAGAATTTTCAGATCTTCAATCCTATAAGAGTATTGAATAATCCAGTGATCATATGTCTTTATTTTTGCTTAAATATACACTCCAATTATTACGTCATATATTTGATTACTTTTTTTTTAAAATATGTATTTTTTATTTTGGTCATTTGAAACACAATATTTAAATATCCAGCCAAAGAAAAACAATAGTGCATGATCATGGTGAAATTTTTAATTTATTAATTCAACAAAGCTTAATAATAAGAATTTCTACTTTAAACTTAATTTTAAAATGTATGAAAATATCACACGAACTTAATCAGTAAATCTCTTAAAAGCCTCTTCGCAAATAATGGATCCAATTCGTCGCTAATTGATCTCTGAAAAAATCAGTCACCAAATGTGTAGAATATTCTAGAACGACTCTAATTTGAAAATATGTCGCAATTTTCCAGTTTCACTTCCGGTATATAAAGCAGATGTTCGTGAACATAACACCGTTGGGATTATTTGTTCTTAAAAGTGAAAAAAAGCGACATCGTGATCTGTGCTTCTGTATTATTCGCCGCATTTAGACAGATATGACGCTTGATATTGAACGATGTACATTCTAATGGAAAATTCTTTTAAATAAAACGTGTTAAATGCAGTGAAATGTTTCACGTTTCGTTCCTGAATTTCGTATATTTCATTATATAGCATTTATATGTATTATTCTTGCAATAATATTTTAATGCAAGAACATTGTCACATTTTTGGGTCGTCACATTTAGGCACAATGATCTTATCTTTATTATTTTTGTTATGAAAAAAATATTTTAATGCATTTTTTCATGACGGTTTCTGGAAAACACGTGATCTTTTAGATTCTTTGAAGCATTTTTAAGGAATTCTGATCAATAGCAGATTAAAGTTTAAGGTTGCTTTATTTTAACACTGTTTTTTAAAAGTTATGGATATAGTGCTAAATAACAGATTTCAAAGTCATCTATCAATTTCTTTCAGGGTTACTCAATTCGTTAATAGAAGCTAATGTTTGTAATGATATATAACAAATCAAAAACAGATTCTTGTGAATAATGCATATTGGGCATTTAATGATTTTTTTTTTTGGAGACTAAGGACATTTTGACTAACTAAGTTCTACCAAAAAGCATCTTTTTCAGCTTTAAAAGAAGTAATTCGTAGAACAAATTAAAAGTCATTTCTTGCCACAACTGTGTGGTGCTGGTTACGTATGAAAGGTTATTCGTTTAAATCAAATTGTGTCCTTTGATTTAATTTCTGCTATATGGCTTTTTCATTCCTGAAGTTCCCATAAGCATAAATCTATCCCTACGCCCATAAAAGTTCAACTGTTTCATTTTTTGTGGTTATAATTTCACTTCAATGGAGTTGAATGATTTTACTTTAAAATGAAACAAATAAATGTTCTGCCTATGGTTATAATTTAATAATTCTGCACTAAAGTTTGAAAAATGGATAATCATTATAAAACTTATTATATGTTCAAATGTTAAGTCATTATAATAAAAATATTAAATATACGTATATTAAAACTAAAATACTAACTATACACACATAAATTGAAATTGATGTTCATATCATAGTTTAAAAATAAACAAATAAAGTGATAAATGAAAAGAATGCACCTTCTAAAAAACTATTTGATGAAGTACTCTGTTGAAAATCTAAAAACGTTCCCTAAAATACCAGAACCATTCGCGATCGTTCAGAACATCATAAAAATTCACAGTTACGGTCCCATTCTATTTTTACTTACCGTCAGAAACTATAGGAAAAGAATAAATAACAAATTTTCGAGAGCAATAATTTTCCGAAAAATGAGCATTTCGTATGAAAACGAGTCCCTTTTCTGGCCAAACATTTCAAAAAATAAAGTTTAAGTCCCTATTTTCGGAAATGTAATTGTCTGAAAAACGCAAGCATGAAAGAGTCGTTTAATTCAGAAACATTTCCCTTGATCTTGGAACATCTCTGTTTTTATTGTCTTACTGTATCTTGCGCTGTGAATATACAGGAATTCTCTAAATATACAATAAATTATCCACAATCTTGGGTATCGCTTGCATTTTAGAAGATGACATTAAATTTTCATAAACATTAATGATATATCAAAATATGTTTTCAAAATTTTTGCAGTATATGTTTTTCCTTTTAAGCGTAATATTTTTGCATACCTATTACTATTAAATAAATTATATGTATATTTGTAAGTAAAAACACAGCATATTTATCCTTAATTTGCACAAATACCAACATATAATTTTAATTTGATTCACAAGGGCTGTTTCTACTGTAGCAAAAAAAAAAAAAAAAAAAACGACAAATAAATTGTGGTAGACATGCTTAACGGGAATAAATGATGGAATACGAATTAATAGGCTTGAATTCTTTATCAGTTAAAACTGACATGCAATATGTTAGTTCATAAAAATACGTTTTCTAAGAAAATTTTAATCATAAATATAATACAGATTATTTTATTTCAATCGGGAAATCAAACAAACGAAAACTGAACAGATAATAGATTGAACACGATAAAAATATTAAATTATCTGACAAAAAGTTGTAAAATTATATCAAAACGTATTTTTTATTTTACATATATTGCAAACTATATTATTTCTGAACTCGCATTCTGATACATATTACATAAATATTTCATGCTGCGTTTTGTGAAGCAATTTATCGCTTAACGGCTCGTAACTCATCCATTTATGATCGGTATTTATACTTCTTTTTGCAAAAGGAGCTTTAATGACATGGAAGGGTATGTCTTTTTGTCATTTATGACTTGTATTATACAAGAATTGGAAAATATTGTTTACAATTACGATGAAAAAATAAATTACAGTAGTTTTCTTTAAACAAATTATTTGACGTTTCATATAAAGTTAGCATTTGGAAAATATTGCAATGCTGAAGTACTGGGCAAAACGCAAAAAAGGATTGATAAATTCAGCGGTATATAATAATGTTGATTAGTTATGTCTTTATAGCATCGCTGCCTTTTTAATGAGAGTTTATGTTCACAAAAATAAGCAGTTATTTAAGAAATTTTTGATTCCAGAAAAGAAAAAAGTGTAACTAACTTAAAAAAAAAGTGAGTAAAAATTATTTTTCCTCTACTTCTTTAATCATTATTTGAATACATATAAGTACTACATGCGATTTTAAAAATATCATCTAATATTATACCGTATAGCAAGAACGGCGAACCTATGGCACGCGTGTCGTACGTGGCACACGGCAGGATATTTTCGGCACGGCATTGAATGAGGAATAAATTAAAATTGCACAAAATACAAGAATTTAGACTGGATGAGATTTGATTAGAAATTCGATTGGTTGGAAATTGGAGAAACTGGAAAGCAACTTAATGTATTACAATGTAGTTTAATATCGGCTCCATGTTTAAAATATACAGGGTAATTTTTTTTAAAGTTGTGAAAGTAAAATCCTATAACAAAAGAACCATTGATCTAAATGACCTAAAATTTCACCAGTATGCTCCCAAAGCAATGGAAATTTTTTTGGCGTGGTTAAAAAAAACTTAAAATCGCACCGACAGATGGCGTTATACATGCAGTAAAGTCGGGAGACGAACTTGCGCCCGGCACACGCACATTGGCGATAAAAACGTGAAGTACGCACACCTCGTGTTCATTATTTTACGGAAATCCTCGCAATGACTGCGCCATTGACGGACCGTGCGTTGTTAGTGAAACTGCATTATCAGAATAATGACAGCGCAGCAACCGCTCTTAGGAGATTTAGGACACTTAAGAATTTAAGAAAAGGTCTAATGACGACAGAGGGCCTACGGAAGATGGTTTCTCAAAGTACCGTCCATTGTTTTCTCCCACAGACGATATTCATTTTTTCTGCTACCTTACAGCGCCATCTGTCGGTGCGATTTTAAGTTTTTTTAACCATGCCTAAAAAATCCCACTGCTTTGAGAGCATACTGGTGAAATTTCAGGTCATTTGGATCAGTGGTTCTTTTGTTATAGTGTTTTACTTTCACAACTTAAAAAAAATCACCCTGTATATATTAGTGGATTTAGAAAATATCGAAAATGAAAGATAACCAAGCATTATAAGCAAAAATGCCGATGATAAAATTATTCCAACTTGGAATACTATTTCAAATGCTAAGAGTTCTTTAAAGAATCTGTCGCTTGCAATTTTAACAATTTTTCCTGCGTTTTGGTTATTGACATCGACACGTCATGGTTATGTAAAATATTTTCTGAAAAAATTTGGCACGCGGATGTGAAAAGATTTGCGATCCCTGCAGTATAAAAAGGTTTATACGGAAACATGATTCCTACGCTAGCTTATGTTTGAAAACCACTATTTCCGAATAGCTGTATTCGCTTAATTTAAAAACAGAATTCGTGTAATAAAAATAAGGCCAATATTACTTTTTGGAAATAGCAGGATATATATGTAAGCTCCGTGGGAACTTTATTTCAGGTAAAAAGGATCCATTCTGTAAAATGTATTATTTCCATATAAATATAACGTTACATATTTCAGAAATCATGCTTGTTCCATCTGTGCTATTATACAAAAAAAATTACAAGCCAAATATTTTAAAATATACATTCTATAATTTGTTTAATTCTAAAATTAAGCTGATTTAATAATGAATATGTACACTTATTTTAAATCTATTGTAACATAACAACAATTAGTACTAGAAAATATTTTTAAACTTACTTAAATTTTTCAGCTTCAAATATAATTCGCTTAAATTTCCCACCTGAAGTGGTGATTATTGTTTTTAAAGCCATTCTGTAAAATTTCCATATAAATATAGCGTTATATATTTCAGAAATCATGCTTGTTCCATCTGTGCTATTATACAAAAAAAATTACAAGCAAAATATTTTAAAATATACATTCTATAATTTGTTTAATTCTAAAATTAAGCTGATTTAATAATGAATATGTACACTTATTTAAAAAAAATACTAACTATACTAAAATACTAACTATACACACATAAATTGAAATTAATGTTCATATCATCGTTTAAAAATAAAAAAATAAAGTGATAAATGAAAAGAATGCACCTTCTAAAAAACTATTTGATGAAGTACTGTGTTGAAAATCTAAAAACGTTCCCAAAAATACCAGAACCATTCGCGATCGTTCAGAACATCATAAAAATTCACAGTTGCGGTCCCATTCTATTTTTACTTACTGTCAGAAACTATAGGAAAAGGATAAATAACAAATTTCCGAGAGCAATAATTTTCCGAAAAATGAGCGTTTCGTATGAAAACGAGTCCCTTTGCTGGCCAAACGTTACCGTCACGTTAGCCGGTTATTATTTTTTTTTTTCACAAATAAATGAACTTAAAATTGCGTATACATATCTAAAATCCTATAGAGAATCTAATAGAATTTTCAAAGTTAACTAAATAATATTTTATTTTAAATTAGTTTATGAGACCAAAATTATTTCATATATAGAATGTTTTTGAAAATTTTAATATTGGATGTATGGCATAAGGAGCGTTTTAATAAAAACTAGTCGTTGGGGGCCACCGTAATACTTACCCATAATGGATATGCATAATGTAAAATATTAAAATAAAAATGTGTAAACTACTTATAAAATGCATTGCAATTCAAACAAAATCGTGGCTTGATGACGTCATAAACTTTAAAGGCTCGATTACTGAATTACTTGAAAGAAACACCCTTATAACTCCAAAAATAATAATCCTATTAACTAGCGTTTTATTGCATCTGATTAAGCGTCTCATTTCCAATTAAAATATATCTTTGAAGTGAAATTTGGATGAAATACAGGGTCATGAAAAATCGAAGAGTGTGGAAAGTAGGATTTCAAATATCTCGGCAACTAATTATCCGATCGAATTCGTGCTTTTTGCAAAATTTATGTTCTTTTTTATTGTCTTTTATATTCATTTCTTATAATAAACAATTTCGAAAATTTTTATATACCTTTTATCAGAACGAATATGTCGAGAGTCCGAAAAAATAGTTCTGGTTAATCGAAGTTATTGAAATTCAATAGGCTTCTTCCCATTATTACATACTAAGTACATACCAAATTGCAGATCTATATCTCATTTTTTTCGGGAGATAGAGCGTTTACAGACACACAGACGGACGGCAAAAAAAAATTCTAAAAATCTGTTTTTCGGAAACTCCAGTGTCTGAAACGTGTAAATCCGTCAAAAATTTTTTTTCGATTTTCAAAACGATTACAAGACATACCCTATACTACGTATGATGGGTAAGTAATAAGTATACAAAATATTTTTTTAATCTATCTGTCTATATTAACAGTCTATATTATTATTGTCTCCAAAGAGTGCGTTTCAGGAATTCCCTTTGTATTCAGAAATTCGGGATTTACACCTTAAATTCTGAAGAGTAATTTTTGTTTTATTTAAAGAAAGACGTTTCGTTATTACGTAAAGTAAAAATTCTTTGACATTTCGGAATTTCCGGAATGGATTCGGAATTTCTAAATAAACGGACGCATATATGTACTAATCATGTAAATGGGTTAATTAAACAAACAGTTTGAAAGTAAGTTTGTCTGTGCACACGCTCACGCTGTGTTAGGTGAAGCCAGCCATATCACAACGCACAAACTCAAAGGTGTGCACCTCGCAGACACAGTTTTGAAAATACGATTTAGATTTTGCTTAAATTAGGTTTTGAGGAAATTTTTACTGAATTTTTTTATTAGGTGTTTATTTCACCATCCTCATCTTTGTTTCTAAATATCGCATAATTTCAGCCTTTACTGCACATAATAAAACAAAAAGTGCGCTTTCTTATAATGTTTATCTCAAACTGTAACATAAGTTATGCAGTTTTAATAATCAATTTTAAAAAACTGTAAATTAAAAAAAAAAAAAAGAAACGCGCAATAGTTTGCTTATAATTTCAATAAATCTTCTACTGCAAACTATTTTGTTTCTTCATTTTGTTTCTTTGCACAATGCTGAGACTTTGATAATGATATGTTTTTTTTTCTGAATCTCTGGAAAACAAAACAAAGTTCAAACCATATATGCGCCATTTTGATAATTTTTTATCCTTTTGCGATACATTTAATTGGTTAGTAAGAATTATTATTACAAATTACTTGATTTGAAAAACAATGAAAATTAATCATATATACAGTGCGACTCAACGTGGAAAATTGAAAACATTCCAATTATGAAGAGTTTTACGGTATGCGACGTAAGTAACACCGTTTTGAAATGAACATTTATAAACAAACCCTGGTTACAATATGTATCCTGGAGACAATGCTTCAGTTATGAGTACAAACTTTCCGCACATGTTCCTATGCAGTATACTAATATCGAAATATCAACAAAGGAAAAGGGCTTACTTATGCCGTACACCCTGTTATAGAATAAAAATACCCCCTAACGAGGCATTACTTCATTACTTACAAATCCAATGTTAGACATAAAGGTTATCGATAAGAGCTAAATTTTAATGAAGCACAAATTTTACAAAATTCAAAATTGTATAGTAGTAGAACGAATCATGTTTTTGGAAAAAATACTTCTAAAAGTAAATATTTATCACAGGTTTAAAATTTTAAAAAATGATGTGATGTAGAATCACATACGTTTTCTTAAATTAATACGTTTTTTATAAATTTAAATTGAAAATCACTTTTAATTAACTAGTTACTTTGTCTTAAATTTCATTTTAGTTTCAATCTCCCCCCCCCCCCTTTACAAGAAAATGATTATAACAAAGATATTTAACTGTAATGCATTATGTTCCACCTAATATTTATTATCCTGTGACAGATTTTCATATATGTTATTACATTTTTTTTTGTGTGTGTGTATTTTCTTAGAAAGGTATGGTATGTTTTAGGCGTTTTGTTAAGAGTACAAATATTGCGACTGGACAAAAAAAAAACTTTTCAGGTTTAATGTCAATCCTTATTATGTGCTTATTTTTTTTCCAAATTTGGGGCAGATTATAATGTGTTTTGGAAAAAAACATATTTTTTTGTTAAAGATGTGTCATATTTTGCACATGTGAAACTAAATGGATAATGTCATTCTTTAAATTATGATTTAACTGTGCCAAAATACTGGAAAGAATATATTTTTATTTTTTAATTCAATTATTTGGTGTAATTTTTGTTCATATTTGTACATTGGCTGTAGTGATATGTAAATGAGATGCTGCAGAAATGTGTATTGATTAGATATCGAAATATTATATCTTAATCAATAACTTACATTTGGATGTGTACATATTGAATTGAAACTGCAATATGATATACATACACTTTTATAATATTGCACGTTTCAGACAATATTGGTTCCATTTACCTTTATTGTTCAAGTTTAATAATTTTTTTTTCTTTCCTACTTCCAATGTTATAAAAAAAACGCATTACTATACACATATTTCAACTCTTGTTAGTCATCATTACATTACTATTTTTAAGGAACAAAAATCATGACTTCTTAGTTATTGTAGCTGTTTAATCAAATTTTGTTGTACTTTTCATATTCTTTTTAATGTCACGGTTCAAAGCTTTAGAAGAATGTGCATTTCTTTTTTTTTCTTTTTGATACCACATGCTTTAATTTTGTTATACTTTTTTTTTGTTATTTCTTCTTAGCATTGAAAAAATATACACATGCTTACTTATTTATTATTATTTGGAGCGTTTTCTTTGAACATATGTCTTTATATAGACATTCTTTCTCATGTAATATATTTTTTGCACTTTTTTTTTTCGTTTTGGAAAAATTTTACCTTTATTATTTATTTTAGCGGGTGTGTTTCACTCTTTTCCGTTGGGTCATTATGGCAGGAATGCTTTGATGAAGGAATGGATGATTTTATATCTGGTTTGATGTTATGATGCTGGCGCCAGACAAAATCAGTCACACGTAAAATATGGTTTGTGTTCTTTCACATAACTTCTTTTTATTTTAATAATGATTATAGATATGGTTTTTCAGCACAGCCTTATTTAAAATTACAGAGCGTCTTTGCACTGAAAATTTATATTTTTTATCATGATAATTGCAAACATTTTCAATAATGTTTTACTTTAAAATTATGTAGGTGCACTACTTTCTTCTTGAGAGTGACCCACAAGTTTCATTGTGAAGTTTATTAATTGATTATCATTATTTGTAAAGTATAATATTGACACTCTTATGAGAATTACAGTTTGACATTTCAGTTTTGTCATAGAATCTTTGTTCAATGGGGCTAAGCATTTTAACATATACTTGTGGTTTTTCATGGCATTTCAGGGGACCCTGCTCATTGTATAATACACACCCCTGTTTAGCTCCTTTATGATAATTGATTACGTCACGCACATTGTTCGCAACACAAGGCAATTTTTTCTACAATGTTTGATTTATAAGTGATTTCACCAATAATCCCATTCATTCTTCTTAAAGCTTAGTTTTGAATATAATAATTATCTACGTTGGTAAATGTTCAGCATTTCAAGCTGCTTGATAAATCATATATATTTCCTAACAAACATTTCCTTTTTCGAATTTTGCTGAATATATTACAGCATACATTTTTCACATCGTTACATGATGTGTTTTGATTTTGCTATAATGTATCACAAAGTTTACTTAATTATCAAAGCACACAAAAATTTCTGAAAAGTCTATCATTTCATGTTATGTTATTGTAATTTCATACATATAAATAACTCTTTTGGCATAATTTTGTATTTGGTGCATACATTTATTTCTTTTCCTTTCTTCATGTTCCGTTTTAGTCTTTTCTCGACCTAATAATAATTCATATTTTATACAATATTTCTCATTGGTATGCGTAACAAGAAGTTTACTTTCTTTAAATATATTTAGAGATTTTTGATTTTTTTCTTTTACAATATTTTAATAATATTTCCTTTATGTCTTACATGTAAAATCCATTTTTTTATTTCAACATTTTTTTTAATTTCATGTTCCTCAGATTTACCCTTACCAATGGCCGCCATAAAATTGGTTGGAAACATTAATATCTAAGGAAAATTATTGGAAAATAGGTAAAGATTTACATCATATCTTGACGTTTTTTAAACAAACAAATATGCTCTGTATTTTCGAAAATTTAAATTTTTAACATTTCAGTTTTAGAGTTTTTTGAAATACTTTCCTACTTTTCTGACATTTACCACCCCTTCTTAACGTAGGAAAACGTGCGATTGTTTATCTGTCGAATATAGTGAAAGAAAACAGAAGAAAGTACTATCGCTAAACTTGGACCATATATCCGCATCTGATTTTAAAATGTATTACAGTTAGAATTTCGCCGAATGTTTTCAAAAATTTTGCCGTCTTTTTGTTAACTTTTGGTGCCAAATTGGGCACTTGCATGAGTGTACGGTTTGGAGAATAATTACTACATTGTTATAACACAGTTTTAACTATATTGTTGCTAGCACATTATGATGTCACCGTTACTGACGCGAACGTTTCTGCTTAGTAATATAGATGTTTGTTTCAAATCTATCGAAATTGATCGATTATTGGTGTCTTTTTCCTAATTGATAAGACATCGTTTTGCTTTTAATCGACCTAAAATTTTGGTTTTGTGACATCATGCAGACTTAGAGCACAACATTGGTAAAGAATCTGGCCAAACTTTTAGAAAACATATCTGTTACATTGTCAGATTAATTGCAATTTAAATTTTAATATTTTTTTCAACATTACGTACCTAAATGTCAGTACATGTGGAATCCAAAATAAATTAAAAATTTCGTTATTTTTATCTCAATTGTCAATAAATGTTTGATATGTAGGATAAAAATGCACATATTCTGCTAAACACAGAACTACTTTCACCACGGAAGCCTTTCGTCTCTTTCAGACTAGAACCGTAAGTTAACATTTAAATATATTTCAATCTGACGATGAAAATTTACACGGATATAAATTGAATACCTTATTAACCATAATTACATGTTGTTAAAAAAAATATATAATTTCTACTACAGATCTAAATTTTCATAAAACGTAGCAAAATGGTTGTGCCAAAAATTAAAGAGAAGGTTATAAAAAAATCCTTTTAGCTTTCACATTATAGTAAGAAATCTGATGCTTAAGGGAAAACGACTCATATTCGCGAAGTCGTAAGTAAAATGCTTCAATTTCATGTATGAAAATGCAGTTGTTTTTTTTATTTGACTCACTTTTAGTGACGGAATTTTGCCGTTTAGCCTTTTTAACCTTGAAGGGCGGCGGGGAGTTGTTTATCCCACTCAATTTTTACCCCAAATGCCACAACGGCTCCAGAATCTGGGGAAAATGTTTTTGCTTTTATAATGTACGTTTAAAAAGCTTTTACTTAGTTTCAGATAAATTTGGTTTGTAAATCCTGGTACCATTCAATAATTTCAACATTTTAGGAACAGAAGAGCCTTGCCTCTGATAGGATTAAAATTTTCACTGCTCGCTTTTACAATGAAAAAAAAAATACATTTGTGATGTGGATCTTTAATCTTAGTCTAGGCAGAAAAAAACAAGAACGAAAAATCATGCGTCAAGCATAGATTATGTAACACTTTCCAACGCTTCCAAAATAATTTTACGAATCATACTCTTTTATAAGCTAAAAGATAACATCTAAGTAATCCGAATACTTTATTCAGCCCTGTATAGGATCTATAGATTTGTATATATACTACATAGGATGCTAAATTTTAGTTCAGTTAGGAAACACGTAGCACAGTTTAAAATTCTCCGTCTGGAGTTAAATAATACGGAAATGTGTTCCCGAACTTTTGTACTTCCCTGTATAGGATCTACAGAATTTATACACACCACGTAATATACAAAAAGCGATTTAAAATTAAAATCGCATTCAGTAACTTAAAACGCACTTCCAGGAATTATTGTTAACATACAGTAGAGAATTCTTTTGTGTGTCCCTGTAAATGAACGATAACTGCTATACACACAATATTCTGTAGTAAGTCTCTTGTAATGAACCTTATATAAATTTCAATGCGTTTAAAATAGTGAAACATTATTTAAATAAACCGCAGACGATTTTTCTCCATAGACGTAATGTAACGGAATTCTTTTGACTGTCCCTGTAAAGTAAGTATAAGTGCTATGCACACCCTATTCCATATTAAGCTTCTTCTAATGCACCTTAGTGATATATATAAATTTCAATGCGTTTAAAGTATTGAAACATTATTTAAATAAACCGCAAATGATTTTTCCCCATAGACCGCAATGTAACGGAATTCTTTTGAGTGTCCCTGTAAAAAAACTATAAGTGCTACACACTTCCGTTGAAATAGGGAACATGCTATAGATAACCATTATAACATATAAAATTTGCAGGGCAATCCGAGCATATTTACGGGAGTTAGAGCACGGACAGACGGCAGACGGCAGACGGCAGACGGCCAGACGGCCAGACAAACCGAAGTCATAAACACTTTTCAACTAGGTTGGAAAGTGTTAACAACTAGGTTGGAAAGTGTTAAAAAGAGTGAAGAGTGTATGTCCTTTAAACAACCATTTTAATATGTTTCATTTTTATGAATGAATATGCCGATATACGTTTACGTCTGTCATATTCATCAGTTCAAGCGTTACGCCTTTTTATGTCAATTATTCATAAGTTTTTTTTTTCATTCTGGACATGCGAAGAACGGCTTTACTGTCAGTATCTTATGTAAAACAATCTTTTGCAGAAATATACTTTACTATTGATTTTTATTTAATTATAATGCAAATCTATTTTCAAATGAATGAAATATTTAAATGTTGTATATGGGATAAGGGAAATTTCATTATTTGTTAATATCTCGCTTGCTTTAGGTGATTAAAGTTTAAATTTTGATATGTTGACAATGAAATACTTAAGGTAAGATCTTACTATTTAATTAAAATAATATCCATTTATAAATGCTAAGCGTCTTCAAAGAATGATACGCTGAGGACAAAGAACATCAGGTTTTGTCATGTTTCGTCTTTGTTATGCTGACGCCTTTCTAATTAAAGAAGTAAGGACTATATTCCAACGTGTATTTTTGATATATATATTTTTTTTCCTTTGTCACATTCTAATTTTTAATGAATATTCTAAATGCTATTTAGAATTAGTGAATTTGGAATCGATATACATTCACTAAATTTGTTTTCATTCACTAATTTCAAATTGTAAATACTGTCTAAAAATGCATTTTATACTTATCATTATTAGAAAATGCTTTTCATTATGCAGTTACAAATTTGTATATGATTACAATTTTTTTTTTTGTATTGTAATTATTGTCTTTCTTTGAATTCCTGTTTAAATCATTATAAATATTTTGTATAGCACATGAAATTTCTTCACTTAAAGTTACAAAGCAAAATAACAGTGAATTTTTTACTCGGGAAAACGCAAGAATGAAAAATCATGCGTCGAGCATATATTCTGAAACGCTTTCCAAAACTTCCAGAATACTGTAGCGGAGCTTCACCGTTTAAAATAATGAAAAGATATATCTAAATACACAACTTAAAAAAATCATAAAAATTCTGATAACCAGATTGCGGCAATTACCGTCCATAGCCGATAAGGTAATTGAATTTTTGTGCATCCCTAAACATGATGTGTAGATTTGTATATACACTACATAATGTGCTAAAATTTAGATTAGTTACAAAACCCATAAAGCATTCAAAAATTGCTTCGAACAACTTCCGCCAATATGCAGAAATGTGATCTAATATTTTTATACTGTCCTGTATATAATCTACAGATTCTTAAAATCGCCTCATATTAAACTAAAATTTAATTTAGGAAAAACAACTAAAAACGTACTTTTAGAAACTACTATGGATAGACGTCAGTGCATCCAATTTTTGGCGTAGCCCTGTAAATGAATTTATTTACATAATATAAACATCTTTTAGCATACTAAATGTTATTCAGCTGGAAAAGACATAACTCATCGAAACCACACTTAATCAATTCACGCTCATACACAATATTACTTACGAAATTTTTTGTGTGGCCATTTATATTATCTATAAAATTTATAATGATGTAAAACTTTAATTAAACTTAAAAACGCATATCACAACTCAAAACGCACTTCTAATATTTATCGCTCATGCACAGTACTGTAACAGAAATCTTGTTTCTATCCCTGTAAATGAATGACAATGGTTATGCAAGCCGTATTCTACATTAAGCATCTTGTAGTACGTACACTTAATTATGCCATTTACACAGGTAACTCAGATTCTCACACAAATTGTTTGTCCAACTTTTGTAACATTTTAATACGAATGTATATTTTTTTCAGACATGGAGAATGGTATATCTTTGAAGTCTAGTAAATATGTTTTTGTTCAAAAGTCCAGGTGACTAGAGAGATACAAAATTCCGTGAATTTCAAACCGCGCCTTCATGCGTATTTGTATTACGTTTAGTAATGTTGAAATTTCAGTTATTATAAGATATGCCCCAATGAAAAGTAGATGGTTATATATAAAGAATTTTTTAATTACAGAATTTTTTTACTTACAGAGTATTTGAGTTAACGTTAATGTGTAGCATGACACCTACACATAATTGCATTGACATTGATGCAATGATCCTAGAGTGTAAGAAATGATTGGATGACTTCCGTATAGAAGTCTTGGTTTGCTTACGAATCCATTTTTAGACGGTGCTCTGCTTTTCCTTGTTACTTGTGAACCGTTCTCCTATCAGTGATTTTTCACACATGGGGATCTATGCTGTACCATGTTGTACGGAGTATGCTTAAGGACTACCTATCAAAATGCTTTCATAAAGTTGAGGTTCTTTTAGGCCACATATGGCTTAGCATTGTCTTAGAGCAGAAGTGACAAACCGTGGCCCGCCTGATACCACTAATTAAAAAACAAATAGTCGACTTTTTGAATCGCACTTATTGATACTCTTAGAGGTTGTAAGCTTGCCTCTTAATAAGAGTGACGTAACATTATAAAGAACTGAAGGATCTCAAACTAAGAATTTATAGAGTTAAAGAAGGTGTTTTTATGTGAAATTATTACCCATGTTGCTCATAATAATAGTACATGTGTAGCTTCTTAGGGACAGTGTGCAATGAAATATGAAAGCTCAACGAGCGAACAATGAAGTTCTAGCAACGAAAAAGTTATATTTGGTATTTATGATGCGATTTATATAAAAGTGGTTGCGACAGTTTCAGCCTTAAAATGGAGATCTGTGGACCATCAAATTATATCAACACAACTCATTGGCGATTGTTGCAAGAAGGGGGTTTCTCACTGCTTTGGTGTTCTTCATTCAACGCAAGAAATGCAGTATTGTAAGGAATGAATAGAATAAGGCTGCGAAATCCAAGTGTCTACATACGTAGGAAAGTTACATGGAACTAAAACGGTTGAAGTTTCGTTCGTAGGTAACTTATGAATCGCCATTTGGAGGGACGTATTGCAGAACATCATAACTGCAGTATCATGAATTTCATAGCTGTGTGTTAAATTATATTTAGTATTCACTTATTGCTAAATCATTTTGAGAATACTCTTGAAAACGACTATGCGTTAGTCCTATCATTAGCATGCGTTAGTCCTAGTACATTGTTTAATGCATCGTATATAAACGTCAATCGTTAAATTTTTTCTCAGTTTGTTGTTCGCATAATTCTTTCTTTATCGAATATATGTGGCGAATATATATCTAATGGCTAAACAATTAGCCCGTATGACATCAAATAGAGCAACAATTAATAAGTACTAGATACACATTTATCTGCATATATTCCTGAATATAATATTCCACAAAAAACCATAAAATCCTGTAACCGTCATAATTATAAATGAGAAACACACGATACACTTTTAATTTTATATTATTTCTGATATCAGCATCTCGTTTTCTATCCACATACAAAACGCTCAATGATGAAAGAGATATCATACGAATGGTTTTTGAACAGCATTTTGACATAGTAAACTAACATTTTATTAGAAGATGTTGTTGGATTAAAAATCGCATTTAATTAAAAAATTAATAGAAAACATATTAGCAACTAATCTCAAACGTTGCAGTGCAAAAACCTCAAACGGGTCAACTGCTATTAATATATTCCCTCTACTTTTAATTTATGTACTTAAATAATTTTTGTAGTTCACTTCCTTCTTTAACTTCTGCTTTCTCTGATTAACGATACGTCAAACCAAGAGTAATTTATGATACTTAAAATCCACGAGAGTAATGCACATCAAAATTTTAAAACGGATAAAAGCCAAATGTGGCTAGGAGGAAGCTGATAAATTTTACGTTGTCGTTAATACTGGAAATGATATCTGTTGTGATATTTTAGTGTGTCTACAACAGGATAAGAAGCTGCATATTGCTATTCTTCTGCTAATTTTTGCTTTCAAACTAGAAGATAAAATAGACTTTTTTAAACGTTTCAATGTAATGTTTAGGACAGGGGTGTCCAAACTTATTTCCGGAAAACCGATTGTCGCCACCATTTCAAAGTAAAAGTCTTTGCCTTATTTAAATTTCTATTATTAAATTAGTTTTTAACCCTATCACTATGTCCCATCGAAACATACCCTGTTGTTGCCAAGGACAAATATGCTATCTATTTTTCAAATTAAAAAAAAACAAAACAAGTACCACTTATATTTGTACAGTTTAATTTTTACCGTGTGTTACAAACATTTTGATATGAGATGTCACTGGCTGAAAATACTCAGTGAGGGATAGATTTTTTGACAACTTGTTAAAAGTGCTTGGGGTCCGTGTGGACCCCAGGACATAGTGATAGGGTTAAATGAAATAGTAGTAGCTATGCGGCCCGTGAGCCACATAGTAGGTTGGACGCATGTAGGTTGGACATCTGGGGTTTATAATATATAACGTAAGGTTAAATATATACACAGCAATATTGTTAAAACCAATATCAAAGTTAATTGACAAAGTTAATTGGTTAAATTGGTTAAAGTTATATTGGCATCTATCGGTAATTCTGTGAAACACTACACGCATGGCTAAGGGTACGCAATAGCTGTTTTATTCCAATTCTTGCCTCCCACAGCATACCATTTGCCACTACTTTTGATGTTTTTTTTTTTTAATCATGAAAAATCTCAAGGCACAAACAAAATCAAACGCAAAGAAGAAATTCAATTTAGAAATTATGACCCAAAACCATTTTCAAGTCCATTCGAAAGAAAGAGATGAATATTCTTTTATTTGCTTAGGATGTAGATATTTGTATTCTGAGAACTTGTGGCATCGAACGCGAAATAAGAAAAATGGGGGCACTTTAGAACGGAGCAAGCTATTTATTTTCAATTACCCTCTTAACCGCCTTATTTTCGTGTGCTTATCCTCCTAGTAGTCCAAGAATACGCAACTAATAATTCTTTTAATTTTACAGTTCTACTTCTTGTATATTGTATGGCATGTTATTGAAAATTAGTCTAATGATTCATACATAAATAAAGAACATTTCGTAAAAACAGGAAGTTTACATCTCTTTCATTTCTGCAGACGTAACTCCTTTAGTCGCGAACTCTTAATAAGAGTGACGTAACATTATAAAGAACTGAAGGATCTCAAACTAAGAATTTATAGAGTTAAAGAAGGTGTTTTTATGTGAAATTATTACCCATGTTGCTCTTAATAATAGTACATGTGTAGCTACTTAGGGACAGTGTGCAATGAAATATGAAAGCTCAACGAGCGAACAATGAAGTTCAAGCAACGGAAAAGTTATATTTGGTATTTATGATGCGATTTATTGAAAAGTGGTTGCGACAGTTTCAGCCTTAAAATGGAGATCTGTGGACCATGAAATTATATCAACACAACTCATTGGCGATTGTTGCAACAAGGGGGCTTCTCACTGGTTTGGTGTTCTTCATTCAACGCAAGAAATGCAGTATGGTAAGGAATGAATAGAATAAGGCTGCGAAATCCAAGTGTCTACATACGTAGGAAAGTTACAGGGAACTAAAACGGTTGAAGTTTCGTTCGCAGGTAACTTATGAATCGCCATTTGGAGGGACGTATTGCAGAACATCATAACTGCAGTGTCATGAGTTTCATAGCTGTGTGTTGAATGATATTTAGTATTCACTTATTGCTAAATCATTTTGAGAATACTCTTGAAAACGACTATGCTTTAGTCCTATCTCAAGCATTGTTTAATGCATCGTATATAAACGTCAATCGTTAATTTTTTTCTCAGTTTGTTGGTCGCATGATTCTTTCTTTATCGAATATATGTGGCGAATATATATCTAATGGCTCAACAATTAGCCCGTATGACATCACATAGAGCAACAATTAATAAGTACTAGATACACATTTATCTGCATATATTCCTGAATATAATATTCCACAAAAAAACATAAAATCCTGTAACCGTCATAATTATAAATGAGAAACACACGATATACTTTTAATTTTATATTATTTCTGATATCAGCATCTCGTTTTCTATCCACATACAAAACGCTCAATGATGAAAGAGATATCATACGAATGGTTTCTGAACAGCATTTTGACATAGTAAACTAATATTTTATTACAAGATGTTGTTGGATTAAAAATCGCATTTAATTAAAAATTAATAGAAAACATATTAGCAACTAATCTCAAACGTTGCAGTGCAAAAATCTGAAACGGGTCAACTGGTATTAATATATTCCCTCTACTTTTAATTTATGTACTTAAATATTTTTTGTAGTTCACTTCCTTCTTTAACTTCTGCTTTCTCTGATTAACGATACCTCAAACCAAGAGTAATTTATGATACTTAAAATCCACGAGAGTAATTCAAACAAAATTTTAAAACGGATAAAATCCAAAGGTGGCTAGGAGGAAGCTGATAAATTTTACGTTGTCGTTAATATTGGAAATGATATCTGTTGTGATATTTTAGTGTGTCTACAACAGGATAAGAAGCTGCATATTGCTATTCTTCTGCTAATTTTTGCTTTCAAACTAGAAGATAAAATAGACTTTTTTAAACGTTTCAATGTAATGTTTAGGACAGGGGTGTCCAAACTTATTTCCGGAAAACCGATTGTCGCCACCATTTCAAAGTAAAAGTCTTTGCCTCATTTAAATTTCTATTATTAAATTAGTTTTTAACCCTATCACTATGTCCTATCGAAACATACCCTGTTGTTGCCCAGGACAAATATGCTATCTATTTTTCAAATTAAAAAAAAAAAAAGTACCACTTATATTTGTACAGTTTAATTTTTACCGTGTGTTACAAACATTATGATATGAGATGTCACCGGCTGAAACTACTCAGTGAGTGATAGATTTTTTGACAACTTGTTAAAAGTGCTTGGGGTCCGTGTGAACCCCAGGACATAGTGATAGGGTTAAATGAAATAGTAGTAGCCTTTCGGCCCGTGAGCCACATAGTAGGTTGGACGCATGTAGGTTGGACATCTGGGGTTTATAACATATAACGTAAGGTTAAATATATAAACAGAAATATTGTTAAAACCAATATCAAAGTTAATTGACAAAGTTAATTGGTTAAATTGGTTAAAGTTATATTGGCATCTATCGGTAATTCTGTGAAACACTACACGAATGGCTAAGGGTACGCAATAGCTGTTTTATTCCAATTCTTGCCTCCCACGGCATACCATTTGCCACTACTTTTGATGTTTTTTTTTAATCATGAAAAATCTCAAGTCACAAACAAAATCAAACCCAAAGAAGAAATTCAATTTAGAAATTATGACCCAAAACCATTTTCAAGTCCATTCGAAAGAAAGAGCGGTATACAGGGTGAATCTAAACTCTTGGCCAAAACTTTAAGGGGTGATAGTACACATCAAGACAAACAATATTAAATAGGAAACTAAAGGTCCCAAACGTCTTCCGAAGAAGATAGGGTCCATTAAAGTGTAGGGTCCAAAATTTCAAATAATTATAAAAAACGGAAAAATTGGTCGATTCGTTTACGGTTTTCGCTAAAACTATTCTTTATGTCAGTATTTTCTTAAAAATAAATTTTAAAGAAAAAGTAAAAAATATGTCGTTAGAGGGCGCTTTAGACTTTGGAGTAACGAACAACTATTTTTTACTGTTATTTTTTGTACGTGATTAAATGCTTTCGAAAGATTAGACTTAAATTTTAATTTTGATCTCAAAATCTGAACCGTTGGGAGTGGTTAAGTAGCGCAAACTGAACTGGGTTCAGGAGTTGAAATTTGACCCCCCCCCCGAACACAGTTCAGTTATTCCCGATCTTGGTGTCGTTGACCAGGCAGAAACTACTACCCCCCCCCCCAGGTAAAATAAACGATAGAGGGTAGACAAAATTAATTAAAAAATTATTTAAAAATAAATTTTAAATATAAAGTTCAAAAATGCCGATAGAGGGCGCTTTACACTTTGAAGTAATGAACAACTATTTTTTACCTTCGACTCCGACGAGGACCTGGTTGCGAGGATTGCCGTCGTAGCAGGCGATATCCGAGAGATGCCCGGGGTATTCACTAATGTTCGCAACTCCTTCCGCCGTCGGCGTGAGGCCTGCATCGTTGATGGTGGGCACTCTTTCGAGCAGTTTTTGTGATTCCTCACGAACATCATGCGTGTATCATTTTCTACGTGACAAACTTCATTCATATTGCGCTCTACATGCATACATCAAATTGTTTCTTTTTCTTTTGCGCGGAGAAATTGCTCATGTCTTTTATGAATAAATTTTCTATTTAATTTTGCCATTATTCTATCGTTTATTCTACGTGTAGGGGGTAGTAGTTTCTGCCTGGATTAATTTTAACACAATTATTCAAATTGGTAAAGAAATCATATGAGTTATAATTTTCCAACTACACAAAAAATATCCGGGCCAGAATTCGAACCTGCGATCTCTTGGCTGAAGCTGCCATGCTCTACAAAATGAGCTATCCCGGCATTAACTGGATGAATTATGCCCTCCAGATTCAACCGGGATAGCTCAGTTGGTAGAGCATGGCAGCTTCAAGAGATCCCAGGTTCGAATCCTGGCCCGGACATTTTTCGTCCAGTTAGAAAATTACAACTCATATTGTTTCTGATGGTCTACGACACCAAGATTGGCAATAACTGAACTGTGTTCAGGAGTAGGGGGGAGGGAGATGTTTCAAATTTCAACTCCTGAACACAGTTCAGTTTGCGCTGCTTAATCAAACCCAACGATTCGGATTTTGAGCTCAAAATTTAAGTTTAAGTCTAAGCTTTTGAAAGCATTTAATGAGATAAAAAAATAACGGTAAAAAATAGTTTTTCGTTACTCCAAAGTCAAAAGCGCCCTCTATCGACATTTTTAAAACTTTTTCTTTAAAAATTATTTTTAAGAAAATACTGACATAAAGAATAGTTTTACCGAAAACCGCAAACGAATCGACCAATTTTTCCGTTTTTTATAATCATTTGAAATTTTGGACCCTAAACTTTAATAGCGCCTATCTCCTTCGGAAGACGTTTCCTATTTAATATTGTTTGTCTTGATGTGTACTATCGCGCCTTAAAATTTTGCCCAAGAGTTTAGATTCACCCTGTATTCTTTTATTTGCTTAGGATGTAGATATTTGTATTCTGAGAACTTGTGGCATCGAACACGAAATAAGAAAACTGGGGGCGCTTATGAACGGAGCAAGCTATTTATTTTCAATTACCCTCTTAACCGCTTTATTTGCGTGTGCTTATCCTCCTAGTAGTCCAAGAATACGCAACTAATAATTCTTTTAATTTTACTGTTCTACTTCTTGTATGTTGTATGGCATGTTATTGAAAATTAGTCTAATGATTCATACATAAAGAAAGAACATTTCGTAAAAACAGGAAGTTTGCATCTCTTTCATTTCTGCAGACGCAACTCCTTTAGTCGCGAACTCTTATCCAGATTTTCACCACACAATATTAGTGGTGTAGTTATGATAAATGTTACCTAGAATTTACATTAAAAAATATTTTTGTCTAGACTTTATAAAAATAGAAATGAATATTGCGTTAAGCATCTTTGCAGAGATATGTTCTCGTAAATATATTTCATTAAAAAATTATACTTTTGCATTATTAAAATATAATGACATATTCAGTAGTTCCTAAAATGCAGAATTAATGAATTTCAAAACCTGATTTTTTAAACCAAAAAATTGTTATCTATATAGACTGTAAAAATATTTTTGATGCTTTGCCAAGACTTTTGAAAAGCTTTTTTAAAAGACGACATTAATATTTTTATTGTGACGACTCTTTCGGGCTCGTTAACTTCAAAGGAATCAATAATATAGTTTTAACAACAAAACAACAGTTTATTTAACAAAAATTATAAAATGAGATGAGCAGTAGAACAAAATGAATTAAATGGACGGATTTAGTCTAATTCGTACTGTGAACTAAAAAGCGGAAAAACTCACTTCCCGGATAACTAAATTACAAAGTCAGTTAGGCGATCAATATTGAGCTATACACTAAAACGTTCCTTTCGTAGAAATACAAGTTCACTTAGACGAACATTTAAATTCTAAATGAAGTCCCATGGACCTAGATACTTCTTTTATTCGAAGTACAAAACTCAACCTCTTACTAAAAAGACGGCAGCTCGCAACAGCGATGGCTCGCAAACTCTATAAAATTGAACTTTTCTCCTATGCACGTGTGAAGAGGAAGACAGCTCATAACAGTTAAGGCAGCTGGAAATAGAAAATTTCTTACTAAATCTTCCCTATATACAGCCACTTCACAAACGCAGTTACCTCATTAATATATATTTGAAAATTACTAATGACAAATAAATTCTGGAGATAGTTCCACACTTTATGAAAGTTAAAGAAAGTTTGAATGCGTGCCTCATTCAGTCACAAAAGTTCACAACGCAAAACAATAAAACATTCCAGAACTCATTCGAGCACCAGAGTACCCTTAATAAAGAGTAACCAGGCATATTATCACAACATCCACCACAATATGTTACTCATCAAAAACAGTTGTTAACTATCAAATTTGAAAATTGTTTTTTCTTTCTACTTTCGATAGTTATGTCATTACATGCAAAACTGAATTCATTATTTTAACATTTGTCGTAGAATTTTCAACTCTCATTAATTATTACAAAAAATATATATAAATAAATCTTTAAGTAATATTTGGAATTTTTTCGCTGTCAAAATTCTCTAATTGTATTTATGAAATTTACTAACATTTCTTTATTTTATCCTCATTCAAAATTTTATTCTTGAATCAGTTTTATAATGTCGTGTCAGGTAAGTTAAAAGATATAGTACGTGTTTCAATGGAGAAGTAAAAATATTTAAACTTTATTTATTATCATCTAAATAATATTGTCTGCTTTGTACAAAAGAAGAAACATCAGCCGCTGAGAAAATCACAGAAATGTCCCGAATTCTTGCTAAACGTCTTTTTGTGTCTATTCAGCCATAGAAAAAAGATCAAATATTTGGTCATTTTCCTGGACAGAGGCCTGTGTCTAGATACACAAAGCATGCAGTTAACGAAAATTTAAGTGACAAAGAAATCTAGGAAATTAAGCTGGCACGTTCGTTCCTTTGTAGACATTTGGAATATGTATTCGTTTTTTTAGTGCTTATTTTCTAGCCAAATATATCGTATGTGTTTTCCAGTACATTCTGTATGCATAATCAATGTTTGAATATCACTGTAACAGAAATACTACGATATACTATGATTTATTTCATTAACTGCGAAAAATATATTTTTTAAATTGTGTTCTCTAGAAAAATACTAATTTAATATTACACTATTAAGAAAATTCTTATAAGACATTTTTAAGCCATGCTGAAAGTACGGGTGTTAATTTTAGTGTTTTTTACATTCTAAACAATTTTAACTTAAAGAAAAAATAAATTAAATTAAATTAAATAAACACCCAGAATATAGTCAAAATAAATGTGAAAAACGTATTTCAATTTTTAATTTTATTTTATCATATCTCTTTCTGTCGTCTTAAAAACTAACTCTTGTATCCCACCCCCTAAAAAAATAGTGATTTTCTATAAACAAATAAAAAAGAAAGTAATAAACGATGTGACTGATTATTTAACCTTTCCTATCATGAAATTTCTGTTTCCTATTTTTGAAAAAAATGGACATAAGCAAAAGAAAGAAAGATAATTTGAACTACGAATTATTATTATTGCAAATTTATGACTTCAAGTTTAATTGAATTTAAATAGATAATTAAGGAGGGAAATATCTCCCTCCTCTGGCAACACATAATATATTCCACATGTTTGAATAGTCAATAAAATGCAAATAACACAATTGCTTTATTGTTTTATTTGAAAGATTAACTATTCAAATTAAGACAATTAGAAATTAGCTATCCAACATAGCTTTTTTTTTGTACGATCATTGGAAGTGTAGTTATGGTTGTTTTTGCTTCAACTCTCAAACCGAAAGAGTGTATTTAATTAACCATAAAAGTGTGATTGAGTAATCTTAAGAAAGAAAATCTTCTAATATTGAGATATAGGAAGGTAAAATCTGGGCAGTGTGAAGGACGTGAGGCGAGTATTTCTAATAAATTTTCAGAAATAGAAATTTTAAATACGTTTTCTGAAAAACTATGTTTTTTTTAACATTCAGTTATGAAAATCGCAGTATATCCGACTCTTATGGTTATATTTATATAAAACATATCGTCAATGATTATTTGTAAAAGATTTTATGTTATTGCTTATATTGTAGTAGGTACATGCTTGGTACTTCAAATAGTATATTTTTGATGACAAGTAAGTAAACTATCACTATTTTTGTCGTCAGGACATTTATGGAAAGTACTAAGTATTGCATTATTTTTCTTAATATTCTAAAAATTAAAAAAGAATTCCATAAAAATAATTCTTTAAACAAATGAAATTATGTTTTCTAAACTAATTTAGCTGAAACAATCAGTATTATAGGCATTTTTGCTTTATTTAAAATATGGGTGCTAAATGTAGTGGAATACCTTAATCTTAAATCAACAATAGACAAGTCAATTTGTATCTAGTGAAGTGTGGCGTATTATAGCGCTGATCTATCAAATAAAAAAATTTTATTCGATATAATTTCCAAAATCGCTTTATTTTGAAACAACATATCCAGTCTATTTCTTATTTAAAATATTAAGCTTCTTTTTATTTTTGAAAATAATTCTAGAACGTTTTAATGCACAATGGCTAATCTAAAAAGAATGAGAAAATAATGTATTTTGTGGAGTCTATCTTGATGGGTTTTTTTAAATAGTCAACATTATCTGCTACACTCGTCGACCAACGTGTGTAAAAAGAGCTATAGAAACAACAAGTGAAACCACACCAACGACAAAAGACAAAACATTTTAGTAACATTTAAAAACACAATTGAGTGCTTTTCCTTCTTTACAGATGACTCTTCGCATGTGATAGATTGTGGGAGACCACAAATGAAGAATATGGACAATATCACGTTTAATTGTATTTTTCATGTCAGTCGCACTTAGCTGATTCGACGTGTATACCATGGATTTTAAATACCCCAAGAAACTATAGAACCGATAAATATAAAATTCAAAGTGAAATAAACAAAAACATACAATTTTTGCAAGAAGATAAAAAAGATATAAATAAATTTAAGCGAGCTTTTAGAATGTTCATTAAGATTTTCACTGAAAAACAGAAGAACTGTGAAACATTATTTTCTGCCTCCTGATTGGTTTGATTAAAAGTGTCCACAGTAACGTAGATTATAAAACATGCAAGAAGATAAAAAAGATATAAATAAATTAATTGAAGCCAGCTCTTAGCATGTTCATTAAGATTTTCACTGAAAAACAGTGGAACTGTGAAATATTGTTTTCTGCCTCCTGATTGGTTTGAATAAAGTGTCAACAGTAACATATATTATAAAACAAGCAAAGCGGAGTTATGAAAAAATAAATAAAAGCTAAAATGTTATTGTATTCACATTTTTAATTGCTTAATAGGCGTATAGCCAACATAGTGAAAAAGTTCCCAAGCCGGGACTCGAACCCGGGTCATAAGATTAGCGCACTGACGCTCTACCAACTGAACCATCTGGGAACGATAGTCAGCCTGGAACTTTTTCACCATAACATGTTGGCAAGGCTACAAACGCAGAACAAGATGGAATGTTTTCTGTGAACTGCCAACCCTTTCATTTTTTCAGTTGTCGATGCTGGATTTTCTTTGATTTCGTGTTTGCCCCAGGGTTGGCGGCTCAAGGAAAACATTCCATCTTGTGCTGCTTTTGTAGCTTTGCCAACATGTTATGGTGAAAAAGTTCCTTGCTGAGTATCGTTCCCAAGTGGTTCAGTTTGTAAAACGTCAGTGCGCTAATCTGATGACCCGGGTTCGAATCCCGGCTTGGGTACTTTTTCACTGTGTTGGCTATACGCCTATTAAGCAATTAAAAATTTGATTATTATGAATGCAAGGCGTGAGAAATTTTCTCTGGAAAAATTTTCAAGTATTAAATATGAATTTAAAATTTTATTGGTTATTCTTTTATAAGCCAAAAACTTTGAAGGGTGTCCATTACTGGCACATCTACCCTATGTGATTTCACATCACATATAGTATGTATAATAGAAAACTGTACATCACATACAGAAATTCCTAAAAGATTTTGAAGACGTTGCCGTATATGGACAGTAATTAATGAAATGGTGTTTTTAACTGCTTTATACACTTTCTAAATTGTTTAATATATAGTTGCTAGATACATCCTTTCATCGAATGATGAAATAAAGTTACAAAACAATGTTGTGATACTTTTTGCAAAGTGTTTCGTAATCTATGCGTTAAACGCGATTTGTATTTCTTATTGTTTATATTTGAGTCAAAATAACAGCATAGGACCCTGAATGAGGTTTCGTCACTGGACCTTTTGTCCCTAGCATATTTAAGCGAATGATGCTAACGTGGAGGATAATGATTTTCATCTACAAGGTACGGTCAAAAAGTTCCCGGAATAGCTCAATTACAAATTATTAAAAAATAGAACAATAATTTTACCTTATTGGCCTTCAAAATACTTTCCTCCTGCATCCATACACTTCTTCCAGCGTTCGTATAACTGTTCAAAACACTCCTTAAATCCATTTTTTGAGACGTCATTCAGTAGCTTCGTCGCATTTTCGGTCATCTCATCTGAATCCATTAAACTGTGTCCCTTCAATTTCATTTTCAGCCGTGGAAATGGGTAAAAATCCGCTGGTGTTAGGTCGGGAGAATCAGGAGGGAGTTCCAGAGTGGTAACATTGTGTTTGACAAGGTAAGTTTTCACAATCCGAGCGCGATGTGGTGGAGCATTGTTGTGTAAAAGATACCAATCATTTGTTGCCCATTTTTCAGGTCGTTTTCGTCTGATTGCATCTCGTAGTCTTTAAGGATCTCCAGGTAAAGTACTTTATTGACAGTTTGGTCTTCAGGAATAAATTCGTAGTGATTGACGCCCTCGTAATCGAAAAACACCTTCAACATCACTTTCCCTCGGCTTTTGTCCAAGCGAAATTTTTCCTTCCTTGGTGATGTTTTTGCTGAACTTTACGAAAACGCTTATGTCATCGTTTCCGTATGCTTACTTCAGCTTCTCGAGCGTCTCAGAAGGCGATTTCTCGAGCAAAACGCAGAATTTGATGTGTGCACGCTGCTCTAAAGACGACATTTCAAAATCCGACAAATGAAAAATTCGCTTTGTCAGAAATGATTTGCAACTAACGTCAACCGTACCGGAAACGAATTCCAGATGTCTGTGTGTTTTCCTTATCAGTGCTGCCAACCTCCAAAAATGATATTTCCCCTCAAACGAACACCTGCGTGAATGTAGGCGACTATTCCGGGAATTTATTGACTCTACCTCGTATAAGTGTATAACATTTTCCAAATTAAATATCTAGTTAGATTCTTAAACTGAAAAAATGGTTCTCCTTTCATAATAGTATATTTACGATAGTTGTAAACTCTGTCACTAAAAAACTAAAAATTTGTTATTTTTCACTTTTTTACCAAAAGATTTTCTTGAATTTTCATATTATGATATTTGCTTTAATTTAAAATTCAAAAGTGGATTATTTTTCCACGATAACACAAATGCTATTATTCTTAGACAAACAAAGATATTCTTAAAAAAATTTTGTTCAGTTAAAACACTTTAAAAAAATAACTATTCCTCAAATGAATACATATAGAAAACGTATGACTGAAACTTTTTTAGATAACAAAAATTTAAACTTTAATAAGAAAAAGTAGTTATTTTTTTAGCTAAATACCATTGAAAAAAGTTAAAGAAAATTTTAAAAGACGTTTTTACAATTTGGATATGTTTAATTTATTTTTCTACAACAGACATATATATAGAGTTTCTTTCAGTAAATTAAACAAAAAATTATAATACTTTGCTCCCAGCAACATTACACATACTTTTTTTACAGTATTTCATTTCGAAGGAAACGTATTTTCATTCCGTAGTGAAATTACATTTCCATTTTATTTCTGTTCATTTAGTGAGAAAAGAAATTTGTATAAATTTTTAACATTACTAATATAATATTGAATGCAAATAAAACTATCTCTATGTTGTACGTTTTCAGTGAAATGTTGAAAAGTAAGAGGTATTAAGATAGTTTAAACTTTTATTTTTTAACTTTAAATTAAAAATTAAGAAAGTAATCAAAGCAAACTTCTTAAATATTTGTAATAATTACGTACGGTAACAGTTTCTAAACGTAGAAAACATTATAAAATGATTCTTTTTAACTTAAAACCATTTTTAAATAAGAAAAAAAAGGAAACCATTATTAAACTATGATACAGTTCATCTTATTTTCTTATCATACATGATAAATGCGGGGTGGTAATATTATTTTCATTGATATGAAGCAGCTGGAAATCTACAAAACTGACATGACCTCCTTGCAATCATTTATAAATTACATTTTTAATTATGCCTCATATCTTTAAAGAGAAGTCTTTGAATTATTTTGTAAATCAATTTCTTATCAAGTTACGAAAATTATACATTCAAAGAACAATTTTCCCCCATCATTTATATTAAAGTAAATCTTTGAGTTTTCCGTAAACAAACGTAAGTTTGACATATTTCTGCATCGATCGAGAATCGAACGCGTAATCTTTTAGTCACGACTCAAGTTCTTTGAATATTGACATCTGATCATCTGCAGACTTAATTTGGAATTAAGTTATAATGTTTTGTGCGACTACTGCTTTTCCCAAAAAATTGTAACTAACTTAAATAAATAAATGAGCCATATTTAAATAGTTTTCCTATAAAAGTTAAAACTTCTTTATTTTATTTAGCTTATAATATAAAACTTAAATTTGGTCCACTTTCACCACTTTTAAGTACTACGTCCGGAAGGTATGAGTTGTTCATTTAGAGAAATAATCTATAATTATCAAATAATAGCAAAATAGTTAAGGATGTTTGGTTTTCATAATTCGTTTCAAATTAACTGTATAAATATGTAGAAAATTTGTTTTTAGTCTCATACGGTAACAGGACAATGAAGATTTTGCCGTGGCCGTCATCCTTAAATTGTTTACAATATTTCAACCATTTTTTTTTGTCCTTATTACTGTTGTCGTTATTTATTCTTATCGTTAGCCCCTATTACTATTGTCGTGAAATCAATTCACTGCGATCATTACAAGTATAGGCATACTTTTTAATTTTATAAAATTATTCATCAGGTTTAATATTTCATCTATATTTCAAGATCACTGATGAAATATTTTTTATTGTTAATAATATAATAGGACAATATTCATATTTTATATTAATGGTTAAATGTGTTTTGAAGACTTTACCATGGAAATAATGTGTAAAATAATCATTATCTAATCACTTTTTTTCTTAAGCCAATAAATTTTTACTTAAATATTCTTAGAAAAATTATTACATGTGCTATTTTATTTCTCTTGTTAGTAAAAATATATTTATTTCTATTCTATGATTTCATGTGAAGAAATATAATTATTGATGGAAGCTGAAATGTTTCGTTAAAGATGAAAATATCTTTATATACAATAGGGAAAAAATGACAAACAATAAACTTAACTTTGTAAAGGAAATGTATATTGTACCAAATCTTAAATTATTTGGTTAAAGAAATTCTAAATTACAAGATATATAATCTTTTTTTCTTTCATATTTTCACCATTTCGAGAAATACACTCTTGTAGTATATTTTACACCAACAATGAAATTATTCTAAAGGTAATGAATACATATTGTCCGATAATCCCACAAAAAAGAGTTTCCAATCTAGAATACTAATCGAGCTCTCTTTAAAAGAGTTTCTTTTACTGATAACGCTATAAATTTTAATAGAACTGAAGTTTAGAAAATTTAGGGGCCATTAAAATGTTAAATTCCATGTTCCTCAAGGAATTGTTCTGTTTGATAATTTTAAAGGAATTCATATAAAATAACAAGTACCTTCCAAAATTCTAAAGTAGTCAATCGAAAGACTAAAGCGTTAATTTTGCATTTCAAATTATTTGAAAAAATTCCATGTCTTACTTTTTAAGTAAAGCTGAAACTCTATCCAGACAACGTCGTTCATTAGTGTGGAAAATGCTTTTCTGCCGTGATTTAGCCTTTAATTAAATGCCTTCATTCTATTTAAAACGTTTTATTACTAGCTTACATGTTCTATGGGTTACCCCTATTGTCAATAATATCCTCTTTTTCTGCTCTTAGACCTGCCTATTATTGCGTTTGCGTAGAAATTGAATTCTCTTTCCTATTTCTAATTTCAAAAGTTTTAGAGTGTAATTATATCCTCATAACAAAAAGGCTATTTTTAAGAAAGTAAAATTACTGTACGCTGCCATGATGTTTGTTTATTTAGTATGTTTCAATGCTAAACGCAAAATGGTAACTATGAGATTTATTTAAATGTTTGATTTTTGTGTGAAAAGGAATTTTGCCAATTTTTTTGCTTCCTGTTATAAATGCATTGGTGCCACTCCGCCTCAACTACAGTTCAGTCATTCCGATTTATTAGGGAAAGTATTATTATTTTCTCCTTTTGGTAATTTTGGGACCTTTTCATAAAAATAGTAATAAGCGTCCCTCCTTTTCTTATAGAATGCTTTCGTAATTGTTTTTTTTTTCTTGGCAAAGACTAATCCTTGAAAAAGAAGACCAAGAATGTAATATGGAAAGTAAATTTCATTGCTTGAAAATTGACTTTTTTTTCCTTTTTTGTTAGCTACAGTGTATTATTTGCTAATTTTACATTATGTATATTTTATCCATATACAGTACAGTGATACTTTGGATAACGAGTGTCTGCAATAAGACGTTTAGGCTAACGAGTATATTTTTTCTGTTTTTGTGACCCTGATAATGAACGTTTTATTGGATGCCCGCGTATACATAACGCATAGTGTTTCATTCTAATTGGACGGGAAATCATGTTATGTTTAACGAAGAATTTATCTAATAAGTGTGATTCCGGAACGAATTATCTTCGTTAGCCTAGATATCATTGTATTACACTTTTCCACTAAATCTTTTTCTGGGAGAATATTCGTTATTCGATGTATATACTTTTTTTTAAAAGAATTTCCACTTTTTACACTGGATTACCACAGCCAAATTTGATTATGTTTTCCTAGTTTGAAAATATTCACTTTCTCGGTTGCCATGTAATTATTTTCAGAATCTGATGATTTGCTATGTTTTAACATGAATTTTCTCATGAAGTACAAGTGAACCTACCACGGCCATATTTAACATAGACATGGGTACAATGTGTAATGTTTCCCTTTTCTAAATAGAGTATTTTTTTATGAATATTTAGGAAATATAAAAAGATTTGCTAATGAGATGCACAGGACAATTATAGCAGGCAAATGTAAAACTTAAAAACTACTATACTTTTAGTCGGTTTCATTGTTTTAATTCTTTTAAATACTTTAACTTTCCGATAGTATTTGTAAGACTCCTTTCATTAAATTAGAGTTTTCTGGATGTTTTCACATCCCAATATATCATCTTACTTAAAAATGTAATCGAAATAAGCAAATTTATAACGCCAAAAAGGAAAACAAATGTGTATAAGTATACTTATTGCGTTGCAAATTTTCTAAAAAACATATTTCATTGATTGGAAAGTGACTATAACACAATTCGCAGCAAGCTCCTGAATTGCCATATTTCTGAACTTCTCGCAAGTTTAATATTGTTCTAAATAGATTCATTCTGTGGTATGTGCTAGTGAACTGTGCTACTTGCTACACTTTTTGTTTACTTTTTTAAATCCTTAATGCCCCCTTTTCCTTTATTGACTGGATGTTTTGTTTACTTTTAGTTGGGTCTTCAAATATTCACACATTCTTGCTTCGATGCATTCATATTTTAAGTATTACCTGCTCAGGATCTGGACAGAATCCTAGTATTTGTTCTATTTTTTCATGATAACGATTTCAACACGAATTACCTTTAGGTGAATAGCATGTGGTGATAGTTTCTGTAAGATGGTTGAATTTGGACGTCACATTCAAAATCGGAAGAAGTAGCTGTGTTTACCTAAAACGTCAAAAAGCATTTGGTTGATACTGGGTATATATCAAGGCATTCAACGTTTAGAAGTTACTATTGGCCCCATGCTACACCATTTGAAAGCTATTTTCGACTACATTCAGATGGCGATGGAGGCTAGAATGGATGTCTATATTCCATACAGATAACTTGAAAGATTCTTTACCTATTTTGCTGTGGCGAGTATGATTCGGTTCGTTTCGCCCACTTTGGGGAAGGAACATTTCGTTGGTTCCCAATGATCCCGTGTCTAAATTTATTTTGATCATGAAATGCACTATTCGTCTGAGTACATGTATTGTGAAGAGTTACAAATTTACCTCAACTCCAGTCGTTTTAAATGAATAACATTTTTTATCGCCATAGATGAACATTAAAGTTCTACATTCTAGTTTCTAATGCCACATGAATGTACATAATGACAGATTTCGCAAGTTGTGTAACAAAGCAAGGTACAATATCTGACGATCTGTATCCTCCCAGGTTCAAAATGTGTTGCATATATCTTCTTCATCTACAACATATTCAACTTTTCAAAAGGTCAGAAGATCAAACCTGGGCTTTCCGGGTTCTAGAACATACTGCTCGGTTTGCAGAACATAGTGAAAAACCTTTTTTATTGTAAACTTTAATAGATTTTTTTACACATAATATATTTTTTAGATTGCCAACTGACATCACCACCTAGTCGGATGCGCCAATCCCAGAACTTACTTCTATTCAAGCATGTTAATATTTCAAAATTAGCTATCGCAGCGCCAATAAAATCAATATTTTTCATTATTTGGTTGTAGGTCAGCTGCTTAAGAAACGCCGGGTTTCCTTTGCGGCACGAGCACCCGATTTACAACAGAATTATGTAAAATCAAGAAAATTGCACAGAAATCGCTATCACAGCGCACCCTTCCGTCGGAATAGCCTCAAGTTTAAATAAGACCTGAAGACAATAATAAAAAACATAGAAATAAAATTTGGTTCAATTCTATGCAAAACTTTACACATTTTTCGGTGATACTATAATGAAAATGACACAAAAATCGCTATTACAGCGACCCTTCCGGTGGAACAAATTCAAGAAGAACCTACTGGCCATAGTCACAAACCTATAAAAAATGGTTAAATTCTGTGCATGTCTTCATATACTTTTCGATGATACAATGAGGACGGACGGACATTTTATATAAACATGTTTTTGGGATTTCTGACCCCTAAAACATCTAAATCCATCGAAAATCGAAAAATTCTTCGTTTATAATACTTTCTTCTATTATCGATAGAAGTAAGTAAAAAGCGTTTTTATATGAAAAATATCAATCACGAATTCAAAAGAAATTTAGCAATATATTAAAACCGGTACTTTTGTATGAGCCGCATTCCAGGAATTATTAGCCTAAGAAATCGCCAAAGATTTCGCTGCTTACAGCAACCTTGTTTATTCTGAAATTTTTCAGTGTTTAAGTGCGTAGTTGAATTATATATCTGTTAAATGTGTTTTATTTATGTTATTTTATTTATTTATTTACTTATTTATTGATGAAGTGTTAATTTCATTATGGATTATTAGCCGGCGACAAACGCTGAACTATTTATATAGTTCTAAATGCAAAAGGTTTACCTGTAGTAATCGAGATGCACGCAGTATAGATCGATTTTTAAAACAATCATGCTTGAAAATCATTTTGAAAACCATAAAAAATCAGTAAATTGAACATAATGGATTTATACGAAATATATGGCCAATACTTTTAAACATTTAAAATTAACTAATAGCGAATTACTTTAAATAATTTTTCTTTTACATTTAGTCTTTTTTAAATGAAATAAAACCTTATTTAAATTTTATTTCATGTAAAAAAATCATTTTAAAAAGCAGCAAATACCATGAAAATAAACGACATAAACCAAAGGACATAATAAACTTTAAAAGTTATTCTTAAGTGCAACTTACGACTTCTTTTCTATTTGCTGAATTAATTTCGTGAATAAATAAATGCCAATGGATATTATACAATTTTCACGTGTGAAAAAAAAATGTTAACGTTTTAACTTTCCTCAAAGTTTTTCAATCGTGTGGTACTTGCGTGGCATAAATTTAAATTTCGGAACAAGTCTCAATGAAATTGAAATCCAATGCACTGGATTAATTAGGAATTTTTAATGAAAGACATATTAAAAGTTTCTAATTGCATTTATTAAAGATTCCTGCTGCGTAGATGAAAGCTTATTTGTTTTAACTGAACTCTTGCATTTTAATTAATCTTGCGTTGTGCTCTTATTAATGAAGTGAAAGCATCAAACGAATACTGAAATTGATTTTTCTTTCGATTTAAATAATAATATAAAATTATATTATATAATTAAATATATATATTGTTTATTAGTATATTTATAATTGTAGATAAAAAATATTTTTTAGATGGAGCAAGTAATTAAAAAATATTATTTGTAAATTCCAAAACATGTGCTTCTTAGAACATAAATTGTACAAGGTTAATCTTAGAAAATACTCTTAAAAGTGGGAAATACGAATAGATTCTGTAAGTCTGAGCTTCTAATGTCTCTATAGTCATCTTACTTATTTTTATGTAGATAATTGCAACAGTTTCGCAATATTTTTAGAAATATTACATATATTTTCCTTTTATTTTATTAAACGTATTAGAATAAATATTTATATTTAACTATATAATATGATATAATGCAGATATATATATATATATATATATATATATATATATATATATATATATATATATATATATATATATATATATATGCATAGATATATTTATGCATAGACTTATACTGTTTGTAGGATTTACGTACAATATATATTTTATTCATTACGAGAGCATAACATTTCTCCGGAAATGAAACTACTATCGTAAATATATTTTAGGGCTAAATGCCGCCAATCAAATGTTACATATTTAATAAATATACTGTACTAAATTACAATTTTATATTATTTTAGTTTGCTTTTATACATTTGCCATTTTTAATGACGTTACATATTTAAAAAATGTATTTTAAATTACTGATTTGAACACGCTTGACGATTGATAACCATTTTTTGCGATTAATCTTCCTTGAACGGATTACCAGGATTGAGACTAAATACAAATTTATATGTAAGGACTTTCTATTTTAAATTATTTTTAAAAGTTTAAACATGCAATGTTGAATATGAGATTCATATATATCTAAACTGGTTGGTAGAAGCGCATACGTTCGAATCAAAACTTTTGCAATCGATCTAAATGATGCGGTAAATATTTTTTTTTTCCAATTTTTCTTTTATTGGTCATTAGATTAAAAAGTGAATGTTGATAGAGATAATTTTAATGCAAGTTCATGTAGATTTAGGGGAGAGGGTTTGAACATTTGAACAATTAGACGTTTGGACATTTTTTTAGAAAATCAACATATTTTTTACTTGAATTATATTTATTACATTTTAAATATTACATATGAAAAGCAATGTATTTCTTCATCACATGAGCCAAAAATTTAAAGTTTTCCAAATAAATTAAATACGTTGTGAGGCTTTAAAAAGCTGAGAGATTTCTGTTCAAACCTGCCCCATGTAGGGGTACCTTTGAACAAGCTAGGAGCACCTTTGAACAAATAAACAAAATATGAAAATATTAAGAGTTTTTATGAAAAACTGCATATCTTTAAGAAATATAAAATATTCAAAATAAAATTAACTACATATTATTGAAATTACTAATTACAGAAGATATTAAAAATATGATAATAAAATGTTAGCTTTTTTATGAAACACAATAAATACCACAGAGCATAAAGAAACAGTTCATCAATAAAAATATAAAACCCTTATACAACTATATAAAGCTTCAACATTGATTTTTTCATATTTATAATCAACTTTTTTCAAATCAAATATTTTATAATCAACTTCTAATCTTGTATGGTGAATAGACATTTTTAATTAAAATATTTCATGCAGTATACAAAGTCCTGCACAATATAATATACATTTTAAATCATAATACAGTTTATATATATATGTTTAAAAATGAAAAAGAATCCAAATATATCATAAGACAAGAAACTCTCATGCTAAAAAAACACTTGACAAAAAAAAGTGTTGTTTCTACACCTAATGTGTTATAGTTGGTAGCCCTGTATCAGTACAACTTTCATATTAAGTATAACTCTTAATTAATCTCTTAAATTTCACATTTTCTATAAAAAAAATCCAAAAATAATATTTAGATACATCCATAACTCTTTACTTCATAGTTTTAATTGTTCAATCGTGCCCTAACTTTTTCGTTCAATGGAGCCCCACCACATGGTGTTTAGCATTATAACCATTTACTCAATTAGGCTTAAAATTTTTAATAAAACAAAGCTTATAAGCTAAAGATAACATCTTTATTTAAATATTGAACTATCAATGAAAATTTTAGGGATACAAGATTGTCAACAAAAAGCTTACAACTTTATTTTGTTAAGTTTAGATTGAAGAAAGAGAAAAATACATACCTGCAGGGACAGTAGTGTGCATGCAAAATGGTAAAGCTATGTATCCTTGTTGAACTTAAGCAGTAGTAATGTCCTGCCATCTATATTTCAAAAATATAATTTATTTCAAGGAAACTATTTACAGTGTTCAAACGTGCCCTCCATCTCCCCTACCCTTTATTAATTTATAACTCAGTGAAATAAACGCCTGGAAAATACTCCATGTAAAACTGGAATGATTGAAATATGACAATCTATCAATGATATCGCCTTTTACATAACTATTGACAAAAGTTTACCATTAGGGTAAATATTTTTTTTTAAAGGTTCAGTTGCACGCAGACAACGATACATAACATGCTTTATATAGGAATAATGACTTCTTATAGTGGATTCACACACAAAAAAAGAAAGAAATGCAGATCATTCTAAAAATGTACAAAATATGATTTTATTAAATCAGCAGCGAAATTCCGACAGAAAATTTGTAAAAGCATAAATAGAAATTATTAAGCTTTTCATTCGGCAAAAAAGCGTACTATGAGCGACTTCGCGAATATGTTGAATATATGGCGAATGAATGCTCAGTTCTTTTCGAACGATCCTCGTAGTTGTAATTAATTTTGGATATGCTTGCGTACCGATAGCTTAAATTTGCAACAAAAAATAGAATGCTGCTTTTTCATTGAAGTGTTATAGTCATAAATTAATTTACTTTTATTTTATTTTGAAAGTACGGGTACCATTTATTTTAATACTGTAGAAAAGTGAACTTTGATAATCTTATATTTTGACCTGGAAAATCAAATTGTTACTTTATTTATTTTTAAACGCCTGAAGTTACAGAAGCAAAAACATACAATGTCGTCTGGATATTATACGGAAAGAACTATGGGGTTGATGATCGGTATTGAAGATACGATTAACCCTTTTCGCTCTGGTGGGTTAATTTCTTATTACTTAATTTAATTCCCCCAAATGTCAAAATGGCACCGGAATTTTGAAAGAAAAGTTTCGACTTATTATGTACAAGAATAAAGGCATTTAATTATTTTCAAACAAATTTGATCAAAAATTCTGGTTCCATTCAGACATTTGGAGATTAAAATTAAGTGGGAAGAAATTCACCCACCAGAGCGAAAAGGGTTAAATTTAGAAAATATTAACGTTTTTAAAATAAATATAAATGACTCAACCATGTTAATGTACATGAAGATTATAAAGAATTTTACTCAGTAGTAGCAGTGTATATTTCAGAATTGTAATCATAAGATGCATATTCATCAGGTTACTGCATCTCATCAGTTAGTGAAAAGTTCTGATATCAAAGTTGGTATACACGAGGTGCAGGGTTAGAACCCATGTCACGCTCGTCGGCCTAACCGTTCGGAGATTTACATTTTATTTTTTTACATACGTAAATACGTGTTAGATTCCCTTATAAGGACTCTCACGGAGATAACAATTTCCCCCTTTCCCCTGCGCAGATAATCGGCCGTTACAAACACCGTTTTATGAGTACACAGTCAAACAGGTATTTGGAAACTATACACTGCAGCATTTGGTTTTAATCTTATATACGATTCCACGTCCAGAATTCAGTCTTATGGATATTTCTTATTACTATACATCCATATATAGAAAACTGGGTGGATTAACACTTTAATATTTTGTCTTTAAACTTATCTAAAGTGTTACGGATTCTCTTGTAAAAATTGCTTGTACCAGTTTATTTCAATGGCCTAAATTGTTTTATAGGCGAAACAAAAATGATATAAACGTGTAAATGTTTAAAAATAGGCCTAAATAAACTTCTTTTAAATTTTGTTGCGTTATGACTAGACAAGAAATTGACTGGCTTCGCGTGAAATTTGAATTAATAAAACAATTAATAATTTAGGATGAATTTACTATCGAATGTTAAAATTTTATAAAGCAATGTAAATTGAACTCTTGATCTGAAAATTATTTGCAATGTTAAAGTGGAATGTAATCAGTATGGTAAATGACGATAAGCTACAAATAAACAAACCATCTGCAGTACATATATAAGTGTTATAATTAAATAATTTATACTGTGTATACTTTCGTAGAGAATATTCATGTGTAAAATTAAGCAAATAGATTTATGCGTGCTTTGTGGCTACATTAAAAGTATCATAAATATTAATTAGAAGTTGTAATAATACTTAGCCTTAAAAAATTCAAAATTATCAGGAAGCCAATTATATGTCTTAAAATAAAGTCATTGTCACTAAAATATTACTTCCTAAATTGAAATTGGTGTTGAGACAATACTCTGAGAAAAGTTTGTTTTAAAATATAGTAATTTGGAAATGTATTAAACATACTGTGTTTAATATACTAAATAATTGTTAAACTATGTACCAACATGCAAAATATCTTCCAGTTTACCGATTTTTAAAACGTTATCATTTAAAACTCGTTCATTTCTTTCTGAAGTTTTTGAAAATGCTAACTATAAATAAACTGCTATTTATTTACTTTCCATCATAAAATTCAAATAAGTAAAGGATTGGCAAATTACAGATGAAGGTTGAAATTTCAACAAATTGTTTTGCCAGTTTGTAGCGGAAAATTATCTCGGATTGTATTCTTTAATTTTACATATGCCTTGAAGAAAATATTATTTTAAAACTCACATTCCGTTATATATTTCATGCTAACTTTATAAAATAGTTTATCTCTTTACATCTCGTAACTTACACATTTATGGCCGAAGTTTATAGTCTTTTTGGCAAAAGGAGCTTTAATGACAGTGAATTTTATGACTTTTTGCCGCTTACAGAATGCGTTTTAGAAGGGATTGAAAGGAACAATTTTAGTTTCAAATATGATGGTAAATTGTAGTACAATAGTTAACTCTTACTAAATTATTCGCTGTTATATTTATGATGTGAGTTACATTAATCTATTTATAGACTTTATTTACAAAACTTTTTGAAAAGTTTTACTGTTTAACTTTTGCAGATTCTTCTGGCCTTTTTATTGTTTACATAAAACTTTTGTTTCACAAATATTTGAATGATATTAACAAATAATTAAAAATAATAATAAAACCGACTTCAATTTAGTGTTTCTTAACTTATTGTACGTGTGGTTTCGAATTTTATTGAGAGTAGTTTGGCACAAGGATTTTTTTTGTGTGTGTGGAAATCTCTTACTGTTATCCACATTCACTTTAAACACCATTGTCACACCTTCGCTCATTTCTACTCATAATAGACGATCATATATTAAAATATTTGACGTTTTCCTGTTATAAAACTCTACAAAATATGATGAATATTTTTAAAACTAGTACAGTGTAGCTTACGGTATATTTCAAATTTTATGACGACTGGAACATTTTTACTGATGTTCGATCCTAAATAGTAAATAAAATAGACGAGAATAGACAGACAAACAAATGTACCAGATTTAAATCCTAAAGAAATTTACATGGGATCGCCACCAGATCAGATACTTTCCAACAAATAAAATCATGAAATTACGAGAATCCGTCCAAACGTTATTTGTGGATATAAATATATATATATATATATATATATATATATATATATATATATATATATATATATACAAATGCATTGTACAGGATAGTTAATAAAGGATTTGCTAAATTTAAATAATATAGTGAGAAATTTTTTATTAAATATATTATATATAAAGGTGTCGTTAATGATATGATTATCAAGCAGTTCATAAATTATATATTTAGTAAAGTTACAAAATTTAAATTTGTTTGCCAGTAGACAGCGCTGAGCTGTCTTAAACTTTAACAATGTTCAAACGAACGTGTAAAACTCCAAAGTTCTCTCAGTTTGTACTTTTAATTATATTTAGTTATTCAAACTCGAAAAATAAGTTTGTAATTGGAAATGCTAAATTTAATTTGAAGATTCTTACAATTTGAGAAGTAGCAGCGCCATTCCAATAAGATCTAATTAGCTATCGCCACTTGAGAGAAATTTTGACCATTTTATTTATTTATATAAAATTTATACGTTCTCTGATAATCATGTCACATACATCATCTTTTTTAATAAGTATAGCTGTAATGGGCCCCGTACCTATAATAGGCAACCTGTTTTGAGAAATAAATTAAATATGTATAGTACTCACAAGGAACTAAAGCGACAAATGATTAGTTGAAACAATTCTCTTCAATTACATGAGAAAGAAACTTCCGTTGTCCACAGGGTTCAAGTTATACAGTTGTTTTTCAGAAGTAATGCTTGAAAACTGACATCCTTTACCATTTCTAGCAGTTTTACTTAAAACATGCGTGTTATGTTCACATTTTTCGTAAAGGTATATGAAATATTTCCTAACAATATAAAGTTTATATTTCATTGGCCATGTAATAATTTGGAAAATATGTTCTTAAAATATAAAATCAGCATAGTATGTAATGTGTAAAGGGTAACAAATCTTCTTCACAATCATCAAAGTCACAAATAATGAAATATATGCCGAAAATTCTGTATTTTTCGGTTCAAGGGTCTTTCAATATTTTGTTTAAAAATATATTTTTTTTTTAAGTACACACTGAGAACATTTTACTTTGCGCTAAACCCGATATGTATAGTAAATCCTCTAAATATCGGACACCCCGAAACACCGAATGTGTCCGCTATTCAGAGGTTAAACCATACAATTATACCTTGGGGATTGCAAAAGTATTTGTTAAATAAAGGTGTCAGCTATTCTGAAGTTTCCGTTATAGAGGTTTTACTGTAGTATCCATGAATCTTAAATATGTATTGTTGCATATAAATTGAGAGCTCAGTGGGCGCAAGAAAAGGGCTCGGTGGGCGCAACTCCAGCAGTGCGTATGTGGTTGGCGACCCAGATTTAAAGGGCGATTCATTTTAGCCTTATGTTTTTTTTAATTGTCCCAGTAACAGCCTTAATGGTCTTCAACTGGACAAAAGCTGATATTTAATTTAATGTTTTACTGTTTAAATTATATTGCTGTATATTTTTGAGTAGACATCCTATATGTTCCAACCTGTTTTTTAATGGTAAGAATCAATACTAGACCACCTACCTCATTATTGGTACGTTTGTGGCCCATTATTCGAACAATTGCGAAAGTTCATTCTGAAAACTGAAATTAGCTATCATAACTATATTCCGTCGTGGAAAATCTATGAACCTACTAGAAGAAATTTCTATGAAGCTTTTTTAAAACATCATCTTCGTATTATATTCGTATCTAAGATCTCATAACTGAGAGAAAACATCTGACAAGAAAATAACTGTAAGTGGTTATTGGCGGTTGAGAATTAACTAAAAGCTACGGCTTGACCCTCTACCTTACTATTCCGTGTTAACTCGAGTTTCATAAATTTGTTTAAAAATAACATCGCGAGTTAACTCGGGCTTAGAAAATCCATACGTTCCCTATTCACTATTTCGAATTTTCTCGTAGGATTAATTTTTTTGGCAACCGTCCAAAGTTCGGTTAGGAGAAAAATGGTTTCGCTAAGCTTTTGTGACTGGGAATGCGTGTCACTGCACATTTTTACGCATCAGATGAGTTTTCGCGGGAATTAAAGTCACCTATATAACGCCTATAGTAGGTTTTGTGTCAATTTGCACAAAAATTTTTAGTGAAGACGATTTAGATAATTATAGTGAAACTGATATATCAGTGAAAGAATCTGGCAGCGATTCTTTTTATCTATTTACAAGTGGAGAAGAAACTGATGATGATAGGGATACAAATTTGTTTCATGTAAGAGTGTGGCACGATTGTTCCTTCAATTTTCGTTTCTCCCGCTTTATGTTGATTTCCATTTTCTGGGAACACACCCCGGCTTGGGTGTGTTCAATATATCCCGCTGAAAAAAGCAAGACTCAGAATAAAGTTTTATATACTTTGCGAATCCTTTGGCGAGTACGCATGGTCTCCGATTATTTACACTGGAAAAGACGCAATGTGTTTGATGCTTAATTTGAAAACTTTCCTATGTCTTCGAAAGTGGTTCTGACATTTTTGAAACCGCAAATCAAAAAAGGGAACTGTCTGACAATATATAATTTTTACAGTTCCCCCAGGCTAGCTGATTTCCTAATTTTTAATTCTACAGACACATATGGGACGTGTAAGGCCATAACACCTTCTCTCAAAAGTTTCAAGTTGCAAAATAAAGATATTTGCGCAATTATAAGAGGAATAGTCCTCGCTTTACAATGGAAAGATAAAACAGATGTTGTGCCTCTCAAAACAGTACATCCTATAAATATGAAAGAGAGTGAAATTCGAAAGAAAAAAGTTATGAAGCCAAATTTTGTCCTGGACTATAACGACAGACCAGCGTATGGCAACGTATCCATTTACGAGAGAGAAAGGAAAGAAATATTATAAAAACATATTTCTCCATTTGCTGGAAATTTCAGTGTGGAATTATTCTCTACGGAAAAGCTGGTTGCAAGAAAGTTTCTCTAGAATTTAGTTTGATGTTAGTAGAAGGATTTATTTTAAATGCAAAGACAGTACTATGTATCCGAAACCAAGTCACCGAGTGAAAACAGCGCATCGCCTTCGATTGACAGAAAGGCATTTTCCTGATGCCTTTCCACCCTCTGAAAAAACGAGCAATCCTACGAGAGTATGTGGTGTGCGCTCCAAGAAACTAGAGCAGCAGGCCAAGCGTGTACGAAGATAGGCAAGATATTATTGAAATCAGTGTAATATTGCAATGGGCGTGACTGCGTGCTTTAAAATTTATAGCTCACAGAAGCATTTCAAAAAATTTCGTATTGTTATACGAATAAATTTTTACTAAAAAGTTCAATTTATGGATTTTCATAGCAACCCATAATATGTTAAATAAAAAGTGTTCATATAATTTTAAAATCCTGTATTTTCTGTCGTGCCCTAGTTATCTCGGGATAATAATATAGACCTTTTCTTATCCCGGTTATCTATTTTATTATTATTTTAATTAAAATTAGAACGTTACAGAGTATTATCTTCTTAAATAGATTCAAAAATTGTTATAAAAGAATTTTACCTTTTTGAACATATTTCTGAAAAAAAATAGGACGTTAGGGGGTTAATACAATTCACAAATAATTCTGAATTATAATTAAACGACATTCTTTTTTAATCAAAAACCAGAAAAAGCGCTTTCTAAAAAAGAAAAAAAATTAACTCATCTGTATTTTTAACAGCAAGTGCTGCAAAGAGACTAGCACCATGAATGATAATTTACAGGTAAGTATTATTCATGACATAAATATTATTGAGTGCATACATTGATTTAACAATGTGTTAATCAAGAAAAGACAAACAAAAATGTATAAAATATGCTGCTATGTGGAATACTGTCGTTATAAGATACATTTTTTTATATTTTCAGATATAGTAGAATTTCGTATTACTGGTTACTATAATATGCTCCCAGATTGGTGTATTAGAAAACTAGAAAACTGATGAAGGCTACAACCTATCCATTCTACTAGGAGTCTATCAAGCACATTTCAATGTAATCTTTTTTTATTTAATTACTATTTATATTGATTATATAAATTGTCGCACTACGAAAACTACTGTATACAAAGACACACACTCAAAAAGCTTAGTTTCACTTCTGACGAACTTATACATAATTGTAATTTTTTTATAATTTTGTTAAATTGTATGTACTTCGATAAAATTTAATTTTTGTGTTTTTTGAGAAAAATAAAGCATGAATAACATTTAAATTTATTTGTCACTCATTAAAAAAATGATAATTCCGAAAATAACATCACTGCCAAATAGAGTTTTTGTGGTAAATATTTAATATTTAATAGGCTCAAAAACTTGAAAAATTAACATGAGAAACAAAGAAACAAGAATGTTCAGGCCAAAGAGTAACAGTATGGGTGTTTTCCAATCCAAGCTCTCTATTTTTTGACACAGTATAAAAAACTTTTCATGGATAAAATTTCTAACTGCTAATCTTATTTATATTCTCAAAAAACGAGTCATAGTTTTTTAGTTACAAAATCATTTTCATGTGTTCACGCATAAATTTTCTAGCTATATTTTCTCAAATTCTTAAAATTTAACCACATTTTATTATTTTCTTATAAAAATTAGGCATATTTCGTAAAATACTACTAGAGTAGGTATTTTCAACCAGTTCAATATATTTTAAATATTTCTTTTGAAATATAAATAAATAAAAAGCTCAACAGTTTAACTTAAGATTATTTTTCAGCTATTCATCTATGGAATTTCAAGTCTGGATATTTAACATGAGAATTTCACTATTTAAAATTCAATACCATGAGTTTCAATTAATAATATGTTGTTATTAATGGATTTATTTATTAACTGAACTATTACACATTGTTCTTAATTAAAGACTATAGAAATCTACATAACTATTTACCCTTATCTGGCACTTATATTTATATTACAGCAAGTATTTACCATTGATATTCCAATAAATACTACTTATTTTGTACGTAATAATAATAATGCAATTTCAATAAGTAATGAGGGGGGAGGCGTATACAGTGAGACATAGCAAGTACACAGATAAACAGAGAAGGTTTTGTAAAGCAGTTTGGGTTTATACCGCTTGATGCCGGGCTGTTCAGTGATGCTTTATTTGAAGTGTTCGTCCACCACATTTCAAGCGCGAATGTTTGGTCATGTGGAAGGCATGAAATAAAAGTTTATTTCTGGACACGGTGAGACCGAGAGCGTTACTCATTAAGCTATGTTACATAACATACATCATCAGTCTACTTGTGTATAGTACTTAAGTTTGAAACTTATACAATACATGTTGTACTAGTTTTTCACTGATCAAAACAGACGTAACCGGAACAAATCCAAAGAAAGCGGTTAGTAACCATTTGTTTCAACAAATCGAATGGTGCATAAAGAAACGAGACGCTGCTGGCACACGATTAAACAGTATAAAATCGTGTAGCATTATTATTATAGTTACTTTATAATGAATAATATGCGCATTACATGATTTTTTAATATGCTTTTAGGCCTTTGATACATGGGCGCCTATACGTAGGAGTCACTTTTCTCACCTATCACCACAGAGCAACTACAAACACCAATTGCTCGATTTATCAGTTTCTCTAATTTTTAAAACGTTATACGATGTGACCGTTAGTACATGGATGCTCAGAAATCCCTTCATAACTGTCATATCTCGATGATTAGTATCCATCTATAAACAGAGATGGCGCTGCTAGTCCAGAGTTGAATATCTCTTGCAGGAGAGTTACGGAGACGAGATGTAAGGCAGTTAAGCCAGTATGTACGAAGTAGCGGTGCGCTTGGCCGCAATTGTAATTTATGTATAATAAATATATAATTAATTAGATATCTCCTTGCTGTTAACGAAATATGAATACACAAAGTTGAAGCCTTATTAATGGCGACGATGCGGATGAACCCAAGATTTTAAATAAATGTTGCATTTTTTTTTCGAAATAAAAAAAAGAAGAAAAGAAAAGAAAATGGCAGAAACAGAAGTTATCTCTCTGGTACGTCTGGAAGAATATGATTCGACCGTGCCCTGGTCAATTTATGTTGAAAAAATTGACTTTTACTACGCTGCTAATAATATTCAAGATGCGGATAAGAAGAAAAATATACACTGCTCAAAACAATTAAAGGATATTGCAGTTTTAGGTGGATTTTGTATCTGGGAAACTTTTTAGCTGATTGATACATGATCGACAGACATAGTAGGTTATATGAGAATAAATTACACATGTTTGGCAGAAAAAAATGCATTTTATTGCGCATTTGTGTACAAAAGGAAAAAAACACAATTTGTGCATATGAGAAAAAAAGAATAAGAAAAGGTGTTTTCTTCAAAGAAAATCATTTTCAGTAGGGGGTGTGGTTTCCACGGGCGGCCAGTAACGTTGAACACCTTTGAGGCATGGACTCAATGAGGCTATTAATGACGAGTTGGGGTATTCTGCCCCACTCTTCCAGAAGAACTCTTTCCAGTTCTTGGAGAGTTTGTGGGGGTTGTTGGCGGCCAGAAACTCGTCTTCCTAGAGCGTCCCAAACGTGCTCGATTGGATTCATGTCTGGAGAACACGCTGGCCATTCCATTCGAACGATTCCTTCCTCGAAAAGGAAATCCTCCACCAGGTTTGCACGATGTGGCCTGCAGTTATCGTCCATTAAAATGAAGTTATGTCCGATTGCTGCAGCGTAAGGGACTACAATAGGTCTGAGGATCTCATCCCTATATCGGCGACCAGTCAGAACTCCATCTTGAATGATGTAGAGGTCAGTGCGCCCGTCAATGGAGATGCCACCATACACCAACACTCCTCCACCGCCAAATCTGACACTTTCGTGCACGAACGCAGGATTATTCCTACTGCCACGGTCCCTCCAGATGAAAATACGCCTATTATCCGGATGCACAGAAAAACGGGACTCGTCAGAAAACAGAATATTGCTCCATTCATTTCTCCTCCAGTTGACATGCTCGGTTGCCCACTCCCTGCGGTCGCGACGATGCCTTGATGTTAATCTAACACATACCATCGGTCGGCGAGCATACAGACCTACAGCATGGAGCCGGTTTCGGACAGTCTGAGTTGAAATCGTGGTGCCTGTAGCCGAGCGAAGGTGTTGTTGGAGAAGAGTAGCGTTCATGTTTCGGTGTCTCCGAGCTGTTAACGCTAAATACCGATCTTCATTGGGCGTTGTTGCCCGTCTACGACCTTGCCCTGGTCTTCGGCCTGCACATCCACTCTCCAAAAAACGGTTCCAGATCCTGGAAATGACACTTTGTGACACTCCAATGGCTTGCGCTACTTCGGCTTGAGTTTGGCCCCCTTCTAACCTACCAACAATTCTCCAAGCTTCTGAATCTGTCAAATGACTTCGCTGAGACATCGTACTCATCGAAAAAAAGCAATCACTGAATGCCGATCATCCTTTGTCTTCATTCTCTTTTATCCAGTTGAAACTCAAATTTCATTCGCTGCCGCTGAAGCGACGTTTTTGACGTCGAACTCAAAATTTGCATACTCCACAGTTTGAAAACCAGAAAAATTTGCATTTGTGATTGTCTTCTTCTATTTACGGCAAAAAAAAATTTCGTTTATATCTTTATTTTATATAAAACTTCAAATATCCTTTAATTGTTTTGAGCAGTGTATTATTAAGCTCTGTTGGAACGGCAACATTTTCGATATTGAGAGATATCATTGTACCGACTTCGCTGAAAGAGATAAGTTATGATGATCTCTTAAAAAGGGCGAAAAAACATTTTTCACCTTGTCCAAGTGAAATTGTTGAACGATTCAAGTTTCAAAAAAGATTGCGGAAGCAAGGGGAAAGCATAGCCAATTTTGTGAGAGATTTACGACGGTTATCAGAATACTGCAACTTTGAAACGACGTTAAGCGATCGCCTACGGGACCAACTAGTGTTTGGAATTCAAGACGAGAAAATACAGCAAAAATTGTTGGATACGAAAAACCTAACGTTCCAAACAGCTGTAGAAATCGCGGAATCATTCGAAACAGCCGAAGCTGGAGTAAAATCACTACATATTAATGGAGCAACAACTGTAAATAAAGTTCAAGATGCCCGAATGGAGAAAACGAAAGTATACCAGTATTCGTCGAAGCCGAAAGAAGGGATGTATGCACCTGGAAACCGGAACAGTTATAAAGATAAACCATGTTATCGTTGTGCTAGAAATCACAAACCTGTTGAGTAGGGTGGGCCGAAAAAATTCAAAAATTGTTTTTCAAGTCGTAATACCGCGGAAAAGTTGCGAATTGGGGAGACTAAAAAGGGGTAAAAAAAGAAATAAAATCGGTTTATATCTTCCTTTCGCGCATGTGCTGTACAATTTGCTAAAATGAGGAAAAATTTACATTTTTACATTTTTTTTAAACTAGCCTCTTCACGAATATAATAGCTCAAATTCTTATCTATTACACTAACAAAACATAATATTTAAATATTATTTAAATCCATTAACATCTACTGATCGCGCATGTTCTCCAAAATTTGGCAAAAATTCACATTTTGACAAAAATAATTAAATTTTTTAATTTGCCTCTTCACGAATGTAATTGCTGAAATTATTATGTATTAGAATAACAAAACATAATGTATAAATATTACTTATATCCTTAAATTCATCAACATCTTCTGGTCGCGAATTGCATTAATGAAATTTTGAAAAAAATAATTACAAATAAAGGTAAATCACAGTTCAAGGGAAAAAATCAAAACTTATCTTTGTTTGTTGGTTTCTTTTATTGAATACAAGTTTAAATGTTTAAAACAAATTATGTTAGACCATTAGTATTATTAAAAAAAAAAAAAAAAAACTTTTTGGAAAAACTAAGTTTTATGTGAAGAGAGTCACAAGTCCACGAATTGATTGTTGAACAATTAAATATCACCGTTTTCACTCATTCTTAGATGAAGGTACTTTGAAATCAGGTTTATGGGCGAAGTTAGGCATGGTTGACTTTGACAGCAGAGTTGTTCTTATAAAACCATCACTAGACTCAGCTTCACAAACTTTTACCGAGGCTTCTGTTACGAGTTTGACACATCATTCAACTGCTTGAGTATGGAAAGGGGAATTTTTGAATGTTATATCCCAATTAGGAACTGAGCCACTTTGAATATGTGAGTTAATCTCATCATCACTGATATCCTTTAATAATGGGGGAGAAGATAAATCACAGTCCAATCTGTTAATTATATAAGAGTAGTCTTGAGCCTTGAAATTGAGTTTTGGAGGCATGAATGTTCCGATAGTTGTTCTCTTTTGATCTAACTGTCTCGCATTTAGAATTCGTCGAAGTCCGAACTTTCTTATGTTTTTTTAAGTATCTTGTGTGATGGCCAACATTAATTGATCTGGTTGAACGAAAAATGCATTTCGTTCGATCACATTGTCGACAATATTAAGTAAATCTTTAGGCAGGTACCTTGAGGATTGTATTGCTTGGTACACAAATTTTGGTCCGTCTGTAAAGTATTTACTTATTTTAATACTAAACCACATTGGCATGTATGACTTTAGAATAAATACAACTATTTCTTGAAGTTCAGATGTCGGGATTTCTTCACTTATGTACAATCTGAGAGTTTGATTGGCTGTTGTCAACCACCTCGAATGTGACAAGGGACAAGGATTCCGTGCATCCAAATCCTCTTTACAGTTTCCCGACTTTATTGCCATGGAAATATTGAGTAGATATTGCTGATCTTTACTTAATATACTTCTGTCTATTAAGGGGATCTGACAGTCAATACTCTTGAAGTTAATCACTGGACGCTTTTCGCAGACACTTAGCTTTTCACCGATTGGCCCTCTCAACGATTTTGGACTTGTTGATTTACCGTCAACGTATTGAAGCAGATGCCTGAATGGCAGTTCATTAAAATGAAAAAGGCACACTGCTCATTGTAACAGTTTCCTCAAAGACATTCGGCGAATCAGACCGTTTTTTCAACTTGTGTTAACATTAATGCCATCACATCCTATGACAACTGATTTTTCAAGAGAAATGCCACGACCAGACAGATAAGAAAAAATAGAAGTTACAATATGTTCAGAATTTCCAGAAGTTGGAGTTACACGGCTGATGTAGACTGAGCCATGTTTTTGAATTAGCGAGTAATGCTCTTCCTTTTTTACTCTACGGCATCTTTTGGAATAAGCTATATCCAACACTAACGTGTTGTCCTCCCTCCCATCCAAATAGGGACCTTGTAGTGAAAGTTCTTCAAATTTATTACACAATTCAGCCATAATATTTTGTTTCTGTCTTCTTATTTTGTTTTTGTCTATAACATGGGAGACGCCAGAATCGGTAATTAATCCTTGAGCCGAGCCAATTACAACACGTGCGTGAATTTCTTAGTTTTGACTACTTTTGCGCTAGCGGATTACCTTAACAGAGTTGAACGATTTTTTTTTACTAAATTTTTAATTATCTAAAGTGTTATTGTTTCGAAAAAGAGTCACTAAGAGCTATTACATTTAAATATTGACAAGCTAAGTAAGATAAAAGATTGTCGTAAAAATGTGATTTTTGCCAAATTTCGGCGAACTTTAGAGCACATACGCGATTGGAAGTTGTTGTTGGAATTAAATAATATTTAAATATTATGTTTTGTTAGTGTAATAGATAAGAATTTAAGCTATTACATTCGTGAAGAGCCTAATTTAAATTTTTTAAATTTTTTTGTAAAAATGTCAATTTTTCCAAATTTTAGTAATCTTTACAGCACATGCGCAATCGAAGATATAAACCAATTTTATTTCTTTTTTACCCATTTTTAGTCTTCCCAATTCGCAACTTTTTCGCGGTATTACGACTTGAAAAACAATTTTTGAATTTTTTGGCCCACCCTACTATTGAGTGTCCATTTAAATCAGCAGAATGTCATGCTTGCCTCAAAGTGGGACATTTAAAAATTTGTTGCAGGAACCGGAACTTCTCTACAGTGAATCAAAAACTGAAAAAAAAACAGTAAAATTAAAACTGTTCAAGAATATTTCCTCAATGTTATGAGGGATGAGTGCAATAATGTTTTGTGGGAAAAATGTGTTACAATTAATGGGATTAAAGTTAATTTTGAAATTGATTCCGGAGCAGCTCATACGATCGTAAGTAAAAATATTGCCGATAAATTATTTTCAGGTAATCCTCCTTTGGTTAAATCTAATATTAAGCTGCAAACGTACACTAAAGATTGTTTAACTGTATTAGGTGAATTAAATGTAAATGTTTTGATTGATGATAATTGTATACCTAATTTAAAAATGCTAGTTATTAAAGAGGAAGGTCCGAGTTTAATTGGTAAAACTTGGTTGAAAGCATCAAAATTATTTTGGCCGAATGTAAACATGATCAAAAGTATTTCGAAAGATGATTTAATAAAAAAATTTCCTAATGTTTTTGCTGACGGGATCGGTGCGATCAAAGGTCCTCCCGTTTCAATAAATTTGATTAATGATACAAAACCAGTTTTCCTAAAATCTCGCCCTGTTCCTTTTTCTTTGAGAACAGCAACTGATTTGGAATTGGAACGCTTAACAAATGAGGGTATTTTAAATCCTGTTGATTATTCTGAATGGGCTAGTCCTATAGTAATTGTTCCAAATCCAAATGGTACTGTTCGAATTTGTGGTGATTATAGAGCAACAGTAAATTCTAATACTGAAAATTATAATTATCCTCTTCCAAGAATGGAAGAATTGTTTGCTAAATTAGCAGGTGGAAAATTCTTCACTGTGTTTGATTTAAAAGATGCTTATTTACAACAACCTGTTGATGATGAAAGTAGTAAAATTTTAACTATTAATACTCATAAAGGTTTATTTAACGTTTTAAGACTGGCTTTCGGTGTAAAATGTGCACCAGGTATTTTTCAAAGAAAAATTGAAAATATATTAAAGAAATTTGATTATGTTGGTGTATTTTTAGATGATGTTATTATAAGTGCTAGATCTGAATCCGAACATTCTGAAAGAGTTGAATGTATTATGAAATGCTTTTCTGAGCATGGTATAAGATTAAATAAGGAAAAATTAAAATTTATGGCTTCGGAAGTTAGCTATTTAGGACATAAAATTTCGCAGGAAGGCATTAAGCCTATTCCAGAAAAAGTTGATGCTATTTTGAATTCACCTTTTCCTACTAATGTTTCTCAATTACGTTCATTTTTGGGATTAATTTCTTATTATAGAAACTTCCTACCTAATATTTCAGATGTGTTAGAACCTTTGCATAGATTATTAGATAATAATGTAAAGTGGACATGGTCAGAGAAGCATGAAAAAGCATTTCAGAAAGTTAAACAACTTTTATGTAAATCGCCTGTTTTAGAATTGTATGATATAAACAAAGATGTTGTTTTAAACTGTGATGCATCTGAATATGGAATTGGTTGTGTGTTAAGCCACATTGTTGAGGGTAAAGAAAAACCAATAGCTTTTTCATCTAGAACGAATAAGACTGAAAGAAATTATGCCATGATTGATAAAGAAGCTTTATCTGTAATTTTTGGTGTAACGAAATTTCATCAATATTTAGCAGGTAAACAGTTTAAAATTATAACTGATCACAAACCTTTAATTCGATTGTTTGATCCTGTAAAAAAAGTACCTAATACATTATCACCCAGAATGCTGAGATGGTCGTTAATGTTAGCAGGGTATGACTATACAATTGAGTATCGCGAAGGTAAAAATAATAAAAATGCGGATGCATTAAGTAGATTACACCTTCCAGAAACTGTAAATGTAGTAAATAATCCATCGAAAATAATGTTCGTTTCTAATAGTAATGAGTGGCCTGTTACTTCTAAAACGATTTCAAAGTGGACAACTGAAAATCCAGTAACAAAACAAATTTTAGAATGGGCGTTATATGGATGGCCAAAAACGGTTAAATCCGAGGAATATAAACCATATTTTCGTAGACGTGAGGAAATTTCGTGTTTAGAAAATTGTTTATTATGGGGACATAGAGTAATTATACCAGATGAAGGTCGCGAAAAAATGTTACAATTGTTACATTCCGTTCATCAGGGTATATCTAGCATGAAAGCTAAAGCTCGAGGTGTGATCTGGTGGCCTAATATGGACAAAAAAAATAGAACAAATGGTTAATTCTTGTAGTAGATGCCAAATGTTTGCTCGGGATAACCCTAAAATGAAACCTTTAAAATGGGAATCGGAATTTGCTTGGGAAAGAATTCAGATAGATTTTGCCGGTCCTTTTGAGGGTAAAATTTTGTTAATAGTGGTCGATTCTTATACTAAATGGTTAGAGGTACAGGTGGTACCCAGTGCTGATAGTAAATCAACTATTAGAGTACTACGTAGAATTTTTGCTACATTTGGTTTGCCCGTTGAATTAGTCAGTGATAATGAACGTGCGTTTACAAGTGATGAATTTCAAGATTTTCTTAAATCAAATGGAATTATACATACACCTATTCCGCCATATCATCCATCATCGAATGGACAGGCAGAAAGGTATGTTCAAACTGTTAAAAGAGTTCTTAAAAAGCTAGATAAGGGTGACATAAATTTGTCAATTGCACGATTTTTATTGGAAAATCATTTTACCCCACATTCTGTCACTGGTAAGACTCCCGCAGAATTAATGTTTGGAAGGTCGGTTCGAACAGCTCTACACTTGGTATTACCATCCAAACCTAAAATACAGCAACTCTTACATAAATACAATCTTCATGAATCAGTTTTTGTTAAAAACTTTGGAAAAGGGGAGAAATGGATTAAGGGAAAAATTATAAAATTATTGGGGACCAGATGGGTTTTAGTAAATAGAGATGACGGAATAATGTGTAAACATCATGTTAATCAGTTGAGACACAACAGAGAAATAAGTGATGTAACGTCAGAGGAAAGTAAAACGGGTCAGTTTTAAAACAAAATAATGAGTTTGATAGTTGCGATAGAGTTAAAATAAACAAGTTTTCTGGATATTATGTAAATAATAAAGAGCAAATTAATGCCGAGAATGCTGAAAAATCTAACCAATCTCAGTTTTCCCATGATATTGTAACAGGTACAGTTGTGAATAATAATTGTGATAATACTATGGATAAAAATGTAAAGGACAATTCCGTGATAAGTAATGATGTGGACTTGCAGAAGAGTACACCTATAAAGACTGATAAAAAGGACAATCAACCTGTTCGAAGAAGCAACAGACAGATTAAACCAGTGGTTCGTTTGAACTACGAGGGGAGGGGTGTCATATCTCGATGATTAGTATCCATCTATAAACAGAGATGGCGCTGCTAGTCCAGAGTTGAATATCTCTTGCAGGAGAGTTACGGAGACGAGATGTAAGGCAGTTAAGCCAGTATGTACGAAGTAGCGGTGCGCTTCGACGCAATTGTAAATAATGTATAATAAATATATATAATTAGATATCTCCTTGCTGTTAACGAAATATGAATACACAAAGTTGAAGCCTTATTAATAACCATGTCATATACCAGATTGCTGAATGTGTCGGAGAAATACATAAACAATATAAGCACTGTCAAACAGTGTAGTAAGTGCGTGGTACACATAGACGAATTCTAATAATAATTCAAAGTGTTCTTTTTCCTGTTCATTTTCAAGTACATTAGTAAATTAGGCTTGCAATATACTCCCAATAAGCAAATTTATATATGCAATGTGTAAAATATCTTCAATGGATTATCCCTGGCTCTTTTAATTAACATTTTTTTATCCATCGCACTGTGTATGACCAATATTCAATAATTAACTGAAATGTAGAAACGATTATTCCGAAATAAAGACTAAAAATATCTGCATATATTTTAAGAAATTTATTTTTCTTCTACATAATATATGTATTAATAAATCATTTTTTTTACAAATATGAAATATTGTAGGTACTTACCAACTTCTGTCTTTCTTAATTATTCGGCGAAATCGAGGATTACTTCCTGAGACAACTTTGACCACATTTTAATTTGAAAAGTTTATTTGAATAGTCTGTGGAACGTCTCACAGACAGGAATAATTTTCAATTACTGTTATCAATTTTTCCGATTCTATGAAGTTTATTTATTATTTAAAGAAAATTTCAACCCGATGACAAAACGTGGATCACGTGAATGGTTTCAAAAACGATAGTGCCGTGGGGTGCTCGCGGTGGCTTAAAAATGGAAGAGATTTTAAACTTGTGGATTGCTCCCAGATGTTGAAAGCGTTGAAAGAGACTGACGCAACAAAATGTTGATCATGTGAACGCCCAATACCATTTCAGTTTACTTCATGTGGAGTGGCGTGGAAGAGAGTTCGTCGTTTGAAAGCAGCATTTTCTTTTAATACAGCACTGTTAAAAATTTGCAGCAAACTGTCCAGTCATTTGACCGTTTTTATAGAAAACGGTTACATAACTGTAATTTAACTCTCTTTTGACCATATTATTGCCCATATTATGGTCAGAATAAAATAAAATTACGGTTATGTAACCATTCTTTCAAAAAACGGTCGAATGACAGGATAGTTTGCTGCAAATTTTTAACAGTGAGGGTTATTCTAAATGATGGACCCATTTTCAAAAAATTGTATTTATTAAAGTATAAATCTAAAATGAACAATATTTATGCCAATGAAAAGAGGAAGTTTCAAAGTTTTTTTAAGGCATTATAAATGTTCAATGTGTCCACCGTTTGCTCACTTCTTGAGAACTCAAGAACGAAGAAAACCTTGTGCTCCACAGTAGCCATCTCACTCACAACTGACAGTGAAACGAAATCGTGGCCTATTGCCGCGCGACCTGTACCGTCCTACTCTGGAATCATCACCCCGCTGAAAGCCGTGCACTCAGTAACAGCAGATACGCTTTCTCGTGTGTGGGACGAGTTTGGCTATCGCGTAAATGTTTGCCGTGCAGCAAACGATGGACATATTGAACATTTATAATGCCTTAAAAAAACTTTGAACCTTCCTCTTTTCATTGGTATAAAGATTGGTCATTTTGGAGTTGTACTTTATTAAATAAAATTTTTTGAAAATGGGTCCATCATTTAGAATAACTCTGTATTTAGACATTACCAAATTGCATTGGATACTCAAAATTAAGTCAATTTACTTTCAATTGGAAATGGCGTTGTTTTTTATGGTACTAGTGACTAAAGGAGTTCATATTACTTCAAAACTGATTCAGGATTTCACAAATATCTAAACACGCATTTTATATCCCTTTGTTCCGATAAACAATAAAGTGTAAAGTAAATATGTAAGTAGTAAGTAACTAAAGTAGTAAGTGTATGCACAAGTAAAATGTGTATTTAATGTACTTTTTTAAACATCATTTGAATATACATAAATTAAAGCACATAAACGTCTTCGAAATTAGAGGACGACCTCAAATTTGGGAAATGTAGTTCATTTTGACCCAGCAGTTTTCAATTTAAAACACTTATAGGGGACATTCTTAGGACAAAAACTGATTCTAGAACATTCGTAGAACAAAAAAAAAAGACATAACACTCAAAACGTTTTAAATTTTAAAGTTGGCATAACATAAAATGTCCCATTAAAAAACAATTATAAAGTTTAGCCATACAAACATAAGTAAAACATGTTCTGTTAATATAACTACATATAAAGATCGACATGTGTTACAACGCTCAAACGGCGCCATTATCAAGAACTACTACCAAGTAGTTCTTGATAATGTCTCCGTTTGAACGTTAAAACACAACATATGTAAATCTTTATATTAAAAGGTTTTTATAAGCCTTTTTGTGTTAGGTTTGTTTCACTTAAGCATTTTAATCTATATTTTATTATTTTTATATAAAAAATTGTGCAAGTATGTTTTACATGAATTTAACGCGTTGATTTAAATATAAGGCTGATTAAATAAATAATGTGCAGCATAAACATATTTCATTTAGAACTACAGATATGCACTGCACTAAAATACTTTAAACTTGATTAAATCATCGCAGTTTAAAATATAATTCACTGTATATTCCCCATGTGAATTGCTGAATTATATTTTAACGATAATTACTCTTTACTGATTTTCTGAATTAGAGGAACACAAAAATTAAAAATTCATATCTTCCATTTTATATAATTTGTAATATATTTTTCAAAGAAAATAAGTGATATGCTAATTGAATTAATTTTGAAGCACTGGACTATTAAATGTGTTTAATGGTCTGGGAAAAATTATTTCTGAATATAGAACAATTTTTTCTATATAAATAAGTTGACAGAAAATTTTGAATTGTAACTTATTGCGAACAATATTTAACAGATCAACTCCAGAGTCATTCTGCAGCAAATTGTACTTTATTTTTGTAAAAATGTCAATCAAAATATTTAAGAGAAAAAATTATATTGATATTCGCAATTCATCTTTCATCTCTTTTCAAATTTATATATGTGTTGTATCATATATTTAGTGCTTAATTTATTTTATAAATATATAGGAGTTTATTTCTTTAATAATATTGTAACCGAGGATACATCTACGGGAAGGTACAAATACACAGTCTTCTGTTTCATTATGCCAAGCTTATTAAGTGTAGAATAAATAACTTAAAGTAAATATCTCAAAAAAGCTTTATGTATGTGAATTAAAATTCATTTTAATTAACTTAACTCCTTGACTTACTTTTGAAAACAAGAACTAAGGATGTTTAAAGTTCATGACAATACAATGAAGTTCTAGTTCAGTAAAAAAACTTCAAAATAAAAAAAAAAAAAAGAAAATGTGCACATTTACGGCTGAAAACTGAAATTAAATATAGATACCACCTGCCTTCGAATATTTTTATTAGGTTACAAATGGTACTATATTTTTAAAATTATTGAAATAATTTAAAGCACGTAACAGTAATTCAAACATAATTTTTCAAAAGTTTTAATTATTACAATTAATTAATATACAATTAATCCATACAACAAGTTATACAATTAATTAAAAACCCGTTCATTAAAAAAGAAACAAAAAATTCATAAATCATTACTCTTCATTAAATATATTTTTTTAATATGTTATATATATAAAACTGCTAAAATATACTTTTAAACTATTCCGAAAAAATTAACTACTATAAAAGAAAAAAAAGTATTTTTCTGCAGAATGAACCACCTGCGTGTACATTTTCAATACTTTATAACGCTGATCTATATTTTGATCTAAAAAACTGCCATAGATTATGTATAAAATATGGAATACTGTAGCTCTTATTGTAGGGAATGTTTTTTTTTAAAGTTTAGATGTTTATAAGCTGACAGAAATGACTATATAGTAACTTACTAATATATCATTAATATACCCCCTAGTAAAAAAAAGAGCTCTTCAAACGGTTTTATGTTGGTGACAAAGCACATTTTATAATATAATATTGGTTGATGTAATCGGATCTCCTTCGCTGCTAAATGGAGTAACTTATCTCAGCAAGTATTTTACTATGCATGTTTCTTTTACACTTTTAGAAAGGTTTTAGATAATTTGACTGATTTCTAAAAATTATAACTGCTGTAAATATTAGCATATACATTTAAATCTTCCTTTTTCAACAATTTACAGTAAGGCTGATACAAATAGTTTATTTATTGGTTTTTCAATAATTTTATGAGAATCTGCTATTTATTCAGTGTGTATCCCCATAAAAAAGAATGCCAATTGTAAAGTAAAAAAATATCTCTCTTCTACAACTTAAACATTGAGAAAATAAAACTGCAAAGAAACAGAGAAAATTTAAACAAGCACACAATTAAGTTTCACATAAAAGAAAGGATAATTTTAACAACATAGCTGGAAAACTTCAGCAAGTTTAACAAAAGAGTAGTAATTTTCAATAATTGCTCTCTGATTTTTGCGTAATGTAAGATAATCAGACTTCCCGGTTCAAATGAGAACAGGCTTCTAATTTTATTGGAAATAAATCTAAAATTTCTTGAAAATTTATCATCGTTGGCAATTCTAGTTAGCGTAATACATTTTTACCGAATATAATGTCTTAAAATGTTATATATAATTTGAACTTTACAGGTGGACGCGATTTCACAATTTTGAAGGTGTAACAGGTTAACCCATTTATTGCGCATATTAATTAACTTGATAACTTACTTATGTTATTGGTTTGAAGAAACTCAAAATAGAAAAACTTTCTAAATACTTATAGATTTATTTATCATAAAAAAATCTTTTTAGAGATTTTTTAGAAATTTATCAACATTCTGGCTAAATTATGTATATGGCTTTGCCGTATAAAAAGGGAATAAATAAATCATCACTAAATTAATTTTAACTACGTCTAGAATATTTGTATGATAAGTCGGTCATACCTTTACACCTCTTAACTTAAAACACTTGGTTTTTCGTCAATTTCAATCCAGTCCAATTTGTTTCCGATATTTGAATCATTTTCATCATTATTTAATCACAAAATAATATGTACGATGGAGTTTTTACAAACAAAAACTTCACTTTTCTCTGAATAATTAATATCACTATCTGAAATTTCACAATCACTACAAGAATAAACTGCTAACTTATCAGCAATTTTCACGTTCATTGCAATCGGAACTTCGCAAAGTCATTTTAAAAAGGCGTAAATCTCAAAACTAAATTGGCAAAATAAAACACAACTTCTTGGGAAGCCACAGATGAGTAGCGTTTTACCGCAGTATATCAAGTAACTGAGATTACATTCTGCCGCTTTCAGTTTTTTTTTCTTTTCCGGGCTGTAATCAGTCTCCCGCATACAAACTGTTAATCTTAAGTACCACAGTATATTTAAACTTTGAGTTATTGATTCAGCATCATATATTGAAAATGTTGGGGTTGTGGCATTATCCTCGGATAAAAGTTCAGATCAAGATGTTTCCTTCAGAATAAAACGATTTGTTCTAAGTAATGCTTTTATAATGTATTTTTATATGACCGTTAATTTCAAATTAGGGAAAACGCTACTAGTTCGAGATGTCACAAATCAAGCGCAGAGGAATTTATTACCTTTCCAAGGCACAGTTTGTTCCAAAAGTTTCTCATTTAAAATTTTCCGATAGTATAACATATTAATCACTTATATGCTTTCATTTCAAAATTATTAGTAGGACTTATTTAAATTATTAGTTAACATTCAATGTTACATTTTTCAAAATAGTAAAATGAATAGTAGAACAACATTGAACCTTTTAAGTATAGTTTTCTAATCATGGTTTTTAAATGTGAAGTTCCATTCTGGCTACATGCCTCTTTAAAAATTTACAGAATTTTTTTCAAAAAATACGAAAAGTGGACTAAAAAGAAAATATTAATATCTACTACTAAGAAAGAAAGATAAAATAAGTAACTTCAACAAATTTAAAACAGTTAAACAAATAATAGACAAAATATCAAAGAGTACAAAGATATACGTGATTTGGAGCAATACATGAATACAAGTCCTAATAACCGTATTTGCGTTTAAATAACAGCTACACACAAAACAAAATCTGTTTGATTAGTCTACTGCTACGAATGGCATGAAGAAGAGAATCTAGAGAATCTAGAGAATAAAAAAAAATTAATGTAATAAAAATGTGTTCTAACTCCCAAAGAACAATCCTTTATTGAAAATTGTAGGTATACAAAACACTGTTTTTTACTAAGAAAATAAAAACACATTTTCTCTCCACTGGTGATTAACTGGTAAAAACAAATAAAAATACGTAGATGTGACATACAGCAATTATTATTGTTTTAAACAATCCAATTTTTCCTTTAAAAACTGAATTTTTAATCCTATATTGATTTCTTATTTGATATTTGATTAAAAAATATATAATGGTAAACTTTTACTTATATGGTAGAGAGATTATGCATTCGAACATTTAATTTATCAATTTGTTTTTATCAAACATTTAAGAAAAAAATTAGTTTTGATTTCTGTCAAATAATCTAAAACAGAATGAAGAGAGTACAATTCAGCAAGCTAAATTCCGTTTACAAAACAAAAATATTAAATGTGATGTCCTTCATACATCTAGATCTCAGGGGTCCCACAGGTTTGCCTTCTCATTATCAGTATTTGCAAACAATAATTTTCGTTGTACATTTCTATTGCAAATGATGTAGAAATCTACCACAAATATAATTGTATTCATTTCATGCCTTACCATATATTTCATTCATATTATTTACAGATACTTTTTGTGATTACTATATACACTATTTTAATAGCAATATATAATGACAATAATGACATTATAACATTAATGACAATATAATTTCAAATAAAATATATAGTTATTATCAATACGCTGAATTTATTATACTATTCTGTAGTTAATTTGTAATAGCATAGTATTTCTATAATTTAAATGTGAAAATCATTGTATATTTTATAGTATATTTTGATGAACTTAATACTAAATAAGCTCTTTTTTATTATCTAAGACACAGATTATAAAAAATGCTTTTAGTTATAAGGAAAAGTATGGTAAATAAAAATTTTGGCAAATAAAATATAGCATTTTTCAAATTTATTTAAACTAAATATGTTTCCAGGGAAACATTAATTCGTCAAAACCTAGCAGAAATCCATAATAACAATTTAATGGTTTTAATTAGATTACTCAAAGCAAAATGAATCAGTAAAGTTTTTCTTTAAATGTTAGATATTGATTATTTAAATATATAAATGAGAATTAAACTTCAACGTAAAAATCACTAACTAAGAGAGTCGTGTTTATTTCCGTTTAAAATAAGAAATTTGCATAAAATAAAGATTCTGTCTAGTATAACACATTATTCAAACTGAATATGCAAGAACTGATACGAGATTTGCTTCAAGAGTCTAGCTTTCTATTTGTTTGCAGACTGGAGTGTTAATTATTTCATAAATATTCAGAAGGTGTTCTTCCTTTACAGAGAAGTTAATAACATGTGTATATCGCCACGCAAATGCACATTTGAACAATAAATATAATTGAATTGAAATAATAGCTTTAAGTCGAGCATTATTATACTGCAAAATGTTCTTAGGTACAAATCGTAGACGCCGAGCTAAATCTGGTAGATTAAGTATAATGTAGCCTTGTTACGTAGAAAATATTCTATTGCGAACGTATGGGGGATTATGTTAGAATGTATGACAAGAAAGTATAATAACAAATGTAAATTTATTTAAAAGGTATAGGAGGCATGTAAATTGTGTGCAATTTGAAAGGGGAAAAATGCAAGATTCTAAATTTTATAAATATATAGTGTTCAGTGCACACTTTCCAACATAGTTGAAACGTGTTTATGAATTCGGTTTGTCTGTCCGTGCTCTAACTCGTGTAAATGTACTCGTATTGACGTGCAATTTATATATGGTATTGATTTTTACTACGGCATGCTCGGTATTGAAATTGAAGTATGTAGTATTTATAGTTCATTTACAGAGCCACTAAAAATAATTCTTTTAGATTGCGGCCTATAGAGAAAAATCGTTTGCGGTGTATTTTAATGATGTTAGTGTGTTTCAAACATATTGAATTTAATATACATAACTGAGGTGCATTACAAGATGCTTAATATAGATTGTGGAGTACATAGCATTCTCCGTTTATTTACAGGGACAAAGAAAATAATTAGTTTACACTACTGATTATGAACAATAATTGATGGAAATGCGTTATTAGTTGCCGCACGCGTTTTTAAATTTAACTAAATTTTTGCATATCGTTTGGTGTGTATATATTCTATAGATCATACTCAGCGCTGCACAAAATATATCGAGTACATTGCCTTTTATTGACAGTAATTGTCGAATGGAAATTTTCAACTGTGTTATGCGCTTCCTAACTAAACTAAATTTTAGCCTGTTATGTGATATATATATATACAAATCATATACAGGACTGCACAAGAAAATTCGGATATTTTTTCGGTTATTAATGGTAATTACTGACATAGGGTTTTCAAATATGTTATGCGTTTTCCAAATTGTTTATTTAGACATCATCTTCCACCTTATTAATCTATGAAGTTTTGTTACAATATTCTGAATGTGTTTCATAATAATTTTTCATTCTAGTTTTATTTTATTTTTTTAATTATGCATTTATAAACTTAATTTGCAATGTCTTATATTCAGTATTTTTAGTTAAATCTAAATAATTTATTTTAAAAAACATACTCTGACTTCATAAAAGTAATTACTGAACTGTTGTGAAACCAAAATAACATTTCGTAAGGAAAGTATTTTCCGCTTTATTGTGTCGTCGAACAACATGTCTCATCACTTTCACAATTTTGGAGCGTTTTTCGCAGTAACGGTAATAAAAGGCTATAAAATCATTGCTTTTTTAACATATGACCCACCAATATGCGTCCGTTAAGAAAAGAAATATCGTCTTTTTCAAAAATTAAAATGAATTTGCTTACGAGGCAAAACTAATAAAATTTTCATTGTAAATTCATGAAATATTAGAATGATATTCATTTAATTAAGAATCTACGAACATATCTACGAAACTATCTACGAAAATATAATATAGCAAAGAACGAAAATATACAATAACGTACTCCGAGTTACTCAGGATTCCTTATCAGTAGAAAAATCAAAAATCAATATATTTTCGAGACTTAAAGAAACATTAATGAAAAAAAAAATTTTTGCTGCAACTGATTTTTGAAAATATTTCGGAGTAGTTTCTAATAGTCTATTAATCAGTTTTTCAAACCGGAATATCGGTTATTTGAAAACTATTAGTTTTCAATTAAGCAGGTTCAGATGTGTAATTGAATTTCTGCATTAAATATTAACAAAATATTATTAATTATCATGTTAATGTTAATGATGTTAATTTATCATGTTTGTTGAATATTTACATGAGAATTATTAGCATCCGAAAAACCTATATTCCAGGTTGATAAAATTGATTAATACACTATAAAAACTTTTCGGAAACGTTTTCGAAAATCAGTGGCAGCAAAATATAAATGCTTCTTTAAATCTCAAAAGTATGTTGGTTTCCGAGGTTTCTAAAGATAAAGAATGCTTTTTGGAATTGCGTATAACTCAGAAGAGGCTACTGTACATTTTCGTTCGTGATTATAATATATTTTCCTAGACTAAAAAACATCTGACTCTTTTTACAGTCTAATCTTAGTTTTAAATAAATAATACAATTTAATATTAATGATAAATACAAGCCAAGTGAAATAATCTCAACAGTATTTTAAAAAACTAAACATAAACCCCAAACCCAAATTCTAATTAATTGTATAACTGCGTGGAATAAGGGCCTATGTTACAAATTTTGAAAAGTTGGGTTTTGTGTTAAAAAAGGGCTTATGTGCAATTATTGACTATTACGCATTGTTAAGAATTGCAATTTAATAATATATAAGTATAATTTAAATTTAAAAATTAAAAAAATGAACTAAGAATAATATTAGCACTTTCTCTATACACGTAACTAAATTTTTATTACCCGTCAATACTCAGCATGAAGACAAAAATGAGGGGCAATTAAAATCGGAAGAAGGGCCTATGTTGTACTAGGTGTTCAGAACATCGCTAATCAATGATATTAATAGTTTATTCCTAATTCTGTAAAATTTAAAATTTGTAACATAGGCTCTTCTTCCAGATACCTATTCAATTAGAATTTGGTTTATAAGCCCAAATTTTAATGAACATATTTTTGAGTACTTTTTGTATTGTTTAGAAAATTCTAAGCTCCGTAAAATAGTTAATAAATGTAAAATAAGCTAATACTTTGTTGACCGTTTCATAATACAGGCCTCCCATTGTCTATTTTTTAATACCAGTATTTCCGAAATAGTTTTTCGTGATATTTTTTTACAACATTTGCAGCGGAAATAACTTTTGATGCAGATTTCAACAAAATATGCAAGAAGACGGTAGCTTTTTGAAAAAAATAGTACTCGAAAAACGGTCCTGGATTTTAAATCTCCTCTCTGACCCATAGATATGACAGGTGTCTTTACAATTTAAAGAAACAAATCCTGGTGTAAAGAAATTATGGTTTATCCAACATCAGTAATTATCAAATATAAGTAGACATTTACCAGAATATCGATGACTAAGGTCTTCCACTCTGATGCTGATTTTGCAAAAAAAAAAAAAAAAAAAAAAAAAAAAAAAAAAAAATGTCCACATTGGGTTGATTTCTTTAGAAATCTACCTATCACAATGACTTCGCTTACATATATATATATATATATATACCGGGTGGCCAGGAATTAAAAACCCCTAATCTGAGCTTCCTATATATCGAACCTATATATCAGTGTAAAGTAGAGTTGCAAAGGCTAGGAAAAACCCGGTTTTAACCTGGAAATAAACAGGGTTTTTTGGGAATAAACTTGGTTTTTGGGGAATAAACCTGGGAATAAACCAGGTCTATTGGAAATAAACCTGGGAATAAACCAGATTTTTGCAACTCTAGTGTAAAGGCTTCAAATTTTCTGATCATACTATTGAAAATATGGGGAAACTGATTAGGCAAAAAAAAAATTAGTTCCAGAAATACCAATATATAGCGCTGTAAAATGTAAATATGGGAAAAATGGCAGTTTAAAAGTGAAAGTGAATGCATCAAGGCCACGGCAGATTCTGTGGAGCGATGAGGCCAATTTCCACTTTAATAGAACAGTGAGCACCCATAATTGTAGCATTTGGGAAACTGAAATACCCGGTACCTTCCAAGAAATTTTCTCCAGTCACCGAAAGTCATGGTCTGGTGTGGATTCACAGCCACATTTATTCTTCGATCCATTCTATTTCGAACAGGCTCTTCGAATAGAATGTTTTTCATGGTCTTCGCAAAGGCCCTCTGACAGGCATTGTGGCGGCCAACAGGTTCAAAGTGATGTTCGAAACTTTTGCTGTTCCTAATTTTCAAGAGCAGCTATGTCTTGACTCAATTACCTTTATGCAAGATGGAGCGCCGCCACACATTTAACTCTGTGTACAGCAGTTTCTTCGGCAACGTTTCACTAATTTCAGGGTAATCAGTCGTGCGTTTCGGACAACATGGTCATCTCGTTTTCCGGATCTCTTTTCACTGATCCGTGTAATTTTTGGATGGGGGGATACTTAAAAAACCTTGTTTATCGAGGGCGTCAGATAACCTTGGCAGACTTGAACTGAAAGTATCACTCTGCATGTGAGAAGTATCTCAGTCGACCAGTTACAATCCGTAGTTGAACAAGTTGACCACAGAGTGCAGATTTTAAATCTCCAAGAAGAAAACCATATTGAGCAGCATTCCCTCAGTTTTTTTCCTCAAAAGGTACTTGTTACATGAATGTTTGGTACGTTCACATGTGTTTTTTTGTGTCTTTTCAACATATACCCAGTTGTACAGCGCCATATATCGGTTATTTCTAGAACTAGTGTTTTTCTTATAATCAGTTTCCCCATGTCTTGAATAGTATGTGTTCAAAATTTGAAGCTTATACACTGAGTAGTTCAATAAATAGAGAGGTCGGAGTAGAGATGTTTTAATTCTGACAATCCTGTATATATATATATATACAGGACATAACTTATTGCAAAAATTAACCATTGAAACAGAAGCAAATGACCATATGCAATGAAATTATTACCCCATATAGCACTGTCAAATTACACATTATAAAACATAGTCCTAACAAATGAAGTATTATTTATTCAAAAAGTGAAACATAAGTAAAAACACAAATGTAGGCTTATAATGTAATTTACTTTTTCAAGGGCTGGGAAACCACATTATAAGCAAAGAATGATTGTTTTCTGTAATTGACACCAGTTTAATGCCAAAATTTGTGCCAATTCCAAGCGCAAACAATCATTGGAAAGAAATTGAAAAACAAGGATACCTTTGAAAATGGAACACTACAAATCATACCAACAATGTGATATAGAGGGAAGAAAATAAATACATGTATAAACAAATAAATACAAAGGAAGACAAAGAAAATCTATACATTACAACATCATTTAGCCATAATCCGAAGCCAAATTATGCAAAGCACATGGTAAAGTGAGTAAGTGAATTCAAAAGTACAGGTTAAATTACAGTTAAAGAGCTAACAGTAGCAGTTATTAATTTAACCACTGAGATTTTAACTGTTACTAATTTAAAATATAATAAATACAAATAAAATAATATAAAATCTATAAATTCATTTACTAAAAATATTTTTTAACTTAAATAAATTTAATATATATAATATATTATTGGAAAATTAAAAAAATTCACCTGTATTCAAAGTTTCAAGAAAAAAAAATTTTGGATTATTTATTTGGAGCTGCCATCTATATTAATAATATGAAACAATAACTAAAGAATAATAGTAATAGGTTTTAGATCATTATTGTGTATTGTGTATATCATTTTAACTATATATACGATCATGATAAAGTACTAAATATTCAACCAGTTCGAAAAAATAAAAGACAATGCATTGTTCTTGAAAATGTCTTGGATTATTTCGTTAATCAAGAAGATCCAATAATTCGTTCGATAACTCGGTCCTATGAAAATCCAAATAACAGTACGGTCAGTGACGCTAAATTTTTTGTTTATTATTTATACATATTAAATTTCTTCGACTTCAATTAGATATTTAGTGGTTGTTTACTTTGATAAGCGAGTAAATTAATTTTGTTGGTATTCAGTGAATGGTTTGACCTAGTTTGAACGTCGGAAATATATTATAGCTTTAGTATCATCATATGTTATTGTCTTGCTGCATCACTATATTGTCCAACATACTCGATTAAATAAAATAAATTTGGACAGTGCATTGATCTCGCTAACATCTTGGATGCGTTACTTAATTAATAAACTCCAGTGAGTCATTAAAAATAATGGCCTTTGAAAAACCAAACAATACATTAATACATTGTAAATTCTTTTGATTTCGATAAAATTTTTACATTGTTAATTGAGAAGTACTAAAATTTTCGATGGCATACATTGAATAGTTTGGGTTCAAAACTCGTTCCAAGGTCCAAAATATAAAACATATTCATTTTTAACTACATTTTTGATTTGCTTAGTACCCATTCAATTACGAATTTAACATTTCTCCACAAATTAACTCTCTCGCCAAAATAGCGAACTTAGACCTGTTTGTTTAATTTGTATTACATCTGATGTTTGTGACGTTAAAAAAAATCAGTCTGCTATTTTGACTTAGACAAAAGTATTTGTTTAATTTTCCGTCAATTTTATGGTTTGCATAAATACGTCTCCACAAAAAATAGTGAATTTTAGCATTAATACCACATATCTTCCATTCTCAAAAATGAATGCTTAACTGGACATTTATTTTGATATTCAAACATAAACACATCACTCACATTATCGTCATCACACAGAGGTTTTAATTATAATCAAGATAATCTCTTTTTAAATTGATCCCAAAATGGCGGCAGCTGAATAAAAAAGACATTTAATTCACCGAATTTGTGAGAATTTTTTTTTCAACCATTGCAACAAAACGAGATTCTTTTAGCCAGAAGCAATGTAAAAACTGAAAACGGAGAAATAATAATTTTAAAACTATGAGGCAGAAATGCAAATATTATGACCATGTTAAAATATTTAAGATTCTTAGAAATATTTTCTCGTCAGTCTAAAAATTTGTTAGTCTTTACATGTTTTACGAAAAAAATTGAAATTTGTATTCTACTTTTTTCAAGAACATTTTTTCATTTAAAATGTAAAATCATTTAAAAAATATTAATTCATAATGAGTAGAAAAAAAGATATTTTCCTTGTTTCTCAACGATGAAAGACTGTGGTAAAAATGTTAATTAATCTAAGACAAACATGTGAATTTTTATTTACTTTTTGAGAGTATTTTTATTTTTAGAGCAAACATAATACAATGAAATTTCTGAAATATAAGTATGGATTATGTAATAAGAAAAGCCTTCTAGATGAAAGCAAATGAAAGCTTAATTATTGGTATTTTTTGTTTTATAAGTTAAATAACTGAAACAAATCACTTAAATCGTTTACCAATTTAAGTAGCCTTAATTTATTTTCCGACTAGCGAAGCTTTGCCCACTTCGCTGGTTGGCTTTGCAAAACGAACCTAGGAACCTGGGGTTGGGGGTCTCACTGCCTTTGGCATTGTACCCCCGTGTGGAGTGCACCAGCTCCGATATCGAATCAGGCGAAACGCAAATTATTAGGAAATTGTCACCATCGTCGTTCACGTTCCTATTGGAACAAATTTGGAAATCTTCCAAATTGAATTTAATCACGGCAGTACTAAATTTTACCGGGGATGTCTTTCCGTTTCAGAATGAAATTGTCAAAAAGTCGCCCCGAAACGTGAAAAAACGCTAAAAGACGAATAAAAGAAACAGAAAAATGCAAAATCGCAGAAAACAAAATTTACGAAATGGAGCTAAAAGATTGAAACCAGAATCATTTTACGAATGTTTAAAAATCGCCACGAAACACTAAAAAACTCTAAAACTCCCATAAAAAATCGTTCAAAATTTCAAAAATCACAGAGGACAAAATGTACTGTATTATGCTCATTAGATTGAAAGTGGATTGCTTTAAGAATGTCAAAAAATCGCGACTAAACGCAAAGCAAATGCTAAAAATCTCATAAAACACAGAGGACAAAAATTTATTATACTAGGCTGATTGTGAGATAATGATAGAGATAGGAGATATCCAAACAGAACTGAGATTGAAACTGAATTCCTTTAATGCTTATAAACAAAATCGCCGCGGAATGCGAAAAAGACTCTAAAAATTGCGCAAAAATATCGCGAAAAAATAAAAAATCGCTGTACGATTTCCGAATAAACTTCTTTAAAAAAAAAGGACAAAATTTATTGTATTGGGCTTTATTGTATTGAAACCTGATTCCTTTAACTAATGTGGAAACATCGCTGTGAAATGCGAAATAACACTAAAAATCGCATAAAATATCGTTAGAAATTCAAAAAAAAATGTACAGGACAAAATTTACTACAGTGACGAAATACACGGGAATCGAATTACTTTTAAGAATGTACACACACACAAAAAAAAAAAAAAAAAACTCTGAAATGCGAAAAAACACTAAAAAATTCATATATAAAAATTCGCCGCGAAAAATTCAAAATGTCTGTACGAATCGAATAAATCTTATTGAAAAGAGGACAAAATTTATTACACTGGGCTAAGAGATGAAAGCGGGATTCCTTTTACTAATGTGAAAAAAATCGTATTGTGAAAAAGTACTTCATTATTATTCACTTCTGTAGCTTCTGACAAAATGACTGGTTTTTACCTTAACCTAAATTAGCATAACTGCATAATAAATAATATCAAAACTTGCTAAATATAAATACATCATGCATCTTTATTATTCCAACGTTGCACGGCTAACATATTAAAAAATAACAACTTGCACGCTTTGAAACGTATCATCGAAATGGAATTTTTTCTCCGTTATACGAGTAACTAGGATACATTTATTCGCAAATAGATATTTTACTTTTTTTTTTTAGAAATGTTTTACTCAACTAAACTCTATTTGAAATAAATTCCTGTCATATTATACATGTTTCTAAAGAAAACTAACTAACTATCTGTGACTCAGAGTGTAGGAATTAATTGTTGGAAATCGGTAAGGTGAAAATACGCGTATGAAAGTTTATAAACGCCTAGTTTCTTCCTTTATTCACAATTAGTTGAGGATTGTAAGTTTTTAATATATTTACTCCTCAGATTTTGAATAAATATTACAAGTACATAATGGAAGGTAATTAACAACATATGCTCCTCAATACTACAATTTATTTCGTACCATTTATCAAAAATGTCATAATACAGAGCAGTCCTCGCCGTCATGATCTAATTTAAGATTAATTCAACGGAATAAATTTTACTAAAATGCGAATTATTGTATTTTGCCTTTAAAAGCATATTTCCATTAAGGAAGATTTGCTACATTATTTTGTACTTATTAATCAAAATATGATGCTCATAAAATGAAAAAGAAAATACTTTTTAAATTTATTAAAAGGTATCATTGTGCCTATGTTATTCTGATAATTACAAATTCAAATAAATATATGTATAACTAAATTAAATTAATATGCTTTTCCGAAGCTTTTATCTGTTTCTTCCTGCCAAATTAGATAAAATAACTTTATAGAAGAATTTTTTTAAATCGACATGTTCATTTGTCATTTACACACACGCACATATATATAATACGACATTCATTTCCATGCGTAGGATTTGTATTACATTAGGACGAAATAATTTTTAAAGTACTATAAAAATTCTTTTCAATTCTAGTACTAATCCTAACATTTTAAGTGTCTAATACAATTACAGAAAAGCTAATAGCAGTCATCAGAATATAAATATTTCTGAAAATAGATCAAAGACTAATTTATATATTTTTAAATAAAATATTTGCCATACAACATGCGTTCATTGATTAAGTAATTGAATGAATATTACATTTTGAATTTACATTTTAAAGGGGCCCAACTTTGAAACGACTGAAGCTTTTCCTTACAGTTTTTTTTCACCAGTTACATTATTTATTACGTTATCTAAAATTAGCACAGATCCTTTAAACCACCTCAGCTGCTTTTGCTCCTACATTAAACTAAAACGGTGGAATATGTCGGAATTGTTAGTTTTTTCCTACCAGACATTCCACTTTCTTTAGCTCTGAAGTTTCACAAACAGTCTTCATATCTGCACAATTCAAGGCGTATTTTAAATCCCAACACTTATAATCACTTTAACTTACAACATTTTAACACTTTCACTTGTAATACTTTACTGATCCAGTAGCGTAGTGAAAGGGGGTATCCATTGTGTACAGAAAACCTTCGAAATATAAAACAAAAAATGAAAAGAAATTACAATTCTTATTTTTAAAAAAATAAGTCTTTTCTTTGTTTAAATAGGGTGTATCTTCTTTTTGTTGATCATTACCTAATTCCCAAACCGTTAGCTTTAAAAGTATAGTTCTACCATCAAAACTGTTTTAAATAGTGTTCTTCACAATGAATGAAAATATCTTATAAAATTCCACTTACGTCAAAATAGTTATTTTTTTAAAGTTTCGACATTTAAATTTGTATGCGGTCCCTGGGTCCTACAAATTACATTTAGAAAGATCTTCTCCATTCTTTAATAAGTAAAATGGTAAAAATACAATTCTTCTAGGACCAAAATGTACCGAGTTATGATACTTTTAGTTTTATAAATTGTCACCTTTTTCTGTACTAAAAACGCTTTTTCCATATTTCGTGCCAGAAAACGTCGAAAACTCACACATTCTAAAGTATTTATATATAGGTAAGTTTTGATCGTCGAAGAATGGAAATTTGGCTTTTACTTGTTGCAAAATAAAGAAAGTTTTCTAAATGAAACTTATAGAACCAACGGATCGTATACAATTTAAAATTTCTTAACTTTTTTAAAAATAACTATTTTACATGAAATGTATTTTCTAATGCCGAAGAACAACATTTGAAACATTTTTGCAACTGGAACTATTACTAAAAAACTGATGGTTTATGAATTAGCTATAGGTCAATGATAATAAGGGGCTTCTTGTACGCAGCCAAAGAAACAGACAATCCACAATATGTTCACCCCTCTTGACAGGTAAATGATAAAGATTTCCACCAATTGTCAAACTGCCATGTGATTAGGGTAGGCTGAAAAGATGCCGGGAACTGTAGAGTATCACTGCTTGTCTCTTTCATTGGCAGCGACCATCTATATATTGATAGATAAATAGTCGTTTCAAACTTATCTCTTTACTACGATATCTTTAATTTTATTAAGACTGTAATATGTATATATATTTTTTTTGTTATTTTGATCTATCAAAAGCCAACTTTTTAATTGCGATCGATATTTTTGATTCCTCAATACTACTCAAGTAGATACAACGATTATTCATATTTCTACAAAAATCACCTGAAATCACATCAAATTTGAAATATTGACTGTCTGTCCAATCAAATAAAAAACATTTAAGGACTTAAACATCTAGAAATATTTTTATCATTTTGAATTTTTAGAAAAAGTCAAAAGCTGAATGCATATTGTAGTGCGTCGAATGGACCAAAAAGGGACAAAATCTGTCATTCCAGTATATCTGTTGTCACGGAAGCAAATTTCTTTCCATTTATAAATTATCATCTTAAAATTTTAAATTCTTTTCCCTTGCAACGCACAGTGGCAAATTTCTTCAAAAACGTGGCAACTTGTATATTTTGCTGCGTTTCGGAGTCTCTTGTGAAAAAAAACTAATAGTCAGAATGGGGAATTACGTTAGTAAATAACTGAGAGGGGAGGGGGTGGGTATTTTATGAAAAGTACTGTTCGTGGGTACCATATTATGTAATTTTATGAATCTCAATGCAAATTTCAAGCCATTTCCTGAATTTATTGAGTGGAATAATCGAATAATGATATAATAAAACAGCATTTGTTTTCTAAAAAGAAAAAAACACACGAAAACAAATTTGTTTCTGCTGAAGAGGTAATGTTAAAATTTGTTTTTCGCAATCATTATTTCTCTAAAATATGGTGGATTGTCGAGCCTTTTACAGAAAGATGTGTATAGAAACATGAAATTATAAAAAATAAAGAAATAAAAGAATTCAAAAAGAAATAAAAAGAAAGTAAAAATAATAGAACGATACTGTTTACACATAATGTGCAGAAAGACATGGGATTTTTTGATAGCGAAATATAAAATATTGCCAAAATAGCTGAATTTGTCACCAACATTTAGCACTGTAGCTGTCCCAATGTTGCTACCATTCGCTTTTTAAGCCCGCGTGTGACAGAAAATACAGCCGAAATCAGCGTCTGACAGATATTCGGACTAATGAAATCTGTCAAATTGATTATTTGTAAGCATAGTTACGTTGCGAACTGTTATGTACAACTGTACAAACGGCTGAAATAACTGAAACGCCACTTGAGTTCGGCAAACATAATTATAATTTGGCCAATAAAATTTTCGTAATTTTATGGGGACTTTTTTTAAAATATATATATATACTTGCAATGAAAACTGATAGATACTGTTAGATTTTCTAAAACACAATTCATTAAAATACACTAAAAAAGTATCCCTGAAACAATCAATTTTTAGCGTAATAGTGAAAAAAGTTAATTTTTTAACTATTCAGCATCTTGAAATTATAAGCTAAAATATACCATTTTATATTTAGGCTACGCAAAAAGAATGAACCTGTCTATACTCTTAATTGTTTAAAAACAATTCATGACTCAAGCTTATTTTTGCTTTCTATACTCTTATAACTGATTTCAATTGCATTTAAAGTCTATCAACTATTTTAAAAACCTGAATGATGCTTATCATGAATTATTACTAATTTTTAATATTCGCTTAGCTTAAGTCTAGAATTTGAATAACCTATTTAAAGTTTATCATTTAAAAAAATATTTTTCATTATCACTTCGGTTTGAATTTTTCAAAACATTTACCATCATTACATTGAGATTTATTTTTAAATAAAGTTTTTTATTTGCAAACACAGTTGTTTATTAAATGAGAGTAATATTTAATTCCGTTAATAACTTACAGTCACGTGCTTTATTAATTTATGAAGCAGTTTTAATTAAACCTTTATATTTTAAATTATTTCATGATATCTCAACTTTGTTCATTCAAGAATAATTTAAAACCAAATATTTCACGATCTTTTAAACTTTTTGAATCAAGCATTACCTTATTTTGAATTATTTGTATGTATACATCATCATACTTGTGAAACCTCACCTTTCATTTAAGTGATTCATTTATGCTTTCATTATGCTTAATAACTAGCATATCGGTAACACAATTAATTATTATGTAACAGTATTAATAACTACAGTAAAAGCAGGATTTTTTTTAATGCGTTTATTATGAGGTAAGATATTTTTTACACAAGACATTCCTATACATATATATTAGATAGCTTTCATTAGAAAAAGTTACCTATTGCAGCCGTTCGGAGGAAGGCAATTCCAAAATATTTTGGTATATTTTCACCGATCATGACCCCCAGGCCAACCGCCCTCCGTTCAAATGATGATTTGTATATATATATATATATATATATGGGTATATATATATGATATATCTGGCATATGTCATGCTGTAACTCTCTTATTTATGAACTGATATGCATGTGACTTATGTGTACATAACATACCAAGGTCTTGACCGAGTTCCTTGGCCAGCTTCATCCGCCATCTTGTTTCAAAATGGCAGCAAGTTAAATTTTTTTATTTAAAAAAAATTATAAAAGTAGGAAAATTTATAAATTGAAAAAGTTGTTTTCGTTAAGTGTTAGATCGTGATACAAGATTTCCGAAACATTTTTTGTTTTGGCTTTATCTTAAAAAATGGCTTAGATATGGCAATTTGAATTTCTAGGATGCCTGACATTTTGAAACAATCTGATTTTTGTTCTGCTGTAACTCTCATGCTGAAATTCGCATTCAAATTCAGTATTAACGAAAACCGGGAGTGAATCTTCCATAATCAGGTTCCAAGCATTTTAGCTTCGGGTGTTTGTGTAAAATGAGTTGAATTTTTAAAAAACATGTTCTATGAAAGCTACCTTTTCCTCCCGGTACAGGCTGGAAGGACTTTTTTAATTCGCCTTGTTTCATATTAAAATTTAACTATTTTCATTGACATTATTCATTATTGGTCAAGTATGATTCATTATTTGTCGTTATACATTTTCAAATAAACTCAAGCTTAATTTTGAAATGTATATATATTTTTTTAATCTGGAAACAGATTCTAATATTTCTATACAAGAATATAATACAGGATGATCCATAAGTCAGAAAATAAATAAAAATTCTCAAATTCGAAAGTAAAGACAATAGAACGATACTGTTTACACATAATGTGCAGAAAGACACGGGATTTTTTGATAGCGAAATATAAAATATTATCAAAATAGCTGCATTTGTCACCAATATTTAGCACTGATGTAGTTATCCCAATGTTGCTGTCATTCTCTTTTTAAGACCTCGTGTGACAGTAATTACAGCCGAAATCTTTCTCGGTACTCTGCAGTGTATATTGCTGCGTCTAACAGATATTCGGAATAATGACATCCGTCAAATTGAACATTTGTAATCATAGTTAAGTTGCGAACTGTTCTGTACCGCTGTTCAAACTACTTACATAACTAAAACGTCACTTGTGTGTTGCAAATATAATTACAATTTGGCCGATACAATTTTTCTAACTAAACTTCCCAGGACTTCTGTATATTTCAGTTTAAACCGCACTGTATTATAGTCTATAATTTTTTAACTATTAAATACATATTTCTTTTGCGAGTTATAATTTATCGAAGAATAGTTGAAAAGGAGAACATTTTTGTGGCTTGCATAATGTAATCAATGATTTCGGTCCACCTAAGTTATCATTACAACATTCTTGAGATGTAGTGTTCTATATCGATATAGGTATCTACAAGGTGTTCAGAAAAAATGACTACAATTTTTCAAAGGGAATAACTAAAAAACAGTTGGCAATAGAAATGCACAGTAGAATACTTATTGAATAGTACAGTACTTTTAATAGAAAAATAGTATCTTTTTAACCGTTCATAACTTAAAATTTAGTTACAAATCTTACAAAAATATAATGTAGTCCAAAAATTCTAATGTACGATGTTTTAATTTTATCCAAGTCAATATAAAGCATTGGTACACGGGGCACAGTCCTCGTACCGGGCGTACTACTATTTTCGAATTGTAATCATCTTCTTATTGAAACTCGGAATTTTCATCATAAATAAGGCAAAAATTACTATTCGAAAATAGTGGTGAATGTATGCCCCGGCTCCCAGAAGTGCTTAGTTGGGCCCTAATTATATCTAACATTTGCGATGTCATGGAATATAATTCCAACAGAAGAAACATTGTTGCCAACTTAGGCCGTTCGGGCTAAATCTACCCCACCTCACCGCCTTCCACGGAAAAAGTTACTTTCAGGCACTAGCTCAATAAGCTCATTTAAATATTGCGTCTTTAGCACATTTCCAAAGCAGTGCTAAAAGTCGGACTATAAAAAGATACTAGGAATTGATAAAATGAAGCTCAATTAACAACCCCTTTTACCTAGTTTTGTGCCACTGTTAGCCCTTTTCTGGATTGATTAGTTGCTAACACTGTTAAGTCCACTGCTTCAAGGGATACACCATTTTTCCACCAAAAACTTGGTATAGTTGAACAGTGAATATTCATATTTTTAACTAACAAAAAATACAATTTGAAACGACAAAGAAGGATTTTAACATATTCTAATGTATTCACATCGCGCGTTCACATCATATTAGAAACTGATGCATGTTCTAATACGAACATGTAATTATTCCCAGCACAGACAAGAACGACAAACTAAGCAACCTTCTAGAATTGCCTCTCTATATATTTTAACGTTTCTTACGGATTGCGATTCTTGTAGGATGCAGCGCCGTCTCTTTGCGAAATTTATAAATAATTTTCAAATTATATATGTATTCAAAATTTAATTTTGTTTCTTTAAAAATTCTGAAAACGCTACATTTCTATCACATACCGTTTTTTAGTTATTGAAATTCAAAATAGGCTTGTCATTTTTGGACACCCTGTAAATAAAATAAAAAGAATCATAATTTAAGAATAATGACGTGGTTTCCTAGATTTCTATATATGCAATGCATAAAAATTCCATTTCAATGCTTTCAAATTATTTATGTAGTTTAAAACATTTTATGCAATTGTCTCATGTATATAAATTGCGCGAGAGATATGTTAGCATTAAAAATAAATGGCAGTATAATTTAATGTTCCATGCATGTAGTCAAAAAATTGAATTTATGAGTAGTATTTTATATTTCCTCTATATCTCTTTTGTATATATTCATTTTAAATTCAGACGTAATCTCTTAATTTACAGTAAATGTGAAATGCATCGTATAAACTCTTTTTCATTACACAAAACATAAATTATTATCGCTAACTTTTTTAAATTTTGTAATTGTAATATCAATACAAGGATAAGTTCTTATACATTACACAAATGCATTTAATCGAAATATGTCACCAGGGAAAAGTTAATTTGTCAGAATTTAATGCAATTTTAAATCCTTTGTTCAACAATGAAAAAAGAATCAAATTACTTTATATGAGATAGGGTGAATAAATAAAGTATTTTTGAAAGTATTAAATATTCGAATTCTAAAAATATAAATGCAGATTAAATTTTAACGCAAGATTCAATAAGAGGATTTTATCTATTTATATTTTAAATAAATATAGTTCAACAAAATAAAGAAGGTTTCACAAGGAACACTGCATTACTGGAACTGAATATGCATGAACTCATACGAAATTCATGTTTCAAGATTCTAACTTTCCATTTGTTGCATGCTGAAGTGTTAATTACTTCATAAATATTCAAAAGCTACGCTTACTTCAAAGACAGGTTATAACATCTGTATATCGTTATGCAAATGTGAATTGGAACAAGAAATATAATTGTATTGAAATAATAGCTTTAAATACAATATTATTATACCGAAAATTATATTTAGAAGCATATCATAACTTTCAATCAAGATTTGGTAGCTAAAAGTCATAATTATGTGCAAAATATTCTATTGTAAATGAAGAGAAACATTTTCCAATAATATACATAAAGAGAATATAATAAAAGATGCGTGTTTATTTAAAACACATAATGCAAATTTGTGAAAAGTATAGAATATCGTGTATAGTAAAGTTTTTAAACAACGAAGTAACATTTGAGCATGAAAGTGGTTGTGAAAATACTGTCTACCGTTTCATACTTATATTAAACTATTTATACTCTACAAAAATGCAAAATTTTGCAGCTTATACGTAATTGAGTTACGTTGTTTTTCAACGCAATTATGTACAAGATATTCTATTGTAAATGATGAGAAACATTTTCGAAAAAATTGATTAGGGCACTTCGTGGGGCATTTCAGAGCAATAGTTTAGTAGACGAAACCCAATGCCCTCAAAGAGTTGAAGCATCATATTATGGAAATTTGTAATAACATCGTTCCTTTAACCCGTAACTGCTGTGACAAAAAATGTCGCATAGATACTGTCAGCGGTCTCTGAGACCGCTTGATTGAAGGATGAATAGAAAAGGCTTGATTAAATCATAGGATACTGTTTCTGTACTAAACATGTGTTATGTACTGGACTATTATAATTAAAATTCACCTATTCAGAAGTCTCTAGCGATAGTACTAGGGTAAAACAAAATTTTACTAGTATCTATAAGAAAACTGAAAATTACAAGTTAATCTGTGAAAATAGAAAATGCAGCTGTCTGTGAGGCCGCTAATAGCAGTAAATGCGATCAGGAATAAATTTATATATCTACTCCATTACTGTCAAAAAGTGGAAGGCAATCCATTCAAGCTCCGAGACAGTCAGTTCTATTTTTTAGTTTAAGTTGTGTTACGTTAGAAATATTTTACCTTTTCATGAAATAAGAGTTCAAGTTTTAATTAGTCATAACTTCCTTAAAAATCTTCGTATAGAAACAAATTTCTCTACATTTTTGTCTTTTTCCTGTCGATATGTCACAAAAACTGCCAATTGAAACTTCAACGTTGACCCTCTCCCCCCCCCCCCATTTCAGGCTGTAATTGCCGCCGACTCAAATTTGTATAACCAGATGAAGTCCACTTTGATTGATTAATAATAATAATTCCTCGTTTTCCAAATCTCCAGTGTATTTACCAGATAAAGGTATGTAAAGAAGGCTGTGAATTTTGGCGGGTCCTGTATAAAATGCCATTCTTCTGTGCGTCGTACGCATCAAAATTCATAAATTAGTGGTCAAGGAAGGTTTGTCAGACGGTGTGTGGACTGTAACTTTGAATCGAAACATTTAAATTTTTATTCCAAAAAAAGATCTGCGAAATGGTTCTCTTGTAAAGGAAATAAGGCCATCAAGAACAGCGATAGTACGACGGTATGGATTCGTTTTCCCGATTGGTTCTTATTCTGTTGCGGATACTATTATCAATGTAACTCACTGGTTTAGATGAACAGACAGAAATACAGGGTGGACATAAATTAGTTGGGATAAAGGATTTATTATGCGTAGTAATACAGCTAAACACGAGAGTGCACATGATTATAAAATAATTCAACACACGGAATTCAACTTTTTTCAAATATTCAATACGGATGCACTTCATTACTCTCCAAATGTCTCATTGATAAATCGGTTATTGAAAATTGGTAATTCAGCTTCCTCCTTACGTACTGCATTACTGTTCCATTTGGCAGCACGTTTTTTGTATTCTCGAGCGAAAATTACGTTGCACTGCCACAGCATAATGAGTTTCATGAAACTATATACAACATTTTCTTTTTTCAGCATCCTTATAAATTTCTGTCGTTACAAGAACACTCAAGAATACAGAATGAATGATAAAAAATATCCCTGACGGCTCGGCCTACAGACACAGGTAGATTTCGAAGACACAGACCGTGGGGCGCCTCCTTAATGGGAATTGCAGAAGAAATGACTTTTTTGACATGATTTAAATTTTTTTTGCTGTAAGGGTTGGTCCTATAAAACACTTGTCAGTGTAAAAGTTGTAGATAATATTAAGAGTCTTTATAATAAATTTAAGCGGATTTGATATCTTGTGAATTGACAAAGTTATGGATTTTTTCTTCTTAAACCCGTATTTCCCCCCACACACACACACACACTTGAGACCATTTTTAATGATATAAAAAATCTCTGATACATAAATTTTCAGCCCTTTTCCTAGAAGTAATAATAACTTTAAACGGCTCGTATCATAATTACGTATCCTAATTATAAATACGTATCATAATTAATAAGTTATGGGGGTTTTCTGTTTTCACAAAAAGCCCCCCATTTCCCCCCTTTGGTTCGATTTTGCCCATTAACGAACTTGACCGAGATATTTTATGTATCAGTTTGGAAGAGTTTTGTGCAGAATTATTGAAGTTGTCGTTTCCATAAAAAAGTGATATAGATAGATAGATAGATATAATTCCAACATAGGGGAGAAAGTAATAGGTAGTATTTCTTACGAAATCTACCTAAAATCACGATATCTCTCTCACCCAGATGTGGACTTGAAACACATTGCGTCATCTGCAAACTTAGGATACAATACAACTAATCTACCATTGAACTGGTACATTGCAATTAATACTTAGTAAATTATTCAAGTACAAAATAGTGCATATAATTTATATCCATTCTGCACATGTAGATCCGCCGATACTCACAGACATGCACCTGCAGTAGACATCCTGATCTACGTACTGGTCGATCCTTATTCCTAATATAGGTTAATATAAAAATGATAATCTAATTAAAATTATATGACGTTAAAGTCGGAACATTTCGTTGATGTCTTATTCCAATAATTCAACTTTTAATTATAAGCACTATATTACCAACACTGGTGTCCAAAAAACTTTAGTTTAGAAACGAAATGTAAATTTTTTGTCATGGAAATATTTACCCATTTTATTGACAGAGTTTCGTATGCGCAACGCTTGAGATGTCACTTTTGTGTCGACGGTGCTTCTTAGCAACAGACACAGAATGCTCTAACGACTTCAAGGAAAAAACAAACTGGTAGAGATAAATCGATAAAAGAAAGTTTAAATTAGAAACAATAAAGAATCACATTATTAAAAGTAAGAATTTTTTTGTCTTGATTAAATGAGAGGTCCTCAGAGACATGAAATGCAAAAAAAGATTTATGATACAATCAGCAGTCGCACAGTGTTTCGCCTAACACAAGCGAGGTGGATAAAATTATTTTCTCGTATTTTAAGTGTTGGTTGTTTCAATTAAGCAATATTTTCTCCATTTCAAACATCTTTAATTAAAATTGGACAACATTAGTGTGGGTTATTTTTAGGTAAAAAATTTAGGTAATTCTCAAAATGTTATTGGGAGGCAAAACATCGTAGACGATGACCGAGGGTTTTGCCAAATAATATTCTGATCGTCCTATAATTTTATGGGAACAAATGATTATACGAACAGAAACTCGTCAGTAGCCTCGGAGCTGCTTTCACACTTCTGTTTATAGGTACTGTGACCAGAACGTCCGACCAACACATCTCCATTTACTCACAAGAGTTAATGTTGAATTGAAATTAGTGTTTATTGCGAGCAGAATTTGTATTAATCGCCCAACGGTTTTATCCAATATTGCTTGCAGGCTCATTTCAGCCCAAATTTCGGTCACCGAAATGTGCTCTTCTTCACTTTTTTTATAGCTACACTGTAATATGATGGAAACACGTGATGGCCGGCCTTCACAGACCACTTTTTAGTCTGTTTGTATGAATGTGTTGTAGACTGCAAGTCAAAATAATAAGCTAACGCTAGTTAACGTTCTAGAAGTAACTGCGGGATAAGCATTCTTAAACTCGCTTTCGAAGATCTCCATTCTTTCTCTAACTACTTTTGTAACGTTCCTATGTTTTTTTGTAGCATCTACTGCTACAACCGTCATTAATTGTCCTACATTTAGAGACTGAACGAGATCTAACACTTGACCTTTTCTCGTCTTAAACGACAAATCTTGGAATTCCTTTTGCGATCTTCCTGCACATGTAGCATCGTTAGAAGAGGAATGTGGTTGTGGTTTGGAAGTACATACACGAAATTGTATGTTTTAATTTTCTAACCAACTTCAGTTTTTAATCAAGAACAGCTACACTTTCCAGCTGTCAGCCATCTGTTAGCTATTTTTGAAGTGTAGTTGGTTATTTTCAAATTCATTTCTCTTAGTGCCTCATCAGTGACATCACATAGATGAAATTTACTTGAAATAAAGTGGAAAATTTTAAGTTTCTTTCATCTTTCGGATGTTGAGTCATTCTCCCAAAAAACTGAATCTTCGAAATAGAGAACACATTCTCTGATATAAATAAAAAAATAATGTTGAACTCGAGTGCTCTGACTAAAATATATATCACTATAATTATAAATGTCGTAGCTATGACAATTAAAATATTTACCCCGGATACATATGGGTACAAAAATTTACCTAATATCAAAATTGTAAAACTAGGAAAATGTAACCAGTAATTTTGACTGTTTTAAGAGCCTTCTTTCACGTTATTATGATAGCTTTAAGTTTTAAGTTAATAAAACAGAATGTTGTACTCACACTCTGTAACAAAATTCATCATTTAACACTCTAACTTTTGCGACAGAGGTTCGAAATGACGCATAGTTTGTTATGAAATTACATTTACTACCTTATTATTTGCATTTCAATCTCTGGGTCTAATTAATATACGTCTGTAAACACAAAAAATATCATGGAGTCGTGAGTTTGTTCTTTTATTCCGCGGGATTAGGATATTTAAACTGGCTTCCTGCCGGAGTCCGCGACAAGATTTATTTCCCCACGTCTCAGATGGTTCCCTACAATACTGCCTCAGCACTCATGAAGAATTTGGTTACCCTGCCTATTCTTTGTATTTTTTATGACTTTAGCCAGACCACTGGACACATGTTCTTTATTCTGATTTCGTTTGGCAGACCATTATGCGCGTTTTTCTCGTAGGATCGTGGATGGTCCATACTTCGATTTCTGCACTAATATAAGAGACTATAGTTATGTTATAATAATACCGGTATCTGGCATGGTTACTGCATTGATGTAAGTCATGATACATATATATCATGTCTCAAAACCAAAGTATTTCAGTAATATCCAAAGAATTTCCTACTTACATCTACCAATTTACCGCTATTAAATTCTTTTTTGTGGTTTTTTCCATAAATATTGAATTAAGTTAATAGGTACCAGTGGGCGGTAAAGAAACTACTGTTAACTCTTAACTGCTGTTAGCGGTCTCATAAACCGCTGCTTTTTTTAATTTTCGCAGTTTAGCTTATAATTTCTAGTATAACTTTAGATATTGGTAAAATTTTGTTTCGTTTGGAGCCCTAGTACTATCGCTAGAGACTTTTGAATAGGTGAATTTTAATTACAATATTTCTGTACAAAAAGTTCAGTAAAGAAACAGTACCCTCTGAGTTGATCGAGCATTTTATTCGTCTTTTGATCGAGCGGTATCACAGACCTTTCACAGTAGTTATGAGACAATTTCTGTTACAGCAGTTAAGGGTTAACATGGGTATAAAAATAGACAGTACTTAAAACTTCCATACTCTGGCACACACGAAGGTTCTTTTATATTATTCTAAAATATCAATTTAAAAAACGCTGTTACACACCAACAATTACGAAATATAATGCATTTATCTGAATTTAACGAGGCGTTACAATCTAAATACAAAATTCAATTAAACAATTAGATCAACATATATAATTTTAATTAGTAGCTTCAAATATAAAATTTGCTGCATTTCTGCCCAATAGAAACTGACAAGGAATGTCTCCATATTCGAATACACACACAAAAAGTTTTTAATTAGGAATGTTCGTCTCGTGTGGGTATACCTGTTTATGAAAAGGGTTTCTGTGGAATCTCAATTGTACTTCCATAAAAAAAATAAATAAATAAAATAAATAAATAAATATAATAAAATATCGCTATTTAGCGATTTAACATTGATTGGCTGCACAATGAAATATAAAATGTACTTTTTTTGCTCACAGGCTATCAAAGCCTGAGAGCTAATGTGCCCGCCCGGTCTGTATGTACGTACGTATGTACGTATGTATGTTTGTACGTAACACGATAACTCTTGATAGAAATATCCGTTTTGCTTCAAATTTTGTTTATAGATTCATTGTGATAAGGCGCTTCCCTGATTAGTTTTGGGGGTTCAAGAAATTGGTTAAATATAAAGGAAGAAACGGTGGGGGCTAACCCCCCTCCTTAATTTAGATAAATGTGTTTTTCGTACAGAGTTATCTGATTTTCTTCAAATTTTGTATACAGATTCATTGTGGTAAAGAGCTTTTCTGCTTAATTTTGAGGGTTCATTGGTTAAGTATAAAGGGGAAGAAGGGGACTAATCCCTCCCCCCTTAATTTAGATAAAGTTATTAGATTAGGTTTTTCATGCAGAATTAATTTCCTTAAATTTTTTATATATGTTCATTGTAATAAGGCTCTTCCCTGATTAGTTTTGAGGGTTCATTGGTTAATTATAAGGGGTTGGAACGGGTGGGGGGTGATCTCCCCTTAATATATTGTCGATTTCTTTATTTTTTGAGGGAGTATAAAATATAATTAATATGAATAGCCTGTGAGCTCAGTGCCCTAAGTTTAACTGGGCAGTTTTCTTTTTATTATTATCACTAACCTTCAATTTCACGCGTTGAGAAAAATATAATATTTGTATTCTACATGCTGAATCATTTTAAATAAATTTAACTTAAATGAGTGCGTTTTTAAAAATTTAATTTTGACAAATATGTTACTTTTTCATTTATTGAAGTTTAACTATCTTATTATATGCTTTAGATGAAAATTTAAGTTGTTTAAAAATTTTTGGCATTCTGAGTTACTTTTACTAAAACTGAAAAATTTACCTAAACCGTGAAACCACTTGAACTTTCAAAAACACATAGAACGAAGAGTTAAATAAGGATAGGATATGAGTAAAATCTGAAATACTATAAACTGTGTGGCAAGAACATTTATTTATTTAAGCTGATATTAGTTATTTTAAATTAACTTTGTTGTAAAAGTGTAGAAATTTCGAAATATCAAACGTAAAACGAAAGTAATTCTAAAGAAGAGAGAGTGAGGGGGAGGGGTGTCATACCACTTGTATTAAGAATAATGACGTAAGAAAAAACAGATTTTGTTTTACCTAAATACACTTCAATATAGAAAAAATGCTATTTTATGAACGTTAAGCTTGCATTCTGCGCATTAGATGATGTTCCATTTCGAATCTTCCGTACTCTACAAGATAGATCAGTTTAAATAAGTACATTTTTTATGATATGAGTTTTATCAAATACATTAATATTTTCGATTTATTAAATTTATCAACTTTATTATACAGGTTAGAACACAATTTAATGTGTTGAGAATTGTTTTGAAATAAAAAAAATAATAATTGGTTAAATTGGTTAAACCCATCCGTAAAACTTTTTTAAAAAAAGGGTTAAACAAATGATGATTATGAATAAAATCTGAAATAAAATAAACTTTGTGTCAAAGAAAAACTATTTATTTAAAAAAAAATTAAATGATATTTAAATTTAATTTTGCTCTAAAAATACCTCAAAATACCCCCTCTTCCAAAATTACACAAAATTATACAAAATTATACCACTTTGTTATATAGAAATACACAAAAATATTGAAAAAATGCTTCAATAAGAGGTATGATACACACATACTACCATATTTTACTGGTATTTTATACAAGATTGCTGAATCAGTAACTTCACTCGATAAAGGCATTACAATCAAAAACTTTTTCATATTCTTCAAGCACATTAAGAGGGTTTTCACATTCATATCGTTTTAAATTTTGGTACAGTAGTTTTTTAATTCAGTTTTCTCTTCCGTAATATTTGTTACTCATTCTGCATATTCTTTAAAGAAAATCCATATTGTACATGTTGATTCCGAAATATATATAGCATTATTTTAAAAAAAAATGACAGATAACGATTTAATTTTCTAGATTGAAAAATAAGTTTTAAAATGTTAACTTGACTACACGATTAAATAACTGTTTGCCGCTTGCAAATAAAAATTTATTAAAAGTTTTTTCGGTCATGAAATTACGTAACTGAAATACACACAACTTAAATGTACCATAGTACAACTTTATAAAAAGAAAGAATAAAATATTTCACTCTTTAAATTTTAATTCAGCAAGCATTACAAACCCAGTCACGTTCATTTGGCGTGCACCAGTCTTGTTCGCAAAATCGCGTGATGCCAAAGCGCTTTTGCGGTAAAAACTCGACAGTTTACTATTTTTTAAATAATTTTCTTTGGATATCCCGAAATTTAAATTTCACTGAAATTAGTAGGTATAGATGGAGTTTCAGCAGTATTTTTTTTTTCAAAATATTCTGTGAATGTGCATTAAGGAAACCTTCCTTGTGATGTATAACTATAATGTTCATCGCAGAAAAATAACATAGCAGCACTCCCAATTGAGAGACTAAAGCCAAAATTGATTCAAATAAAACATCTTACACATTAAATTCGGGGAAACTCCATTCCATAGATACCGAGATATAACTATCGCAAAAATTGTGAAAAACACAGTGTAGCAGCGCCACCTCTTTAGCGATATACACACAAACCTAATCTTTAACCAATTGATATCAAGCTCTAACTGAATATGAAGTTGGATGAAATTACATTCCATAGAATTCAAGACATTGCTATTACGGAAATCGTGATAAACGCAACATAGCAATGCCACCTGTTCGGCTATATACATCAAAACCTAATAAGCTTCTACATGGGCCAAGGTCTAACTCTATATGACATTAGATAAAATTCTATCTCAAAAAAGTCGAGAAATAGCTCTCCCGGAAATTGTCAAAAACACAGCATAGCAGCGCTACCTGTTACGCGGTATAAACTCTAAACGCGAAATAAGACTATTCAGCTCCAATTTGCGACAATTCTAACACAATATGAAATTTGATGAAATTCCATGTATCAGTTCTTGAGATAGAGTGCCCAAAACATTTGTTTCCCATACATACAGACATACATACATTTTCTAAAAATAGTAAAGTCATGTCCAGAACATTCCAAAACGTGTAAATCCATCAGAAAACGGTTGTCGAAAAAGTTTCAATAATTCCAATACTTTCTTATGCATATAGGAAAAGTAAAAATAATGACAATTCCTGGTTTAGACGGTTTCTTTGAAGCTGTCTAAAGTAACATGAATAATGTTCTCTATCTGAACATGTTCTAACATGTTCTCTATCTGAAGCAGTTTCTAAATACTGTAAAATGTAGACTTACTATAACGTCAAATTTAATTCCATTAATGTAATTAATATTATATAGACAAGGCATACATACCGAGAATATAAAATTTGAATTATGATTTCATTAATTTTAATGTGAATTTTATAGTACTAAAAAAGAAACCAAAATAAATGTGAATTTTAACAACTACTTTTAAAACAAAACAGAATATTTCCGAATTCATTCGAAAAATTGTTATTTCTATCATTTATCTGGCCGCAAGATAAATAGAAAATTTCAGATTTACATAAGGCATTTTTTTCTTCTTTTAATTAAAGGGAATATATTATTAAACAAATACAAATAATACAATGACTCTTATTAATAAAAGAAAAATAAATATTTACTTCGTATTTGGAATTATAATTAAATTTCACTGTTGTATTTTGTAGGAGATCCTGTTGTAGCTCTTATTACGCTTCTTCACAATCCTAAACAATGAAGTCTTCCGTATATAGATTAATTAATTCTTTTAATTAAGAAGAATAGTGCATAACTTAAATATACTTTCTTTACTTTATGCATCAATGACGACATCTTTACTTGTGTGCCAGCTATTGCTCTGCCGTTTTTCAAGTGTTTATACTTATTTCACAATATATATATATATATATATATATATATATATATATATATATATATATATATATATATATATATACATTTGATGTATTAAATAGAATATAAAACATTTTTCCTGAACAATCGTCAACTTCTTCATAATATTAAATTTTTTTAAGTGAGATAAACGAAAACTTTTATTCAAAAGTAATGTCACAAAATTGATATAGATTATATTAAATAATTCTTTTAAATGCTAAAATGTGCAAATTAACAACATAATATACAATAAAATAACTTTTAATAGATTGTTGACATGGTTCGTCTCACTCCGAAAATTTTTCGAAAACAAATGAGAATATTCTATGATTGCACGGTCTTTGAAATCTTATTATTTAATTTTCATGTACTTTTTAAAAATTACGCATGTTATCTTTTATTTTTATTTGGTTGTTTATTTCCATATTTGTAACCATGGAATAACTCGAGCCACAAATTCGGTAAGTTAAAAGATGCTGCATCTTTACTCACATTATTATATTTTTAGGTTATATTCCTTCACATTCGGTATATGTATATATATATATATATATATAATATAAAAACGTTGTAAGTCTCTAAAATGCAATTAAAAACCAAAATCTTTCAAAACTAGACTTTTTTATGCAATTAATAAAATAAAATGTTAAAAAACACATGAAAATTACTATATAAAGACGTTACGTAACGCATCGCGTTACCTCTTCAGTTCATTCATTTATTTTCGATTGACACAGAAAAAATACAGAAAATGAGTCCCAAACACTTACAAAACCAGTTAACATTCAATAAAACTGTATATTCACCCGGTATAGCACAGGATTCAATCAATGTGAAATTCTCCCGGCGGCGTGAAAACCATCTACAGTGGAACTCCAGTTATACATTTTGTCCGGGACCGGACAAACGAAACGTATAACTCAGTGAAACGTACAACTCAATTAATGGTGTACCGGAACAATTTTTAAAATATATCGTGAAAACTTTGATCCGCTGAGGTGTTAGCTACCTTTTATATTGAAAACAGAAGTTTCCTAAGTAGTACAGCACCCATGACATAAATTTTTGGAAATGGAAATGAGAAGAAAAAAAGTACATAAAAGAAGTACACATGAACTTATTTTATCTTAAAAGCTTTATTAAAATTATTTTTAATACACATAGAGTACTTAAAAGAAATCATTGGAATCGCCTTGGCATATAAATCATTTATCAAAAGATATTTCAGTAGTTTATTGAATCTTGTTGAAATAATCACTAATCTTAGGTTGTTTCTTTTCGGCAGAGCCGACACAGAACAGCAAATATTGCATTTCTGTTAATAATACAGCCGCCTTATGGTTATTGCTTTTACTACTGACGAACCGCTTTACTACGTCAAAAGCTTTCACATCAGCTCTGAAGTTTGAGTGGGATCTTTCAAATCAGACTCCTCGGCCGCGTCGTCAGTCTTTCCGGTTTCAAAATGGATAAATGAAAAATAAATTCGTCCGGGGACGCAAAAACGTAACGTATAACTGAGGGAAATGTGTAATTCAAAACGTATAACTCAGCTAACTTTTAATGGCAAGTGGTCGGGACCGCTGAGTTGAAACGTATAACTGAGGGAAACGTATAACTTAGGTAACGTATATCTGGAGTTCCACTGTATCAAGAAAAATTCTGCTGTAGTAATTGCTGCACCCCATCTTGACAATGCAATGTCAATTCGCGAATTGCGGAGTGTGATCTGTTTCAAGTGCATGCCGTACAATCTTTGAATTGTTGAATTTTCCTCTTCGGTATATATATATATATATATAAGTATGCAAGATGTCGCTTTTTATCGTTGACCAATAGCTTATTCATAAACATTTAATTTTGGGGGTATTATTCCATTTGCAAAAATATTTCAGGCATTGTTCTTTATCATGTGAAAAAATATATATACGTCAAAATAGTTATTTTGTAAAAAGAAAAAAATGCAAAATTAAAATTTTTATATGGTCCCTGGGTCTTACTAGTTGTATTTAGAAGACCTTTCTCCGTGATCTAACAAGAAAAACGGTAAAATTCCATTCTTCTAAGATTAAATCTTCCGAGTTATATTTTGGATTTTATGAATTTTCGGCGTAATATGATGCTGAAAACCTCAAAACGTGTTATTAGCACCATAAAACTCAAAATATCATAACTCGGTAAGATTTGGTCGCACAAAAAAGAAATTTTTACTACACGATTAAATTTGTTAGAGCACGGTTTTCAAAACTAACTGAAGCTTTCTGTCCGTACTGTTTATGAATTTAATCTTATTTAGCATTTGCACATATATTCATCAAGGAAACATGTTCTGTAACTTTTATCAAAAACTATCATATCCTTATTCCCTCAATTATAATCTAAAAATTTCAAATAAAAATTTTAAATGTGAACTCAATAAATTTCTATATCTACCATATCTGCAATACCTTAAGCATACCTCCAAACAATAACCTACAAGAAAAAGTCTCTTGTTCACAACGACGGTAAAGAAATAAAGTGTTTGTGTTTGTGCAAGTCTGTCTGTCTATAGGCGATGGACAGGATAATCTGTTGCACTTAAGTTTACGAAGTTGCTTTCGGGTAGACGAAAACAGGGCCCAATGTACTCGGCATATTTCCGCTATTTTGATTAGTTTTTTTTTTTTTTTTTTTTTTTTTTTTTTTTTTTTTTTTTTTTTTTTTACGTTGATGGCGGAAATTTGCATTCTTCCGATATTTCAAGACATACTTGAGGCAATTGTAAAACAATCCGAATTCAGTCCTTTAATGCAATACAATAAATTTTGCCCTCGTTTTGTGCACTTAAATTTTGCACCTTATTGAAATACCGTTTATTCGGAATACCTACACTGATATTTGGGTTTTTCAAATTTTTTAAAGTCGTTTTTTCGGTAAAAGTGAGTAATTTTGTTTTATATTAAACAATTTTGGAACCTAATCATAGCCATCCAACCTCATATTTTGTATCGCTGTCTGGACACAGCATTCAGGAAAACTTTAATTTTTCTTTTCAAAAAATAAAAAATAGATTTTATTTCGCATTTTTTTAAATAATGACGATTCTTTTTTTTTTTTTTTTTTTTTTTTTTTTTTATGACGCCAGTGAGGATGCACATAAGATTCTCTCCCTGGGTGAAAACCAAAAATTTGTTTCTAGGACAACAAATATGTGGATTTTATTTAGAAGTAGGAAGAAAAAATTGTTTCTTTTGAACACTTCCCTTTAATTTTTGTACTTTCACGCATCGGGATTAATATAAACATTCTTTTCTCGATTCTGTTTTTAAAAAATTTTTAGAACTGGAGTAACAATTTACTTTCGTTTTTTATTGAACACGGAATTACAATTCCTTATGGAGATATTATGCTGCGAATAGCCGTTATTCACCTATTTTGTTAATTTAATGGCATGAATAAAATATTTTGCTCAGTCACGTAATCTTACTTCCGTTTTTTGTTATCTCCTTTTATTGTGAAATTAATTTTTTATTCTGCAGTATTTAAAGATAATCCTTTTTGAAAAAGTGTAGAATTTACGATTGCCTAATTTTAATTTGGCAATTTTTAACCATGCTTTTTTATATAATGTCTGAAGGAAAAATTGGTAAAATGTACAAATAGTACAAATAGTAATTTTAATTATTTAATATTCAAGGTCATCTCTGACAACGGCGAGCGGGTCTGTTATTATAAAATAAATGTATTTGAAAGGCATAGAGGTTAGAGAAATAAAATAGGCAAAGCTTTCTAGTTTGTTTTTCTTTCGAAAGATATCAAAACAAAACTTCAAATAATAAAATACGAAATACTTTAGTATAATAAAAGTACTATAAAAAATCTTAGATGGCTAAATATGACAAGACTAAAGAAAATGCGAATCACAAATGTTCTTTTTAAATATTTTTACAAGATACATCAGCGTCCAACTATAAAACAGAACTACCAGTTTACATACATTCCGGTGTAAAAGCTATCTTGACGTTATGGTAATCATTTTTTGAAACGTGCCTTTTTTCTTTTATATGCTCAATGCATGGGTTTGAATGAACTGAGCATGAATACAAATAACTGAGAAGTGAAAATGTTTCAAGCAACTAAATTTGCATTGACTATTTTCGTCCCATTTACAGAAAACCGAAATATGAATGAAAAGATAAAATATGTGATGCATAAATACAGTTATTTGCCAGAAGAAATGGTCTGTTTTATTTCTTTTGCGTTCTCAGATGTGTTTGAAAAATAACTTAAATAGCACCATTTATAGTGTAGAAAGAGAAGCCGTATAATAGAAATCAGAGGTTACACAGAATATTACCATAGAACTGAAAACATTCAAATGTATGTCCATAAATTCTTAAACCAGAGAGAGGTATGATAGATGAATAGAAGTTATACGGCTTTTACAGCAGAAATGAGAGAAATGTCATTCTATTCACATCATGGAAATATATTCGTAAACAAGTATTTTTTTTAAGGGTTTTTTATTATATGCCGTGTGCATTTGAGTAAAACAAAACCCCTCTATAACAGAATACCGCCTTAAACGGAAAATTTCAATGATATAACTTCAAGATATACCATATATTTATACCTGCTAAGACGAAAACCTGTCTAAAACATTTTTTTCCGTTTACTTTAATTTATATATTTTATAACACATGTCATCAATTTTGTTTCTGTCACGGGCAAAAATGAATTTATCATCTTCGTCAGTACTCCCCCCCCCCCCCGGACACACATTTATTTAGATTTGTGTAAGTTGCACATTACATATTAAACAGTCTTTTTGGGCTGTACCGGAAGGAAAAGGTAGCTTCCTTTTTCTTGGTTTTTAAAAATTCAGCGTTTTGTTAAACATGCACAGAACCTGATTATAACAGATTCCCACTTTTCGTCAATACTGAATTTGAATGGGAATTTTGAGAAATTAATCAGCTATCACAAAGTCGGCTTCTTTTATGGCGACACATTTTTAGCGCCATATTTGGTGATAAATTTAATTTTGGCGATGCTAAGTTTGCAAGAATTTGACGCTGGCAGGAATATGTAAGTGTGCGCGGGCATGCGTACGTGCGAACATTTTATTAACATCAATATATTTTCTTTAAAATACGGCATCAATTTATGATATTACTAACAACAAAAGTTACTACAGTGAAATTAAATTTGCAAGAAACCACGTTCCATGAAACGTAAATTCGCAGTGAACACGATTACGGAAGAATCCCTTATTATTAACCGCTGTCTTGTACAAAATGTCAGCCACCGTAGAACTTCAAATTGCTTAATCTCATCCACTTTTTATGATAGAGTCGAAAAAAAAATTCTCTGGAATCCTATCAAGACCTAACACTTAACGAAAGAGAAATTTTGGTTTAATAATTTTTTATTGTATATCTTTTTGATTTTGAAATTATACGGGCCTTTTTGTAAACAAAAAGTTGATCAATCTGGCCAACAAACTCAGTCGAGATCTTGATAATCCCTCTACATATGCCCAATCACAACTAAATTGGTTACTAAATATTACGGCTATCTGAAAACGGTTTGGAAGCGGTCAAATAACTCGAGAAATATATATCGGATTGAAAAACGGAAAATATGTGTTCAATATTTTTGAAAAATCTATTTAGGGATGTCGAAATTGCCCCCCCCCCCCCCCACTCTGCCTCCTGGGTGGAAAAGGGGTGTAACTTTGAAATCTTAAATGGTAACTCCCTTTTTTTTATATTGCAGATTCGGATTCTACGAGAAGAAATACGTACATTTCGTATTTAACATTTTCTTCAGAAAATCGTAGATGGCGCTACAATCGAGTAAAATGCAGTGAAATTCGTTTTTATTGAAATGTCTGGAAACGGTAGAATAACTCGAGAAACATGCATTGGATTGAAAAACGGAAAATATGTGTTCAATATTTTAGAAAAATCTATTGAGGAATATCGAAGTTACAATTTTCCTAAAATACTGAACCTGTATTTTTCCGTTTTTCAATCCGATGTATATTTCTCGAGTTATTCGACCGTTTCCAGACTTTTCAATGAAAACGATTCTCACTACATTTTACTCGATTACAGCGCCATCTGCGATTTTCCAAATAAATTGTTAAATACAAAAGTTACGTGTTTTCCCAGTAGAATCCGAATCTGAAGTAAAAAAGGAAGGTAATCATTCAAGATTTTAACGTTGCCTCCCTTTCTCTACAGGGGGCAGAGTTGGGGGAGAAACTTTGATATCCCTAAATAGATTTTTTTTAGCATTGAACACATATTTTTCGTTTTCAATGCGAAGTATATTTCTCGAATTAGTCGACTGTTTCCAGACTTTTCGGACACCCTGTATATATATATATATATATATATATATACATATATTTAACAGGTTTAAATACTGAACTAAATGTATGTGTGTGTGAAACCGCCAATAGGTTGTCAGAAAAATATTTGTAAATTTCATTTTTTTCTCGTCAAGGACATTTCCTATATATCGTCAATACCGTTATAATAAAAAAGTCCTTTCGGCCTGTACTGGGAGGAAAAGGTAGCTTTCATAGTCCATGTTTTTAAAAATTCAACTCATTGTGCTCAAACACTCGAAGCTAAAATGCTTGGAACCCGATTATAGAAGATTCAAAACACCGAATTTGAATGCGAATTTCAGCATGAGAGTACAGCATAACAAAAATCAGATTACTTCAAAATGTCACCCACCCTAGAATTTCCAACTGCCATATATCAGCCATTTCAGGTAGCTTTCATTACAAAAAGCTACTTATTGCAGCCGTTCGGAGGAAATCAATTCCAAAACATTTTGGTATATTTTCACCGATCATGACCCCCAGACACCCAAACCACCCTCCGTCCAATTGTTGATCTATATCTATATATATATATATATATATATATATCTGACACATGTCATGCTGTAACTCTCTTTTTATGAACCGATTCAGATGTGACTGAGTATGTGTACACTGTAAAAATTTTTCGGAACGTTTCAGGAGATTATCCTGAAATATTTCGCATATTTTACCGGAATTTCGAATTTCTTTATGTCCCACGTCAATTACGGCAATAATTCGTGTCATATATTTGAGAGGTTTCAACTTTTCCGTAAACTACATTCTGCGCATGCGTGCTTCATGCTGGGGGCAACCCCAGACAGTGGAGTTGGCATTAAAATCGCCTCCGCAAATGAAGAAGTCTCGATGGGTTATTAAGTGTTGCCACTCTGAGAGAATATCCTCCAAATTGTGTCGTGGTGCCGCATATGTAGAGCCTACTATAAGTTTGCCCTCCAGTGCGGTGATTGTTATGAATGCGCAGTTGTCTCCTGTGTAGAGGTGTGAGTAGTTCAGGGAAGTGTTCCGGATGACCAGGTGAGCACTGTTGTCATTCGATGCAAACTTCGCCCAGTCTTTGGGCAAAGTTGACAGCAATGCTCCGTCTTTGCCGCAATACGCGTCCTGCAGTAGTGCAATATCTATGTTCTCTGTAATCATATAGGTTTTAAGTGTGTCATTCGCTGCCTTGCAGTGGTTGAGGTTTATTTGTATGAATTTGATGTGGCCAAAAGTGGGAACCGCTGTTGAAACAGTGGGTGCTGAAAGAGACATGTTAGTATTATTTTTGTTAGTGGATTAGTAGAATTCTGTGTAAGGTGTAAATTGTGGCCTACCTTGGCAGTTTCCAGGACCCCGCAGATCACTCGGGAAGAAGTCGCGTCGTGCTCCCGGAGCGCACTGGTCTGGCCTGAAGTCCTGTGGTGGGTGAGGCAGATGATGGAAGAAGTCCTGCGGGTGAGGTTGGTGTGGTGGTTGTGGATGGTCCGGTAAGAGAGGTTCACGCCTCAGCCCGAAGATACGGTCCAGGCAAACTCTCTCCCTGCTGAAGGCCTCGCGATACGTTTGACAACAGGAATCTGAGGCCTTGTGTTTCGTACTGTAGCGCGTGCCATGCTGTGAGTTGTGTCTTGAGCAGTTCACGCATCTCAGGGCTACCTCACAGTTCTCGGAGGGATGCGCTCCTCCGCACCTTTCACACACCTCGGAAGGGGACCTGCAGGTATTACCAGTATGGGCAAGGCCCTGACAGTTCCTACAGCGAACTACCGAGGTGTGTGGACGAAGGCGGCAGGTTTTAAGGCCTATGACTAATCCCCCGTCTTGGATAATTGCCAAGCCTAGAGATCTTGGCATCACCATGATAATATCCACGGCCTCCTTGTCGAAGCGGTTGGGGAGTTCTTTTAGCACGAAGAGATCACTCTCCTGCACCCGGTATTTGTCCACTGCCAGGTCTATTAGTTCTTTTGCTGTGAGAGAGGATGGAGCTCCCAGGAGGATCATTTTATTTGTTATTGGGGCTTTCTGTAGGAAGTGTAGATCTTTGTTTAAGTTCTGATTTGTCTGTAGTTCGCGCTGGAGTTGTTTGAGGTCAGATTCTGTGCTGCAGCGGATTTCGACATGATATCTTCTGGACGCCAGGCTCTGGATTTTTGTTGTTACCCTCTCTTTTGCCAGCAGGGTCTCTAGTTGCTTGCCCGGTGTTGATTTGCGACCTTTTACAATGAGGGTTCTCTTGTTCGATGTGTCTATAATTGGTGGCCGAGCTGCTGCCTGGCTGTAGGTTGTTGGTTCCGGATGTGGAGCTGAGCTTGGTTCCACCAGTGCTAGGCATGTCTCCTTAGTGGAGTGTGCGATCAGAGCCCCTGTAACCATCTCCGAGATAGTTTCAGCTGACGGGATCATGGTGAGGAGTTGATCGTATTGTTCCTTGGAGGTACGGAGGTTGTCCCTTGCAAGTTGCAATTCCTCCTCCATTCTAGCTATTTGGACTTCCCTCGCCTGTAGTGCACGCGTTGCTTCGACATCGCGTTTGTCCATTACGTCAAGAACCTTTGCGATAGCTGGGATGTAAGACTCTTTTAACCCTTTAAGTTTTACTGCCTGTTTAATTGCAGTGAGATAAACCCTGCACTTTGAAATTAGGTCACCAAAGCTCGCGCACTTGAGCCCTGCCTCATCTGAGAGATCCGTAAATGCTGAGGACAATGATTGTGTACTATCCGTACGCAACAGAGTAGACCCTGTCGCCATGGCTGAGCCCCTCTGAGAGTGTTGGGATTTAGTAGGTGAATTGCTTGGCGTCAACATTTCTTGGGTGACTTGATGGAAGATGAGCAGAAAAAAGATCAGAAGATTTGCTGTTGGTGAGCACTAATGGGCTAGACTGAGAAAATGTAGTGAAAGTAATACAGAAAAGCGATGGGTCATTGGGCTCTCACGCCTTATGACCAAATGGCTCCGCGAATGGTACTGCGGGATTCGTGGCACACTTCAGAGATGGAAGAGTGCTTTCTGTCTGCAAGTGAGGAGAATGAGATTAACTATTGCTACAGGCTAAGAAGAGGGAAGACTAAGAATATTTACTACAGTAAACCTATGTTACCTGGGAGAATTGAGGGAAAGGAAGGGAAACGGGATGGGGCCCACGCTAGTCAGCCGCCACCAGCGCACTTGGAGGCCGCCCGAGCGGGCAAAAGATCGCTGTAAATATTTGACTTTAATTATTAAATAAAATTTCTGAGTTGAAACAGAATTGTTTGATCCGCGGATTATACGCCGGAAATTACGGTATGCCATTTTTGTAATTAATGCATTGAAAAATGCTATTCGTTACGAAAGCTTTTCTCTTCCATCTAGATATATTACATATATCAATCAAAGTTGTTATCAACCACTTTCAAAGTATAATTTTTTGGTGGCGGGCACATTTCGCATTTAACGTAGTAGAATGCCTGTAATATTTTACCTGGATGCAAATAATTGTTGTTTAACACATAATTATGTGATTTAAAATCCTATTTTGAAACATCTTCCATTCTTAAATATTTTGACTAATTATTTTAGCGTACTAACACCCCCCCTCTCTTCTTTTCGGAAACCGCATTCAGTTACACTGTTTCCTTCTTTTTTATGAATTTATGAAATATGAACGAAATTGTAGAATGAACGAATTCATTGTAGAATATGAACGAAATTGTCTGTCTATCAAAAACTCGATTACTACGAAAGAAAAGCTATCAAGCATGTCCAACCCAATACATGATTTAAATATTGACTGATTCATCGTTTTTCTTTTCAATAATTTTTATGTAGAATATTCTATGACCCATCAAGTAATTCAGCAGTACTTCTTCAATGGTTTACAAAACTTTTAATCAGTCAAAAACATTTGAATTTGAAATAATTTTGTGTTGAAACACAAACACTGTTTGATCAGAAAATTTTCTCAATTCATTATTTTAAAAGATTGCACAGATAGTCTGAGAAACAATTTAATTTTTTTTTCAACATTACATATTTATATATTTATATAATAATGAAACTTTTCAAATATTCTCTTTGAAGAACGTCTGGTATGTAAATATTTATTTAAATAAAAGCAACGCAGACGGAAATGGCTTTTTAACGGTTACGAATACAATTGTAAGGGATTAAACTGTGTAGAAAATCAATGGTAAAATGCAAAAATATCTCTTATTTCCTTGGTATAAATATCACACAATTACAAATTCTGTAAAATAAAGTTATTCATGAAGCTTTATGCTTTATATGTAAATTATTGTCGGTATGTTAAAAAATATGGATATAAAATATGATTTAAACGCAAGACTCCACTGTTGTAAAATCTGATATTTTAAAATAAAAAGTACCTAATACAAGCAAAATAATGGAATAGTTTATGGTTTACGTTACAGAATTTTTATGAATTTAAATTACAAATGAAAAAAAAAACAATTTGCTTTTAAAGCAATTTTAATATAAGCAATAAAGATTGTTTATCAATAGAATACTACTATAACGCAGCATTAAATGTCTTTCATTCTAAAAAAATGATTTATCTGAAAAAAAAATATTTCTTTTTAGAAAAAAATACAATGTGAATAATTCTTTCTGATGCCCACCAATTTATGCATCTTTGGTATAATATACAGGAAAGTAGGGTATACCCGTATAGTAGAGTGAAACCAGATACCTTAATTTTGATTCAATTTCAGCAGTTTTCTAGCAGGTATTGGTTGAATACTTAGCTTTAGTTTAGAAGGAGAAGCGACCATTATGACATCTTACACTGGCTTTCTGTGTTTAAAAGATTATTTTATAATTTTTGTGTTTTAAATTTACACATTTCTTATATATAAACACATTTGAGGTTACTGATACTTTTTATATTATTATGTGTAGCAAATGATTATTTTTACGGCTGGCTTTCCGATCCATATTCTCTTGGGTAAAACCGGATATCTTACTTGGGATAAAAAGGGATATTGGAAAACAATAATAGAACAACCCGCGATCAATGTTTGATGAAAAGGCAGTTAAAAATACATGGAGAAGAATGATTATAATTTGCAGGTGAACATTTTTTCTGTAATTTTTCAACTTGTAATGAAGATAATTATCCTTTTGCCTTTAAATATATTAAATCATTGGATTTATAATTGAAATGTTATTAGTTTAGATACTTAGTTAAATGTGTAAAGCAAAATATGTTGTTCCATTTAAATAGAAAAAGTCTAAACATTTTCATTTCCTGTAAAATGAAAATATCCATGCGATTTTTACACACCGATGGGGTAAAGCAGGGTAATTTATCTTTTTATAATTATTCATTTATTAATAACAATTTGAGAAACTAATCATATATTTAAAATGGCAATATGACACAAGTGTAAGTTCAGAGTATGTACGCAAAGTTACATTAAATTATTTTGGAAATTCTGGCTTCCAAAAGCAATAAATATTAAGGTATACAGTTTTATCCATACTTTCCCACATAATTTAAAGTTTTAATTTTAACGTTCTTTTAACAAAATAAAAAATTAGTAAAAAATACCATTCATAAGATTTCATAAAAATATTCATTGCCTAAACATTAATGAAATATAGTCGATATATTTTTTTCGTGTCTGTAAAAAATACTTTCGCAGCATTTAGATTACCTACTGCTTCACACCATGGATATTCAACCGCATGACCGAAACGAAATCATAAAACTACATTTATTGTTTCACAACCAGTTTTCGTCTCCACGTTTTAGCAAAACCTAGCGGTATTCCTGGTATTATTGTGGATATCGTAACCATGTCAGGGGCAAGCAATTGTGTTCTTGTAACGTTGAATTCCCACCGGAATTTACAAAATTTAGTCCAAAATAAGGAAAATCAATTTTTCAACTTTTTCCCTTCAAAGTTAAAAATGTAATTTTTAATTAAAAGTTTCTGGTACGAATCGTATTAAAATTAGGTGGTATATAATACATACCACCGCCCCTCAAGGGGTTAAGTAGTATGTACCATTCACAATGATTTTTTTTTGTTTCACAGCCAGTGATTTAACTGCTTGTACAGCACGTTTATAATTTTAATTGTCACCATTCTTTCATTCGCTGCTCATGGTGTAAATTACCTTAATATTTTGAGAATTTTTATCAAACTATCACATTTTCAAAACGAACCAGGACTAGATATTCCTTGTTTATTTTATTTATTTATTTATTTGTATGCCCGTCACCTTTGCATCAAATAGTTTACCCAACATGTTATGTCGTAACAATCACTAGTGTATATAATATAATGTATATAGTATAATGTACATTACATAATAAGTAATGTATATAGTAATAAAATAAACTATGCTGCTCATACAGTAATGCTAACACTGAGGGATACGTCTTCCTTCAAACGTGCTCTTGTGTGGCATTTTTTAACTCCAATATCTCTGCTTTAAAGTAATGATTTCCGGTAAAATTTAGTGAAGGTGTATATCTTTGTATCCTTTACCTATCTATAATATTTTGTTATAATCTGTGAGTGAGACTTCGTGGGTGTCCCTTGTTAGTCGATACAGTGGTGTTGTAGGCAAAGTTACACCCAGAAAAAGGAATTGATTAAAACAACAAAACAATTTTTGTTGAGTACATTTTGGTTGTTATAAGCAAAATTTTTAGTTGAAGTAAAAAGTTGGTTTTGTTGCATTGACAAAAAAAATATTGTTAACACTCTTACAAAATTTTAAAAAATTTCATCAATTTTACTTAAATTAACAAAATCTGTTTTTTTTAATTTTACCATAATTTTGTAATTTGTAATTCCAGCAAAATTTTGATGCTTTTACAAAATTTAAATTGTTGTGTAGTAGCCGTAACTCTCTCACGTAACTTGGTTTATTTGACTTATATAGCTGTATAATTAAAGGATTAACATAATTTTTGGATAATTAAAATTATTTTAATTGGGACGGACCAAAGTAGTTTTAAAAATCCCCCTATCCCGTTTATTACTTTCTTCTATCTTTACAAGAAGAAAGTATTGGAGTCATGAAAATTTTCAACTTCTGGTTTTCAACGGATTTTAGAAAGTCCTGAACACGATTTTACTGTTTTTAGAAAATGACTGCCTGTAACTCTGTCTGTCTGTATGTGACAAATATTTGAGGGCGCTCTATTTCAAGAACTAATGCACGGAATTAAATAAAACTTTATATTCAGTTACTTCCTGATATAAATTGGTGCTGATTAGTTTTGGGCGTAAATCGCGCAACAGGTAGCGCTGCTATGTTGCAATTTTCGCGATTTCTGCAATAGATTCGCGATTTCTCAAGAATTAATGCACTGATTTACATCAAAATACAGATTGAGTTAGACCTTGACATAAATAGAAGCTGATTACGTTTTGGTGTAAATAGCCCAACAGGTGGCGCTGCTATGTTATTTTTTCATGGTTTTCACTATAACTAAATCTAAAGAACTAATGCACGGATTAATTTTTAAATCATTTTCAGCAGTGATTTACGCCTGTATTTCTTAAATAATAACCAGTGAATTTTTATCCTGCTTTTTTTCACGCGTAAACCGACAGAGTGAAAAATGTCCCAAGCCGGGAATCGTACCCGGGTCCTCAGAATAGCGCTCTGGGGTCCCAGCATACGGAAACACAGTTAATTTGTAATTAATTTTCTGAAGTGAATTACGCCTGTAATCCTGGAATAATAACCAGTGATTTTTTATCCTGCTTTTTACAGGCGTAATTCACTGCTGAAAATGAATTAAAAATTAACTATATGTTGCCGTATGCTGGGCTTTGTATTTTCGTCTCATGTTTGCCGCAGAAATTTGCATGCTCATGCAGGGCCTGTTTACCGAATAGTCCCGGGAAGCCCGTGCTTACCCAAAGAAATACAAAGGTGCCCCAAAATTTACTTTAAAAAAATCAATCAATGTAAAAAATGCATTTTTTCCTTACGAAATTTTTATCTAAGAAGCTCGCTCTTTCTAAATTGTTGTTTACTCGAAATTTTGATGGTAAAATTTCCAATTGTTACAGCATACCAAAAATGGATTTAGTAAATAACAAAGCAATTGGTAGAGCGGGAGGGTCCAGAGTAACGTCCGGCTTCCCCTACTTTTATGTCTTAAGCGCGCTCTGTGCTCATGATGACATTTCCACCTTGTGTTGCGGTTGCAGCCGGTCCAACACATATAAGAGTGAGAAATTTCGAGTTTGGATATCCTTTCTTCTAGCTCAGTGGTTAGAGTCTCAGATCGTTACTCTTAGGACCCGGTTTCGATTCCCAGCTTGGGTCATTGTTCAATCTGTAGGTTTACGCTTGAAAAAAAAGCAGGTTAAAAATTCACTTGTTATTGTTCAAGGATTACAGGCGTAATTCACTGCTGAAACTGAATTAAAAATTACCTAAAAAATAGTTACACTTAGATTGGTTCTAATACAAAAAATAATTTTAAAGTAAATATTATTTTTGTTTCTGTAACAAAAACCTTTTGTTGTTAAAACAAAGAAAATTCTTAAAATTACACAAAACAATTGTTCTTTAAACAAAAGTATTTGTTGCTGAAACTGAAAAGAACTCTTCAAGTAAAAGATAATTATATTTATTTTGAGAAAACTTTAAACAAAGGAATTTTGTTAATTAAAGTAAAATTGAAACATTTTTACTTGAATTAACAGAACATTTTTTTTGCTGACGATACAAAATTTTTTGTTGGAATTGCAAAAAAAATCAACAATGTTTTTCTTGTTGATTCAAACAAATTTTCTATTGACCCATATTTAAACGGAAAGTTTTGTTGGGCCAACCAAATTTTTGTTGATTCAACAAAACTTTTGTCTGGGTTTAGAAGTAAGCCTAGATACAACACTTTTCTGAATGTATTCTTTAAACTTAAATTTAAAAAAAAAATTGGGAGCTTTAAGGAATTACTGTGACTATTAAAATTATCATTTTGAATATTTTCATCTTTATAAAATTATAATTCTGTAATGTACATATTTTACAAGAATGATTCGAAAAAAAAATCAGCCTAAAGTTAAAATAAAGCCTTTTATTTAAATTTTATTTAAATTTTAAAAGAATTTGGAGCTGTCTAACCAAATGTTCGAGATTGATATATATGTGAAAATTAATATGTCAACTTTAAAATTATATATGTTTCTAATGATACCAAATGTTTGCTATAAATTCGTTTACAATTGAAAAAGTCATAAAACTGTAAAGAACCGATTTAAATGAATGCGGTTTGTGAATAATTCATTCTAATGAAAATAATTTTCTTTAGTACTATACAAATGTTTATTACACCATTCACCATAGAGGGTGCTGCACGATTTAAAAATCAAATATTTAAGTGGTAAACACTAAGCTGTGATTATTGCAGCTAATTTTAATTAATCGGACAATTAGAAGCAAAGATACTAATTAGTTTTTTTTTTAAATAAATTACTTTCTTTTTCCATCCTCAAGCCAGTGACATCATTATTCGACAACACTTTGTTAAAATACAAACATAAAAAATTCTGAGCTAGTGAAATTTTTAGGCCCCCATAATTTCCTGTAAACTTACTATAAATGGACAACTGGCCTAATTTATCGTTATAACAACTTTCTGAAATTTTCAGCTTAATCAGACAATTAGAATCAAATTTACAATTTTTTTTAAATTTTAAATAAGTAAAAGTTATTTTCATATAAATGCGATGTATTTCTAAGGCCCGATTAGCAACGGTAACTCTGGGAAGCACCGTATCATTTTGGGGCCCCTTAAATTCGGGAAAAGTGTTCTAAATTCTACATACACAGAAGCTCATTAATTCTACAAATATTTTTCCACTGAGTGACCTAGCCGAGTTCACATATATTTAATTAAACAGCTGTTTCTTTATGTTCCTTGTATATATTTTGGTTAGCGTATATTTATAATATATGTAGTTTTTGTGTGCACAGTTATGTGAGTGTATTCTATAAACAGCGTATGCGGATGCCATATGATTAACAGCATATTGATCACATTCCGATTTCTCGTTTAGATAAGTTTTCGGGTGTGCATATTTTCTTGCATTAAGGAAAGTTTCCCCTCCAAAAGTTTAAAAATGCACTGTAGAAAAATTAAAATGGCAATTAGGGGCTCCATTTTATAGTCATTTTGGGACACTGTAAATTTGAGAAAGGAAGCTCATGACGCTTCAATTTCTCTTTGTGGAAAAATGAGCTGCGTCGCCATGCACGTCAACCGCCGTACCCTAGTTCTGAGGAACTTTTAACGTGCATGACCAGGATAGTTCCTGTATGCGGTATGGTCGTGGGAGTGCCGCCACCTGCTGACCACTCCCATTCTACCGAGTAATTGACGACATAGGTCGTTGTGATGAGCGGAGGTGCCTACCCTCTTAGGTCACCACCACTCTACACTTGGGGAGACGCTGGAGTCCCCCAACAGCTTCGGAGCCGGAAACCAAAAGAGGAGACTGGGCCCTACTCCGTATGCCGGGTTTTCCAAATGAATCTTGCTTTGCCGCAGCTTCAGATCATTGAGCGCCTGTGGAGGCTACGACTCTTCTCATCGGCTGCGGTGAGGGGAAGGAGTCTCTCGCCAGCCTGAGATGTCGAGGAAACGCATCCTTGAACGCATACACACGTCCTGGCTTAGGTTGTCTCCGCGTGACCCTGAGAGCTTTCTCTCTGACTTCTACCGAGAGCAGAACACTCGGATGCGGTCGACTCAATAGAGGGCCATTCGGAAACACGCGACATATAACACAAAGACAAAACAAACAAAAACACAACAAAATGTTAGATAAAAACGAAAAGTCATTCTAGATACTACTACTAGACTCTGAAGGGCATGGAAAATTCCTTCAAAAGTGCCAAAGGGGCGGTCCCAATCGACATTAGTAGCTTGAAAGTTATAACTTAGACTCCTGCTGATCCAACCGTCAGACGCAGAACACTCCGAATACGCATAGACACACTGTATTTGTTTTTGACCCGGGGTTCGAGTTTTGGTTTGATCGTCGTCGCGTTAGTTGGCGAGCCACCGGTCCGGTTCCTCGTGGTCGTACAGTCCAGGGAAAGACATCTGCCCCTCCCAAATGTGATACAAGCCATAGTGGCCTGAGTAGTCATCTTTGGACACGAACAACACTTGGTACGAACGGGCAATCCCCTTTCTCACCGGCCTTGAGGTCGACACACAACTACTTCCGCTGCAGCGGGAGACGTGGTAGATGTGGACTATGCAGTTCACAACACCTGCATGCCGGTATCTCCTCTCTGCCGCCTGCCAGTACCGAGGGTTGCTTCACACCGCCTCACGCACTGACTAGACATCACTACAGAGTCACCACGCACCTTGCTCTTCAGAGTCCGATCTCACCTCCGTTATCTCCCCGAATAAATTTTGGAAAACGGTCCTGTCGCTGTTTGCTAGTCTGTTGCCAAGCGTAACCAACCCAACCCGGGGAATCCCGGTCTGGCAACTGGGATTAGACTATGACGCGTCCTTCCCCCACATAGGTAGAAGACTCCAACCATTGGCCGAGTCCCCAAGCCGTAGAAAACCTGCGCTTATAGCGGGAGGCCCAGATTCGGTGGCCCGCGTCACCGAACCTTTGCAGTACCTCCGGCTTTTTCGGACGCCCATCTACCACCGGTGCACCACGATTGAGGTGGCGATTCATCCGTTTTCCTGCCCCCGTCGTGTCGAAGAACATCTCGCAATGCCGGACTTCCGATCATCTTCCCCACTTAAGGGGCATCACCCGCAGGGGCCCGCCGGTTTCTCTTTGGGTAATCCGGCCTTGCGTATTTCTTTGTTTCGTTGAAGTCTACTTTTAGTTCAGCTTGTGACAACTGACTATAATAGTGTCTTCAAAATGTCAATAACGAATTTCGCATCAATTTAGAAGTGCATCTTTAGAACAGCACAAATCATAAGATAACATTTGGGCTACGTTTTAGTAAGCTTTATAATTTGCAATTTGACATTGTCTTTCTAGCTGTAAAACATTTTTGAAAATTTTTTAATTCTTTTATGTTTAATTTCAATATTATAAAGCATAAAAATTAGGCCCAAATTGGATTGATTTTAAAATTTTGCCTTCTCTCTGCTGTTTTCATAAGATTTCAATTTAAAACCATTAAATCACAAATTTATAGAAATTCGAAAAACGATCAATCGAATGTTGAATAGGTCTACGCTGCCGACATCTATTTCTCTTCCCATCCAACACATGGCTCGATTTGTCCCTCTTCTATGCTAAGAAAAAATTCGTCAAAAAACATAAAAATTACTGGAAGCAGGTTTCCGGAATACCTCTTTCATTTGCAGAATTTTTTTGATATTTAAAGAAATTCCCGTCTTTTACCTAAAGAATTTCAAGAAATTTTCAGCGAAGTTTCTGTGATTTGAGTGAAAAAAGATATAGATAAAATTCCACTTCTAAAATGAAAAACTACTTGCAGCAGTTTACGGAAATTGCAGCTTAGATTGGAAAATTTCAGGTAATTTCAACGTTAGATTGGTGAAATGTCTGTGGTTACAGGGGAATTTCACAAATCAATGTGGACATTTTCGTGGATTAATCAAAGGCAAAATACATGCCAATTCAGGATATTTTCAAGGGTGTATGCAGGGGTCGGAAGTAGCGCGCTACAAGTAGCGAAACTACAGTGGTCCCTACTGTTTACAGTACAGTTTGTAGTGCAGCGCACTACATTTTGAACAATGTAGTGTAGCGAGTAGAGCGATACAAACAAATCAGTAGTTTGTAGTAAGAACCCACGCTACTTTTAACGCCCCTTCAGGGGGGAAAATTTGCCATTGTGCAAATCACGTGGCCGAAACTTCTTTCTTTTGAACCAAATTTGTTCTGCTCAACAATTTGCAAATCTCAACTGTAGTGTATAGCAGCGCATCCCATGAAGTCATAGATTTTTCCCATTTGCATTTGCTACTAAAATCAAGTACTAATCCACCAAAGGCTTGCTGGGAATATTTTTCTATTTACTCGTAATTAGATTTTCATGTTTCAACACTGGGTTTCTTATTATTCGGAATGGCTTCATTTATCGATTTATTTATTGTTTGTATTTGGGGTTGTTTTCTGTAATTTTCTAGATTATAATATCTGTCTGAATTTTGCTACGAAATTTGTAATGTGTACATAAACTAATATTTTGGAGACAAACACGAAACATTTTCTTGCATGTTACCTTTCGTAATATTTTAATGTCCTCGATTATGTCACATTTATTTAATTGTATCTCGGAGATGCGATATAACAAGAGTTCGCTTTATTATTTAATCCATGTTTTCAATTTCGAGTGAAAATTGATCCATTTGATAAAATCTGAAAGTAGCGAAGTAGTGACTACGTTGGAAGAGTAGTTTGTAAACGCTATTTTTTAAAACAAGTAGTTGTAGTTAACTACATTTTCGATAAAGTAGTTGTAGTTGTAGTTCGCAACAATAAAAAAGTTGTTTTTCCGACCCCTGGGTGTATGTTGGGTAGGAGCGCAAAGCTCGTCTAGTACTATATATAATTAGGATTGAACGTTTGTAGGGAAAAAACGGCCAAAATTCGCGGAATATTTAAAAAAAACTTTAAAAATTTCGCGTGCAAGTTAAGTATAACATTTAATTTTATTCTAAGCTCTACTGACCACTTAACGAGGGCGGCGAGGAAAATCGTGCAACATTCCGGCACTAATTTTAAAATGTTACTTTTTCAAATTAAGCACATTTATTAAATAGGGAATATATATATATATTAATTAGTAGAGGAAGTATGCTGTATTGCCTTTTTCGGCCCCATGAAGTCGACGTCTTTGCACTTCAGAGGCTATTCGCACATTTTTTTGACAATTCTGTTTTTTCTGTAAAGAAAAAAATGATTGTTTGGAAAATTTCCCTTTTACATCGATTACGTTTTTAAAAATCTAATTTATCGTCTGATACCTGAAAGTTTTGTTTACATACGAAATGGCGCTTAACTAGAAAGCTATGTTCGTGTTCTTTTCGAAGAAAATTATTCCTATTCAGTCAATTAAAAACACCGTGAAGTCTATAATTCATACCTAAAGCATATACGATACATAACACATACGTAAAACGATACACAATAAATTAAATAAGAACTTCAAAGTTTGGCATCAAGAGGAAAATTTCTTCCAAATATGTAACCAAAAGAAAAGTTATATTCTTTAAATGTTGCAGAGAAGAGAAATTCCAGTTAAAAGAAAATCCTCAAGTCAAAAAACTGTTGTTGCAAAATCATTAAACTGCTTAGTAGAAACTGCAAACAAGCTGATTAACATTAATTTGAATCTTAAAAATTCCAAAAAACAGAATATTGTTCGTCTTTATCCACGACATGTCGCCAAACGCATAACACGTTGCAGATTTCTTTGACAGATGCATTCTTTCGGAGCAAGATGGGAAAATGTTGCCACAATAAATGAAGCTTGGATGTATTTAAATAACTAGAACAAAAAGTGATTCTTTTATTTTTATCAAAGAACAGAAGAGTATCTTCAAATATGGCTCATTGAATGGGTTCAAGTGAATAGGTAAATGAAAATAGAAATGAAGTGTGTCCATTTGAATGGTTAAAACTAAAAATAAAGAGGGCGGAAAAAAAGTTAAGATTATCTCCACATGCTAACACAAAAATATTATACCCACATCATCAAATATGAAATATCACCTCTTTGTCCACAGTGTCATCAATTAGTAGAAATGCATCAAGACAAAGAAAGCAGAAAGACATAGCATTTTACCGTGGATTTCCTGAATGAAATGGAACAAGAAACGAATATCAGGACCCTTAAAGTTCACTGATATCCCTAATAAATCTAATGATTTATTAGGCTTGGATTTTTGCCATTTGGAATTTTAAAAAGGGCGTTATACAAACTTCAACTTACAAATCTTCCTGGGCTTTGGAAAACTGTTCAAGAGGAATGGGACAAAATACCTCTTCTGCTAATGAAAAAGACATTGTCATGGAAATTACGATGTAAGAAAAGTTGATAAGAATAAGAGTTATCAAAATAAATAGTTAAAACCGATACAAATATGTAAAATACATTTTTAAATGCCATGAAATTCTTTAAAATAGGTGAATTTAACTTTGTGCCGTTATATTAAAAAATAAATGAACACCGTAAAATATCACAAATCAAAATAAATAAAATGGCAAACAACTGTTTCGGAGCACCAAATCTTGATTGTAATCCAAGATTGTATCTTGGGCGCGTGCGGGAGACGCAAGCATATTTACATGGCGTGATTTTTTTAATCGGTTTTTAATATTTTAAATTTGGCACTGATGATGATGCTTTAGGGACTCCGAAACAGCTATTTGCTATTTTATATATTTTGATTTGTGCTATTTTGCATTGTTCATTTATTTTTTTATTTTTTACCCATGAAATTCGTCTAAAAAATGTGCGAACAGCATCTCCATTATCATCTCAGTTCACCATAAAAAAATTCATTTTTAAAGTTCCAAAATGTTTTTACACATAGGTCCTTATATAGAAAATGCCTGGAGTATAGAAGGTTCTTATATAGAAACGTCTGTTGCAGCCGCTGTACAAAAGGAATTAAGTCATTTTCAGAAGGCAAATCAGATGTTCTTACCTTCATAATTCGAATTTATTTTAAAATCAAGTTAGTTTAGGCATGCATTAGCATATAATACCGAATGCTTTACGTACTTCTTTCTAACGTTTATATACGAAAACAATTAAGATTCGAGCATAATTAGCTTTCGTGTAAATAAGAATTAATCATTTTGCATTCTAATTACATAAAATTCCAACTAAAACATCCAACGTATTTAAAACAGTACTTATTTATGACATTGGATTACATTTAATTTTCTCTCTCTTAATTGTATTAATATATTTTGTTGCGAATTTTAATTCAAAACTATTCATTTTCCTTTGCTAAACTTCAAGTTGCATAAAAAGATAAAAACTTAGTTAATTTTTTTCGAAAAATGCTGAAATATTAAACTAGTTTCTCAAAAATCGCGCCATCTTGAAAAAATATCGCGAAACTGGAGAAAAAACTAAAAAATTCGCGAAAATTCTCCCTGCGACAAACTTTTAGCCCTATATAATAATTTATATGAATATCTACAGAATAATATTTTTTCATGAAGAATATTTTTTTCCTTCTTGCATTCCATTAACAGCTTTCATTAACATAAAGGCTGCGGAAATTTAGCTACGTTTAAAATATGGTTCTTTCATTGAATTCAAAAAAGAAAAGAAAAAATTCTTAATGGACCTTAAATATGCTTGCAAAAAGTGCTGAATATTGATTGGTTGTATATTTTGGAATGTAAAAAAGATCTTTTAGAAAAGGCACTCAAAGTTGCAAACGCTACATGCTGAGCAGGTAGGGAAAAAATATGCAAATTTTAGTGTTTCGCCATAATACGAGTAAAATGAAAAAAGGCACAAACTGCTTTTTTATTAACGAAAAAATATTTGAATATTTCTTGCGTCTTAGACAAGATCTTAAACAAACACCTTATTTTTTAAGTACAAAGCATAAAAGCATAACGAATTCACGTATGTTAAATAAAAACTAAACCTTCTTAACTAGACATATACTTCTAAATACACACTTAAATATGATAAAATTAAAATAACTTATTGGCGCTTTTATATATCTTTTAGGAAAATAAATTTCTCCTTGCTTTTCTTAAAATGGTTTCGATAAATTGGTGTCAGTTTTGTAGGATTTTTTTTTTTCTGAATTCCACATACTGCACGCAAATTACAATATAATTGTAAAACATAACTTAGTTTTCATTAGAATGCACAAGACATGTAAATAAATTGTATTTAATAGATTTTATTTAAATACTAAATTTAATTTAATGCGCAACAGAATTAATGGAAAATTTTCTCTAAGTGAAGGAATGAGATTTTTTCTATCGAAATGATATAATGAAACAGCAAGAAAATTACTACAAAAAATATATTGAAGAAAAAATCTTTTATCTTCAATATATATAACAAGAACGAAAAACAAAGAAAAAATAGGCATGAATACCTTTATTTATTTACATATAAGATTTTTCCAATTTGAACTTAACCCGTTCGAGTTTGGCGTCCTAGTAATAGGATATGTATTTTCATATTATTTTATGTGAAAAATTATTTTTGTTAATATCTGCATACAGAAATGATACTATATATATCTATAATATGATAGTGTATATATCTATAATATGATAGCATATATATCTATAATATGATAGTGTATATATCTATAATATGATGGTATATATATCTATAATATGATAGTGTATACATCTATAATATGATACGAGCTAAAGTCATTAGGTAAGTCACAAAAGATAATTAAATAATAACTTACAATGATATTCACTACAAAACTATTTTTATTTCTCAACATTTTCTCCACCAATATTTATGCACTTATATCACCGTTTTATCAGTGCCCCAACACCAACTGAATAAGATTCTTTGGGTTGCTGTCTCAGCCACATTAGGACTTCAAGTTGAACTTTTTCATCATCTGTGAACATCATCTTGCTTCTAAGATGGCTTTTTAGTGGACTAAACAGATGAAAATCGCTTGGGGCTAAGTTGAAGCTGTATGGTGGATGTTGAAGAAGTTGCAAAATTATGTTCACAGATGATGAAAAGGTTCAACTTGAAGTCCTAATGTGGCTGAGACAGCAACCCGAAAAATGTTATGCAGCTGGTGTTGGGGCACTGATTAAACGGTGATATAAGTGCATAAATATTGGTGGAGAATATTTTGAGAAATGAAAATATTTTTGAAGTGAATATCATTGTGAGTTATTATATAATTATCTTTTGCGACTTACTTAATGACTTTCCCTTACAGTATATATATATCTATAATATGATAGTGTATATATCTATAAAATGATAGTATATATATATCTATAATACATTTATTATTACTCGTATGTTTCAGCATTAACTACTACTAATAATAGTAAAAGTTTACTTAATTCTCTTTACACTGTTGCTGATTTTTTTATTTCAAACATAAGTTTCACTTAGTGTTGCCAATCCGCTAATTTTTGTTATTCAAATTGCTTGATTGCCACCACTTTTTAAAAAACTATATAATTAGCCTTCTTCTCGCATTTTTTAATCTGTTATTAAATCAGGCGAATATTTCTATTTGAGAAAGTGGTGGCAATCAAGCAGTCGGTATTTTAAAAAAAGTCGCTATCTGGCCACACTGGTAAAGTAGGTGCTACAATGCCGAACGAATACTTTGAGATAAAACATAAAAACTAAGGTACTGGAAAAATATTATGTCTGTTTAATCCTGCTGTAATAAGTCATTTTCCAAATGTCTTCAATTTTTTTTCTTTTGCCTACTGGCACACTTAATTGTCTAGTGGTTAGGTCGTTGGCTACTGGACAAGAGCTAAGGGTTCGAATCCCAAATCAGGCATGGCTGTTTGTAGTGGGTCAAATTCACTTTAAATGGAAGCCCCGGTTTTTTTAACTCTCATGTGCAAAAGATGACCGTAGCGCTCGTAATCAATCACTCAAACAACTTTAACCTACTTTCATATCATTACTACGCAAAATAACTATACTTTTTAGATTTCGTTAAATGACATATTTGTCTACATGTTTGTGATTTGGATAGCTACTTTGAATATTATTAACGTAAGGATATTTTTTCCTAAAATTAAATAACAATATTGGACCCCAAAGTCTTAATTTTGCCTTCATTTGATATTTATTTTACTGAGAACAAAATAAACAGAAACGATTATCTCTATGTAAATTTCACAAGGTTTGTACGTAAATTTGTGCTTTTTAACACTTTCTATCATAGTTAAAAAGTGTTTATAATTTTAGTTCGTCGGTTTGTCGGAATGACCGTGCGTGCTCTAACCATTGTAAACTTATTGTAAAAACATTCAGGTTAGTTGCAGAATGTTCCATATTCAAACTACTGAGTGCAGCCATTATTGTTCGTTGACAGGGTAAATGGGATACATTACGATCTATGAGCGATGAAGTACATTTTAATGAATTTACTACTACTTCAAACATTAAAAACTGATGTTCGTTATAGATATGCATTACTATTGATATGTATGTACTGCTGTCGATATGCGTTGTTTCCTCTCTTGAAAATTGTGTCCGTGGAGTTCATTGTTCATTTACGGGGAACATTTGATTGCATTACTGCAAGTGCGCATTCTTTCATGGAAACTAATATTTTTATTTGATATCGAAATTATAACAAGTTATAGAGTCACGAAAAAGTATTGTTGTAAAGGCTCAAACATCTTTTTCTGAAATGGAATTCTAACGATTGTGTTCAGCCTCAGAAATCTACAACTATCCCACATCCTCCACGGCGTTAAGAAAATGACACTATATTTCCCAAAAATCCTAAGTTTTTTCCCATGAAATCGAGGAAATTTTATACGTACGCATACTTTAAAAAACATTCTGTCAAATGTTCAACCACAACTGAACGTTTGCAGAGCGTGATATTCCGTCATCAGACTATGTAAGCTTTATAATACAAATTATCCTTGTATTCGATAACATAAGTGAACCCTAAAAATAGTTACAATAAAACTTCTGCTAAGTGTTTTGACACGGTTGCGACAAGTCAGACCAGGATACTATTTAAGTACGAGATGAACGCAACACTTTCCATATTTTGTTATTCTTGTATGTTATAACTTAGGATGAACGTCAAAAAGTACACTGAAAATGTATTAATATTTGAATTAGGCCACACTTCACCATTAGCAGATCTGGACTACTAGACTAACATATTTCTACTCTTATTTCAAATTGATATTTTTTTCTTGTAGCTGATAATATAAATTAGGATAAGCGTCAAAAAGTACACCGGATGATGTATTAATTTTTGACTTAGGCCACAATTTAACTTTTCGGCAAATCCAGACTACTAAATTAACTTATTTCAACTCTTACTTCAAATATACATTTTTTTCTTCTATATTATAACATAGGTTTTCATACGATCGCCTCCTCACATTTGAAGGTCGAATACATTTACTTATGTAAACTTTCACGTCAAGAACGTGTTTTTTATAAAATGGAAACGTAACAGTATAGAGATATTTTTGTGAATAAAAATGAAATGATAAACACAAAATTTATAATTATTTTGCTTTGATATTAAATATTTATATCTGCATAATACGTAGAATCATTACAATTTATTATGCTCTTGTTAGTTATAAAATATTCATTTCAATCCAAGTTTTTTACCAAACAAATAAAAATCTGTGAAAGAATATACTTCTAAGAAATTTTAACATATTACCTACTTTTGTTGTTTAAAAGTTATAATGATTCAAAAAGTTTTAGATTACTCTCGATAAAGAAATAAAATTGATGTCAAAAAGAGGGAGAAAAACTTGCATTTTATTAAAAGAAATTGTACACCCCGATTTCTACTAATTCTAAATACAGTGTCATTTTCAGTTTTATTAGAAATTTCCGTCAGGCAATAAAATGAGAAAAAACATGACTTATAGCATCGCAAAAATCTGCCTGACATGGTTTTTATTCAGAGAGGTTTTTTGGCATGCTGTTTAAATCTTTAATAATGACGACATGTTCAACGCCGTTAAAATTTATTACATTCCTTCACCTTTTCAAAATTACCATCTGATATATGAGTGCTTTTTCAAATAAAAAAATGCATGCATCTAAAAGCCGTCCTTAATAAACTTTTTTGACGCATGGTAAAAGTTTTCATGCTTTTATTTTAGGAATTCAAATTTCTTAGTCATTATTTTAGATGATAAATAAACAGACTTGTATTAAATAAGAATTTTTTTCCAAGAGCTTGAAAATGTATTTTTGTCTCTTGTTACTAAAGAATATTTTCAAGAAATGCAGAAAACGTACGTTTTATATTAGAGTTAGTGTTAAGAAACTTATTATTGTGATAGATAAAAAAAATAAAATTTCGAATTTTTAATGATATATAGCTATTACCGCCATCATTATCAATTTCAGTTTACAATTTCATCAAAACATTTCTACTCTACTTGAAGTTATAAAGCATATTGCGAAAGCGTATGGTTCTAAAAGATGAGCGAACATACCAATCCCCGTTGAATAAATCACATTCAATTATACAATTAGAAAAAATTAATAAACAAAATTTTAAATAATACAGTATATGCAGTAAGCATTAAATCAACAAAGAAACAACAAAACATAAAGAAACGATAATACAATAATTTTTCTATGGATAAGAGACACATTTTAGCAATGGGTCTCTTAAAAATTCGTCGCTGTATTTTTTAAATTACCTCTCTACTTTTTCCATCATTATCTGGAAATAATTCTACACTTCTACCTAGAGGACAATTACAAATAGCAGTATTATACTCTTTAATATTCTCTAAGTCATTTATTTGAACGCTTTGTTCTTCTCGAACATCCATTTTTGTTGTTCTTTGCCATAATTTTAATTCGGTATCATGAATATTAGTAACTTCCGATTCAGCATTACAGTTGATCGGCCTTCCAATAAGAAAGCGGCCCAGAGACATAGCGTTCAAATCATCTGCATCAGATTTGAAAGGTGCAAGATGGCGCGAATTAAAATTCCTTCAATCTATGTTATTAGGGTCAAAAAGCCCTCGTATGTTGACTTGGCATTTCCCATAACTCGCCTCAGATGATTCTCTTTTGAGACATTTTAACGATATATCTACCGTTTTTACCTCGTGCATAATATTCTACGAAATGGTTCTCAAAAATTAAAGTATCTTTATTTTGTTTTTTGTTTTTTCAACCTCAAAGTTCTCTATCTAGTAGAATTTCCTAAAGCATTTATCTAGGTCGTTTTCTTTCATTATAAATCCACAATGGACTTTGTTTTTATTCTGAAAACTTCCCGATACAACAAAAGAAAAACTGTGTCTTGCAGAATAAGATCGAAGATACTGACAGGAATTTGTCTGGTTTAAAAATCTCATAAGAATGTTCCGCTCCTAACAGAATATCTACATATTCTGGAATATTGAATCTATCATCTGCTGATTTCACAGTAGGAAAATCCAGCATTGAAATTTCAAATGACCGCTAGGACGTCGAATATGCACTTAATTTTTAAACTACCAAGAAATCCAATTTTTTTTTTTATTATTATTGCATATTGGTGCATTAACATTATGTTTTTTATTTTTATTTTTTTATCAAGGTAGCATAATTTAGTCCTGAAACCAAAATATTTGGGTATTTTTATATTTTGCTGCCTCTAGTTATAGTTTTATATGGCAATTGCGTCACTCACAAACAGAATACAGATGAAAATCACATTGCTCTCAAAGATGACAGAACATTTATAATGTAGTTAATTAATTTTGTATAGAGTAAAATTAATATTAGTTCAACTTCTTGTCAATAGATGACACTGCACTATTTCAATCTCTAAACATGCTCAAATTAACGTGTAATTCTTTATCAAAAGTCTCTTAATTTTGTACCGTTATTGAAACTCTAAAGGAATGTTTTGAGTTTTTGAATCTTAAAGTTAGATTGAACATTATTTCAGTTGAGACAATTCAGCGGCGCCGTCTATTAGCAAAAAATTGAAATATTTTTTAATTGTTGTATGTTAAATCTATTAACTGCATTAAAAATGAATCATTTATTTTACCTTTGCATAGTTGATGAAATGTTGAATTGTATTCTTTGGACGTGCGTTTTGAAAAAACCTGTACTTTGTCCCTTTGTTGGCGTTTCTAGTGAGGGCAGTAGATGTTATCTGCCAGGACTATCATCCTTGACGAAGTGAAATTATAACTACTATATAATAAAAGCAAAAGAGTATATAAAAGTTAAAATATGAAACGTACTATTAGTGCAAACCTATGTAATTTTATTTGGAAGAAGATTTCGACTTAAAATTCCAACTTTAAATAGTGGCAATTTAATTTTCTATTAAACGATCTGCATGATACCCTGGTGGAAATGAGTAATCATTCTGCATTTCCTTCTGTTATGGTGTTATGATGTGGTATCAGATACTATAAATAACCAGGTTCCGGCAACCGTCCATGGAAAGTACCATGGCACATTCCAAGATATACAAACAACAAAAACTACATCATAACTAAATGATAGTAAATAAGCCATAGAGTTATGTGCAGACCGCAAACAAAATATTTATTTGTTAGTAAAATTTCACTTATTATTTATACAGGGTGTATCCTAAAAGACTCCCTAATTTTAAAATTCAATAATTAATTAACTATAATAAGTTTAACGGTGAAATAAGCGACAAAATTGTCTATTAGTGCATAAATGTTGTGTACAGTGATTGTAAAAATACTTCAAATTTTCGTCAATTGATGGCGCTGCGTTCTCTCAAAATGCAAGAATGATGAAAGATACTTCCAAACTTCAAATTTTGAAATTTCTTTTTCGCTTTTCAAACAGGAAAAATAATAAAAATTGAGAACCTCGATGCACTTTTAAACGTTTTGTATAGTCTTATAGATTAGGATTGTGCAGCGCTATGTACTGGAAAAAGCGAAATATGTTTTTTTTTAATATATATATATATATATGTATATTACTGTATAGAAAATGTGTGAGATATATGAACATGTCCCTTATTTCATCTTTATATTTATTATATTTAATCGATTTCTAAATTTTAAAGTTAGCGAGTACTTTATGAAATACCCTGTACGTATGAGCACTAGGATACTTTTTAAAAAACGAAATAAAAGCTATAAATTATAAAGAACTAATTTTTATAGAATAAAGACTACATTTTTTAATCAAATATTCGCATTCAAATCATGTATTTGAGCAATAAACAACAATAACTGTCTGGAATATAAATTTATGAATTCATAATTTTTTACTTGAATAATTTATTTTTTTAAATAATTATTTTTTTACAACATTTAAATTTTTGCTTCTGTGATAAACACATGACAATTACACTTACATTACATATTCTGGTAATTTAAAGTTAAAACTTGGTAGTGTGTTGCAGAGGTCTTTATAAAATCAAAGTGTGTCGGTCTTTGATCCAAAAAGCCTGAGGAATACAAACTACGGCACTTGTTTCAGTGATGTAATAAAAGTAAATGACATTGAATATGAAAAAATAAATATTATTCTTAATGAATAATGAACATACAGGGTGTCCCAAAAAGATGCTTTTTAATTTTTTACTTGTTGGAGATACGCAGGCAATGTAAATTTTAAAAGTATTCAAAATAGCGAAGGAATTAAGATAATGTTGATGAAAATTAGTCCTTACAAATAATTTAATAAACTTACTTTTTTCGGGTTTCGTTCATCTCACGAAACCCTATTACACCTGGTCCGTTGTCTGTCCGTCACAGAGCGGTTCTCAGAACCTATATAACTTACAGAGTTAAAACTTTGTGTATATATAACTGAATAGCTGCTATGAAGCTCAAAATATTAAAATTTGAAAAAATCGCATTATTTTAATAAATAGAGATAAAAAACCAAAATTCTAACAGCCTTTTCCTATTAAATTTAAACATTTTTCGTTATAGCAGTTGCCAACAATTAAAATCCACAATAAAATTCTTTCTACAATAATTAATTTTCTATTGAAAGATTTCCACGTGAAAAATGAAAATGAAATAAAAAGTTTCACTAATTGAAAAAAAAAAGATTATGACGTCATTTGGGTAATAAAACGGAAATTTTCAAAGATTTCTCAATAAGACAACGAGTATGAGTATGTGTATGTACAGAAAGAAGATTAATATCACGTCATTAGAGAATTAAAAAGAAAATTAATCTAACGTCATAGCGAAAATTTAACGGATTTCTGAAATGTTTGAAAATAATACAAAGCGAGTATCAATATGAGTAATAGAGAATAGTAAATATATGAGTTTAAGGAACGTATTGAATCATGATAAAAACCCGATTGTGGAAATACTCGCAAATTTTAACATTTTGAAGGTGTACAATATGTTTAATTTTGAAATTATTATTTTTTAAATATCTCATTTAGTCCACATGACAGATATTATTATGACAGAGTATAATAGCGGGCTTCGCCCGCTATCGGGCTGGTTTAGATATTCGAAAAAACGAAAAAAATAGACCGGCAAATGTTTACTTTATAAAAAACGACTTTTTTTTTCTTTTTTGGAAAATGAAATTTATTTGGATTTATTAAAGAAAGGATAAAGTGTTTTGAAAGGAATATTAAACGAAACCCTTTGTGCGATCTTCGATCACACTTCCCCACTTGTTTAAATTTTTATACGGTCCCTGGGTCTTATAAGTTTTATTCAGAAATTTTTCCTCCGTACTCTGACAAGTAAGACAGTAAAATTTTCATTCTTCTACGAACAAAATTCATCGAGTTATAATACTTTGAATTTTATGAAATTTAGGAGCTTTCCGTTACTAAAAGCGTGTTTTTCTGTTTATTGTGTCGGAAAGCTTCAAATTTCGTAAATTTCAAAGGTCATAGAAGAGTGGACTTTTTACCGCTTTACTTGGGAGAGCATGGAGAAGGTTTTTTTTATATAAATATAACTTATTTTCTATATGTAATTTATCTTCTATATAACTCAGGTACTTTAAAAAATTTAAAAAGTGTAATTTGATGCTGAAAATTAATAGTAATACTATTTCATTAGCGTAATCTTAAATCTCACTATATTTTGAACACCTTTGCAATTTATAGTGCTTACAGGGAAACAATTGAAGAGCGTTTCCATCTTTTTAAGACACCTTGTAAAGTCCATTACTTGCCTTCAGGGACATGCAATTTTTAATTATATTTCGGTTTAAATTGGCATTATTGAATATTTTTTCATGAATTTAATTATTGATTGAGATTATTTCCATAAACTTTATTGAATTTCTTTTTTCCATTTTTTTATTATATTTGTATTCGGAATTGTAGTGAAAGATCCACTAGGTTCCGCCGATTTTTCTGGGGATTTATTTTTTAATTTTTAGAGGCGTTTGTTTCGCTATACATGTTCGAAAACTTTTAGTGCTACTACATGAGTGAAACTTAAAAACCTGTTGTAATTTTTCTCTGTTTTTCCAAGAAACCACAATTATTTTTAAGACCTCTGAGTTTGGTGGCGCCATCTAATGTTCTTCAGTGAAAGATTTTAATTATTTATCTTTCCTTGGCGTATAAAAATGTATATAATTCCTTAATAGCTGTTTATTTTCACTAATATGCAGTAAACTTTACTGTGATAATTTTGAGTAGATTGCGCTAAAATTGTTTAAAATTTCATGTTTTATAATTAAATGTTTAATGAATTGCACATTTTTCTTCATATATTTACTATGCGGAGAACGATGAGTCAATCAGCAATGTTGCAGAAAAGTTTCAAAATATAAGTTACTTTCAACGTTATATATTTGGTCACATTGTTTAACAAAATCATTCATTTTTTCATGGCTTTCCTCAGTTACTTTCAACGAAGTAAAACATTTTTCCTGCATTAGTTACACAGTAATTGCTCCCCTACCCCTCTTCTTCGGCCTAGGGTCCCGTGGGCCCTACCGTTTCCTACTCCTTTGTCCATAGGTAAAGAAAGGCATACAAACAGGCAATGGAAGGCACATAATTATAGTTAAGATTCATTCGTACGCATACGAATATAAATAGTATACATTCCTATTTAGTAGCAAGACTAACTCGAATGAAATCTTATTAGGTAATGGAAAATTATTTTTTAAACTAATGAATATAAATTTAAAACTACTTTTTTCTTTCAACTTTTTTTTTGATAAAAAGAAGAATATTGGAATTATACATTCGAAAAATTTATAAAGCATGTAATGTAGATGCAGCGATTGAGAAAAAAAGTAAAAAATGACGTATCTAATTGTGCATACAAAGATAAAAATATCTTGTAGTACCATATAGTACATTTAAAAGAAATTTGAATTTTATTACTTTTCTATACTTAATAACATGAAGAGGACTTATTTTCTTTGTGATTTGATCTAAAAAAGCCACAATTTGAATAAATAATCAAAATTTTCAATTTTATTTTATATTTTACATAGTAGATGGCAGCACTATTTAAAGTTCATTTGTTAAGTCTCTCTAGTCGTAGGTAATTTTTTTTTTCATCTTTTCGGAATGTGAGCTATCCTTGGCTCTCTTTGGATATTTCAGTGTCATTTAATATGATTAATTAAAGTTTCGATCTAAAAGAAGATTTTTATTACGTTTTAGTGAAAAATTTGCAATTTATTAATCCAGAGATGGAAAAAAAAATATTTCAAAATATAATGTCGGAAAAGAAATATTCATTTAAATAGGAATATTTTTTACGAATACAATAAAACTTGTTCAAAACGGAATCGTAAGGGAAAGAAATGTTTTTCCGATTTGGACATATTTCCGCATTATACAAAAATATATATGAAGCTAAATGAAATCTGAAGTAATTATAGTTCTTAACTTATAATGTATTACAATATTATAGTTCATTATGTAATGCACTATAATAATGTTTTATATAATGTATTATAACATCGTACTATTAATGTACTCTAATAGTCCACATAGATAATGTGCTATAATAATTAAAATAGTGTATAATATTACACTGCATTATAGTATACTGTATTACAGAATACTAGTAGTAAATTATAGTAATTTTATGTACTTTAAAAGTGGAGATTCTCATTGATGAATGATGACATTTTTGCAATAAGGCACGTTGTAAAATCTTGTATGATTACCTATCACCACTTTATTAGCGTTACACTACAAACATACTACAATGTTTAGGCATATAGACTTGCAAAGCAAGACAGAAAATTACAAAGCAGGCTTATTAAGCCTTTTTCCAAAAATATAACAAAGTTTTTTTCCCACTTTTTTTAGGTGCATTCATAATTATATAAATACGTAGCACCTATAGTCGTCGTCTGGTCCGTCCGTCTGTCCGCGTACAACAGCGCAAAAACTACCCAAACAAATGGTTTGAAATTTAATATATATAATCGTTGCAGAATTTTGTCAAGTCATTTCAAATTTTATAAAAATCGAATCTAAACTTAAAAAGATACTAATAAAAGTTTTCTTCATTCTGTTAAATACTATTATACGTAATTAATTCAATGACATCCCATGATAGGTAATGATTCTATGTTGTCATGGTGATTATGTAATTTTAAAGATGGGGTCCTATTATTTCCGTATTACTGAATTTAAAAACCGAATTTGTATACTAAAATTGTTAAGTTATAGCAATCATATAATCTACCGACAGTTTTTTGGATAGATGTTTCAGGAGAAATATATATTAAATGGGAAAATATTCTAAATATGGATCTCAAGTTCTGAAAATTTCAAAGCTAAGGCTTAAGTTTCCCATTGGAATTTTCAGTTAATGTCAACAAAAGATAAAATGTTGCCAACTTAAAATGTACTTATTTTTTTACGGAAATGAATCACATCATGATAACAGACGATATAATTCATTTTACTGAAATAATAACGGTACGAACGCACCTCATTTGTCACATTTCACGTACAATTTTCAACTCGTTTTTTCTTTTATGCATGTCTTCTTTACAGAAAACAAGTGTTCGATTTTTCCGTTGGTGTGTAAGTATCAAATGCTAATTTGGAACCTAGGCTTATGACCAAATTAGCGTTTATTAGGAAGTTGTAAACAACGTAAAACACGCTGAGAAAATCGATTGTATGCGAACAACATGGAACAGCCATGCATAGATACAGTTCCAGTTGATTTTAGAATAGGGAGGCACATTTCAAAGTTGATCGCAAGGGGGGAAAAAAGCATCAGACGGGCGCTGAGCCCCTCATAGCAACTTCTTGAGATCCTCTAGACTTCAGAATCTTTCAATACGAATAACATCATTTATTATATTTAAAGATTTTAAAACTTTATAATCAAAAGTTTTATGGGAGTGGGAACTTGCTTTCTACTTTTGTCTCTATTTATTTATTTTTTTTAATTGTGGGGAAAAGACAAGCTGTGAATTAGCCCATCAAAAAATTTCAAAGACTCTGACAATTTCTCTGACCCCATCTACGAACCTGATATTGGTCCGATTGCTTCCAAATTGCCTGCAGCATTTCTTTTCTAAGAACTATCATCTCTTGTTTTCTTATAGATTGTCATTTTTTTTAAAAGTGGCATGATAGACTGGAGAATAGATGATTTGGATAATGAATTTATTATTAATGCATTATATAATTTATTACAATTCCGCGTTATGCGCTTACTTAGCTTGTGTAAATTTGACTTGCAGATAATCGACCTTACGTGGCTACTCAGTCAAAAACACCCGCTCGCTAACGTTAATCCTATGGGGAAAATATTTTACGATATCTCGTTCGCATTTCAATATTTTTAAATGACTTTTTCTGCATTGGATAGCTGAGGTCAATCTCTATGCAGGCCGTTTTGTACTTTTTCGTTTTTGATCACAAGTATTTATTATTAAGATACTTTCACTTTCGGAACTAGGTTCGAAAGTAAAAGTATCCTCAATAAAAAAAAAAAAAAAAAAAAAAAACTGCAACCAAATCTAAAACGTAAAAATAGGCTGCATAGATATTGACCTCAGCTACCCAATGCAAAACAAATCATTTAAAAATATTGAAATGCGAACGAGATATCGTAAAATATTTCCCTCATAGGATTAACATTAGGGAACGGGTGTTTCCGACTGAGTGAAGTAGCCTCTTAACAAATTGATTTTTGATGGATTTTTTAAATTATTGTTTTCCGTTTTCCCGTTAGACGCATTCCGTTTTCAGCAAACATATTAACAATATATTTTCTATTTTCTTGGCCGGAACCATTAAAATAATTCAAATTGGACAAGTGTCCAACATATACGTGTTAGGACTAATTAAACGAATTTTACGGTATTTAAAATATTTCTTTTCATAAATAACAATAGTGACAGATAGCTGAAGTTATATTTATTTCATATTGTTAGGATTGTTTTTCTATTTATGGTTTGTTTTTGTGAAGATTAAAGATATTAAATTGAAAATAAATCTCAATAATTTGCGTAAATTATAATTTCGACTATTTATTTTTTACAAAATCAAATTGAAATTATAAACATGTTCATTTTATTTTTAAATAACTATATACAGAGTTGCCAAGTCTCCGGCTTTTTGCATACCAGTATTTTATTAGAGAATATGTTGTCCTTTTAAATCGCAGAGTGCTCCGATTAAAGAAGTCAACTTTTTCTGTACTAAAATACTGGTATCCAAAAAGCCGGAGACTTGGCAGTCTGACTATATATATTAATGTTTGAATTGTATTTGATTTCACTGAAATAAGAGAGTTGTATAATTGAAAATTATTAGTATAAATAAAATAATAAAATTATTTAAAAGACATCCATTACTGAAATATTAACTCGAAATTATAGTATTAAAATGTGAAATATTTCTAAGATTTAAAAAAAAAAAAAAAAAAAAAAAAAAAGTACCGTTTTGTTTTAAATAAAAGTATGAAGGTTTCTCGTGTGCTGTAAAAATTAAAATGAAAATTAATTTTAAAAGATTTGTTAAAAGTATTTTGTTTAAACATTAGTCATCTTTAGGCTTAAAACCGACAATGTTTAATTCAGGATTCCCAATCATAAGGTTACTAGCGAATTACTCTTTGCTGGATACTTATTTTAAAATAATTATTTATAGTGATGTTTGTGAGCTGTGTTTGATTTCACTGAAGTAATAAAATTTCACTATCAAAAATTAATATTATAAATAAAATAGAGATATTCAATAATCATTCATTACTGAATTATTAACTCGAAAATATATGATTAAAATATCAAATATTTCTCTGATTAAAGAAAATCAAAATCCGTTTGTTTAAAATAAAATTATGAATGTTTTTCATATACTCTACAGTAAAAAAAAATAAGTTTGAAGAAATATTTTGTTTGGAAGTTAGTCTTATTTTCAGTTATAAAAACAAAAACGAAGATTTTAAATTCAGGATTCTCAGAAAAAGGGTTATTGGCAAAACTCTTTACTGGATACTTTTTCTCCTTTTGACCAACTTTCACCACCATATTTAAATGGCTGGCAAGAGGTGTACCTCCGATGTTCGAGTCGGATTGACACTTCTTTTCCCTTGATATAAGACAGTTTCGAGTTGGGTTTTTGCTATTGCAGGAAAGTTGGACTTATACAATATGCAGCTGATGTACTTGTAATTTTCACGTAAAAGCTTAATTATATTTTTTTTTCATTTGCAACATATTATCAGTTTAACTTTAGAAAGCAATATAATGTTTTTGTGTCCATTTAATATACCCGGAAGCAGAAAATGCGAGATATTAATTTCTTTATTTAATCTGCAGATTATTTCCAATTTATTTATTATTATTTTAACAAATGCCTATTTTTTTTCGTAATTTAGGATGAATTTCCAGTTTGGTCAAGTTTTTCTAAGTTATATTGTCTAAGTTTGTCTAAGTTTCATACAAAATTCTAATTTGTTAAGGAGGTATTCTACTTTTAACGACACATTTTTATACGTTATTAATGATTTATTTTCTCATATTTAATAAAGAGTGACCAACTTCGATTTTTTTCTCATAGTTTTTATTCTAGATTGAAATATATATATATATATATATATAATTTTTTTTTCATTAATAATACTGCAATTTTACGCCCACAGCGTCCTGTCGCATCTTGCTGTCTGCTGGTCGATAATTTTTTTCAGCTTCTGATTATCTGAAAAATATGAACAATTTTATTGAATTCCTTAGTTGAAAAAAAAATTCTTATTATTTTTGTAATTTTAAAGCTTCCGGAAAAAAAATATTTTTCCAAAATTAACAATATATTTGGATTAGTTTCCGTTAAACACTATGCAGATTAAAAAGCTTCAATATCTGATTCGGCGAAAAGGTATCGGTTAGGTAAAAAAAAAATGTTATTTTGAGAAAAAGCGAAAATAGATTTACGTATAAAAAGCATATTTAAAGGTTACTTATAAACTGATGTCCAAAAATTAAGTGGCAGTGACCAATTTCAGACGTTTCGTCGAATATCTATACTGAAACTCGTGAGGAAATGCCCGAAATGCCCTTGAACTTTGAGGATGTAAAGAATATGTTTGACTTAATGTTTTCAGTGAAGATTAGCGAGGACAATTAGCGGGGGCAATAATAATTTTAATAATAAAATGATATTTTCGATCACCCAAGTAACAGGAAATGCTAAAAATGGTCTGTCACTGTAGTAAATGACTATGTAAGTCCTGTTCAACATTTGTGTAAGCATAGCGCATATATTCGTGAAGATGTTAACGTTTCTGTAAAAAATTCAAAAGTGTTTTTTATTTTAATAGCATGTAGAGTTTTCAACCGAATTTAACACCGCTTTCAAAAAATTGTAGAAATAGTATACTTGACAAAAAATTGTAGAAATAGTATACTGCAATTAAAATATTAATATGTTGAATATTTGATGAGATATGGGTATTTGTATGAAATAAATTTTAACTGCGCATGCGCGAACTACAGCAAAGATTTTTTGTCATGATTTGATAGTCAATACTATAGGGCAACTCATATAAAAAGACCAGTGAAATGTCGTGAAAACTCAAAAGGTTACAGCAATAATTGATAAATTGAGGTGGAAATCCCATTTTAGGGTGGAAATTTCTCCTCAATTTATCAATTATTGCTGTAACATTTTGAGTTTTCACGATATTTCACTGGTCTTTTTATATGAGTTGCCCTATAGTATTGACTACCAAATCATGACAAAAAAATTTAAGATAACCTAATCATCTTCTATTTTGATATATTTAGATAAAATGTAATATGTTTTAATAATTTACTTATCAAATGTAATTAATAAATTAGTTATTAAAAAAAATATTTTGACTGTTGGAGTTATGGCAAGAGTGAGATTGGAGATTATAAGAAACATTACTTCGAAATTTTATTATTGATAGAGAAAAAATAATAATCTGATAAAAAAAAAAACATTCCATTATTTATATAACAAAATAATGTAATTAAAAGATAATCTAATCATCCAATTAAAATTAATCTAAACATCTTCTATTATTTAAAATATATTATATATTTAATACATTTTAATAATTTAATAAAAAAATATAATTAATATATTCATTACCAGTTCTCAATCTTACAGAGAAGCGATTTCTCCTGCATTTTTTATGGTTATATATTACTCAAAATCAAGCCGAGCATCAGGAAGTTTCAAAACTCTGTAAACTAAAACTTATTTGAAATATATTAAGCATAAAAAATACTAAAATTTCAAAAATATCACCAGACTGTCATATAATAATATTATTTTACTAACAACAAACAATATGTGCGTAGTTAAAACATTTTATAGTATTACAGACAAGCTAAAATTAAGATCATTTGCAGTATTTTTTTTTTCTGATGTAGATTAATTTTCTTTATTAAAAATTTATCTGGCTCATATGAATTATGTTTTCATTACTAAAACAATGGTGACTAACTGAATATGCCACACAGGTTGTTAATAAAAAAAAAGAGTCTTATAGATATTTTTTTAAAGTCTACTTTTATTTAAATACCTTTATAATTTCGCACGATTTTTAATCCTCATCTATACACATATACGAGACAAAGATCTCAAAATTCAGTTAAAAAGTCAGAACGTAAACTAAAAATCAAAAACGTGCGTTTGCCCACCTCAGAAAATTGCTTAAAATATAATTAAGAATGATTATAGGTAATTAGATAATAACCATGAAACATACTGAATTCATCCATAACAAAAGACAACCTCCAAAGAACTGAGTGCTACGTATTGTAGAGAAATTCGTTTTCATGTGTTTGCGAATGTAGCAATAATTTTGGAGATCATCAAGGGCCGAAAAGATTTATAAACCAATAACAAGGTCCTTAATTTTAAAAGATAAATTGTTTTTAATTGAATGCTATTAAATGTAATTGTTTGGATTTTTTAATTGTGCATTACACTAAAATTATTCTTAACTTTAGTATTTACTTTTTTATGTTCCGATTCCCAGAATATCAAACTACTTTTACGTTTTATTCGTGCGTTTAAAAATAACAGAGAATGATAATTTGTCAAAATCAATTTAACACTTTATCCATGCGATAAAGCAAATGTATTTTGTTATTACTTGTTGAAAATCGAGAATCCCTTCTTAGCGCCAGAATAAATGATAACCAATTTTCATTTATCCATTTTTTACGCATTATAGAATAAATAGTAAGAAGATTAAAAGTATTCAACTATCTTCGAAGTTCCTAAAAATATGTAAATATTTTAATCATATTTTTGGATTTCATCTGAATAAAAATTAAAATTGGAATATTCACATTTCAATTAATTTGAAGATAAATGCGCATTGGATTTTATAGACTGCTTTTCATAACTTCAAAAATGTTCATACAAAACTTTTGTACTTTTGTGTTTAAACTAATGACAAATTACTTTATATACTTCTGCCTCGTGCACCTACTAAAATTTTATGGCTATATAAGTAAATAACGAAATAGAGATGAGTGGTCATATAGTTATGAAAATATTGACAAATTTTACAGTGCAAGTATTCAAATAATTGACTATAAATTCAATTATATTCCGTCAACAAAAATTTATTCTAATTGCATTAGGAAGCTACATGTAGCCCTGAAATTTCTAACAAGTGTATGATATATTTGAACTAGTCGGGGTGCAAACCCAACCTCAGAACGCCTACAGCTTTTTTACCGATTTCCGAGCTTTAGCCCCAATAACGATATGTAGACAATGTTCGCAAATTTTCATATAAATCTGATCATAATGTTTTGAGATAAATTTGAAGTGATCAAATTACGTGTACAAATTAGTGAACAAAATGTTTGTATCGAACTTATGTAATCGTAACTAAGTAATTTATTCAGTAGAAGCAAATATGTGTTTCGTAATGTCAAATTAATTCTCTGTTTAATGAAGGAAACAAAAACTTGACCAATTTAATCGTAGTTAAACTTCTTTTTAAAAATGTATGAGTAAGCAATACCGATACTAGCAACTGAATATGTTAGTTTGTATTGTATGACATCTTTGGATTTTTTGGAAAAAAATAAATCTGATATTCTTATGAATTAAAAAAATACTTCTTTTTATATTTCTTATTATAAGTAAGAAATTATATTTAAAATGTTGTTTAACGGTAAATTACGAAAATTGCGTAATTTTGATTTTAGTATATTAGAACATCTTTATAAAAGAATGGCGACATGATGATAAACAAACTCAAGATATTCATTGGTCGAGAGATTTTGGATATAAACTTTGAGAGCATGCCATTATAACTTCCAATCTGAGTATGCGCCATGTGCGTATGTCACATCTCTCTTATGATGGCACTTCAAATGTTTTCCGTATTTGATATCAAAAGTGACAACATTTGTCAAAACATTTCGTCCTTTGAAAAATTGGTGGTATAAAAATTACATCGTATTTACAAATAAAAATTCTTTTAGTTTTAAGAATTAAAATGCATGATTCATATAAATAGGATGTTAATTTCAACTAGTAAAGTAATCCACTCTTAGGATCATAGAGAAAAATTTTATAAAACATGTATAGGTATATACAAATGACATCCGACAGCGGAATTGATACGCAAACCCAGCGCAAAGTTTTAAGATCATTCAAGAAACTTGGCGTAACAATCGGGCATCAAAATATTTTATATGCCTTCATTTGTTTATATCATTAATATCGGTAAAACATCTAGAAGGGCGATTACACCGAGAGCAATGAGTGTGCACGAAGCCGCTGCTGGTCAATCGTATGTATTAAACACCACGATGCTTCCTGCCCCCTGTTTGATGTGTTTTACTTGTAGTCCAGGCATTACGGGCTAAACTAGTCGGATGTGTCAATCCCATAACTTTCTTCTATCTCACACAGGTTTCGCATACACTAAAAAGAATCAGCACCAATTTATATTAAGGTCTAACTGAAACTCAAGTTTTATTAAATTCCAAATTATTTCTTCAGATATGAGTATCGCTAAAATCGTGTAAATCCTGCAAAATGCTACATAGCAGCGCCACCTGCTGGGCGATTTTTACCAAAAACTAATCAGCACCAATTTATATCAGAGACTAACTGAATATAAAGTTTTATTAAATTCCGAGCATTAGTTCTTGAGATAGAGCTATTACGGAAATCGCGAAAAATGCTGTATAGCAGCGCTGGGCGATTTTTACCAAAACCTTATCAGCTCCAATTTATATCAGGGACTAACTGAATATAAAGTTTTATTAAATTCCGAGCATTAGTTCTTGAGATAGAGCGCCCACAAAATTTTTGTCACATACAGACAGACAGACTCACAGACAGACATTGTCTAAAAATAGTCAAATCGTGTTCAGGACCTTCTAAAACGTATAAATCCGTCGAAAATTTCATGAATCCAATACTTTCTTCTTGATAGAAGAAAGTAAAAAGGGCAAATAAAGGAAAATTTTGGTGTAGTTTTGATATTTGGTTCCTTGATGTTTTTTGGGTCGCTAAACATGAATTTGAGGTTTTTCAACAAAATTTTTCCCGGAAAATACGTTTTTTTTTTACGAAAAACCTGTAAAAAAACGGAATGTTTTCTGTTTTTTCAAAATAACTCTAAAACTATGCATTTTGCGTGAAAATCGACAATATATGAATTAAAGAGAATAAAATTTCCTACATTTTATGTGTTGAATGTTTTTTCTCTGATCAATGGTTTAGCCGTGAGAGTGCCGCAAAAATGGGTGTTAAAAATGAAAAACTAAAAAAAAAAACGGGAATTACGGCACTGTACGTTGATATAACATGAAACTAACCCTTTTACGCAAACGTTAACCATTAATGATACTAACGATTATATGATTGACTAAATTTTATGCATTTGAGGTAGAGGAAAAGGGCTGATCCGACGCCAGGGGAAGTACCCTGAGCAGTGGAGCATATCGGCCTCTTCTCATGAGTCAAGGGTACTCCTCCACCGGAGAACTCCTATTCTAAGAGAAGGTAAATTTGGGATGGATTTAAGGACAAAAAACTATATAAAACGGGAATTACGGCCCTGTAAGTTTTTGGAACATGAAAATTAACCATTTTAAGCAAACATTGACTACAAACTATGTGATTGACTACATTTTATAATGACGTTGTCTGATAATAAATACGACGACTCATTATGAATCATTATTTAATTGTAAATTATTATGTACATTAGTAAAAACATTAGTAAGTATATTTACAAAAAAAGCAAAAATATAATTTAGTTAAAAAAACAAAAATCTTATTTCCGCCTTCTTTTATTTGAGGGCCCTTGCTATTCATCGACATCTACAATATAGAAAACAGACTTATGGAATTAGGGTTTTTTTATTTACTATTAAAATTATAGAATAAATGTTTTCTTAATGGTAAATATTTCATACCTTGTGGCATGGCTTGTTCCTTTTCCATTGGGTCCACGAATTCAATGGGTGAGCTATCCATCCCCAGCTCAGTTTCAAGGTATAACTCGCCTTCTTCGTCTTGATTCACCACTGAGATGTTGTTGCAGTTCCCTTTGCAGTTGAGGTATATGTTGGAACAACAATGACCTGCTTTCTTGCACCCATAATTTTGTTGGCAATTCTTTTTGCACTTACAGGATACAAGCTTCAACAAAGCAGGGGGTAGTACAGTAAATACAGGCTCAAGGCCAATATTTGTTTTCTTCCATCCCTACTCTTTAGCATTTTTTCAACTTTTAGTCATTGCTGCACCTGGTGATATATTCTTAAAGAATGCTGTCGTGCTGTAACTGCAGATGGTGGTAAAGCAGCAGTATTAGAACTGTTTTTAAAAGCTGGCTTCTTGTATGAAATATATCTTAGGAGGTTCAACGACGGTACATTCATTCCACTATAACCGTACAGCGAGACAAGGAAACGTTCGCAGCAACTGCAATCATCTCCAGAGTAGCGTTCGAATCTTTGAATACTTTAACAACATCAGCGACATCTGGATTCTTCAGAAGAGTTTTGGGGAACTTCAGTTTTCCTTGCATAAACGGTATTGACATTGTAGCGCACCCGCTCATAGATGTAGAAAGAGGATGTTTTCCGCAACCGTTGAAGTTACAGCATTAGTTGGAGAAAATGTCGCTGGAGAAACAGCGTCCTTCCCAGGTTTTAAAAAGAAAACATTTTCAGGCCTGCAGAAACCTATCAAAATGACCAAGAGTTCTACATCCTCCCCAATTGTAATCACCATCTTATTTTATGGAACCAAGGACAAAGCAGTGTTTACAATCAATGTGTTTGCGTGTTCTTTTGCTTGCTTGCATGTAATATATGCTGATGAGAACTTGTAAATCATCATAGATATTAACCGAAAATTGTTTTTTGGGTTAGCAAGGAACTTTTCTTTGGACATGGTAAGTATCATTGTACCGTTAAACAACATGTCAGTTGAAGCATGTTTCTTTGCTCGTCTCATACTCTGAGCAATTTTTGTACCACCTTTGTAAGTCATTAGGTTAGACATCAAAGACAACTACTGCCTGCGGTTGGTATTTTGATTGTACATACTCCACCTATTTGTCGATTGCTGAAAAAGACTGATTCTTATGCCAAACAACCTTATGCAATAAAAAACCACCATAAATGACGAATTGAATCCTGACGCTGAACCACTTGTTTATTAAGGGGTTTGAATGCCTTGTAGAGAGTAGATTTGTTTCCTGATCTTACACCATTGTCGAATAGGGATAAGGAATAAGGGCCTAGATCGTATGTCAAAATTTCCTGAGGATCTTCATCCGAATGCTTTGCAACCGAAATTCGTTGGAAAAAAGTTGTGGGATTAATAGGAACCAACTCGTCGTCTACTAAATAATTAATCATAATGAGTCGTCGTCTTTATTATTAGATAACTTTATTGTACAATGTAGTCAATCGCATAGATTTAGAGTCATTAATAGTCAACGTTTACTTAAAATAGATAATTTTCATGTTACATAAACGTACAAGGCCGTAATTCCCATTTTTTACAGTTTTTGTCTTTTACCCCTCCTAATTTTACCTTCTTTTAGAGTACGAGCTCTCCAGAGGAGAAGCACCCTCGATTCATGAGAGGAGGTGGAGCTGCCCCACTGCTCCCACCTTCCTCTGGCGCCGGATCCTCACTTTTCCTCTACTTTAAATGCATAAAATATTGTCAATCATATAATCGTTAGTATCATTAATGATCAACGTTTGCGTAAAATGGTTAATTTCATGTTACGTCGACATACAGTGGCGTAATTCCCCTTTCTTTACAGTTTTTTTTGTTTTTAACACCCATTTTGCGGCACTCTCACGGCTAAACCATTGATCAGAGAAACATACTTTTAATACATAAAATGTAGGAAATTTTATTCTCTTTAATTCATATATTGTTGACTTTCACACAAAATGTACAGTTTTGGAGCTATTTTGCAAAAACTGAGAAAAATCCGCTGTTTTACAAGTTTTTTTTTTTTAAATAAAAAAAACGTATTTGAAAGGAACAAATTTTGTTGGAAAACCTCGGATTCGTGTTCAGCGACCCAAAAAGCATAAAGGAACCAAACATCAAAACTACACCAAAACTTTCCTTTATTTTCTACCAAATGACTGGACTATTAAGGAATATTTCTTTTATTTTTTCTGGTTGGTCCTCCATAGTCGGGGTATGGTCTTCTCTACACAAGTATCGGCACTGAAAGCCAGATGATTTATAATAGCACCATCTTCTATGAGAGGTAATGTATCTAAAATTTCTTCAAATTTGGAAAATGGTATTTCATACGGATCAATATTATTGAAATCTTTCTTCTTATTGGTAATGTAAATGTAGAAATAACTATGAACTTTATTTACAGTACACTTTTAAAGAAAAAATTAAAAAAATGTCATTAAATGGATTTAAACAAAGGAAATAAAATTTAAGATATAATGTTCTCCAGTTCAAATAGCAGACGAAAATCGGGATATACCATTTATTTAAATTGAAAGCATTTAATTTTTTGAGAGACAATATGCATGCGGAAATGGCAGAAATGCGAAAATGCTTTAATGAGAAAATGACAACAAAAAGGTATAATAATCCTATTATATGTCTATTTTTCTTCAACAATGGAGTAATTCTGTTGCTATTATTACAATTTTTTTTTTTAAATACAAAAAAGTAATATCCCGGAAATTAAATGGAATTTAAATTTTAAGAGTTATTATGATATTATGCGAACTACTGGTGCGAACGACTGGTGCGAACTACTGGCATGCGAACACATGCGAACACATGCGACACATGCGAACTACTGGTGTTAGTTTCCATCTCGCAACTTCTCATATTCTATGATGAGTAGTTCTGAAATACAAACACGCAGTCAAATTTTAATACAATAGATTCTGAACAGCACTATCTAATATTTTGATTCATTGAAGGTATCCTAGTCCTAGGTGACCATTTCCTTAGTTATCATTGACACAAACCTTGGCTGTGAACTCGATTACGGAATATTACCACTTTATATCTTATAAATAGTTTTAACATTGAAATGAATATGTTGTAAGCTAAAAATCAGATCTACATAACATTATTGATCATTTATAGATCTTCCGTCATCATGTTCAAAGACAACTGGCTTGTTTTAGAGAAAATGAATTCATGCAAAATAAAATGCATTTTTATACTCGTTTGTCTTTTTAGTTACACAATTTGATGGTAACATAGGTGATTATTTCTTTGCTTATCAGTAATGCGAACTTTGGCTTTGGAGCCGATTATGGAATATTAGCTCTTTTTCTTACCAATCCAGTTTTTCCTTACCAACCTTTTGCTTGTTGGCTTGTCAATTACTTTTTCCTCAGAAAATGTAAGATTTTACGCTCATTCTTTCTCTAGATACGTTTATGATTAGAAAAATCAATTTGTAATAGAAAGTAATCAATTTTCTAATATAGAAAATCAATTTGTAATGTCACGTATCTGGAAACACGCCTAAATAATGTCGGGGGAGTAACAGATTACGATTCCCGTGCATGGTCTAGCAAGTGAGTTCCGTTAAGAAAAATCTGATTGGGTTTGACATGAATAGCTTTAACAAGTGGTTAACGTTTTGTTGAGTGGCAATTTAATATGAAATAGCCTTTTTATTACCCTTTTTTATACCAGTATTTTTGAATGATAATAATCTTCGCCTTTCTTAAATAGCACATTTCTGCATTTAAATAAGGCGATTTTGATTCAAATTTAGTGGTAACAACAAAACGTAATACTTTTCAGCTATGCAAACATGAGTATACTCGTCACTGGTCACTAATAATATTATTATTTTAATCTTAAATGTTAAACCTTGATTTTCACAAAACATGATTTATACGAAAGAAAATTATGTAAAACTAAATTACATAAAAGTTCCTGACGACAATTTGTTGTAAACTTTAGTAATTGTACTCAAAATTCGACACTAGAAACTTAAAATTTTAAAATATTTCTCTTTAAATATGATGAAACATGAATAATGTCATTCTAAACTTGTTATAAAAAAAGTAGAGGAAGTTCAGCATTTACACCAATATATATATATATATATATATATATATATATATATGATGAAAAAACGAAGTTGATGAAAAAACGAACATAACATGCAGTTTGTATCAATTCATTTTGAAATTATCCAGCTGTTTTGTAAGCCAAACGTCACTAAATTAATCAGGAATAAATTTTTTATATGTCCAAGATATTTGCGGTTCGAAAAACTTTAATATTTAAATCAAACGCATTTTTAACACGAATTGAGTAATCTGTTTAGTTAAATAAATATATTCAAATCGAAAAAATATATATTTATAAAAATATACGAATAAAAAGTCCATTTCAAATCACATATATCATACTTATAAACGAGTTATTTAGAGATGCTTATCCAAAAAATTGCTGACATGAAAATGTTACAATTTGTGAGATGATGAATGATTTGTTTTCGGCTGGAGCGACGGATGTCTTCCATGTTATTTTCTCTCCAATGCCAACATTTCAGGCAAAACCGAGGTCTCAAAAATGTCAGCTATCTAAATCGGAAGAATAAAAAATAAATGAATTCTGAGAAGGTACGCAATTTTGAAATGCTAGGATAATCTATTAGGGATGATAAAGTTGCCTACGCGTCTGAAATTATTTAAATGTGATATTAACACCTTAACTGCGAAGCATTATCTGTAGTCGCGGTTAGATTTTCAAGACATAAAAAGTCCATATGGCTATAGAAATTTGATTGTTATCACAAAGATGGCACATTAACACATTTTGACGTATCGTACTACTCGGATGCGGATCCGCGTTGCTAGTACTATAATTGAAACGTTCCTTTTCAGTATCAAAAAAAGTGGATTCACACGTCCACTAGTGTTGAAAATAAACGATGCAGATTTGATTTATTTTCATTCTTTTATTCAGCAAAACAAAAAATATGTCATATTATATATACTTTGATTTATAAAAAACAAAAATATAAAGATACAAATTGTTGAGAAATACCATTTATGGAGAAGTCCACATACATTTTAAGGATATTTCTTATCTCAAAAATCTGCCAAGGTATAGTGGTAGATTGATCGTGCCAAAATAATCAACAATTCGTTTCCTAGAAACAGAAAAAAGTCCACAACAAACTCATTAGTTCACAAAGATATTAGATTTTACGTAAAAACTTCTTTTATTTCCGAACATCGACACAAGAGGAATGAGGTGGCCTTCTTACACAAGGATAATTTTTCACCCTCTCTAAGCAAACTTAAAAGGAGGTCTCCCTGCAGACAATAACGCCAAGATTTTAGATGTACACATGCCAAAAAAGTGCAAATCTTGCCAAGCGTAAACGTCACATTTCGACTGTTACACATAACTGCATATTAAAATTTTGAATGAAATGTCCAGGGATACCAGATAGGGCGCAGTTATGAAATTGGCAATTTTAAAGTAAATTGTTTTGGGAACGGGGTGATATGTGCAGAATGAGAAGAATAGAAATTATTGCTTTTGCATATCGTGCAGTTGGAAAATGAAATAAAATCTGGGCTTAGTTTAACACAAGATATACAAAGAAGGAAAAAGCAGATGAATAATCGGGTCTCGACACATTAATCTGCAGAAAGTAACCGCATAAACTGAGAGCAGATGTAATGTTGGGATAAAAATATAACTGCGAGAACTTTGAGCTAGAGAAATGATTGCATTTTGAGGTTTACAAATGAAATAAATTTTGAATAAAGAAATTATTGAAATAGAGAGATTTTATATAAGAAAACTAAATTTAGAATAAAAATATAAAATGTATATGATTCTATATTATACCACTTGTTCCAGAATAACACATTTTTGCATCATACACACACAAAAAAAAAGAAACGCTGACAAATACGGAAAGCGGGATGCTTTATTTATATGGTCACAAAATTTCGTTTGCTCAATGTGAGTGCTGTATTTAAACTAATGTGCTGTATGCAAGTCTTGACAGGACGCGAATCTGCGCCTGTCGCACCCCGTGAATAAACGACTAGACGCGGATCTGTGTCCTACGCAGTCAACGTATTAAATGTAACATTTAAATGTGATACCTAGATACCGTTTATTTTGTTTGCAATATTTCTTAAGAATTCGATAAACTGAACAAAATGTAACTGTGTTATCTTTTATTAAGAATCGTTTACCATATGACATGCTAGATCATGCAGGAAAAGCACAGAAAATCTTCCGCGAATGCACTCTCAGCCCCACTACCCTCTATTCAATAGTTTGATTTTAAAACATTGGAAGAAAATTTTGATTTCTTTTAATCTCGGAGACTCTCTTACGGGGATCAGGCTTTTAAAAATCTAAAAACAAAAGAAAAACATTTTTCATTTAAATAAGTGTTCAAATTAAAAAAAAAATGTATATTTATAAACATCTACGAATAAAAAGTGCATTTCGAATGTATCATACTTGTAAACGAGTTATTTAGAGATGCTCATCAAAAATTGCGGACATGAAAAGGCTACAATTTGAGAGATGATGAATGATTTGTTTTCGGCTGTAGCTACGGATGTCTCCTGTGCTATATTTTCTCTCCTCCAACTTTTTACAGAAAACCGACTTCTCAAAGAATGTAAGCTATCTTAGTCGGAAAAAGAAAAAGAAAATGAATTCTGAAAAGGTATGCAATATTGTAAGGGCTCGGGCATCACATCAGGGATGGTGCAATTACTTGCGTGGCTGAAATTATATAAATGTGATATTAAATGTAATATTTAAATCTGATACCTACATTCAGGTTATTTTATTTGCGATATTTCTTAAGAATCCGATAAACTGAACAAAATATAACTGCGTGTTATTTTTCTTCATATAAAGGTCGTTTATCATATGACATGCTTGATCAGGCAGAAAAAACACAGAAAAACTTCTGTGGATGCACATTTAGCGCACTCCACACTACTCTCTCCATCCATTAATTTGGTTAAAACAATTGTGAGAAAGTTTCGTTTAATCTCGGAGTCTCTCTTACGGAGTCAGGATTTTAAAAATTTACAAAAGAAATCACATACGTTTTAGTAAATTAAAATATTATTATCTATACTAATAAAAGAAAGTTTCGCTCTGTGTGTGTGTCTGTCTGTGTATGTGTGTGTCTGTTGGCGATGGCTAGCAACCCTCTCTTGGTGCACCTGACCCTCAGAATTTTAATATTTTAATAATTAGCCTAGATATTAATTAGATTCTCATTAACCATCGCTTCTAAAATGACATCTTTTAAATCAAAATGGCGAAAGAAACGAACCAGCACATTGGTTTGTTAGCGGAAATGAATGAATTCGAAATTATTTTACTAATTAGCGAATTTTAAGAAAACTAATTGAGATATCAATTTGAAAATTTCTGAGCATACGTAAAAAAATATTCTGCATCTGACTATGTGATTTTTGAAAAATTCGGTCGGTAATATTTTTTATTTATGCAAAAAACTGCCAAAAATCTGCCGGCGCCAGTGAAAACGATTCGAGAAAGTTTCAGACAGGGATCTGCTTTCATTAAAAACTGAACTACAAAGAGATCTGTTTCTCGGGCCGATCCTTCCATTTAGTTTGCGAAAATGAAAGGAAATATTTGCCAATTTTTACTACTGAACAAAAATTTAGGTAACTAATTAAGATCTAGATTTGAAATTGAGGTCGGGAAGGGGTGTCATCTGTCGGCTATTTTAGCGTAGCGTCTTCGTTATGCTCTAATTATCAGGAAAATGTAATTCTTTTTTTAATGATCGCGTTAATGTAGGTGACGGTGGTTCTCTTGAACAAATTATTCATTATATTTGCGGGTATGGGGAGGGAGGGGGTTAACGCCTTTCTCTGAGACTGTAATTATCTCGAGCCGGGGCAACACCGGGGGGGGGGGGGTTAGCTAGTATAACATAAAATCTACAAAAACAACTTTTCAAAAGTAAAAAAAGCCAACCGTAAAATAATAATAATAATAATAATAATAATAATAATAATAATAATAATAATAATAATAAAAGTTGTGGCTAGAAAATGGTGTGATATCAAATTTCCAAGCTATTATATTACTTATTTAACTTTTTTCCATTCAATAAGTTATCATATATATAAGTCGAGTGCCTACGTATATGTTAATAGAAATATTTTTCTCCTGTACTAAATACATCCTAACGAGTTTCTGAAAATTCAATTTTTTTTTCAAATTATGCATGGTGGGCTTGGCGGCCATCTTTGCATATTATTCACAAAATTCTAAGCACCAAAATCCGAAGTTCAAAATTGTTATTTAAGCAAATATTTTAAGCATTACATTTATAGACTTGTATGCTCTGAAAATTGTGTCTTAAGAAAATGATGACTTATCTTAAAGATTCATCTTATAATTTATATTTTAGAGTAATTAATAATTTCAAACTAGTAAAAATCAATTTCTCAAAATATCAGTCTTATCTAATTTATCTGTCTGTAGTTAAAATCTGAAGTTCGAAATTGTTATAAACATGTTACATTGCAAACATATTACGCTTTTACTTTAGAAATTTGGGTGCTTAGAAATATGGAAAGATGGCCGCCAAGCCCATCATGCATAATTTGAAAAAAAAATTGAATTTTCAGAAACTCGTTAGGATGTATTTAGTACAGGAGAAAAAGATTTCTATTAACATATACGTAGGCACTCGACTTATATATATGATAACTTATTGAATGGAAAAAAGTTAAATAAGTAATATAATAGCTTGGAAATTTGATATCACACCATTTTTTAGCCACAACTTTTATTATTATTATTATTATTATTATTATTATTATTATTACGCTTGGCTTTTTTTACTTTTGAAAAGTTGTTTTTGTAGATATCATTTCTTTTTTTTAAATAGATTAAACATAATTTAATTAATCTAAACATCAGAAATAATTTAAAATTACATTTTACTTTCAGTCATTGTTTAAAGGGTTAACTAGAAATACCAGTAGATTTTTCAATTAAACTAATTACACTCTTAAAAACAACATACTAAATGTGGCTTGTTATAATACTTGTTATCCTGAGTTAAAAATATCACTGACTTATCCATGAAATGAATAAAAATGGAATACGTACACAGCGTGTCAGCGCTGCATTTGAAATCAAACGTGATATCACGCTCTTTTATAATTAGCACTAGTTGGCTTCACTCGCTAGCGGGCCCCTAATTTACATCGGGGCCTCGAATCTTGTAAAACCTCGAATAAGATAAACCTCGAACCGAACGAACCTCCGACCTTGTTTCCGGCTGCCTTCGGCACCGGATAATCCCTTAATTTGCACATCGAAAAGTATAAACCTCTAATCAAACGAACCTCCGACACGGGTCAGCGCTGCCTTCGGCACCGTATAGCAGTCATGCTGCGCACGCTCAAGTTCCATCTTCCACCACCAGGTAGCGCAATCTGTTCTATATGGACCTCGGGCACTGAAATCGTCAAGGCTATAGATGTCGAGTCGAATGAGCTATACCCCATCGTGATCCGACCCATAGAAACAGAGATAGGAAAGCGCCCCCCCGATGGTGAAAGCTAATCGTGTTCGGGGGGGGGGGGAATGGGGGGATGAACGCCGGAGATGCATAATAGGATTAAACGGTCATAGACCTTTCCAACGATGTATCACATGAGGGGTATGTGCAAAATTTAGAAAATACCCCCTCCCCCTGCATTAGATGATTAAGCGTTCACAGACCTTTCCAACAATATATCACATGAGAGGTGTCGGCAAAATTTAGAAAAGTGCCCCTTTAGGGCGGGGGGTGAAAGTGGGAGGATGGACCCTGAAGATACCTAATATGAATAAGCGGTCACAGGCCTTTCGAACAATATATCACATGAGTAGTGTCGGGGGGGGGGCGCAAAATGTGGGGGTGACACCTGTGGTGCATAACATGAATAAGTGGTCACAGCCCTTTGTAATGATATGTGACATGACGGATATCGTTAAAATTTAGAAAAGTGCCCCCTCTCCTTGTGTAGGCAAAACGCGCTCCACCCCACCCTATAATTTTTGACGCGGCATTATTTTTAAAATTTATGTTATGTGTTATAAAATATCATAAAGTTTCAAACAGATACCCTTATTATACTTCTTAAATTTGTTCATTGGAATTTAATATATTTGCTGAAATTACTATTATATATAGAATAATATAGAAATAAACCCTTCTTTAGCTTGTAATTAAGATATATGAACAATTTTTAGAATTTCTGAAACCTGATTTATATTTATTTATTTATTCATTTATTTATTTATTTATTGTTTATTTATTTATTTATTTTGCGTTGCCCTGTGCATGTTTGGAATTTCTTAGCAATTTCTTAGATTTACATTATTTTATTCAATCCATTGTACTGTTACAATAAATTTAAATGGAAACTTCACTTCTAAAACAAAAATAATTTAGCATCTGGATTTCATTAATTTATAGGAAAATGACGTGAAAGGTATTTCTGCGAACAAGATGCCTGTCCTTCACCGTGTTTTTTTTTTTTTTTTTTTTTTTAGAAATAAATGCATCACATTTAATTCATTTCAAAAATTTTGTTTACGTTTGGAAATAAATTTTAAATGCCGATAACTCTTAATGTATACATTTTAGAAGGTATATCTTCCATCAAAAACTAATTTATTTTTAAAGATCTTTCTAAAAACGTAAATTATATATTTAAAATTTTTTTAAAGAATAAACACTACGTCTTATTACTTTATTTTACAATATTATAAGAACACGCATTTTATCAGACAATTAAATACACTAAACAAACATGAGTGAAAAATTGACCCGGGCCAGGACTCGAACCTGGGACCTTAGGCGTACCGTGCAGACACTCTGCGATTGAGCCACCAAGATCGATATCCTTGAATGGCAATTTCTCATACTTATTCATGTTAGAAACAGTCATCTGCCACAGTTTGCAGTCATATTTAATTGCCTGATAAAATGTGTGTTCTTATAATTATGAAGTTTTATTTTTTTTAAATATCTTTAGAAGAAAATGGCTGACTTGCAGATGAAATTTGATGTGGTTATAACCTGTAACTGATTTGTGCTATTATAATACAGATGGTACGCGGTTGTTGGCAGAGTTTTATCTCTGTTTTGGCATAATTTTTTAATCGCCAAGTTAATTAACAGTTTTTTGCTAATTTAGGATAGAAAATAATTTTCTTTTACACTGGATTTTATAAAAGCACATAGATTACGTAATTACTTGTCCAAAAATGCAATCCTTTTTTTATTCTGCTCAATATTAAGGCCTGTAGGTTGTTTGAAACAAAAAAGTTTGACGAAGAAAAAAGTGATCATTTTAAGTAACTCGACGTTTTTTTTTAAAATCTATATCTCTGTTTATAAATCACTTATGAAGATGAGTTTGGTCTTAAATTGAAGAAATTCTTCATTAGATTCTTCTAGTTTTCGTTTTTTTTTCTGCTATGCTTGGTTTATTTGCTATCTCATATTTTAATCTGGCATGTTTTGTCGATTTAACATTGCGAAATTGTTTTCTGTAAGTAAGCAGTAGCGGTCTAGTCCAGTTCTTGGCGTTGTTTGTGTGGCGTTTTTTTTAAAGCTTGGCTTGCCAGAGCGACCGCCCTGCTTGATATTAATATTCAGCACCAAATAGCGCAAACCACTTGTATCTTCAATATTTACATCAGGATTTATTTCGTCTTTTATATTGCCTTATTGTTACAAACCTTACATACGTTATAAATTTTAAGTGCATTTATCTCAGAATATTTTTAAAAGTAAATTGTTAACTTTTGTTGACCCTGAAGTTATTGATTTCAGCATTTTCATTTGGAGCAAAAATTTTGAAAATATTTAACTCAAAGCAAAAGCTACTTTAAACAAGAACGAAAAATCATGCGTCAAGCATAGATTATGTAACACTTTCCAACGCTTCCAAAATAATTTTACAAATCATTACCGTTTAATAAGCTGAAAGATAACATCGAAATAAACAATTTGGAAAACGCATAACATATTTTAAAATGTAATTTCAGGAATTTCCAACATTTATTTCCAACATATACAATATTCGGAAAAATATCCGAATACTTTTATTCAGCCCTGTATATAATCTATAGATTTGTATATATACTACATAGGATGCTAAATTTTAGTTCAGTTAAGAAACGCGTAGCACAGTTTAAAATTCTCCTTCTGCAGTTTCTGTCAATAAACGGAAATGTGTTCGCAAACTTTTGTGCTTCCCTGTATATGATCTACAGAATATATGCACACCACGTAATAAACAAAAAGTGAGTTAAATTTAAAATCGCGTTCAGTAACTTAAAACGCACTTCCAGGAATTATTGTTAACAGACAGTAGAGAATTCTTTTGTGTGTCCCTGTAAATGAACGATGACTGCTATACACACAATATTTTGTAGTAAGCCTCTTGTAATGCACCTTAGTGATATATATAAATTTCAATGCATTTAAAATAGAGAAACATTATTTAAATAAACCGCAGACGATTTTTCTCCATAGACGTAATGTAACGGAATTCTTTTGACTGTCCCTGTAAAGTAACTATAAGTGCTATGCACACCCTATTCCATATTAAGCTTCTTGTAATGCACCTTAGTAATATATATCAATTACAATGTGTTTGAAATTGAGTAACATCATTAAAATGAACCGCAAAAGATTTTTCCCCATAGACCGTAATGTAACGGAACTCTTTTGAGTGTCCCTGTAAAAAAAACTATAAGTGATACACACTTCAGCTGAAATAGGGAACATGCTATAGATAACGACAATAACATATAAAAATTGCAGAGCAATCCGAGCACATTTACGGGAGTTAGAGCACGGACAGACGGCAGACGGCCATACGGCCAGACAAACCGAAGTCATAAACACTTTTCAACTAGGTTGGAAAGTGTTAAAAATAAGCTTTATTTTCACACTTAAAATTATTTAAAATTCTATAAGCAATATTTCTATGAAAACTCAAGAAAACTCGTAAAAAAATCTTTCCTGTGCCTATAGAAGTGAAAAAAATTGAGTAATAGCAATTTAAATTTAAATTTACAAAAATTAAATTCAGCAAGTAGATAAAAGGGGATGTATGCTAAAAATTTAAATTTTTAAATAAAATAATATATTTTAAAAAATTTCTAAATGTAAAATGACTTTTAAATAAAGAGCCTCATATGTTAAACACTCATTGTAAAATTTTATACATAAAATCCTCCGACCGCCTTAAATTTCGGACTTATAGCACATATAAGGCTACTCTTCCTCGTTGTCGCATCCCATTACGCACACGTCTGATTGCCTCTCTTGTGGGCGTTCAAATGTTGTCTTTTGATATTCAGCCGGTTTTAAGTTTGTATAATGTTTGTTTAATATAAAAATACATATAAAGTGTGATTGAAAATAAATGGGCAAAATGTGTTGTAGAATTCACCAAAATAAACATTTCCTACCCTAATATAGATGGTTGTAATAGAAATAGAAAGATGTTAGAGGTCGTTTATTGACAGAAGATAAAGAATTCCTTTACTTAATCGTGTAAATTGCACTGATTCTTTTTTTTTCAGAATAATGCTACTGAGAAAGAGATTTCTAATAGGAAAGAATTTAAAAAAGTTCTTCCGGCCTGTACCGGGTGGAAAAGGTAGCTTTCATTGTCCATGTTTTTTTTTTTTTTTTTTTTTTTTTTTTTTTTTAATTCAACTCATTTTACTCAACCACCGAAGCTAAAATGCTTGGAATCCGATTATTGAAGATTCAATACCGGTTTTCGTTAATACTGAAATTGAATTCGAATTTCAGCATGAGAGTTACAGCATAACAAAAATCAGATTGTTTCAAAATGTCTGCCACCCTAGAAATTCAAACTGCCATATCTCACAGCCATTTTTTAAGATAAAGCCAAAATAAAAAATGTTCCGTAATCCTTGTATCACGATCTAACACTTAACGGAAACAACTTTTCAATTTATAATTTTTTATACATCTTTTTGAAATTAATTTTGAAATTAACTTGCCGCCATTTTGAAACAAGATGGCGCATGAAGCTGGACAATAAACTCGGTCGAGACCTTGGTGTGTGTTGTACACATCATGAGTCACATTTATAACAAATATCAGATTGTTTCAAACTCTCAGCCACCCTAGAATTTCAAACTGCCATATCTCAGCCATTTTTCAAGATATATCCGACACAAAAAATGTTCCAGAATCCTTGTATTAAGTTATAACACATAACTGAAACAATTTTTTCAATGTATTATTTTTTTGTACATCTTTTTGAATTTTTAAAAATTAAAATTTTTTAACTCGCCTCCATTTTGAAAAAAGATGGCGGATGAAGCTGGCCAACGAACTCGATCGAAACCTTGGTATGTCTTATATACATACTCAGTCACATCCGAATCGGTTCATAAATAAGAGAGTTATAATATGACATATGTCAGATATATATATATATATATATATATATATATATATAACAACATTGGAACGGAGGGTTGTTTGGGCGTCTGGGGGTCACGATCGGGGAAAAAAAACAAAAATTTTCGGAATTGCTTTCCTCCGAACGGCTGCAATAGGAACTTTTTGTAATGAAAGCTACTCCCAAAACTTTCTTCTATCTCACACAGGTTTCGCATACACTAAAAAGAATCAGCAACCAATTTATATCAAGGTCTAACTGAATCTAAAGTTTTATTGAATTCCGTGCATTCTAGAGATAAGACTATTGCTAAAATCGTGTAAATTCTGCAAAATGCAGCATAGAAGTGCCACCTGTTGGGAGATTTAGATCAAAACGTAATCAACAATAACTTATGAGAACGTCTAACTGAATCTGAAGTTTGATGAAAATCAATGCATTAGTTCTTGAGCTATTGTTATCGTGATAATACTGAAAAAAGTAGCACAATTAGCGCCACCTGTTAGGCTATTTGCACCAAAACGTAATCAGCATCTATTTATGTCAAGATATAATAGAATCTGAAGTTTTATGAAATTCCGTGCATTAGTTCTTGAGATATAGCTATCGTAAAATTAATGGAAAAAGTGGTATATCAGCGCCACCTGTTGGGATATCTACACCAAAACTTAATCAGCGTCTATTTATGTCAAGGTCTAACTGAATCTGAAGTTTGATGAAAATAACCGCATTAGTTCTTGAGATACAGCTATTTCAGAAATCTCAAAAAATGCAGCATAGCAGCGCCACCTGTCGGGCGATTTTCACCAAAAACTAATCAGCGCCAATTTATAATAGGGACTAACTGAATATAAAGTTTTATTAAATTTCGTGCATTAGGTTTTGAGATAGAGCGCCCAAAATATTTTTGTCACATACAGACAGACAGACAGAGTCACAGACAGACATTTCCTGAAAACAGTCAAATCGTGTTAAGGACATTTTAAAACGTGTAAATCCGTCGAAAACCTGAAGTCGAAATTTTTCATGAATCCAATACTTTCTTCTTGTAAAGATAGAAGAAATTAATAACAACAAGAAAAATACATAAGCAAATACTCTATCACTCATTAAAGTTTTGTCTATATTTTCTTTAATCACCTTGCATGAAATATTTGCCATTTTGTTACTGATTTTATGTAAAATGTAAATTTCACACACATTTATGTTTCACATATAAAAAGTTAGATAGTCTTAGATTATACAAGTTGAACATTTTCCAAATGAGTGAAAATGCGTCCAGTCTGGGAATCGAACCCAGAATATTTATCTTAAATTGCAAATACTCTTCCAACTGATCTACCTGGATCAACAATCGATCGCTCCATTGGAAGAATATTGGCGATTTCAGCCAAATGTTGTGGGTTCGATTCTCGGTTTGAACACATTTTCACTCAGTTGGAAAATTTTCGAATTGTATGATATCTTTAATGATATGATGATATCTATCTATTTTGTGTTTAAATAATGAAGTGTATCTAAGTTTCCATCATTAAATGGAGTTCCTTTACGTGCGGCTTATTCTGTTGAGCTGTGTACATGACAGACCAGACCAGATGCTATTGGCAAAAGGTAGTCTGAGTGGATTGTGTCGGTCAGTTGTGTAACAATTTCGTTACATTATGATTTATCGAGAAAAATATTTTGCGGCACATTTTAATCATATTTACGGATAATTGAAACATAATAGCATTGATATGCATCCCTCAGGTGGACTGTATAAAAAAAGTAGCATTTATAGTTCGTTTACGAGGGCACACAAGAAAATTCCGTTACATTAAGATCTATAGGGTAAATGCGTCTGCGGTGCATTTTAATAATGTTACGCACTTCAAACATAATGAACTTGATATGGATCACTGAGGTGTAGTACAACACGTTTTCTATAGATTATTGAGTATTAGTTTATTAGTAGATTATAGAGCATTTTTTGTTCATTTACAGAATCACTCAAAAAATGTTTGTTACAGGACGGACTATGATTGATAATTGCTCTGGTATGTATTTTTGAACTTAACTAATTTTTAGTATATTGCGTAGTGTGTATAAATGTTATAGATAACATGCAGGACTGCACGAAAGAATTAGAACACAATAACGGATATAGACAGAAATTGCAGAAAACGAATTTTTACAGCGTTGTGTGGGTTTTTTATTGTTTATTTAGATATCTCATATCATTGTTTGAAAGAAAAATCAAATCTATTAACAATATTCTGGTAGTGTTGGAATGTGTTTCATATTCTATGCCAAATGCATGGCTTTTCAATCTTATTTTTTTCGTTTCGTTGCCGCATTTTTTTTAATTTTTACCCTACTTTAAATATGGTAACGTATATAAACTAGTCGGATGTGCCAATCCCAAAACTTTCTTCTATCTCATATAGGTTTCACATACACCAAAAACGAATCAACACCAATTTATATCAAGGTCTAACTGAATCTAAAGTTTTATTAAAGTCCGTGCATTAGTTCTTGATATGACTATCGCTAAAATCGTGTAATTCATGAAAATGCAGCCTAGAAACGCCACCGGTTGGGAGATTTACACAAAAAATCAATCAACAACAACTTATATCAACGTCTAATTGAATTTGAAGTTTGATAAAATTCTGTGCATTAGTTCTTAAGATAGAGCTAACGTGAAAAGCCTGTTGGGCTAGTTTCAATAAAACTTAATCAGCATCTAATTATGTCAAGGTCTAACTGAATCTTAAGTTTTATTAAATTCCGTGCATTAGTTCTTGAGATAGAGCGCCCACAAAATTTTTGTCACATACAGACAGACACACAGACAGACATTTTCTAAAAAACAGCCAAATCGTGTTCAAAACTTCTAAAACATATAAATCCGTTGAAAATCGAAAATCGAAAATTTTCATGAATCCAATACTTCTTCCTGTAAAGATAGAAGAAAGTAAAATGAAGTCAAATGTATTTGCAAAAGATGATTATCTTAAAAATATTTTTAATTAGAGGATGTCAAAAACCGCAGTTTTGCACTATTTTACAATACTCAAAGGTTCATAAAATCTTGCACATTTTTTGAACTAATGGAGATATACAGAAATGTCAAAAATATCTGAATTCTAAATATTTTTTTTATCAGATACTACTAAAATGTTCAAATTGGCAGTTTTTGAAAGATTATATCTCATGAACGGAAATAGCAATATGGACTTTTTATGTGTGATATTGCTACTTTCAAACATGTCCAGAAAAAATACGCAGACTGTTACCTTTTTTTTTTCTTCCTGCATTATGAAAAAACAAAAAAAAAAAAACAAAAAAAAAACAGCATTTTTGACATTTTGTAACTTAAAAGAGAAAAGTGGTATACATAAGCGATATGGCAAGGAAAGACTTCTCCATATAATGTCTATAATCTTCAAGTCTCATTCTTGTCTCCCAACTGGTCTGTGAGATACAGAATATTGAAATTGAAAAAATAATACAGCCACGAAGGGAAAATTCAGTGTTCATTTAAAGAAATACTCGTGGAACACGTTGCGCTTTAGTGTTAGAATTTAAAGTTTAAAAGACTAAAGAATTTCTTCACAACTGAATTGCATGCTGTATTAGAATATTGAATACGCGAATTTACCACAGCTACACTTCTATATTCACACGATAAGAGTCTGTAGAAACAAATACTTTCTTATATATTTTTAAGTGATTTTTGTATCAATAAATTGATCAACAAGAGAGATTTCACATGATCTGATACATAATTGTTACATGATCTGATTGAAAAAGTGTGTCGAATTTCAAATCTTTTAGAATTTTTGTTTATCTCTACTAGTTCGAAAGATATGCAAGATTTTATAAACCTTTGAATTATGGGGGGGGGGGGATGCAAAATTGCATTTTTTGACTGCTTATAACAAAAAATATTTTTGAGATAGAAATTTTAACTTCTTTTTTATGTAGGCTACCACATAATACAAAGCATGGGGAAAAACAAAAATGGTGCGGCAACCAATGTTTCTTGCAATTCTGTGGGCTGCCCAAAGAGCATACTGTGAAGTGTTTATATATGACTTATATAATTCAGTGTCTGTATCAAATACACTAATTTTAAAGTGCAGTTTTAAAATGTACTGGGTGGTCTCAGTTGACATTTTACTAAGTAAGCAATAAATTTTATGTATGATATTGACAGTAGTTAGCGAGACTTTGTAACAATTTTTATGTCGGTTTTCAAATTTTCAAAACAAGAAATAGTGCATATCAAATGTATGCTAAACAAATTACTTCTTAACTGAATTTTTTTAATTTGTTTATACAGCAAAAATAAGACATTTTAAATTGTTGGTTGGGGGCGCTACGGTCCTATTTTGCCAACCAGGCCGGACCTCCGTTTAAAGTGGAATCCGACTACTACAAACATCCATGCCTGAGTCGGGATTCTAAAACGGCATCATTTGTCTAGTATCCAGTACCCTAGCCATTAGACAAGCAGGTGGACTATCTTAAATTGTTAGCGTAACATAAGAAAATAATGTGTGCTTTGATGAATGCATAGCGCGTTATTTTTGTGTTAATATATATAAAATAGCTCATATTAATGTATAAAATATCACGAACTTAAAAAAATGTTTACTTTTCCTTTTCGGTTGACAGTTAGAGGATTAAAGAGGTAATGCAACTAGCAGAGGTGCACACAGAATGTCTTTTAAAAGGGATTAGAGTTTAGGAATGCGGAAGTTAAATCAAAAGAAAAAAATAGACGAAAAACCAGGAGAAAAAAATTTTTTTTTTTTTTCGTCATGAGATTTCGGTTCACTCTCAACATACTATACAATGCTTTATATATATTAAAAAAAGAAAAACATTTCTAATGTAGTTTATAAGAATGTCTCAAACAAGCATGAGTGTTAGAAATTTAGGTGTGTAATAGGCTGTGAAAAATGTTAAAGGAAAAGTTTAAGATTTTTAAAAAAAGTTTTTATACTTGCATTCAGATTATTGAAACATTTTTAATTGTGAACTTTTATTTTTTCTATGTGTAATGTTTTTTTTTCTTTTTTAATTTTTTTGCAATCGTTTCGCATATTTTGGATTTTTAACATTTTTGATTATCACAGCATTCCACCAACGAAACATTCATTAAAGAATATTTATTTGATTGTATAATTAATCACATATTATATCAGATAAATTATTAATTTATAGACCGTGTAAGAAAGTTTTAGTATAATTTTATTTTAGTGATCAAACTAAAGTGAATTCCTTATTTTTAATAACTGAATAGCCAAATTTCAATCCGCTTTGTTCGAAGAATTTGCACAGTATATTTATTGCTTTCTAATCTACCGTTTTCAAATCTTCAAAACGCAAAAAATTTTTTTTAGCACGTTTCATTAACTAAACAGAATGAAGAGTAAAGAGTGTCATCTCAGTGCCACTTGATGCAGATTTACATTGGTAATCCTTACGGGATCACGTCTTTTGATAATTCTTAAAATACTGCAGCGTCATCCATTTGTAAAAAGGAAAAAAAAAAAACTATTTTTTTTTAAATTAATGTATACTAAATTTAGCAGCAACATGCCACTTTTTCTTCTTTGTACCTAATGAATTATTAGGTTTTAAAGTTTCAATGCCATTTTTCTGGACACCTTGTATATGTAAAGCCATTTTCGTGAAGTGTATAAGAAAGTATCAAACAAGAAAAAGTGCCAAAAATCTAATTATCTAAAAGCTGCTAAATATAAAAGCATATCTTCAACACTAATATCATTAATAAGACATTATTTATTCGTAAATTCTAAATAATTATTCGTACAATTTAGTTGAGATTCATTATTTATATCATTTAGTTGAGATTTCACCATTATTAGTTGAAATTATGATCCATCATTGAATATCCATCCACCATTGATTATCATCCACTATTGATTATTATCCACCTTTGAGATTATTATCCACCATTATTAGTTCAGATTATTATCTACCATTATTCATTATTTAGTTAAGATTCATTAGTCATATCATTTAGTTTATTATAGAGAGAGAGAGAGAGAGAGAGATTTTTAATTATTTTTAATTGCATTTTACTTACACTTATATTATTGGTATATTTTTTCACGTAATGTTAATGTAGCTAATGACATATTTTCGAATAAATTTTATATGTGAAAATATAGTCTCAAACATTTTAGTTCAAATAATAGACTTCCGAAAAGTAGTCTTCCTTAAGAATGAATGGGAGGAGGGGGCAGAGTTTTTCTCTTAGTCACTGCATGTCAGAACGAAAGACTGGAAAATAAATCACCACCTCAAAATTACCTAGGCTTTAAATTAAGGTAGTACTACATACCGAGTTACTCAGTTTATTTAAACGTTTCCTGAGTTTATTTAGAGCACATAGGTAGAATTTTCTCATATCCCCTGCTGCTTCGATTTTGGTGGTCGGGAACTTAGGGGACGAAAGAACAAGTGGATTAACTCAACTCGACATGATTTTCAAGCCGTACCTCATGTAAAGCAAACTAAAGAAAGAAAGAGAATTTAAGTGAATAGCTATAATAAAGTTCATGAAGTAGCTTTCTGATTTTTTTTGCTTTTAACTTGTAATGCATATATGAGCATTACTATGTTCATTTTGTCTATGTTTTTCTTATTAAAGTATAGCATTACTTATGAGGGCACAAAGTTTTACTAAATAAACGATGCTGGAAATTACTTTTCTTAACATATGAAATTGATGCTAAGTTTGATAAGAGAAAAATCACAGTGTAGCATACTTGAGTGACAAGCCTTCGCCCTTGATGATGCGTAAGCAAAAAAAGTATGTGGAATACGGAAAATAAAAATATCAAGTACGGACTACAACCCGATATTTCGCAACTATATTGTAAACTCTATATTTATTTAGGATTTGATATTATTTTTTTTATAGGCTGGAATATTTCTTTTACCTTCCCTTTTTTCAATATTTTTGTTTGTCCAGACTTTGCGCCCAAAACCTATTATGCCCCTGCACACGTTCCCAGTGTGTTCGTTTATAAAGTCTTGCTTTGCTTAAATGAAAAACAAATAAAACAGTGGGTCCGACTAATATGATATTAAGGAATCTATAAAAAACTAACAAGAACCTTTATTGTAAGTGTAATTCGTTAAATTCCGAGATAACAACAAAATAAGTTCTATTGCGCTTTTCTCACTTGAACAACTAAATCAAAATATGAGTGCATCCAGCCTTTTCTCATATGTACAGATTTGGTACTGTGATACATTTAGTGCCATACGTACATGCAGTATTCTCAAAAACCATATAATTTAAATGCAAATGTAATTGGTTAATTCAGTAATTACTATATTTCGCAATGATATGGCTAATAATGTTCTCCAATGTACGCTGTTTTCAATTACATTTTTAAAAATAAATTCATGATTTGTAGAAGACACTCTTGGAAATATATGTATTGATAAATGTGAACTGTTGCAGTTGCAGTGTTATTCAGATACATATGTATGCACATATGTACAGGGGACAGATATGCATTGTTACAAGCATAATATATACTAAAATCGGATTACAGGTCAGTCTAACAAATTTAAAAATGGAAATCGAAATACTTAATTAAAATATATTAGGCATTGAAGATGTTTAAATAGATGCTTTGAAGTACACATTTGTAAAATGTTTTGGCTCTGCATCCAGTGGTCTCATTGCAGAAATACACTATGTTAGACAAACAAATAGTTTCCTTTATTATTATAGAAATTTCATTTTATGTCTTTTCAAACTGGCTTTTCTAAGAAAATGATATTCAACTAAAACTGTTATTTAATATAAATGAAGTCATTGAAAAAGTTTGAGAGTTACTAGCTTAGAGAATTAATAAGTATACATAAATCTTATGAACACGAATCTGTATCTTATTTTTATTGCATTGCAGACCTAGAAAAATGTTGACAATTGAAAAGTTAAGTTTTCAGATGTATGTTCTGAGACATAAGAGGCATAAGTTTTATGAGACTTTTTCTGTAAAATAGTTAAGAATAAAAGGAGTTTTCATTACATTTTAATGACTTATAATTTAAATGTTATTAGTTTTGTTCCTTAGTTAAAGTTGTAAAATAAAATATACTGTTCCTTTATTAAAAACGTCTAGATTTTTCATTAACCAATTCGCGATGAGTGTCCTTTACAGAATTTTTAATCTTTTACCACCGGTTTTTCAAAACAGAAATTTTCACCTAATTGAATCGCAGAAATGCTAACATTAAATAAGGCAAAGCTTACAGTAAAAATTAACTGGTGGGAATAATCGAGGATTCTGAGCACCTTATGCGTCACGTATACGTGTCGCTCGTCCCCAAGGGGTTAAGAAGGAGTTTTTTAAATAATTAAAATATAAACAATAAAAATGGCGTAAAATATAAACAATAAAAATATCTAACACTTTCTTACACGGGATGATAAAAAATGCGTCTCATTTTGTCTTTAGAAGCATGATTATATCCCTTTAAAAAATTATCAAATTGGAGGTTTTTTTGGGTGTCATTTTTCATATCTTGCGTTATACAGATGTCTACAAATCTTCACGCAATCAGTTGTAATTGATATAAATAAACTATTATTTTAACCTAATATAAATGTTTTGAATTTATTCTAGATGTGTTTAACATTGAAAAAAAAATTATTTGATTTTGTTTTTCGACTTTTCTGAAAAACATCATTTTATGAGTTGCATCTCTTTAAACACTCATTTTTCAGTAGAAGAAACAACTTTTTAATATGTTTCAACTAAACTTTCAAAGATTTCATTTTCTAAAAATAAAATGTCATATTAAGTGAAAAGTCATCTATTCATTTTTACTGGTATTAATGTATCTACTCAAAATCATTTTAAAGTAAGGGAAAATAGAATAAAAACATATAATTGGATGAAAATTGGATATCTCACTTTGATTCAATTTGAGCAGCCCTTTAGTGGCTTATGGTCGAAATACTGAACTCTTATGCAAGAAGAAGAACCAGCTTTTACTGTATCTCCCTATTAGCATTTCTATAGATTCTATGTCGGAAAGTTTATTGTTTTAATTTTAGGGTTCCTTACTTAAAAAGTTAAAACGGAACTATTAAAAGATCACTCGCGTCTCTGTCTGTTCGTATGTCGCAGCCGTTTTTCTCGAAAACGAAAAACGTGGAATTCAAAATCGGCAGAGTTATAAAGGCTATTGACCCACATATTTATAGATTATTAGCGCTTCACAAATATTTTGAGAAAAAAATTAAAGGGCTAAATAAGTTACTTGAAAAAAAAATAATTTTTATACCGTGCGGGGTATCGATCGAAAGAACTCGTAACACCGAACTTGAAAATATGTTAGTTTTAATTTTATGTATTATATTTTCAGGCAAAATATATCTCCCACCCCTATTTCCAAATCTACTGAAACTAAAATTATGAAAAAATTAGAGGTAGTGGGAGTTTATTTAACCCATGCAGGAAAACTATACCGATTACCCTAGGTCACATAGTTTTTGATAAAATCGCATTTTTCCATTACACACGAATCTTAGTTTGCGGGTGCTCAGCGCGGGCGTTGAGGGGCGCTCTAGGTATATATCGACGCGGAACCTTCCAATGATTGTTAATAATGATTTTCTAGAAAAATTGTCGATAATTAGCCGAGATATTAATTAAAAATCTATGTAGAAAACACGGCACGGACGAAGGTGACATTGGAACTTTGCAACCCTCTTTCGAAGCGCTTGACAGAATGCCAAGTTTAAACGTTGTACAAATTTTTGGTTTTAGCAAAGGCAAATCATAGTGATAAATAGTCAACGTTTTTCATTCCAATTTAAGTTAATTATTGAAGGAAATTATTGAAAAATAATTAATAGAATAATTCCAATTCGTTAAAGTCAGTAAATTTTAGACAACAATGGCTTATAATAAGTTAGTATTAGTAGTATCAGTTGTTAGTAATTATCAGTCAGTATTTAATAAATTTAATGTACGGAACTATTTCTACACGTGTAAAACTCGCACTTGACAGTTATTTGTTTTAATATTTGTTAGTTTTAAAAATTCTTAAATATGAACACATTTGAAGTTACTGAAATTTTCTATACGCAGCATTTTTAATAAGGATTTATTTCCCGCTGTTTCAAGCATTTATAGGTGCATGACTTTCTTTGCTACACTCATTCTTTATGTGTAAAATCGGATATCCTACGTGGGATTAAAAAAAAAAGGATATTGGAAAACAATAATTAAAGAGCCCATTAACAATGTTTGAAGAAAAGTTAATCAAAACTAAATGGACAGGAGTGATTATGATTTTTACAAAGTTGATAAAAGTAAGTTGCGCCGCAGTCTCCCATGAGGGAGCGCACCGCGCGTAGACGACCACCAAACCCAAGTCTTGAGAAACTTTTATCGCGCCAGTAGCTAGAGGTAAACTCATTCTCTGCAATTTCTCAAATTGTAATGGAAGATAACTATCATTTTGTCTTTAAATTATAAATTGTTCGACTTATAATTTAAATATTATTAGTATAGTTCCTTAAAGTTGTGAAATAAAATATACTGTTCCTTTATTAAAAAAGTCTAGATTTTTCATTTCCTGTAAGATTAACATATACATGCGTATTTACCCCACCAAAAAGGTACGAACGGATGATCTGACTATATATAAATAATCATTTATTAATAAAAATGTGATGATTAATCATATATTTAAAATGATATTATGATACAAGGATAAGTGCAGAGTGTGTGCGCAAAGTTACTATAAATTATGTTGGCAATTCTGGCTTCAAGATGCAACTAATAATAAGGTGTACTGTTTTATCGCTAAATTACCCCACTTTCCAGTAAATAGAACAATACTCATTAAGGTTATAGAAGGTGACTGCAATGCGAGTATTGAAAAGGAAATTAACATGAATTGAAGAGGAACTATGTCTTACAAATTTCATAATTTATTACCCATGAAAACAATAATGTTCCTTTTTATGTCGTAAAGATGTTATACAGGGTGAATCTAAACTCTTGGGCAAAACTTTAAGGGGTGATAGTACACATCAAGACAAATAATATTAAATATTAAACTAAGGATCCCAAACGTCTTCCGAAGGAGATAAGCGCCATTAAAGTTTAGGGTCCAAAATTTCAAATAATTTTTAAAAACGGAAAAATTGGTCGATTCGTTTGCGGTTTTCGCTAAAACTATTCTTTATGTCAGTATTTTCTTAAAAATTAATTTTAAAGAAAAAGTTTAAAAAAATGTCGATAGAGGGTGCTTTAAACTTTGGAGTAACGAACAAATATTCATTACTGTTATTTTTTGTATCTGGTTAAATGCTTTCAAAAGCTTAGACTTAAACTTAAATTTTGAACTCAAAATCTGAATCGTTGGCAGTGGTTAAGTAGCGTAAACTGAACTGTGTTCAGGAGTTGGAATTTGAACCCCCCCCCCCCCCCTCCCTGAACACGGTTCAGTTATTCCCGATCTTGGTGTCGTAGACCAGGCAGAAACCACTATCCCCTACACGTAAAATAAACGATAGAGGGATGACAAAATTAAAATAAAAATTTATTTTAAAAATAAATTTTAAAGATAAAGTTCAAAAATGCCGATAGAGGGCGCTTTAGACTTTAAAGTAATGAACAACTATTTTTTATCGTCGACTCCGACGAGGACCTGGTTGCGAGGATTGCCGGCGATATCCGAGAGATGCCCGGGGTATTCACAAATATTCGCAACTCCCTCCGCCGGCGGTGTGAGCCCGGCATCGTTGCTGGTGGGCACTCTTCCGAGCAGTTTTTGCGATTCTTCACGAACATCATGCGTGTACCATTTTCTACGTGTCAACCTTCATTCATATTGCGCACTACATGCATACATCAAATTGTTTCTTTTTATTTTGCGCGGAGAAAATTGCTCATGTCTGTTATGAATAAATTTTCTATCTAATTTTGTCATTACTCTATCGTTTATTTTACGTGTAGGGGGTAGTAATTTCTACCTGGATTAATTTTAACACAATTATTCAAATTGGTAAAGAAATCATATGAGTTGTAATTTTCCAACTGCACGAAAAATGTCCGGGCCAGGATTCGAACCTGGGATCTCTTGGGTGAAGCTGCCATGCTCTACCAGCTGAGCTATCCCGGTTGAATCTGGAAGGCATGAACTGGAGGAATTATGCCCTCCAGATTCAACCGGGATAGCTCAGTTGCTACAGCATGGCAGCTTCAGCCAAGAGATCCCAGGTTCGAATTCTGGCCTGGACATTTTTCGTCCAGTTGGAAAATTACAACTCATATTGCTTCTGCCTGGTCTACGACACCAAGATAGGGAATAACTGAATTGTGTTCAGGAGTGGGGAGGGGGCAGGGAGGTGTTTAAAATTTCAACTCCTGAACCCAGTTCAGTTTGCGCTACTTAATCACTCCCAACGATTCAGATTTTGAGCTCAAAATTTAAGTTTAAGTCTAAGCTTTTGAAAGCATTTAATGAGATACAAAAAATAACGGTAAAAAATAGTTTTTCGTTACTCCAAAGTCTAAAGCGCCCTCTATCGGCATTTTTTGAACTTTATCTTTAAAATTTATTTTTAAGAAAATACTGACATAAAGAATAGTTTTAGCGAAAACCGCAAACGAATCGACCAATTTTTCAGTTTTTTATAATCATTTGAAATTTTGGACCCAAAACTTTAATGGCATCTATCTCCTTCGGAAGACGTTTGGGACCCTTAGTTTCCTATATAATATTGTTTGTCTTGATGTGTACTATCACCCCTTAAAATTTTGCCCAAGAGTTTAGATTCACCCTGTATTTATATTTATGACAAAAATTCTTTTAAAAAATTGCAATGCTAAAATTATTACTTAAAGCCATAGTAATGAATATGCTATGTTAAGAAAAAGGCCTATGATATATATATATATATATATAATTTGTAAGAAGGTAAAATACTAAATTATAGTTATAAAACAAACACGTCTTATAGCACGTAAAAATCAAGTTTCATTATTATTTTTATTTCGTATGGCCTAAAATATAAACAATAAAAATATCTAATTCTTACACAGGATGATCAAAAATGCGTCCCATTTCGTCTTTAGAAGCATGATTATATCACTTTAAAAAATGGTCAAATTGAAGTTTTTTATCATTTTTCGTATCTTGCGTTATAGAGATGTCTACAAATATTCAGGCAATAAGTTTTACAACTTATATAGTAAACTATTTTTTTAACCTTTATATAAATGTTTTGAATTTATTCCAGATCTGTTTAACATTGAAAATAAAATTATTTTTATTATGAGCCTGAAGATGTTTTTCGGCTTTTCTGAAAATATTTTTTTTTTCAGTTGTATATCTTTATGATTAATGTGCGATATATTACTATTATTTTTTTTGTCTATGAAAACACTCACACATAAAATCACAATCGTAAGTAAATAAAAAAAAAAAATATGAAAATAAATCTTGAAAGAAAGCTCAGAAAAGAATTAAATAAAGAAAATATCTCATCAGCCACCACAAACTCAACATGTGAAAACGAAAGCACACTATCTTCCTCTTGGATTTATGACTTTTGATGACGTTAAATACGAAGAATTTGAGAAAATATAGAACAGTACTAGGAAAAAACCTACACTCTTTCCAAAAGATTTAATGCTTAGTTATGCAAATATACTAGAAATGTGATACTTTCCAGACGTTGAAAATCACAAGTAAAGTATTGTTACTTTTACAAGCGAGCACATGCCTAAACAACCATACGCAATATCAGACAATGAACACTTTCAGAAAAGTGAAGCCGCCTTCGCATATGATTTTAAAATAGGTGATAATGATTTTTTCCGGTTTTCTTACATGTCATCAGTTATGTGTTTTTAAGGTGGGGTTTTAAAGCTAGTTCTATAATTTATTAAAATGCAAGAATAACTTGAAACTATAACCTGCAAATACAGTATGTCAATTTTTGACAATTATTCAAATACACCATCTAGTCAAAAATGTCCGGACACTTTCGATTTCAAACGTTTTGTAGAAAATCTCATTAAATACTTGATGAATTGATCGTAGACTTCGGGGATATGTCTGACCTCATATTTTTCAGGATTTATTCGTGAAAACAATTAGGAGGCCAACAACAATTTGAATAAAAAGAATAATATTTGTTATTACCCTGTAAGATAAAAAAATCCCTGACGGCTCGGCATACAGGCACAGGTAGATTTCGAAGACGCAGACCATGGGGCGCCTGTTTGTCGGGAATTGTGGAAGAAATGACCTTTTTGCGATGATGCTGCAGTTGGAACCGCCTACTTCGAAACCAAACTTGTTTGCAGGCGGAGCCAGCAAGGATTTTTTTTTTTTTTTTTTTTTTGCTATAAGAGTTGGTCTTATAAAAAACATGTCAATATAAAAGTTTTAGATAATATTAAGAGGATTTATAATAAATTTAAGCGGAGTTGAAATCTTGGGAATTGACGAAGTTATGAATTTTTTTCTTCTAAAACCCCCCCTTCAGACAATTTTTAATTATATCAAAAATCTGTCATACATAAACTTTCGGCCCTGTTCCTAGAAGTAATAATAACTTTAAAAGGATTCGATACGTATCATAAGTAAGAAATTATGGTTTTTTTCTGTTTTCACAAAAAGCCCCCCCATCCCCCCCTTGGTTCGATTTTGCTCATTAACGAACTTTACCGAGATTTTATGCCCCTTGATTTTATGTATCAGTTTCGAAAAGATGCGGGAGTAGGAACCGCCTACTTCGAAAAATAACTTGTTTGCAGGTGGAGCCGGCAGGGATTTTTTTTTATTTAATTTTTTTTTTTGCTATAACGGTTGGTCCTATAAAAAACTTGTCAATATAAAAGTTTTAGATAATACTAAGAGGATTAATAATAAATTTACGCGGATTTGATATCTTGTGAATTGACGAAGCTATGATTTTTTTTCTTCTAAAACCCCCCTTTTTCCCCCCTTGGGGCCATTTGTAATTATATCAAAAATATGTCATACATAAATTTTCGGCCCTTTTCCTAGAAGTAATAATAAATTTAAACGGATTCGATACGTATAATAATAAAGAAATTATGAGTGTTTTTCTGTTTTCACAAAAAGCCCACCCACTTCCCCCCCCCCCTTGGCTAGATTTTGCCCATTAACGAACTTGACCGAGATTTTATGACCCTTGTTTTTATGTATCAGTTTGGAAGAGATTTATGCAGAATTTTTCCAGTTATCGTGGTCAGAAAAAAGTGACATAGATAGATAGATAGATAGATAGATAGATAGATATACTAATATTATAAAGGAGTAAAGATTGTTTGTTTGTTTGTTTGTAGGGGGTAATCTCTGGAACTACCGAAACGATTTCAAAAGTGATGGTGGCAAATTGATGGTGACAACCCCTGCTCCAACATAGGCTATATTTTATGTCGGTGCCACTAACCCCAGGGGGTGCAGGAGTAAAATCGTTCTAAAATTGCGTTTTTTGAGCTATCAAACTGGATGTCAAGCCCTGAGAGCTTGCCAGCCGGTTCTGTATGTATGTATGTACGTACGTAATGCGATAACTCTTCATAGAAATATCCGTTTTCCTTCAAATTTTGCTTATAGGTTCACTGTGTTAAGGCGCTTCCCTGATTAGTTTTCGGGATTGATTGGTTAAGTATAAAGGGGGGGGGGGCTCGGGAGGCTAATCCCCCCCCCCCCTTAAAGTATATAAATGGGTTTTTCATGCAGAATTATTCCGTTTTCCTTCAAATTTTGTTTATAGGTTCATTGGGTTAAGACGCTTCCCTGATTACTTTTCGGGATTGATTGGTTAAGTATAAAGGGGGGGAACGGGGGGGCTAATACCCCCTTAATTTATATAACGGGGTTTTTCATGCAGAATTATCCCATTTCCTGCAAATTTTGGTTAAACGGTCACTGTGTTAAGACGCTTCCCTAATTACTTTTCGGGATTGATTGGTTAAGTATAAAGGGGGGAACGGGGGGCTAATTCCCCCCTTATTTTATATAAATGGGTTTTTCATGCAGAATTATTCCGTTTTCCTTCAAATTTTGTTTATAGGTTCACTGTGTTAAGGCGCTTCCCTGACTAGTTTTCGGGATTGATTGATTAAGTATAAAGGGAAGAAACGGGGGGCTAATTCCCCCCTTAATTTATATAAATGGGTTTTTCATGCAAAATTATTCTATTTGCTTCAAAATTTGTTTATAGGTTCATTTGGTTAAGACGCTTCCCTGATTAGTTTTCGGGATTGATTGATTAAGTATAAAGGGGCGGGGGAACGGGGGGCTAATACCCCCCTTAATTTATATAAATAGGTTTTTCATGCAGAAATATTCCGTTTTCCTTCAAATTTTGTTTATAGGTTCACTGTGATAAGGCGCTTCCCTGATTAGTTTTCGGGATTGATTGGTTAAGTATAAAGGGGGAACGGAGGGCCAATCCCCCCCTTATTTTATATAAATGGGTTTTTCATGCAGAATTATTCCGTTTTCCTTCAAATTTTGTTTATAGGTTCACTGTGTTAAGGCGCTTCCCTGATTAGTTTTCGGGATTGATTGGTTAAGTATAAAGGGCTGGAACGGGGGGATAATCCCACCTCCCTTAATTTATATAAATGGGTTTTTCATGCAGAATTATTCTATTTTCTTCAAAATTTGTTTATAGGTTCACTGTGTTAAGGCGCTTCCCTGATTAGTTTTCGGGATTGATTGGTTAAGTATAAAGGGGGGAACGGGGGCATAATCCCCCCCTTAATTTATATAAATGGGTTTTTCATGCAGAATTATTCTATTTGCTTCAAAATTTGTTTATAGGTTCATTGGGTTAAGACGCTTCCCTGATTAGTTTTCGGGATTGATTGATTAAGTATAAAGGGAAGGAACGGGGGGCTAATTCCCCCCTTAATTTATATAAATGGGTTTTTCATGCAGAATTATCCCATTTCCTTCAAATTTTATTTATAGGTTCACTGTGTTAAGGCGCATCCCTGATTAGTTTTCGGGATTGATTGGTTAAGTATAAAGGGGGGAACGGAGGGCTAATCCCCCCTTATTTTATATAAATGTGTTTTTCATGCAGAATTATTCCGTTTGACTTCAAATTTTGTTTATAGGTTCACTGTATTAAGGAGCTTCCCTGATTATTTTTTCGGGATTGATTGATTAAGTATAAAGGGGGGGGAACGGGGGGATAACCCCCCTTAATTTATATAAATGAGTTTTTCATGCAGAATTATTCTATTTGCTTCAAATTTTATTTATAGGTTCACTGTGTTAAGGCGCATCCCTGATTAGTTTTCGGGATTGATTGGTTAAGTATAAAGGGGGGAACGGAGGGCTAATCCCCCCTTATTTTATATAAATGGGTTTTTCATGCAGAATTATTCCGTTTTCCTTCAAATTTTGTTTATAGGTTCACTGTGTTAAAGCACTTCCCTGATTAGTTTTCGGGATTGAATGTTTAAGTATAAAGGGGGGGGGGCTAATCCCCCCTTAATTTATATAAATGGGTTTTTCATGTAGAATTATCCCATTTGCTACAAAATTTGTTTATAGGTTCATTGGGTTAAGACGTTTCCCTGATTAGTTTTCGGGATTGATTGGTTAAGTATAAACGGAGGGAACGGAGGGGGCTATTCCCGCCTTAATTTATATAAATGGGTTTTTCATGCAGAATTATCCGATTTTCTTCAAATTTTGTATATATATTCATTGTAATTAGAGATTTACCTGATTAGTTTAAGGGGTTCATTAGTTAACTATGAGGGGGGTAACGGGGGGATGACCCCCCCTTAATATATTGTTTATTTGTTTATTTTTCGATGGGCTTATTTCAAATTCTTTGAAATAAGAGTATAATATACAATTAGTGTGAATAGCCTGTGAACTCAATGCCCTCAGTTTAACTGGGCAGTTTTATTTTTATTTTTTATACTGAAGGAGCTAGAAATTTGAAATTTGTCATTGTAGTTACTTATAAGATGTAAATGCTCTCTAAGAACAAAATAAAAAAGAAATTGAAATTTAAAAGGGTGAAATGAGCGAAAAGCGTTCTAAAAACAGTCTAAATTACAATTTCTATGAAATCGCTGGAGCTACAGAACCGATTTCAAAAGTAATGGTGGCAAATTGATGGGGACAATCCCTACTCCAACATAGGCTATATTTTATGTCGGTGCCACTAACATCAATGGGGTGCAGGATCGAAAAATGTTCGAAAATTGCGACTTTTTTATACTGAGGGGGCAAGAAATTTGAAATTTAGCATTGTAGTTACTTATAAGATGTAAATGCTCTCTAAGAATAAATTTTTAAAAAAATCGAAATTTAAATGGTGAAATGAGCGAAAAGCGTTCTGAAGTCATTCTAAATTACAATTTCTATGGAATCTCTGGAACCACGGAATCGATTTCAAAAGTGATGGTGGCAAATTGGTGGTGACAATCCCTGCTCCAACAGCCTCTTTAATAAAAAACTATGCGTTGCTGACGACTGGGTTTTTCGCTAATTGTTGCAACAGATTAATCTTGGAAAATGAAACATTTGAAGTTACTGAAAAAAATGATAGCTTAAAAAGTATTTGTCAGAAAATTGTTAGACAAACTGCGTTTGAAAGGTAAAAAATTGTATTTTTCTTGATATAAATTTCAAATCTAATGATTATGCCGTTTTTCAAATATTGAATTTCAAAAATTACCAAATTTTCCAATGGAGTACCATAGCGAAACCTTCTTGCGTAAAAAGATAATGATAAGGGCGACGTTTCCTGACGTGTGTATTGGCTATAGCACGAGTCACAAATTATAGTAGCCTTATTATTCTGTTAAAATATAAAAGTTATTTATGAAATGTCAATATTTTGTTGGATTAAAGGTTCGTTAAAAGAAATTGACCAGCGTAGCGAGCGTAGCTTGCTAGTATATATATATAAAGTTTTGAACTGGGGGTGGTTTTGGGTTCTGGGAGTCATGATCGGGTAGATCTGCAAAAATTTTTCAAAATTTCCAATTTAGGTGAGAATGTAATAGGTAGTATTTCTCACGAAATCTACCTAAAAGCTTGAAATGATTTGTTGTAGCTCTAAAAAAAGTATTAAACTGGCTTTGTAGGACGCATGTATGCATTTGTGTAAGAATACGCCGGTTTCATGAACATACATACTTTTTCTTTGAAAAATGCAAACAAATTCCTCAAGTTTTTTTGTTTATCATATGTAAGATTTACAGCTAAATTTAATACCACTTTTAGAAAATGCGACAAAGTGCAGGAAAAACATTATACTTTAGTAATAAGAATATATTGAATATTTGATAAACTATATACATTTGTATGAAATAATCATTATATAGGGCAACTTATATAAAAACACCAATCGAGTATCTTAAAAATTCAAGATATTATAGGCGACGTAGTGTGTAGTATTTGAGTTATTTTTTAAAGATAATTTCATGATATGGGATTGTTGGCAAGCTGCACTTTTTATAATATAAAATATTGTAATTTATGAAATGAAATTTAGTACGGTATATGTGATGTATTTTTCTTCATTTATAAGTATGTATGTGTATTTAAAGTATTAATATTTTCTATGCAATTCAGTGTAATAATCCTGTGACTTGTGATGAAAGTGTCAATTTGTGGAAAATCCCTTATCACCTACTCATTTTCGAAAAGTAATTGAAATATACAGTGGTGGCCAAAAGTGTGGACATTTTTTGAAACTTTCATGTTTTTCAACTTTGTGTGCTTGTAGAATATATTAATTTTCCCTTAAATACAAACGTTTATATATCAAGTTGAAGGTAATTAAATGTAGAATTTAATAATAAAACAGTATTACAATATCTGTATTACAAAAAAAGTTATGCAACTAATAGTAAGATCTATCTTAGATTTGCATTTTTTAAAGTGATACTTACTCAATCAATACTTAGTAGGATAACCCTTATTTTTTAAGACAGCTTCACAGCGTCTTTTCATCGAGTGAACGAGTGTTTGGAGTTCATCTTTCGTAATCACATGGTGCCAAGAATCAATTATAGCTTCAATAAGTTGTCTTTTATTGGATGGACGTTTTTTTCGTACAAGAATTTCCAAACTTCGCCACAAATTTTCAATTGGATTGAGATCAGGGCTGTTTCCTGGACATGGTAATATATCTATGCCTTTATTTTGAAACCATGCTTTGCATACTTTTGCTGTGTGGCATTGAGCTTAATCCTGCTGAAAAATAAATGGTTGGGGAAGAGATCCCTGATGGAAGGTATTAACTTTGGTCCCAAGACAGTTTCGATGTATTTTTTTGCTTTCAGGATGCCATCAATCACTTGAATTCGGCCCACACCATCTACAGACATACATGCCCAAATCATGACATTTGTTGGGTTTTTTGTAGTTGCTTCAATGCAATCAGGATGAAGTGCTTCTTCTACTCTACGTCTCACGTATTTTCTAACATCACTACCAAAGAGCAATATTTTACTCTCATCGCTCCTGATTACTTGCTTCCATTGATTTTCTGACCATTTAATGTGTTCTTTTGCCCACTTAACTCGTTTTTCGCGTTGCTTTTGATTTAAATATGGTTTTTTCCTCGGAATTCTAGCTTGTAGTCCAAATCCTGATAACCTTCTTCTTATTGTTCTTGAACTTACTGTAATACCCGCTGCATTCATTTCACATCTAATGGCATCTGATGAAATTTTTCTATCTTGAAGGCATAGCCGTTTAATTTTTCTATCTTCAGTAGCACTTGTGCATTTTTTTTGGCCTGATTTGGTCTTATTTTCCACTGATTTCGTTTTTTCATAAGATAAACAGAACTTTCATACACCAGAACAAGTCACTGAACCACAAACTTGTCTTGCAATTTCAGTATAAGAGAGACCATTTCTCTCAATATAACAATTCGGTTTCTTTTTGTAGATGTCCAATTAGTTCTTCTTGTTGATGACATTGTTTAAAATTAGCTTAATTAAAAAAAAGGACTTTAAATATTAAAAAACAGCAATACTCTATTTAATTGTACTAGTATGCATCATTCCGCAAAATATTTCCACAACAATAACTCTTTTACCATCCAAATAACCTAAACTATAGTTACAGACATTTCATTGGTCCTCAGAACAGTGTTTGTGATTGGTTAGTACGCTTTTATTACAAAACACGTCCTTATTCAAAATGATTTGTGTTTGTTTGTTCTACTAAAATTAGCATAACTTTTTTTGTAATACAGATATTGTAATACTGTTTTTATTATTAAATTTTACATTACATTATCTTCAATTTGATATATAAACGTTTGTATTAAAGCGAAAATTAATATATTCTACAAGCACACAAATTTGAAAAACATGAAACTTTCAAAAAATGTCCACACTTTTGACCACCACTGTAGTTCACTTGTTGATAAATTCCTGACTTTTCACGAAATCAGACAGTACTTTTAATATAAGCTGCCCTATATAGTTGATAACTAGATTATGAAAGAAAATATTGTGCTATATTTGGTGACTATACGGTTAAAAATCATTACACACAAATGATCACATTTTATTAAATAATAAAAATATTAATTTTCATTGTAGTATAATGTTAATGTTTAACAACTTTTACTAAATCTATTATCAGCAAAAAAATTTGAAAAATCTATTTGCAAAATCTATTGTCAAGTTTTGTTAAAGTGGTGTTAAATATGGTTGAAAACCTTGCATTTTATAAAAAGAAATTATTCTTTTTTCAAAGAAATTTTATATTTACATGAATATACGTGCTATTATTACACAAATTCGTACACGCGTTGTGTAGGGCCGATTTAATCATTTCCTAAAGCTTCCGATCATTTAAAGCTTTTTATGATACAGTGTGATCGCAAATATTACATTCATATTAAATTTACTCTCAGTCCCATGATTGACCTCCTGATTAACTCTTCACTGAAAAATATGAGATCAAACATGTTCTTCACATCCACGTAGTTCAAGCACAATTCATCAAATATTTCGACAAAATACCCAAAATCGAAAGTGTCCAGATACTTGGGACACATAGCATACAGTCGGCCCGAAAAAAAGAGAACACCCATTGCATTTTAATCTCACAGAAAAAAATTGTCATTTAAATTGTCACAGAAAAAAAATAGAAATAGCCATTCGACTAGAAATTATGTCTTTATTCAGTTTAAGTAAAAAAAAAATAAAATAATAAGGCTTAGGGGGTTCGTTTTCATAGTGATATTGTAGCAATCCCTTCAATTTTCAAAACGAGCATCTAATTTTGACATCATATTTGGCCTTTTTGGTAAAATTTACTTACGGATACCAAACGAGATGTCAATCGGTCAAGTAGTTTAGGAATTATGAATTTATAAAATTTGGAACTCCTATTGTTAAATTATTTGTAACCCATGCAAAACAGATTACAATGCTGGTAGTTTTTTAAGCATAACCCAAAAAATATTTCGCAGAAAGTGTTGTAATTTTGGTTTGCATATTTAAAGCTTCTAGAAATCGAGTGGTCTTTCTAGAAATCACTTCTGGATTTCGCTTCCAGAAATAGAAATAGTCCGCGAAGTAGGTTTTTAGTTATGCTTACAAAACTACCATCTTTTCAATCTGTTTTGCAACAATTAAGAAAAATAAATGTGACATTAGGATTTCCAAAAATTTAAACCTTCATAATTTTTAAACTACTTGACCGAAGGACTTCCCGTTTGTTATCCTAAGGTAAAATGTACCGAAAAATCCAAATATAGTGTAAAAATTAGGCGCTATTGAAAACGTCAGAGATTGGTACAATTTAAGAGTCAAAACTACCACCTTTTTTTTTTTTATAATATAAGTTGAAAGACGATGTAATTCCAGTCGAATGGCTATTTCCGTTTTTTTCCTAGGACTACATATTTCGTGATTAAAATGTATGGGCTGTTATCCTTTTTTGGCCATGAAAGCCGATATTGAAAATGAAAATCTAAAATTATTCCAGCGCATTTTTCAGAGAAAATGGGCCAAAATTATGTTAAAATGTATTCTGTGATTGTTCTACAATATAATGTTACTTCTATTGTGAAAATATGTTTCGTTAATTGTTAAAATGGAATTTAAATATTTCAAAAGTCACTACTGCCCCCTGTCCTCAACGCAAAACTTGATCATTAAAACGATCAACAAACAATAATTATTAAAAAATTTTGAAAAACCAATGCATTTATTTATAAATATGAATCGCATGGAGCATAATAATATAATTTTTATATGAGTGAAATGTGTAATATTTGTTTTTGTTAGGTTTAAAGTTGTTTTCCTCACATTTTTGGTCACTTCTGTCCCGGTGTATGAATTTTTTCATATTTCCACCAGATGGCTGTATGCTGTTATTTTCAGCATTGTTTACAGTAGAAGAGCAAATGTTGTTCTTAAAAAGTCGCCATTGCTTGCTATTTGTTTATAAAGAAAGCTTTCTGGATTGGAAAGAATGGAAATAATGCAAGCGTAACTTTATTAACCGTCCCTACTGTCTCATTGTTAATTTAAAAATTGAGAATAACCAATATTTATATATTTAATTGTATCTTTGATATGACATTGAAAATAGCGCATACAACATTAGAAGAATGTTCTTTTTTAAGTTAAGCGGCAAAATTGCAAAATCATGTCACTATTGTGCCTGCCACTTCTGTCTTTTTACAATTTGTGTTTTGTCTGATAAAAACTGCCATATATTATATTTATTTTTCAATAAAGATTATGCCAATTTAATAATTATTATTCTGCAATGTATCAGTGGTTATTAAAAATTCAAATTGAGCATAATATGAGAGTTTTGAAAATCAGATAGCAGCAGAAAATCCACAGCCAAAAATTACACGTATGAGATTTTGGTCCAAATGAATTTGTCAAAATTTTATAATAGTTTCAATGGTATTTTATTTAAAAAATTGCGAAATAATTGAACAATAATTAAAAAACTTACACCTTTAATTTCTTATTGCTTTAATTGCTTCTAAGTTAAATCTCTTTAATGTTTTAGAAAAAATAGTTGAACGCAGCACTAAACATGAAAATTGTATTAATGAATTTAGAATTGTTGTTTATATTTTAATATGAAAATGATATATATTTTTTATAGTCATAAATTACTTAAAGTCTTTTAAAATTCTTCATACAGCTTTTAATTAACTGTAGATTTTAAAAGCGACACACTTTTTTATTTCATTTTTTAAGACAATCTCCTCATTAAAATGTACAAAGATTGATATAAGTTAAAATAATTAATCGGTATAAACTAAAAAAGTAAACAATAAGTAATCTTACCTTTGAATAATTCATCTAATGTTAAAAATATTAATATCGATACAGGAGATTATATAAAAAGAGGTCTTTAGATAATGTGTGTAAAAATTATAACTAGAATTTCTAAATGCTTTTTTAAAAGTAATCAGAAACATTGCAGCATTTATTTTTAAATAACATTCTGCAAAGGAAGAAAATCTGTACCACTGCTAAATTATAGCTTCTGGATTCCAGTATCAGTCATTCTGGTTCACGTTTTTTGTTCTTTCTGATTTAATTCCAATCATTCTGAATATCATGCCATCTGTAATCTAAGTTTGCGCACTGTAGAAAAATAGATGGAATTCTTACTTTTTTTTTCGATAGAATGCTGCACGCTATCATGTATTATAGGAGATAATGTAATTGCAATTCAAAAATAGAAATCTGTATGCCAAGGCAATCATAATATTATCAGATTTAAATCCCCTTCAGCATTTGGATCCATAACATTAGATTTTTTTTATGTATGTGAAGAATTTTGTTAGCTTAGTTCTGCAATAAGATTTGAGGTACATGTGTGGATACCGTTGATTATGCTATTAAGATGTTTGATTTTTTTATTGGTAGTAAAGGATTTACGGTTAATTGTTTCATTTCAAGCTAAGTATTCCACAATTATTTTATGTAATAGTATAAAAACATGCTATTCATCGATATAGTACAGTTCTACATACAATTTAAACCCGATAAATCGTGTTGTTGGCCATAGCACATATGCGTATTATTGCAAAACGGCGTTATATTGGAAGTAATAAAAGCTACGAATGTTTTTGTTGTTCTTGTTGTTGTCGTTTTATTCTGAGGGCATAATTATTATCGTATTACCTGTAAAACTACAGCCCATTACAATTCCTTTCTTTTTGAGCTTCTACTGTAATTCTTTTTTAATCGAAATTTCATGGTATTAATCATTCAAAATGAACTAAAATATGGGATCGCTGCGTGTTTTCGTTGTTGCAGTACCACTAATTTTTCATTTATTTCATTGTTTATCTATCTAAAACTACATTTTTTATGAATTCATTATTTCCATCATCTCAACAAAGTAAGCGATTCTCTGCTTCCATTATTCAAAATATTGTATATGTTTCTATTTACTTGGCTTGAATATGGTTTCCTACTACAAACTATACTCACTGTCATTAATGTCCAAACTAACTTCAACTGATCTACTTTCATATACTGATGGTGTATTTATTAGATTACTAAGCATTAATAACGTATTTTATTTTTTAGTTTTCATATGTAGATTAATAACGAAAACACAAGTATTTTTATCCTGAAGAACAAATAATATATCAATTAACCTTTGTTACAAAATTAATCTGGAAGTTCTGTCTATTGAATTAAATTTAACCACGTAGATCTTATTATATTCTTGACCTAAATATTTATCCAGACTCAGACAATATGTCATAATGCATTTTCTTCTATTAAGAATTTTGAAAAAACTTGCATTTCTTGTTTTAATTTTGCCGCAATATCGAAATCATAAAACCAAATTTTGAAAATGTTTCTCCTTTTTAGCATAGAGAACACCACATATTTATGAACAATAAACCTTCAGAGATGCTCGTACGGAATTTTTTTTCTACCACGTTAAAGAATGTTTATAGCTAATATATGATGCAGCCTACATTTATGATAGTCGTATTTAAATAAACGTAAATGATTATTTAGTGCTCATTACGATTTCAAAATTACTGCAAAGAAACTGCGGCAAATATTTTAAGAAATGTCTAGAATATGTACGCACGCCATACGAATAAACAAAAATTATATGTCTTTAAACTATGATTTCAAAGAGAGCATCTTTCTCTTAATTATGTTTCATTTAAGAAAATTATTCGGATCAATAGACTAATGCATAAAATTTTAAATAAAATTTATCTAAGAAACAATAACATAAAAGTAAATGATGATGTTGCTTAAACAAGAAATAGATTGATAATCTTCATTTACTTTCTCTGACAGATATTTTTTCGCCTCCCACTCCGTCAAAAGACAACGATCTTCATTAAAAGGGAAAGAACACGACTTTAGTAACACTTCAAATTATTTTAATAGATTTCAAGAGCCATTGAAGTTGTAAAAAATCAACTTCTAATGAGAAAAATGAAGTAAAAAAAAATCTTCACGATCATCTACGGGCTTTCCAACTTTGTACCTTAGGAGTGGGTGTATGTTTTTGTGGACCCGGCTCTGGTACTTAACGCCGATGTAGGTTCTTGCGGAACAGAGACGCTTTTGTGCCAGTGTCTGACCTTTAATTTAAACTCTGAAGGCCAAGTGGTATAAGCACTGAATGATTTGAGAGCTTTGGATATGCACATACTATAAGCTGTATAACTGGTGATTCACTTCTCCTATCTATAAAAGCTTCCTTGATGGATGACAAATCCGAAATTTCCTTTTTTGGTTTCCTATCTCGTTCTTAAAATATTTCAGCAAATTTGATTATATTTGGTGAATTTGAAAGTATGCGCAATGGAGCGGAATTAAAATATTTCATTTTTATATTATGAATACCTAACATAAATTGAAAATGAGCATTTTAGATAAGTATTTTTACACACAATAAATTTCATTTTTCTTATAAATGAACATGTTTAAATAATAAATTCCGGTTGTATAAGTTGTATTTAATTTCCCAATTACAAATTTAATTAATTTATTTTTTCAGAAATGTGCTCACTGTGAGATAGGCAACTAATACACAATTAATTATCAATATTAATAATTTAATAACAGTACTAATTTAAGTTACCTTGAAAATAGAATAATAATAATTATTTTTATTCCAATAATTAGATATTAACTTATGCAAAACCCCATGAAAGCATCTACTTATCATTAAACAGAGTAATTTTTATTTAGGAGCAAGCGATTAATTAATAACGCTTTTCTTTGTTTAAATTAATTCAAAATTACAGAAAACGTTTTTTCATAACCTTATTTTATTTCAGTCTACTACCATTTTCTATTTAAAGAAAAAGAGAAAGAACTGTATGAATTTTAGAAGATTAAAAAGAGTGTTTCAAATAATTAATTTATAAAAAAATAAGTTAGTTTGGCACTTTACTCAACATTTCTTCTTAAACTCAAATCTTGAAATTTTTGTGCTTTGACTGAACGATCTATGTTTATTTTTCAGCTTGTTCCCAGTTGGAAGTTTCTTTTGCTCATCCAGTCATATTGAAAACTCGATAAAAAGGAAAATTAAATTATAATATAGAATACGGTATTTACTTTTTATAGCAGAATTGGCGAAAGAGAGAAAAGACCTATATATATATATATATGTGTGTGTGTGTGTGTGTGCGTATGTAATATATCCGTCTGTAACATGTATCAGGGCGTTGATGTAACATCTCGGCGCTCGTTCGTCGTCTGAACGCTTAGCGGTTAATCCATAGATTGGGAGGTATTGCTTTGTAGTCGTGTGCATAAGGTAAAACCAGGAGAGATGGCGCGGTCAGAGAGATTGCGCACATAGAGGTTCGGGGGGAAGGAGTAGAGTGAGCGCGCAGTGACTCCAGGTAGTTGTACAACAGCAGTAGTGGAGTGTCTACTTGAAAGTGCACGTTGATTGTTTTGAGCGTCTAAGATAAAGCATTGTTATTTTGTTTTGTTTTCTCAAAGTAAGTGCTTGAATTTTCATTGCTATTCGTCAGAATTTCTATACAATGTCAGTAGTACAAAATATATTATACTTAAACGATTTCTCATAAGCCACTAATCTAGACTAACAGTGTGAACATCAACGGTTCGTTTTACTAGCGGCAATGTTTAAGTAAAAGGCCACGCAATCTCTCCTACCGAAATTGGATAGTTTGCGCATCTGCTACTTAGGAGAGATGGCGCATTGTTCCCATTAGTTTACATGCTAGGAGAGATTACGCAGCTTATTAGCAAATTTGCATAAAAAGAGAGTAAAAAGGAAAATGGACTAATTTGAAGTTAAACGTGTTATCAAGTAACTTAATCTTATTTTGTAATTTTACCTGGACTTGCTTTTTCTGATTCTTTATTTTTTTTCCTTTACTTAAAATTTTTAATCGTTTTTAAAATTATTTTCTTTTTCTGATGCTTTAATCATCAGGTTCAAATATTCACTCCTAATACAATAATATTTGTTCACAGATACCTTACAAAAATGTCATTTAAGAGTAATTATTATTGTAAACAATTTAATTGTTGTTATTATTAGTAACAATCACACCAACCCTGTAAGGACAGATTGCACAAAATAACTTTCTTGGTTTTATTACAACTGTTCTATTAAATTACAACATGACAACAAAATAACAATGGAAATGCATAAAAAACAAATGAAGTAAAAATTATTCATGGATAGTTTAGCAAAAAAAGTAATATTTAGATTTTTTATTGTTATTCTTTTGAATTGTGTGGAGACTCTCCTAGCTTTACCTTATAGTCCAAATAAACTAAAGTTTTTCCCTGGGGACTATCTTTTATTTCCTTTTTAGTACATGTCTCCTTATATAAGCTAGGCCCAGGAGACAGCTTGAGAAGTCTTATAACAGTAACATCGGTCTTGCCGGACGGGGATCGGCAACTCGCCGGCACGTTAACCGAACGGGTACTGTCTCATTTTCAGAAAATTCGGCCGTCTGTTTGGGGCAAGTGAAGAGTGTAAAAGTCCACGCGACAAACGCGGTCCCAGTGTTAAATGCCGCGATACTACCGCTAGATAGCACTTTGCAAATTAAGAAATAAAGTAATTTAATTGGTTAATTAGCTCCCGCATGATTCCCGGGATCATGATTGCCAAATGAGCCCTGGAAGCCACAAACCACGAACAACTGAAAGAATTGTTAATTCAGCATTTTTTATCTTAAAGAGGACTCAAAATTGATGTCTGCTCGTAATAAAAGTATTGTAAGAAAAGTTAAGTTACAGGGACAGAATAGAAACGAAGACCGGTCTTTAAAATTTAGACACACAATTTAGGGATTTTCATCTGTGAATTTTTATATTTTAATTTCTGATTTGGAATGGATTTAACTTAATATCCTTTCATATCTATCCACATTCGTTCACAAGCAAAATTCTTTCATATTATTTCACGTTCATTTCATATATATATATATATATATGTGTGTGTGTGTGTGTGTGTATGTATGTATATATATATATCTACTCTAACTATACTATAACATCAACAAAAGTTAACCAACATAAGAAACAGATATAAGAAACAAAGTAATATTGGCTACATCATGAGAACGTAATCATCATCCCATAATATAAGCCAAAGCTGTGAAGTTTCTGTAATTATACTAGATATTTTCGCTTAATTTCGGTCTCATTCCACCCCAAATTGATACAAAAATTTGTTATAGCAAGAAAAGATTACAAAAACTATTGAACAAATGGAATCAATGGAATCAGGAAATAATGCATCAAGACTGAAAAAACAAAATGTCTCTCCCAATATACAACCGGAAAATTATTTTGGTGAAAACGCCAATTTTTATGGAATTGAACATAGAAAAAGTACATTATTAAAAAAAAAACAGCAATAAAGATATGTAAAGGTTACGGTTTGGTCAGTATATTAAAATATTTAAGATAGTGTTGTAATAAGGTAGATATCAAAATCTAAAATAGTATTCAAATTTTAGTGGCCCTTCAAAATTCGGTAGCTTTAATCCTGAGTTTATTATGCCTAATGGGAAGTTGGGTACTGCACAGGACTGGGCAATAAGTGTGAGATAGAGAAAACAAACTTGAAGAGAGAAGGACAATTTTCAAAGCACTTCCTGCACTTTCTTTTTTTTCCATACAAGCGATTGCTTCATTATTTATACATTTTATTTTATATATACATACAGAAGCAACTTACCTTACATATATATGCAGGAACTATTTATTACATACATATACAAGTTTCATAAGTTCATTTTCGTGGCTCATAACATTTGGTAATAAATGCACTTTCTTAATCCCAAATTTTGAAAAATCCGCTAAATACAGGAAATGCCTGGAATACATTCCAAGAATGTATCGCATAAATTACTAAACCATTATTAAAAAGAACACAAGCCTGTGTAGGAAAATAATACTTAGTCTTTTGTACTGGCCCAATTGAGTGAAAATTTAAGGTAAACTAAGCGCATAGGGATCTTTTAATAAACTGCTTATATTCATCAGATGCAAACTAAGCTCTATAAGTGGTTTCGCCACTCTTTGAAAGAATATAAATCACATACATGGCTTTTAAAAGATTTCAAAATAATACTACACTACCATATGGCCCAACGTAGATAGAACTGGCTGTCGAAGTACATTTAGTTTTCCAGCTTCATGAATACAAGTAAGGATGTATCTTAAAATACACGATTTTAATGATTAGCTTTGTGTTATAAATTTTCAAGGGAAGGGTGTGGTGGGGATGAGGGCTGGAGCCTCATACATGATTGTACCCGTCTGCAATATACTGGAATGCACAGGCTAACTGTATTACGTAATTATCAAATTGCTGATATTCTTGACTATGTGTCTCTTGGTGGCAAAAATGTGAACGATAAGGAACGATAAAATTGAACTGAGATGCTAAGGACAAAACTGATAGAACCAAGGAGAGATTTCATGATATTCATAAATTAAATCTTTATCATGTAAAGACTATTCTTTAAACATTTGGGTGTTCGGCAATATCTTTGCATATGTGTAAAACTCTTCATAAATACTACCTATGCTATGCATAAATATATAGATTAGTATTTGAATAACCTTACACTTTTATTTATATCATGAAATAGTCAAACACAACATAAAGTTCAAAATTTTGTTACATCAGACATTTTATTCATCATGTTCATAACGGAAAAAGACTGGATTAACATTCAAATAGTTAAAGATTTATCTAAATTAGAAATACTACTTCAAACACTTATTTTAGTGATATTTTCTCAATTATCAATTGTTTATAAATCATAAAACAGTTTTTAATATATTTCAATTATAAGAATATCAGCAGTTCAATGCATTTTTCTTATTTATTTTTATTGAATAAAAAAAATGTAGGAATGTGAAAGTTGTAAATTATTAGTAAACAAGACAAGTACAGAAAAAATAAGAAGTAAAAGTAAATCAAGTTCCATTAGAAGAGGAATAGTCACGTACTGTTCCTTTTGCACGCAAACATCACTTTCAATTCCATTTACCTAACATGAAGTTTTATTTCTCTTGACAGTGTAATACTTTATACGAAATCCCAGGTTCAAAATACTTTTACCGCTCAGCCCTTTAAGAAAATGATCACTTTAACAAAAATATTTCGAAACATTCTCGTAATAATCGTAAGTTTTGCTAATCACAAAAACGAACATAGATGGTATTGTTAAAAGGAAGACTAAAACTCGCATTTAACCATCAAATATATATGTGTATGGAAACGAAGTTAATCAGTTTTTTATTTCATTTCAAGTTATTGCATGGAAAACGCACATTCACACATGTAAAATTGCTTTGTAATCGACAAAATAGAAAAAAGTAAAGTACGAAAACATTGTATTAGTTAAAAATGAAAAGTTGTCGAAATCCCATACTTTTTTTTTACCATTTCTGTGAAAACTGCATCTTACTACTCTCTTTACTTTTTGAATTATTCAATTTGTATTTTTATTTTACTTTTAGATCATCAGTAGACCGATTTAGACTAATATGGACATTAAAAAGTCTCTTAGATACATTTGTAGTATATAATTGACTATACATGAATAATTTCGATATATATTTGCTACTAATTTATACATTACTAATTTTAAACATTAGAAACATACATCCTTTTTCAATGCAGCAGAAGCATTTTTTATAGAAATGTAATTTATACTCTATGACTAACAAAGCGAAGGAATTTTCTTGAATTCCATAAATACTGTAAGAAAAGAAAAAAAAACTTGTTAAAAATCAATCACGTCTTTTGAAGCTTAAATGACCTTCGTTAGGATTTTTCTAACTGATCTACATCTATACTAATCCCAGTTCAAGGTTTAAGATCAGGTTGTTGTCAATACTTACTACTTCTATTAAGAGCACTTTTTTTTTCAGAATATACCAAATTTTCAAACATATTTATTAAAAGATGTTTGGAAAAGTGGAAATATACATTAAATTGCTCTAATTAAAGTAGCCGATCTGATTTACATTTTTCTATTGACATGTAATTTTTACATCATCATAGTTGTAGTTTATTAAATTAACAGTCAATATTATTTTTAGATGTAGAACAAATAATTCCTGCTACATTTGAAATATTTTGGTGTATCAGTAATTCTAATAATAATGCATGAATTTTTTTTATAAATGTAATTAACTCATAAACAGTACACTGTTAAAAATTTGCAGCAAACTGCCCAGTCATTTGACCGTTTTTATAGAAAAGGGTTGCAAAATCGAAATTTAAGTCTATTCTAACCGTATTATTACCTATAATCTGGTCAGAATAGAGTTAAATTACGGTTATGTAACTGTTTTCAATAAAAACGGTCAAATGACTAAACAGTTTGTTGAAAATTTTTAACAGTGTAAGAATAAATATATTTACCATACGATTAACCCCTTCGCGACGAGCGTCCTTTACAGAATTTTTAATCTTTTCCCACTGGTTTTTCAAAACAGAAAATTTCGCCTAATTGAATCGCAGAAATGTTGTAATTAAATAAGGCAAAGCTTACAATAAAAAATAACTGGTGTGAATAATCGAAGATTCTGAGCATTTTATGCGTCACGTATACGTGTCGCTCATCCCCAAGGGATTAAAGGATGAATGTCTAGTTTCCGCCCATCCAAAAACAAAATTTTAAATTATAAATTAAACAATATGGAGCTGATTTCCACTTTTTTTTAAAGCTCAAATCTAAACTCTTTGTTTTCTGTCAATTTCGTGAAATATATTTTATTAATAAAGTCATAATATTTGGAAGTTCTAAAGCGTCGAATAGCGTCTTTTCTCTTCCCATAAATGCACCACATATTTTAGAAAATGAAACCAAAGCTAGCATATATTGAGCAGATTTTCGGATATGACAATGATGGATGGTGGTCGTCGGGAAACGATTGGCTATAAAATAATTTCTATTAGATTTATCTAAAAATGGTGCACACTGTCCGATATTTCAGCACTTGAAAGTGAATAACGTGTAGAAAAAAATGAGAACATGAATGTGTCAGAAAATTCGTGTTGTTCAGAGGATAAACAAAATTGTGAACACTATCAAATTCCATTATAACATCCAAATTTGACCATTATGACATTCTCTATAATAGGTAGATATGTACAGTCGTGGAAAAAAAACGGAACACCCCCCACTAACTCTGCAACAAATTATAGTAGAAGGACGTGACTGGTACCAAACGATTGGAAATAAAGTCTACTTTTAAGTGATGTATCTAAAATTTGCTTAAGGGGCCATCTACCTATTAAAACCAGCCTAAACTTTAATTTTTTTCAATGGCAACACCCACTTTTGACATGATATTTTAAATCTTCGGTTCAAACTATGCCTAGATACAAAATTTTAAGTCATTTGGATGATAAGTTTTTGAGTTATAAACATTCAAATTTTAGAGCTTCTAATGTTAAATTACATTTTCATATTTTTATTAATATCTCCAGAAATTATAATCCTAATGTGCTAACGTTTTGTTTGGTTATAAAACTCAAAAACCCAAACATAACTACGTCAAATTTGTAATTTTTAAAATTTTATAATATGAATTATGAATTATGAAATTAATATTCGAGAAAATTATGAATTGCAACCTACAATTTTTTTGATGGATTTATATTTATTATGTCCTGCTTTATGTGTATTCAAAATTTCAATTTTTTTTTCCACGTAGTTTTCAAATTATGCTTAAAAAACGACAAAATGCTGCTTTAAGGGGCCGTCTATGATGTGCATTAAAGCATAGTTTGAATAGGGATGGGAGCGCTCCGACTCGAAATCCCGATTGACACCACTAAATTTTAATAGTATTTCTTACCTTATTCAAGGACAAAATTTCTGAAATTCTTTACTTTGGAGAATACTATTAAAATTTAGTGGTAAGAATCGATATTCGGGTCGGAGAGCTCTCATTCCTCTTTCAAAAAATATTATACTCATAGGCTGGGATTATAGTGACTTGATAAACTTAGAGATTAAGTCTGTCTTACACTATAAACAATGCGTAAACCGTATTTCAATGCTTCGTGATCTTACGTTAAACAACTCTGACAACGACCTGCGATTGTAGTAAGATATAAGATAGCGAGGCACCAGAACCCCAGCCTTTATTAGTATATATATATATATATATATATGTAGATATTTGTTATGGCCGGTTGTCTAAATGGGTATTAATAAGTCCAAGGCAGATTTTTGTTGAAATCTTACACTGTTTAATTTTCTGGATTATATCAAATATTTACAAATATGTACAAGTTAAAAAATAATTAGAACAATCATGAAAACTCGTAAGCTCCTAAAGGCCGTTTGCAGATACCATTTCTCAGCTCAGCTCGTAAAGGCTGGCCGTCGCCGGAGATTTAAGAGCATCTCCCGAGTCCGTCTTACTCAGTCTGCATCTCGACTCATTCCGTCTACTTCGTTCTCACGCTGTAAAAAATTACTGCACTCATCAAAATTTATATTGTTCGCGAGGCATCATTCAACTTCACAAGCCCCAATAAAGTATTTGCTTGTGTTTGCAGTCTAAAGTTCAGATGAGAACTCCCGCGACCACAACTCGGCCGTCCTGACTGTGCTGTGTCCTCACAGTCATTATCTACTAATTTCACTAGGTATAGAACCAGTCGACTAAAATCTAAAATTATCAAATACACACAAAAAATATATATACAAACAAAACAATAAACAATAGTAAATATTGAAACATACAGCGTTTCCTAAAATATAAAAAATGAAAATAACACAACAAAACTTGTTATAACGTTGAAAATTGCTTAAAGTTCAGAGTTCACTCATAATGTTCAATAAAAGTAAAAAGAATATTGTTTCAAAATATCAATCTGTCCAATTTGTCCATCGTTTCATAAAGTCGGCAGCACTCGATGTAATGTTTGGACCATCATGGTAGCCAATTTTCTTTACGTTGTATCGATCCTTTCCTTTCACTTTGGTGATTTCATAGGGACCGAGAAATTTAGGTCTCAACTTCATGCCTGTACCAAATTGTGTTTTTTGTATAGCTACTAAATCACCGAGTTTATAAGTGTATGCCGTTTTTCTTTTTTTATTAAAGGTTTTGCGATTCTCTTGCTGTATTTTTAAAATGTTCTCTTTTGCAATTTCCCTATTGAAATTTCTCTCTGACATAATTGAATTTACATGTTCTTCGTCTAACAACTCTTTTATTTGCAAATCGTTTTTATGTCGCAATCTCACTCCGGTTAGAAGCTCAAATGGTGAAAATTTTGTGCTTCTAGATATAGTGCTGTTTATAATTCGCTGTACCGATGCTACATATTTGTACCATTTAGTGGGGTCATCTATGCTAAGTTTCGCTAATATTGGTATCAGGATTCTATGCATCCGTTCTATCTGGCCATTTCCTCTTGGAACACCTGTCGTTATTGGGACATGTTGTATTTTTTGTTCGTTACAATATGCTTCAAAATCGTCGGATGTAAACGCGGGTCCTTTGTCGGTTATTATTCGGGACGGGTTTCCGAAAATGTTGTGTTGTAATTTTAACTTATCTATAACTTCTACGGCAGCAGTAGTTTTAACTGGGTATAACCAGACAAATTTTGTGAAAGCATCTACGACGGTAAAAATATGATTATAATTTTTGTGAGTGGATGGCATCGGTCCAATATGATCGATGTGATAGGTTTCAAGGGGGATATTTTGTTTTGGAATCGGGTTCAATAAACCTTCTCCTTTCCCTTGCTTTTTATTACACAAAATGCACTCTACGCAATTCGCAATGACGTTTTCTATTTGTTTCCTTAACTGGGGTATAAAATAGTTTTCTTTTAGAATTGTTTCGGTTTTTGCTACCGCATAATGACCTCTATTATGAACATTTCGTATTATTTCTTTTTGCATATTTAAGGGAATCATCAACAGTTCCCTGTCGTTTTCATATTTATACAGTATGTCGTTTCGATTAAAATATTCCGAGCTTTCACTTTTTTCTATTAATTTTTTGATGGTTTGAATATGTTCATCTTCTTGTTGCGCTAATTTAATTTTTGCTGTTAATTCGTCATAAGAACGTGTTGCTACCAATACTGTATTTCTGCTTAATGCGTCGACATGCTTCATTTGATTTCCCGCTCGATGTACTATTTCATAATCAAATTCTTGTAAGAATAGCGCCCATCTTGCTACTTTTGGCGTAATGTCTTTTTTGTCCATAGTCTTTTGAAACGCGGAACAATCTGTCACAATTTTAAATTTCGTGCCTAATAAGTAGTTTCGGAATTTTTTGACCGATTCTATTACCGCAAGGGTCTCTAATTCGTAACTCGAAAATTTTGCTTGAGTAGGTGTAGTTTTACGGCTCATGTAATGAATAGGATGTAAGTTTTTGTTCTCATCTTCTTGTAGTAGGACACTACCAAAACCTATGGCGCTTGCATCGGTGTGCAATTCTAGTCTAGCGCCTCGTCGGAATACATGCAATACTGGGGGGTTAACTAATTTTTCTTTAAGAGTTTCAAAAGCTTGCTTTTCGGGTATTCCAAATTTAAATTTATTTCCCGCTTTTAATAAATCACTTAAAGGTCTCGCTATAGTTGCATAATGTGGGATGTACTTTCTGAAATAAGAAGTTAGACCCAGAAAACTGTGTAGTTGTTTAAGGGTTCGGGGTTCAGGAAATTTCTTTACTGCCAAAGTTTTGGCTTCTGAGGGTCTAGTAGTTCCGTTTTCGATAATATAGCCTAAAAATTCAATTTTCCGTTTAAGAAATTGACATTTTGCAAAATTAAGTTCAAGTCCGTAATCCGATGCAACTTCTAGGACGCGTTTCAGTTTTATCAAGGCTTCTTCCTCAGTTTCCGCAAGTATTATGACATCGTCTAAGTAAATTAATATTACCTTTTCTTTAATTAACTGTTTAAAAACAGCTTGAATATATCTTTGAAACTGTTGTGGTCCAACCGATAATCCGAATGGGAGCTTTAAGTACTCGTACTGCAAGTTATGCGTGACAAATGCTGTATATTTCCTACTCTCCTCTGCTACGTCTATATGAAAAAAACCATTTTTTAAATCCAATGTTGTGAAAACCTTTGCACTTTCAATGTTATCTAAAACATCTTCTATTCTTGGCAAGGGAAAATTATCTCTAATTATTTTTTTATTTAGCAATCTATAGTCTACGCAAAGTCTCCAAGAATTATTTTTCTTTTTCGCTAACACTATAGGAGATGCATAATTAGAGTTACTCTCCGTTATAATTCCCGTTTCCAACCATTCCTGTACTTGTTTGTCCACAAATTCCTGCTCCGGATACGCTAATCTACGCGGTCGTTGCGCAATCGGAATATCATCAGTTAATATTATATTTACTTTTAACTCTGTGTCCTTAACCTTGTTTGGCTTATAATTAGTAATCAATTCCGTTAACTCTTTCTTAATAGCGTTGTTTGTAATATGATTCAGCTCAACTTCCTGAAAATTAATTGAATTGGCTGTTTCAGCTAAATAAATATCTGTGGTTTTCGCTAAGTCTAACTGTGGGATAGAACACGGTTCACTTTCTAATAAACAACTTTTTGCAGTACTTAATTGCATGTTTACTTTTTCACTAAAGTTAAAAGCTGTTTCATTTTGATTAGTTTGCTCCTTTCTCACTAATTCAGCTGTCGAAATCATTTTTCCTATCGTGGGATTGTTTTGTTTTTCTGACCGCAACATCGCATGAAATCTGGGTGTGACATAGCTGACGCGTTTGATTTTCGTCATGGCTGTTTCTTGTGGGAAAGCAGTGACGTAATTTATCCTAACTTCTTTTAACTTCCGTTTTCCCATAATTTGCAATCCTTTTTCTGAAATATTGAAATTTAACTGTCTCAAAAAGGTATTCCCTAAAATTATAGAATGATTCAAATTTTTCACGATGTATAAATCTGAATTTACTGTATAACCATCTATTTCAATGTTTACGGTCGTAAATCCTATGGGTGTTATTTGGTTTCCACCAATACCTGACAAAACCAAGTCATTTTCATGTAATTTAGGGCATCCCAGGGCAATATAAATATCGTTATTCCCCATATTTACGTCGCTACCTGTGTCTATCAAGGCATCTATATTTTTTCCTAAAATCCTCACGCTCTTTATTATTTTATCTGCTGGATTAGAGCTGTTGCTTACGGCGGCATTTGCATTTTTAGGAGAATTGTTTGTACACTGGTCAGACCTGTGGCCAGGAATTTTACACTTCCAGCACACTGGGCCTTCTTTTTTTCGGGGACAATCCCTCCAACGGTGCGAAAATTCATTGCAATTAAAACAACGGATTTTTGTATTTAAATTCTTTTGGGGGGCATTCGCGTAATTTTTTTCATATGGTACGCGGCTAACATCATTTCGATGGAACGCTCTATTATTTTCAAAACCTTGACGTTTTCGGAATTCCGTATTTGGGGACTTAATTTCAGCCTTCCGTAAGTTAATTCGGGCAGTTTCAAAATCATCCAATTTATTTGTCAAATCATCTATATTCGTAATTTTGGGTAGTTCATCACAAAAGTGTTCCTTCATTTCTAAAGACAATTTTCTCCTGATTTGATCAATAATTAAAATATTTTTTAATTGTTCGTACGTCGATATTTGCAGGCCAGATAACCAATTATCCAAGAAATTTGAGAGTTCAAACGAGAAATCTTTCCACGAATCCGAATTTTGCTTTCTATGCAAGAAGAATTTTTGCCGAAATTGCTCCGGTGTAAGTCTAAAGCGTCTTAAAAGTATTTTTTTTACATAGTCGTAGTCGCTGGATTGTTCCTCACTTTCGCGATTTATTAAATTAACTATATCGAGAGGTAATAATGCGAGAAGATAGGTTACCCATTCATGTTTGTCTATCTCTAACCGCTTTGCCTGGCGTTCGAAAAGGGTTAAGTATATACTGATTTCCTCCTCGTTATTGTACCTATTTAACAATTTTAAAACATCGGAACCTTTTCCGGCGATTGTAGGTACAGAGTTATGTAATTGGGCTTTTTGTGTATTTTCCAATTGTAATCGTTTTAATTCAAACTCGCGATTCTCAGCTTCTTTTTGCTGTAATAATCTTTCGGCTTCTTCACGCTCACTTACAATTCCCTCTAACAAATTTTTCACTAAATCTTCATCATACCCTTTGGATTTTATAATTAAATCAGTTAATTGAGTTTTATTGGTCGATTCTGGTGGATTTAAACCTAATTCGACTGCCACAGTAATCAGATCGATCTTTTTTGACCTTATTAAATGTGCCATTTTTATCATAAACTAATTAACACATAAAAATAAAATATATCATTAAATAAATCAATAATATACGTATTTTCACCCGATAAATCAAATATATCAATACATATAATAATACGTAACAGTTATAAAAACACACTTACTTTCATATCTTCACCCGATAAATAAAATATATTTATACATATAATAATATTCAACAATTTTATAAACACTTTCTCTAAATATTCTAAATCGAATATATATTTTGTTTCCTTTCCCATAAAAATAACAAGATACAAAAAATATATATATATATATCTTTGTACTACTTAACTCTATTCTAGAAAAAAAACATTACTCAATCAAACATTATTCATGTGAGGAAGCAAAAAAAATAACACCTTCCTCTATCTATACGAAGTAAAAGAGAGAGAGAAAAAAACTTTTAATCGTTTCACTTTTCACTTTTCCCAGTCTGCAAAAAAAATATGCACGGCAGACGTTTATATTTTATTTCATTCGAGCGCTCTGACTCTGGGTCGCTTATTTGCTGATAAACGAACAACACATTTTCCTCTTGCGTACACTAAAAGCAGAAGAACAAAAATATCACCAGAAAAAAAGAAAATCGCTTTCCGCCACCGCGAAAACACGACACTTATCTTGCACAGACGGTCAGTGAGTCAAACTTTCTACACCGATACTCGAAACATTTCCCTCTTTCTTTACCGAAAGGACTTTATCTGTTAATCAGTGATTCATCACTGAACTTAACCGACAAACGATCGCACATCTCACAGATACGATGCACATATCACATAATAACCACTCACACACTTGGATGTGTAGTAATACACAGATGAAAAAAAAAAATTCGGAAGCACAAAACACTTTTACGTGAAGACACACGTGAACATCTCACAGGAACTTGATGCACAAATCTTTTTGCTTCTTTATTCGAAATTCACGTAGATCCTGATCATTCAGATCACTCATAAATCATGTAGATCCAGTTCGCATAGATTCCGTTGATCCAGGCCGTGCCTCCCATTTTGTAGATATTTGTTATGGCCGGTTGTCTAAATGGGTATTAATAAGTCCAAGGCAGATTTTTGTTGAAATCTTACACTGTTTAATTTTCTGGATTATATCAAATATTTACAAATATGTACAAGTTAAAAAATAATTAGAACAATCATGAAAACTCGTAAGCTCCTAAAGGCCGTTTGCAGATACCATTTCTCAGCTCAGCTCGTAAAGGCTGGCCGTCGCCGGAGATTTAAGAGCATCTCCCGAGTCCGTCTTACTCAGTCTGCATCTCGACTCATTCCGTCTACTTCGTTCTCACGCTGTAAAAAATTACTGCACTCATCAAAATTTATATTGTTCGCGAGGCATCATTCAACTTCACAAGCCCCAATAAAGTATTTGCTTGTGTTTGCAGTCTAAAGTTCAGATGAGAACTCCCGCGACCACATATATATATATATATATATATAATTCTTTTACTTTTTCAATGTCTGCTTTAAAATTTTTCATTAAAATTACGTAAAACGTATTTGCATGAGATATATGTTTTCATTTATGGAAAATAGTTTCGCTTTTATTTTTAAATTAATAAAGCTCATTTTTGAAAAATATGATCAGTTCTACCTTAGAAAAAAACTTAATCATTTTTGTTACCTTTAAATGGATTTATAGCTTCTTTTCCAGTCTAATAAAGCTATATTGTTTTTTCTGCAGTATATATGTTTGAAGTGAAGTTTATTATAAATGCATATGTGTAGAGTATTTGCTGAAACAAAATGGCCCCACAATTAACTGAAGCAACGACAGGCCAAATGATTGGCATGTGGCAAGCTGGAAGAAGTTTTCGTTATATAGCTGGGCATTTTCAAGTGTCTCTTCAAACTGTTTCAACATGGATTAATAGGTAAGGTTTATATTGGTAGTTTATTGCGAAGAAAAAATTACAATATTTCTTCTATAACTTTCGTATTTAAATCTATTCGATTAAACAGGCTAATTGAAAAAAAATTACAAGTTATTTTTATGGTTTTCTGATAGGCAAGATTATTTCCCAATCGCTAGCAGTGTGCAAAAAAATCTAATAATAATAATAATAATAATAAATAATAAATGTCATATGGCAAGTTTTCTTGCCAAGAGGCATTAATGAGTTAATTGTAAAATTTCAAATGATCTACCAGAATAGGTTTAATCATAGAATTATTACCCCTATTCCGAAGGAGAATAACGGATGTAAAGTTATTCAGATGTCTTTAAAACATATATTTAGTTTTAGGTCTTCAAATAAATCGGAATGTAAATTCTGCGAACATATCTCAAAACAAGACACCCCCCCCCCCCCCTCTCGCTACTAAAAAAAAACAATGTCTGGATTTATTTTCAGACTAAAAAACAATTTATCTGCGTTTTTTTTTTGTTATTTTTACTTTGTTTCATTACGCTGCTTTATACTATTTTTTTTTAAAATTCTAAATTTTGTATCCGTCAATATTATTCACGTTTCTCCCAATAAACTAAAGAAAAGGCGAGTTAAATAGATGCAAAATCTGAGAAAAAGCATTATAAAAGCACCTGTAAAATTCCAATAACATTTACATATTCTAAGACTATTTTAATTACAAATAATCTTATGGTTTTTTAATCCCTTCGTGACGAGAGTCTATTACAGAATTTTTAATAATTTACCACCGGTTTTTCAAAACAGAAATTTTCATGTAATTGAATTGTGGAAATGCTAAGATATAATAAGGCAAAGCTTGCAATAAAAAATAACTGGTGGGAAAAATCGAGGATTCTGAGCATCTTATACGTCACGCATACGTGTCGCTCGTCCCCAAGGGGTTAAAATCGGATAATTCAACACTTGTAAACATTATCTTACAGCATATAACAATAACCGAAACTTATTAAGTGAGTAAAATGGTCATATCGGTAAAACATAATACATTAAAAGGTGACATTCTGCAGCATTTCAACAATCGAGTACCGAACTTCAATTTGGATACAGCCCCTTATATATCCTCATTATAAAATAATTAATTTCTCAGAAACTAATCGTAGGAATTTAATGAAATTTGGTATCTAGGCATAGTTTGAACTGCAGATTTCAAATATGTTGTCAAATTTGGGTCTTGCTATTGAAAAAAACAAAGTTTGGGTGTGTTTTTATATGTATATGGCCCCCTAAGCAAATTTTATATGCATCACTTAAAAGTAGACTTTATTTCCAATCGTTTGGTACCAGTCACTTCCTTCTACTATAATTTGTTGCAGAGTTAGTGGGGGGTGTTCCGTTTTTTTTTTTTTCCACGACTGTACTTTTCTAGACTTGGCATACTTTACTACATTGCGTATGATAATTAAACTTTAAATATCGGATATCTTCGCTTTGCGCATCACCATGCACGTTCTAAATCATGCCAATTGTTGAAAACAGTGACAGCTATTAAAGTTATTCTTGTAGGAGACTGATATGTCCAGTGAAAAATTTTCTTAAGATTTTTATTAAAAAACAGTGCCGTTGCAGTTAAGAAACTAATTCACAAAAGTATTTCGACGTGCGTGGCACGTCTTTACAGCGCAAATGTTTAATGGTATTAGAAAACATAAATTTACGAAAAGTTGCATGTCTTTTTATACTTAAAGAGTTATATCTACCTGCAAAGTAAAAGAAAAAAAAACGTCTAATTTGAGGGATTTTTTTTTTTCAGGAATATCAAGCAAAATATTTGAAAAACTCTTTTTTCATTTTGTTTATTACAGTTTAATGAAATGAAAGTGATTTTTGTGATGACGAAATAAAGTTAGGTGTCCTCAGGAGAGTCGCTGCCCGGAGATGATGTTGTTCTGGTAGCCGTCCACTGTGATCACCTCTGTCAAATGTTATCTCAAATTATAAAAAAGCGTAATACATAATAAATTATAATAAATTAATAAATAATATAATAAATAATAATAAATAATATAATAAATAATAATAAATTAATAAATAATAAAATAAATAATAATAAATTAATAAATGATATAATAAATAATAATAAATTAATAAATAATATAATAAATTATAATAAATTATAAAAAAGCATGCCTTTACTCCGAACGCTTATAACTAGAGCGTAAAAGTTCGGTTTTTGTTTAAATTGATTTTGAACAAAATGGCGGTAGTTCAAAATTAAGATGCCGATTTTTTCAAAAGCATTTGAACTTTGATTGTTTATAAAAAAAAATAGAAAAAAAAATCACTAGATCCCCAAAAGGAATGACTACTCTCTGGATAATATTGTTGAAAAAAATTGGTCAAAAATTGAAGAAGATTGGTTGAGATTTGTTCGAGTTATCGTTTCACCAACTATAAAAACATAGTTTTGAGATAATCACGTTTAAAGATTCAAGTTAGGATTGGTGTATGATAGAACAAATAAATTAAAGCTGCGTAGCTTTCTTAATTTAAATGATATCGATTAAAGAATGTAACTGCATATTCTTTACTAACTCTACTTTCAGAAAATGCAATAAAAAATGTATTTTTTGAAAGCTTGAAAGTGGCTTTGCCCCTTATAGTTTTCCTAACTCTTTTCTGGAAACGCAAATTATGTATTCTTGTTTAAAGATGATCAGACCATGTATATTTAAGTTCCACAGTAACAGACAGGATAGCAGCAAAACTATTTATATAATAGATTTTTTTTTATACAAAGAATAAATCAAATTGCATGGCATATGTTTTCGAATACGCTTTCCTTGAAAAATAACTTCATTTCTTTATACACATTATACGTATTTATATTATTAATTTGTGATTGTTTCTATTGCTAATTGTAACAATCGTGGTCAGTTGAACCTCATATGAGGCTCCTAACTTAATGATAAAATGTTGTGTTTTAAAACCAGTTTTCGACTAAATTCTATTTTGAATATATCTTAAACAACCATGCCTCTTTTATGGCATGCCTTATTTAGGGTAATTTTCAATAGCTTTACACTATGCCAATTAAGAGAATGATTTGTTTAAAATAATTGGTGAGCGAGTGGGTTAATAAATGAATTTAACTTAATAAAATAAACGTCTTAAATGTTTAAAAAATATTTTTATGTATTACTTAGTTTAAATACATTGTATCTTCCTTTAAAATATATTTCTAAAGTATGTAAGGGAAAAAAGATTATGCGCAAGCAGCTACAGAGAAAACTGACAACTTTCAGTATGAATTATCTTAAATTACTTTTCAGTTTTGACAATGAACGTAAATCATTCAGGGCTCCCGCAGAGCACCCGCTGATTATGTCGTAATAGTTTAGGCCGTACAGGTGATAGTTTAGTTGAAGAAAGCTTTCCACATTTTTTTCTTGTCTGTAACCTAGTTTCTTTTATAACATTGTGCACGAAAAAAAAACAATAAAAAAAATAAAAACTCTATTAATTGGAAATTACTTTTAATATTTTAATTTTATCTTCTAGCTTGTTTGAATAAGGTTAAATGGAACAAAAAATGTGATGGACTGTAAACTTCGTCTATGTTCAAGTTTGTCAGATTGATAATTTGCAAAGTCTGACATATTTTTCGATTTACCTGTAAGCATTTTGACCATTATGCATATAAAAAGAAGCTAATTAAAACAACTCATTAAAGAAGTAAATAAAATTAATATAAAATGCAAACTACTTCTAAAAATTGCGCACGTTTTTCTTAATTCAAAATTTACTACATGCTTTGTCATTTAAATATATTGTAAAAATGAGGAATATTTACTTGACCTTATTGAAAGCATTGCTGGCATTGTTTCTTTGGCAAAAAACAAGTAAAATTGTTATTATTCTAGTTGTAATTTTTAGTATCATGTAGAAGTAATAAGTTCATTGTTAAATTGTATCTAACAATTACAATTCAGCCACAAACATGCATGGGTTTATTCTGAATTTAAAATGCTTTAATTAAATGCAAAACATTTCCTTTAATGTCTAATTCTTTAAGTTAGTCAGTGACAAAAATTTTTCAAAAATACTGCATGTTTACTTTTTTTTGTAACAAATAAAAATTACTCTCTGGAGTTTTTAGCATGAAAGGACGCAAAACACACATTAATACAATAATTAGATCAAACATTATAATTTTTTATATTGTGTACTGTCTGTAGTTGTCAAAGGAGTATTTAAAACCTTAAATACATTTATCTCAGTATTTTAATATTTTAAGATTCGTCATATTTAAATTGATCTTTCTAAATTACTATGGATAAAGTCTTGAGACATTGTACCATTATTTTCAGTTACATATTGATTAAATTATCTTTAAATATTTTTTATTCTTTAAAATAATATAAATTTTTTGTAAATATTAAAAGTTCTTACAAATATTTTTGTAAATCATTTATATAAATTATTTATAGTCTTATATATTCTTTATATACTCAAAATGAAAAAAATATATATATAAGTGCTATTCTTCCAGAATACATGCCGATTTTTAAATATGGATAAAATTAGTAAGTTTTTTTTTTTTTAAATATACATTTGAAAAGAAATATATCTATACTTATACAGAACAAAAAAAAAAATGTTGAAAAATACTTATTATTTAAAAATCAAAAATTAATTATTTCTTAATTTCGGGCTTCGGACAACTTTAAAATCTCAGACGGAGCTTTAAAATACGTTCGACAGCTCTGCTTTTCATTCCGAACTTCTAATAAAATTGATTGAATGTCTCAATTTTGCTTTTGTAATTTAAGTAGAATATCGCTTAACTGCTTGTTCAATGAATACTTTCAACCGCATATTTAAGAGATATCTGCCGTGTTTCATAAAAATGATTTTTATGTTCTTGGGTATCAAATTAATCAGTGAACAAATTTTTGATAACCATAATCTTAGAAATGTGGAGAGAATACTACAGTTTTCTTGTAGAAAACTTGCAAATATCAACGCACTTCGTCAGTATTTGGCGAGTCTCAGTTACCGATAGTCAAATATGGGTGCTAGATGTAATAGAATGCTATCAGTCACGATATTTTTTATGTCGTCACGATCATGGCCTCTGGAGATAACTGAATGATATCCGAAGGCTTAAAACTTTTGCCCAAATCGATTCAACAAGTTGCGTGCTAAAACTCATTGCGTTGCTTAACAGTAGTTGCTTGGGATTGGCCAGAATAAGAAAACACTGCATTAAATACTTTCAAACTAATGATTTGATGTTGTTTGGTACTTAAGTTAGATGAATTCTGGAAAAAAAAACAGTACATAATATAATCACGGGTTCTATTCATATTATATCATACTTATATGTAATTCATAAATACATTAACTACAGTACTACTTTTCGTTAGTTGTAGTGTATTTTATAAATAATGGGTTATAACAATGTAATATTTCTACGGCGTTGCATCTTTGAAAACAGAACTACATATTTTTCCGCCCAGGCACTTTTGCTGTCATATGTCATTCATTTTTCTTCACGTATAATAAGCATGGTAATAATGGGAAAATTAATGTTATCTATTTTCCTGAAATATGCATCTAGAACTTGATTCAATTGAGATTTGAGTAATGCATACTTGATGCTTTTTCTAAACATAAATTATCCATTTAGTGTTAAATAACTATACAAGCAAAGGTCAAGCTTTTTTGAACTCGATAATCGAGCTATATAACTTATTGATATGTAATATTTTACTAACTATCTATTAGTCAAAGTGGGGTACTCTTAGAAACGACATGTATTTATCTCAGCATCTTCTCTGTATTTACGTTACTGTAACTAGTATATTTAAGAGGACAATTGTGATGTTTACTAAGGGTTACAAAAAAAAGTTTTGTAGTAAAATATAAAAAACTTAATTAGTATTCCTTATTTTTACTCTCAATTTAGCTTTTAATGATATTTAAGTAACATAACTTTTATCTTCTTTTCATTATTTTCATTTTTAAACTGTTGTATCTCTCTTTGGGCAGTTCAGAGCGTTTCCCAAATTTTAAGATTATTCAAGGCATCTTCCGATGATTTTTCTTTTAAATTTCAAACTTTTGATGTTTTAATAAAATAAAAATAAATAAAGATGTATCCTGCTTGATGAAAATGAAGAATTTAAAGCATGGATTTTTTCTTTTTCTTTTTTTTTTTCATTAGAGAATAAACAAATCTTATTAAAATATAAGAACAAAAATGCGTTATGTTCATATAACAGTAAATTTAAATGGTAAAGCATACTAAATATTTCAAAGTTTTGTTCTTACACGGTAAGTGCATGATTAAATTAAATGCTATTTTTTTAATATTTGAAATAACGATATTAGGAAAAACTGACGTTGTTAAGTCAGTTCTAAAAAAAAGGCCTCATTTTTAATTTTTACGGCATGTTTTCTCCACCGAAAAGAACACAACTTTAAATTCAAACAAGTGTTAGTCCAATTAACCAATTTTGTGACGTAAATTGCTTAAGATTTTTTTTTTAAATAATGAGTATGAATCTTTAACGGTGTACTTACTAAAAAAATATCTATATATATATTTGTCTTACGTGGCGCGAAAATAGGGCTGAATTTGTAACTTATGGTTTGGCAACAACTGTAGTTTCCAGAGCTCAGACCAATGAACAGACTAGATTGTGTTAGATCAGCTCCGCCTCCGTCCAATATGGCGGTCAGTATAGAGCAGTGAAACCATAGAATGAAATTCAAACTAGCAATTATTAAAGATAAAATAACATGTACGTAATCCAAAGTTTCTGAGATGATTCCTCATTTTAATTATGAGCAATATCGTTAATTTCAAATGAATTCTCAACTCAAATAAGAGTACTCAAAGCAACTCAAATAAGAGAGAGAATTCATTTACGAATTTCACTCACTCACAAGACGGAGAAAAAAAAATCAACTGTCTAGATATCAACTGCCGCCATCTGTTGCTGTATTGATGAAGTAAAAAAAAAAATTCATTTTGTAAAAATCTATAATCAATCAGAACAATAAAATGTCGAACTATCTTTCTACCACGTAGTTTTTCTAATGAATTTAAGTCGGGCTGTACAAAAGATCCTTTTTTTCATAGTATTTAAATGATTTATATGCTCATTAGTAGCGCCAACTAAATGCATTTTCAGTTGTGTTTTCAACGGAGAATTACTTTTATACATTAAGGGTGTATTCAAATCCAAACTGCTTATTTTGAGACACATTTGTAAATTCATTTTTGCTCTAAAATGCATCCAATTGGCAGTTTCTCTTATTCAGAAACTTTATAATGTCCGTATTGTCTCGATTTTTTGATAAAGGCAGAATATATTTTTAAAAAATGCTGTCAAAGTGGACATTTTGAACCGAATTACCCAAAGCGATAGCGCTGGAAACAAAAAAACTAGTCGTTGGGGGCCACCATAATACTTACCCATCATGGATATGCATAATGTAAAATATTAAAATAAAAAATGTGTAAACTACTTATAAAATGCATTGCAATTCAAATAAAATCGAGGCTTGATGACGTCACAAACTTAAAAGGCTCGATTACTGAATTGCTTGAAAGAAACATCCTTATAACTCCAAAAATAATAATCCTATTAACTAGCGGTTTATTGCATCTGATTAAGCGTCAAATTTCCAATTAAAATATATCTTTTAAGTGAAATTTGGATGAAATACAGGGTCATGAAAAATCGAAGAGTGTGGAAAATAGGATTCCAAATATCTCGGCAACTCATTATCCGATCGACTTCATGCTTTATTCAAAATTTATGTTTTTTTATTTTCTTTTATATTCATTTCTTAAAATATACAATTTCGAAAATTTTTATATACCTTTCATCAGAACGAATATTTCGAGAGTCCGAAAAAAATTGTTCCGGTTAATCGAGGTTATTGAAATGAAATAGGCTTCTTCCCATTATTACATACTAAGTACATACCAAATTGCAAGTCTCTATCTCAATTTTTTCGGGAGATAGAGCGTTTACAGACACACACACACACAGACACACAGACACACAGACGGACGGCAAAAATTTTTTTCTAAAAATATGTTTTTCGGAATCTTCAGTGTCTGAAACGTGTAAATCCGTCAAAAATTTTTTTTCGATTTTCAAAACGATTACAAGACTTACCCTATACTACGTATGATGGGTAAGTAAAAATGATCGTACTGTGAAAATAATTGTCTGTAAATCAATTTCTAATTAATTGAACGAAAAATAAGAACATGGGGCCCTTATAAATGTCTTTATAAATCACGCCCCAAAGTTTCCTGTTGTTACTTTTAAAAATGAGTCTGGGAATCAGTCTCAAAATTGAGTTGTTGAGCGTGGAAAAATATTTTTTTTGAATACCGCCTTAAAAGAAATTGTCAGTTTCATATGTTCAAATGTTTTATGGTAGAATTTATTCCGGCTAGAATTGCTGAAAAAAAGGGGCGAGCGAAGCGAGCTGTGACCGCGTAGCGGTCTCAATGTGAATTGCTTCGCAATTCACGGGGGGTTGGCGAGCGTTAGCGAGTAGGGGGCTGAGCCCCCTAGTATATCTATATTTAACTAGAACAATATGCGTTCTAAAAGTTTCATCTGAGACTTTTTATAACAATTAGATGAGCATGTAACATGTTGCATGCATTCTACTTTATTTACTTGGCAGAGGAATTTTAGATTATTCAAATGATGATGATATCTTCTACTTGAAATATGTTCAAATGAGTACTAAAAATCGGGAAAAGCTGGCAACTTAGTGAAATAAATAAATATATTTATCTTGTGCAAATTAATAATACCAACCTATAATGGTCTGTAAAAATACATTGACGTTTGTAATAGGTGTCACATTTACTCACATTAACTTGTGCTCTTTGTTTTTCCTTCACTTAATTTAGATGTAAAGTTACCCTTTACTTATTTCAAAATGTCTAGGTATATTAATAACTAAGACATACTTAAAAAGTCATAATTTTCAAAACCGTTCCAAAAAAGAAAGTCTTTAATAATCAGAAAGCAAGTTCCGAAAATTATATTCTATCTATATGCAACTATGTATGAGTATCAATTATTAATTTTCCTGAATGTAACATATATTTTTTAATTTAATTTACATAAAATTTTCGACTCAGTGCGATCCATGGGCATAATTTTTAGTGGAGGTAGATAACACTATAGCAATGATTTTTTATATAGAAAACCAGGATTGAAGTCCAATTTTTCATTCAAAAATACAGTGTGTCTCACTTCAATGAAAACCTGGATTTTGGTTATAACTTTTACAGTAATGAAGATATTTTAACAAATTTTCAGCAGGTTTGTTTTTTATTGTGTGACGTGTATTGTTATTACGAGAAGTATTGAAAGTGGCATTTATCTTCGACCAAGTTGTGCTGAAAAAATTTGCTCCATAAGAGTTGAAAATTTTCGAACTGAGTAAAATAATATCCAGTCCAGAATTCAAACACAGGACGTCTGGATTTAATTGTCAACGATCTACCTACTGAGCTATATTGAAGATACACGGGCAAAACCATTCACTCATACAATCTTCTGGCACTAACATCTAGTCTGCCGTGACAGGTAAAGGAACTCCAATAAACGATAGATGCACTTTATTATTTTAAATCAACATACTGATTGGTACAGATATTAAAAGAGTTGATTCATTGCCAATCAGTATGATTGAGTTAAAGTAATAACGTGAAATTACGTATCCACCAAGTGGAGAACCCAGGATCTAATTTCGAAGGGGGGGGGGGCTGATCTCGAGCACTCCCCCTAAAAAGCTCTGTTTTTCAGAGAAGAAAAGAGAGCAACAGCAAGTAGCTCTTTTTATGAAACTTTGAAATATAAAGCTTCAAGGAACTTTGGAAGAAAGTAAGCTAAATTTATTCTGTCTGTTAGTGCTTTTCTTCATATTGGTTTTTAGTTGCCACATATTCGCAAAATATTTTTATACACATATATAAAATAACGACTTTGTTTATTATTTTTATTTTGTACTAGTAACTTAAAGCCCTTCCAAATGAAAAATACTGGCTGCACTTTTGGGACACATTTAATATCATCTAAATCATTTAAACTTTGCATTTTTTAATTATTAGTAATTAATAAAGATGTTATATATTTTGAAGCAATTTGATTTCGTATGCACAGCGGCAGCCTTCGCAAACGAAAATTAACAAATATTTTTCACTGTCAACTCTTCCGCCCTTACACAATGTCTGATTTTCGGTTTGTCATGCTGTGCACTAATATGGGACTAACGTGAAAGATAAGTCATTACATGATATATGTGTATATGTACAAATTTATCTAAAAAAGAAACAAACAAAATCAGCATTTTTGTTTTACATTTCATTAGGACTATTTCTGAGGGAGGGAGCGGACTTCTGTTTCTTATATAAATTGGACACAGAAGCTTAAAACACGGTGATAAATATGCCTAATTATTTATAACAGGGTTGCCACGGGACAGGGAATTTTTCAATGAAAATACCAATATTTTCTTACAGAAAAAATAGCCTTATGTAATCGCGCGATTACGTAAGGAAAGTTTTTCTGTAAGAAAATAATAGTATTTTCACTGAAAAATTCCCTGTCCCGTGGCAACCCTGTATATTTTCAAATTTGCATAGTAAAACATCGATTTTTTTGGCATATCGTGAGTAAATGCGCATAGGGCAAAATTTGATACAGCATAGCATTAACAAACATTAACTTATAACATAAACATAACTTATAACATTTGATCATCATCATCCAACTATTGCTTTATGGGAAAATAGGACTCCTAACTGAATTCAACAGTAGATATTATCGAATCAATTATTATCTAATTTCGTTATGAATTTACTTTTAGTTTTTGAATTTACCGATAGTTTTATATTCTCCATTAAAACACATTCTTGCAGCTTTTTACTGAATAATGTAGGCGAGTTATTAAACCCTAATTCAATGTATGGTCCCTTATAGTTGCCTATATGACATTTTTTTACTATATTTTTTACTTATCGAATATTGGTTGTGGGGTCATTTTTGTTCAATTATACTAATTCTAATGGAAAATAGATAAGTTTTTTTTTTCATTTACAACTTTTTAATACTTGCACTATTAATAAATTGTTATTATTAAAAAAGAAATTTAATCTAAAATATTCGTGCGCATATTATTTGGACTTACGCGATATCACATAAAACAAAAATAATGAAATATATACATTTTCCTCTGACTTATGTCCAAATAACCGACCTTTCTCTTTCACGCTGAGTGGCGCCTTTTTCAATAATTTATTTAGCCATAACAGAGCATTCAAATTGATAAAATTTGTATTTCACCTTTTTCCTAAATTTGACACGTAGAATTTTCATAATAATAATATTATTATATTGTAATCGAATGTTTATAGGATGGGTTCTATTTTAATATGTAGATGACCCTTTATTACAAAATAAATCAAACGCGATTTTAAAAAAACTTCTATCTAATTAAAATGATATATTTGTTCCTTCCATCAGTTAGAACTAAAAGTATAGCAATTTTTTTTCTCGTGTTGTTCTAGAATTATTGAATCCAAATATCTGCACAATGAACAAAAATTCGAGATTTTGTTTGATTAAACTTAGTTTTTATCACTTTATCACCATCTAACACTAGCTATTCCTTCTTGGAAAATCCATATTTGTAGCACAGTATTATATGAAATGATAATAATTATAATCAATATTTAAAGTTATGGAAAATATGAACAATTAATTTTTTGCATGTTAAATGCAATTCATAACATTTCACGCATAAGTACGTATCTGCACAAGATATATTTTTGCTATTAACAAAAATAGATAAAAGTGATTAAAACATAATAAAACTCTAATTCTGCTTAATATTCAATAATTTATTTTCAATCAAATATTATTTAAATAACTTAAGTTATATGTTTTATTATTAATAACTTTACTATGCTTAGATAATTTTAAAACAGAAAAAATATTGTTCTATACACTGTAAAAAAAATCCGTGAAAATACAAAAGATTTTCCGCAAAATTTTACGGAGAAGTTTCATTTTTCCAAACCTTCAGTACAATTTCCGTAAATGACATTAGTTCCGTTAAAGAGATTCCAAATCCGTAAATATACAGAAAGTTTTCCGTAGATTTAAGGATTTTTTCCGTATTTTTTTCAAAACAGTACAATGTACGTATTTCTTCCAAAACAGTGTGATTTCCGCGAGGCGAACGAAAAAGACAGGCTACCGCGGTGCATTCCACTTATCTTTTTTTTACAGACCGCTAGATTGACGTGTTGCTCTTTTGGTATACCTGCATTGGTGTATTCGAGCGTCACGTGACTCTTGTGGTCTGTAAAAAAAGATACGCATAAAGCACCGCGGGAGCCTTTCTTTTTCGTTAGCCTCGGATTTCCGTAAATGACGTTTAAAGTTTGCAAAAATCGCCTTCTTTGAAATGCGAATTAAGATTGTTGCATTTACTTGAGTACTCCTAGGATACAGGCCTGGTCCGGCTCGACCCGCTGGCCCATTCTAACCGAGACCATGCCAAGTTTATTACCTTTTACTACATACCGCTTGCACATTTTCTGAAAGCTTCATTAAGATTGCATTTACGTTTCAGTATTGTAATATATTTGAATCAAAATTTACAAATTAAGGTTTATGAAGTATACATAATATTTCGCTTTTGTCAAATAACAAAAATTTCAAATTACTGAATTCGCCGCCTATTTTGGTTTGATTCCCTAAACAAGCTTATTTATTTTCTAATTTGTATTCTTTACAGATAGAGGTCTGAATTAAATGCGTATAAAATATCATTTAGTCATAAGTAGGTGTTCATAAGCTTGAAAATAATGATAATAAACGTGCTATTATTGCGAAAGTCTTAATTCAGATTTTTTTTCCCTTAAGTAATTGCGGATGCGTTTTTAATACGTTTCTGCAGTACACATATAAATTTTATATAAATTCATATAACGCAATTTAGTCACGTTGAATGACAACAAATAAAGAGATACCGTTTGTAAAAAAGGTAAAGGAAGGCTTTCGAATATGACATTTATTTTCAGTAGTATCTAACGTCGCTATTAAAGTATATTTTCAGAGTTACTTTAAGAAATTATGAAGAAAAGTAGGTTGCAAATGTCAAGGGTACAATTAAATTACCGTAATTTCCGGCGTATAAGCCGCAGCTCAAAGAGTCGTTTTTCGACCCAGAAATATTATTTTATAAAATGTAACTTAAAAGATCGCTGTAAATATTTAACTACAATTATTGAATAAAATGTTTGGGTCGAAAAACGACTCTTTGAGCTGCGGCTTATACGCCGGAAATTACGGTACATTTTATATTCTCTCTTCGAAATAAAAATGTTTTACATGCAAAAGTAATATATAACAGTCAAAATGTGGATATAGGGTTATCTTTGGGAGCCATAAAATATTGACCTTATAAGAGATAAAGTATTATAATTTTTCGTGGCACTATAAACTGCGTGATTCTATGTAAGAGTGATCATTTACCAAAATTTGACTTTATTTGTATAAGCAATATACAATTGAAAACAGTAAGCTTTCAAGTTCAAGTTAGATTGTAAATAATTTCTGCTATCAATCTACGTTGATTTATTCTTTATTTTATTCTGTGATATCTTTTCTCATTTATGAATGTTCATGTAACGATAATTAATGATAATTTCATGAATAAAAATGCAGATTTATATAAAGCATTTTAATTAACCTTTCAAAATGAATATATATTTTACAATAATGAATTCTATCGTAGAAAAACTCAAAAGAGACGAGAAAAGAAATCATACACCCTGAAGAAATACCTTTACAGGCCCCCCCCAATAATGCTATTAAAACACTCAGGAGTAAGTTTAGGCGTCAGGTCTTTCTTCTAATATCCGGGCCCCGGAGTTATAATGCACCCACTCCCTTTTTCTTTATCTCATAGGGCTAGTCATTGAAGAATAAAAAACTTTTATTGTTTGGTATCTGAATTCCAACATTTGATTTGGGGAATTTTATTTCAAGTTAATTTGTCTAATCTAAATAAATAAATGTAGTGTAGAGTCGTGGAAAAGAAAGTAATCAGCCCCTACTAATTCTGCCACAAATAATAGGAAGAAATTAAAACTGGTACCATTTAATAAAGAATAACATGTACATTGACTTCATATTTAAAAAAAAAATAGGGACCATCTCCATGTTAAAATGAACACAAACTTTAAGTTTCTCGATAATAGCCCTCAAATTTGATACAAAACACAAACTTTCACTTTGTATAATTAATTCCGGAGATATTTATAAAATTAAACATTAGGCAAAATTTTGAGGCGGTCTAAAAAGTGAAAGCTTTTACAATAGGGATCAGATTCAACACATAATTTATTTATGCTTTTAGATAGGAAATAATTCTAGTGCTAAAAAATGCCAAATAGATGAATTAAATATTCCATCAAACAACTGAAATTGCTGTTAAATATACTAACGGTTTCAATAAGAATATATTTTTTTAATCAATATACAGTTTTCTCTAACTATAATATGTACTTGTAGTTTTCTAAGCAAAATTCAAAAACTACTTCTCAAAATGAGGTGGAGTTTTCTATACGCATGTTAAAAGTCTCGATATTCAAATCGTGTTAAAATATTTATTGATTATAACTGATATTGTTTTCGAAAATTAATTACATAATTCATGTTTCATGACATAGAATTAAGGAAATTAAAAGACTATGATATTCATGTTTCAGATTTTAAGTAGCATGTTTATTCCAAAAACCAGCATGCTGTGTGTATTCTTTTGGGAAATATAAATAAAAGTAGTTTAACAATAGCTGTTCAAAAGTTTCAATAATTTTAATTCCTATCAAAATGACTCAAAATTTGAAATGTCAGCAAAAATGTATAATAAAAATACATCATATTTATGTATTAGCATTAAAATTTAAAAATAATTTAAATTTTTTATATGGATGGTCTTCAAATCTTAATTCATTCACACTGTTTAATACTAGACGTTATTTCGAATCAATTAGTTTCAGTATCATTTTTATAGGATAAATATGCAGCAGAAATAGTAGGGAATGTTTATTTCATTTTCCAAGACAGTATCGTTTTACTTTAGAGAACAATGAAATAATAACGTTTTCTGTTTCTAAGCAGTAATAAAAAGCATTTTTAAACCATTTTTATGTCGAATATTCTTTTGGAGTTAAAATGTTACTTATTGATTTAAACTATATTATTATACATTGATGAAAATAATAAATTATTAGGAATTCCATATGCAATAAATGTATTCATGAGAAAATCGCAAATGGCATTTAAATTCAAGTTAATTGGCTCAAAAATTTACAGGCAGAAATATAAAGAGGATGTTTACTTCATTTTTCAAGATAGTATAATTTTACTTTAGAGAATATATCTACAGTTAAATAATAATATGCTCTGTTGCTGAGATGTATAATAAGAACTTTTTTTAAACTATTTTTACGTCTTTTAATTATTTTGGAGTTAAAATGTTAAATATTTATTTAAACTATAGTTTTATACATTGATGAAAATAATACATTATTAAGAATTTCATATGCAATAAGTGTATTCGTAAGAAAATCGTAAATGGCAATTAAATTCAAGCTAACTTGTTCGTAAATACAATGTTCCTTTACTCTGTAACGATGTGTGACGATGCACAAAATAGTATAAAATTATGGTAGCAAAAAGAAAACACACACTACAATATTTCATCGCAAAAATGTTTAATAAAATGGTTAGGATAATATACATATTACTCTTAATTTGAATTTATGTAATTATTTATCTAATTTTTATAACATACTCAATTGAAAGTGCATTATGATGCATTAAACTTTAAGTAGATTAAACTATCTGCAGCTGTCTAATAGACAGCTGCAGAGAGTTTAATTTAATGTTAAATTATCATTCTTCAGGAATATGAAACTATAGTTTTAAGAGTATAATATCTGTACATAAAGTTGAAAATGTATTATTAATGCATATTTCTTTTTTATATTTACCCATCTACTAAAATCTAAATATCTGTTTTCCTTAAGAAATAAGATATACAATATGTAATATTTCGTTAGTCAGTAGCAAATACAATTACACATTTCGAAATTATTCTTACGATTTTCAGACAATGATTTAATAAATGGCCAAATAAAATATTTATTTTTGGCTGCATAAAAGAAATTCCGACGTGAACATTTGACAACTATCTTCTGTGTTTAGAGATGAAACTATTGTTAAGACTTTCGGTTTTTTTATGCGTAGTTCTAGATAAGCTGAAAAAAGGGAAAAACTTTCTAGGAGTAGTTCTCTTTTTTTATGATAACTTTATGATTCTTTATTTTGTAATAACTGTTAATAAAATATGTAGTGTATAATATACACCCATTGATTTGTTGTTGTTGTATCAATTAGAAATAATGTATATATCAAAGATATTGCATCATTTTTAGGGGATGACGGTAACTTGTCATTATTCCAAACTAGCTTTCTTAAAGATAAAGAAATATTTCAATATATCAACAAAGAAGAAATAAGCAAATGACAAATTAATTCTTTAAATAACAGAGAATTAAAATTCTGACATAGCATTTTCTTAAAACAGAAATATTTATACACCAAATAAGAATATTTTGGAATATTAAAAAAAAAAAAAAGAAAGAAAGAAAAAAGCTACACATTGAACAATGATATTTATCATCTTCGTTAAATATGAAAGCCTTAAAATGTACAAATTTTAAACACTAAAATTTTTTATCAATAAAAGATTCATATTCTATAAATTTTTGGATTTCATTATATTGATAATTTTCTAAGTATTTATAAATGCGTTTATTTCCCCTTTTTTTACTGAAAAAAATAGAAAAAATTCCACTATTATGAATTTTGAAATACTTAAAAATAATAATAATAATAGGAAGGCACTGCAATTATTTATCGATCAGCTAAAGTCAATTTCTTTTATAATAACGTTATGTTTAATTTAGAACTCCATGAAAAGAAATTTACTATAAGCGTATGGTTACTTATTTTTCAGTAGCATAATATTTATGTTGTCAGTAGAGTGAAAAGAAAACCCAATTGATAATAATAAAATTCTAATTTTCCGCGTTTAATTCTACCAAGTCAAAATATTTTAGTTGATATAAAAACCCTGAAGAGGGGAAAAGGGAAACAAATTACTGGCACCTGCATCATCTAGTAGGTTTGAGTACTAAACGTTTTTATATCATTCTGCACTTGTTACGACAATCCTTCCTTTCCCCTCTCCAAATATGTACCATAGTTCCTCAAAATTTTGTCGGCTTCCATGTTCACTTCCTGTGAATGACGTAAGAGTTTTTTTTCCTTCGTGATGCCGGCAAGATTTAATTTTCTCAGTCACTCTACTAGACTATGAAAACTTATTTTATCTAAAAATACAGCCGTTTATATTACTGTGGTTAAAGATTAATTCTTGCAAATGTTTGTAAGAAATAGGCTGTAACTACGCTATTTAAAATTTATTAAAAATTAAAACATTATACGGGACACTTGGTTCAACAACTTCTCTCTCTCTCTCTTCTTCTTCTTTTTTTTTTTTTTTTTTTTTTTTTGTTTGTTTGTGTGTGTGTGTGTGTGTGTGTGTGTGTGTGTGTATGCATATAATATGCATGTGACAAACATTATTGTCGAACTATCATTATCTTATAATTTGATGATAATTAGACAAATATTTTTATCCATTTGACAAGTATATCTGTGTCTTTCAATCATTTGACTACATGGCGGGGCAAATACGCCGCTGTGTTTATTTTTTATTCTATTTGTACTACTTTAAAAAAAAAAATCTCTGTCATACACTTATACTAGAATATTTCCAAGTGGAATCCTCGACAAAAAAAAAAAAAAAAAAAAAAAAAAAAAAAAAAAATCTTTGCAAATTGTGGTACGATTGAATGTAAAAATAATCGCCAGTTCTGACCCGTAAGCAAAAGATTAGGTATTAAAAGTTTTTTTTTCACTTTTAGATAGATTTCGTAAGAAATACTACCTATTACATTCTCCCCTATGTTGGAATTTCTGGAACATATGTGCAGATCTACGCCGATCATGACTCCCATAACCCAAAACCACCCCCAGTTCAAAATTTTATCTATCTAGCTATATCCCTTTTTTATGGACACGATAACTTCAATAATTCTGCACAAATATCTTTCAAACTGATACATAAAACCAAGGGGCATAAAATCTAGGTCAAGTTCGTTAATGGGCAAAATCGAACCAGGGGGGGGGGGGGGATTGGAGGCTTTTTGTGAAAACAGAAAAACCCCATAACTTCATAATTATGCTATCGAATCCGTTTAAAGTTATTATTACTTCTAGGAAAAGGGTCGAAAATTTATGTATGACAGATTTTTGATATAATTAAAAATGGCCTCAAGGCGGGAAAAAAATAATGGTTTCCGAAGAAAAAAATTCATAACTTTGTCAATTCACCAGACATCAAACACATTTAAATTTATTATATATTCTCTTAATATTATCTACAACTATTATATTGACAAGTTTTTATAGGACCAACCCTTACAGCAAAAAAAATAAAAAATAAAATAAAAATAAAAAATATTCTGCCTGCTCCACCTACAGACACAGGTAGATTTAGAAGTGGGCGGCCCCAACTGCCGCATCATGGCAAAAATGTAATTTCTTCTGCAATTCCCAATAAACAGGCGCCCCACGGTCTGCGTTTTCGAAATCTACCTGTACCTGTAGGCCGAGCCGTCAGGAATTTTTTAAACCTCGAGTAAGGTAGTTTACAATATTCCCATTCTGTTATATAATCAACTGTTTTGTAGCATCATATTAAGTTAATATGTGTACATTTGATACTGAATACAGTCTTTTTTAATTAGTTTGTGAAATGAAAAAATGAAAAAAAAAGTGCATTAGTAAAATATTTCTAATATTCTTTTAAAGGAACGCTCTTAAAACATATTTTAAAATAATAATACAATAAAACTTGCGAAAACGGAACCTGTTTATAACAAAAATTTGCGTAAAGAGATAATTTCGTGGTACAGTTATAACAGACGATGTACTTGCTAAGACTGAAACCTGTCAAAAATAAAACATTTTGAAATAGTATATCATATGCGATTACCTCTTAACGGATATTACTGTATTATAGATTGTTTATTATAAGAAATTATTTGAACGCTTTTCATGCTTATTTGTGAATGTGTGATTAAAATTAATTACACAACAATACAATAATCATCTATAATAATTTAAATTTAATGGCGATTAGTTTTCCACGTGGAAAATTACTAAGATTTAAATTTTTTGCAGAGACCGATTTATAAATTTGGGGGCCTTGGGCACAGATGCTTATGGGGGGGCCACCCGATGCTTAACAGCGGTCTTGAGTAAAAAAAAATACATCATTGAAAGCAGTACTTATTAAGATAGCCACTACTGACTTTAATAATTTTGTGCTATTTCACGATTTTTTATAAATTTCCTTCTAAATTTTTTAACAGTAAAAGTTTTTATAACATCCTCATAATCAATCTTTAGTGTTCTACCTCGTTGATGATTTTTCGAAATCGGTTCCGAAAGTGAAAATATCTTAATAAAAAAAACTGTAAACAAAAATCAAAAAAGTAAAAAACGGCCTTTGTAGAGATTGACCTCAACTATCCAATATAAAAAAAAAAATAGTTTAAAAATATTGAAATGCAAACGAGATATTAAAAAAAAAATCTCCCATAGAATTAACCTTTACACGGGGGCTCGGACAGCATCTGTCCAAGTTTGCATGTATTATCCTACAGATGCTGTCCGAGCCCCCGTGTAAAGGTTAATATTAGCGAACGAGTGTTTTCGCGTTAGTGAAGTAGTTATTTTAAAATGAAAAATAGATTTTTCAATATTAATTTTGTTTTTTAATAGTTAAAACTTCAACAGATTTTGGTCAGTAATTGAAAAATCTTCTGTAGCATTTGGGGGCCTCTGAAAATTGGGGGCCCTGGGCCCATGCCCCGAATGCCCTGCCATAAATCAGGCACTGAGTACTCTTCTGAAAGGAAAACTGATAGCAGTACTAAAGAACACAGCAGAACAAAACAACAATAGAAGTCACAATGAAAAGAGGAAAGCATATTCAACAAGATAAATTATATCCAATGGTTGGAGTATCATAGTTGAGATTATTTTCCAACAGAGCGAAAATACGCCGGGACCAGGACTCGAACCTGGGTACTTTGGCAAAAAAAACCTGGGTAAAAGGCCAAAGTACCCAGGTTCGAGTCCTGGTCCCGGCGTATTTTCGCTCTGTTGGAAAATAATCTCAACTATGATATTCCAACCATTGGATACAACAATAGAAGGTTTATATTACTTACATAAAAGCGTTACAATGTTGTTCTTTCTTATAATAACTATTAGTTATAGTTAATATTTTATTAAAATATTAGCAAGTAAAAAAAAATTGACTGGGATCCGCTAATACCATTTTTAAATATGCGCGATTGTCACGTTCTTCTACGCCTTTGAAGATGAATTAGAAGATGGACAAAATATTTTAGAAATCACTTTTAAATGTGTGATTAAAAATGAGTTTCACTACAATACTATAATTATCTAGATAATTTAAAAATAGTAGGACTTATTATTATTTTTTTGGGGGTGAAAATTATAAAATTCTTAAATGTATGACAGTATTCCTGTAAAAAGAAAACAGTACGGAGTTAAATAGCAATACAAAGCAGTAATTAAAACAATTCTGAATGCGTTAAAAAATCTTTTGCTAATATATTATTAAATACCCATTAATTTATCTAAGTATAATTATCTATTTTGTAAGTTTTTTGTACTATTTGCCGTTTCATGTATCTGAGAAAATCAGCGGTAACAATTATCAGCGGACACGATATTTAAAGTGATATAGACAATGTAATTTCCGCAACATTAAACGCCTACTTTACCATCAAATATTTGAGTGGGTTCCGCTAATATCACTTTCAAATATGCGCGATTATCGTCTTCTTCTACGCTTTAGAAGATGAATTAGAAGATGACCAGAATTTTTTATTACTGTATTGAGAATTAGATGTTACGCTTTACATAAACTTGGCCAAAGGGCGTTGAATGACTTGTGACAGTGAGAGATTCCCATGTAATGTTTTCACTTATCGCTCTCTGGCGAGAAACTCAAAAAATACATGGTAACCCTGCATGATGGGTGACTTAAGCGTCAGTCGTTGCTTGGCAACCGAGCAGTTTGTGACAAATCTTTTTCCCCATCTCCTCTAAAACCATGTGTTTGATCCCAACTCTCTCTACTTGACCAAGCATCATCTGTTTATCCATTCAAATTTAATTTTTTTTCTGTTATATATACGTAATTCCCTGAAAATTTATATTTATTTAATTGAAAAATAATATGTGTAAATATTTTCATAAAATTGATTTATTACAAATGAAACACGTGCCTTCTATGAGATGATCGTTCACGTATGAAATGGATGATTTTTAAGAGATTTGGATGTGTTATAAATTATGATATAAAACTGTGTAGTGAAATAAAATCACAAAAAAATCATGATGTCAGTGAAGTTCCAAACATTAGAACTATGGATTTGTTCTGCAATACTGTTAATAATAGATGTGAGGTATTTTATAGACTGTTCCTCCCTACAACCGAATATGTAAGTACACTACTTTTGCTTTTTCTATAAAAATTATAAGATTTATTTCGCAAAAATTTTATTATTTATAGAACAATAATACATAATTATCACATTTAAAATGTTTAATTTCAAACAAATATAGAGAATCTTTAATTTAAAGTAATTTTATACAATCATAGAATAATATTTTATTGAGAGTATAGTGAACTTTAAAGAATAGCTTAAAAAATTATCATTTTATTTATTTAAAAATTATAAAATTTATTTCAGAAAATTCAATTATTTATAAAACAATAATGCAAAATTCTCATGCTCAAAATGCTAATACCAAACAAATAATGAGAATCGTTAATTTAAAATAATTTATATAATTATAGAATAATATTTTATTAAGGGTTTAGATAACTTTGAAGAATAACTTTAAAAATTATCATTTAATTTATTTAAAACTTACGGAAAATATTTTTAGTGATATTAAATATCAATAGCCAAAACCGGTTAAATTAACTTTAGATAACTAGATTTAAATATTTAAAAATCATGACTTATAACCAAAATTTTGAAATTCTCTCCGTACACTGAATTTTTCATACACTTACAATCTTTTGATCATGTCAATAATTTTATGCTTAAATAAAAGTTATTACAAATTTTTAGCACATTAAATAAAAATTAAGGATTTAATTTTTCTAAAAAAAATAATTTTATATTTCCAAACATTTAAAGTTTGGTTGATTTTCAATATGATAATTTTTAGTAATTAATTATTTTATGTAGAGAATTTTTGAAATTTTCATATATTTGGATAAAAGGTTATGCAAAAGAATATTAAGAAATCTATGAAACACAAAAAATATCCATTTCATGAAATAATTTTTGCATGTGTACATTAATTGAAATGGTTAATAGCCTTTATTGAAATAGTAACATGCATAGAATATCATTATAGTGTTATTTTTAATTCATATTTTATATGCCTTTTTATTCATATTATACATGCAAGTGTAGTTGGTTTTAAGCTGTCAAATTTTCTCACAGTAATCCGTGAATTTGCAAGTTCGATGAACCCATGAATGTTATTTACCTGATAAAATTATATTATTTCAATTATGTTTGTCAGTATATTACTAAAAATAATATTTTTTATGCCTAAACTACATGAAACCGGAAAGTTCAAAGTTTTATGCATTCTTGAAAAATATACCAAATTAAAATAATTTAAACTGCGCTAACTTTCTTTTATTATTATAATAAAACATATATTGATTTTTGTCTCTAAAAAGTGCCTGTTTTAGATTATTTATATTTTTAAACCACTATTCTGTACACGGACTATTATTGGGACAAATTGTGCATATTATTTCTTATAATTTGTGTCGTATATTATTCATTACACAATATGTGCGAGAAGAGTTTGTTCACTCAAAGCTTTTTGATACCACTAATTTTAATTATAATACTATTTAATGACAGGCAATTTTCAATTAATTAAGAGAAATATTTTAGTTCGGAAAAATGGTGTTTTGTCAATATTTTTAATTTATTGTGTCCAAAAAAAGTGAAAGAAACTGCTAAGAGGTTAAATAAGGTAATTATATGTATGTTTTTAAAATGTAAATCAAGTGGCATAAATTATTGATTTATAATATTTTTATACGCTGAATGACATAAAATCTGTTTTCTCCAGAATTGTTGTTCGGAAGAAAATTTGGCGGAATTTACATAAAAAAAAAAATCGTAATGAAAAAGGATAATGAAATCATATTCAAATATTTAACTACATTATTTTTGGCGTGACAGCCCTGTAAAATTAGAGTTATACGAGAACTGCTACGACTTTAAAAGAAAGAACATACAGATCGTTATATTTACTATCAGTCAGCAACTCCTTCGAATTGAAAATAACTTGTAAGTTTAATTTAGGAAATGTCATAGAAAAATATCAACATTTAATTGCTCAAACATTATTAATAAAAAATATATCTTTACACAGAAAAATTTCTTTATAACAAAAGATTAAAAAAAAAAAAAAAAACGTAATTAAATAGAAAAGTACTTTAAATTTTTCTATTTCGAGAGCTCGATATAGATAACAGAATTTTACAGAAAAGTTTGTTTCAACTTTTCAACCTCGAAAATATTTATATTTTATTTACGTACTTATTATAATTACAGTAAAACTCGTGAAAACAGAATCGCCAGGGAGCGATAGAAAGTCCGCTTTAGACAGATTTACGTCTTACCAGGTATAATGGTATCACAATCCTTCTATCAGAACTATGAAAATTTTCCGTTGAAAAGAGGTTTCCGTAACAAACCAGTTCCGTTTTCACAAATCTTTCTGTATTATATATTTGCTAGAATGTATTTTTGTTACATTAAAAACTAATTATTGGAAAATATTTTCATTGTCTAATGTATATAGTACAGCAAATAAATAAGTAATTTCAATAATTAGCAAATAACAAAATTTCTTTCTAAAATATTTTTCTTAGCTAAACTTGATGACGATTCATCATACAACATGTTCTGGTATAATGGATTAGACGGTTAATCACCTTTTTTTTTTTTTTTTTTTTTTTTGTTACTTAATAGTGAAAACTGAGTCAAAACAAGCCTGGAATTATTTTCTATCAATTAAAAATATTTGAATTTAATAGAAACTGTTTTATTTTTATTCTTCATTCAAGATTAAATGTAGTTTATTTTTCTTTTTATTACAAGATCCAATCTGCATCCCCTTTAACACTACTAGTACCATGGGGTCACCTGTGACCCCAGAGCAACTTTACCGTACAACTGTAAAAAAATGTATGACTTTTAAAATTCTGAAAAAAATTGAATTTGTTCATTTTATGCTTAACATTTTACCCATATTAAGTAAATTTTTAAAAAAAGGGTAAATTTCATTTTTCATTTACAACTTATCCACTGAGTACCACTGGGGTCACCTGTGACCCCAATACAAATTTATATATTAGATCAAATTCTGAACGCAAAATTTTATATTATTTTACCTTAAAACACATTTTTTTTTTTTTTTTTTGTAACAAAACAAATAAATTTAAGGTTTATAATCATTTAGTTATAATATTACACGTAACAAAATAGAAATTTTAGTGGGGTCATATATGACCCCAGTGGTACTCAATGAAAGAAAAAACAGTTGGTATTTTATCTTATTATGTTATGTTATGATTTTTATATTATTTTATATTAAAACACGGTTTTTTTTTTAACAAAACGAATAAATTTAAGGTTTATAATCATTTAGTTATAATATTACATGTAACAAAATAAAAATCTTAGTGGGTTCACATATGACCCCAGTGGTACTCAATGAAAAAAAAAAGTTGATAGTAGGACTGTTAAGGAAGCACATACAACTAAAATTTCTGAAGAAATAGGTTTATGGTTTCTACATTCATTTCAAGATTGTTTCATGTTTTTCTTAATAATACAGCAAGAAACCCCATACAATATTAGAAAGCTTTTCTTAGCTACGAATGTAAATCTTCATAACTATATTTTAATTTTAATATAGTTTAAACGGGATTATCTGAAAAAGTATGTTACTGAAATTTCACGCATGATAGCTTTAAACCTGTTAAACATAAAAATTTTAAACTTTTATATGTATATTCTCCGTACCATTTTTTCTTATTTAAAACTCGATGAAAGTCTAAGGCTTTTTGCAAAAATGTGTGTGCACATGTGCATTCGAGTAAAACAAAATTTCATAAATATACTTATTTCCACTTTAAAACCCTACGCATTTTTATCTTTCAGTTATACTTAAGTTCTTTTTCAAGAAAATATTCTTGAAATGAATTAAAAACCAAAATTTAACTTGAAAAATTCAGATGTAAGTGATTCACGAAACAGAGTTTTTCATTGTACAGCGTAATCCAAAAAGTCACAAGTGAAATAAAAATTTAACAATTCAAAAAGTATAGGCAGTAACATACGGTTTTCACATAAATATACAGAAAGACATGGAGTTATTTCATGGAAAAAAGTTACTGCCAGATTACCTACATTTGTTTCCGACGGTTAGCACTTTAGTAGGTTCAAATCTGCTGCCTGTCGCTATTTAACGCATCATGTGCGAGAAGGTGCAACAAAAATCATTTACGGTGCTCTGCAGAGTATCTAGCCAGCTATCTTCACTAATTAAATCCGTCAAATGCAACATTTGTAATCCCAGTTGAATTGCAAATTGTGCTGCGCCACTGTACCAAAATCTGACACAACTGAGGCGCTACTTAACGGTAGGAAATGTAATTATTCTGGCAATAAAATTTTATTTATTAAAAAACCCCGATGTCTTTTTGTACATTTTTGTAAAAAGCTCATCGCGATACAGTCTATACTTTCCAAATTATTGAATTTTTATTTCTTTTATGTCACCTGGTATTTTTCCGTAATTTTGACACAATTCTGTAACATGGCATCAGATTTACTAACACGTTTATTATTTATTAAAGGCTTTTTTCAGAAGGAAACCAAATTGATTTAAAATTTAACATACATTTATTCAAGAATTCTTCGAAAATATTGAAACCCTTTTAGAAGAAAAATATTAAAAATAAAACAATATTTAGAAGAAAAAATCAGATAATTTCAGCGCTTATTAATTACTCAATTTTAAAGGTATTTATTTAAAATGACTTTATTTGTTGGGAGAAGGCATATTTTAGCTTTATACATAAAATATTATTTGAAATTTGCTTCGAAAGTATAGAAGTATAAAAATAAAAACAGACACTATTAAAAAAATAATTACAATTTGTGTCTTTTTATGGATATTTTTATATTATTCTGTTTAAATAGGAAAAATAAAGCAGTCTTAAGTAATGAATTATTCAAAACTATTAGTAAAAAGCATGTATGAGAAATTTCAACACCTTACAGCGTATTAATTTTACATTCTAATATTAAGAAGATTGACGCTAAGTATTAATAGAAATTTGTATATGAGCAGAAAAAAAAAGTTTTACGAACAAAAAATGTAAGAAAAAAATACTGTATCTATTTTACGACATTAGCATATTTATTTTGTACTCCCAGCGGTAGCATCGATTTAAAAAAAATATTAAGCAATTGCGATCTTTTAGTGCATTTACTTTGGTTGGTTGGTTGATTTATGACGGCCGATTATCTACACGAGAGATATAGGCCCTAGGCCCTTAATTACTTTTTTTGCGGTATATTAAAATATACCTTACTCAAAACCTTATTAAAAGATACTCAAGCTAAGTAAATCATTTTATATAGAACACGAAAAATGACAAAAATTTTAATATTTATGTTTCATTTAATAATAAAAGAATTGAAAATTACAAAGTATCTTAATTTAATCTTTCATGTTTTCAGAAGATCTTAAAATATAGATTTATATTCAGAAATGCATATAATTTTTCATTAAAATATTAATTAAAATTTTCATACATATATTTATTAAAGTAAATCTACACACATTTAAGAATTTCTTTAATTAGTATAGGTAATTTTTGAAATATTTGTATCATTTGAATAATGCCTTGTTTATTTTCTATTACTTAAAAAACAATTTAAAAAGCTACTTAAAATATAAATTTTGCTATTAAATTTATTGGATTTATTTTAACTTAACTGATCAATTATCTGCCTTGAGATATATGGACACATTTTTATTTAATCTAAAGCTACTAACTTAAGGCTTAATACACTACGCGTTAATTGGACATTTATATCATGCATTAGTTAAATACATTAATTCTTCACACCCACAAAGTGCTGTCAGCCATAAAAAGGGAGTACAATTCTGAACACCGCATTTTATTTAATCATCAAATTATTGCAGAAGAAAGAAGGAAATATCTTTCAATTGAGAAACATATAAAAAATGACAAAAATGTCGAATTTCATATTTTTATCCTTAAATGAAACTTAACGTCTCTAGAACATTGTGCTCAAATTTCGTGACGATCAGATAAATGGTAAAGGAGGTTAATACATTTAGATGAAATTTTGTGTCTCTTTTTTGTAAATGAAATGCTTAAAATATTTTTTCTCAGTTCGTATTTTTTCATATTCGATATGTAATCTAAATACTAAGGCTTCCATAATAATTAAGCAAATTGTCTGAAATTTTTTAATGTATCTTTAGATTCTATGAGATAACTAAGTATCGATTTTTTTATATCTTTGAATTTTGTAATAAAAAATATTCCACATTTAAAAAAATATAATTTTTATAGTTTTATTCTACATATAGCTCTAATTATTAATTATTTTTCTACTGATCTAATCTTTGTATCAAATATCCGATACTTAGGTTTGGAGAACGAACTACCCTGAATATAAAATAAAAATATTTAATTTGAAATACCGAAAGTGGAAAAGAAGAAAGAATTTTAAAATTGTTAAATTAAAAAAAAATCAACTTTTGAAAAAAAATTATTAATATGTTAACAATATCAGGCCTTTTATTATCTGTAATGATTTTGATTTCTTGAAACATGATCCTAAAACTTTAATATAAGTGCTATTTACAGAATAACTTTTTTTGATACCGAGTCCCCTATATGAATACAATAGGTTTAGTGGGATGGCTTTCTGTTTTGAACCAACTTAAAAAAATTGGTTACATATAAATAATTGCAACTTATCTACAAATAGTTCAAGAGTTATTTAATCTGAAATTTCAGCTAATTGTGGGAGCTGCCAGAACTTTAAATCCGTCATTGCAAAGTTCAGAAATTATATTAATACAATTTTTAAAATATCATTAGTGTTAGAAAAACTCTAAATATTTATGTAATCCATCATATAATTGAGATCGCTTTAACATTTATTAGCAGTCTGTATGAAATTGATCATATTTTAAATAGATATGTCATCTCTCCAACTGCAATGATGTTAGTTTCTTAAATATAACTAAAATCTATTAGGACGAATGAGCTGAAACTTTGTATCATATATTGCAAGCCTCTACTAATTAGCAGCTCTTAAAATATTTACAGTTTCCTAAATTTTTCAACTATTAATCTCATAACTCCTAAAAAGTATGAAAACACATGAAAATCTAATAATTACTCTTTGGACATTTAATACTAACAAAACATAAAACAGCAGCGTGGAAAAATAATTATTACAGGATACACACTGCAAAAAACATTCTTGATTTTACATTATAATACTGGCACCCCAGCTGCCAGTATTATACCGTAAAATTAACAATAATAAACAGTATAATAAGCAGCTGGGGTAGCAGTATTATACTGTAAAATCAACATTTTTTTCATTGCATTGTATGAATGAATACATTAAAGATGAGAAACTCAAGATTTTATATCTAAAAATTTCCAATTTTAATATTACTGTAGGAAAATTTAAAGAGAGTTTCTCTTCCAGTATGAAACGGCCGTTTAAATAAACTTTATTAAGATATATATATATATATATATAGACGAAATTTTGCAATCAAATGGTATGTAACTAGTGAGTATCTGTGCATTAATTTGATGATTAAATAGTATGTGGTGTTCATTAAATAGAAAGTGTGCTTTCGCACATATTATAAGTAATCACGAAGTTGAAACGGCGAAAATAAATTATTATGTGGCCTATTTGTATGTAGTGTAGTATATTTTGATTAAATTATTATATTACATATTTGTTTATGAGTAGATTAAACAAATTGTTTCTCCATATATGTATTAAATGATGTAAATATAAAACAAAGTGTTTCTGCATTTGATATATCGATAGTTATTTCATTAAGATATAAAAATCTGATGATGTTTTTAAAATGTATGATGATGTTTTTTAAAATGGTTTGAAAATTTTGCTCTTCTCGTCAAATGCAAATTCGCTGTTTTATCTATCACACCAAGGCTCCTATAACAAAGAATATTATTTGAATCCAAATTTATATTGACCAGGAATTGCTTCTGTTATTCATTGGTAAAAATATTTTCCCCAAAACAATCTTAACCGTATCTTAACTGAAGGAAAAGTATCACTGTTCAAATGGGTCTCCAACGACGATTTAAATTATCGTTGAGCACAATATGCACTTATTGTATTGAAGAGAAGTCAAATGGTTTGTAGCAGAGACAGTGAAGCTGTGGCACGCAAAAGAACAATTTCGGCGTTGATCGAGGCTCTAAATCAAAATACAGTGAGATCATACAAAATATACGAATTTACATGAGCTCATCTTGTCAAAATTTGGTTGAGTGGAAATTTGATTTTAATTGTAACTTATTTAATTCCAATCTAATTCAATACCAGTTCAAAAATTTAAAAAAAAGACAAGGTTTGGAAGCAATCAAAAGAAAAATATAATTGGACATTATAATTAAAAGTACCGATGGTAAAATTATGGCAATTTGGAATTTAATTCCAGAGCTATTTAAAGAAGCTTGACATAAAAACGGAAAAAAGACTATCTCTGCCTGCGAGACATTATTTTTTCAAATAAATAATATAAAAAAACTGAAACAGAAATCACTTGCCAGATAATTCTAGTTCAGTTTGCAATCTGTCAAAATAAAATAAGTATGAACCTGATATTAATTACATAGGTCTAAAATAAAATAAAAAGACATTTTTAATAATTTTAGATATTCTTCTAGAAATTTTTTATGTTGAATTTAAAAATCGCTATAAAAATTGTATATAAAGTACCATTTTTAATCAAACTTGACTTTTATGATACGTAAGCGGTTTTGAAATTTGTTTATTGCAATTACAAGGCCCAATTTAAATTAAATTCAAAAACATTATTTTTAACAAACTTTGTTTTCCGCAAAATTAAATGGCAGGGGTTCGTCCGATGTTACCCTAATTTTTTAGTGGACATTTTCGCCATTTTAAAATGCAGAAAAGTATTACAAATCCTGCAATTAAATGAAATGTCTATAATTTATTCTATTTAAATATTAAATAGAAAAATTTTATTAAAATATTGTCGTAAAAGCGTACGATCCCTGCATTAGAAAAATTGATTTCACCTATTTTGGAGTGAAACTTGAATATCAGGATAGACATGTGCTCCATTGGCTATATACATCGATATAACTCATGTTGACGCAGATTATGAAAAAACTGTACGTGATAGAAAAAAAAATGATGTCATATTTTGAATAAACATTCCAAAAAGCGTAAAATCAGTAAAAAGTTTTTAAAAAGTTTTCGAAGTTTAAAAGTGATTTTGAATCGCATTTAATCGGTTTAATTTTTTTTTTTTATTAATTTCTAAAATATATTTGTTTTTATAATTATTACAGTGTAATATCTACAGATACGTTACCAATGTTTTTTAAAATCGTAATAAATAACTTTCAAGTAATTTGATTCATTATATTTCGATTCTGTAATTTTTTGTTGTTGTTGTTGTTAGCACTTCACGGTCATGTAAAATACTTTTTGAAAAACTTTAGCACGTGGATTAGATAGGTTCGCCACATCTAACTTAGACTGTCGGGTCAATTTACCGAGCCAGAAATAATCGCGAATGATATCATCTGAAAGGCATTAAATAACTGCGCATGCTTTTCATTTATTTTTGGTTTATTTCATTCCTGGAATTTATGAGTTGTGGGAAAACTACTGTATTGCGCTGGCAAAAGCCACAATTTTATGTAACGCGCAATTTTTGTTTAAGAAGCAGATCGCATTATTTTAAAAATATATTTAAAATTGCAATGGCTAATCACCAAATGTTATCTTTAGTACTACCACTAAGTATTATAATTTTTTTTTTAAACTGAAATAATTTTTTATACATTTAATGTTAAATATTTCGTTATAGGATATGTTATTTTTATAAGTTTGTCCTTTTCATGTTTTCCTGTGAACAGTATAACTACTCACAGCTATCTAAATCATCATCCTTATATCTCCTTTATCTATCTCCAAATAAAAAAGTAATTATCATATAAAACAATGCAAACAGATGTCGTACAGAGAATCGGTATCTGTCACAATAATATCAGCGAATTATGCATTAGTATTTCTAGTTCAATGAGTTGCACACGTCAGAAATAATATCAAATTTTCAGATATTTCTGAAAGTCATGGATAAATGAAACTAAAATTTGTTTGCCATTACGCAGTTTGTTAAAATTTTATAGTGGAATAATTAAAGCAGTATGGATCTAAAATATCATAATTTAAATTGTTCTTACTTATTTATGTGTGTTTATTTATTTTTCATACATCATAAAAAAAATATTTTTCCTTAAAGGAAAAACAGTACTAAGTTTTTTAGTTTAAAGTAATGCTCTATATATTTACTGCCAGAGCCATACATATTAAGATTTTACTCTGAAACGTTTTCTAATTTTAATTTTCTTTTTTGCACAAACATCATCTCATTTCAAGATTTTCTTTTGAAATCCTTTTTTCATTTTCGTTATTTATGCAAGGGTGAATTTTATTAGACTCATGCAGCCTTATATTTAATTATTTTACCAAGGCCATGCCCGTCAACTATTACAAAAACCAACGTCTATCGTGCAATTTTCTGGAACGATATAAGTAGACCCTACTATTAAAATTTTTTATACTGTGCATCGTGATCGATCCATATGCCTTCAGAAAATTTAACTGCTGTGAATGATTGGTGCTCCACATAGCTCCATAATGTAGTATTAATTTAAATCATCAGTGATTTATATGTAGGCAAACATGTTAAAATACCGACATGTTTTCATGCTTAGCCGTTCGGTCATAAAATCTTATTAAAAATATTACTCAGGAGTACTTTTGAAATAAATGAATCAATTTATTTAGGTGTATAAAAATCTTGCTGTTTTGGTATTTTCGTGAATCTTAGCTTACATTGAAAAGTAAGAAAAAAATACCAGCTTGGATTTTTCTTTTGACAAACCACGAAATAATTCGTTTGGAACATTTTTATTATTATTATTATTATTATTTTTTACATTTGAAATAAAAAATATGAACATTTTTCGCTAAACATTGGTGTATAAAAATTTTAGAGTCAAATTTTGGAAGAAAGAAAGTCAAAAGTACCGTAGGAGATCTTTAAAGGTTAATGCGATTATAATTTTGTTTTACTATACATTTTTTAATGATATATATTTTTTAATCTTCTCTTATTTTATCTGCTGTTTTCCATCATATTAATGCATGCTATGTGGCATTGTATTATTTCAATAGTTATAAAACAATTCAGTCTACATCAGATTATACGTTATAAAATGAACTTTGTCTCAACAAAGTAATAATGAATAGTTTACATGTTATCCTATCTGGACAATAAGGAGAAAAATCAACAGTAACCTTAAATAAAAACTATGCTTTTTACGGAGTCAGGTACTTCAAAGCCTCAAAAAAGTCTTACTAATTAGTCAAATAAAGGTATCACAAGGGATATGGTAAGCTCATATGAATCATACAGAGAACATGATTAACATTATACCTAACCCTTTTTGCTCTGCGCTAATTATTTTTACAAATGCGAACACGCACTGGAAAATTTCAAGGAACTGGGAATTTACATAAACAGTTTTCAACACTGGATTTAGCTCATGTTTTCTTCTTTAATAAAGTAGGCAGGTTTTAGTAATTATGTTTTCAAAATACCAGAAGTATGTGTTATATTGCATTTTAACCACTAATTTTGTCTTAGCTGTGCTTTAAAGACTGTCCTACACTTTTTATTGCCATATGATAAACATTCCTTTAATTTTGTATTTCAAAATTATAGATATAGCTATTCTTTTCTATCGAAAATGTGATTAAAATAAAATTAACCAATTTGAAAAGTAAAAAAAACGTTACAGTAAATTTTGTTTCGAATAAGAAAAATATATATGAAGAATTATACCTGAAAATGTATTTGGTGTATAAAACTTATACAATGTCAAATGAATTAGAATATCAAAACGTTTCCATTGTTGTTGTTTATGTCTTTGCTGATTTCAATGTTTTTCGAAACAGATTGTAGATAGCCTTTCCGTTCAATGCAGATGTGTCAGAAGTCACAAAAATGCAACCCATTGACTCGAAACAGAAATTAACGATTAGAGGGTAATGTCCCTTTACCTCCTGTTGCCATACATTATTGAAAAAGCGAACTACTGATATATTATATGCAATTAAAAAATATCTTAGTAAGTAATCAGAATACCACAAATCATTCATTTGAAAATGATAAAAAAATCAGAAAACAGAGATGCAGTGGAAATTTCAACTTTCATTTTCACCACCGTGTGTTATCAGTGCATCATTAGTCATAGTTTTCAAATAACGAAGACTGATTGCAGTTCATCAGCTATACAGTTTTTTTTTTTTAAATGACATTAGGTATAAGCCAGTAACTTTTCATATTTATAACTCATCGTATTTAATAATATTGTTTATCACATCATAAAAATTCAGTTCCATTCTTTTCTGTTTTTATATTCTGATTTATTAAATTTAAGATTTAAAGAAACAAAAAAACGTTTTCTAATATTACATGTTTTTAAAGTTTAGATATTTTTTCAATCTATTTCATAATTTTGGAAATATTAAGAAGAGCTAGCTGTAAGGGTTCTTTTCCTTAATATCAGGATTTAAGCTAAAATTTATTTAACGTATGAAATAAATTCGAAGGATTTTCAAATTGAAACATTATATCCTTGTTCAATTCTTTAGAGAGCAATGATGGTAAACTGTTATACGAAAGAACTATAACGGGTTCAATAGAAAAAATTTGATTGATGTTACTGATGTACTACTAATAAATATATATATATATTTGTTTATTAAATTGTTATTTCAGAAAAATATCGATCCGGTAATTTTTTTTGTGTCACTTATATTAAATTATAAAATACTTCTGCGCAATAATCAAATATGTAATAGATCAAAAAATAAATAAAAGATCTTCTGAGTGAAGGATATTATCAGAAAGTTAGAATATAAAAAGCCTGAGATCGTTTTTAATTAAAAAAATAATGAGTGTGCATAAAATAAATAATAAAATAAATTACATCCATTCGTGTATAAAAGGTTAAAAAATTCGGCACTTCTAAGGTTCGATAGACAGAACGGCAGGGTTGAATATGGCGAAAAAAGTAAAATTTTTCAGAGCACTTTCTGGCAACCTTTATTATTTACATGTTAAAATATCATTAGTTATCATAATATTATATATTTTCCTGAAATAACTGTCAATATATCAAATGCACAAACAATTTGTTCAATATTTACGCCATTTAATACATTCATTGAGAAGCAGTTTATTTAATATATGCATAAATAAGCCATTTAATAATGTAATACAAAATGTAAAACATATGTCGACATAAATAAGCCATATTAGATTGGAAATGTTTTCATCATTTTCTTAATCTGAGTTGACTGTCATTTCCAATGACCTTATAGCAAAGAAGTGACAAAATTTCTTCTGATAAAAAATCCATATAACTGATTTGTTTAATTAATTGTATACTGATTATTATTTCATCTTTACCATTGTGCGATTGCGATTCTCTAAACATATTTAAGAAATTAAATTTTGAAAATGATTTCTAAAAAATCTACTGTTTTTAAACTAAATAAAAACATTCGGTTAAATTCCTTTGAATCTAGATTAGGATTAGAATATCTAATTTATTCGGGAATGATAAGGGAAAATCAGTTCATGATTCTGACAAAAACAACGTGCTTTGTATTTCAGAACTGTTTTGTCAGAACTTCAAATGTGCTATTCTGAAGTCTTGATTTGGATAAAATTATCTGATGAGAAAATATGCTAATGATGTTTAGTAAATAATTAGATTGTTATACGTAGAAAATTATGGTTTGCAGTTTTTATAGTTCTCACAATTTAGATAATTAGTTATTGCTTTATAACACTGAATAATTTATAAGCCTTTGAAAATAACATAACATGATACTCATAAAATACCTTGATCTTAGAGAAGTTAAAAAACTTAAAGGAAATGTAATGAAAATAATCTCCCCTGTAACTTAAATTCTTAGAGAATAATAACATAAAAAACTGGTCATTCGTATGTATTAAATAGTCTCACCACAACGTATATATATCTTGTATAATCGTCTTTTATTATCCATTTTTACAGAAGAACTCAATCAAAATGCTTATAATTTTTTTTCACAGCATATATGAGATTACATTCCAGAAGGTTTACCGAAAGCTCGCTAACCGAAAACAACCTTATTTACATGAATTCCATTCTTTTGTTCTTGGTTGATAATAATGTAATCTACATCTTAAGTCGAAATGATAAATTTTGTCCAGAAATTCTAGGATCAAACTATTGAAGGATCAGCTAAACGGATTACTTCAATGTTATAAAGAAATAATCTAAAAAACTCGGAAAATAAATGATTTCCGTGTATTGAATGAAAGAAAGAAAGCTAATAATGTGTTAAATATCCAACTTTTGCAACAGCTATATCTTATTACCTATGTCCATTCACAAACACTTCTATTTTATTTCTGGCAAATGCGATTTTAATATCCAAGTTCAAAAATCTTTGGTCACGACCTCAAGATGCCAGAAGGATAAAATAATAGGTTAGAGAAGTGCATATTCTTTTGGTCTGTTCTAATGAACACATTATGTCTGGGTAATAAAGGGAGATAATAATTGAAACATTATAATTTAAGATCAATGCCGGGTAAATTGCTTTTCATTTGTAGATATAAGGATCTGGGTAGCTGAATACAAGATAAATGGGGTCTTTGGTATTCAAAACATATAATAAACTGAAAAAAAATCTCATATATTTCACGAAGTTTTACCGCAAAAGATTCACATACTTTTTTGACGGAACAACACTTCTCTTTTTTCACCCGAAACAAAGCTTTTGTTGAATGAACTGTCAGAGATATATGAGGAATATTAAGTTGAAATACCTAACACATTGCTGACTGAAAAATGTGAAAAATCTTGGTGACAAATATTTATTGTTTGCAAAGGTGCCATTCTCAAGAAAGGCGCCAGACACTCCTGCACCTCATCACGAAATTCCTTACTCGCAACTCCACCTCCATTAACAAACGAAAAAATAGCAAAAAAATCCTGCAAAGATTTTATCGTACACGAAGATACATAGCGGTTGTACTAAGTAATAAATAAGAGGTTTTTATACACTAAAGAAACAGAAAAAAATAATATCACATACCTATATATACCCTCACGCGATGAGTTTCACATTTATTTTGTTAGAATTATAGACATTATTATCAAACACATTTTAAGGCAAAATGAGAAATTTTGATAATAACTTTAAACAACAAAGAAAAACAATGCATTAATCATAGATTATGAAACACTTTCCAACACATTCAGAATTATGTAATTAAACTTCGCCGTTTAAAGATGAAATATGTTATTTTTATAAACAATAAGGAAAACGAAAAACACATTTAAAAACCCGATTTCAAAAATTTCCATCTCTAGTTGGAAAATTTCCGAATTCTTTTGTGCAACCCTGTATATGATCCATAGTATATATAATACATACTATGCTAAAATTTAGTTAAGTTTGGTAACATAACACAGTTGAAAATTCCCCTTCAGGAATTTCCGCCCATAAACGGAAATGAAATGCAATTATTTTGTGCGTCCCTATGAACGAACTATAAATGCTATACTCTTCACTCTCATATACGAACATTCTCTAGTGATCCTCAATAACATATAAAAATAACGTGTTATTCCGAGTATATTTACGTACGATACGCGGTAAGACAGACAGACAGACACCGAATTCATAAACACTTATCAGCCATACTGGAAACTGTTAAAAATGCACTACAACATATTTTCTATTGATTATAGAGAGCGTAGCGTTTATAATTAATTTTCAGAGACATTAAAAAAATTTAGTAACAGGACGGGCAAAGATTAAGGTATCTGACTATGTTTAAAAAGTGGTTTTCGACCAAAATTGTCAAAATGGTTTTATTCCATTTTATTAAAGCTTAACTTTTTATCTTTCCAATACTGTATTTATTTTTATTGTATGATAAATAGAACCGGAGTTGTAGCGGTTTTTAAACTACTCAACAGTTTTCACTCATACCGGAAGTACTATTTAAAGGTACTAACTGGGAGGGAGGGGGGTAACAAAACTATGGCCTTCTAGAAATTAATAAAGGTTTAGTACTTTAAAAAAAAGTGTGGCTCATAAAAACAGTGAAATTCAAATGCATATTACTGTGAAAACTTTCGTAGTAAAACATAAATCTAAACTTTAAATGCCTTTTTTGGAAAATGTAATTTTTGATGAAAATTCCATACGCAAATCACGATTTCTCAAAAATTTATTAGAATATCCCTATGAAATTTAAATTGCGCGTTTTTTGTACTATTGTGAAGGCAGTGAACTACAAATTTAATTTTAGATTAAATATTTTTTGTTTTATGATGTTTTCGTGGAAAGACATCGATGAATTTTAAGAAAATCAGCATGTAAAAAGATGAGATATGCTATAAGTTTTGAAACATTTAAAATATCTCTTAGATTTAAGTTCATTGTTTTCACCAGTGTCATAAGTATGAAGTATGAAAAGGAAATTAAAATACATACAATATATTTTTCTGTAGAGCGTTTTGCGCATTGGGTCAAAATTCACTAAATTTTACTACAAAATCCCCCATTTACCAAACTTTCCTCAATGAATGAAATATTTTTTGTCTTTTTTCACATTTTCTAGTCATAGTCTTAATAAAAATAAGTTCAAAAAATAATTAAATAGTTATTTTTGGAAAAAAATGTTCCGTACGTAGTCAGGCACCTTAATAATTGTTGGAAGTTTTCATCTGTGGTGTATATTTTTAAACGTGATGACTGCTTAGTATATTACGTGGTATATATAAATGCTATAGATAAGATACAGGGCTGCACGAAAACATTTGAGCACATTACGAGATATGGGCAGCAACTGATAAAAATGATTTTTTTACTACGTTATGTGTTTCTAAAATTGTTAATTTCGCTATCTCATTTCATTGTATGAAAAAAGGAAATTTATTAACAATATCTGTTAATGTTTGAAATTGTTTTATAATCTAAGCCGACAGCATGATTTTTCATTCTTTTAAATATCATTATGTTTGAAGTATCATAACATTATTAACATGCACTGCTTATTATGCTTACTGCGGAATGTGGTGTGCATACACTGAGAAAAATGACACTTTCAAATCTGAGTAAATCGATGTTTTCATTTTGTTGTGAAACTTTTTGTTTCAAATATCACGGCCCAATGCTTTCAATTCTGAAATACCAGAAATACTCAAAATATTGAAACATGGACATACACAAAACTGAGCACATAGAGGTCAGTTCATACTCATTTTTGAAACATGGACATACTCACATTTGAGCACATAATGTTTTATTCTTGAGTGTGTGCATGTTTTCATAAATGAGTATATACATGCTTCAAACTTGAGTAATTTTGATTCGGAGCCATTTTGACTATGCGACATACTCAGATTTGAGTATTTTTTGCTCAGTTTTGAAACTGTCGCTTTTAGAGTGTAGCATTTATCGTTCATTTACAATTTACATCTGGAACACACAAAAATGTATTTGGTTACATAGTACTGTGTATCAGCGATAATTGCTGGATTAAGCGATAATTTCAGTTGCAGTATGCGTTTTGAAATTGATCTAATTGTTTGCACGTAGTACTTGGTGTGTGTAAATTTTTCAGATCATATATAGGGCTGCACAAAATAATTCGAGTAGATTTTCTTTTATTGACAGAAATTGCTGAAAAGTAATTTTCAGCTGTATTATGCGTTTCCTAACTGCACCAAATTTTAGCATACTATGTATAATATATACAAATATCTAGATCATATAAAGGGCTGCACAAGAAAATTCGGAAAATTTGCGACTATAGGTGGTAAATTCCGAAATCGGGTTTTCAAATGTGTTCTACTTTTTCCGTAATGTTTGTTTGGATAACATCTTCCATCTTATTAAACGATAAAATTATGTTACAGTAAATCATAATTTTGTTACACTGGATGTGCTAGAAAGTATTTCACAATCTATGTTTGACACCTGATTTGTCTTTCATTTTTTTGACATTCATTTCAGGAAATGTTCAAACTTCTCAGTACTGTTTTTTTTTTATGTTTATGTTAAAATGATGCGATTGAATTTATTGCGGCAATCAATATGATATTATAGAAGTAGAAAAAACTATATGATGCTTTTGCAGAAGGAACTAGTTGTATTAACAAAAATAAATAGAATATTATAGTTAACGCAATAAAAATATATGTTTGACGAGGAGAGAGATAGTCAATATTTGTCTACAAAATGTAATTTCATCATAAAATATGCATAAAAAATTGCGTTCTTTTAAAATATTTTTTCTGAATTTCTATTAAATATTTTCTTGTCTCGTAGGTTTCAGAAAAACTTTACTTCTAGAAAGTGCAAAAGCAAAATTTATGTAATTCATACGTAATTTCTCGCAAAAGACATTAGGCTGTTTCATAGATCAATACTCGGAATACTAACTGTGTTTTAATTAACCAAATTATTTTATTCTGAATATTGATACACATAATGATTTAAAATATCTTATAGGTTCAAGTGCTTTAAATGTTACTGTTACAAAAGTTTAGATTATTGTTTACAAAAAAGTAAAAGCAGATTATCGTGTATTTCTTAAGAAGCACAATCACCAAACTTGAACAAAAGTGAACCTCTGTACAATTTTGTACAAAGGGCCAATTCTTGTATTACTCTTTAACGTCTTTGAAAAGCACTAGAACATCTTTTGTATGAAAAATGCCAAATCAACATCTAAGATCTTTGTGGTTGTTTTCAAAGCGGATTCAAACTACTTTAATTGCGTAAGGTTTAGGATTACAAAGTAATTCTCAATAAAAGGAACATTCTACTACAAAAGAGGAATTTTCTGAATATTTTACTTTTGATTGCTCACATTTCAAGATAACAATCCAAAATCTATATTTGTAGTAAACATTAGTACATGGTTGTTTCGTTTCAAATCCCATTCGCTCTCTATTTCATAAAATCTTTAGAAGTTATTGCAAAAGTATATTTTTAAGAATATTTCTAAATAAAATAAATATGCTCCATTTTGCGGCTGAAAACAGAACTAATTTTCAGACGCATGGGAATTCTAAAATGATTTTATGCAATCAAACAATTTTCTGTTTTTCAACTTTCGGACACGTTTCCGAGTAATTTTTACAATCTATTAAGCAGGGTTTTTTTAACACTATCCTTTTTTTAATGCTATTAATTCTCAATTAAACATTTTCAGCGGAGTAATTCAATTTAAATACGTAAGAGTAGCGAAACAATGTTAATTTGAATGTTAATGTTAATTCTGTTAATTTAGGCAGCAAAATAAAATTTGTTTCAGAAATGCTTCTGAATGATCTCCGAAGATTTCTGAATATAAAGAAACTCTTTTCGTGATCGTTTGTAAATCGGAAGACGTTGCATTATATTTTCGTAAACCCTTTTCATATATAAAAAACATTTCTCTTAATTACAGTGTTTACTGACACTCTCTAAGTAAATTGTGTAAACTGCTACATATTTGATTCATCAATGTAACAGCTTAATTTCATTTTTTCACCCTAGCTTAATCGCAAATAATGCTCACAATTGATGTAATTTTAAAAGAACCTTTTTTTTTTTTTTTTTTTTTTTTTTTTTTTTTGCAGGCGGCATTTTAACAAGTTTTAAAGGATCATATCTCAAAAATGAAGTAACAAAACATTTTTTTATAAGAGATTACTCGCCTTAAAAAATGGAAAGATATTTTTCTTGTTCCCCAAACGAATAAAAAAAAATTGCACTGTTCGTCAAAGTATTAAATGCATATCCTGCTGTGTATGAAGTATATTCAAGTTTAAAAAGCTACGTGGTCAAACGCATGTGGATCAGTATAATGCAAAATGTTTTGTGCCCCCTATATTGTATTCAACATCCATTGTATAGCTTTTCCCTTGCTTACTCAAGGGGGTTCAGATGACGTTTTTCAAGGAAAATCTTGACAATACTATGTGCTAGGTAAAGCCTACGGGAGGTCATTCGCATTCACCGTTACACCATACAGTTTTTTTTATTCGACAAAAATATTTATCAAAGAAGGTGAAAACACGAAATATTATTGTTAGCAGAAGAATTGGGAGATATATCACGCTGATATTCATCTCAAATTTGTGGATTAGGTGTACTATCTCAGAAAGATAGTATAGAATGAAAGAAATAATTTAGGTCCACTTAAACGTAGAAAGTATATATTTCTAACATTAAAGACAGTTCAAATAAAGTTATTTAATTTGGTTTTGATAAACCTGGTCAAATGAAATTTCATCTTGTTATTTTAAAGTGCTACTTTATGTTGCTTTCATTAATTCTCAAATTCAAACTTAGTTTATTTTATCTTTTATTTTAAAAATTACTTCTACTATTTCTTCTCCTTTTTTGAATTTCAGAAACATACGAAGAAACTTTTTAAATTATGTCTATTATATATTTTTTACGAATGTACAAAAAACATTTTGCAAATCGCATGTGTAAAATATGAATTGCAATAGAAATTATGCGAAACGTATATTTTCAAATCCTCTTTAAATGAAAGCAGCTAAAATTTATTTGAAATATAAGCAAAAAACTTTCAAAATACTTTAACACCACAAAGGCGAAATAATAATAGTATATAGAGTTAGAGTAATATATGATTGCGTGGTGGAAACGTATACTAATATACATCATTATCGGATTTTACTTCCCCTATTAAGAATGCTGTGTAAGGTATTCTATGAGTTATAATGGCATGCAATTTAGACAAGATATACTTCTGGAGCCTGCACACAACCTATGAAAATAACGAATCCAATAAAGAGAAAGATGGGCACTTAAAAGAGCGAGGCTTTGAAGTTCGCCTCGATCTTAAGAAAAAAAAAATCTCTTCAGTAAAACTTTACTCCCAAAATGACAAAGAACGCTGCTTCTTCAGTCAGAGCATTCTGCATGCAGAAAATTTTACACATAATACTTTTTACTGTTTGTAATTAAATCTCAAGCGTTCGATCTAAAGTGTTTATTATCCAAAAAATATTTTTTAAAAAAAGAATAAAAATATGTCTGCAGTATCTTTGTTTAAAAAACTAGAAAAATTTCCTGCTATGAACCTTTACCTTTTTTTAATCGTACATTGCAATATCAACAAGGAATAAACTTTCAAATCCAAAGAAAATAGTCAATTCAGTAATTAAATTAGGCATTTTGCAAAGATAAATGATTCTATTAAAGGGAATATTTCATTAAATGAAACCACATTTTTTTAAAACAGTAAATGGGATTATTAAAATTTAGAATACTTTAAAAAGTGCAATTGAAAATCATATTTAAATAGTAAACTATTACATAAAAGGAAAAACTCGTTGAATAATATAAAAATCGCAAAACATTAAAATTCAAACTGCTATCTGTACAGTGAGGTTCAAAATACAGGAACGACACAAAAAGTAATTGAAATCAGCTCGTAGTTGCTATGCAAATGCGCAGCGCTTTGTTAAAAATAAATAACTGATATTCCAACTAATTTTATAGCAATAAGTCAGAAAAACTGGCTATATACTTTTAAATCTATTAAAAAAAGATGTACTTTTCTAAATTTACGCTAGTGCAAAATGATAAGAACGTTGTAAATATTTCGAAACCACGGCTCGTGATTGGTGGACTGCTTCGCATATCATTTAGTAAAGCATTTAAAAGAGATTCTGATATCATTCGTTCAGTTCGCAATCATTTTTCACGATTGGGTCAGTAAAAATGCATTCTGACTTCGAGAAAGACCAAATTCAAGCTTATAACAACAACGGCTGATGCATTCAAAGAATTGTTGGACAAATTAAACATCATTCTCAATTACTTACAAAATCTAACGTGATATGGTACTGCAAAAGCTAAAGGAAGTCCTACAATACTTTCGCAGCGATGTGAAAGTTTGATTGTTCGCACTGCCACAAGCCAAAAGTGAAAGCAAAGGAAATTGGATTCCAGATAAAGACGGCACAATCAGTATGGACTTTAAGAAAAGTAATAAAAATGTCGAGAATCCTTCAATATCCAAAACCACGTCGGCTTCCGCATTTAATATCTGCCCATAAAAAAGCGCGCATTCAGTTTGCAAAGAAACATATGAGCAACAAAAGAATTGGTCTAAAATTATTTTCAATGATAAAAAATATTTTTAATTTCGATTGCACTTGTGGCATTCATTCATATTGGTAACACTTTTGAAAGGAAACGACGTATTTTCCACGCGTCAATAAGATGGAGGCTCCCCAATAGTTTGGGCCACTTTTTCCTCAGGAGGTAAGTTCAGAATTGCTTTTCTAGAAGGACGACAAAATAGACATGCATATATTCACTTGTTAGAACACCATTTGTTGAATCAGAGCGAAAAAACTGTCGGTCTTAATTATATTTTTTCAACAAAACAATGTATTCATTTAATCTGAAAATATCATAAAGTAGGTGTTTAAAGTAAGATCTCCACAGTCGATTGGCTCGACAACATACCGGACCTAAATCACATGGTTAACGTTTGGGGTATTATAATGCGCAATATCTACTAATAAATCGTCATACGGTTCATCAAAACTGGAAAACATAATTAAAATATGCCATTTATGATGCATGTCATAAATTGTCATCTCTGCAAGTTCAAAACCTTCTAATCTCTATTTTAAAATACTCCTTTTATTAAAAACAAGGGAAGTACAATTGATATGTAATAAATTTCTGTAATTAAAAAAAAATTCGTTTCATTCACATAATTTTGCTTCTGTTGTATATCCAGTGAATTGGAAATTTATTATATTGTAATAATATAAATTGTCTTACAATGTTTTTTAGGTTTATGTTACCTATTTATTTTTTTAATATCAATGTATGTGGTTTACATGTCGATTAACTTAATTATAGTTATTATTTAGTCAATAAAATAATAGTTACCATAATTTTTCACCCCTTTGTATTAGACTTATTTCTTTCGAACTGAATTTCACATTTGTACTTCTAAAACAAGACCTGGATCATAAATTACACAGAACATACAGTCTTAGAATAAAAAATGTAATAACCCTGTACTAATTCTGCTGCACATAATCGTATAAAAATATATAAGTACCAATCAACCGGTAATAATGTTTTCTATTAAATGCTACCCTTAAATTATGCTTTGAGGGATGTCTATGTATTAAAAATTTTATCAACTTCAATATTTATCTGAGTTCCTTGGGTCAAGTCAGTTTTTAAAAAGTATACAGTTTATGCATTTTTCTTATATCTTCATAGATGGTTATATTAAACTCACTTGAAAACCTTTTATTTATATCTTCTCAAAAAAAAAATCCCATTAATTTTTTTTATATTTTTTAAGGCTTAATTGATTGTCTTCAAACATAATCTAGTCGTCTTTTGAATTAACAATATATTTTTTATTATAAAAATTATTAATAAATTCATTTGCGGAAATTCTGAATCATAACCTACATATTTTTTTCATAAATATAATAATTATCGTCTTAAGTATATCGTCTACGTGAATTTACAAATTATTACTATTATTAGTTTTCGAGATATAGAAAAATTTACTTTTCGACGATCTAGATGAGGGAGGGGCGGATCTCCTGTTATCGTTCAAGAACCACTCATGAAGTTACCAGAAAAGTTCTATGAAATTTTATTTTAAACAAATCTATTGTGCAAAGGCTATTATTTTATCTTTAGATCTCTTATAATTTTTTACGGCTAATTGAATGACTCTAGTACTTTTCCCTACATTAAGATCTTAATTATATTTTTCTAAATTTATCGAGAAACCCGTAACAAATTTTCTTTAATAACTCTTAGAATATTTAAGAAAAATGTAATTTTCCTAGATTATTTGATCTAAGTAATTCAAATAAAGTGTCTAGACTGAGCGTTACTCCTTGAAATTAAAATTAGTACATTTTTTAATATGGTGACGATCCCTGAAAAACAATCTGTGCATAATATTTAATAGTAGATATTATTCCTTGTCGATTGGCAATTATATCTTTTTATACGATTATTTTTTGCAGGATTATTAGGAGGTTATTTTTACTATACAGTCGGTCAAAAAAAAACCTCAGGCCATACAATTTTATTACGGAATAACCGCAGAGAGATGCAAGAGGTACATTTCGACAGAAAATTGTGCCTTCTTTCCGAATATGAATGCAGTTTTTGAAATAAGGGCCTGTTAAATATTGAAAATTTTATTAACTTTGATTTTGAAAATTGTAACACCCATGTTTTACAGCCTATTTGAGTTCCTCGGATCAAATCATCACGATAAAAGGTCTAGTTTACATACTTTTCATAAATTTTCATAGAGTTAGGGAAAAAATGTGCTGGGGGTTCATCCATAAATTTTGCAAAATAAAATTAAAATCCTAGAGGGATAAGTACACAAAATATTGAATTAGTTATCAAAAATTACACAAATAAAGTTATTATAAAATAAACTCTATATCAAAGAAATTTATCTTAGTTTTCGAATATTTCCTAAGACTTTCTTTTCTTTGGATCTTTTTGTTTTCTCTCTCTCAAAAACTAATGACAGAAATGAGTTGAAAAACACATACCCATGTTTTTGATGACACTCAATTTTATTTTTTTTTTAATTATGCAGGTAGTCATAATTTTTCCAATATAAATTTTTAATAATTTTCACAATTAAAAATACTTTTGAAAATATGCCTGGAATTTTCTTGGATCTATTAAAATCTTATTAATGTATCATATTAAAAATAAAACATTTTAATATGATTATTTTTTGGGAAGATACAAATTAAAGTTTGCTATATGTGTTTAACCATAGCATTCTCAAACTTTGACATCTTGTAACTCTTTGAAGGTTTAAGAAAAAATATATAAACTATGTCTTTTTCCTGACTGCCTTGACCCAAGAAACTCAAAATGTGTCAATGGAGAGCGTTACTCTTTGAAAATTTAAATTAAGTACAATTTTTAATGTGTAGACGCCCGCTATTTCAAAAATTGCATTCGCTTTCGGAAAGTAGACACAAATCCTTTCGCATCTCTCTGCAATAAATTCGATGAAAAAATAAGAGCTTTTTTTTACGTTGTTTTGTACATTGTTAAAGTGGCCTGAATTAATTTTTACGAAGCACTTAATGGAACTATTCTTGAGTTAAAGCTATTCAGTAAAACAATCTTTTTATTTCTCATATTAATAATAATAATAATCGCTCAGTATCTTACAGATTTGACAAATTAATAATTGTTTTTTCATCTCACACTAGAGACGATAACCTTTGAGATAAACGGTTGAGAGAGAAGAATATTTTTTTCTAATTTCTCTCTCTCTCTCTCTCTCTCTCTCTCTTGTGTTTTCGCAATCTTATGTCTAATCACCACCCCCTGAATACTCCGCCTGCACGCTGACATTAAAATGCCGGCTGTCGTAGGCAGATTTTTTTAAGCGTTTGTACAGTCCCACGAATTTACACACCAGTTATTTCTAAAAGTTTTCTTTGATTTATTTGATCTCGGAAAAAGAATACGAAGACAACTTTTAGAAATTATTGATATTCAAATTCGAGGTCCATACAAATGTTCAACAAAATCCGCCTACGAAAGCCGCCATTTTTGTGTCAAAGCGCAGGTCTAGTTTTCAAGGGGCGGTAGTCTAATGCCATAAAGTAAATGGACATTTCTTTATTGTATCATTTTTTAAGCAATATTTTAATCCAATAGATGCAACATTTCTATGAAATAATAAGCACAGTGTTTTGAAACCTATTCAAACATTCTGAAAATAATTGTGTATGTAAAGTGGAAACAAATTCGACATTTATAGAATTAAAGTTCTTTCTTAAACCGGGCTCTTCTTTAAATATATATTATCTTTACTGAAGAATTTAAACACGGAAGCCAGTTAGAGTGACTTGAGGCATTGAGAAAATATCACATTTAGCGGCCTGTTCATTTAAATGATATTACATCAAGTAAACTCGACTGTTTAATTTTTTTCATTTTTGTCTACAGACAAAGTCGATGTTATTAAATTTCTTTTGAAGCATAATTTAAAACAAGACAAAAAAACAGTAATCTGAGGTCACTTTGTACCTGCGGGGGTTGCTTCATACGAATGTTTTAAAGAGATTCAAAGCTATACCGGGTAATTGAAATAATGCAGGTTACGGCGTTTATCTCATAACCGTTGTGATATAAACACATATAAAATTACAAAAAGTATGCAAATCAAGTATTGGTTTTCAATAGGGAAGTTAACATATTAAAATACGAAATTAAATTTTTTATATGGCCTTTTTTTCATATAACTTAAATTTAGAAAAATATTTTCATGCATTTTAAAAGGCATTAAAAAAAATCCTATTATTTTACGATCAAAACTTAACCAGTAATGATGATTTGGAATCGGTGAATTTTTGGTGTTTTCTTCCTCTAAAAGTACATCTTACCATTTTTATTGCCGGAAATCACTAAAAATATCATAATTCAATTTACCTTAATAGTAAAAGAATGGGACACTATTTTGAATATGCTGAGGCTACATTTTTCTAAATATAAGTTAGAAGAATAAATGCCCGATCAAAAAGTAAATTCAGTATTTTAATATTCATAAAATAAATATAAAATACTTATAAAACGCTTAAAAAACAAATTTCATATATAAAACTGTACTTGATTTGTATACTTTTTGTAATTGGAAGTATGTTTCTATCATTAGCGATTTAAAAAATAATAAACTTAACGTCTATTTTAATCACCCCTTATAGCGGCTTTTATAACTAGTATTTCCAAAAAATTTCAATTTGACATGTGGGAATAATTGTTAAATCCTGTATATGGCCATTCTTTTATTGTTTTCTAAGTATATCTATGGTGTCTATTACTATGCGCCGTAACCTGCCGTAACCTGCTGTAACACCGTAACCTGCATTATTTCAATTACCCGGTATGGTGTTTGCTGGAATTTAAACAAGAAAAATTCAATTTTCCTGTTAGAAAACGATTTCGTTAGAAGGTAAGTGTCATATTAAATATGTGTAGAATCCAAATACTGTTTAAATCATACATATTAAATATAAATTAAATGATTATTTATTTATCATTTTATGATCTAAAATAATTTAGAGTTCATGTTCTAATCAAAATATGGGCAACATCACACTACTCCTTTAAAAAAAATGTGCTGTGTGAACCAACTTTCGGTGCTGCAGTAATTGCCAACATAAGATGGCGAAATCTCGTTCCAACATTTCAACATTTGAAGCTCCTGTCGAGCCATGAATCGAAGTATTGGAACGAGTTTCACTACCTTATCTTTGCAACTACAGTAGCAACAAACGTTAGTTCAACACACCACCAAAGTTTTAACAGTGTACCCTAAAACTTCCCTTTTCACTCAGAGAAAGAGTTAACGTAAAGGTAATGTGCTTTTTCTGAAGTAACATGTAATCAAAATGCTTGTTATTATGTAATTATATAAATGTTTTAACATGAACACCAGTTTTTCCAATTTATTATAAATTTCAGTTAAATGCATCTTTTCAAACTTTCCACTATCGCATCAAAGAAACTGTGCTAATTTAATTCCCGTCAAACACGTTTTGAGACCGAAAATTTATTTAATATTTAATTATGCTTTTATTTCATGTTCCTATGTGAAACATAACAGTTCATTTATAAAGTAAGTTTTTCTAGTTCAAAACATGTTTGACTTCAATTAAATTAATCAAGTTTTTTACGGAAGAGTTGTTGGAAGTTGGCAAGTATACATATGCTACCAAAGAAATAATCGAAAAAACCAACATAAAATAATATTTGGCAAATTAGAATAAAAATAAAATTTCAGTTATGTAAGTATTCATTTATTTTGATCGTGTTTAATATTATAACTCAGTTTAAAATGACTTAATAATAAGTATAATTACCCAAAAGCAACGAACAGTCTTGGTATGTACATGTTGATGTTAAGAAAAATAAAATGTTTAAACTTAAAATGAAAATGCATTTTATCTCTTTTACAGATTTCTAGTAGCTAATGCATATATATTCACTGCCAAAAGTTAAGCACGCAGCGGTAAAATGCGGAAAAATCAACAAGCACTGCTTGTATTGACACGAAATACGACTGAAAAGTAGCAAATACGTTTATGCATGAAACAAAGCAACGAATTACATAGAAAGATGAAATCAATAATGAATTTCCTTAAGTTATAAGATGATGTCATATTGGAGTCATTAACAAAATCATGTTTAAACCCAAAAGAAATAAACAAAGCCGACATTAAATTGGTATGTGAGCACCCTGCATACAAAGTTTACATCGTGTCACCGTGCTTTCCATTAGGTGATAAACCAACGTAGAGTAAAGTAATCGCCATTGCTCCTAAAGAGCATTTTGGAACACTGTGGGAGTGCCGGGGGGGGGAACGTGTACACACAGCATGGCCGAGGGCATCTCAAAGATTTTCAATGGTATTAAGGTCGGGCGATTACACCGGTCAGTCCATACGCGCAATCTCCTCATTCTCCAGGTAGTCTTCGACGAGGACAGCTCTGTGGGGACGCGCATTATTATTCATTAAAACTAAAGCAAAATTGCTTCAGCGTACAATCTCACAATATGGTCAAGGACTTCATACCGATACCGGACAACCTTCATGAAACCCCTTCTAATGATGTGCAGGTCGGTGCGATATCCCAACGAAATCCCCGCCCACACCATGATGCTTACACTTCGGAATGCTTCATACTCTGTGATCTTTTGAGGCCGAATGCATGTGCCTACTTCTCTACAGATCCTTACACACTTGTCATTTGGTTGCAGGGTAAATTTCGACTAATTCGTGAACATAATCTTGTCCCAATCAGACTCAGTCCAATTGATATGCTGCCGACACCACTTTAACCATGCCACTCTTGATTGGATAGATAAAGGAACACAAACTCGGGGTACCCGGGCGTACAATCCATTCATGAGTAGTCTTCGGCGCACAATGGTGGCAGATATCGTGTTACCTATGGACGCTGCAATCATGTCACACGTCTGGAGGTAGCTCCTCGATTCCGGTTGGCTACAACAGCAGTATATAGATCATAAGCGGGGTCGTAACCCTTGGAAGATCAGCCACAGGTCTTTGGACAACTGTTTCGCTCATTAGAAATTGTTTCCATAATCTTGAAATTACGGAATGATGAACGCCGAAGAAAAGAACAACATTTGTGATGGATTGTCCCGCTTCAATGCGTACGACGCACGACAACGCTCAGAATCCTCAATACGTCTTCTGGAAGCCACAGAAACACGTCTGTCTTAAAAACACAATGTACGAAAGTTCTAAACACTTTTTCTAACCATTACATGCAACTATCGTAACCCTTCATAACGCTATCTTCTTATACGACTGCCTGTTTTGCATATTCCTCGGCACGCAAGCATGACTGGCTGTAACATAACATATTTGCATACTTCCATCTAACTACGCTGCGAATTACAGCGTCTCCAATTCAGATTAGCTTCCAGAAATTAACATTTTCCTCTGCGTGCTTAACTTTTGGCAGTGAGTGTATATGAAATAATACAACTTATTCAGATTGAAAGTGTTAAATCTTTTGATTCTAATAATTATATTAGATGTACCACTAAATTACAACATTAAAATACGGCGTTATACAAGTTGAAATTAAAACTTTTTTCATACTGATAGAAAACCGAATGTATTGATTTACTCGTTTGAAACCAAGGACATCAAATCTCTTTGTTTCTGTTCCTTAGTATCTTTTCTTCTTTACTTTGCTCATTGTTTTATGTATAACACAATGGAAATTCTCTCTGATGGTATTTGCTTTGATCGAAGAATTTCAGACATGCTGTCGTAACTTCTTTAATTACAGATACATTTTATATAGCAGATGAGTTGAAAGACAAATTCTATTAATAGATCTTAATTTATTAGTATTTACTCGACAAAGCAATTGTTCAAAGTTTTAGTCATTTAAAGCAAATGGTGTCCAATATGCGATCTGCGGGCAGCAAAGCTACCCCTAATTTCATATAGTATAATTCGCGTTATTTATAGATAGAAATTTTGTGATTTATTAGGTTGATGCAAAAGATCTGCCGAATTTTATACCTAATTTTAATACCTTTCATACCGGTAAAATTTTAATACCCGATAATTTTATTATACCTGCTTGCTTTGAACTGATAGGTAAAAATATCAGGTATTAAAATTTCACCGGTTTTAAAAGTATTAAAAATAGGCATTAAAATACGACAGAACTTTTGCATCTAATAAAGAAGTGAAGATTTTTATGCGGAAATACTAGTCAGAAACGGTTTTCAGACAAAAAGGTTGGACATCCCTAATTTAGATTATACAGTAAGAGCACTATAAAAAGGGATAAATGTTTCTTAATCTAGTAAAACATAATGCAACGACGAACGAAAATATATAATAATCTTCAGTCTTCCATACTATTCAGAAAAACTTTCTTTATCTTTAGAAGCCTCAGAAACCTATGTATTTTCATGATTTAAAGAAGCATTTATAAAAACAAAATTACTTTTTCCGACACCGATTTTTGGAAACGTTTCCGGGTAGTTTTATAGCGTATTAATCAGCTTTGTCAACCTGGAATGTAAGTTTTTAGGTTGTTATCAATTCTTAAGTAAACATTTCCATGCTCAACAAGCATATTTTGCAGATAAACATGAATAGTTAACAACATTAATATTAACACTTAAAATTAATATTATTTTGTTACTCTTGCATATATAAATTAGTTTCGCAGCTGGAAATAATTAATGAAGAGCTGTTAGCATTCTAAAAACCGATATTCCGGTTTGATAAAACTTATTAATACACAATAAAAGTACACGGAAACTTTTCCGAAAATCAGTGGCAGCAAAAGGAACTTTGTGTTTATAAATTATTATTTAAATCTCGAAAATATATTGGTTTCTGAGGTTTCAAAAGATAAAGAACTCTCTTCGGAATCGCAAGTAGCTCGGATGAGCTTATTGTATATTTACGTCCATGCTTACATAATATATTTGTTCAATACAAAACATTTGTCTTTTTCACAGCGTAGGTCACTATTCTTGTCTGAAGTCCTTTTAAAATTACTTTTTTTTTTTCAAATCAGTGTGTCGCGGTATAGGATTCCAGCATATATGTTGCGACTAATCACGTTAAATATTAAAATATTTTTGAAAATGTAATTTATTCCATGAAAAAAATTGATTTACTTCTCATATCATTTATTACTGCGAAGATTGAATTTTCCAATTCCTTTAGCCTATTGAAAATATGATTAAGTATATTTAATTAGAGGCCGTTTTATTTTAGTTCACTTTTTTCAGCTATATTTTACAACACACGAAACACGGATTGTGAATACACAGAATTGCCTATGCGGTAACTTTTTCAATATAGTCAGGATTGTAATACTTATTAACGTTTCGAATATATCTTTAAACAATATAATTGATCACATAAAAAAGTTAAAACCGTTATTAACATATAAGGTTAAACATTATTTAATTTTTTTACTCACCCATATTTGATGAAATACGAGTTTCTGTTTTTAAAAGTTGAGTTACTATTTTATAATTTTTAAATCAATTTCTTTTTGGAATTTTATTCCCCTTTATGACGTTGCATTTATGAGAACTGAGAACTGGAATGTCCATTAAAAAACTAAATTAAGAGCAAAAAATTATTATAACTTATCTGTCTGATATAAGAACTTAGAGATACTGAGATACTTTTTTATTCGAACCCAAATCTTAAATTTGGTGAAAAATACCAACAAAAAGCTCAAATGTAAATTTAGGAATTAATCTTTTTAAACAAATCATATTAAATTAATAAATTATATTATCAAACATTTTATAACTTTTTATATTTCTTCTGAATAAACATACACACACGTACATACATGTATTCTGGTAATTTTATGTTTAAAATTGTGGTGCCGTTGCAGAATTCTTAATAAAATCAAAGTGTTTCACCATTCCAAAAGTGTTGAGAAACACTGCTTTAAAGGAACATTAAGATTTTTTTTTTTAAATTAAACGTTAGAATTCCGAATTCAGGTAAAGTAAGCTGGGCTAGACTTACGATTTATGAGGCCCTTAAATAAAAATATTTTGTAGGTCTTTATTATATAGCGTACCGTATTTACTCATGTGTAAAGCACACTCGTGTATAATTAGCACCTACGTTTTTCAAACCCGAAAACGTAAATTATAGCTTGTCTGGTCATAAATCCGGTCCTGAAAAGAGTAAGGGAAATATCCTTTTATCCGTTATTAACATTTAACTGCTGTTAGCGGTCTTTATACACCGCTATTTTTTTCATTTTCACAGTTTTTAAATTGCAACTTTCAGTTTAAATACAGGCACTAGTGAGATTTTATTTCGTTTTGAGCTTTGGTACTATCGTCAGCGATTTTTCAATAGTTGAATTTTGATTATAAAAAACCCTGTAGATAAAAATTAGTATAGAAACAGTATCCCATGAGTTAAACGAGCTATTTGTGCATCTTTCGGTCAAGCCGTCTTGGAGACTGCTAGTTATGTAACATTTTCTGTGACAGTAGTTAAGGGTTAACATTATTAGGGAACGGAGTGAATTTTATATTGGCTGACGTGGTTGATAATATATATTGGTTAATAATATATATTTAAAAAATTTTCAAAAGTAAGATTTGTTTCATGTTTTAGTTAATTAAAATTCTTTGCCCCGTTTTGTAAACGATCTTTTAGGAAATTTCTAAATATCATAGAGAAATTTCAATGTTGTCTCGGAAATGAAATTTTTTCTTGAAAAAGACATTCATTTCATTTGATGTAAATTACCTGCTATAGGTAAGTGCGACAGGCAAAATCTTAAAATTAGGTAATAGACTAAGCAAGAGTTTTCCGATGGAAACTATAAGAATAGTTTTTAACTGACTTTAGCAAAACAAGAAACATTTAACTGAGTATATCATTTATTTCAATAATGATACACATAATCCAGAAATTTTTATAAGAAGTTTCTTTCAAAGATCTTCGTATTTGTTATAATATATAAAAAAAAATCCCTGACGGCTCGGCCTACAGGCACAGGCAGATTTCGAAGACGCAGACCGTGGGGCACCTGTTTGTTGGGAATTGCGGAAGAAATGACCTTTTTGCCATGATGCGGTAGTTGGAACCGCCCACTTCGAAACCTAACTTGTTTGCAGGCGGAGCCGGCAGGAAAGTTTTTTTTTTGCTATAAGGGTTGGTCTTATAAAAAACTTGTCAGTATAAAAGTTTTATAAAATATTAAAAGGATTTATAATAAATCTAAGCGGATTTGATATCTTTTGAATTGACGAAGTTATGATTTTTTTTCCTTCTAAAACCTCTCTTTTTTTCCCCCTTGGGGCCATTTTTAATGAAATCAAAAATCTGTCATACATAAATTTTCGGCCCTTGTTCTAGAAGTAATAATAACTTTAAATGGATTCGATACTTATCATAATTAAGAAATTATGGGGTTTTTTCTGTTTTCATAACCCCCCCCCCCTCCCCCTGGTTCGATTTTGCCAATTAACGAACTTGACCGAGATTTTATGCCCCTTGATTTTATGTATCAGTTTGAAAGAGATTTGTGCAGAATTATTGCATTTATCGTGTCCATAAAAAAGTGACATAGATAGATAGATAAAGTTTTGAATTGGGGGTGGTTTTGGGTTCTGGGAGGCATAATCGGCGTAGATCTGCAAAAATTTTTCAAAATATCCAACTTAGGTGAGAACGTAATAGGTAGTATTTCTTACGATATCTACCTAAAAAGAACCCAAAGGGGTTTAAAAATCTCTATATAATAAAACACAGTGTAACCACATGCCTGTTCCGACCACTCTGATTTGCGAATCGACAGTAGCTAAGCGCCATGTTAGGCTTAATGAAAAACATATGACAGCTAAATGATAATTTCTTCTACTTGAAATTATGCCTGTTTGCATATTTTCGTATGTCGTTTACATGTATATCATATCCAGTTATAATGTTTTAAGTTTTAAATTAAAAATAACAGATTTTAAACATCGGATTACCAGTTGTAAACAAACGAATACTGCTGCCATTCAGAAACACAAATTCCAAATCTAGAAAAAAAAAAACGAATGACTCTTTGGACGTTTCATTAAAATATCCGATTATGCTCTTAAAATATTTGTAAAGGCATGGATGTTTTAAATTTATCTCTGTAAGTAATTTTTTCCTGTCAGCACTTTTTTCAGAAATAGCAGTGATACATTTGAGGCTTTGGGATGATCTACCAGTATTTTACATTTCGTTCCTAAATACTGTTCTGGTGCTATCTATTGGCAATAAATACAAATTATACCTTTTTGTATTAATACCTTTCTGTTGGAAAAAAATATATATAACATAATAATAAAGTTGTAAAATAATATAAAATATATATAAGCATATTTTTAAAATAAGAAAAATTCAGGACGTATTGATTTATTTCAAGATCAACTTTTTTAATGATTTAAATTATTTTTATTATTAATTTTAAAAGGGAAATATTTAACTTTGTGTATAAATTAATGCATTCTTTTAGATTTGGAATAAACTAAAAGATCGTTTTCGTATTATGGAGAGCGAAAATTAATACCTATAGTTTACGTACCATAATTAATTATTGAGATTTTAATTAATTATTGAGATCGTTATTAGGATTAAGATTTTAATTATTCAGAAAAATATTTGGAAATTTTGAGGTGAAAAACAAAAATAAAGAAAAAGATTACGTTTCGTAAAATTTACCATTAACCCTAAACTTAACGGTTCAGGTCAGTTTTCCTTATTGTCGATAAAAAGTATATGAATATTTTTATCAATTATTTCAAATTTTAAGTGAAAACAGCCGATTTCTACCCACCGTCCTAGTACGGCCATTTACACTAGTTTAATTATAATTATACTAGCAGACTACGCCCGCTGCGCTGGTCGGTTTCTACAAAAGAACCTTGAATCAAACGAAATATATCGGTGAATTTAACCTTGTATTTTAAAGTAATCTGTACCTTTACCTGGAATATCCTAAAATAACATAAAAACGGATACTTATTTCACTAAGTTGTGTTTTTAGGTGCGTTCGTAATTATATAAATGCGTAGCACCTATTGCCGTCCCTTGGTCCGTCCGTCCGCATATAACAACGCAAAAACTACCCAAACGAATGGTTTGAAATTTAAGATATATTATCTTTGCAGAATTTTGTCGAGACATTTCAAATTTTATTAAAATCGAATCAAAACTTTAGGAGATATTAATAAAAATATTTATTAAGAAATTTGATTTTTTTTTTTTTTTAATCGGTGCTTTTTTATTATAGGAGCTTCGGAAGTTTCATCGTCAAGCGACCGAGATACTTATTTTATGACAGAAATTAATCTGCAGATGCAGACGATATAATTCATTTCACAGAATTAAAAATCATCTAGGTCTGAATATTTATATAACTAGCTATAGTACGAACGCACCTCATTTGTCACGTTTGACGTACAATTTCCAACTTGTTTTAATATGGTTTACTATTACGTTTACAATTTATTACTTACTGTTTTCCATTGATTTATATGTTTTATAGCTACATTTTTTAATAACGTGAATTAATCTATATTATTCACAACTAAAAAGAAATGGCGCATCTAGTATTTGTCGATAAATACAATAAAAATCATGCACTCATGACATCATAATTCACTTTTATATTTTAACAGAATAATACGGCTACTATAATTTGTGACTCGTGCTGACACATTGCCGTTATTATTATATTTTTACGCGTGAAGTTTTCGCTATGGTACTCCATTGTGAAATTTGGTAATTTTTGAAGTTCAATATTTGAAAAAGTGCATAATCAGTGGATTTGAAATTTATATCAAGAAAAATACAATTTTTTACCTTTCTAACGCAGTTTGTCTAAGAATTTTCTGACAAATACTTTTCGAGCAATTAATTTTTTCAGTAACTTCAAACATTTCATTTTCCGAGATTAATCTGTGGCAACGATTATCGAAAATCCCAGTCGTCAGCAACACGTACCTTTTTATTAAAGAGGATGATTCATTGTAATAGCCTTACAAATTTGTTAGTGATGGCAACGAAACAGGAAAAAAAACATCTATAATTTCATTGGCATCTCAACGTAGTTTTTATTACTATCCCCTCCGGCCCCTTCCACATTGCTATGAAACATTGTTTACATTTATTATATAATCTATTATTATGTTTTTGAACTTTAAAACCAAGATTATTTAACGTCATTTACCTTAGAAAAGTGTATGCAAACTATTTCGATTCATTTAAGCCATAATTTAATATATAGTATTTTTTCTCGGTTTTCAATTTCCGAATTCACGATAACTGTTTCGTAATTTAACAATCATTATTTTTATTAATGTTGACACAAAAGAAAAAAAAAAAAGCGAACATTTTCGTAAATGAATTAAAGGTTGAATATCCAATTTGATCTTTCTAATTAGTTAAATTAATATCTTTTAAATATTAATACATATTAAGGAATCATATATACGCTTGAGTAATGAAAAAAGATTCAAGTGTATAATATTTGTGAATAATTAGTACATCAATTGGTATTAGGCCTTATTTATTTTGCTTGTAAAAAAATTATCTGGATATTTTACTTAACAATCAAGTTGTAATCACATTAAATTGAACGAATCAAAACTATTCAAACTTGTAGTCTGAACATTAATCTTTTGAAACATTTGGTTTTTTATTTACGATTGTCTGTCTGTTGAACTGAAACCCTATGAACCAAGCTGTCTGTAAACGCCCTTTGGAAGGTTTCCCATCTAAACAAACAAAAAAGAGGTATTCCTCGACTGTTCCCCATGCACTATATTCTTATTTATTTGTTCAGTAGCATCGTAAATAGCATGGTTCGATTTGAAATTCCGGCTAAGGTGGCCTTGGTTGGCAAAAAAAGAAATGATACACATTTGATTCAGAGTACTGACGTAATAAAACAAGTCGTTTGTTAACCAGAGAGGCTTATTCTATTTTGAATATATTGGAATTTAAACGTCTTTATTTCTAGATTTTAGAGGACATGTTGTTTCCTTTTATACGGTAATTACAACAGAAACTAATTTCATCACTTGTGTGACATTCACATAATTCTATTCGTTTAAATGTCTTGAAACGTTATAACTTTATACGTTAATTAACAGAGGTACTGATGCCCGTTGTTTGACATTGAATTAATGTTATTATTTCAAGGTTTTTAAGTCCTTTAATTTTGTCTTTAAATTCTTTCGTGACACAGTAGTCCTTCGTTATATCGCGCCTGTCGGGAAATATGAAAAAGTCGCGATATATCCGTATACGCGTTATAACGAGAATATTAAAAATCAAGAAAGATGATAAACTACAAAAAAAAAAAAAACTTTCTGTTTGTCTGCAAAACGCCTAGTTTATAGGTATACTACAATTTATTTAATAAAATTAACCATGCAGAATTACATTTATTCTAATTCCCGTGTAATTCTTTAAAAATGCCCTTTAGGAAGAAATTATTTTTTGGGAGACACAAAAAAAGAGTAAAATATCCAAATGAGCAATATAACAAGGCGCAATACAGCGATGAGTTACTTTGTTAGAACACATAATTAAAATGTTTTCGCATTAAAATGCTTCTCAGATGAAAAGTCAATCGATAAAATTTTATTTCACTGGTAGTTTTTTCGGAAAATCTGTACTATTATTTGACTCTTACAATATGGATTTCAATACTAATTTTAAACTATGAACTAGTCATAGTTCCACTGAAATTATTTATTTAAAAGATTAGATTTCACTTATAATGAAGTCGATTTTTAGCTATAGATTCAGAAATTGTCGTTTAATTGTATGAATTTATAAAAAAATATAAAAAAACATGCAAGATAAATAGAAAATAGTTAATCACACAAGTGTGCAACTCAACTTACATGTAATATATACACCTCAATACCAAAAAAATCTTATGAAGATTAAATAGCATGATTAAAAGAAAAGAATTCTTGATACTACAAAATTACGCTTTCATAGAAATTTATATCATAAATCTAGATCATTTATATTATGCTAGTGATATTCGGTACAAACTGAGAAATTAAATTATTATTTTAGAAAAGTTATAGTAAGATTTAATATTTAATAGTAATATTTAAAGGAAACAGTATATAAATTAAACTCAAACAATTAATGTCATATATTTTATGAATCATAAGATTTAAAAATATTTCCAACAGCCTGAAGGAGAGATATTATGAAATCTCACATTTAATGTATTTTAAATAAATTGAATTCTACTGGGCAAAAAACATGCAATGTTGTCAAACAAATCACTTTCGAATCTCCAGAAAAAATAGGAAATTACATTTATATATTAGTAAATAATATTAAGATAATAAACAGTAATAAAATATTTAAATAGAACTATAATGGGCAAATCCCAAGATTTTACTACCAAGCGCTAGTCAAAAGATTTAAAGAGATTTCCAAATATTTATCCTTGAAAAAAAAAACACTTATGAAATATCACTATTTTACGTATTCTGGATAAACTGGGGTTTTCTGTATAAAATGTTCAGTTATATGTCGCCATAGAAACATATTTCTCTTTCAAGAAGAGGAGGCAATTGCATGATATATTAGTAAATACTATTAAGATAATAAACAAAGGTATTTAAAGAAAACTATAAAGAAGAAAAACTCAAGATTTTACTAGCGAACATCTCTCAAAAGATTTAAATAAATTTGCAAATCCTTGAAGAAAAAATTATGAAATTAATTTTCTCTGAAATCTTTCATTTTACATCTCTTTTGAATAAACTAGAATTCTGCCAGAGGGGGGAGGGGTGCCCAATTATATGTCGCCAGAAAAATCATTTTCCACTTTCAAGACAGTTCTAACTCATCTTTTTATTATATAAAGACCCACATAAATCAGAAAATTTATCCTTTTACGAGGTCGCTGGAAGAGGAGCTGTCTACACTTGCGCTTCGTAATAATAACACGAAATATGTTCCTCTCTAAATCATACGTAACTTGCCCAAAACATGAAGAACTTGTCTTTTCTGAGCTAGCGAGGGAATCATTTATTTCTAACCAACCTAATTTTATCTGATGGAAGTCAATGAAATCAGGATGAAGTAGTGTCAAGATAAGTGAAATAAAGTATCCCTTGTAATCAGAATTTCTCGTGTGTGTGTGTGTACAACTGGATTAAATTGGTTTCGTATAACATGCCAGATTTATTTTCGGAAAAAAGGAAAAATGAAGGAAAAAGAAACGCAACACTGAAATTTCTTAATTTTCTAACTAAAACTATGAGCAAAAGAAAAAAACGTATTGTTGAGTGAAAAACGACATAAAAAGGCCAAAATACTGTGGAACAGAGTTCGGCAGCTATTCTACTGTAATGAACACATTTTAATTTATTTAATTATTTTTACGGGCACCCTCCGATAACAATATGGCAAAACGACAGCATCCGATCTAATGCGACTGATAGAAGCTAAGTAGTGAAAATTAACTTGGAAGTTACTGACCCTATCTCAAAAACTATGCGAGATAGTGAATAAAAGTCAAATGCGAAAACATATAGATCGTCTTCTGTTGAGTATGAAATGATGATTTAAATGTAAAAAATAATTTACTAGCGGGTCCGAAATTAAGGTTTTTTCATATCCTATCAAGTAAGTCGCTAACCGCGTGCAGAAGTGTGGCATTCTAAGACGAATTTAAATTTATTAATAAAACTAACACATGCAAGCAAGGTAAAATTGATTTTTTTAAAGTCAAGTTACGTATGTTCAACATTTCCACCATTGGCAGCAAAAGGTATGCACTTGCATGAATATGTCGTAAGCTAATTGAGAAATCCGGCTCATTGCAAAGTGCTAATTGGAGAATCATCTGGTTTTTTTTTTTTTTTTCAAATCAGCTGGATATTTTTTAGGCTTATTCTAAAGAGTCTATGCAGCTTCAGACTAATTGGGAAATTACCATTTTTTCTCAATTAGCTTGATATTTTTGGCTTATTTCAAAGAGCCTGTGCGGCGTTATTCTACTTTTTAAAATGACCATTTATTTCTCAGTCAACCTGATTGTTTTTCGGACTCGTTGGAATGAGCCTATGTAGTTTTAGGCTAATTAGAAAATGATCACTTGTTAGTGCAAACAGCCTTGTTTCATCCAGACTTATTGCAATAAATCAAAGGTAGTGAATGCTTATGCATAATTTTAGTATAAAAAATAGAAACGAAAACTTAAAAGGCTTTTAAAAATGTATAAAAAACTGATTTATTAACAGATATGTTTAACACGCTTGAGTGTCTAAGGTTATTGAATACATAATTTTTTATTTTAAGGCTATATTTTTTGCAAACATCCCGTGCAGAAGTATCAGTAAAATCTGCAGATGAGACATATTTTTAACGTTTTCCCAGAATTACGACGTGAAAATAACTAAAAAGAAATATATAGGAAAATTTCTGTATTAATAAAATCTAAAGATGAGGCAGATTCTTGATGTTTTTCCAGAATTCCATAGAGTATATTGGTTGCTGAATGAAAATGATTGCAAAAAAAAAAAAAAAATAATAAAAAAAAAAATAAAAATAATAAAAAAATTGTTTTATTTACAGCTTTGATTTATGCGCCTGGTTAATAATTAAGATGAATAAACGCTTTTTATTTATTTTATAGGTAAAATTTCCGCCCTCCCCCTCCCCATAAAGATGTACAAAAAAATCTGCAGACAAGACCAATTGCTACTTACTTCGCACAGCATTAGGTAGAAATGATCTATTGTTGAATAATATATATATATATATATATATATATATATATATATATATATAATACATCTAAGATAACTGCCGTATAAACAAAATTCGTACGAACATAATTAATAATTCAGATTAATAAATACTCTTTTGTTTATTTTAAGGATAAATTTTGAAAACTCCTCCCGTCACATAAAAACGCTGATGAGGTAGAATTTTATTGTTATCAGTTTAGAAATGTTTTATAGTGTTTCTACCTCAGTTGGGATGTTTTCATGTTTTCCGTGATTAGAGTTCTTTTCCATTCAGTTTAGTAATGTGCAAAATATTGTTTTTTTTTTTTTTAATGAAAATATTACTATGAACTTGATATAGAAAAATACATTTGGGTGCGCTGTGAGCTTATTTTTATTTTAAATGCATTATAGACATAAACTAAAATTTATAGTAATCATTAATCTCAGGTACTCGGGAGCATAAATCATATCTGCAGTTAGGGCAGTTTTCTTATATTTTTGTTATGAACATTTTCCTTCAGCAACCCATCGTCTCAACGTTAGGCTGGGAAAACACTAAATAATGCCTCATCTGCAGGCTTATTAATACAGATTTCTTATGTATTTTTTTCAATTATTTTCAACCAGCAACCCATTTTCTCTACGTAAAGCTGAGAAAACATTAGAAAACTACCTCAACTGCAAAAGTTGTTAAAACAAAAATTTTCTGATATATTTTTTATAATTACGTTCATTCAGCAATCCAATCTTCTCTAAGTAAAGCTGGGATAACATAAAAAATCCACTTTCATTGCAGATTTTATTAATACAAAAATTGACTGATAGATATATTTTATAATTATTTTTTTTCTGCAACCCATCTTCTCTACCTAATGCTCAGAAAACATTAAAAATATGTCTCACCGGTAGATTTTGTTGATACTTCTGCACGGGGTATTTGCAAAAAATATACCCTTAAAAAAATGAAATATTTACTAACTTTAGGCACTCAGTCGCGTTCATGAAATGTATCAATAAGTAGTTTTCTTATAATTTAAAAAAAAACATTTTAAATTCCTGCTCCTATTTTATACTAAAATTATGCATAAACATTCACTACCTTCGAAATGCTGCAATAAACTTGTGAAAACTAGACAGTTTCTTGGAAAGTGTGCTTTTTGAACAAACAGGCGGTCATTTTCTAATTAGCCTAAAACTACATAGGTTCATTGCAACAAGTCTAAAATAATCAGGTTTACTAAGAAACAAATGGCCATTTTTCAATTATACTAACACTATCCTAGGCTCTTAGCAATAAGCCTAAAAAATATCAGGCTAATCGAGAAACAAATGTTTTTTTCTAATTAGCCTGAAGCTGCATAGGCTCTTTGTAATAGGTAAGCCGGAAATATAACTGGTTGATTGGTAAAAGGCAGATCCTTGCTGTTTGCAAAGAGTCTAGGCTGTTTGGAAATATACGGATTTCTCAATTAGCCCTACAACATAATACATACACTGCTGCAGATGATAGAGACATTGAGCATATTTAAATTGATTTCTTTATCAAAATAAATTGTATCTTACATACATGTGTTATTTTTATTAGTAAATGTGCATGTTGCCTTATGAAGCCGCTCTTCTGCACACGATTAGTGATTTTCGCGATAGTGATTTTCCACGATTAATTATACAGCATTTCTTACAACATTGGAGCTAAAAATTTTGAAGTCTCCAGATCCGCGTAACGTTTCTCTCCTTTTCCTTTTCCTTTTCCCTAGTCGTAATCATTCACTTCTAATCGCAATTACAGGCCGCTAGAATACTATTTCCAGCCTTCGTCTCTGAAAAAGATATATGAATAATTCTGTTATTCGTTATGGGCTAATTGTAGATTTTTTTTAAAGTATTATAATGCTAGATATTTCGAAATTGTGATCTTAAATTCTATTACATTATAACTATTTTAATTTGACTTTTGTTCATTTAAAGAAATTTACAAAAGGCTTAGCCTCTCTTGCTTCCTATGATGAGCTGCTACTGTTATATGTTTTTATTTTTTACATACTTTTAAGATTTTCCGCATATACAAAAAGTTGAAAAATCTTTAAAAATTTCATATTCTTATTTTATAATATTTCCCACTCTGCATTTCTGCACAGGAAATGGAATGGAAAGTCGTTTATACATCTTAGTTTTTATATCTATTAGCCTTTATATTAAGTAGTATCGAATAACAGAATAATTATTTTTATATGAGATTGTAAATTGTTGAAATTGTGATAGTTTTTGATATTAGATTGGAAAACGTGTTTAAAAAAAAATAAGTTTGAATTTTGATAAGTTTCTTGGCATCTTATTTTAAAAAATATTCTTGTATGAACAAGGCACAATTACTTATACATCATCATACGTGAGAGAAAATTGAGAGAGAGATTTTGTTAACAGAATTATACAAATAAATGGTTATATGATTGTTACATTTCTTTAAACACCAAACGCCAAATTTATGTTTTTATTTATTTCTTAGTGTCTACCGATTTACTTAAACTTAATATTAATCTGTGTATCTTCAAAAGTAATTACTCAATTTTTTTTCGAAAAATATTATAACATTTAGACTTGCATTTATATCATGTAACATAAAATAAAACACTTTTTAAATATTTAAAAAATGTAATTTAAATGTAAACTACAGAAGGTATGTAAAAATGGAGATATCTCTTTTGTAGAAGATTACATGATACTACTTTATATTTATTTAAGAAGAAATATCAAGTTGAGTGCGACATTTTAGCTCACAGACTATCAAAGCCTGAGAGCTTATGTGCCCGCCCGTTCTGTATCTATGTATGTACGTATGTACGTACGTAACGCGATAACTCTTGACAGAAATAACCGTTTTGCTTCCAATTTTGTTTATAGGTTCCTTGTGATAAGGCGCTTCCCTGATTAGTTTTGGGGATTGATTGTTTAACTATAAAGGGGGGAACGGGGGGCTAACCCCCCTTAATTAAGATAAATGGTTTTTTCATGCAGAATTGTCCAATTTTCTTCAAATTTTGTATGTAGGTTCATTGTGATAAGGTTCTTTCTTGATTAGTTTTGGGGGTTCATAGGTTAAGTATAAAGGGGCTAACGGGGGGGGGATCCTCCCCCTTAATTTAGATAAATGAATTTTTCATGCAGAGTTATCCGATTTTCTTCCACTTTTAATTATAGGTTCCTTGTGATAAAGCGCTTCCCTGATTAGTTTTGGGGATTGATTGGTTAACTATAAAGGGGGGGGAACGGGGGGCTAACCCCCCTTAATTTGGATAAATGGTTTTTTCATGCAGAATTATCCAATTTTCTTCAAATTTTGTATATAGGTTCATTGTGATAAGGTTCTTTCCTGATTAGTTTTGGGGGTTGTGATGTGAAATCACATATAGTTTTAAATCAGCTATTTTTTTTACTTAAATAAATTTCCCTTTCTATAATTTATTTATTAAAGTTTTGATAAATTTTATTTAAGCTCTTTGCGTTCTTATTCAGAACAAATAAAAGAATTAGATCAGCTTTTCTGCGCCCATGCAAATTCTCATCTTTAGTCCTGACGTGCGATCAAACGCTTGAATCAGATAAAAACAAAAACTAAAAGAAATATTTCGGCCTCCAATTTAACTCTGCTCTTTTCATGTATATTATATCTTTTTCAATATGCAGCTGTTTCTTTGTGAATCATAAAAGGATGTTCTGCGGTCCTTATTTTGTCTATCTAGGAACTTCTCATGGGATGCGAAAATTCTTCAGTAACGTAATTATTGGTGGTATTTAATCTTGTTAAAAATTGCTACTTTGGCGATAACTTCAAACAGTTATCCATATGTTCCTTATTAACGGATACTTTATGATTCATGTACTCTCGCCAAATTTATGATGCCACAAAATGTAAACGAAGAAATTTACAGCGCATGTGTATGAGCATTCCTTCTCTGATTGCCGGCCTGGAAACATGTAGATTCTGAGTCTATTGTACGAACATTAATGCACCACCCACTCGCCTGTTTTATGCTCCTGTTCTTGTGCTTGTTATTAAAAGTTCTTCGAAATCTTCATAGATGCATTCGACTCAAACTTTCTTCCAGAAAGGGATTATTTTATTTTTTTCTAAAAGAACCTGCATTAAATATTTCCCACTATATATTTTCAAGATCACTTTTCACGGCTAACTCAAGTCTACACCATCTTTACAGGGGTACATAGGTTAAGTATAAAGGGGGTAACGGGGGGTTAATCCTCCCCCCTTATTTTAGATAAATGATTTTTTACATGCGGAGTTATCCGATTTTCTTCAAACTTTCTATATGGGCTCATTGTGGTAAGGGGCTTCCCTGATTAGTTTTGGGGGTTCATTGGTGAAATGTAAAGGAGGGAAACGGGGGCAACCCCCCCCCTTAATTTTGATAAATGGGTTTTTCATGCAGAATTATCCAATTTACTCCAAATTTTGTATATAGGCTCATTGTGGTAAGGCACTTCCCTGATTAGTTTTGGGGGTTCACTGGTAAAGTATAAAGGGGGGAACGGGGGGGACTAACCCCCCTTGATATAGATAAATGGGTTTTTTAAGCAGAATTATCCGATTTTCTTCAAATTTTATATATATGTTCATTGTGATAAGGCGCTTCTCTGATTAGTTTTGGGGGTTCTTTGGTTAAGTATAAAGGGGGGACGGGGGCTAACCCCACCCTTTAATTTAGATAAATGGATTTTTCATGCAGAATTATCCGATTTTTTCAAATTTTGTATATAGGTTCATTGTGGTAAGGCGCTTCTCTGATTAGTTTTATGGGTCCATTGGTTAATTATAAGAAGGAGAAACGGGGGATGGTTCCCCCCTCTTAATATATTGTCGATTTCTTCATTGTTTGAGGGCTTATTTCAAATTCTTTGAAATAAGAATATAATTTACAGTTAGTGTACAATGCCTGTGAGCTCAATGCCGTTAGTTTAACTGGGCAGTTTTCTTTTATTTATATGTTGTTTCCAATTTATTATTGTTGGGCAGAACTTCTTCTGACAAACTTTTTTTTGCATTATTTAATTGCTGAAATTTCGAAATTAGTTATGCGGAATTTTCTGTGTAAAAATAACGTCTCAGGCAAGGGGTTAAATACTATATACATTAATTCAATTTTTATGTGTTTGCATTTTATTTCTGACATTTTAATCTAATATGTAGAGACATGATTGGCACAGAGAAAATATATTAGACCTACATGAGAGGTTAATATGTATTTTTTTCAAAATCTACAATAGATTAATAAATGTGTGAATAAAATCTTATTTCTAATTTGTGTCCCAAAATTGGTAACCATTATTACGAAAATAGCAATGTTTAAAAGCAACTTCTCTTTGTACTACCCTATTTCACTTAAATATTTCAACACTGTGGTAATAAATTTCTTAAAACAATCTAAATACCAACATTTATTTTTTTTTAAATATATCGCCTGTTATGAAAAGTATCTAGCGAAACCGCTTAAATGAACACTGTCAGCTGCTACGCTCCACACTGTCATAAGCGGCCTCATAACAATTATAAGATTGTTGACATCTCATAATGAGCCAACATGTAAGAACATAACTTTGAAAGCATATATAATGACAAGTTATGGCACACAAGAGTATAATTATTTTGATAAATTATACTTACTCTAAAGAAGTCGATTAGATAACATAAATCTCTATGAACACACGTAATATAGAAATGCATACTTTTCCTTTCATTTCTCGTTACGAAATATTTGCAAGAAGTAAGGCTTAATGACATAGAGCTGCATATAATCATATTAATTTCACATATCTTTAAGTTATTTTCATTAAAGTTAATTGAAAAGATATTAGAAAATAAGTATGTACCTTTTTTATTTGTAATGTCAATACGGTTTAATGGGTTTTAAATTACTTAATGGTTTTATTTAATAAAAGATTTATTTAGTAAGTGATTCCAAATTTAGTCTGTGCATGCAGAGCATGTGCTATAGCGAAAGAGTATTAAACGTTTCTGAATGAGCGTTCCATGTACGATATTATTCTTGGATACCACTATTTCTGAATAGTAATCTTGACTTTATTTATTCGCAGAATTTCTACTATTAGATAAGGCAACGATTACTATTCGGAAATAGTGATATACAAAAATAAGGGAAATAATGATATACAAAAATAAGGACCGTACGCACCATATATAGTACGTATACGTGACGCTAGTAGTGCAAAGATTAAAAAAAGAGGAAATAAATTTGTTATTATATACAGGTCAGTTTTGAAGTTTTACCAAATCTACGCAATAGTTTTGCAAAATGTTAGGATTAAGAGTTCCCCGCAATGTTAACTTTTAGTCCACGATTGTTTGAGAATATGGATTAACCTAAATAGATTGGATAATTTTAGTGTAATGGAAGGATGTCTTCCAGTAGGTCTTTCTAAAGAAGAATATATAAAATTTTCGTGACAAGAAAATATAATCTCGAAGAACTAATTTCGTTATCTTTCTTAAAGTATATAGATTTGAGTAGCTTCACATGCTTGTGGAAATTAACCTGGCTGGGTTAGTTTTTTTACTACAAACTTGGCAAGGGGTATGTTCGAAAATTGAGAAATGCCCTGTGTGAAGAACTTTATATGGTACTCTAATACATATTATTGCTAGGTTCTTTGAAAACCGCAAGAAATTCCGATTGGTAAGGTCGACGGGTTCATTCATGAATTAAACACGCACCAACTTTCTGCTCGGTTTCAAACAGAGACGAATTGGTTCGCCATTTTTGGATCATGGAAAATGTAGCAGTAACCATACTTTCTATTGAGAATTTTTATTTTTACCAAGTTATGGTACCTTGAATTTTAGGAAAGCGCCGGAAAACACTGAAAATTCAAAATATCATAATTGAGTAAGTTTTGGTCCTAAAATAACGTTTATATATATATATATATATATATATATATATATATATATATTAATTCTTATACATAAGATAGTGTTGGAGAAATTTAAAATTTTAAATTATAACGCCCAAGTACCGTATAAAAATATAAATTTCATATTTTAAGATTTATAAAACAACTAACAACAAATAACCCCTTATAAAACAAATGCCAAGTCTAAAACCGTACTTGATTTCTACTCATTTTAATTGAAGTGTGTTTCTCTCATCAGCAGTTTAAGAGAAAATCATCGAAATATCTATTTTGAATCACCTGGTATACATTTACTATACACCCAGATAAAGGAATTGATTAAAACTACAAAACATGTTTTGTTGAGTACATTTTGGTTGTTTTAACAAAATTCAAGTAAAATTGAATCATTTTACTTGAATTAACAAAGCATTTTTTGCTGACGATACAAAATTTTTTTTTTGGAATTGCAAAAAAAAAAAAAAGAAAAATTGTTTATTCAAACAAAATTTCCATTGACCTATATTTAAACAAAAAGTTATGTTGGGTCAACCAAATTTTTGTTGATTCAACAAAACTTTTTTCTGAGTGTATAAATTCCCGTGAGTGGAAAATACAATATTATATGTATAAATTTATAAAGGCTGCAATTTCTCAAGAAAATGGATTGGAAGATTTAGATAAATATCTTATATTTAGATAAATGTATGTATAATTTTTAGATAATCTCTGTAAAAGTTGAACTGAATTCATAGCATGTATGATTTTGATCAAAATTCGTCGTCAACTCTGAATCAAATTTTGTTTGTGGTGTTTTATTTGGATGTTCTATTAGATCTAGAATTTCAATTTTATAAACAGAAATTATTCTCAAAAGGCTATGAAATAAACACCTTCTTATAATGAGGCATTCTGGTTTTTAACCTTGTTTAGTGGCAATGCTAACCTAATAATTCTTATTTTGAATAACTTAAAAAATAAAAATAGCAAATAAAAATATATTTTAATATATTTTAATAAAAAAGTTAAACATTCTCATTCAAATAACTTACTTATCTTTAATAAACATATTCCTGCATCCTGTCCTAAAATCATTGCTAGTCTTAAAAGAAATTATTTCGATATTGGTTCCGTTCGGTTGGTTTTTGCCACATTCGTCAAACTGGCACTGTTCATTCCTGTACCTTAGTAAATACAACGGGTGATCATATTATTACAGAAACCTTCAATAAATGACAATTTCTCATTTTAGTAAGTTAATTAAATGAAAATTTTATTTTTTATTTTTTTTTAATGAAACACTAACCATTTTTAATACCTTCTATAAACACCAGGGGATGCAACCCGGGCTAACATGGGCTTCTCGGGTTACAGCTAATAAGTAAAAATTATTTTTTTATTGAAAATTCTAAGAATTTTTTTACATTTAATATATTTTTTAGACTGTCCACTCACAACACCAAAAAAGATTTTTATATGAAACTTATCAATAATGTATTAATTATTTATTTTTACCTGAAAAAACGTATCCAATTTCCATTGTTTCGCTTCTGTTTTTTTAATTTTGTTTAATTGCGAAACTAATTATTCTTATTTTGAATAATTTAAAGAATAAAATCAGCACATAAAATATATCTTAATATGTTTTAATGAAAAGATTAAACATTCACATTCAACTAACTTCCTTATTATTATTAATGATAATTCTGCATCCTGTCCAAAAATCATTTCTAGCCCTAAAATAAATTATTTCGATATTAGCTCCGTTCTGTTGGTTGTTGTTTGCCACATTCGTGATGATAGCACTGTACATTTCCATACCATAGTTGATACAGCCGGTGATCATGTTATTACAGACACATTCAATAAATGTCAATTTCTCATTTTAGTAAGTTAATTAAGTGACAATTAACTTTTTAATTTTTTTTTTTTTTAAATGAAATACTAACCAATTTTAATACCGTTTATAAAACCTAGGGGATCCAACCCCGGTTTCCCAGGTTACATGGAATAGGAGAAAATATTTTTTTTTATTCAAAACTCCAAGATATTTTTTAGTTTGATATATTTTTTTAGATTGTTAACTAACAACATCAAAAAGAATTTTTATATGAAATATATCAATAATGTATGCAAATAAAGTTTTGAAATTTATTAATAGCGATATTATCGTATTTGTTGTATGTCAGGAGTCAACTGTAGAAGAAATCGCCAACGATTTCCCTACTTACAGCAGTCATTTTGATACTGATCATTTCAGCATTTTAAGCGCGTAGTTTGATTGCATGTATGTTAAATTTGTGTTTTATTTATATTATTTTATCTATTTATTGATGAAGTTTTAATTTCGTCAAGAAATATCACCAGGAAACAAATACTGAACTAATTAGATTGTTTTAACTTCAAACAAATTAAACTTCCATAATCGGGCTGCACGCGATAAAAAAACATGCTTGATAATTATTTTAAAAAACATATAAAATTAGTAAATTTAGATACAGTTTTCAAACAAATTGCATTTGAAAGTAAAGAATTCTTAAAATAATCAAAAACTTAACTCTATTTATTTATCTAAAAAAATTTTTAATCAATAAACCCTAACAACAAAATTAAGTTAGTAACAAGGAGACAGTAAAGAAAGTATCTATATAATTATAAAATTAATCACATAAAAATCACAAGGTTTTGATAAGACAAATTAAGTGACATTTGATTCCGCTCTTACGTATCCCTTTCACTAAAAAATATACTTAGACCTTTCATGCAATCCTGTTCTAAACAGAAAATTTCCTTTTTCATGTGAAAAGAATAGAAAAAAATTACAAGAGATGGTGTACCTCCTAATAAGGAAACTTGTATAAAACGAAAATTTTATCCAGTCTCATGTGATTCAGTCTTAGTATGTTTTACAATAAAAGAATTTGCCTGATATTCGGCTCTTAAAATAATCTTAAACGTAACTCCTTTTATTTCTGTAAGGAATTTTTTTATCTAAAGACAAGATTAAATAAGTAACAAGGAGACAGTAAAGAAGGAGTCAATATAATTATAAAGTTCATCACATAACAATCGCAAGGTCTTGATAAGAGGAATTAAGTGATATTTAATTCCCCTCTCGGATACCCCTTTCACTAAAAGAGCTTAGATCTTTCCTATTTCTCACGGGTGCTTAAAAATATAACAACTAAAAACATCCCGAATAACGTCTTTAGAAGTCAAATGACGAAAATTGATATGGTATCAGACTAGTGATCATTGGCCGATTAAACGTATTCTTGTAAGACCTGTTCTTCTTTTTTAGACCATTTCCGAGTCGTGACATTGAGCGTTATATAATGTGATGCGTAACAATTTCTTCGGGTGGAGTTTTGAAATGCTCAGCCCTTGTAATTAAAGTAACTCGTGAAGTTTAAACCACACGGGCCTTTCAATCAAGTCTATAACTGCTAATTGACTCATGTGTGGGCAACGCGAGATTTCAAAGGATAACATCACTCCAATTAAATCATTTTGATATAATTTCGTGCCTTCAGATTTGCTTTTCATCATGCTGGAAAGGGAAAGAAGATTACCCTTATTTTTTTCGATTAATCATCATAAAGAAAGATTTTGTGAGCATCAGAGTGAGATAGTAATCTTGCGTAAAATGAAAAAAAGTGGTATTTTATGGTAGTAAAATGTAGTATAAAAACTATGGCGTATCAAAAGACGTTTTCGCTAAACGTTGATTTAAATATAATGAATATGTTTAATCCACTTGTTTAAACAACCTAATTAAGTTTGTTTTTTCGTAAGCAAGCACATTTTATGTAATTTTCTGGCATACTACTTCCGTTAAATTTATTAATTAACTCAGGTATGCATTTATTCTGAATTTGGGAAAGTAACATGTCATTTGGCTTTTTCAATTTGTTCTTATTCTTATTTATTGTAAAATAAAAAAGTATGTATTAATTTTTAGTCGACTTTATGCCATTAAGACATCGTTTGGGCCACAAATTCCGAAATCGTATTTTCTGTATAAGATTATTCTCATTATTGACTTTTCAATTATTTATGTAATTATGACTCTGTTGATTCAGATAAAGTAACTCGTGAAGTTTAAACCACACACATCTTTTAAATAAGTCTATAACTGTTAATTGACTCATGTGTGGACATCGGGAGATTTAAAGATATAACAATTCATTTTGATAAAATTTCTTGCCTTCTGATTTGCTTCTCATTATGTTGGAAAAGGAAAGAAGATTACTATTTTTTTCGATTTCATCGCAAAGAAATATTTTGTGACAAATAGTGTGATAGTAAGTCTTATGTAAAACGCAAAAAAATAAGTGGTATTTCAGGTGGACCGACACACAATTTTTTATATATAATTTTTACTTGCTGTTTTCTTGGTGTATATATATATATATATATATATACCATTTTAAATATTTAAAATCTTTAAACAATTTTTAATTTAAATTTTTAAAATAAAATTTATACATCTTTAGAAAGAATAACTCTTTTTGCATATTTTTTTCCTTTTTGAGTACAAAAAATAATTCTAAATATCTTTGCGATTTACAAAAATATTTATTAAAATAAAAAATTTTTTAAAGAAAAGATCTTTTATATTACTAAGTTTTACTACAAGAGTAATCTTTTAATTTTTAAAATTTTACCGCAAAATTAATAAATAAGAAAATTTAAGCAATATATAAATGAAAAAAGTCTCATAACTTTATCTTTCATAGAAATTTAGATACGTGACATATCTTATAAAATATATATTTTTTAAAATAAATGGATTTAAAGTTTTAATTACTCTTAAAAGTCACAGGCAGTACAACATCGAAATATTTTATATAATTATTGTATTTACATGCGCTTTGCATTGTTTTACTCGGAAAATTTTAAAGCAGTGTTTTACAAACTATTTCCACGTGTGGAACACTTTTATACCCCGAATACTTTGGGATGTTGATTTTTTGCTACCGCTGGGAATATAGACTGAAGGGAAGGTTGCCCTCCGTGGAAGGTCTTTCTAAGGTAACTTCATCCGAACCTCTGGGGACCACTTTATGCTACTTCTATGCTCTTTAACTGCTCTAATATTTTCACTATAGGTTTTGATACATAATTCATTTGAATTAATTTTTTATTACCTTTTTTTTCAAATGTAAGCAGACCAAAAGTGCCTCAAGGAACACAGTTTGAGAAATGCTGCTCTAGAGGATTTCTTAAGCTTAAAAAGTAAAAACAAAATCGTGATTTTTGAATACCATATCACTTTAAATAGTCTGATTAAGAAAGATTTTTCGGGAAGCAGACAAATTTACATAATTTTCTAGTTTACTATTGCATATAGTTATAAAAAAACTCAGGCATACGTTTATTCAGATTTTTGGAATAAATTGTTTGGCTTTATTAATTTCTTCTCATTCACAATTATTATAAAATGAAAAAAATAATAATACAGTAAAAGTTTTGATGGTTTTATGCTATTAAATTATCCACGAGGGCTAAAATATTAAAATCAAATTGTCTGCATAAATTCGCACCCGTCATAATCTTTTCAATTATTCACGAATTTATGATTTTACTTATTTAGACAATTATAATGAGATTTAAAAATATATTTGAAGATTTTTTCATAATCCCCAATTTTGATGTTTTGATATGAAAATATATGGCAATACATTGTTGGCAATGGTAAAGTCAGGTTCTTAGAAATGTCAGTTGATGAAAAAACTCCATAAAATTTGGAGTGAAAAAATGAATGACGAGCAATTGATTTCGATTTCAAAGCCGCTTCAGCAACATCCGGGTTGAATTTCAGCCTCATATTTAACTTTCAGGCATTTGTTCCTAGATTCAACTCGAGCAAGTCTCGCAAAATGATAATTGCCATGTATCCAGATTTCCTCTGATATCCCCAACAAAACAATTCGTAATTCAGCTGTTTGCTCATCATGCTTATGTCATATCCTTCAGAGATTCTCTTTCTGTTTTAAGCTGAATAAGAAGATAAGACTATCAAATAATGCCATAATACGATTATACAAAAGATTTCTCAGGATGCGTAAGCAGTAATTATGTTTTCTGATCTGAATATACAAGTTGGCCTTAATTAAAGTAGAGGTGTTTCGATTGTAAACAATCCACTGGAAAAAATACAATAAAACTTGGCGTAAATGCTATTTAGACCATGGGAAATAGATTTAACAAGGGAAAAAAATTAGATTTTTTTTCTACTAGTACATAAAGTAACGCATGGGAACTAAATATTTCATAAATTATTAGAGAATCACGTATTTTTTTCTTTTTTTATTTTATATGTCAGTAAAATTGGTAGCAAATAAATTGATAGCGTATATCCTCAGTCGGTGTAATTTGGGTATAAAAATCGCAAGTTTGTTACTTACAGATATCACAAATAATCTTAGAGATATTATAAATGACAATACCCCTTTTTTTCTATTTCATTTAAGCAATGTTTTCTTCTAAAATTAAACTCTGTAATGGATTCATTTATTGCCTCTTTTATTACCCAAAAGTAAATAAAAATTTAACTGTGCTCAAATTACCCCGTGGGTTGGGGAATTTGTGTATAATATGTATTGGCAAAGAAATATGTATTTTATATTCTAACTATACATAAGTGAACCACCCTCTGTAAGTAAATGTAAGTATGTTAAGAAATAAAGAAGATATTTTAGAGATTCATTAATGAAACTTTATAGGCATAAATATACGATAAGCAGCATACACTAATTGCTGCAGTATGCATTGATAAGCCCTTTTTGACATATTCTACAGCCATATTTGGATCATTCCTATCATATATCATGGGTGTATTCCATACTTACGTACGTGGCAATTCTGAAAAAAACCCAAAAACAATCGGTTTGGTTTATAGATTAGGTTCTACAATTAGCCAGCATACCCAAATTATCTCAAATTATATAAACTACATTTATATACTTAGCACTGCTATTTAATATTAAAATTTTAAGTCAGATTATTGTACAAAAATGTACTGTAAATATACCTGAATTTGAAATCATTAGATCATATGGTTTTGTAACAATGTGCTTCTGAAGTTTATGCTTCTGCTCACAAACTTGTAAACAAACACCATTTTTTTTATGCAGAGTAACGTTAGTTATATAAAAACGTTTCAGACTGAAACAGCGAGAAAAATAGCATAAACATTATGGAACAAATTAAGGGGTGTTCAAAATTTCGAATTTTTTGTCGCTTAAAGCACTTTATATACACACAAAAATGATATCCTATTAGTTAGAAACCGATATCGAATGTAAAAGGGCAATTATAGAGTTAGACGTAGGGCGTGCCACAGCGAGTAAGCAGTAAAGAAAACTTCAACGGCGCTTTTTTTTTATCACAGCATTTTCAAAATCAGTGGACATTCTAGCTCCACCATTTTTCATTCAGTGAACTTGATCGTTTTGAAAATTAATCGTCGCCCATTTTTGTACTGGAATACGTAGGATTTTTTTTTTTTTTTCGAAATATTCATATCTCACTTTTCTGTAAAAAATAAGGTAAATAAATTTTTGGTAGAAAATTTACATTTTATTTGAGTGGATGCCATTTTTCTAATATATTTTTTTTCGAACACTACGTATTTCTCTAGCTTTTGGACAAAAAATACTATTTTTTTCAATTTCTTATTGTTCTAGGTTAAGTCTACGAGGTGTTATCGTGTCCACCAATTGGTCTTCTTTTTTCGAAATGCTTCATCTATCCAGCGACCAATTTTTAATATACCGACTAAAATAACATAGAGTCTTCTACTTTTAAATGTGTCGGTATTTCTTAAAATAAATTACCATAAAAGCCTTAAATTTCAATTTCAGGGCATCAAAGTGATGTTACCTGTTAAATACCGGGTGAACCAAAAATTCGTTAAAACTTTCAAAATTCATAAAAAAAGAAGAAATTATGATAAAGAAGTGCGGTTTGCAAAAAAGGGCTCACAAGGTAGTCGGATTTTTTTAGCAACAGAAAAATTTTTTACTTAAAAAAGTCACTTGCAGATGCGAGAAACATGCGAGAGATTCAGCAGAATTATGCAAATTAATCCTGCAATAAAAGACCGGGATACACGAGGACTTTGCATTCGTTTTCAGAATGTTATCATTACCCGATCGAGCGTTATTGGTGAAGCTGTTCTATTTGAAATGACAGTTTCTGCAATTTATTCCGACATGTTGCATTCAGCTGTAATGGGCGTTGTGAGTCGCCTTAGTTGTGCCGTACAATGCTCTGGAGGTCATGTTCAACAATTGTTATTGCAAGAATAAATGGATGGAGCGTATTGTTGTCCTGTTCATTGTGTTTCGGGTCGTCAGCGCCCTCTACCAGTGTCATTTTTAACTAAAACTTTTTTTGCTGCTAAAAAAAAATCCGACTACCTTGTGATCCCTTTCTTGCAATCCGCACTTTTTTAACATAATTTCTTCAATTTTTATGAATTTTAACGAACTTTTGGTTCACCCGGTGAATCTAAAAAATAATGTTATGTTTCATGGAATAAAAAAGCAATTTATACCCAAACTATTCCACTATACCCAAAAAACTCCCGACTGTGGATATATCCCTTTATTAACAAACAGCAATTGTGTCTATATAATTCAACATACACTCGTGCATTTATTTAAAACAAAAGTACTTTTTCATGATAATGGAGTGTGCATTGCTTATCCTGATAGCAGAGGGTAATTAAACTTCGATAGAATAATTATATAGATTTTTCATTTACTTCCATGATAATTAATATATTTAAATAATTATTTTTCTTCTGTTAAAAAGAACCTTACTAAAAGAGCAATAAACTTAAAAGGTACCTTTGAATTACAAACAAAAATCTTTCTGAATAGTACTTGTAGCCTGCATGCTGACGAGTGGAAAGAAATAGTGAAAATGCACTTCTTTTCCCTCAATTTACTAGATTTCTACATAGTTGTAGATAAACTGTGCACTACGTCAACATTTATAGACATGCATGAAACAAACGAATTTAACTGCATTCTTATACTTGTGTTCGAATGGATATCAAAACAACTAAATGTTGTAAAATTGTGTTAATATTTTCAAAAACAAAATTTATATGATATCGCAAAGTTACAAGTAAATTAAAATTGGTAGCTGCTATACCATTCGACAAAATGGATGTAGAAATAGATAAAGATCGAAGTAAAGTAGTCTCGTTTCTACGTAAGTAGACGGGAAGGGGATGTATTTATCTTCATGTGCAGTGGCGCAGCCAAGGGGGGGGGGGGGTTTGGGGGTTAAACCCCCCCCCCCCAGAGCTAAAAAAAATTACTATAATTGCCGCTTATATGAATCAAAACTACTAAAGTTAAAATTAAGTTTTTTGGCCTTTCCGCCTTGGCAGAATCCACCGCTTTCTTAAATCAAATTCTATTCAACAATGTGATTCAATTAAACGGTGAAAATTCTACTTAAAACTGTGAAAGCGCATATTACACGCATAGGTTATGTCAAAACTTGATTTTTGGACTGCGTCACTTTGTCGAGACGTCTTATAGTAAAAGATGGGTCATATACTCTCACACAGACGCTTTGAGTTTTATAGTATACAGTGGTCTGTTTCTTAATTGCATTTCTGTCTTTGTTCCACGTTCGAAACAATAACAGGTCATCGAATTCCAGAGAAAAAACACATACACTTTGTAAGTCTCTCTCAGTTTCAAGCGGCTTTTTTTTTTGCGTTTTTTGCTCTCAGTTATATCTAAGACCAAGCTATGTGCGTACCCAGGAAAAAAATCTTTGCAAATGTAAGAATTTTAAAAAAGTACTTAAAGTTATAAAAAGCTATTTTTCGATTATGAGCAGATTTTTGCAATCGGTGTTTCTTTCGAATCATTTGTTTCGTAGGGGGTCTGTACACAAATTTAAAGACTATATTTCATTTGTTGGTAATGTAGCAACGACGTCTTGCTTATGATGGAGATTCATATATTTATCGTTAAAATTTTATAAATTAGTTGTGGTTCCTCTTTTAGCTATTTTTAATTCTATCGCGCTTCTGTGAAAAGAAAATATCTTTCCTTTCTATTTAAAATTCCATAATTCTTAAACACATTTATCGCAGCTTTTGTATGTGCTTGCGGTTTTCATATGAGAAATGAAATCATTTTCAGTTTGGCACCTGCGTGCCTTCCTAATGCATACATTTTGGATCACAGAATAAATAAAGAAAGATAAAATGCAACGTCTATTTCTCGATACATCTGCATGTTAAAATTCCTGCGGATGTTAAGTTCGGACCAGTTAGTTTTCTTTTGTTATAAAGATGCTGATTTGGTAATCTGGTTTGGTGGTTTGCGTTAAAAAAAAAATTAGAATGTGTTTCTCCCTAACGAATTTTCTTCTGTAACCCTATGGGTCAATGCGGATAAATTTGTGGCATCTCAAAAAAAGGCATTCGATTTTGAGTTTTCATGATGTGAAGATACAGACGTTCTGAGTGCTGGGGGACCGCCTCATTTTTTCAACTATATTTCTTCAAATAAAATATGATTTTTTCCATGGAATCCTCAAGTCTCCGATATGTTTCTTCACAGGATGAGAGCCTTCGTGTTCTTGCTTATAGCGTATATATATGAGCTCCGGTACTCTCTTTTCCTAGAATTTAAGCCCTGCCTGTGAGTATGGATTTTGGAAAAAAAAAAGTACTATCTATAATTACACACAATTTTACGCTAACCATGCATTAATTTAAATTGATCAGCAATATATTAGTTATGCATTGATTTACACTTATTACATTTTAACGAATGCTATCTGCATGTCATTAAAATTACACTAGCTGACCCGTCCGGTGGTGCCTGGGTTCATGATAATTACCTCCAATTTGTATGATTATACATCTTATATCAATTTTATATTTTTAAATGAAATTTTCACTAAAAAATATTGATTATTAGACAGAAAAGCATTTTTAAAAGACACCTTCTTGTTTGGTTGGGTTTTTTTTTTTTTGTTTCTTTGTTTCTTTTCCTCGTAAAGGTCTCTCGTTTCATAGTTTAAAAAAAAAATAATCCCAGTAGTCTGAATTCTATAAATTTTTCATCAGTTTTAAACAGGTCTTGACAAATGCAGTCACCAGGTCGCCACTGGCGACCTAGTTTTTCTATCTAGCACCAAGTTATTTAACCCGATTTTTTTTTATTATTATTATAATTTTTTGTACAAAAATTGACCTAAGAAATGACCATAAATGGCATTTTTCTCATTTTCGGCATTTTTAATTAGGTAAAAATAAGTTTAACAAATGCAAATTTTAAATTAATAAAAAATAATTATTTGACTGACTTCGACACGAAAATAGGCAGAAATTGTTTTCCTGTTTCACTGTTTCATCCATGGCCCCATCATCAGATATAGATTTTGCAGCACTCACTTATCCAGACATTTGAAACCTTCGGCAATCAGCATTTCCTGAACATACCGGTTAATACAGGCTTTACATTTTCTTTTCATAGATAAGTAATTTTGATAAATTTCATTAGAAAACTTTGTTTATACCATTTTTTTAAATGATGTAACTGTTCTAAACTATGTAACTAATAATCGTACAATAGGCTTATTATTTTTCTCAATTAATTGATAAAAAACTTTTGTGCTTTTGAAAATTAGTGACTTCGGAGTGGAGCATGTTATATTTTTTTACTGGTAGAATTTTTTACTGGCTACCAGACTTTATCAAATTTGTAAAGCCATGGTTATAAATATAATGGTTTTACAGACCTTTGAAAAATATTGATATATCTAGCTGTAAAAGAAATGCTTTCTTCTCGCGTCTTTTTTTTTTTTTTTTTTTTTTTTTTTTTTTGGCGACGTGTCCTTTAAAATAACAACACAAAAAAAGTTACTGTCCGAACTGTTTGAAATTTTATTCGATTGTAAATGTAACTGTAATCCAACCCCTCTTTAAAATGCCGTGAAAAAGGTCTTAAGTCTTTGACTAAAGTCGAAGAGAACAGAGTCACAGAAACACAGAGTCACGTCAAAAAAGACTAAGTCCCATTTAATACTGAAAACATGAGCCGACGCCGAGCAAACCCACGCCAAAATACCCAACTTTCTTTTTGCATTGTTATCGAAAAATTCTCAGATTTTTTTAAATACTTTTATTCATTATAGCGTTTCCAAATTTTTGTAGGCGCTGTAATTTTGATCTTCCAAGATGCTTTTAATGGATTGTGTCGAAATACAGACGTTTAGTTACTTTTAGCATAGAAAAAAGATAGTCTTCGAAAGGCCCGATATGACGTGAGTTCTAAATAAATCGTAATTTAGAATGCTTTCAGCTGTTTCACACCTTTAAATTTCCCATTTATAATAAATTCTTTATGCCAAGCATTTCCATCTTAAAAGTAATCTCTATACTAAATTTCAAGTTTCTAACACTAACAGTTTCAACTAAATCATAATTTAGAACACTTTTAGAAAGTTTTCAGCTCATTTCATCCTTTTAAAATTTTAAATGTTTTTAAAAATGTTCTAAGGAAGCATTTACTACATAAAAGTAATCATCATGCCAAATTCCAGGTTTTCATACCAATTGTGTCACATGAATCGCAATTTTAGAATGCTTCTTACTCTTGCATTCTTTTAAATTTCGAATTGAAAAAATAAATTCTGGGGAGCATTTACGTCTTTTAAGTAACATCCATATAAAATTTCAAGACTCTAGCCCTAAAAGTTCTAAATGACTTGTTACATTTGGCAAAAAGCAAGGTAAGTAAGTCTATTGAAAATTTTGTTAAAATTGCTTCATTATTATTAAAGTTAGGAATAATAATTCGTGATTGCTGTACTGTGCTCTTCCATCTTTAAGTTTTCCCCTCATCATTTTTAAACACTTTATAAATCTAACCTAAGTTTTGTGTTATTTCATTGATGCATTTTATAGTTTGTAACTCTAATATTGTAAACGCTGTTTTAATGAATCATAACGAATGTAATTGCGGAGAAAAGCATTATGATTTCATTCATTTAAAAGACTGATTTCATTAACCGATGATTCATATAACCGGCGACCATCTTTATTATAAACTCAAAACCCCCCCTAGAACCGAATTCTGGCTGCGCCACTGTTCATGTGTGATCCCCTTGTTGTTCTTTAAATCTTTTGTTTTCTATTTTGTTACAGAATTCATTGCAATTTATTACAAATGTACCTACTTTATGTATACTTTACAATAGTTTCATGATTGTAGAGACGTGACTTCGTAAAATCGAGAATTCTAATTCATGATAAAATATATATATATCAAAATATCGAATATTTCTAAAATTTAGTAATGCGTTCACTGATGCACTTGTGCGAGCTCAACTGTATTGTACTATTGGTTTACATACTTGAAGCATTTTTCCTACTTCAAAATCTTGATCCGATGCTGGTTCCCATTCATTCCATTCATAACCATTTATATCAATTAGCATGATATCTGTATTTTTTATTATTATGTTAATATTATAAATCAAAAAAGCACTATAAATATTTTACGATTTATAATACGCACTCTTGTCTACTGGAATTACGACCTGTTTTCAAAATAACCTTAAGCCACTGACTTTTTAGATACTGAGAGTTTCGATAAATCCAAACGTTTGCTAATTTGTTGATGTTATCAATCACCGCAGTGCCGTTTTAAGATCACATTAAAAAGGGCATTGACAACGCATTGATGAATTTCTCCAAGAATATGTTTGAATGATAATATGAAGAATTCGAATAGATCTGAGGAAATACCTTCGAAGACCTGACATTTAAGACTCGCCTGCATTATATTTGCAAATGACGAGCTACTATTATGAAACCGGATTGCCTACATATCAATATGTTATTCTAAGTTCAGTTTAACATAAACTGGGAGTCGCCTTGCTCTATTTGATAGATTACAACAATGTCAAAACCCATATTTTTTCCCTCTCCTTCGAGTTCCAAGAGTAAGACACCCGTTCAGAACGTCAACGACAGAAATAGATTTGTGTTCGGTGTTGAAATTTGGGCGTTCTAAGGCGTTATTGCGACAATTTATATTCTTTAATAGATAACTTTATCTGACAGAACTTACTACGCTCTTCAAACACGCTGTATATCTTAATGTTTTTATTTTCGTTTCGTTGATAAATTAGTTTTGTTTGGAGAGAAAAAATGCTCTTGTTTATGACATCCGCAAGAATCCAAAATAGAAGATGTTTTCTATCTTTTTGAATTTATATTTAAGAGGACAATTTTTCAAAGGATTTTAAGTGTTATTCTATTTAAACATTACTTCAAATTTCAAAAGACACATAATTTGCTAAGTAAACATTTTCGTTTGAAAATATTTTCTTTTTAATTTTTCATGCATTCCCCAATTATGGGAATTTGACGAATAAACGAAGATGACAGATTTTGATTACTATCCATGATAATTTTCCAATAGCTTAATAAAGTCAGCGGTATTCAAAAATTAGAAGTTTTTCAAATCAGCCATTTAAAAATAACTTGTTTTAAAAGTGGAGCTGATTTTATTAGCCATTTTTGGCCATATTGACAAAACATACACGTAGCATTAGGGAAAGGGAGGGTGTCGAACTTCTACCACTTTTTAAAAGCAATGGTTGCTTTATCTAAAGCCGCAGGAATTCTGTCCTAAATAATGCAAAACATTTTATTTGGAAAAAGTGGTGGAAGTTAGCATGTGCCCTTCCTGATGTTACACCTATGTTGACAAAGGTGGATCTCCTACAGGAAGAACCTGAAGAAGAGTACTCGAATTCCTATCTTATTGCAAGTGGAAAACTTTGAAATGATTGGAAAAAGTAATCACTCTAGATCAGTGAAGTATCGAAACCTGAAACACAGTTCCAAGATTATCATGTATATTACCAGCATATTAACCGCTTGATTCAGATGAATTTTTTATTTGTAAGGAAATACCAAATAGTCAAAGTGTAGCTCATAGTTTAATCGAGTATATGGAAATGTTCTAATGACAAGGCTCCTACTCTGTTCGTTTTTGGAACACCACTTTTTTCAAAGAAAAATTTCTTTTTAGATTTCTCTTGAAACATTTGTAGAAACTTATATCACAGTTGTTACAAGTGTTATAGAAACTTGCCACGAAATTTTTTCCACGAACTAGTAAGAGATCTGTAATGGCAACTGAACATAAAACACTTACATTAAAGAAAAAACAATGTATCCATATACAATTCATATAAAAGGTTTAAGCATATTTCCTTTAATTAGCATAAACTTGGTTTTAATGCGTATCACAATGACCGTAAAAGCCAAACTTGTAATTTTAGTAAATGTAAAAATAATTATTGTAAGAATATTTTTTTAATCCTACAAAAGTTTAAATTTGTGAAATTTGTGAAAGAAAAATTTATTTATATACTTAGGAATTTGAAACTTCTAGTATACAATGTTTTTCTTGCAATTTTTACTGAAACTGAAACTAATCACGCTATCTACTGCTTAAACATTCATCATTCATCAGTCGCTAAAATGAATCGTTAATCTATTTTTAAAATGAGTGCCGAAGCACTGAAACGTCAGTTGCGGTGATAAATCTCTTTATAAATTTGTTTAAGAACTCTTGTTTTGATTGTTAAGAAAAATCTTTCTGTAAAGTTAGAAAATCTACATTAATAAAAGAAAGTTTCGCTCTGTGTGTATGTGTGTGTCTGTCTATTGACGATGGCTAACAAAATCTATGACACGTAAAAGTCTGAAAAATTGGATGAGAATAGCGCAAGGAAAGGCCTTGGTGCTCCTGAGGCTCAGATCTTTAATTTTTGATAATTAGCCGAGATATTAATTAAAAACTGATCCATAAAGCTATCTTTTAAAAAAAATTGGCAGACGTGCGTGTACATGCCCAGAACTAGATTTTCGACCGCAAAGGAAGAAAGAACCAAATGATGGCGTTTTTTTTTGGCCTTTCGTTTTAACGTCCATTGGCCAAACCCTTCGGAATACGGAAAAACGGAAGACATATTCTTAAATTTCGTACTTTTACAACTTAAACGCCGCAATCAGTTGGGAAAACTATCGTCAACCATTTGAAAAATATAAATATAAAGCTAGAATTGAATAATAAAATATAAAGCTAGAATTAAATATTAAAACATAAAGCTAGAATTAAATATTAGAACATAAAGCTAGAATTATAAGAGGGTGGTACACTATACCTCATACTCTGAAAACTCCAACCAGTTATTTATCCAATCGAACACATTTGGAAAAAACTAAAATGAAAGCTTTGAAAATGCCTAATATCGAATAAAAATAACATAAAATATAATTTAGTCTAAGAATGGAGAAGGGGTGACAAAGAATTACACTTGAATTTTATAAATTCAATGCCAAAATGTCTTCAAGCCCTTATATTATTGCACTAAATATTAAAAATTACTTATTTGTATAAATATTAAAATTAATATATCGTGTATGAATTCCATTGAATTGTTTTCAATGTACGAAAAGATCGATTTATATTTTCTTAAATGTAAATGTTTATTGTGTTACATACATGTTGCATAGCTGCCAATTTCCAGTCAAATTAACATGTCTTGTACCAGAAAATATATTTGTTAAGTTGTATCATGTTTCAATGAGGTTGTAATTTCGTTTTATTAATTAAGTAAAATTACTGGTCCAAAATTTGTTTATTTGACAGTTTATTGCAAAAATCGGCAGTTATCAGCTATGATATTCAAACATTTTTCAATAATGATTCAATTCATTTAATTATGAATTAGAAATACTTAAATTAAAATTACTTAATAGAATTAAAATTGTTTGCAAATAATGCAAATGTATAAATACTTTTATCCGTCAATGCATTGTGTCATTAACCTTCTCAAGCATGAATTATTTTTAAGCGGATGAAAAAAAATTTTTTTCACTTAACATAAATTTAAAATAGATTATTAAAAAAATAATGTTGAATTTTTAAAATCGCACATTTATTACAAAATTATAAAACGATTCTGATAAAAACATGGATGCCAACATTTCGGTATTCTTCCGGAGTCTGACCTAAGACAAACATGTTTCAATGAGGTTGTAATTTCGTTTTATTTATTAAGTAAAATTTCTGGTCCAATATTTGTTTATGTGACTAGAAAAAAATCGGCAGTTATCAGCTATGATATTCAAACATTTTTTAATAATGATTCAATTCATTTAATTATGAATTAGAAATACTTAAATTAAAACTACTTAATAGAATAAAAATTGTTTGCAAATAATGCAAATGTATAAATACTTTTATCCGTCAATGCATTGTGTCATTAACCTTCTCAAGCATGAATTATTTTTAAGCGGATGAAAAAAAAAATATTTTTCACTTACCATAAATTTAAAATGGATTATTAAAAAAATAATGTTGAATTTTTAAAATCTCACATTTATTACAAAATTATAAAACGATTCTGATAAAAACATGGATGCCAACATTTCGGTATTCTTCCGGAGTCTGACCTAAGCCAAACATGTTTTGAACCAGAAATGTATTTAAGGAATTGATTCTTGTTTCTATGTGGTACTAAATAGAATTTATTTTTTAATTTCTGGTTTAAAAAATTTCTTGTTCAAAACATGTTTAAATTAAGACAGACTCCGAAAGGATAATAAAATGTTGGCATATATGTACAAAAATTACAAGCATTAAAAATTTACCATTAAGGGTTATTAAATATTTTTTGTGATGATGTAAACTTTGGACATCTTAGAAAAAAAAAATATATACATACTTTTCGTCATGTTTTTGTTTAGATCATGGGTGTGAATCTTGCGGCACGCGGGCACTAAAGCCACTAGTAATTTCGTATAGTATAATTATCCTTGTTCAATGACAGAAATTCGGCTATTAAATAAGACTTTTTTTCTACTTTAAAATAGTGGTGGCAATTGAAATGGTAACTAAAAATGTTGAACGCCCTGGTTAGATCCAAGAGCTGAAATACACAAAACAGAAAAATAATTCTCAACGGCGAACTTCTCAACTGTATATCCGAATAGGAAATATTTTTAATATATATTCTTGTATTTCACTTCCAGTATTTGATTTTATATGAAGTTTATATGTGATAAAAGAATAAAAATATTACAGTTTAAGTCAAAATGATTAACCTGGTTACAAATGACAACTTCGTTTTAAACAATGACGGGTAGAAACACTTTAAGTACGTCATAGAAAGAATCTCAAAGTTTTTGCATACTTCATAACTGTTCCATTTGGCTCCTTTAAATCATACACAAAACATCCATGAAACCGCCCAATCAATTAATCAATTCGTTTTGCGCCAGATATTATGAATAATGTTTGTATAGGCACTCATGTTAGAGCATTTTCTAAATGGACTTGCAGTTGGATCACTTTTATAGGCAAAGGAGGAATATCTCTTTAAGCAGGAGTCATGTACATTGCATTCATAAAATGTCTGGTAAAAAATGGACTATCACATTAATACGAGTTGTAATTTTCCAACTGGACGAAAAATGTCTTGGCCAGGATTCGAACCTGGGATCTCTTGGCTGAAGCTGCCACGATCTACCAACTGAGCTATCCCGGTCGAATCTGGAGGGCATAATTCATCCAGTTAACCTTATTGATCATAGCATCTGGTCTGATATTTTAATCAGCTCAACAGAATAGATCGCAGGTAATGGAACTCCAGTAAACGCTGGATACGTGTGATTACACTAGATTAATTTTAAGACAATTATTCAAATTAGTAAAAAAATCATACTCGTATGATTTCTTTACCAATTTGAATAATTGTGTTAAAATTAATCTAGTGTTATCACATTAATATTTTCTGTGTGACTAAAAAACACAACATAAAACAGCTATTAAGTGCGCAAACGAAACGTGGTCTTTTTTCTGTAATAAACGTAAGGCGTTACTTCCAATTATTTTTTACAATTAATTTATTGTCATTTGCAATCAGGGCAATCATTTTGACTTACCCTGTATATGCACAGTTTTCTGAAGGTTGTTTTTCAATACAACCTCATATTAAATTGCCACGCTTGAGAGGATTAAGAAAATACGCAAATGTATTTATATACTTTTTGCATAAATAAATTCGCAAAAATGAATCTGCCTATTTTAATTTTGTCTAAATGAATTTTTGTCATCATCGTCAACTTCAATTTAACTTTTCGAAATTTGATTTATGTTCAGTATATCTTCATCCGACCCGTCTATTTCATCCTCGATATCAATTTTCTAGTCACTCGATGAATCATTTGGTGTTCTGGGGAATTTTCATTGGCTAAAATTTGTTGTCGGATAACTTCTGCTTTTCTTATTTGTGATTATGCTTCTCTCATTTCTATGGGGTTTTTTCTATTAAATTTTTTTTTAAGTACAATAATTGAGGGGGTCGGGGCAAGAGAGTGCCAAGCCACATTTTTGAACTTCCGAGATATTTCAATTTGAAAATTTGATCAAATACTCAAATCAAGATATATAACCTAAAGTTTTTTTGCCAATGTCTTAGTAACATTTTAGATATTCTGAGTAACAATATTGCATTACTTTAATGATATTACTATTACGTTTTTGTAAATTAGCTATCTTCATTGGGGGCATAAACATCTGGGACAAAAAACGAAACCTGTCACATATGCTGCCACCAAGTGACATCAGAAACAAATTATATGTTGGATATTATAATTTACAATATTAAGCAACAGATTACAGTGTTAGATTTATTTCACCAAAAATGTGGCTTGACACTTTCTTGCTCCGACCCCCTCAATTAATTTAATATGATATGATTACTAACAACAAATAACAAAAATATTTCAAAATTCACATTAACAAAATTACGAACATTTACATTAACTTCACACTGGTTTTAGATAAATCCCAATGTATATAATAATGCAAATTTTACAGAATTAAATGCATGATTTAGGTTTTAAAGGTTTTAAAATTTCTCTCCACAATCCCTTCTCCTATAATGTAGTTTAAGTAAATACGCTCGCCTCAAAACCATAAAAAAGCAGATTTGTAAAATTTTTCTGGTGTGTGAAATACCCCAGTGTGCGGTCACATGATTAAAAACTTACATTCGGTCATACTAAATAGTAATACTAATACTGAAGAGTAAATAAATATCTTACCGCTGTTAGTTGTTAACAAGCTCATTGATCTTATCCTTCTATGTAAAAAACCTTGTTGTTTTTTCAGTTATCATGTTGCACTTAGCTATGTTCATGGTTGTCGCCATAAAAAATATGCCCTTTTGATTTTAGATAAACAGTTCGGAGTTAAAAATGAGCATCAATGCTATGTGTTATTATAATTGTGGACAAAATGAAGACATGTTTTTTGTGAAGTTAACTGTCGAATTAAATGTTCTTTGGATCGATATGTTAGATTTCTGTCATCCATATTTTTTTATTTAAAAGGAAAAAAAAATAAAATTTACCTATATGCTAACATATACAATAGAGGTTTTGTTATGTTTACTTTTTTAGATAATCGAGATTCACAAAAAAATATATATCATTTCCTTGTAGAAGATATTTACTATAATTTAGGACATGAGTGGAAAAAGATGGTGTGCAAAAAAAAAAAAAAAAAAAAAAAAATCAGAAAATGTAGGTGATTTATTTTATTTATTTTTTTATTTTTAGCAGCATATATTTAACATGGTACTAAACTCTCTATGAATACTTTTTAACCTTAAGGAGAGGATTTTCTTTTTTTGCCTAAAATTCACATGATTTTTACGATTTCCTTTTCGGCTACAAAGAAAAGACATATCGCATTCGGCCGTTTGCATTATATTTATTGACAACTTAATTATTCACAACTTATTTATTGACACTTAAATACTTAAATTTCTGTGTGTAAAAAAAAAATAGTAATAAGCGTCGTGCGACAGGGAATAATTACAGGTGCCCGCCATGAATTTCCAATCGGTCGACCATTTTTCTTCGGTCACAAGCATCTAAAGCAAATTTGATCGCCAAATTATGAAAAGCATTAAAGTCTCGGGAATGTGTATCAACGTTTAGTTTAAAAACAACTGTTGGTTTTAACAAAAATGCGATAAATTGAACAAAAAAGTTTATTTTTCGCCTTTTTTTACCATTTGAGAGCTTGAAAAAAAAAATTATCTATTAAACTTATACTTTTCGGTGGGCATAATTTGCAGCAAAAACGATTACCTTTCTTTCGAAAGAAAATGAAGGAAATCTGTCAAATTGTTTTCAAGAAAAATAGTCGCCCAATTTAAAAAGCGTAGTTTCGAGAAAAATGGTTTCACTGCGGTTTCAACATGGTTTCAATTTTTTTTTTTTCCGCTTGGTTTTCGACATGGTTTCGACACGCATTTTCGACATGGTTTCGAGATTGTTTTTTCGACATGGTTTCGAGAGGAAATAAACTTCGAGCGTAAAGCTGCGCGTAGTAAGCCTTTTTCTGATTGCTGCGGTGATATATTCATTCATGGAGAAAACAAGTTTGTAAGGAGGTAGAATATTACGAAACCGCTTTAAGACAACAATCAACACATTTGAATACACAAAAAAAATACCGAAAGAAGTAGAATTGTCCCTTACTTTGAAACATTAGTATATTTATTGAATCATGTACACACATAACACCTTCATACATCACGAAATAGTGCAAAGATGATTCTCATTTCTTCCCGAATAATTCAAATCTTAGTATTTTAGCTGTACCATATGATACATTATCTCATAACACCTTCATTCATAAAATAAAATTATTTTTCAGAAAATTTGACAAAACACTTTCTTCGATTCGTGTCTTGAATTATTAATTTTATGTTTAGCAGATTTTCCCACGTAAACGTAAAAAAATCAGTTCTTAACTTTATTTCGATATTTTAATTTTCTTTTATCCGTTCTTGTTTGTTTTGGCAAACAGCACTTTGTATTTTGCTTCAGAAGCATCTAAATATAAACTACGTTTCAACTGACTCTTGAAACAACAACTTGCTTGTTTATTCTTCCTTTATGTTTTTTTATGTTTTTTATTTACAGTTTATTTAAAATGATTTAACGACTTTCACTGTTTTTATCCTTCGTTGAACTAAATATTTTAAGATTGATTAAAAATCATGACACATTCCTTTCTTTTATCGATAAAATCCATTCAAATAATGCTTTCTTTGTTCAATATCAAATACAAATATTTGAGATAGGTGGTCCTGTTTATAAAATTTATTCATATCTTATAATTTGTTGATGAACTAAATAGACGATGAAAGGAGAGAATTTCATTCAGATAAAATTGCGTTGCGCAACAGAATTTTATCAGAACATTTGCTGAAAACAGTGTTGAAGCATATTTTTTTATTTTATTTAACAACTTTAAGTTTAAGGTCGCAGGTACAGTTGCGAAATAAAAAAAAACGAAAAACAGCCAAAATTTATTTTCCGTTTTCTCGACAACCACTGAATATATTTCAATATGATTTTTCTGATTTGGCTATTTTAATTAATTACATTTCACTCGTTTTCTTTTCATTGAAAAGAAGTCGTTGATTAGTAACGTTTTTAAAGAAAAAAAAAAAGAAACTAGATATATTTGTGTCTCCAAAAGAGTGTAAATATTGTTTTTTTTTTTTAAATTTTTTATCAAGCTGTCAAATTATAGATTAGTTATTGTCAAAAGCATTTTGAAAATCATATTGAAATCGCTTCAGTAATTCTTGGGGAAAAAGAACAACAAACAAGAAAGCGACATAAAACTATTTTATTAGAAATTATAGAACAAAAATATACAAAAACTTTAGCGCAGAAAATGTATATTTCTGGAAGAGTCACCCACTTCGGTAATTTTTTTACTAAAATGTCATATATTTGCCTGGACATATATCTCAATATGCCTGCAAATATCTCATGCATCTTTATTTTTTTATTTATTGCTACCTTCTATGCTCTACAACGCCACTTTAAGCTTGCAATGCACGATTTTTAAATTTCATGCAAAAAGAAATATATATATATATATATATATATATATATATGTGTGTGTGTGTGTGTGTGTGTGTGTGATCTTATATGATCTAGATCGTAGGAAAAATAATAAAAAATAAATAATTTTTACTAGAAAAAGTTTTTTTATTGCATCACATTTATATTTTTATACCGCTTCTCATTGAATTATCATAAATATTTGTCAATCTCTATAGCACACGGTTTTCCGGCATATAACTTTTCTTTTCTTTTACATTTGAAATTCCTCACAAATGGTTTTATTAAAATTTCTATTATCGTAAGTAAGCACAGCACATTTTTTTGAACAAATTAACCAGTGGTTGTAACCCACGATACACGTTAGCTATCTCTGCCTTTCTATTTTTCAGTACTGTGAACGACAGTGTTGATTGTTCCACATATGGCACTGTGTGGAACAATAAATACAATGCAATTAACAACACAATGAACACCACGGTACTTAAAAAATTAATTTGTTTTCTATGAATCGTGATTACCAATACGTTATAGGTTATGGTAGGTCATATGAGTACCAATTCTCCGCCATAGAAATTGATTCTAAAAATGACTCCAGAAGTCAAAAACAATTCCGGCTCTATAAAACATCCGTAAAAAACTGTTTTCATTTCTAAAATTTAACAATTGTATATTATTTGACTGGTGCTTTTGTCATTTTTAATGGATTTGTTTATGGTACTCATGATTCAGCTCTTATAATCTATGTGCTTCTCTATCACGAAAGATAACTATTTAAGCTTGAAAAAATTATCTGCAGGAAAAAATCGGTTACATTTGATGTCACATTTATTAAAAGGTTTATAATAAAAAAAGATAGTGATACAAAAAGTGTTGTTTTTATAATAAAATTCTTCGGATCTATGCACATTTCATTTATTAGATTCTGTATATTTAGCGGTATAAATTCATGTTCGTTTATACATATCTCGTGTCTACTTTTGCATAACCACCTAGAATTGTTTAGCAAAAGTTTCCAGGAGAAACTTTGGTACTTTTGGGTTATAGTGGCCCGACAATGAATCTCTAAGTGACAGAGATATATTGCCAAATTATGTGTAAACGAGTCAAATATTTGCTGTTCTTAAAATGCAGCTCATGTTTATGCTATCATCATATAAATTTTTCTTTGATGTTCCAGAACATATTTCACATATTTGTTTATGGTATATTTGTTTTCTCTTTGAATGTTGCATTGTTTTTTCTTCAATTGCTTGCATTTATTTTTATAAATATAAAAACAATCTTTGATTTACCGAGTATTGAGATGGATGCAATCGATTTTTTTTCCATAATCGAGGGTTTTTACCCAACAAACAACTATGCAAAAATGGCCATGATATGAAACTGTATGTTACCAATAATAAAGCTGTATGGAGATGCAACGTAAAAGATTGTGAAAAAAGGCCTCCGTGTTGGAAACTTGTTTATCTGTTCATTCGAGAATATCCATCATAACTGCTTTAAAGTTTATGTTACTGTTGGACAGAGGAATTAATATCTATAAAATGGTGTAAAAAATAGCTACATATGAGTGAAAATGCAACAGTTGATTGGAATAGTTACGTGAGAGAAATGTGTTCCCTACAGATAATATGACGATTTAATGGAAGAATTGGTAGTGCTAATCAAATTGTCGAGATCGATGAAAGTTTGTTTAGACGTAGGAAAAACAACAGCAGCAGGATACTTCCACAACAGTGGATTTTTGGAGGGATATGCTGGGAAAATGGCGAATGCTTTCTCGTGCAAATCCCAAATGGAAATGCTAATACGCTGTTGCAAAAAAAATGTGAACATGTAGAAGATACTAAGTAACACTCTACACTGTTCGCTCGAAAAGTGCAATTCAGAGGAACTTCAAAAAGCAGGTTACAATCACTTCACTGTGAACCATTAGAACAATTTTGTTGATCCAACAACGGATGTTTATACACAACAAGGTTGAAAGAATGTGGGATTCTGCTAAATGGCGCAATAAAAACCAACGAGGCACAGCTCGCCTTCCCATCGAATCATATCTTACAGAATCTATGTGGAGAAAATATCTAGGAAAAAAAATGTTTTCGATCAATTATTAAAGGCAATTTCGGAAATATGGCCTACAATCTAAGACGTAACATTAAAAAGGTACTTTTCTTGTGAAACATTGCAAGACATTGTTATGAATTAATTAAAAAACGTTGTAATACATTCTTATTAACATAAAATATTATATTATTTAATGCAATGGTATTTATTTTTATATCTCTATTATACGTGCGTGCTCCGTTCGTGTTTCCCGAGCCTGGCTTACGACCTCGGCGAAATTGACTGCAACTTGGTGTAATCGTAACTATGGGGGCCGCTATAACTCAAAAGCACCAAAACTTTTACCGAAAGTTTTTTTCGTCCGCAAAACACAGTTCTTAACGTTAGAAAATTCCATTTCATTAAAAACTTATTCCACAAAAGCAACATTTTCATTATAAAACAGAAGTAAACCTTTCTGCAATTCCAGGTGAGAAGAAAAATCTTTTCAAAATCTTCCTTGTATGAATTTCATTTAAGTCCCATTCAATTGCTTTAATTCCGGTTGAAAAGCGTACAGATCTGAGAAAATTGATGTTCTCTGTGATTACCTAGCACTTTGTATCAAATAAACTGTGTGAAAGTAATGGTATCCATCGTTACGAACTTGAAACGAACGTGTCAAAAGCTCTGTCTCGACTTACTTAATTCGTGAACACACTTTTTCCCAATGAAAAATGGCTGAATTTGGAACGTGCAATGACCTTAAAGGTCAACAGTTGCTGTTGCACTACATCTTTGTACAGAAGCCCTTTGTATTGAGATCAGAAAGTCTTACTAAATTTCTGTCATATCCGTGGTGTTAAGAAATAGCTTGTGCACTCACAACATCTCTCTTCATTCCTGTATGACACTGCTAGTTCAGGTGTACAAAAAAGTTTGAATCAGTTTCATTTAAACGCTAAAGTAACTTTTGGATTTTGAAAATTATCAGTCCATTTAAAGCATCTGCAATTCAGAACATGTATTAAGCATGAGCAATAGAATTTATTTTTTATTTCAAAGAAAATATCTAATGCGTATGAAGAAATTTTATTTTATTATAAACATGTCTCTGTGAATATTCAAGATATAACATATAGCTTCCAACTTTTACGTTTTTTTTGCTACCAGTAAAATTTAATAGAAATTTTTGCCTTATTTAATTTCAGATTTAATCTATTAAATAAGTAAAAATTTACTATTAAATTTTAGTGATAAGAATAAAAGCGTAAAAGTTGGCAGTTATGATAACTAACAAATGAATCTAGACCAAAGTGGTTGCACACAAGCAGCAAATAAAGAGCTTGAAAGCTATGCAATAAAGAGTTTCACATTTCTTTTTATTGTGGAATTTGATATATTTTACTGTAACTCTATCTTTCTTGCACTTAATGGATTTGGATAAAAATGTTGGCTTACAGAGAAAAGTATTATTAAAAGTTTTAAAATCAATTTAACGATCTTTTTATCAGTCTTTATTTTTTAATCTTCTTCATTCTTTTACAGCATTTACATATTTTGAAATACTATATTTAATAGTGTTATAAAAAGTATCGAATTTCAAAACTAAAAGTAATTAGACTTAATTTTCATTTTTTGGGTGAATGCTTTCTAAATCCCGTGATAACACTAAGCGATTTAATTAAACTTTTCTTTACTTTGACAATAATTCAATTAATCGTTTATCCTATTTAAATTGATTGTTACAATAAATTGTTTTTATTTTTAAATTAAATTAAAATGAGGATTTTGTGAAATCATATAATTTCATATGTTAAATTAAAACATTAATATTGTATTAAAACGTGTACATAAGACAGAGATATAGTCAATATTTGTTTCTTTATTTGTAGAAAATATTATTGTTTTCCTACATTTTTGTTGTTCTTGTTGTTTTAGCTATCTGTGTATACGTGAGTGTGCATATATGCTTTGCTGTTTAGGAAATTAATGTACACTATGTGGATCACCGAAGCTAAACAATCATTAATGGGAATTAGAACAAATGCATTAGAACAAATGCATAGATGTTATTTTCTCATGATGCAAAAACGCTTATTAAATATTTTATTGCCATTTTCCTGACAATTTATGTCTCCCATATGATTTTAAGGATAAATTATTTTAATACTTGTTTTCATATAAACAGCAATATTTAGAATTTATATTACTTTTCTTATCGTTTACAGTAAAGTAATGTTTTTTTAGTTTTGAATATTTGGGATCAAGAATTGATGTAATTTTGTATATTTCTTTTGTACTCTACTGTTGTCAAAAAGGGTAACAATAACAAATTATTGTTATATAGAATTTCATACACAAATATTTTGGTCAATTTTATAACAAGGAGTTAAAATATTTACAGTATTATGTTTTACAAAGCAATTCCTGGATTTTTAGAACATTTAATATTATATAATAACATTAATTTAAGAAACACATTTACTCAAAGATTCCCAGATACGAAAGAATAGCGTTGTTAGCTGTGAAAAGAATCCATGTATTAACTCTAATGCATTTGATTTAAAAAATATTCAATTATAAGTCATTTGCTGCTCACAAACAAAAAGAAAATCTCAACAGGTCATTTTTATCTTCACAATTTTATCTTTAAATAGGAATCATGTTGCTTTGTTGTGAAAAGAATATTCCTTTTCGCCAGAGTGTGCAAAGATAAATTAACACGAATGAGTGGCGAAATTTGTATACTCAAATTAGAAACTATACTATCTTTTGTTACGCAAAAATTTAACAAATCTAAAAAACAAAAAGAAAATGGAAATGTTTTGTATACGATGAATGCATTCCAAGACTTTTTTCACAAACCTATATTAAAATCAATTATTCTGTTTATTCGCCATCTAATGCTTCAATAAATTAGAGTAAAATTCTATAGAGTTTCTTTCTTTCTTCTGCTTTGACTTAGACTCTCATTTTATTTTTGTCTAGAAAATGTATTTCTTCATCGGAGAATAACTGGTATAATACGAGCTGTATATATAACATTTTCAAGTGAGGAAAATGTGTTCGGGCCGGGAGTCGAACCCCGGTCGTGGCTTGAATTGCCAATGTTTTATTACCAGAGCTATCTGGAAAAAATTCCAGCAATTCACCCAGACAACTGTTGTGGCAATAACATCTAGTTTGTTACCTGAAACATCTCAATCGAATTACCCGCATGTAAAGAAACTCCAATAAACTTTTTATACTTAATTACCCTTTATTATTTTAACACAATCATAGTTATTGTTAAGGACATTATACCAAAAGGTTGTCTGAGTGAATGATGTCGGAGGGGATGTCGTCAATGTAGATTAGGTCGTAGAGCATTGACAATTTGAGCAATAAAACAACCTTTTCACTGAGTTGGCAAAATTAACACTCATATGATTTATTTTCCAATTAGTATGATTGTGTTAAAATAATAAATGATAACTACAATGCATTAAACAAGTTATCTGAAAAAAAGCTCTTTTATGTTAACACTGTAAAGAGTCGCTAAGACAAAATAAAATAAATCAATGGTAGAAAAGTAGAAAACATTGTAAATTAGTGCACTTAAGACGAAAATTAAGTTCTTTATTTTCCATGAAAAGTAAAAACATTAAAATGGGTATTTCAAAATTGTTTGATAAATTATTGGACAAATTATAAAAAAAAAAAAAAAAACCTCACACTAATGACGTCGTATCTCAGATTTTTTTTATAATTAATTGATTTATTCATATCTTTTAGGTATTCCGAAGTCATTTAACAACATATCTATTTTAGATACTTTCAAGTCAATAGATGACTGATACTTTTTTTATTTTGTAAATAGTACGAGTAACATATCAATAAATATTTTCTATCGGATTGTGATCGGAATGACGTGAAGGCAATTTAATAAGATTTATATTTTTGGAATTTATCTAAGGTAAAATAATGTCAGATAAAAGACAAGATCCATTATCTTGTTGCAAAATCCAATTATTCGAGAGCAGTTCAGATATATATGATCGAACATACTCTTGTGACAAAGTCATCCAAAGCACTGTAGATAAGCGTTTATTTGAAACCATTTCTAATTAAGTTAATAATTAATACATATAGAATTGCACTGATTCATATTACAACGACAACTGGAAACAGCAGTAGCCATCCAATAAAACGTCTTATTAATTATTTTGTGTGATGTGATAAACTGGAAACCAATTTGAAATGATTCATGAAACCGGATAGATTTTAATTTTCAAGATTACTTCACAGTGGTTATAGTGTTTCACACATACCTTGCAGCATTGTGAGGCCTCTGCATAACGTCTAATTTTTGTAGATATATGTAAATATTAGTAGGAAAATCAGGTCGTTTTTATATAGATAATTTTTAACCTTATATTCATTTTGGAATACGAATAAAAATAATAATAAATAAAAAATATAAAATTTTAGTATTCGTGTAATCAAAATTACCATGCTTCTATTACTCTAAAAACTGTATAAAATAGTTCTACATTTATTGCAACTTTAAATATGGCTACACTACTAATAGTGCACTTTTGTTTCAAACAGTAAATTTTAACGAAGTTTAAGCAGGTTCAAAATCAAATAATAAGCCCCCCATCATGCACAAGACGTTATATAAGTTAAAGACATTAAAAAGAAAATCGAAATAAATTTTCTTTTATATACATTGATAATGATACATAAATCGGATTTAAGCGTCAGCTAAAAAAGTTATTGCTTATGGATTTCGTTTGGAAATGCCTCACAAATATGGCTAATAGTTTTTTATAATAATATATATATAATAATATATATATAATAATTAATAATAATATTTTAATATGGCTAAAATTTACTGTTTGAAACAAAAGTGCACTATTAGTAGTGTAGCCATATTTAAAGTTGCAATAAATGTAGAACTATTTTATACAGTTTTTAGAGTAATAGAAGCATGGTAATTTTGATTACACGAATACTAAAATTTTATATTTTTTATTTATTATTATTTTTATTCGTATTTAATTTCCTTCTATTTATTTATTTCTCAATTCAATAGTTGCGTTAGTTTGATACTTAAATCCAAATTATGCATTCAGACGTACTCCAATAAGGGCCTTTAAGAATTTGCTATGACAAACTCTCATTTAACCTAAGTATTGTCTCGTCTACATATTCTTTAAATGCAAAGACAACATACATAGAAAAGTCACATAATTAACTGAAAACAGTACACAATTATTTTACTAGACGATATACTACTTACATTTCGACTGTTTTTATTTTTGTTCAGTTTAGAAAGACATAATGCATAGCTAAAGTACTGAAGTTTTAAAACAAAAAATTCCATCAACCATATACGGAACACCTGTGATTCTTTACTTTACGCTGTTATTTATACTCTAAGATGATGTGGTTAATCAAATATAAAGTAAGTGGATGGTAGCTAGTCAACTTTAAAAGGCAACTAACAAGTTTTGGCATAGTGTTTCTTCTCGAGATAATGCAACAAATGCGGAAGTTATTAAATGAATCTCTCCTCAAGTGAATAACTACAAATATCTTTTATAATATGCACAAATTTTAGAGTACTAATTTAGCCTTAATGTAAAATAATAATGCTGGTCATTCCAGTCTATCATTGAAATAGCACTACTAAAATTCCATGAACATGGAAGCATTAAAAACATTTAATTTTTTTTTGGTTCAATTTCAAAAGATAATGTTATTTTTCAACAAATGCGGAAGTTATTAAATGAATATCTCATCAAGTGAATAACTACAAATATATTTTATAATATGCACAAATTCCAGAGTACGAATTTAGTCTCAATGTAAAATAATAATGCTGGTCATTCCAGTCTATCATTGAATTGGCGCTACTAAAATTCCATTAACATTCCATTACAGCATTAAAAACATTTTTTTTGTTGTTGTTTGTTCAATTTCAAAAGATAATTTAATTTTTCGCATTTGATGAAAAAGTTAAATAAAAAGGTAATCGATTTTGAAAGGTAATAGATTCCAGTTAATTTCCTTCTATTTATTTATTTCTCAATTCAATAGTTGCGTTAGTTTGATACTTAAATCCAAATTGTACTGAAGACTAATTTTCATGTATATATATGCATGTAAACGGGGAGAATGTATGCAAATAAACATAAAATAAAATATTTGTTAATATATTTAATTTTATATAATATTTAATAATATAATAATATATATAATAATTTAATATATTTAATTTTATAAAGTTTTTTTTTACAATAAATAATATAGAATCTAATATCAAGAGGAAAGACTGAGAGGAAATATTTTATAGCCGTTGTCATATGGAGTAAGTGAGTTACGTAACCTTTGAAGATACTCTGACATATTGCCGCATTAACAATTTAGAGGTATATTGCAGCTGTTTGTTTTACAAAGAATATTTTTTATCCTTTTGATATATTTTCCGGTAAGAATGCTTTCATTTTTTATTTACAATAAATTGGTACACTACTTATTTTTATTCTTACTATTCAGTACTTGGTGAAAGTTCAATGTTACCACAGTCACAACTAAAATTAAATATACTCAATATGACTAAATGGCATTTTTAAAATCAATACATGACCAGCAAGGGAGCTAGCACCATTATATTTGATTTATTGGAAAATAAAATAAAATAATTTTGATACCAAATAGCGTTGTCAGATTCAGTAATGCTGAAAGCTGGACGGGAAAATGAGAACAATATGAGGACCGCTTCCGAATCGGGATACATAAATACAGCAGTTTTTTCCCCTGAAAAATTAATCTATATCAGTTTGACGTACATATCTCATAAAAATAGCACGTAGCTATGAAAACCGTTAGCTTCCTGAGGTTAAATTAATGTGAATTAACCCTTTGATTACGAGATCGGTACATATAATTCCTAGCGACTTTTTATTCCATTCGTATCACTTTTTGAAAAACAAATCTCTGCCATACACCTATACTAGGACATTTTCAAGATAAATCTACCACAAAGAAATCTGTTTTTCTAAATTGTGGTACGACTGAATATGGTACAAAGTGTTATTCAAAAAGTTATTCAAAACCTTAATCAAAAAGTTTAAAATATTTAAAGGGCACGTAAGTAGCTATTTAATCATAGTTCCTCTTAGGAGGTGATCAGCAATATCTTTATGCTAATCGGTTGTTCACAAATGATGTTTAAGCAGTATCATACTATAACTATGGTACTCGTACTTCACCAAAAACTTGAATACTTTACTGGAGCACTTGAAAACTTTCTTATTTTTAATGATATTATAATGAATGGAACTGAATAATCCTAAATTAATTTAAAGCAATGCAAATAATAATTATTTTTTTAATGTAAAATAAAATACCTCCCCCCCTATTTTTAATCCTTCTAATTCTGAATTGCACTTAACAGCCCAGTTTACAACTTAACCACCTTAATAGACGAGTAACATTTTGAAGTATCTTACATATTATTCAAACAATCATCGCGTTACAACCTTAGATATTTCTCAATACTTTATGTGACCTTGGAGTAGAAATAACGTAAGATCAATGACTATTTTCAAATGAAAACAAATTGTGCTCTAAGTGAACAAGCCGTATAAATTTTGCAGAAAGTTCAATTTTTTGTGGGAACCACAGATGTTCTGTATTCGAATTAGAAAAGAAGAAAATATCTATACGATAAATATTTCCAATAAGTAATATCCTATTATTTATCATAACAATATGTTTCAGTGTTTCGGGGGTTAAGATTGTTATTGCGAGACTAATTAGAACGCAGAAATATGGGTAAGTAGACGGACAGACATCTATTTAATTTTTGAATTTAAGAGAAATTTATACTGGATTACCCCAAAAGAAAAAATATATATATATCAAAGTCAGTGAGTTGAATGTTTGTTGGAATAGAGCAGAAGAATGAAAATGACCATCCTATTTTTAAAAAACTTTTTACCGAATCACCGATTCTTTTTACCGAGAACATATTATAAAGAAAACATATCAAATTGAGTAACCAACATAAAAAAAATCTCCTAGGTAACAGCCTTAACTCAGAAGTATAGTCTTAATCAACACTCATAACACACTGTCAAAAAATTCCACTCAGAAACATAGAGAAATGTAGATTTTATAAATTTAGTTTCCCACTTGAATTTCTTAAATATTGCACTATGTTAAGAACCTCACGTAGAATAACAAACAGCATGCATACGAAAAATTAAATTTTTTTTTTGCAAAATGAAAACAATCAGGCCTTTTGGAGATCTGCGCAATGATTCTTAGGATCATGAAAAACCATAAAAATCGAGACATTCTACGTAAATTTACCCAGCAGTGGTCTGTGTCGGTCTTTTTGCCGCCCACATCAATTATCTTCTCCTAACCCATCTCCCGTTCCAAATATAATAGAGAAATTCCAGGTAGCTGACCTAAGGGCTTCTCCACCACTATAGTCAAGTAAAACGATGTCTGTGTTTTTTTTCCGCTATTTTTTTACAGTTGTTACAAGCAAAATTGAAATGCATGGAAATGTCTGCGAAGCGATCACTAGAGTCAGTTCTTTTTTAAGTTTTCCCAATATTCCAAAGCTCATGAGAAAAATGCATAATTTAAGTAAACTATAAATGTATATCTTCACTGAAATGTTATTATGAATATTAAATGAAAATTGTTTCTTGATTTTCATTTTCTGTATACGGGGACTGGAGGCAAAAAGACCGAACGCAACCAATAGCGCTGTGAAAAAAGACGCGACTACTCTTGGGTTAAGGCACCTTTTAACACTAATACCACAGTGTCTATTACCCTATATGTTGTATATAATCAGTACATCAGATCACCATAATATAAGGTCTTTGCTAACTCTTCATTAGTATAACTGTATATTTTTAAAGTTTGTATAATATAAAATATATATAAAGTTGTATATATTCAAAGTTTGCTAATTTGTTAATAGTTTGATTGACATAAAATAATGCATAAGAGAATAAAACATTTCAGCCATTTCTTGTTCTGAATAATGTTTATGTCGAGATATTGTGCAAATAAAATAATTATTCTTCTGAAAGGAATGCCAGTACCGCAAAAATAAACAATTATGCATTCTCAGATTCTTAGACGCTTTAACTAAAACTTCTGTTTATTAGTATTAAAATTCGACTTAAACATACATGATATTTTCAAGGTAATATTATGAATAATAATTTTGTTCATGTGGCTGCAAATGCCATACAAAAAATATATTAAGCTATAAAAATCATGGGTTTTTTTTAGTTTCACATACTTAAAATTTTTCAGAAAACAATTATTCAGCTTAAAACTACATTACCAATATTACAAAACTAATATCCAAAATTGAACTTTATAGACATGAAAAACATCTATTTTATACATATTAGCTAAAATTAGCATAAACGAGCAGGGACTTATTAGCTCAGGCACAAATTTTCACCACTATTTTTGAATAGTAATTGTCGCCTTATTTAAAAGCAGAAATTTGTCGCAAGTAAGAAGAAAATTACTCTTCAGAAATACAGGTGGAAATTTATTCCTGTCGTAATTAAGCTCTCCAAAGGAGCACACAATTATTTTTCAATAATATTTCTTAAATCTGCGCAAGATATTACAATTGTAATTATTTTCCATCTTAATAAAAATGAAGCATCTGCTTATTCGTGGAGTTTAAAAAAAAATTAAATTAAACAACTTAATCTTTGTTTTCAGATCCCAGTCATGTAAGTGCTAGTATCGAAAAGTTTTTATTTAGAGTAAAATATTATTTAATTTTGAGAAATTTGGCCTATTAAAATGTTTGTTTAATTACCGTTTACAAGAAAATAACGAGTTTATAGATAACCTTTTGAAAAAATACCAAATGAAATAAATCGTGACTGTTGTGGATGCCAAGTGAAGAAACATTGTCTTGGAAAAATATCCAATCCTGTGCTGTTATATATTTTAATGTGTCAATGTGAAATTAAAAATAAAGTACCCCCAAAGCTAGAGCTGACGTTGTAAGCAACTGTTGCATAAGTGACACTGGTGATTCACAGCAGTAAATTTGTCTTTGCTGAGTTTTACAATGTTTTTTTTTTATATGTACACAAGCTTTCTTAATCATAACCAAATAGTTTAATAGTTATAAATATACACTGCTCAAAACAATTAAAGGATATTTGAAGTTTTATATAAAATAAAGATATAAACGAAATTTTTTTTTGCCGAAAATAGAAGAAGAGAATCACAAATGCAAATTTTTCTGGTTTTCAAACTGTGGAGTATGCAAATTTTGAGTTCGACGTCAAAAACGTCGCTTCAGCGGCAGCGAATGAAATTTGACTTTCAACTGGATAAAAGAGAATGAAGACAAGGATGATCGGCATTCAGTGATTGCTTTGTTTCGATGAGTACGATGTCTCAGCGAAGTCATTTGACAGATTCAGAAGCTTGGAGAATTGTTGGTAGGTTAGAAGGGGGCCAAACTCAAGCCGAAGTAGCGCAAGCCATTGGAGTGTCACAAAGTGTCATTTCCAGGATCTGGAACCGTTTTTTGGAGAGTGGATGTGCAGGCCGAAGACCAGGGCAAGATCGTAGACGGGCAACAATGCCCAATGAAGATCGGTGTTTAGCGTTAACAGCTCGGAGACACCGAAACATGAACGCTACTCTTCTCCAACAACACCTTCGCTCGGCTACAGGCACCACGATTTCAACTCAGACTGTCCGAAACCGGCTCCATGCTGTAGGTCTGTATGCTCGCCGACCGATGGTATGTGTTAGATTAACATCAAGGCATCGTCGCGACCGCAGGGAGTGGGCAACCGAGCATGTCAACTGGAGGAGAAATGAATGGAGCAATATTCTGTTTTCTGACGAGTTCCGTTTTTCTGTGCATCCGAATAATAGGCGTATTTTCATCTGGAGGGACCGTGGCAGTAAGAATAATCCGGCGTTCGTGCACGAAAGTGTCAGATTTGGCGGTGGAGGAGTGTTGGTGTATGGTGGCATCTCTATTGACGGGCGCACTGACCTCTACATCATTCGAGATGGAGCTCTGACTGGTCGCCGATATAGGGATGAGATCCTCAGACCTATTGTAGTCCCTTACGCTGCAGCAATCGGAGATAACTTCATTTTAATGGACGATAACTGCAGGCCACATCGTGCAAACCTGGTGGAGGATTTCCTTTTCGAGGAAGGAATCGTTCGAATGGAATGGCCTGCGTGTTCTCCAGACATGAATCCAATCGAGCACGTTTGGGACGCTCTAGGAAGACGAGTTTCTGGCCGCCAACAACCCCCACAAACTCTCCAAGAACTGGAAAGAGCTCTTCTGGAAGAGTGGGGCAGAATACCCCAACTCGTCATTAATAGCCTCATTGAGTCCATGCCTCAAAGGTGTTCAACGTTGCTAGCCGCCCGTGGAAACCATACCCCCTACTAAAAATGATTTTCTTTGAAGAAAACACCTTTTCTTATTCTTTTTTTCTCATATGCACAAATTGTGTTTTTTTCCTTTTGTACACAAATGCGCAATAAAATGCATTTTTTTCTGCCAAACATGTGTAATTTATTCTCATATAACCTACTATGTCTGTCGACCATGTATCAATCAGCTAAAAATTTTCCCAGATACAAAATCCACCTAAAACTGCAATATCCTTTAATTGTTTTGAGCAGTGTATAATACATACATAACACTACAATAATTTGTACCCCAAAAAATATGACATGAATGGAAACTCAGAATTAATGCTGATTTTTTCTATTTAATAAAAGCCTTTAAATTTAATATAAAATAATAAAACATAATTATAAGTGAAGCCGCATTTCTCACTCATCTTTCCTTTGTAATAAACCTCTTAACAACACTTTTATATATATTTATTTATTGATTTATTTATTTATTCGGAATCGTGAAGAAATTAAAACAGCAAATTGAAATAAAAACATCGTATTTCACAGCTATTGATGTTAATACCATAATGTATCTATCATCCGGAAAAACATTTCCGTAAATTAACTTCCATAGGAACTGTTTGTGGAAAATTATTTTACCTGCAACCTTTGACACCAGTAAATCCACTATCATTAAATCGACATCTGCATTGTACCAGGTAAGACAAAACTTTTTCCACAGGCACAGCCTTAAATCGTCACGCTTTATGAGAACATAAAAGATGGTCCTCAAAGATAAACAGAGATAGCAATAAAACCTACCATTATCTTGGGGCTCAAACCTACAATTGAAAAGTACTTACAAATATTGCATCAACAGCGGTCGAAGTAAACTGACGTTCAAATGTAGACTGTTAGTGAGATAAAACAGCTTGCGTGACAGTTGACACCCTGACTAAGTAATGTTTCATTAAATGAGTTCGTAAAATGACATTAAGAGAAACTATGTGCATATTTCGTGGAAATAATTTTTTTTTGAGTAGGTGTGAATTTATGTTAAAGAAGGTGCATACGGTCCTTACTTTTAAGTAATATTATATTTTAATATCAATATTCGCCTTATTTAACCATAGAATAAGGCGATTAACTATTTAGACAACAGCTAAGATCACTATTAAGAAATAGTGGTACTCAAAATTAAGAACCCTTGTAAGGGAATCGTACTTTTTATTATCTTCTATAAAATTCTTAGCTTTTTGTACGCATACTCATGTTTTAGCTTTTATCAAAAAGAATTATATCAAATTGTTGTGGATTTGTTCACTAAAATTCCCATTCTTTTAATTAATAAAAATAATGTTGTCATTGCACAATAAACCTCGTTTTCAAATAATTTAAGTACCATATATTCCGGCGTATAACAATCGAAACTCGTTCGTTTGGTTAAGCTAGGAACTTAATTACATTTTTTTAAAACTATTATTCGGAAATAGTGGTAACTGCTACTCATAAATTTACTTTAATATTATAGAGGTTGATTATTAAGTTAAATATGGTGTTTGGAATCAGTTGCGTTAAAATCGGAACGATAGTTGCTGAGTTATGGAAACGGGGCTAATTAGAGAAAATAAACTTGAGAAAGGTGCCGGGGGGAAGGGGATGTCCAAGTGTGCTTCTGCAAATGACTAATTAGGAAGACCACTTTGGCTTAAACTATTATTCGAAAATGGTGGTAACCACTACTCATAAATTTACTTTAATGTTATAGCGTGTGACTATTAAGTTAATTATCACTTGCGTTGAAATCGGAAAGATAGTCGCTGAGTTATTGAAATGGGGCATAGTTAGAGAAAATACCTTGAATGAGGGGCCGGGAGGAGAGAGGATTTTAAGTGGACTTCAGCAAATGACTAATTAGGAGGATCACTATACATCTTTAAATATTCATTAGTTTGGTTAAGCAAGATACTTAATTACAAATTGGGATTAAACTATTATTCGGAAATAGTGGTAATCGCTACTCATAAATTTACTTTAATGTTATAGAGTGTGACTATTAATTAATTATAATGTTTGGAATCACTTGCGTTGAAAAAGGAAAGACAGTTGCTGAGGTATGGAAACGGGGCATAGTTAGAGGAAAAACCTTGAAGGAAGGGCCGGAGTTATGGACTGATTAATTAATAAATAATTAATTAATAGTGGACTGACTAATTGTTTTGTGAAATTTGTTTCTTTACTTTGAAAATTTTAAACAGTTTTGGAAAAGCACTGTGCATTCGCGTAGTACAATTTATGCACAATAATTTATTTAATTTTCAAAATGTATTTCTATTTGGAATTATATAATTTCGAAAACTATTTCATATTTTGTATTTTCGTTTGTAAAACTTATGCATTTTGCTTTTTATATCGAAAATGTGTTTTCACTGCATTTTTCCGAAGTCTGGCCGAAATATAGCATTTGCTTATTTTAACATTTCTAACTTTGACCTTGGCAATGGTGGCAGGAACCTAAGGATTACAATCCTCGGAATACGGGATCACGCATGATTTTTTATCCTGAAAATCCCGGGTTTACTTTATGCCAAATCACCTGATTTTCAGGATTGATAAAAGACTTTCGTTATGAGGTAAAATATCACTCAACATGCACAAAGAGTAAAAAGGGGCCTAAATTTACAAAGAATCTGTCACCCGTCATAGTTATCATGGAAAAACTGCTTGAAAGTGTTTATTTGAGGATTGATATATTACTTTTAGAATAAAATATACAACTTTAAATACTTGGATGATAATCTATCCCAATAATAGCAAAATTTTAAATTAGTAGCTTGTCATGAACAAGCTGAGAAAAAAATTACATGCAGAAATTAAATAATAAATAATAAGAAGCATTGCAACACAAAAGACGATGTTACACAACTTAAATTATTTATAGAACTTTAAAAGAATTTGCCAGAATACAGAACTTTGATCTGCAAGCAACCTATTTTTTTTAATTCTTAATAAAATAGTTTTTGGAAGTAAATTAAATTTCTTACTGAAATATTAAATAACGCTTGTAAGCAAGAATGCACTTAAACAGAACTGGACATAACAGAAAACAAATCTAAGGATATATAACATTAAGTAAAATATCATTTAAGGAAAAGTTTGCAGCCTATACAAAAGCTATCTGAAATTTCACGCCCATAAAGAGTGAGATGGTATGATATGATGATTTCTGAGAATGGGGACCATTGTTTAGAATATTAATGCGTGTATTATGTATATGCGAATGTGTTTTGGCGTTGGCCAAATCAAACCTAACTGCCAGGAGCTGTCTTCAAGAGAAAGTACTCGAATTCTCATTTAGTAGATGTAAGACTGAAAATTTTACTCATTTGCAGCAATCATTCACATAAGTCGCAGGAAATCAATTAAAAACTGAACTTTTAATCTTCGTTATAAGATTAGTTACAAGGCTAAACAGGATCTCACAGAAAACTGTACCGACAATATTTCTAAATATTATCACTAAAAATTAGTAAATCAGAACGAAAATTTTCAGCATTATCATACCACATGCATTGTTTTTCCGGCCAAATCTTGAAATATGTGTCTCTCCTATAAAATCGATGAAAATTTTAATTTTGCCCAAGTTATTAATATAGAATCCATTTATTCAACTTGTTTTTTCGCTAAAACGACATTTTCAGTGCGTCGTGTAAAGTAGCATTAAAATGGTTTAACGAATCAACTTTCTTTTTGGATATTAAATATTATTTATTTTTGGAAACCACGAGCTTTTCATATGTCAAAAACTATTCATATTTTTTTAAGCTACGTTGAAATTTGAGAAAAAAGGGGAAAAATTTTACCAATTTTGTTCAATTGCACTAAAAATAGGTTCATGACTCCCCTCCCCACAAATTCAACATGTTTTCTGAAAATATTTATTTTGTTTGTTTCAGATAACTTTGACAAGCTGTGCACTATACGGCGTAGCATACCCATATGCATTTTACAATATCTCCATCAGTTTTAATAATTATTGTATAATAAAGATATTTTTATGGTAATAGCTATTAATAATAAATGGGTAAAATCAAATTAGTGTTAGTTTATTCTTTTGATTAAAAAAAAAAGGAATTCGAACTTGACGCAATTTTCGGCGGATGAAGGGTAACATTCCCTTAATAAACAGAATTCCATACTTTAAACATGCAAATTTCCGAATCTACTTAACTTGTTGACTTTTTAATTGGAGTCCGAACGTAAAATTTAATAAAGAATTCAAATACGATGTCAAATGTAGATGTTCGTATTGAAAATTTCAATGTTTAGTTCAATTTCTATATGTGTTCGACCCCCTAAGCAAAATCTTAGTATAGCATAAATAAGGAGACGTTATTACCAACCGATTGGTACCAGTCAAATTTTTATATGATGATTTGCGGAAGAGTTAGTACGGGGGGTATCCCTTTTAATTTTTTTCACGACTGTACATTCTTCTTTATTCGCTGATCCGCGGCAATACAATCACAGGAAATGTGTCATTTACAACCAGAATAATATCTTCTTTCCACTCATGAGCGCATAATTTCTATATAGAATCATCCATACATAAAAAAAATTAACAAATTCATTTTTTTTTTCAAAATGTAACACCCACGTTTGATTCTTCATTAAATTTATTTGGATTAAATGAGCTCGGAAAATATATTGTCTAAGTAATTTTCTTACCTATTCATGACAGTAACAGGTATCAAATCTTAAGGATGCCAATGTTAAATCTATGAGGTTCGATCCAGAAATAAGGTTCCCATCATATTTACAAATAGACAACATTGTTTATTCTCATAGAAATTTATATCGTTGGAAAAAAGAAAGTTTGCTCTATTTCTCTACATAATCGCCATCTTTTTCTATGCATTTTTGTAGACGGTGCTCCAATTTCTGTATCCCAATGGCGTAGAACTCCGGCGTCAAGCCGTTAAGGAAGCGTTTCACCTCTTCTTTGACGTCATCCTCAGCGTCCGGAAGCGTTGGCCACCCAAGTGTTCCTTTAACTTGGGGAACAAGTGATAATCACTAGGTGCGAGGTCCGGACTGTAAGGTGGGTGGGGCATGACAGTCCACCCAAATTGTGTCAAAAGTTCCTGGATTTGACGGGAGACGTGAGGTCGGGCATTGTCGTGATGCAGCGTTACACCGGCTGTCAGTCGTCCTCGCCGGCAGTTCTTCCACGGGTGGAGTCCCTTTGGCGATCAAAAAGCGAATTACGGAACAAATCTCACATTTGGCGGGATCAACAACGGGAAACGCCATCTCGGACGGCTGCTGAGCCAAAAATGAGCGGCGCAGCGAAGCGTGGCCGGGAGAATCGCGAGTGCAAGAACAGCCGCGAACAGCGCTGTTGCAGTAGTTTGCCTCGCACTTTCCCGTGCGGCTGGAGCTCTTTGGGAACCTTACTTCTGGATCGACCCTCGTACTTGACAAACTTTAAATTATATTTTATCGAAAAAATCATTCGATTAAAGTGTCTCTTATCTAAGAATAAGCAATAAAATGTCTCAAACATAATCAAGACTCTTTTTACATTCAAAAAAAATTTTAATTATGAAGATTATTAATAAATTCATAATTAAAAACTATTTACAATATCACTTAAGTAATTATCATATATTCTAATACGAGCAAATCTTGTGTGTGTGTGTGTGTGTGTGGTTATGCAAATTTTATCTTAAAAACGGCTCTAACGATTTTGACGAAATTTTGTATCCTACCGTTTTGGGGCACCAGAAAACCATTGGGCTAGGTCACATGTTCGAGAAAATTCGATTAGTGGGTCATTTTGGGTTATTTTGGGTCATGATCAAGCTAATTGTATCTAAAAAACGGTTCAAACGATTTAGACGAAATTTTGTATACGACCATTTTCGGGCACGAGAATACTATTGGGCTGGGTCACATGTTCGAGAACTTTCGATTAGTGGGTCATTTTTGGGTCAACCCGGGTCAAATTAATTTTATCTAAAAAACGTCTCTAACGATTTTGATTAAATTTTGTGTCCTACGAGTTTCGAGCACGATAAAATCATTGGGCTAGGTCACATGTCCGAGAAAATTCGAGTAGGGGGTCATTTCTGGGTCATTGTCGGTCAAGATCTAAAAAGCGGCTCAATTTACACTAAATTTTGCATCCAATGGTTTTCGGGCACGAGAAGACTGTTGGGCTAGGTCACATGTTCGAGAAAATTCAATTAGTGGGTCATTTTGGGTCATGGTCAAGCTAATTGTATCTAAAAAGCGGTTCAAACGATTTTGACGAAATTTTGTATCCGACTATTTTCGGGCACGAGAAGACTATTGGGCTGGTTCACATGTTCGAGAACTTTCGATTAGTGGGTCATTTTTGGGTCAAAGCGGGTCAAATTAATTTTATCTAAAAAACGGCTCTAACGATTTTGATTAAATTTTGTATCCTACGAGTTTCGGGCACGCGAAAATCATTGGGCTAGGTCACATGTTCGAGAAAATTCTATTAGTGGGTCATTTCTGGGTCATTGTGGGTCAAGATGTAAAAAGCGGCTCAATTTACACTAAATTTTGCATCCTGTGGTTTTCGGGCACGAGAAGACTGTTGGGCTAAGTCACATGTTCGAGAAAATTCAATTAGTGGGTCATTTTGGTCATGGGTCATGATATTTGAACTCAAATTTAATTTTGACCGAGCATAGCTCGGTCTTCCCTGCTCGTTTAGATATAAAGACTCAGCATTGTTGAAAACAAAAAAGCTTAAATTTAGACATTATTCGTGTTAATAATTTTGAAGATATAAAAAAAAAATTATTTTCGATCGACTTAAAATGCCATCTCTTTGTGACCGTTTACATTTAAAAATAAGGCATTTTTCTTTTTAAAAAAGGCGATAAAATGAATTGCATGGAAAAAGTAACTGAAGGGGATATTGTTTACTTTACAATCTAATATTTACTTTTTTATTTGTGGATGGTTCCTTAAGACGTTTTTATCTACTTTAATTATGCTAATATCGTTAATTTTGTGTTCAAAGTACATGTAATGTAACATATTTTTACTGTAAAACGATGGAGTATTGCTATTAGACTATATAAAACTGATATGAAAAATCATGTTTTTAATAACACAGCTCAAAAATTTACGAACTCACTCTTAATATTCATTATAAGGAAGAAGGTTTTAGTTAAAAAACAAAGATGGCTACCTTTATTGGGATTCTATTGTAAATAATGATTCGCGAAAAAGGGTCTGGACAAGTTTTTTTTTTCTAACTTTATTATACATGATTTTGATTAAACCTAATTCTATTTTTACTCTACTATAGGTTTATAGGTTTCGGACATTCAGGAACATCAGTATATTTACTAATCTTCACCATATTTAATCATAAATTTCTGTGATTAAATACGGTGGTGATTACGATTAAAAAACAGTAAAGTAGTCCATAAAAAATAGTAAATAGTAGTCCATAAACCATTAAACCTATAGTCGTGTAAAAACAGAATTAGGTGTACATCTTATTAAAAAAATGCGTAAGGACTTGAAAATAAAGACTGCTCTCTCATCTAGTGTACTTAATATATTCTGATGACTCAATTTGCCAACGATCTAAATGACATAGATCAAAGTCAATGAACAACTTTTAGCAGAAATCCACGCAACTTTTTGAGATTCTTCGAAAATTGCTCAATTCATCCGGCATAAAATTATTTCACCTCTGTAGGTAGCCAATATTCAAACTCGGACAAGTTCACAACTTAGTTTAACACAGCTTCTCTTAGGTACTGCAGGGCTCAGTATGATGATCTAGCAATTATGTTCAATTAGATGCACTTCACCATTCTAACTTCTTTTAATGGATAATAAGAGTCCGTAAATTTTTGAGGTGTGTCATTAGAAACAGGGTCTGTAATTTTCTAACAGTAACATGCAATTACTAGATGTTATAGTGGTTAATATAAAATTCAGATCAAGAAAATGACTTTGATATAATCATCCAAAGTACAATTAAAATTTTGGAATATCTGTGATTTTCCTGAATCAATACATGACAGATATATTTGATGTACATACAATCAAATTAATTTTACATTTCGATCTGTTAATTAATTCAAAAATTAAAAGGATTGTGTGTTGCTAATGTCAAAATAAACTAAGCAAGCTTGATGGAAAATTCATTATGGTGTTTTATTAGTAGATGTAGATTTAATTACCGTATTTTCCGATGTGCAAGACGCACCCAGAAATTGAACATATTGTTTTAGGGAAAAACATGAAAGTAAAATAATGACACCACCAAATTAAAAATACAATTATAGCAAAATGCTATGTAATAACTTTTGAACAGAGCACTGAACTTTTAAAAACATTCAAAATACGTGTCACAATGAATCAAATTAAAAAATTATTTTATATTAGAGCTTCAAGTAATACATAAATATCTAATTAGCAGAGAATTGATCTATGAAAATTTAAATCTTCTAAAATTAAATATGATTCTTTATACACTGGTGTGCAAAACTTAAGCAACAAACAAAAAATGATAATTTCTGAACAAGTGAGTACTCAAAAGGAAATTCTATAAAGAGCAAGTGCAGAAAAGAGGTACTACTCTAACAGCACGGCCAGTCGATGTGATGTCCCCTTGACGTCACACATGGTTAGAAGTGTCACAATCGCTACGGTGAATCAAAATATGGGATATTTCACTGTCTCATTATTACTGTCAAATGATTGTTATCACATGAAAAGTCACTGTGACTGTCGCTTTGTGATGGGTCACCAGGTGACATTACAATGAAGTCACCTTGTGATTCTCAAGTCCCTGTCAGTTGAAGACTGAACTTTACAGTCATTGTGAGCATTGCATTGTGATGAGTCACCAAATAATGTTACAATGAAGTCGCATGGTGACTTTCCGGTGATCGACATTCTATTGTGAAGTCATCATTGCACTCCTTTGTGAAAAGTCACCAGATGATTTCATTTTCTGTCACTTGGGAACTTGTCACAAAACAACTATCATGATGACTTTACAATGGAGTGTCAAAATGACAGTCACATGTGAGTCACAAGATGACTTCATTGTAAAGTCACTTGGAGACTCGTCAAAAATCAGCAGTCATGGTGACTGTTCAGTAGAGTGACCAAATGAGAGTAAAAATGAGACGAATGAAAGATATCACATTTCTGTTCCTTTTAGTGACTGTGACAATTGTGACCATTTGTGATGTCAAGAAGACTTCTCATCGACTGTCTGTGCTGTTAGGGAGGTACCTATTTTCTACACTTGCTGCTTATAGAATTTCCTTTTGAGTACTCACATGTTCAGAAATTAGCATTTTGTGTCTGTTGCTTAAGTATGCACACTAGTTTATATAAATTGCTTTAGTCAATTAACTAAGTATATTTATTTCTTTCGTTTTTTATACCTATTTTTTTAGTATTTTTAAATATAGTACTAACAAAAGCGTAATATACATCATACAAACATGAGAAAAACCAAAGGGATCGCACACAAAAATCTCTACCTTCATTATATAAAACGCACCCCATTTTTAAGACGCATTTTAAGGATAAAATAAGGCCTTATACACCGGGAAATACGGTAATCGGCTGTTATATCATGCATATAAATGTGAATTTTTAATACTAAATTTATTTTTTGTATGCATTTGATCTCGACAATAGCTAAAAATTAAACGATTTGTTTTCATTCAAATATAATATCTGAAACAGCTCAATGTAAATAATTATTTCTCTAGAAAATGAATAAGTTTTTAATGAGTAATAGAAATATTAATGAAAAATATATGGTTTGGACATAATCGATCGTACTAAAGAAATCGTTTTCTAAAGTTCTTTAAGAGTGTTGACATTGTAATGCAACAAACAGATGTGAGGATAGTCTAAGGTGGGACACAAGATCACACAAGGAATAAAAGGTCATGCTTTAGGAATTTTTGCGTTTTTCTATAACATAAATGTTGGAGGATTCTCCAATAAATTAAGCTATGATTAGAGAGCGTTTCTTAATTTTTTTCATTAAAATATTTTCTATAATTCACCCATAGCAACCATGCAAACGAGAGTGTCCTGAAAATGCTGTCGCAGCTGGCCGCTTGCATCGAGCAATTCTAAAACATCAAAATAAAAATAAAAAACTTATTTTAATTCACCTTTACAGTATTGTCTATGGTGCATCGTAAGATTGCTTTAAAATTTAAATATTTGTGACAAGGTCGGCATTTAAAAAAAAACCAATTTGCCTTATAAATATGGTCTTAAAATACTTGTAAAATATCGAAAAATGAAAATATAAAAAAAAGTTAGCACCATAGAGAATTGAATTCTGAACGCTTTTATTCCTATTTTTAATGACATTGCTTGAGCGGTTAACGAATAATCTAAGCGGCCAGGTAAAAAGAATATTGCCTTTAGAAAAATGCGTTTAAAGTTGAAAGTTTTGTACACTTAAAAATCTGCAACAGGCTGTCCAATCATTTAACCTTTTTTACAGATAACGGTTACTTGACCATATTATGAAGCATTGGTCAGAAAAGAAATAAATTACGGTTATGTAACCTTTTTCTTTAAAACAGATTGAATGACTGGAAAATTTGCTGCAGATTTTTAACAGTGTAAAGTCGCAATTAATTACAGCGGCTTATTTATCGCTGTAACTTTTGTAATAATTCCAGTTTGAAACAATCGTTTTTAGGCTCTATTCTACACATTATAAGCTATCAGAAAATGATAAAAATAAAATATTCGACTCTTTTTTTTTTTAAGTTTCAAACTGGTGTCTTCTCTCTTGATGAATGGTGGGGCAATTTTTATGTGATTGAGGATCTGCGTTTCTATTGGTAAGGCAGGACTGCGCGAAGATTACGCATTGTTTCTATCATAGGTTAGCGTCACACATTTCCATCACTTCATGGATTTTAGTGGAAAAGGAGCATTCCGAAACAGCAGGGAATATATGATTGGTGCAAGGTATAATAAGTTTTCTGAATTGGAAGAATCCACACAACTATCCGTGTGTTGTGAAATAGCATCTAAAATTTATTCATTTGATTCATCAATTATTTACTTTTCAAGTACGACCACCAGGATGTACATTTATGCTGCACCAGTGTCGTAGCGAAAAAGAGGGGGTGGGGGTTGATCATTTTACTACCTGTATTTTTATACACTACATTTGACCTTATTTAATTCATAACGTTCAAAGATTAAATAAGGCCAAATGTAGTATATAATTATACTGGTAGTAAAGTAATCACCCCCCCTCCCCGCTTAAGCTACGCCACTGTGGTGCAAGGTATAATAAGTTTTCTGAATTGGAAGAATCCACACAACTATCCGTGTGTTGTGAAATAACATCTAGAATTTATTCATTTGATTCATTAATTATTTACTTTTCAAGTACGACCACCAGGATGTACATTTATATTGCACCAGTGTCGTAGCGAAAAGGGGGGGGGCTGATCACTTTACTACCAGTATTTTTATACACTACATTTGGCCTTATTTAATTCATAACGTTCAAAGATTAAATAAGGTCAAATGTAGTATATAATTATACTGGTAGTAAAGTAATCCCCCACTCCCCGCTTAAGCTACGCCACTGTGGTGCACAGTAAAAAAATTGTTTCAAACTGTCCAATCATTCAACAATTGTTATACATAACTGTTATTTAACCATGTTATGAAACGCGTTCTAATTAGTCCGGATAGAGATATAATTAGGGTTACTTTACCGTTTTCAGGAAAAAAATGTTGAATGATATTTTTCTATGACTGGTTGAACGAAAATTTTGCAAACTAATGGTGTTTCTACTATTTTTTAGATGAAATGTGAAGTGTGTTTAAAATACATATATGTCCGATGAATAATTATGACCAACATTAATAGTGTGTGTGCTGTTAATTTTTTGCCAAACTTGCAAATGTTAATAGATTTTCTATATCAAAATTATGAATCAATTGTTGAACATGTACAGTCACTTCATATTTCTATTGTAGCGTAGATTTTATAGAATGGGTGCTTGTTTGAAATAGTATTCTCATAATTTCACGTCACTAGCTTATTTACAAAATTTACTCTATACTAAAATATTTTAATCCAACTGATGAAAGATATTCCAATTAAAAATATAAGTTTCATTATATTGAGTTTTGCATTATATATAATGTTTCGGGTTATACACTATCTGTGGATGGACAAAAGACGTTTTTTTCTGGAGTCAAAAGAAGACGAAAATAATCAAATGTTATTTTCTTCTATTTTATTTTTTTATATCAATGAACAAAGTAAAAATGTAATTCAATTTAATAATGTATGTAAAAAGGTTTTCGCACTGAGCAAATAAAAATGATTAATTTTCATTTTCAAATAACTGGATTGTAAGTGTAACTAAAAATTAATAATTTTGAAGGTTATAACGAAAAATTTATATTTTTATTAAATAAAATGTATTACTTGTGACCTTTAATAAAATATCCTAAGTAATAATACATTTTTTTAAATAAATACTTCATAATTTTACTAAACATACATGATGAATATATTAAAATATTCAGATAATAATAAACGACGAAGTTGTTTTTATTTTGCTTTACATAATATTTTTTTAGGGTTACGTACTTCAAAAGTAAAAATGGAATCATTATAACTCCAGTGTCTGTCTGTCCGTCTGCCAAGGCCCTTATTATCGTAAACTATGGGACGTAGAAAGTTCAAACTTGGGAAAGTTATAAATCCTTTTTACCCACATATTTTCAGATTATTAGCCATTCACAAATATATTTAGGAAAAATTTAGGGGGTTAATTAAACTGGAAAGTAAAAGTTTTCTTTTTGTATATCATGTGGGGTATCGTAGAAAAGATCTCGTAATATCGAATTCAAAAATACATTTGTTTTTATTTTAGGTATTATATTTTCAGAGATATAGTCGAAAATACACTGTAATCCCCCCTTTATTTCCGAATCTACTAAAACTAAAATTATGAACAAGTTAAGGGTAGTAGGAGTTTATTTAAACCTTTCAGGAAAGGTAGCGATTTTCCCATGTAACACAGTTTTTGAGAAAAAGGCATTTTTCCGTTACACACAAACATTACTTTTTGGGCGGTCATAGGGAGAGTTGACGGGCGCTCGAGGTATATATCGACGCAGAATCATCCAATGATCTTTGATAATGATTTTCGAAGAAAGTGTCGATAATTAGCCGATATATTAATTAAGTTACTTGAAAAAAATTTCTTTTTATATATCGTGTAGGCGGTAGGGTACCCCGCCCCGTCGTATTTCCGAATCTATTGAAAGTAAAATTATGAAAAAATTAGGGGTAGTAGAAGTTCATTAATTAATAAATTTAATGTACGGAACCCTTTGAGCGCGATTTATACTCGCACTTGACAGATTTTTTTTCAATAAAATACATTGCTGTTTCCTGGGAATAAACCGCAGTTTATAATATTCTTCCAAGGTGGGGGGGGAAACGCGGAATTAAATTGATAGGTCAAATTGCTAAATAGATAAAATATCAGTCTACACAAAATATGAGAAAAAAATAGTATCATGAAAATATGTTAGACCTCTTAGAAAACCTCTTAGTTAAACCTCTTAAAGAGTGAGATAGAAAAATTCCGGGAGTTTAATCATTGTTCTTGTAAAGTAATATGCGAAATTCAGTGTTGCAGGCACGAAGAGACGGGTGGGGGGGGAGGAAATCTGATAATATAATTATCTAATTATCACATCATTATCATTAATTATATCTTTAAAGGAATTGGGAGGTAATTAATGATTGATAATTGATAATTGATGGTTGGATAATTGCGTCATCACAGGCCTAGAGGATGCATCTCACCACTTTCTCGGAACAGAAATATTCGCTTTATTTAACCGCTGAACTTTTACATTTTTTCTGAGATTAAATAAGTAGAAAATTATTGTTCGCAAAAAATTGATTTTTTTCCGCTGGGTTTTTGTCCGTGGACTCTGAATAGTTATCTCTTTCTGGAAACTGGAAATTGTCAATAATAGCAATAGCTATTACTCAGAATTGATAATTTTTTAATCTTCTATGCACAAAGATTGGGAGAGTTGGTTCCTGTATACTTAGAATGAATCTACACAAAAAAATATATATATAACTTACAAAAAAAATCTAAAGTAATTGTTTCAGAGTGGCGTAAATTGATAACTTATAAAGATTAATTTATTTTTAGCACAAAAAATTAAAAATTCAGATTAGAAAACCACAAGAGATCCAAGGCTACTTAAAATTTTGTTTCTGACTGCGACAGTTCTACATCTCACTAGGATTAGATGAACATATCAGCTTCCCATAACCTTGATAGATAACCCACAATTCTGTGGTTTTTAACAGGCTGTAATTCATTGCAAAAAGCATCACTTAGAGACTTAGTTATACTATTGAAGCAGTAATTGTTACTGTGCGGATGCTGTTCAAAATAATACTTTGTAGGTCTACCTAATATAATCAGGATGTAATGTAGAAATGACTCCGTAGAAATTAGAACCTTCTATTCCACAGGAAACACGGGCATTTATTTTTTAAATAATGTCTCAATTATTAAAAAAAAAAAAAAAGAAAGAAAGAAAAGAAAAGAAAAGAAAGAAGGAAGGAATTAAAGCTTCCAGGTTAAATATTTTATTTTCCGCAGATACTTTGGCACCTGTAATTTGCTCAATTTAGAATCAGACTACAACATTAATACATTTTTAGTTGTTAATTCATTCATAGGCATACATTTTTAATTTGGCATTTCAGAAGTGCATTTTCGAGATATTCTGTTATTATTTGCTTTAGTTTGATAATATTTAGACATTTTATTATAATAAAGAATGTTTGGGCTAAAAAGTGTTTTTTTAATTACTTAAGGAATTAAAATTAAAAATTGAAGTAAGGACCAAATAACCTCTGATGCTAGGGGAACACCCCCCCCCTCTTTTTTTTCATCCAGAAAAAGTTTTCTAAATTCTACAAACATGGAAATTCATCACTGCTACAAATATTATTATCGGGAGTGGCTTAGCCGAGTTTACATATATTTTATTAAACATTTTTTTAAATTCCCTGTATATACTATATTTTTAGTATACAGGGTATCCCCAAAAATATTCGAACGTGCTTTAATTTTTTACCTGTTGGAGATACGTCGGCGTAAATTTCAAAAATTTTTAAAATAAGGAAGGTTAGTGTTACGCTGATGACATTGTTCTACAATTAATTTTCTATATAAATTATTAGAATTATAATAATAAAATTAGAAATTCCCAGCTCCTTTTCTAACTTTAAGTCTTCTATTCAAAAAACCTTTTTTGCCCCTGTTAACTTTGTTTCTCAGCCCAACATTTATTACATCCCGACATCGATTTCGATCAATTTTTAAGATTAAAAGTACTGACGTATGTGCTTCGTGCAGCAGTTTGTGGTTTGCGGCACCCAGGTCATAACCATGCCTTGTTGTCGTCACAAGACTCCAGACATCAATCAAGAGCTAACTGACCAATTAAATTAAATTACCCTCACAATTTGACATTCTCGCCTTCTGCTGGAAAATATTCTAAATGCTTATCAAAACTAGCGTGTAACCCATCAAGAGCGGAGATTTTGCAGATTTGAAAGTTCTGTCTAAGCCACTACCAATATAAGTAAAACTCAATTGATTTCTGTTTGAGTAAAGTAAGCCGTGAAGCATAAATTACTTTACTCACATTGCCCGATCAACTACGACGCCAAACGTAAAATAATTTGAATTAAGAATGGATTAATTAATATATATATAATAGACATTTGGGACCTGAAGATTTTGTCTAAATTCCACAAATTTCATTTTTTTCGATTTCTGAAATTCAATTTCTCTATGTTTTTTTTTTTTTACTATGTATATGAAATCTATATTCAGTGTGTTGGGGGAACACTATTGTTGGAACATTATTATTATATTTTAATTCATATTTTCAAAGTTTTTGTTGGTCTATCGGTAATGTTTCATTAATGGTTATATATATGAGTCATATAAATAAGGGGTAATAGCATTTGTGAATTTAAATATTATTATTATTATTGTTATTGGAAGAGATCTGTAGTTTTAATTATTACTATTTTAAAAATTCGCGGAAAACTTATTACTTATTTAACATTATCTTATAAACGTATAAACTATAAACAGATATAAAAAGAATTTTACATGGTGAGTAAAAGCTTATAAATAAGCAGTTTTAAATGTTCAAAAAACAGCAATTGATGAGTTTGGATATTTACAACAAGAATATTTTCTGATCTTTATCATATATCTTTTATCGCGCTGTCGAAAAATGAAAACATATCTTTCAAATAGCAAATACTTTCTTTTGGGAGTGTCAGCATTCTTACTATCCTTTTAAGTCTCTAATTCACTTTAGCTTATTATTCTCTTGGCCCAAGGCTTTGTAAAGACTTTCGCATTTAAATTGTAATTGTATTTGACGACAGTCAGGCAGCATATGATGTTGGATAAATTCTTAGATGAAAAGACTCAGATAATATTAAATTTTCCGAATCATAACCGCAATTCTTATACGCAGAGAAAGGAAACGTATAAAAAAGGCATATATCCGTAAAATTATATTAAATAGTAATAATAATAACAATAATCAGTGTGCTTCATCCCGCATAAAAGCAATAATGAAACCTTCTGCACTTCGTGTGTTCGAACTGAAGCTGCTTTATACATCAGTTGTATTTCAGACGAATTAAATGCCACTGTGTCCGGTATAAATAAATATTTAAAAACAATTTATAAATTATAAAATATAAATTTAAAATGCGAAATATAAATTTGGTTTATTTCAGTTCACATTTATTTGCAACTTTCATACTTTTGTTATCTGAACGGTTTAATTGCAACGCTTTAATAGCTAATATTTTGAATGACAAGGTGAATGAAAATAGTGTTTTGTGCCTCCCTTTTCTTCTACATTTTCACTACATTTTCAAATCATGTCAGGGTTATAGAAAAAAATTTCGCGAAGTGGAAAATAATCCAAAATATTTGGGAAAATATACGTCGAAATTTTATCGCATACAAATTTTTAAAGAGTAATAAATTTTTACGGAGAAAAAAAGACAACAAACTTGCATATTTTATTTATAGCTAGTTTCTTTTATAAGAAAACGAGAATGATATAGGTATATAAAATACTTATGATTCGCCTGCGATGGTTTACCCCGACGACCCCGCCTAATACAGGCCTAGCGCCTAACACCGCGTAGCGTCTTAAAATTACAGCGGTTTGATTTTCCAGAAAAAAATTGGTTTGTTTTAGATAGATTTATTTTTCTAATTTTACAATACAATTTACAAACAGATTATTCAGAATTGTTTAATGTAATAATTATTGCATTATACATTTTGCAGTTGCAATTTAAAAAAGTACTGAGGGAGGGGAGGGGGGGAGTGATATTATCCTCTTTTCCCACGTTGCATATTAACCTGCTTTATCGTTGAAAGAACAAATAATGAAAAAACCGTAAGGGATCATCCCTTTAATTACGTCACGCAAACTTCCTGATTTTTTTACACCGAGTGACACAGCTCCCATCTTGTGACGTCAATGTTTCTGCAACTATTAATTTAGAACTTCATTTTATGTAAAACAAGTATATTGCAGCCATCACAAAGCATTCTTCTGGTATAAATCAAATCAATTAAATGATTTAAATAGTACAAGAAATTACATTGATTTAGCAAATAGTTTATATATATATATATATATATATACGGCAACCCCTCTTGGGGTATTTTGCCCAAAAACTAATCAACACTAATTCAAAAAAGGATAGAACTTCAAATGAAATTTCATCCTATTCTACGCAGTATTTCGTGAGTTAGGGCGCCCACAAAATTTGTGTTACATACAGACAGACTCATGAAAAGACATTTTCTAAAAAAGTCAAATCGTGTTCAGGACTTTCTGAAACGTATAAATCCGTCAAAAACCAGAAGTCGAAATTTTTCTCGAATCCAACACTTTTTTCTTGTGTAGATAAAAGAAAGTAAAAAGGGTTACGTACGATCTATTACCACCTGATATGAATAGCATAGAACCACCAAGATCGTGCTTGCTATTACTTCCAGCTGTTGAAATTAAAAAAATAAATAAATACTATATCTTTATTATGCTGCTTTCAGATAACGCCTACCTAATTATCTTCATCTTTACTAAGTGTGACGTCATAACATGTTAACCCACCCCCATTGAATCACACTTTGTGGTCCCTTCTCCTCTTGAAATGTGACGTAATTAATGGATGACCCCTAAAAGTCTATTAAAAGTTCGATTTAAAAAAATAAGTGGTATTATTTTTAAACTAAGCCTTTTTATAAAATGGCGTGTTAGACACTAAATAAATAAAAGTAACCAAAAATTTCAACTTTACCTTCTGAAATTATAATGAATTAAGATTAGAATACAATAAAATCTACGTCAGAATATTGCGAAAAACGGAACTATTCATATATGGAGATTTTAAGTAACCTAGTGATTTCAAGTCTCATTTAAAAACTTTTGCTTGACATTTATTTAGTAAGAGTACATTGTATATTCCATTTAAAATACTTTGCTTTATCATGTTTAGAGAGCACAGACTATTTTAAGAAGCTAAAACTTTTTTTAAATGTTTGTTTTTTCAACCATTGCTTGTTATTGTATTTAAAGACGTATGCTGAAAAATGTTACAATAATTCTCTCATTTACAAGATAAAATCACAATATATTCATTTATATTATTTTATAAAAATAGAGAAAATTCAAAAATCATCATTATTTTTTATCTCAGTATTACAATAACTATTTACAAAAAACGTATAAATACCGATTTAATGAGTCAGTTTTAAAGAACAAATCATTTCTAAATTTCACATTGTTATTATATATTGTTACTAGCTGTTACCCGTGACTTCGTTCACGCAACATTAAAAGAAGAATAAATACATTAATTAAGCAAAATATCTCACTCCCGATAATTAAAAACGTTAACAATTAACTAACTATTTATCTCATTTCATAGGTGACAATACGGTATTTTTTGTTATAAGGAACTTGACATAACTCAGACTTAAAAAAGTGAAATTTTGTGACAAATAATCGCGAAAATGAAATTGCAACCAATGCAGCAAAAAGGAGGGCCAAATAAAATCGTGAAAATAGACGAATGGGGTAAAAACAAATGTCAATTTTACCTGATAAACAATTTTACTTTGTGAAACGTTTTAACAGCCATCCTTCAAAAAAACATTAATTGGAAAAAGTATATGTTTTTTCTTTAAATTCAATTCTGCCTCCTTGGTTTAATGTATAGCTAAAACAAATCTTGTTTTCTAAATGACAGTATGTTGACAGGCAATTTTTGTTCTCCAGAATAAATTGATTCATGAAGTTTGAATATGTGAAAATATGTTTTTATTTTTCGGATAATTTACTGAAATCAAGATTTTGTTTTCGCCATCTATTCAAAGTTAATTAAATTTTGTTTTTCAGTTTTAATGAGAAAATGGTGTAAAAAATATACTGATCTGTTTTATTTCTCCTTTTTTATACACAAATATGGAGTAATTTACTTTCCGTTTTTAGAGAAACTTCGTTAAAATTTACAAAAAAAAAATCTTGTTATCTAATTTAATTTTTTTAATTCTGAGAGTTTGTGTGACATCCTCGGATCAATGATAACCGGTATTAGGTAAATCGCGTTGCGTTCGATAGTTTAGGAGTAGTTGCGAAATACAAACACACGGTCACATTTTAATATAATAGATTCGTGTTCATTTTCCTTTTCTTAAAATTATGATGAGATTTTTAGCAGAAAACTCTCATCTGTATATAACGGTTACTCATGCTTAATAATCAGTATAGATAAAAAAACATTTAAATTTTCCGTTATAAATATGGCGTGAAACTCATCTTTCTTTTCCAGGCAATTAATTTCAATACTGGCATAGGGGAAATAGAGGTTACTTTAACGAAATAATATTAAATCTTTAGGTTTTATCAACAAAAATGGAACTATTAACATTCGTCATTTTTTTTAGGTAATCGAGTTATTTCTTTTAGTTTTAAGAATGAAAATAGCTATTTCTCGCTATCCATGACATCATTTTCGACAGGGATAATTTTGCGGAGCATATTATGGACATTTGCTAAACATTTCCTTTTCAGACTTCTTTTTACTTTTTTAAAATTTAAATAAAAAGTACGATATAGTTATATTACCGGTGCGCAGACGGTAAAACGCCAAGTATTGTTAACGTACAAAAGAAAAAAAAAGAAAAAAAGTAAAGAAAAAACTCAAGATCATTTTATTTCACCATTAAAGCATATCCCTTTATTTTTTATGTATGACATCACATTCGCTTGTTTTCTATGGTTACGCATATTGAAACCTTGTATTATTATCAAAAACTAAAAAAAGTACTTTTTATTTCTAATAATATTATTTAATCTTCTTTTTATTTCTTTAATTTTTTTTTTTATTTCATTTTCATTTTTCACGTGAAAAATTTTCAATTGAAACTAAATTGTTGAGTAAAAATTATTATTCCGGGTTTTGATTTAGTTTTTGGCAACGATAAAGTATTAGCAACGGTAAAGTAAATTTAACCATTTTAAAATATTATACGAAAAAATGTCCATTCATTCTCTATGAAAATAACTAAATTTTGAATTATTAAGAAAAATATTTGAATAAAATAAACAAAAACCAGTCTATGTTCATTCGATGATTATAATCAATCTATATGCAAAGATACAGGATCATTAATTGCTCCATTTTGACGCTGGCTTAAGCCTAACATTTGCACACAATCAGATTTATAATATTATTAGGATTATTTCTAATATTTCTTCAAATATTAAGAGGTGGGTATTGAGAGGGACAATTACTGAGTTGGAATTTTCCTTGATTCATAACGTGGCACATACAGGGTTGAAACTGAAAAGCAATATTTTTTTAAAATCACGATTATTTTTTTATTATTCTCAGCTAAATAATGTTATAGAAAAATAGCTAAAAGTAAATGAATATTTTAAATATCTATAATAACCAAGATATGATATTTTTAATTCACGTCCTGTTAGGCCAACACCGATATTCTTGCGGCGCAAACTTCTTGTAAATGTTTTTTCTCTGAGAATTCCTTTAAATAAACGTGCAAAAATACTTGTTACAATAATACAAAACCCTTTCTTAATGAATGCTGCAACACTGGGTTCACAAACCATCTTATACGATGAAATATTTATTTATTTTTAATATTTTTGTATACTGTTAACTGTAAGATTTGCAGTTTTCTTTCGTAGTGCAAATCATTTAAGCGTAATCCTTTATTTAATTGAATATGACTCACCTAACATATATCTAATATATACAAGGCCAGCTATAAGGTGAATGCACATAGGCTCTGCGTTTATGAGTGTCTCTAACTAGATTAAAATACCTTCTTTTTAGCCTTTTTGTAAAAAGTTAGAATCCCAGAACGTTTTGTAACCCGGGCTTGCACCAATCCCCTATACTATAAAAGTTTCCACTAGCAAGGAAACCACCAAACATGGTGCTCACCGATTTTGAGGATTTTAAAGTTTGTTGAGAGGTTATACCCCTTACTATTCAGGTGGAAGGTTTCTTCAAATGGGCCTTAGTTTTCAAGAAATAGGGGTGTAAAGTTCAGGATACATTTTAATACCCATTAGTTTAAACCCATTTACGTGTTGTTCGTGGCGCGGAGGTAGTGTTCTCGCACGCTGTCCATGAAGCACGGGTTTGATCCTACCTTGTGACTTTTTCTCTTTTTTTAATTAATTTTATATTTTTGACACGTTACAAGTTGTAAGCAGAATTATGATATCTGCGTCTTTGAACTTTTTTATATTTCGTAAAAAATTATACTTACATTTCTGAATTTTTCATAAAAATTTATATTATTTCTGCATATTTTAAACTAACATTTTATCAGACATAAATCCTTCTATCTACAAGTTTTTTTTTTCGAATTTATTATTATTTGTCTTTTTATATTTTAAGCACTGTCTTTGTACACCAGTATTTTCTTAGAGAAAAAGTTCTTTTAAATCGCAAAATGTTCCCATTAAACAATACAACATTTCCTGTACTAAAATACTGGTATCCAAAAACCCGGAGACTTGGCAGCATTGCTTTATGGTATTTTAAATGAAAATTATAATATTTTTGTATAACATACAAAAAATTTTACACGTCGAACTCCCAAACTTGTTTATGTTTAGATAATTCCAATAGCATATCTTCAAAAGGGTAATAAAATATTAAAGCAGTAACATTCGTACGTCAATTTTGACCAGTTGCGTAATTGTTTAATGTCCTATATCTCTAAAGTTTACTGATTATATTTCAAAATATTTTTTCATTCTAACAAATAAAAACACTGTCGGCGTCATTTTTAAAAATTTAATCAACCGGAAATACGGAAATCGTCTACAAATGTAACATAAAATTTACCGTATATATATATATATATATAATATTTTTTTAAGAGATCTTCTGTTGAATTTCAAAAATAAAATCAGAATAATTATATTTTTTTTCATTGATCTCGTTTACTTTTTTTCTAGACAATTAAAAGCTTTTAAAAGATATATATTACATTCCTTTATGCTTTTCTCCAACAATAGTAAAAATATTCATGGCCATGCCAAAAAAAAATTCGTTTTTTATAAATTATGCCGTTTGCAGAACTTACTTTTTCGAATGAGGATTAAGCATTTTTATTTTCAACTTTTAAAATATTTTTTAATATATTTATCACAAATCAAGTATTTAAAAGAAATAATAATGTAGCCATAAATTCATTCTTCTAACATTCTTAAGAAAATTCATACGACGAAATTGTTATTAAAGTAATATCTTTAATGCTATTTTATGTTGTGAATATGTTTATCATATGTATCGTATACCCGATTGATTGCAAATTTATTAAACTAAAAATGTCGATGTCTGTAAATATATAAACATTTTGTATTACGTCATTAAACATACTTTAATATATTTTGAACAAATCAAATATTAAAAATATATTTCATTTATTTTTCTTTCATTTTTGAAATCATTTTTTATAAAAAAAAAAAAAAAATGTAAAAAAAAAATACATTATTTTATAATTTTGATAAAAGAAATGTATATTTAAATGGAAAAAATAATAGTAAGTTTTAAAAATATGAGATCTAGACATAAATTAATGTGGACATTCGTCAAGAGAAATATTAGTTTTAAAATTTCAGAAAAAATATAAATTTGTATGAATAATTTATAAACGTAAATTAAATTTTTAAAAAAAATTCAAAAAAAGTTCAAAGCCACCGAATTCATAATTCTGCTTAAAATTTGTAACGTGACAAAAGTATTAAATTAATTAAAGAAGAGAAAAAGCCTCTAGGTAGGATTGAACGCGCGCCGCCTAGACAACGGGCGAGAACGTTACCTCCGCATCACGAGGACAACGTAAAAAGATCACACTAATGTGTATTTGAAACGTATTCTTAAATTTAATCCTCAATTTCCCAAAAACTAAGGCTCATTTGAAAGAAACCTTTCATCAGAATAGTTAGGGATATAACCCCTACGACATACTTTAAAATCATCAAAATCTGTGTACACCATGTCTTGTGGTCCCCTTGTACGACTATTTTTCTTTTTTTTAATATTTGAAGGTAAAATAGGATTCCAAAATTTTCTTGCACAAGGACCTTTTAAAAGCGAATGCTGGTCCTGCTATAACTGGTCAAAGAAAATTCAAGGCTCCCAAATGATCCGCTTTTTGAATACCATTATTTTCTTAGAAAATTTTTATTTTTAGATTTTTCTTGCAAATTTTGAAGAAACCACCTTCGGAGATAAATTTTTGCGGAAACGTTGTAGAACCTTACCATGAAATTTTCTGTTAAAAATATTGGTATTCAGTTGGCGGACCATTTGGGAGCCCTGGAAAATTTCAACGAAATTTTGTATATATGAAGGTAAAAACATGTCCGTAGTATAACCAATTAAGTAGTTTAAAATTAAACTACTAAGTTCTGTTCATTCAATTATTAATGATTAAATGATTAACTAAACAGATGTTTTTAAAAGGAGTATTTAAATCATTTTTATTCATTTATGAGATGCGTCTCCTGTTAAGTATACAAATTAGAATCTAAAATTTAAATAACTTTCAGACTCATTTTTAGCTTTTTTCACCATTTTGTGATGACTTTCAATATTGATGACATATTTACTATCATAATTAGTAAGAAGTTTAAACTAACATAATTAAAATATGTAAATCTTAATGTTACAAAGTGGCAGATCTACATTTCTCCTACATGTTACGTTTTCTTTTTATCCATAAAAATCATGAATGAAAGGCAAGTAATGTAAACAAAATTACTGAAATGTAGATTAACATCTCGAGGTTTAAGGAAAAATGAATATGCACATTTTTGTCAAAATAAATGACTTTCTATAAAGATAAAAATATATTTTAAGAAGACATAAAAACTTTGAAATGTATCATATCAAAACAGAGAAGAGTTACTGTATGTAAGAAAAAACATTAAGATTTATCTTAATTTATTAGTGTTTAATGCTTCATTGCTTTGTTTTCACATTGCGCAAGCATCAGAAACAAACGAACAAAAGGTGCGGCACTGCAGATGACAAGAAAAAAAACTTCACGGCAGGTTAAAGTGGAAAAAAAAGTTGAGTAACGAAGCCACCTGAAGTTTTGGCTCCTGTTATACATGCTGCTGCCACAAACTTGCTATAAATATTATTGGCAAAGAACTTGACGTTCAGAGCAATACCTAAAACATAAAAAGTGTAAGTTCTATGTTCTATAGTTTCTGAACTTGGTAACCATTTCCTATATTTTTGATTTGGTTCGTTAAGCTAATGTCTTGCCAAGTCTGTGTTTGGAATCGTCGTCAAGCAGTCTCTAAATCATAAGCATTCTTCAAATGTTTGTTCAGTAGCTAGGCGGAAGAGAAGATGAAGCCATAAAATTTCTTTTACTGTTCTTTAACTTCTTTTAAGAAGTTGATCATAAAACATATTAAATTAAAATGACTATGTTTCAAGAGTGCTTTAACCGGTTAACTAATCCTTCTTTTTTAAACTTTATTACAAAAATTATCCGCTTTTTAAATACACTAGATTGGAGATTTTAAATACAGTAGACCAGGGGTCGGCAAGTAATTTTAAGTAGGGTCCGAATACTTTTGAAAATGTTTATCGAGGTCCAGAGAAAAAACACTTAAGTAATATTAGTACTTATTAATTTTAAATTGTTATTTTCACACATACATACATACACTATAGAATAGAAAAATCAGGTATTTGTTATGAAGAATTACTATATACACAAGTATACGTCTGAAAAATTTTATATTCACATTATAAAATAGAAAAAGCAGATAATTGTTGAATAATTAGAGATAATTGTTTTAATAAACTACTTATTCCAATTGAAAATTTTTGGCCTTCCGCGGTCCGGATGTGGACCGCGGTCCGCCAGTTGCCGACAGTTGCACTAGACTCACTACATTTTGCGAAAATTATTCTCACACCACTATTTGCGAAATGTAATATTCGCCTTATTTAATGACAGAAATTCTGCAATTAAATAAGGTGCAGATATCTATTTTTTTTATAAATGACTTAAAATGATTTATTTTTGGTTTACTGACCTCGTAATGTACTAGATGAAAGCCTATTAAAAATGACGGGTTTAAAATCATCGGGAATGTTAAACAGAAGTTTGATATTAAGAAAAAGCTTAAAATTTTCTATATAAATATTGGTGCGCTGGTTACATAGGGGACCTCGTTGTTCATATTATAGATTCTACTAATAAGAGTTACATTTGCTTACTTTCAATATAACAAGGACATATTGAGAAGGGTTGTTATATATTACGGATTTCTTTTAATTAGTGTAAATATTGTAACAACATGTTTCTGAAATATTTGTATTGTACAATTTCTTTTTTTTTTTTTTTGACAGAAAGTAAATTGTAAATAATTATACCGATTTCATTCCTTTCAATACTACTACGATTGTTATTATCAATGCTGCCCAAGTCACTATTATAATCCCTCACTGTGAACTAAAAAAAAAAAAAAGAAGTAATTTGAAAAGACATAGAAAATGTTTAACTTTTTTAAACAAAGAAATAAATTTTAATAATTAAAATAAAAAGCGTGGACCAAAAACCAATTATGCCCATGATCTCCCAGTACACTCGAGATAAATGAATAAATTGTTAAAGGCATGTGTATCCGAATGCTTTAATGGAAAATATAGATTTTAAACTAACACAATTTTAAGAAAGGAAATATTTGACCTCTTTAAATAAAAGTAAGAAAAACTTTAGAGAATAAAATAAAAGCAACATAATATTTTCAAGAATAAGAATAAAAGCAATTTAATCTTTTAAAGAGTAAGAGCAAAACAAGTGGTTACCTTGAAGAAAGTTACTTTTTAGGTTTTCAAGGATAATGCAGTACAGTAATGATAAATTCATAATCATATGCATCAGATCATTCCGATAGTTTGTTTAATAGAATTGAGGTTAAAATGAAGTTTTTATATTTAGAGTATTTTTGTATTTAATCTGAATTCAAAGGTTTATCAATATTAGAATTTACAGAAACTTAAAAAGGTCATATTGTAACGAAACATGACACAAATATCTTATTAAATCTTTCGGTGATACATATATATTTTTTTTATTCTGAGCATGTGATACTGTGTCAACAAATATATCTTTTCAGAATAATTATGATTTACTTTTACATGTTTACTTCTAATCCATTGTTTCAAACCAATTAAATAGGAATGCTATTAACTTGTTAACTTTTTGCACATTGAAAGCGTAGACTTGTCCGATAGGTCTAGGTCTAGCGCAGTACAAAACTAATTTAAGAACGTTCTATATATATACATATATATATATATATATATATATATATATATATATATATATATATACGTATATATTTATTTATTTATTTATTTATTTATTTAAAATGAAATCACATGTGAAAAACAAAGGAAGATATATTATAAAAATGAATGGAAAGGTTAATGCAAGAATTAAATGAAATGAAAAATCAAAAATTTAATACTATATATATATATATATATATATAATTATAATTATATATATATATATATATATATATACAAGGTGTCCAAAATAAAAGGACACATTTACCAGAGGACTAACTCAAAAAATACCCATCATAAATTCATGCCAATTGGAGAATGGAAACGATGGAAAATTTTCCTAGAACTAAAACCATCATTGGAAGGCGTACAATATCTTTATTCAGAATGTATAACATTAACTATACAATTTATCTGTCTAATGACGATCAAACCTGTTCAATATGTTGGTCACAGTTCTCTTCTACTATCTGGAATCAACTATCATGTTCAACGGTTGATAGTTTGTTTAATAGAATTGCGTATGCATTGGAATATTGTGCACAGGGCGTGCTATGTTGTCTTTAAGATCGAACAGAGAGATTACGGGATCACGCTTGAACGGTCATTGAAAAATCCATCATCAGAGTCAAATCGCATAAATTCAGATCTGTGTATGTTGCAGGCCAACTAGTAGGAAAAGGGCGGCTGATGATTCTTCGATAGTCCTGCATCGGGTCAAGTAACCTGACTTTACCAGAATCCGACCCAACCCGCGGTTCGGGTCTGTTCAGGTTGGCGTTAATTTTTATCGTTGCGGGTTGAGGTCGGGTTGACCCGATTTTTCAAAAGAAAGCCCTGAATATTTTTCAAATGAATAATAAATTTAATATTTGAATATCAATGAGTGTATATGTGTTCATTTTTATACAATAAAGACAAAATTTATATTAACCCTTTCCGGCACAGTGGTCCCACTCCGGGCACACATAATTTTAATTCCAAACTTGCATACGGCACCAAGAATATTTTAATAAAATTTTGTTTCTATAATGAGAGCTTAAAATAAGGAGTTCATATTTTCTAAAAAAGTCGTTTGTTAATTCCGGTGTCAGTAAGCAATTTCTCATTTTACGAACAGACTTTGTCTGTGCCGGAAAGGTTAAAGATATAATTGTAGACTATTTTTCCATAACCGTATTAAAATATGGATTAATTTTCTTTCACTTTGGGTTCGGGTCGGGCTTCCTGTTGACGAAATTAATTTTGTCGTGGTCGGGTCGAGTTTCGGGTTGAAATATCTGATACTCGACCAGTTCAGGCCTCTATTCTACCACAGAAAAAATGGCATACACCGAATTAGCTTTTCAAAATAAATGTTACGATTCCAAATGGTGTCAGACAATGGTGGAAATCATATTGAACAGGTTTTTTACGCAGTAATGGATAAATTGTGAACTTCATGTTATAATTTTTTAACTGTTAATATCAATTTTTTGAAAGAAAGCTCACTAATATTTTAGATAAATTACGTAGAAGGAAAATAATTCGATTATTTTTATTATTTTTATTATTATTAATGATGTGCAACTTCAGCTAGTTGAGTGCACTAAATTTGAAATATGCTTAAAATTTATGTATTTATAAAAATGTAAAAAATAAAACTTTTTCCCCCCAAAAGTATCATGGAGCCTATTAAATGAAGTCTACAAAGGTTTGTAGAACATAAGTCGGTTTTCATTAAAATGATTAAATATCAACACATTTTGCTGGTTACTACCAGTATATCTTAGTACGGATACTCATCTAATGGATAATAAATAATTTGAATGTTCTTATGATTTGTTTATTTTAAAAAACGTAAAAAAAAAAAAAAAAAAAAAAAAAAAAAAAAAAAAAAAAAAATCCCGCCAATAATGCTTAAAGCCAATTAATAGACGGGTTTCAGAAGTAAATTATTACCGTAGAGCTGGATACTATCAGTATATTTTTGTACGAATAATACCGGGTGTCCCAAATATGACGGGCCTATTTAGATAATGATTTTTTGAAAAATGGAAAGCGATAGAATAATGAAATGTTCTTAGGAAACAGCAAATTATGTGACAAAGCATAATTTTAAGTAGTATGAATTTAATAGAACAATAATAGAAATAAAATAATATACATTTTCAAATCAATCCGTTTTTTGGGACACCTGGTAAATAGATTATATGTACTTATATTTTTTTAAATAAGACTATATAAAAAAATTTCTTACAAAAATTTTTTAGAACCAATTAAAGGAAATTCACAGAGGTTAATAATTATCTTTAACACAACCTTTTTTTCTGGTAAAATTATTAAAACTGAGTAGAAACTCCCCGTTACTATAAGTATATTTTTGTACGGATACTCATTGATGAATATTAAATAAATTAACAAGAAAACCAGGCCATCTTAGCAGAACTTACGTGCACCTCAAATAATCCCAGATGATGCATTTTACTCAATTATGTCTGAGAAGTATCATATTATTAATAATATATGTTGAAAATTCTTATATAATTTGAATATATTATATTACAGATCTGTATTAAAAGATTATAATTTGTTAAACTTAGAATATTCTCTTAAAAAAATATTTCTTTTCAAAGAAAATGGAGATTTTCGAATACATGTTTCAAACAGCAAGAATTTATCACTAAATTATTGTTCATTAAATGTATATCAAACCTCCTGCCCTCTTAGTTCATATTATTAAGAATTGCCTTTTCTCAAGAACTTCACAGATATTAATAGAAATACAGTCGTACCCAACAAGAAAGATGGAATATGCATTCGGTGAAATGCGCTATTCATCAGAGCATATCCTTAGTGTTTCATAATGAAAGAATCCTACGCATTTTTTTTTAACTTTCTGAAAAGCCCAAAGACTGTTTTCCTAATTTATTTTGTATCTTTCATCTTACACTGTAAAGGGAACATCCACTCGTGTATAACATAAAAACTGACTTGGTTTAAAATTTTCAAGCTTATATAAAAACAAGCGCTACGAAAAGTTTAGAAGAAATTAGGTTACATGATTCGAACAATTTATTTTTTAATTTTGTTTCTTTTTTAATTTTTTGGCTGACCCCACACACATACTTTAACATATTTTAACACAAAGGAATTATGACTTGTGCTCCAGTGTTTGTCCTAATTTTACCTCCATCAAAATAATTTAATTAGCTGGAAATATTAAAAAAAAACAATCATAATTATATTTTTATTTAAAATTTATATCTCTAACCGGAACCGTTTGAAAAGCATACTTTTTAAAAACTTATTTTATATATATATATATATATATGAATTATTATTTAAAACACATGTGGGTGCATCCAGGCTGATGAGTACATGTGCATGTGTTTTTCCATGTCCAATTCATATTTAATTCTCATGTGGTCCAATTTTCCATTATGTATGGTTCATATTTAATTTGTTAATCCATTTGTGTTTACTTAATTGCAACTCCAATTTATAATTTTTTTTTCCCCCTTTCTCTCTATTTCTTTTTTCAATATTCTTTTGGTATGAGTAAAATTTGGCCAATTACCATTGAAGCATCAGCTATGGTAATATTATGTTTGCACATGTTAATTATTAGCTATGTGGTATTCTGTATACACAGTATCATTGATTATCTCTTTGGAGATTTAAGTAGAATAGAACTTGATATGTTTTTTGAAATTCATAGATATTATAATTATATATATATATATATATATATACAATATAATGCCATAATTGATGGGAACTTTCAGTTTTAGACATTTTTTCGAATATTTTAAAATATACATGTCAGATTCTTTTGGAATTTTAAGATTAAAAAGAACAGGTTTGACTTCATATTTATCAATGTTGATTTGATAAGTAGGACAATTAGGGGACCAACAAAAAATTAAAGAAGAAAAATAATACTTGGGATCACCCTGTAAAATAAAATGCACGAAATGATTTACCGCTACAGAATATACATAGACAGACATTGTATAATATGTGTACTCATTTGTGTAAGAATAGCATGCATATTAATAGAGATATAGCGATTTTTTTTAAAAATTAAAAAAATTCTTGATGTTTTTTGCTTATAAAATACAGGGTTTTTAACCAAATTTAACGTCAGTTTCAGAAAAATTGACAAAATGTAGTAGAAATCATATAGTGTGATTGAAATATAAATATATTAAATATTTAAGGAAATATGGGCAGTTGTATGAAATAATTTTTATCTACGCATGCACGAACGATAACAAAAAACTTTTAGCCTAATTTAATACTCAACACTATGGAGCAACTTATAAAGAAAAAGCAGTCAAATATCGTAAAAATTCAGAGAGATATCGGCGTTAGAGTGAGCTGTTTTTTAGTTTCTGACTAAAACTCGCTGAATGATAAGGGATTATCCACAAATTGTTATTTTTAGCCCACAGGCTATCAAAGCCTGAGAGCTAATGTGCCCGCCCGTTCTGTATGTACGTAACGCGATAACTCTTGATAGAAATAACCGTTTTCCTTCAATAACCGTTTTCCTTTTCTCCATAGTTTAGAGTCAAAATCTTCCTAAACATAAGCGTAAGTTATAATTAAATTGTTTTTTCTAAAAATTTTCTCCGAACGCTGCCAGATAACTTAAAAATATCAATTTGTGGACAATCCCCTATCATTCAGCGAGTTTTAGTCAGAAACTAAAAAACAGCTCACTTTAACGCCGATATCTTTCTGAATTTTTACGATATTTGACTGTTTTTTTTTATAAGTTGCTCCATAGTGTTGAGTATTAAATTAGGCAAAAAGTTTTTTGTTATCGTTCGCGCATGCGCAGATAAAAATTATTTCATACAACTGCCCGTATTTCCTTAAATATTTAATATATTTATATTTCAATCACACTATATGATTTCTACTACATTTTGTCAATTTTTCTGAAACTGACGTTAAATTTGGTTAAAAACCCTGTATTTTATAAGCAAAAAACATGCAAGAATTTTTTTAATTTTTTAGAACAATCGCTATATCTCTATTAATATGCATGCTATTCTTACACAAATGAGTACACATATTATACAATGTCTGCCTATGTATATTCTGTAGCGGTAAATCATTTCGTGCATTTTATTTTACAGGGTGATCCCAAGTATTATTTTTTTTCGTTAATTTTTTGTTGGTCCCCTAATTGTCCTACTTATCAAATCAACATTGATAAATATGAAGTCAAACCTGTTCTTTTTAATCCTAATATTCCAAAAGTATCTGACATGTATATTTTAAAATATTCGAAAAAATGTCTAAAACTGAAAGTTCCCATCAATTATGGCATTATAGTGTATATTTCACAGTTTCAACTTAAATTAAAATTCCTGCATGTTCAGGAGAAAAAAAAAACGTGGTTTACATCAACAGTCCTAATAATATAAAGAAAAAAAAAAAAAAAAAAAAAAAAAAAAAAAAAAAAAAAAACATGTTCATTTTTTTTATTTCTGAAGAGCGGACGGACAGTTTTTCTAATTTATTTCGTACTAGCGGCCCTCCCTCGCTTTGCTTCGGGTTAACCTTGAAAACCTTCATCTCTTTGTGTTTTCTGTAGACCTTTTTAATGTGTACAATAATTAGTACATTATTTTGATAAATCTTGTAGGGTTCAGCCTGCGTTTGCAATGTATAAGCGGAAAAAATGAAATTATTTATGACATCACATTAAAAACCTCAAAAATAACAGTATTTCTCCCCTATTTAATGGATGTTATTATACATATAAACCTTCTTCTTGAATCACTCTATCTATTAAAAAAAAACCGCATCAAAATCCGTTGCGTAGTTTTAAAGATTTAAGCGTACATAGGGATATAGGGACAGAAAAAGCGACTTTGTTTTATACTATGTAGTGATTCTTCATCTTATTTTGTAACGAGACATCCACTGGTGTAGAACACAAGAACGTGTTTAATTTACAACTTTGAAACTTATATAATAGCAAACGCTATCAATCGCTTTGAAGAAAATAGGTTATATGATAAAAACAATTTATTTTATTTTATTTTATTTTATTTTGCTGGAAATTTAAAAACTTTTTAACACTAAGTAGCTTTTACTTGTGTTTCGCATAATATTTGTATTTTAACCTCCATAATAAATTAATAAGCTTAAAATATTATTAAGAAAAAATCAAAATCATATTTTCTCATAAAATGTATGTCTATAACCAGAACAGTTTACTACAGAGACAATTTTTAAAAACATACTACTTAACTGCTCAACATTAATATTTCTCATTGCAAATTAAATAGAAATTTCTGCATGTTTAGGAGAGAAAAAATACGTGGTTTATATTAATAGTCTCAACTAATGCAAAAAAGAAAGGAAAGCAGGCACACGATGTATATGTCAATTGCCGCAACATTTGTTTATATTGAAAACAAGAACCTTTTAATGCTAAAAGGAAATTGATTTATCCTTATTAGCGTTCTTTCCAGATTTTTATTCTTTCGTATTTTAGAAAAACACATTCGATATTTAATAAACTCAGATAACCATTCATATAAAAATATTCTTTTGAATAGAATCGCATTGAAATTCTAACCAGAGAGTTAACTAAAAACTTATGTGAATAACTCAGTGGAAAAACTATTGAAGAATATAAGTTATAGAATCTGAAAAAAAAATTCGAATTTTCCCGATCATTTTAGAAAGATAAAAAAAGTAACAATTTCTTTTTTATTTATTCTATTTTCTTACCTGATTTATACACAAAAATATTCCAATCTTAACATAAGTCTTAGTACATAAATCTTAGTACAGTCTTAGTTGAAGGGAATACTTTCATAAGACCACTGTTTCAAGTTTTTGTAATATCAACAGAGAATAAATATCAATATCGAATGGAATGAAACATTTTTTTCCCTACTGACAACACATTTGAATCTGACAATTCCTCTGAAATCGGTGATTCTTTCTGAAAAACGTTTCTTTCAGTAAGGCAGATGTGTGTAGGTAATAATGGCAGCAAAATTTTGGTCTATCGAAAATGTCAAGATAGCGGGACAAAACAATTAAATTTTTATCATGGAATCTTTATATATATTGATATATTGGGATTTTCTTTTTTTTTTTGTACATGCGATATATCAATGTTTCTTAGAAATTACATTTTACATGTCAAAATCAAATTTAAGCCTCTTTTTTACTTACAATACTAAATAAATCTAACAAAAGTAATTAAAATAAATTAATATTCAATAATAAAAAATTGTTATTGGCTTAGCCATTTAATGCGGCTAAGAATTTTAGGTAATGTGAAAATATCCTTCAAGCAGTCAGAAAAGTATCTCGTCATGTCTTAAATAACGTTTCTTCTCTCCAAGGTGTCAAAGATAGTTAGGAGTCTTTGTGTTTTGTCTTTATTTGTTTGTGAATCTTATCTGACAGATAGATTGTTGTGTTTTCCTGAATATATTAATGTGATAATTTAATTTAAATAATCATTTTTTTAAATTACTATTGGACAAGTAATTTCGTAGAAATAATATGGTTCTTATAAATGACGTTACCACAAAAACATTCAGCCCTCAACATTAAAATAATCAGACTATAAAAAAGGTTTGATAACGTTACGTTATTATTTTTGAAACCTATTTTGAAAATATGGATTTTGAGATATTCTTTTTCTGATACATGTGCTTAAAAATCACAAAGGAATCCTTTGGAAATCTGAGGAGCATATTGACTCAAGATATTATGCATATCCACATAATCATTATAGCAAGCCAATACTTGGGTATTATGGCCACTTCTGTCTCATCTAAGTTTAAAATACAATTATATTAAGTCTAAAATACAATTATAGAGAAAAGTAATCGTCTGAGTGGCAGTTATTATCAATATTACTAATTTTAAAATGATTGCCTCAAAAACATTTAAAATAATTTCGCTGACTTTATAAAGGTTAAAATTATGTGGTAAAATGCTTATAAGCCATTTTTAAATTTATTTAACATAAACAGAAATAAATATTTCCGTGAATTAAAACAATAATTAACAATGGAAATATTCCATTATATCTAAAAATTGATATATCGATATTTTCTGTCGATATTTTTGATATATCGATATTTTCTGTTGATATTTTCTGTCGATATTTTTCAGATATCGTTAAGACGATGTAACGAAAACTCAATATATTGATATTTTGAAAAAATTTCACATCACTATGTGTAGGGCAGATCAAACACTGCTTACTAAATAACGCAGTGAGGCCCATCTTAACTCAGTTTCTGAGACGTTTTCTATACAAGAAAATGAATTGATACACGGATTTTTTTTTTATTTCGAGCTATTGTGTGCTGCATGATTTTCACCTACATAGAGCCGCCTTTGGGAACCATAATGAATTTTAATGTACCATTTTTAAGATCTGTTCCTTATAAGAATCGTTTTCTGGAATCTACACCCGGTTCTTTGCCCCATCTTAAATCAAATTCATAATTGCAATCCCTTTTGATTCCAATGATGCGATCCCTGCTTTTTTATTAAAAACTTTATACTTATACAATTGTTAAATTTATTTTGTTTGCTATTATATCAATTCTTTAAAAAAATTCTGACGAAAAGACTGAATTTCATTTTTGTGACTTACACCGCTTTGTAATTCAGAAAATAAGCATGTGTATATTGAAATGAATAAAATGCAAGAAAGAATATTGCATTTATATACTCCCTGTACCAACATGACTCATATTATGTGTTAACTTTTAAAATAAACACACTGGTAAGTAAAACACAACCATTTATTGAATATTTGGGAGTGGTGAGTAGCATAGAACAAAAATGAATCTCGCCCTAGTTAAGCAAATTATACTTCTAATACGACTTTTTCTAAAACCTCTTTAGAATATTATCGTGGTTAACGTCTGAAATGCCACAAGATCACTATCCAGTATAACATATCCTTCCACAATCATCAAACTCTAATAAATGAAGACAAAATTATCTATACACTCTAAAAAAAAATCCGTGAAAATACAAGAGATTTTCCGTAAAATTTCACGGAGAAGTTTCATTTTTCCAAGACAACAGTACAATTTCCGTAAATGACATTAGTTCGGTAAAGAAGATTGTAAATCCGTAAATATGCAGAAAGTTTTCCGTAAATTTAATGGATTTTGTCCGTATTTCTTTCAAAACAGTACAATGTCCGTATTTCTTCCAAAACAGTGCAATTTCCGTAAATAACTTTTAGAGGTTTGCGTACAGAAATCGCCTTGTTTGAAATGAGAATTAAGATTGTTGTATTTACTAGAGTTCTTCAAGGATCCAGGCCTGACCCGGCTCGACATGCTGGCCATTCTAACCGGGACCATGTCTGGACAGTAATTTTTTGTGAAAATAATAGCAATATTTATATTTTTTAATGAAATATTTAGAAATTGATTTTGTTTTTATAAGTTACAGAAAAATATTTTTTTTAATCTATTTTTTTTATTTTTATTGATAGTGCTTCAAAATTAGAACTTTTTTTCCACTAATTTTTTAAAATTTTATTTTAACTTTTCTAACGTGAGGAAATATTTGGTTATTTAAAGGTTTCATAACATAATATCTCTGCAAGTTATCGCTACGTAAATTGTATTAAACTAAACTGATTTGGCTTATAAATTTATGAATTAAACTAAAATTTATTATTTTGTAAATTATAATTTTAAAACGTTTATAATTTTTTCCTTAAATTTATAAAAATAGTTAATATTTTTTCTTTACTTTTATAAAAATGAAGTTTATAATTTTATTAACTTTATAATTTATTTCTTTAGCTTATAATTTTTTTAATTAAACTAAATTAATTTAAACTAAATCAATAAGTTTAAATTTAAACTTACTTATCAAAAGATCATTACTTTCGAAATTGTCTTTAAAAATCAATTTTTTGTTTTAATATTATTAAATATTATTAAATTTTATAATTAATATTATTAATATTATTAAAATATAATTAATATTATTAAAAATAATATTATTAAATAGTTTTAATATTATTAAAACTATTCAGTTTGAGAGAACCGTACACAAAAGTTCTTCGCATAGCTCAAATATAATAATTTAATTTATTATAAAATTGTTTATTTACGTAAGTTTTTTTAAAATAAGAGATAACGAAAAGTTATTTTAATAGCATGTAATAAATACGTCTCCTTCACATAATTATTGTTTGTATTGGAATTGATAAATAGATCATTTGTCAAATAATTTTAAAAAGTATATGTTCAAAAAAAGAAAATGTTGTACAATGTACAATGACTCTTAATCCAATGTTTTACGCATATAATACATAGTAAATTCAAAATTATCTGGTTTATCTGTTATAAGTTATAAGGCATCAAATAATAAAGAAAATCATTGAAAATTGTGAAAAGAAAATATTAAAAACATTGAAACTTATGAAAAAAATCCATGCAACTTTCAAGTTTTTGCATCATAAAAAGTGACTGAAATAAGTACCAACATTTGAGAAACTGTCATGTCAAGTCTTAGCGTATTGGTTGGGACCTCCGGTTCAGTAAGCGAAAGATTGCGGGTTCGATTCTCATCGAGGCAAGGGTTGGTTGTTTACACAAAACTCACTCAGAAATGAGAAAAAAAGCAGTATGTCTGGCCTTTATATGGTTGTTCTTGAGGAGTAACTTTTTTTTTGGGGGGTGGGGGTTCGTATAATGTTTAAATTCGTAAATTCCAGGAAATTTTCCGTGATTTCTGAAATATAAAAACGGATATTTCCTGGAATTTACGGATTTTTTTTCCCGTTAAAATACGAAAATAGTACTGGCGTCTCGATTGCCAGTACAATTTCCGTTTTTTTTTCAGGAATTTTTTTTACAGTGTATTTTCATAAAATTACTACTGAACGAACCATGTCATACCTACGTAAATCTGTTATAGTAATTCGAGAAAGTTAAAAGTTATAAATTAAGCAATACCTATAAATAAAACAACTTAAAAATTCCACTCATTCAAAAATCGCGAAATAACTCGCATATCTTTCGCTTAGTTTCCCATTAAAATTTTGAACTTTAAAATGTTTACAAAATAAAAACGTCTACAGAATTTTATTTGTTTTTATTAATAACTAGCTGACCCGTCCGGCGTTGCCCAGGCCCGTGATAATAAAGTTAAACAAACCTAAAGTTTGTATGATTTTATATCTTTAACTCAATTTTGTATGAAATTATTTATTTAAAATTACTGCGCACGCGACGGAAAATCCTTTATTTGAACCTTCCGCCGACAAGGGCACATTCTGATCTAAACGAACCTCCGACACGTGTTCCCGCAGCCATATAGTAGACGTGATGCGCAGGCGTTGCAAAATCCTTTAGTTCCACCTTCCGCGGCCAGGGGGCGCAGACTGTTCCAAACAAACCACCTTCCAAAGGAAACTCGGACACGTGTCCCCGTTGCCTAAGGCACCGTATAACAGGGGTGCTGCGCACGCGCTGCAAAATCCTTCAGTTCAACCTTCCACCGCCAGGGGACACTAATTTGTTCTATACGAACATTCAACACGGGTACCCATTATATCAAGGGAGTGGTTCAATTTCTTAAATGAAATTTGTTTTGTCTAAATCAGATCAATACATTTTTTTATTATTATTAAAAGTTCTCAATTAATGAAAATGTTGCCGCAAGGGGGCGTTCGACGAAGCACAATAAATGCGTTACTAAATAAAAAGGTGTTAACCTCTCCCCCTCCTCATACCCGCAAGTATAACGAATAATTTGTTCCAGAAAACCCCGATGCAAACGTTTTTTTTTTTTTAATTATCACTCCCATTGTCATATAAGCTTTTATTTCTTTTTCTTAAAAAATCAAAAATTTTATAAAACAAAAACTTATTGGTGGATTATTTTAATTTTTGGAAAATTTTAATTATCAGCCTGTTTTAAGAAAGGATGCATAATTTTCCAATAAAAAAATCCAAGATTTTTAATAATTTTATACAGCCTCTAATAGCACCATTCCAAGTTCAACAAGTTGGAAATTGTACGTCAAACGTTACAAACGAGGTGCGTTCGTACGCACGTTTTAGAATTAAATTCATGATATCCCGTGTGTAGAACGGGTTAAACAGCTAGTTAAGTATATATTTTATGACACTGTTCATACAAATATCTTAACTAGTTATATAAATATTCAGATATATATGTATCAGCTAGTTATATAAATATTCAGATCTTGATGATTTTTAATTCTGTGAAATGAATTATATCGTCTGCAGATTAATTTCTGTATTAAAATAAGTATCTCGGTCGCTTGACGATTAAACTTCGGAAGCTCCTCTAACAAAAAAGCACCGATTAAAAAAAAAAAATTCAAATTTCTTAATAAATATTTTTATTAATATCTCCTAAAGTTTTGATTCGATTTTAATAAAATTTGAAATGTCTCGACAAAATTCTGCAAAGATAATATATTTTAAATTGCAAACCATTTGGTTGGGTAGTTTTTGCGTTGTTATATGCGGACAGACAGACAGACGGACGGACAGACAGACAGACGGACGGACAGACGGACGGACCAAACGACGACTATAGGTGCTACGTATTTATATAATTACGAACGCACCTAAAAACGTGTTGTTCATTGCAAGATTAAATTGCTCGAAAAATTAAACATTTCTAATTAATATTTCTGAAAGTTGCGGATGGAATTTTTTGAAATTTGATCTTTTGAATTTGCGATTTTTTTTTTATGTAGATCTGCAAATTTTCGTGTCGAAAGACCTAATAGTTTCTGTTATTTCGACATTTGTTGAAAAGGCGTATTTAAAAGAATTCTGGTAACCCAAACTTTTCCCAGTAAACCTAAAATTTTTCTTCCCTCTCCCAACACACACGTCATTTTGCGGTTTCACATATCTTTTGCACCATTTTCAGAAAAAAGATGGCATTTTGGAAGCGATGGTTAATGAGATTCTAATTAATTTATTGGATAATTATCAAAATATAAAAATTCTGAGACTCAGGTGCACCAAGCTAAACCTTGAACTAGCCACACCTAAATTTTCAGACTTCCAGGTGGGCTAGATTTTGTTAGCCATCGCAGACAAACAGACAAACAAATACACACACACACAGAGCGAAAATTTATTTTATTAGTATAGGTAAGGTATATTGAGCTGGTTGTTACAAAAATCAAAATTTTTAATTTTCTAAAAATTAGGTATTCCCCTCTTAAAAATAAATTGTTCCAGTAGAAGCTTTTAGATGTAGTGTAAATTTTTAGTTTTGTCAATTGTCAACATTTTTTATAGAAATTTACTTTTTATGATTTTTAAAATTTTAGAAAAATTGTGACAACCTGCCTCAGTTATGGGTTGGTTGCCACAATGCGTAGGGGTTGGTTGTCATATAGAATGTTTATGAAGTTTTAATACAAAAAATTAATTTAATATAAAAAGTATAGCATAAATAAATTAGTAATTTTTCTACATAAAAAAAAAACGCATGGAGTTTTCGTAGCTGCCCACGGTTGTAATTTTTGTCACTACTTCATCCGGATAGTAATATTTGCCTTATTTAATCGCTGATTTCTGAGATTAAATAAGGCACAGTTTACAATAAATTTTAAACAGAAAAGCGTAGAAGTTGGCACCTATGACACTTCTAACAAAATATTGAAAACAATATAGTTAACCCTATCAGGTCCAAATTTAGTTTAAATTTTGGAGAAAAAGTTACTTTTATATTTAAAAAATTAAAAATACCTATCTAAATGCATAGTTGTCAACTACTACGAATTTTTGACCGTACTGAATTGCAGATGTCTGCGATTAAATAAGGCAATTGTGTTTTGAGGTATTTTTAATTTATTTGCTTCTTCTACTTTATATGCCAACTTTCCTAGATTCTTTGGATTTAAATCAAAATAAATATTGAATGCTTTTACAAACTCCTTTTCTCCCTTTTCTAAAAATACATGTCAATTTTTTACGTACCCTATGTATGCCATTTATGTCCACTCAGGATTCTTGCTGATTTTTTACCTTAGGAATTTGGCTAATCAGAAAAACGAAAGTGTAGCCAAATGAAAAAATACTTTAGCAAATTAGATTCATAGTGAAGCATTGATTCTAAAATCGTACATTACCCCCATTTTTAATTAGACTTGTCAGGTGTCAAGTTAGCACCTGGTGATGGGACACTGCCTTCACAAAACTTTCTGTGAATTTGGCTGATGCTAAAGGGAAGTGGTATTGAGCAATGTATATTTAAAAAGGGGATCAAAATTTACAACCGCATGAAATAAATACTCGCTCAGAACAGACAAAATCAAAAGTAACAAAATATTTTGAAGTTCAAAAACGTTTATTACACAAAGAAATCAACTAACGAAATCGTGCAAGTATAAATCATATCCAATGAATTAAATCATCACGTACGTGTGCTGATGACTTTATGAACTCACACATCTTATAGGAGGGAAGAAATGAGCTTTGTGACAACTAACTGGCTACAACCAGTCTGTGTTTCCCCTATAGATTTTTTTTTATTGAAACAGTTAGTGTTCAAATATTTCGAGCACTCTCTGGATCACACCTTAAGACTTATACAAGTTATTTAAGGCCATTTTACCTCTATAGGATCTTTTTTTGTCGCCTATTATTAAATTGTGAATATAAGAATTGCCCAAAGAATAGCGTTCAATTCTATTTTGATAAAATAAGGGCACCACCTGCCTTGAATTAAAAGATTTCTAGGGTCTTTTTTTATAGCCAGAGGCACTCCCATATAAAAAGATTTATCGATAATGCACATACTGTTGAAATCTTATGCCCTTTTATATCAATTTTGTGATCTTACTCCTAGATAAACAGCGGTAAAATATCTATTAAATAGATGAAGGTGAAAATTAGCCGTTGACCCGCAATTTTCTCTTAGAATTTGCGGAGGTGGGTTAGTCTGACCTTTACCATAGCTTCAAAGAAGGGAAGATAATTTTTACGACTAACAATATTATGATTAAAACTTCCTAGGTGGAGGTAAAATTCAAAGTTATCACTCATTCTTGCCTATAATGGATGCATTATGCTACTGACAGATGAAAGATCGCAGATGTGCGAAAATTAAATGAATGAAAAGAAAATATGGACTCATTTATCACCTTTTTTAGAAATATTGTGTTGGAAATTTTAAAAAAAATAATGAAAAACGTAATTTTATTACAGAAATATTAAAAGTAATTTTAGATGGAATAAAAGCCTTGCAAATTAAATTACAACAAAGTTTATATTTCATTAAGTAAACTGCAAATGATACAAAGAATAGCGTGGGTTTGCAAACATCTCTTGGCGTTATTTTAAGTAGGATATTTAAAAACAATGTTTTATTAAAACGAATGAAAGTAAATGTCAATTGAAAGCTTGATTACTATTTTATTTCTTTTACTGATACTACACTGAAGAAACAATTACATAAAAATACAGAAATTGTACTACAAATTGTTTTTTACTGATTTTTTTTTTTTTTATTTAATAGAAAGAGCAATTTAAATAGACATTTACAACTGTTAAATATGAGGAATAATCTCAAAACCATATTCGCTACTTTTTGGCACATACAAGAAATCACTTTCATTGAAATATATATATATATATATAGTAGGAAGAAAACAGATAGTTGAAAGAAACGGAAATGATTTTTGTATTTTTATGAACTTTTTACAATCTAATAGTTGAAAAATTATAATATAAGTAAAAGTAGAATATCATATTGTGATATTTTTAAGCATTGAATGTGAGAAAAAGAGTTTGCACGTTACATTACTTATGCTTAATCAATGTGAAAATTAAAGGTTAAGCTATATTTTTGTGACAGAAATTTCATGAATTTAATGCAGCAATGAAGACACCGTAGCTGTCAACATTTACGCTTTTTTCTTATCACAGTTTTTTAAAGGAACTTTTGTCTTATTTAATCAAGGTATTTGGGAGATTAAGTAAGACGAAGTAAGATTAAGTAAGACGATTAATATTAAAATTTAATGGTAACGAAAAAGTTGACAGTTATTACAGGGACACACCATTGGCTCTATTAGTTTTCGCAGCGAACATTTAAATATGTATTAAACAATACATTATGGTTAATTGCCTGTGAATTAAAACCAGAGGATCCAACCCGAGCTTCCCGGGTTACTGAACATACTGACCAATGTTCTGAACAGGGATGGAAATCATTCTTTAGGTGGATTTCTTTACAAATCAAGGTATTCCAATCATTTCGTTTCCATAAATAAATAAATAAATATGTTATGGTATAAGAACCATATATTTTTATTCAGTCGCAGATAACCTACATTTAATTTAACGTATAGCATATACTTTCCCCTTTCTTTCACTTTTAAAATCTCATTCGCATCGATGTGGTTGAAATTAAATGTATTTCTCTTACATTCGCATTACGTCAAGGCTAAATCATTCGCATGAAAGGTTTTTACAGAACAGATGCGCGCTAAAACAACAAAAAAAAACAAATGAAAATTAAATTCATCTCTCATCATTCAGATAGTATGATGCTCAAATCGAAAGTCAAAATATGCATTGTGTTCGTGAAATACATATCGGTTAGTTGTACATTTTATTCCAGCGGCGCCGCATATAAAATAGGCCGAAAATTAAAATGATCTTGTTATCGCATTCAAATGCTAATTTTCTGCTTAATGCATTCGATTCCCAGGCCGTAATATAAACGATGTTATAAAATGTTCTTTCTATTAAGACAAAACATGACTTTCGATCTCTGATTCAGTTCCCACAAAAATGTAAGGCGATAAATCGCCATGTATGTGATCTATCCTTTTTCGCCAAAATTCAAACACTCCATTACATTTATATTAACGGTTGTTTTTCTTTTACAAATTTTTGAGTCTTGCCAAGCGATAATCAGAAAATGTTTTGGCATCATTGAAAAACCGAAATGTGGTCACTTCTCTCCTGTCCGTGCTGCTATCAAGATGTGTTATGGGGACCACCCTTTCGACTTGTATTCCTTTTACGATGTCCATATGCCAAGAATAAAATCTTGTGTGTTAAAGTGATTCTTCTTGAAAATGCCATTGCCATTCACAAAAATTTATATAACGGTTCAAGACATTCATCTACTTCTTTTTCTCCAAAGCTCTTGCATTTTGGTCGTGAACTATCTTTAATTTTTGACACTTATGATTTTAATGCTAACCAACCTTTTTTAGACCAAAATGTTGATATATACAAACTTCTATATGATCTAAATGGTATTTACAAAAAATCTTATGACAACATAAAATTTACACAACTTAAAAGGAACCAATATCATCAACAAAAAGCTAAGTTAAGACCAATTACTGAGAAAGATATTGTTTACTTAAAGTCGGTAGACAAATTCAAACCTAAGTATACAGGTCCATATGTTGTTGTAAAAAAACATTCACCTGTCTCTTTTTCAATTAAGCAATTCAATACACACCTTAATAATTCTATTTTGAGAGTTCACATTGACAGATTACTTCTCGCACCACCTCGAAATAATCATTTATTTGACTTTAGTTATCAAAATAATCAAAACCATTCTATCAACAACAGGAATATTTTTAATAATTCTCATCCTTATAATTTACGCCCTCGAAAATAAAATTGTATCTTATGTCAATTCATCGATGCCCCATTTTCCCGGGAACTGGTGTGTCTATATATATCTTGTATGTAGTATTTCAGTATATTGTTTTGTTTCTGTGTACATGGCTGGACCATTGTTTATGTTTCATATACAGAAATGCTTCAGACAGGATAGTTGACATCTGTTTTTGTCAAATATTTTGGTTTAAATTTATTAAATTAAAAAAAAAAAATCTTGAATTTAACTTTTTCTATTAAATATTATCAATCACTTAAGGTTAAATTTTTAAAATTTTGATAATTTTATTCTATTTAGTTATGAATCGAAGTAGGCTATTTCTAAAGTTTAACAATAATAATAATTGTAATATTTTTTAAATTTTAAAGTTAAATTCTTTGGAATTATTTTGTTCGTGAATTGCTATGAAAAAGAAAATCCCAACTATGACTTCTTGCTCTCTCCACTCTCGATTGTGTCTTCAAAAGTTAGTACATTTTTATAAAAAGAAAAAAAAAAAAAAAAAAACTTTGATTTATTTTTCATTTTTTTTATTTTTTCATTATCCCCTTGAGAAATAAGACCCGTTCCAAATTTTATACCCGTGTGGGGTCTTTATTTCATTGTGTTGAGAGCATACAACTTTGAGATTGGTATATCCAATTTTATTTTGAAAATAATCTTTGTTTGACGTCGAGGTTGCTCCAAACATATGAGGACATTCCAAGTATGTGCGGAGCAGGGGGGGATTTACTGAAATAAATTCCCCTCCCCTTTCACGCCCTGTCCCGCTTGGACCAAAGTCATAAACTGAGGTCATATGTCTTGTATATTCTAAAAGTTTAAGGGGAGAAATTTTTCAGGATGCCTATTTTGCATCATTTTTCTTCTCTCCTGTGTCTTTACACGAAACAAACACATTTTTACATTTTTACTTTTTTCATTTTATATATCTTAATAAAATAATTATTGTAGTAGTGTTGTGCTCTATATAATTGTATTTAACTGTTTTCTAGTATAAATATACCTTATGTTTTTAATATAAAAAAAACAGTTCTATTTTACAAAGTGCCATGAACTAAAAAAAACTATTCTGCACTATATAAATTTTTGAGCTCATTATACATTTAAAAAAAAAAACAATCTAACAAACAAAAATGCTCCTGCACTATCAAAGTGTGCAATTGCTGATCAGCATTCGTAGTAAAGGAAATGTCAATATGACATGAAAATGACTTATTGAAGGAGCTCATGTTGCAACAAAATAAATAAATAAACATTTGAAAATAAAAAAAAAGACATTTAGTGAATGTTCAAGTATTGATGAACATCATATTGTTGGCCATACTAAAATTTGACGTCAGTATTTCTTTCAATTTCTTTTATTATTAGTATATATTTTATATTTGTATGCATACTGTAATATGTGTTTAGTGTTTATATGTTTTATATTTTCACGGTAAGACTCAAAAAAAAAAAAAGATTTTTTTTAAACTATTGTCGGGGTGATAAATATATGGTATAAGAACCATATATTTTTATTCAGTCGCAGATAACCTACATTTAATTTAACGTATAGCATATACTTTCCCCTTTCTTTCACTTTTAAAATCTCATTCGCATCGATGTGGTTGAAATTAAATGTATTTCTCTTACATTCGCATTACGTCAAGGCTAAATCATTCGCATGAAAGGTTTTTACAGAACAGATGCGCGCTAAAACAACAAAAAAAAACAAATGAAAATTAAATTCATCTCTCATCATTCAGATAGTATGATGCTCAAATCGAAAGTCAAAATATGCATTGTGTTCGTGAAATACATATCGGTTAGTTGTACATTTTATTCCAGCGGCGCCGCATATAAAATAGGCCGAAAATTAAAATGATCTTGTTATCGCATTCAAATGCTAATTTTCTGCTTAATGCATTCGATTCCCAGGCCGTAATATAAACGATGTTATAAAATGTTCTTTCTATTAAGACAAAACATGACTTTCGATCTCTGATTCAGTTCCCACAAAAATGTAAGGCGATAAATCGCCATGTATGTGATCTATCCTTTTTCGCCAAAATTCAAACACTCCATTACATTTATATTAACGGTTGTTTTTCTTTTACAAATTTTTGAGTCTTGCCAAGCGATAATCAGAAAATGTTTTGGCATCATTGAAAAACCGAAATGTGGTCACTTCTCTCCTGTCCGTGCTGCTATCAAGATGTGTTATGGGGACCACCCTTTCGACTTGTATTCCTTTTACGATGTCCATATGCCAAGAATAAAATCTTGTGTGTTAAAGTGATTCTTCTTGTTCCCTGCTTCTGCAACTTCACCCAGGAGATAGATTCTGGAGTTATTACTGCAAAATAACAACGCATTTGTCTTCTTACCACTATGTTTGTGAAATATATAACTCGGCTTACCCAACAATACCATATATGTGTCGTCTAGTTGCAAAACCGGCCAACTCCTCAAAATTTGAAAAAGTGTTTTTTCAGCTATTTAAGTTCTAAGTAAATATTTCTACCATCTGGAAACAATAAACAAGCCTAAGCTGGTCAAATCCTTGTGTTATATGCGTTTAAAAATCACGATGTGCTGCAAAACCGGCCAAATCCATCTACCAGTTAGCTTCAAAAGTGGCCATCTCCATACCCGCTAGATGGCGCTTCTGCTTCTCCCCACGATAACCTCTCACTTGTTGATTAGATTAATCCATTCACTGCCAAAACTATGTGGGCAGAGTCTTCGATATTTTTACTGAAATTCGTTTCCTACCAATAATAGTTCTGAAAGATAATATTTGGTATATTTGGTAACTTTAATAGCAAAGTTTTTGTCATTAAATAAAGTATTTTTTAACATATTAAAATAGTGGTGGCTAGGCAGGGTTTTTTTTTTATCATACACTTTTATTTTGAATGTTGACAACCACAAGTATAATCGTGGTTGGTAGCGAATGGGTTAACGTTATCGTGTTTTCTCTCGCCGGTGACAGCTCCTCCTTGGTGTATACAGAGTTTCTAATAGTTTAGTTTCGTGTTTTCTCCGACTATGGAAAAGTTTCTGGAAGAAGTATCTACTAATCAATCAAAGAAGAGAAAAAGTCACCCTACGACGTGGGTTATTTTTTTACAAATTATCGTGGCATCAGCTGCTCAAGAAGCAGAAACCAGAGATGATTAAGGAGAAGACAGGGTTAAAGAAGATGCATGGATGGACCATCATGACGAAATTTGTGAGACTGTTAAAAACGATGAGGCCACTGAAGTTTGAAATTTTATGTACATAGTATGATTTTTGTTTAAGTTTTGAAATTTTAATAATTTTATTTTAATAATAATTTTAATAATATCGATCATTTTATCAATATCAATAATTTTCATAATTTTAATAATATCATGTCATTCAATTCATTTGTTTAGTGACATTTAAGTCAGTTTTAACAGCTAGTCAGTTAGTTTTAAGTGTCAGTTAGTTAGTTTTAACAGTCAGTAACTGTGTAAAAATCCCTTTACGTTAATAACTTCTCTGAAGTTCTTTTTGTTAAATAAAATTTATTTTAACAAGGTCAAGGTCAAACCGGGCGGGGAGGCCTATCTTTCGGCTTAAGCTCAACTATTGTGTATTTGCTACCCATAAAAACCCAATGTCACATTAAATTTAGCAAAAATTAATTTGTGGTTTGTTGCAAAACCAGCCAACTCCAAAGTAAGTTGCAAAGGTGGCCAAATCCAAAACAAAGACTTAAATATCCCCCTCCTTTCATGTGCCCCTCCAACTTATTTCGTGTTTTCAAATATACTGTCCTAATGAATGTAAAACTAAAGAGTTTGGGTTCCAATCTTATTTTGTCTAAGTATAGCAAAAAATCAGCTTTTCCCAACAATTTCATTTTTTGAAGATGGCCGGTTTGACTAGACGACACATATATATGGTGATTATAATTAAAGTTACACTTTCAATATGCTGTAAAAAAGGAACCCCTGTTCAGAATGACTTCAAATTTGAACTGAATATACTGGAAGAAGGGGGAAATGGTATGGCACAAGAAATAAAAAGTTTCAAAGTGTATCAATAGATGGCGCTGTAAGCGCCATAACGAAAGTGGATTTGGCTACAAGTGACATTTTTAATCAAAATACGACGGCTTTGGCATGAGTTGCACAGTAAACCAACCGTACTGTTCAATGTACATGAGTGTTTCGGTTGTTTGACTGAAAAAATGACTTAAAAATGTGTCAAAAGTTGTGGTACTGTTAGTGGAAAGCCTTCCACCACGGCAAGGTCGTACCACGTAGGATGGGAAAAATTGGTTTTTAATTGTTCGTGGGCCTAAAACCGCATAAAAAGCACATATTGATTCGGTTTTGATTGAGCTTGAGTGTCTTTTAATTTGCAAAGTATGTTGCTTACAGCGCCATCTATTGATACACTTTGAAACTTTTTTTTCTTATGCCATACCGTTTTCCCCTTCTTCCAGTATATTCAGTTCAAATTAGAATTTATTCTGACCAGTGGTTACTTTTTTACAGCATTTTGAAAGTGGGACTTTAATCATAATCACCCTGTATATATATATATATATATATATATATATATATATATGTGTGTGTGTGTGTGTATGTATATATATAGGGGAGAGTAGGGTAAAACCGGGTACCCTACTTTCTCGCTGATGAGCGCTGCCCTAGGGGCAGCACTTGTCTTAATTGCATCACTTAGCGTCAACTAGAAGTGTGGCATCGGCTTTTGATGTAAGTTAGTCTATGCATGCACCTCAAATTTTTTTCGCCGTTTTTTTAGGGTTCCGTACTTAAAAAGTAAAAACAGAACCATTTTAATATCACTCCTGTGTCTCTCTGTCTGTCTGTCAGAGCCCTTTTACTCGTAAACTATGGGACGTGGAAAGTTCAAACTTTGGGAAGTTAAGCCTTTTTACCCACATATTTTCAGATTTTTAGCCATTCACAAATATGTTTAGGAAAAATTTAGGTGGCTAATTAAGTTACTTGAAAGAAAAAGTTTTCTTTTTGTAAATCAGGTGGGGTATCGTGTGAAATATCTCGTAATATCAAACTCAGAAATACATTTGTTTTAATTTTAGGTATTATATTTTCAGAGATATCGTCGAAAATGCACTGCAATCACTCTATTTACGAATCTACTAAAAGTAAAATTAGGAAAATATTATGTGTAGTAGAAGTTCATTTAAACTTTGCATGAAAACTATAGTGATTTTCTTAGGTAACATACTTTTTGAGAAAAACACATTTTTCTATTACACACAAACTTTACTTTTCGGACGGTCAACGGGGGAGTTGACGGGCACTCGAGGTATCTATCGATGCAAAATCATTCAAGGATATTTGATAATGATTTTCGAAAAAAATGTCTGTAATTAGCGGATATATTAATTAAGTTACGAAAAAGACAAACTTTCTATTTATATATCGTGTAGGGTATTGTTCGGAAACTCTCGTAACATTGAACTGAAAAATATATTTGTTTAAATTTTAGGTAATATAATTTTAGAGATATCGTCGATCTTATACTGGAAAATGTGACGCCCCCTCCTATTTCCGAATCTACTGAAACTAAAATTATTAATTAATAAATAGTAATTATTAAATTTAATGTACGAAACCCTTTGAGCGCGAGTTATACTTGTACTTCACCGATTTATTTGCTCTTAAAATAAATCTAGCCTAACGTATTGATTTAGGTAAATTAACCACAGTTTTCTATAGCTTTCACAAGATATTTTGTTGCTAAGTAGAAGTGTACGTCCAGTTATCTTGGAGAACGATCATGTTCATTTTTGTTCGTCTGTTGTGGCAAAACTGGGTACCCATGGTTTTGCATTGAATTCTGCAATGAATTGTTGCTTCACTCAACAGGTGGTGAAGGATGGATACAATGTTCAGTCTACAAATAGTGGGCACATGAACAGTGCAGCGGATAAGAGAAGTAAAAGCTGAGAAATGCATTATATAACAACATTACAAATTGCTTGAAAAGTCTGAAAAAATTTACTGACCTTAAAAAATGTATATATGTTTTAAAGTTTGAGTCAAAATTTATTACAATAAAGCTTTTTGTTACTGGAAATGTAAAAACTTAATTTATGATTAGTACCCGGTTTTACCGTACCACTAAAATGCGGAACTGTTTCAGATGGTCCTACAAAACGCCTTTTCTTAAGTAATAGAAGATTTTCCTGTGGCAACAGGTGTGGTTTTTCAATAGCCCAGATGTCCCCAAACACTTTTACATGTAAAACTGTTAGGTACGCGGTTTTACCCTACTTTCCAATATATAATGGAAATGTTATCATCACGATAACGTCCAAAAGAACCAATCGTGAACCGATTCGAACCTAACTTTGACAGCGTATTGATATTTTACATACTTCGGATGAGTTCGTTAATCAAATATGTAGCTCTTATAGTTTGCTTACAGGGACGCACAAAAGCAAAAAACACGCAAAGTTTGTCCTCACGATAACGTCCGCAATACTGAACTAATTCGAATCTAATTTAGACAGTGCACTGATCTCGCCAATATCTCAGCTGAGTTCGTTAATCAAGTATATTCTTTATATAGTACGTTTACAGTGACACACACAAAAAAAAATGTAAAATTTGTCATCACGGTGGTGTCCAAAATACTGAACCAATTCAAACATAGTTGGGGCAGTGTATTGATCTTGCCTGTTCTGAGCGAAATCTGTACACATAACGTTTTACACAAGTCTCATTCGAACACTTCTTGTTGTGGATAGCTTAAATATAACTGTTGCATTTTAATGTTGTTCATGTCAGTAATCCCGGAACCAGAATGTTAATTATATTTCTTTCATTATACAAGAAGCAATAGGCTGTTTCTTTCCTAAACACATTTTTTTTCGTTTTCGAACTAGACATAAGACTTGCGTAAAACTTTGGTTAACGAAGTCTTTCACTTTAAAACTGAAATATTTTTGTAATCGTTTTTGTGAAGTATTTTTAGTTCCAGGCAATAAATACATTCTTGAACGTAAACATTGATTTGACGACGGCTGTAGGTGGAAAAGCATGCAGAATAGCATTTTAGCTTTTCTCCGAAAATCTTTGGTCTTTCGAATCTTTATTTGGAGCTCTTGACTTACCGCGTTTCCTTTCCTAGAGAACTTTAATGCAATGACATAATAATAAATGAGCAACCTCGCGCTTCAAAAATCATTACCATAAGTGTTTCTTTAAGTGATTTTTGCTTTAAGTGTCGTTTTATAAATAGTTGGAACTAGAGAGACTGATGCGATTGTTCATATGAGTCACATACGAGCATCTCATATTCATCATATTACAAATAAAAAGGCCGGTTTCCTTAAACGGATTTTTTTCAAAGAGAGGGGATAAAAATTTTCATTTAAATCTTTGTTCAATAAGAACATAATGGTTTCTTAGTTTAAACGGTTGATACAGAATAGACCACTTTGAATTTCAATGGCTATATCGTAATTTCATTAACAATGATTGAATGTTTAGTTCCAGTTTTTACGAAAAGAAAATTTCTTACAGGTTTATTTATTATTGTTATAATTGAGTTATTACATTTTATTAAAGCAATTAATAGTCAGGATTCAATTAAAAAGATTTAAATTAAAAGATATGTCTCGTGGCATGTCTTTGAAAAGTTCATAATAAAAAAAAGTTTTCCACATTCGTATATGGTTCTTTCACCGAGACAGTTATGAACGGTGAGAAGACAAAAAAATTATCAAACCCCCGTAAGGATGAGTAATTTGTAAAATTGCACCAATTTCTTTATTTAATTACAATACATGAATTGCTATATATTTCTCCATACAAAGATTTCAGTTGTAACTGTACAAAAAATATTCGGAGACTAATCTGAGAACCCGGCTATTCACACAATTGACTGTCGTCTACCAATCCGATTTTTGTGTATCTGCCGTTAAGATAATGACACAGAGAGCGTTGATAAAGCATAGAGAAACCACCCTGAAGGAGCAAGATTTAGTTTCAAATCTTTTACTTCTTGAATTTTTTCCTGAAGCATTTCTCTTAACATAGGTTCATTTGCTAGCACATCTAATGTACCCCAAAGAAAAGGATTTAAGTTCAAAATTTGGTCTCTTGATATTCATAACTGATTCAGCGTATCAATTAGGGCTCATAGTTGGTTATTTTTTATTAATAGCTTTCGAATTCCATGTTAATTGATGTACTTTACTGTTTGTAAATTTTACATTAACCGCACTTCAGTTGCTTACACATGTAGAAATTTTCAATAAAAATTTCTTCCCTCGAAATAAATAAACCCACATTCGTCAATTTTTTTATATACCTCACCGCTTCCTAAGAAAGTGGACCTAGATCACATAGCGTTTACCTTGTGTATACTTTGTTTATACATTATTAATATATTTGGCAATTTTATATTATTTACTATTATATTGGCGAAGACGTTCAATTCATTTAACAGATAAAGAATCTTTAATAAGTATAAATAATTTCTAATGTGATTTACATTTATATGTATTTTCATCAAATATGCTATTTGAACTAGGGCTCTGTGACGTGTATTCCCTAATGTAACCTCCACAACAAGGAATCGTAATCCTTCCCTCCGTCTGTCTCTTGTTTTTGCTTTCCTCTCCCCTTAAGGGGGCTTATCTGGTCTGGAAGAAATAACGTGAAATGCCTTGTTCAAAATTAAAAAAAAAAAAAAATTCAGCATGTAGATGTTCTCTATACGCTATATACTAAAAATATTTATAAGCTTAAAATATTTTTTAAATAATTTTCAGTATTTTATAACTTGTTTTAAGATTTTGAAAAATCCCGAAAAGTATAAAAAGTATTATTTATTCGCTTGCAACTTTAAGTTGGACAAATATATAAATATTTGGAGCTTATTTGAAGAAAAGTTTTTTCCAAGAAATTTGACAATTTTTGAATTATTATTATTATTATTTTGTAATATTGTATTAAAAATTAGCTTTCCCTAAAAAACTTCGGACTTGTAAAGCTGTCAACCTGAGCTAATTGGTTACTTGCGCTCTGGTTATACGATGGTCACGTTGGGAAGGAGGAGTCAAGGATTGCCGTACAAGAAGAAGACGCAGGATTTTTGTAAAAAGAATAACTGGGTTTCAGTCGGGGATGAGTAACTTTGAATAGGCGAGGTAAAGTGAATATGGAAAGATAAAAAATTTTCTCTTTTGCTACAACCTTCACCCCCCCCCCCCCCGAAAGAAAAGGAAAAAAATAGTATTACCTAAATATAAGGGCCTGACACATTAAAACGGTTTTAATTCGTATAAGTCGTAATTGTTTCAGGATAGCCAATTTTTTTACAGATAAACGTAATAAATATGAGGAAGTACTCAGTCGTTTTTATCGTCGAATTCTCCCATATTTTAGTCTAAACTAAATGTAATACCCGAAACATTAAAACAACTATAACTTAGCTAATGTTATATTAACTTCAACTGCGTTTTCCAAAGGAATAGCTTTATTTTTGCATCGATCCAAGATTAATAAACGATAGCACGCTAGTCTCAAGCTAACATATAGCACTGTCAGTGAAAATTTCAAACAGTAGACCATCATCGTTTTCCATCTTGAACCTTTAATTATTAACCTTTTGATTACCGTCGTTGTGTCCCAAAGAACGAGAGGCCTCACTGTGTTAAATAAAAATGTAATTTTTTTGCATTCTATTAATCTTCAGTAATTGGATCTACTTCCATTGTTGCCATCATAGCTACAATGTTCTTTAAAGTGAATGTATATATCATCAAGAATGTAAATATCATTAAAGCTAAAAAAATTATTTTTCCAATTTAAATTTGCCCAAGTACGTTATTTGGGTATAGACATTACGGAAGATTATTCGTAATATACTGTGCTTTGGGGCTAAGCTAAAATCTCTCAATAAAAATACTTTTTTTCATATAATGTTGTTATTACATGTTTTTACAGCAATTGTTAAACGTTGTTACTACAATTTATTTATTTATTTATTTTTATTTTACTAATAAAAATGTTCTATTCTTCATTTTTAATTTATTGGGGAGGGTATTTTTCGAAGCATGAATTCTTAGCACTTAATTTCAAGCTAGCAATAACTAACGTGTTTAAAAAATGGTTAAAATATGACATCCCCTTTTTAAAACTTTAACTAAATATTTTCAATACAGTTTAGTGTTTAAAGTTTACCACTAAAATTTATTACATCAGAATAAAAATTATTGTAGTAACTAGCTGGCTTCGCCCGCCAGCGGGCCCCTAATTTACATCGGTGCCTCGAAACTTTTGTATTCTCCGGCTCGCATCCCCCTCGAACCGAACGAACCTCCGACCCGGGTCCCCGCTGCCTTCGGCACCGTACACCGGTCATGCTACGCACGCATCGGATAATCCCATAATTTGCATAATCCCTTAATTTGCACATCGAATAGTATAAACCTCTAACTGAACTAATCTCCGACCCTGGTCCCCGCTGCCTTCGGCACCGTATACCGGTCGTGCTACGCACGCACCGGATAATCCCTTAATTTGTACATCGAATAGTATAAACCTCTAACTGAACTAATCTCCGACCCTGGTCCCCGCTGCCTTCGGCACCGTATACCGGTCGTGCTACGCACGCACCGGATAATCCCTTAAATTGCACATAGAATAGTATAAACCTGTCACTGAACGAACCTCCGGCTCGCACCTCTCATACTTATGCATATGTTGACGTCGTCCCAATCAGTTCAATCTCTAGAACTGTAGACAAAAATCAGACTGAAAAGTTGACTTTCAATGATGCATTCACGAAGAATTTAAATCTTAGCGATATAGCACAACAATACTATATTCATATAAAGAAAAGCAAAAAAGGTGCTATCCAACCAATGGCATTTTTGGAATGGTTTATAGTAAAACTAGAAAAATATACAAGCTATATAAGCTACTACACCAACTCAAAAGGAATCAAAAACAAACTCTCATGCCTAGAAATAGACCTAAAATCAATTTCAAAACATTATGCCACAGAGGACGACCATCTGTCAAAAGGTATAGTCAACATGATAATCGATGAAATTACCGACAAAGGAGAATTTCAAGAATATGACAGCCAAGAGGCAAGTTGTTCACAAGATGTTATCGATCTAATTACGCAGTTGACAAGGGGTGTAAGAAAACGCACTAAAGGAACATCTGCAATAGTCCACCTATACTTAGACGAATTAAAAAGACGACTTAAACTAATACAGACAGATTTCACCAATATCTATATACTAAAGGCACCATCCTCAGAGATATCCCCAAAAATGGCATTAAATATAACTGAATTACAAAATGCCTCTTACAGTCTAACACATATTGAAGATGAAAAACTGATACACAGTGGAAAATCCATACAAGATAAAGACAAAGGAAATGAAGGTGGTGATAAAAGTGTTTTAAGTAAGGAAGACTGTGGAAAAGAAATGATTCAGGAAGAGTTGGAAACAGCCCATCTGAATTTACAGGTACTTTCTGGAGAGAGTTCCACTCTTAGTATACCAATGACATTGCAAGAACTAACGAGCTTAACACAAGAGAAATCTCCACTACATCAATTGGAAGATATCCTAAATCAAATTGAAAGTAATTCAAAAATTTATGATGAAGACATCCGAACACAAATAGCGAACTCAATACAGCAGATAAAAGAATATCTATACTTTGAACAAGAAGAAAATAACGTCCTGAAAACTACGACAAACGAACAAGAGCATCAAATAAAGGAAATGAAAACTCAAATCACTCAACAATCAAAAATAATTGACAAAATGGAAAAAGAACTTCAGAGCAAAGAGATTGAAATAACCGAAAAAATTAAACAAACATCACTTATAGAAGAAATGTTTCATACCATAAAAAATCAACAAAACTTAGTTAATAATCAAGACCATCTGGAAGATGGAATCGATTCCGAAATATCGAAAAGAGCACAACTCAAGAGTTATGCTGCTGGAATTACATCCGATCAACCTATAAAAACACCTTGCTTTAAGTACTCTAAATCAGCAATAATAATAAGAAGAAGTCAATCAACGAATATTCCCATTAATGTAATACGAAACATGTTAAATGACAAAATAAAAGGGAATAAAAAATTTAAATACATCTCATGTTCGTTAGGAAGAGATAAAAACTCGCTCATAGTCCAAACAGAATCGGACGAAAAAACAGCGGTTTTAATTGATTTTATAAATCAAATAGAAGGTTTCAGAGACTTGGCCGAAGCAGATCTTAGAGATGCTAAAAGAAAAAAAGTCATTATACTGGGAATTCCAGTAGATGTGACTGAGACTGAAGTAATTGATAAGATACATCAAGAACTGGGACAGAATTTTCCTCTAGGAATAGCAAAAGTTCTCAAAAAACAAAAAATGAAAACATACCAAATAGTACTTGATGCAGAAGAACATTACGCGAAAGCATTATTTTCAAGAAGAAAATTACCTATTCATTTTAATTTATGCCGTATAGAATATTACAATCCAGTGGTTAGGTGTAATAAATGTCAACGTTATGGCCATACAGTTGATAATTGTAGAAGTTATTACTTAACATGCGCATATTGCACAGGTAACCACAAAACAGACACATGCAAAATAAAAGAAAATTATGAACGTCATCGTTGCATCAACTGTGAAAGAGAATATAAAACCGCAGTAAAACCTGAAAAGATTGAAAGGCATAGTGCAAATTCTAGATTCTGCCCAATTTTTCAAAGATTGTTGCAACGAAAACAAAATATTACTATCTCCTATGATCCTTCAAAAGTATGTTCTCAGAACTAAAATCACTCAATATCTCTGATGACTCTATAGAAGATTCAACTGTAGAACCTCCAACCAATGCTACATATATAATAAATCAGACTATCCCATTGGACAATAGATATTATTTCGGAGAATCCAAGACCCCACCAAATCATTTAAAAATAGTTCAAATAAACCTTAATAATTGTAAGGCTGCAAATCTCCAATTGCTGAAGTACATACATGAAAATAAAGTAGATTTAGCTTTAGTTCAGGATTATCACAAAAGTAATAACACCTTCACGGGAATCCCAATTTCATGTTCTTTCTACCATTCAATAAATCAGACGTCGGGAATACTCGTATCCAATCCCTTATTAATTCATATTCAGACTCTACAAACAAATAACAGTGTATTTATAAACCTATCACTGTCATCAAAATTCATTAAAGTCGGATCACAATATTCAAAACCGAGTGGAAATCTTGATGAAGACTTCCGAGAATGGACCAGAGTCATAGAAGATACATCGAACCTTATCCTTGGGGGTGATTTCAATGCACACCTCCAGGCGTGGGGTTATAAAAGAAATAATGCTAGAGGATATATCCTACTTGACTATCTAGCAATGAGCAGATTAACTATTATTAATGATCCTGATTCAGAATGTTCTTTTGCGCGAGACAAGTTTAAAGGCAAACCAGATTTGCCCTCTGCGGTGAACATTCAAAAAATATTATAGATTCATGGAAAATAGACTCGACATTTAAATCACTAAGTGACCATCAATATATTACTTTTACTCTGAATGTCACACCCACAATAAGAAATTTATACCGTTTCAAAACCAAATATGAAACGTTTAAAAAATTCAATAAACTGTTTCAAAAACATGAAGAAACATTACTTTCAACACTTAAAGCAGTCAATTCTGTTCCAGAGTTAGAGAAGTGGACAGAGGAATTTAATGTTATCCTTTTAAACATCATGCAAAAATCACTTAAAAAGAAAAAGTTGTCTCATGAAATTAATGTATCCTGGTATACTGACAAACTTAAAGTACAGCGAAGCCACCTAAATGCTATATATAAACTACATAAAAGAAATCCAGATTCTGTAGAACTCAAGATTAAATATAAAAACGCCAAAGCAAAATACAAATTAGATATTAAAAAAGCTAAAATTGATTCTTGGATAACATTTTGTTCGGAAACAAACAGTAAGTATGGTACTGCTTTTAAAATTCTGAAGCAGAAATATTTAAAAAATACAGATCTCATCCACTCTGTCATGGAATCTTCAACTCAAAATGATACATACAAAGAGATTCAAGAAACGTTACTTCATTACCATTACAATACAAGCCCAGAATTCGAATCATCATTTCAAAACACAAACACACTATCAATAAAAGAATATAACAATTTTAAATTTACCCATAGAGAAATTCAATATGCAATTAACCAACAAAATAAAAAGAAAGCCCCAGGATATGATCGGGTAGATGGCAGAATTTTAGAAAATTTGATAAAAAATAATATGAAGCTTATAAAGTTATTATATAACAAATGTCTCTACCTTGGACACTTTCCAGAAACGTGGAAGAAAGGAGTAGTCATCTATTTTAGAAAGAAAAACAAAGATCCATCAAAACCTGATTCATACCGTCCAATTACACTACTACCCATGATTGGTAAAATCCTAGAAAGATTAATAAAAAATAGAACTTTAACTTATCTTGAAGCAATAAACTATCTAAAAGATGAACAGTTCGGCTTCCGTGAAAATAGAAGCACTATATCAGCTCTGGAGAGACTTAAAGAGAAAATTGCACAATTATTACAAAAACATACTTATGTGGGCATCATATCATTTGATATTACAGGTGCTTTCGATTCAATAAACTGGCACCAATTATCAGAAATAATTGATGACTCACCGTTACCCAGATACCTCCAAACCTTATTAAAAAATTATATAAGCAAAAGAAGTATAGGCTTAAATCAATATGAATATATAGAGTGGTTCAGGGTATTTAAAGGATGTCCTCAGGGATCCTGTCTTGGACCACTCTTATGGCTTCTTATAGCTAACTACATAATAAAAAATTATAAAAATCTATATGAAGATATTATTGTTTACGCAGATGATTTTTTGATTCCAATAGAGGGAAATACCGTAATAGACCTGGAAGTTACAACCAACAACAAAATAGTCCATTTTAAGAATATCTGTGATGAACTCGGTTTAAAAATATCAACTCAGAAAACGCAATCAATGCTTTTCGGTAGCAATCTCCTCGAAAGAAGACTTCCGAGATTTAAATTAGAAAATATAAAAATAAAAGTAGTAAAAAATATTAAATATCTTGGCGTATTGTTAGATTCTAACTTCAATTTTACAGATCACATGAAAGACCTTCGAACAAAGATTGCAAACTTTGTAAACGGATTTAGAGGATTTCGATTCTTTAATAAAGGTATCAAACCAGACATCCTGAAAATATGGTATCAAACAGTCATAGAACGCCAAATACTATATGCTTACGAAATTTGGTATCCAAACTTGAATACTGATGGCCGCAAATTACTACGTTCAACTCAGCGTTTGGCATTATTAAACTTAATACGGACCTATAGGACTATCTCTCACGAAGCTCTGTATCTTCTTACAGGAACTCCACCAATCCTAATAAAAATACAGAATGAATTTCAGTACTACCAACTGAAAATAGGAAATAGAAATTTGTTAATCAATAACACACAGCTAAACATTAACAATATAATGCAGAAAGAAAAATCGTATCGATTCCTCAATTACTACAGAGTCCAAAATATCAGAATTATAGAAGATAGAAAATCCATCCATCCAAAAGAATACGATGTGGAAGCCTACACAGATGGTTCTGTCATGCCAGGGGGTGTAGCCAGTGCTTTCACCATATATAAAAATGGAAATAATATACATGATGAAGCAATACGACATCATCCACTGAATAACATATATCAAGCAGAATTAATGGCAATTTATAAAGCAATAAAATGGTTCTCTACCTTCGACTACAATAAACTACTAATTATTACAGATAGTTACTCTTCTATGGAAGTATTAAAAGTTGCTTTTCCTAGAAACTACATTATCAAAAACATTTACAATCAATTACTTCAAATTCCTGATAAATCCATTATAATAACATGGACTAAATCTCATGTGGGTGATACTGGCAACGAAAGAGCTGATCTCCTGGCAAAGCAAGCCATCTTACAAGACCAATATCAATCAAGAAAAGATCTGTTGTTCCCCATTTCAATAGCAAAATTGTATTTTAAAAAGAAAACCATCTCTGACTGGCAAGCCATTTGGGACTCATGTAATAAGGGCAGAGATACCTATAAAATTATAAATAAAGTCGATCCAAATTATCTCTGCAAACAGCCAACACTGCCGTATTATCTGAGTAACCATGGCAGTTTCCCACAATACTTACATAAAATAAGAAAAAGAGCCTCACCTAGATGTCCATGCGATAAAGCAGAAGGAGATGCAGTTCACTACATATTCGGATGCTGCCCTCTTATGATCCATCACTTCCCTTTTGATAAGAACGAAACTCTCAGATATAACCTTCGTAATATCATTTTCAATCCTTCAAACTCTCAAAAGTTAAAAGAGAATTATAATATTCTCAATAAAATTTTCTCTTTCATTACGAAAGAATTTTTTAAAAAAAATTGACTGAACTGACCATTGACTTTCTGAACTAAAATACCATAAATTTAGGACATTATGAAGTTATAGCAAACTCTCAAAAGTTAAAAGAGAATTATAATATTCTCAATAAAAATTTCTCTTTCATTACGAAAGAATTGTAAAAAAAAATTGACTGAACTGACCATTGACTTTCTGAACTAAAATACCATAAATTTAGGACATCATGAAATTATAGTACTTCGAAAATATTTTATATTTAACTTTCAATTTGCAAAAAATTGTTATTTTTTACCTTTTATATTTTATTATTGTTATGTAATTATATTCATTGTTTCAAATCTAATAAACAGGCGCCTTCTGCGGTGGGGGTTGGAACGGATGGGTGCTATCGGTGTCGGGTAGCGTTTATTTTTCCCCTCGTGGACTTATTGTTCCTATACCTCACGGGTGGCTGTCCACGAGTGGGTGATTTCGGTCCCCGCTGCCTGCGGCACCGTATAGCAGTCGTTCCGACCCTGGTCCCCGCTGCCTTCGGCACCGTATACCGGTCGTGCTACGCACGCACCGGATAATCCCTTAAATTGCACATAGAATAGTATAAACCTGTCACTGAACGAACCTCCGGCTCGGGTCCCCGCTGCCTGCGACACCGTATAGCAGTCGTTCCGACCCTGGTCCCCGCTGTCTTCGGCACCGTATACCGGCCGTGCTACGCACGCACCGGATAATCCCTTAAATTGCACATAGAATAGTATAAACCTCTAACTGAACGAACCTCCGGCTCGGGTCCCCGCTGCCTGCGGCACCGTATAGCAGCCGTGCTGCTCACGCGCTGCAGTATACGTTAGTTCCGCCTTCCGCCACCAGGTGGCGCAAATAGAAAAAATAAACCTCGAATAAGATAAACCTCGAACTGAACGAACCTCTAGAACCCCACTGTTAAGATAAAAAAACTTGAAGTGGGGGGGGGGGGGAGGACACTGCTTTTCCTTAAACAACAGAATTAGACTGCCGGAAAAAAAATCTGATGTCAAACAACTTATTTAGACTACCGGACTTCTTGTTCAAAGACAGGGACCTGTAGGAAAACTTAAAAAAAAAAAAAAAAAAAAAAATCGATAACGGGCGAAGCCCGCTTTTCCCTATCATAATATCTGGTTGCCACTCTAAAACAAAAACTTAAGATACTCGTTATGGCAGTTTTTAGACGCGGCCTACTTCTTAAAATCGTAATATCTAGCCGGCACTGTAAAAGAAATCTTTCTTTTGCTTTAATTATACAAATAACGATGATTAATTACACAATAAATTAATATATCGGCTCCTAATGAAGATATGAGAATAATTTTTAGATATTCTGAAAGCAGAATCCATTTTGAGTCGCCCTGTCAAAGTTTCGAATTAATGCGCCCCTTAGATTCGGAAATGCCCCCCCCCCCCTGAAAGAACGCAGTTGAAAGTCACGTGACTATTTTATCTCTTTCAGAAATGACTTATCCACAGACGATTCGTCTGCGTTGAATGTTGAAATAAAAAAGAAGCTGTCTCTCCGGAATAGAAATAAATTCATTTGCCGTGTCATTAATGAGTTTTAATTGATATCTTCAAAAATTACTGGTCGATTTTTACGAATTTTTTTTTGTTGAATTCGCGTTTTTTTTATACACGTGTTAGCAAATTTTCGCGAATGTAGAGTCATTATTTCCACTTGTTTCAAAAAGGAGTGGGGCGATTTGATCTCGTATCTGTCGACACTGCATTCTTTACGGCAACCTTTTTTCACGTCTGGGGTCGATGTTGGATGTCTGGTCAGTTTTTGGCCGAAATAAAGAAAAGTTACGGTCCGAATTTCAAAAAATTTGACGTTTTGGAACGACAAAAATCGGCCGCGTGCGTACCCCGATTTTCGGATCGATCCCTCCGGTACATTTTTTTTAATTCGATGATGCGTTAAAAAGCGACGATTTGGATGTTTGCGATTATCAAAACGGAAATTTTTTTCGATTCTTTTTCCAGTTCGGTTTCGGTCGGTAATTAAAACACTTTCGCTCATTAATAACGCCCCGGGTCCGGGTCGGAGGCCCGACCCGATCGAAACTTGAGCGTCGCGCCTTTTTTGCGAATTTTTCGGTACGCGTCCGCCGTCGGTGCGTCGATTAGTCCAGGAGCCTTTGCGGGTACAAAGGCGGAGTGCACAGACAGACAGACACACACACACACACACACAGACGTTTACCGCGCTTAATAATAGGGATGATAGAACATAAGTAGATGTCGGTCAGTAGATGTCGGTGGATGACTGATTGTGTGTAGAGGTCACCGCCATTTTAGTGATTCCTGCTCCGAATTATATGAAAACTATTTGCATAATGATTGCTTATTAATATTTTAAAAAACTGATTATAACAATATATCAAAATTTCATGGGATTTAAATTGTAACTTGTATTTCATGTAACGTTAAAATAATAAAATTTGACATATAAAGGAGACAATCCAAAAGCTTCAGGTCATCGCTCTATTCTAAAATAATGTTGCTAAAGCTACCGCTGCCGGTATTGAATCTATCCTGTCCCTTTCACTTTCTAGGTTTATCCTGCCAAAAATATTGCATATAAAAACATGAAAAACTGTAGGTTTGTAGGGAATATGATAAACGTGCTGAAAAAAACTGTTTTTAAGCGTTATTTAAATATTGAAATCGATCAAGATAGTTGAGTTACACAAGTTTTATAGGATCAAAAATTATGCATAACATTTTAACCTTCTTTCGAGGCATATACGTGACTAGATTGTGGTGTGGCAGTGTCCAATATTTTTTCTTTTTTTTTGTCTAATTCTTTGAGTTCTTTATGAAATATTTTATACAAAATTTCATTATCTGAATAGAGATTTAATTCATATTGTGAAGTAGACTTTTTAACACTTTCCAACATATTAGAGAAGTGTTTATGACTTTGGTTCAGCTGTCTGTCTGTTCGTCTGTTCTCGTAAATATAGTTGGATTTTTATTATATTCCTATATGTTATTGAGATTTACTGTAGCATGCTTCCTATTGGAGATAATGTATGCACCTATTATACTTAGATTACAGAGATACACAAAATAATTCCGTTACATAATGGCATATAAGGGAAATTTGTTTGCGGTGGATTTTAATGATATTATGATACTTCAAACATATTGAAACTTGACGGTGAGTGCTGTTACGGTAAGACCCTCTTGCAACAAAAGAAAGTAATCTTTATTGCAAATTAAGACAAGAATTCTATTTCGAATCTAAGAGTGAAATCAGGGATGGCCCTCACTAAAGAGGAGCGACGTGACAAAGGGGAAAGCCCACCTGAAATGGCTGCAGAGTTGTGCAGTGAAACAGCCTATTTAAAGACATTATAAGCTGAAGCACTATGATGGCTCTGAAGGTATGGTTCTGGACATGGCAGTGGAGGATCCCTCACACAAGGGAACAATATCAGGGTGTCCTATCAGAAAATCCAATCGAAATACCATATCTAGAAGGACCAGTCCCCGGACCCTAGAAACAGGACTGGACGAGAGAGTGTGAATTGCCACTATTACACAAATAATGGCTTTACAATCGAAATATTTGCAATTAAATACCAATATTGTAAAAATACGGCCGTTACATTAACAATATTGACAGAGAAATGGCAAAATATTTTTGTTAGTGTTGGTGTACTATTGGCAAAATGCAAACTTCTCAATGTCGTGAGAATATTTCATGCCAATATTGTGAATATCGTCCAGAATATAACCAATGCAACTAGTATTGGCGAAGTAGTGTTTCGCATTGTCCTAGCATCGGTATACCATTTTTTTGGAATAGTAATATTTGTTTTATTTAATAGTAGAATTTTAAATATTTTTCATTGATTAAATAAGGTGAAAATTTCTATTCGTAAATTGTTGCATTCAAATTTCAAGGAATGTACGAACCATGTAGGGTACCACCGTTTTAGATAGAAGGTTAAAATTATCTTTCTTATGACATATTTTTACAAATACATGAGGAAACAAATTCAACATGCACATGTAAAAAATTTTAATTTCAAAACAAATATAAATTGGCCTGTTACGCTATAAATATTCTTGAAAGGAATAAGCACCTTAATTTAATTCAGTTTCCGATGAAGCACTGATATCGCTTGGCAATGAGGTTAAATCAGTGTGAAAAATCATGAAAAATTCATGAAATCGAACAGCTTTATATCGATTACAGGGTCGGTTTTTATTTCATCTAGATTTGTATTTTTTTATGCATATCAGTAACTGCCATTCAAAATGATTGATCGTTGTTTTTACAGATGCAAGTTACCTGTAAATTCTTTGATATGAAAATTAAAACTTTTATTTTCGTTTCGTAAAAGTTTTATTATGTTCAATATCTAATGTTACCTCCTCAACAAGCATTTCATATTTTCAGAAGACCTTTTTTTTTGGCCAAGAAAAAAAAGTGATTTTATTGGGTTTATTTTCATTTGATACATAATATGTTTAAATGTCGACAAAATGGCTAAGATAAAAAAAGAAAAGTCTTAGATTTAAGTTACTCTTGTTTTTAAGAGTAGAATTTATTTATTTATTTTAGTACTGTAGATAGATACAAAAATTACAACGCTTTTAGTTTTAGAAGTGATTAATTTTTTAATTATGTACTCTTCTTTTACCTAAACTTAATTACTTTTGATCAAATATATTTAAAGAAGTGTTTAGCAGTATACAGGGCTCCCACTCGGTCAGTTTTTTTAATACCACTTCTTCCATACCATATTCTTCTTTTGGATATCTCTTGCAAATTTTGTGGAAACTTATCCCGAAGATTTGTAAGAAGTCTGTTGCAAATGTTGTAGAAATCTACCACAAAAGGTTTTCTTCATAAATATTGGTGTTCAATTCGTATTATATTCATCATATAGTATATACATAAAGTACGAACGATTCACTCATTTGAATTTGGAAGTTATACAATAATTTATTTTTAGTATGCTTCTATTGTTAATATAACAAATCAAAACATCCATTCTAATGTATAAAATTGGCAGAACTTTAAATAAGATAAATACTACTATATAGTCTATTTTCTTTCCTTGTGGTTCTAAAACATTGTACGTAAAATGCGTAAGAAAAATTTATTAATTAAAATCTTTCAATTTGCCAAAAAAAAATCTATTTTAAGTAGATGCTATTCATTATTTAATTTTTTTTCTTGTATATTTTATTTCACCAATAGTATGCAAAATATGTGAATGCAATTAGTCAAAGTGTTTTTTTTTAAATAGATAATACAAAATACATAAATTAAAATTCTGGCATTTGACATGAAGTAGATGGTACTAAAGGTTATTTTATGCCACCCATATTGTCTTTTATTTATTTTATTATATGTTGTGATAGCTGTAATACAATGTAGAAACCATATTTACTCTCTCCCTGATTAAAGTTTGTTTGAAGTTTGTATAAATGAGTTACACAAAATGAGAAACATGAGTTTATTTAGAAATTTTCAATGTAGTTGGACCTTTTTTATATCAGGTTATTATTTTTTTCTATACGAAAAGCTTATAAAATCAGCCTTTTATTATTCAAATATTATTTATGTAAAAACTGCGATGGTTTTAGAAGGGCTTCTTAACAACAAAAAATACAACTCATTTTTAAGTTATTCAAAATACATTAGAATTTGTTAAATGACCTATGTTTCAGATACTATTTAACATATTTAACACGTGCTTTCCACAGTTCGGTTCAGCGCTAGCGCACTCCATACTACATTGTGGCATTCCATGACATCATCTGCATATAACTTTGTTGGCAATATAGTTATAATGCAGTATAACACATGATTCCTATACGAAATTTAATGAGGCCTCGAACTGTGATATTTATTTTTATCAAAAATTTCATTTCTTTAATGAAAAAAACAAATTAATAAATGCATGTTTTCAAAAAACGCCGACATTTGACTTTTTTGTCGGTGCGAATTCGCAATAGTGGGGAGTTAACGGGATAAAGAATCTTCAGACGCAAATAAATGTTAGAACCAGTAACCTGTAACTATAGATCCTAAATTTTATACCGGGGGCCAAAAACCAGTATTAATCTACCCCTCCTTTAACTCATCTCCCCCAGATGCTGTTCATAATTAAAGAAAAAAATTCTTGCGAATTTCACTTTAACATTAATATTTACAGTACATGAATGTAATTAGTTAACATATGAAAAAAATCAGAAAAAACTTAATGGAAAGTATAAGAAACACATAAGGGAAAATAAGGTAAAACCACATACCTTATTATTAGTTGCTTCTTGAAGCCAGAATTGCCAACAGAATTTAATGTAACTTTGCGTACATACTGTGCATTTATCCTGAAACCATACTATCATTTTAAATATATGATTAGTTCATTACATTTGTATTAATAAGTGATTATTTATATAACGTCAAATCATACGGTCTTACCCTATACCGGTGGGGTGAAACATCGTGGATATGTTAATCTTACAAGAAAGGAAAAAGTATAGACCTTCTTTAAAAAAAGAACATTAAGGTAAAGCTAAGAGAGTCTGCGCACAATTCAAATGAATAACAATAAAAAATCTAAATATTATTTTTTTGCTAAACTATCCATGAATATTTTTTACTTCATTTGTTTTTTATGCATTTCCATTGCTATTTTGTTTTTATGTTGTAATTTAATAGAACAGTTGTAATAAAACCAAGAAATTTATTTTGCGCAATCTGTCCTTACAGGGTTGGTGTGATTGCGCATATGGGTAGGAGAGATTGTTACTAATTATAACTGCAATTAAATTGTTAACAATAATAATTACACTTAAATGACATTGTTGTAAGGTTTTTGTGAACAAATATTATTGTATTAGGAGTGAATATTTCAACCTAATGATTAAAGAATCAGAAAAAGGAAATAATTTTTAAAACGATTAAAAAAATTTAATTAAATGGGAAAAAAATTAAAGAATTAGAAAAAGCAAGTCCAGATAAGATTACAAAATAACACTAAGTTACTTGAAAACGCGTTTAACTTAAAATTAGTCCATTTTTATTTTTCATTTTTTATGCAAATTTACCAATAAGCTGCATAATCTCTCCTAGCATGGAAACTAATCGGCACAATGCGCCATCTCTCCTAAGTAGCAGAAGCGCAAACTCTCCAATTTCGGTAGGAGAGATTGCGCGGTCTTTTATTTAAACATGGCCTCCACTAACACGAACCGTTGATGTTCACATTGTTAGTCTAGATTAGTAGCTTATGAGAAATTGCTTAAGTTTAAAGTATTTTGTACTACTGACATTGTATAGAAATTCTGATGAATAGCTATGAAAATTCAAGCACTTACTTTGCGAAAACAAAACAAAATAGCAATGCTTTATCTTAGACGCTCAAAACAATCAACATGCACTTTCAAGTAGCCACTCCACTACTGCTGTTGTACAACTACCTGGAGTCACTGCGCACTCACTCTACTCCTCCTTCCCGAACCTCAATGTGCGCAATCTCTCCGACCGCGTCATCTCTCCTGGCTTTACCTTATATTTTATTTTACGAATGTAACTAAGGAACTGAACTAATATTATTTCAATTAGAAGTCTAATGACTTAATATTTAAATACAAAACCTTCATTACAATTTGAAAAATTGCAGAACAGAGGTTCACTTCTTTATCAGCTTTTGAAAAATCATAATCGCTCTTTCTAATGTAGTTTTCATTGCCTTTTCTTCAAATACTGTTTACAGACTATTCAATTATTAATTTCCAAAATTAATTTGAAGCAAAAAGTTTATTAATATATTCGGTTATTAATATATTCGGTTTTACTCCAATATAATGTGGATCACAAAGTAGGCCATAAAAATTTCCTTTTAAATGCTAGTAACAGTTTCATTGTAGAAAATAAATCCTTATTATACATGCTATATAATAATAATATAGAAAATTTCAGTAAATTCAGGTGTGTTCACATTTAAGAATGTTGCTAACTAAAAAAAAATAAAACAAAAAAATTATAAAATAAACTTTTAAACACAGGAACTACATAAATGTGTGGAGATATCGTAATGGTCTATTCAGCTTCTGGACTAACGCAAAGTATTTCAAACATAACCCACTAGAGGGTAATGTTTGACTCAAATTGAGTCAAAAATGAGATATCCTGTTTCACCGATCTATACGGTTTTACCTTACTTTCTCCTGTGTTGCTTCTTTCCTAGCTTGCAAAAAAATTTGCTGCGCAATTCCGATCATTAAGTATAAAGTATATTTAAAATAGTGAAGGTTAAATATCAGGTCATTATTCAATAATCAAGACCTGAGTATGCTTTTTCTGCATACCGGAACTGAGTTCGTGAAATGCATTCGGTAGATCTTCAGTTCATTTGTATGATATAGTTTAAAAAATTCTAAATAGATTGCTTCATCTGTCCTTCGAATGTGCATTTAAACAAAGATCTATTTCATAGCTGCTGAGTGAAGAGGAAAGTAGAACTTCAAACTGATTTCATTCTTTAGACTGCCTGCTTCTATTTACAAGGACATTAAGCTGCTCGTTTGGAAGCATGTTTGTTTTGGATATTATGTCAAATGAAAAATATTGGATGATAGTTTTATTTTATTCCGTACTTGAATTTATTTTAAAAACAAACAGCTTTCATACTATTATAAAAGACTTATTAGAAATATTTTTGTAGATCAACATTGACTGGTACGATAATCTAGGTAAACTGGAATATAAAATCTATATCAGTAAAAAAATGTAAACTATAAAAAGAAACCACTAGGTGACACGACTATAGTTTCGGGATCAATTAATTTGCGTTTCTTTCATTAGGTAAAGAAAACACAAGTGTAACACAAGTTACCTTTTTTCTCGCGGGCCGAAAACATATGTTTCTATGTTAGATGAGCCGCAAATCATTATACTTAATATAATGTAACTTATTATATTGTGTATAACTTATTATAATGTAACTTATTATATTGTGTATAACTTATTATAATGTAACTTATTATAATGTGTATAACTTATTATAATGTAACTTATTATATTGTGTATAACTTATTATAATGTAACTTATTATAATGTGTATAACTTATTATAATGTTATACTTATTGTAGTAAAAATAAAAAGTGGGAGGACGTAGTAACTGGAATAGTAAATATCCAGTAACTGGAATAGTAACATAATAAAAGAAGCTTAAAAAAGCAATGTAACAAATTCAATATGATAAATATTAACTATTTAATAAGAACAAAACGTAATAATATAATAATGTGGAATTTCTTTAATTAAAAAAATAATAATAAATAAAACATTTGCTCAAAGCAAAAACTTTTTACCTTTTAAACTGTAAAAATATATAGTGATAAATTAATTAGTTTTAAATAATGTTTGATTTATGTTGAAAATTAGCGAATATATATAGTCCAGTATAATGCAAATAAGACTACATGTAAAACGAACTTTTGACTAAGAAATTGTTATTTACAATGTTTTAGTATAATTTTGAATTAATGATAAAAAATAGGGAACATTTTGCTTTCTCATAAAAATATACGAAACAACAGTGAAGGTCTTAAATACATTTTATATACTGCAACTAAATTTTTATAAATATGAACTGATGATTGTGTGTCTCAGGTCGCACATAAAAGTTTGGTGGGTCGCAGGTTGAGAATGCCTGGATTAGATAATGTAAGTAAACTGAAAGATAAATACGCTATTAGAAAAAAAAACACCTTCTTTGAAAATTAAACAACATAAAGAAACATGACTATTGTTTCGGGAGCAATTAATAAGTGCTTCCTTCATCAAGAGAAGCAGAAAACTTCTACAACGTAAGGGTAGAGACGAGTCTTCAAAGAAGTTTTTAATTCCTTGATCCAAATCCGTGGTACTCACTACTCGGCCGTTGGGTTAATTTCTTGCGGTCCTGCAAGTCGTGCACATAATAAAAAAAACCCGTATATTAATATAGTACATAAATATGTATAGGTATATATTTTGAAAAATTTATTTTTTAAAGCATTCTCTATTGTTTTAAGTTCAGATACTTAAAAAAATGAATATAAAACTTCTATATTTTCTTTTCATTCGATCAAAAAACACCAATTACTAGAGTGTCAGAATGTGATAACTGTGGTCATCTCACTTTCAAGAACATTCCTTATTAGCGAATAGACCTTATTCACTACTGTGAATTTAATATCGCATTGTTAACATTGGTTAAAATGATTAAACACGTATTATTAATATTGCATAAAATTTATAAACACGTATAATTAAAATTGGTTAAAATTAATAATAACGTATTATTAATACGTATATGTAACGTAATTTCCGGCGTATAATCCGTGGATAAAACAATCATGTTTTGACCAAGAAATTTTAATTTATAAAATAAAACTTAATGGATCTCTGTAAATAATTGACTTCAATTATTAAATTAATTTTCTGTGTCTAAACATGATTGCTTGATCCGCGGATTCTAGGCCGGAAATTACGGTAAGTATTATTAGTATATATTAGTAATTAATATATATGGACATATGAATGCAATAATTAAGTGCAGCCCATGAGTTCATTTTTCTACCAGATTTTGACTTTTATAGAAATTTTCATGAGTACTATTAATTTAAATATTAAAATAGATCAACTGTAGGACACAGAGCACACTAAAAATAAATCTCTCACTTCGAAGAGAGCGTTTTGGAAGCGGGATCCTACGGTAAGAAGAAAGAAAACTTTACAACAAAGTAAAATGTAGGACATTCAGAAAGTAAACTGTAAAAAAAAAAATTACGTTGATTTCCAGTACAATTTCCAGCTTTATGCGGATTATTATTTTTTTTTTCAGATGGAAGTGACTTCGTGAATGATTCAAAAAGTATTGCGAACATGTATTTAAGAGTGTATTTCACAGATAATACAAAATTTTTATTTTCTTTAATGCTGTAGGATTTATTTTTATTAATACAATAAAGCAGAATAAAAATCCGTAAAAGTGCAGAAATTTTACTGGCGAAATATGGAAATTCGTTTTAGATAGTAAAAATATAAAGATAAACACAAAACCTTAAAGAAAATGACAAATTAACTAGACATTTAGCACTATTATCTGTCAAGTATATTCTGAAATCCAAAATACTTATTTGCTACTTTTTACACATTGACGAAATCATTTCAGGGGTGAGAAAAATCCCTAAAGTACGGAAATTGTATTGGCAATCAACGGAATTGTTTTTTACAGTGATTATAGGTATCTTCTGTAACAAATGCAATACGATGTATTAGATTCAGCAAAGCAAAAAATACCTGGAAAGCAGATAAAAAATTTATTTAAATTAGCAAAACCCTAGAAAAATTAATATTAAACATTGGATGAGAAAATCTTTGATCGAATTACTTTTCATTGATCGCTAAAGGCAAACACATTTTTTCATACTTTTTTGCTATATAATGAAAAACATATCTTCCGGGGTTTTTAGTTTTAAAGTATGTTTCTTAGACTTGAAAAGAAGGTTCGCAGCCATGAAAAAAATATTAACACTAAGCAACTTATTTACAAACATGTTCGATTTAGATGTTATATCAAATAAAAAACATTGGATTATAGTTTAATTTTGTTTCGTCTTTAAATACAGGCATTGTTGCGGAAAGGTTAAAACCTGTATTTCTAAATTTTTTGCCTAATTTTTGATGATACCAAATATTTCAAAAAGTTCAGATTACTTGCTGAATAAAATAGTAATAATACAATAATCTCAATGCTTTTAAAGTGTCTTAATTTTTGGTATTTATATTACATTTAGTACACAAAGTCTTGTAAATATAGAGCAAACACTTCGTAGAAAATGTGTCACTTGTCGAGGTTACTTTCTCCTATGTAAAAGGACAGGATGAGCTGTAGACAATTACTGAAAACAATTTGAGGCGAAGGCAAAAAAATTCACTTGTCTTCAGTACTTAGCGGAGGCACTCAGTCAGTACAACCTTGAAGATTGGCTTATCATCAATAGCAACCTTCAGTAAAAGTGGATTGCAGGAAATGATTGCAATTTCAGTCTGATGAAGCACCTGTTAAAAATAACGATAGATAATACATTTTTATTTTGTCACAAAGAGTGGCTAGAATCTATAACAAACAAGCGTCTTATTCTTCTGACTAATAATTGGTTATTGTTTTAGAAAGTTCAATAATTCAATAGTTCGGTGGTAAGTTCAATTGCTTAACGTTTCTTTTCATAATTTCACTTCCTTAATCGTAGTTATTTAGAACAGAACCAAGTACAGATGCCATCTTCTGAAATGATATTGGTTGCTCATTTGTGATTGCAAATCCAATGTGAATTGCATTAAGGGAACTACAACTGCATCATGACAGATGATGGAGTAGGCTGGAGCTCTACTAATCTTTATAAAACAACATCCTTCGAACAAAAGTTCTTTAGATCCTCTATTCTGAAAGATAATGTTTGAACTTTTGGCTATATTACTTATTTTGATAATCCATTCATACTTCTAATTTAAGTTTTCTTTCACTCACGCCATGTTTTGTAACATACATTATGTTTAATTACCATGTAACTAAAGCACACCACTAAATAATTACCACTAATGTTACCATTCCACTAAATAATTCTATATTTCAGAAATTAAATAAAAATACAATTATTGGGTTTCCTTTCATTAGAGAAAATTGCAAATATATACAACCACCATTTGAGAATTTAATGATTTGGTGTTTGATATTCAATATTTACAAAGAACCGGCTTTAAAAATTATCACAATAAAAAAAATTTTAAAAAATCTCAAAGTAAAATTCTATAATTATTGTTGTAGCTTTTAAAATATCCTGTTAATAATTTCTCATAAATTGTTACATGGCTGAAACAGGAATCTCGTGACTCATAAAAAAATTAAATTTCCTTCAAGTGAAATTTTAAGTTTAGAAACTGAAACCCAAATTATATTTTGATCATTCTTATCTGACAAAGAAATGCTGAAATCTTCCACTGGGAATGATAAAATATTTTCCACAAGTAACACCCACTGAGGTATAATTGAAAATTCGTGAAGTAGAGATGGCTCTTCATCGTTTGCAGTGTTGATTAATTGACTGTTAATCACAATCGACTGTACTCTCTACGTGCTGCAAAACAATCAATAGTGTTCAATATTTTGATTTTGTGTTAAATTCGCATTACATTACAGTAATTTGATTGCTGATGTTTATTGTTTTGATAAGCGGCGTGCCAAAGGTGTATGCAAAAAGGCACAAAGTATCAATATATCTGAATTGAAATTTTCAACTAATTTAATTGAAGACGTTTAGCGATTAAATGAGACAAAGATTACTATACCGAAATAGTTCTATCCTGGTCTCCCTTGACACTCTAAACGCGCCACTGATTTTGATTCTAGAACTATAATAGGCAAATTATTTTTGAAAGGAAATAAAAGATTATTTATTATATTTTATTTTCTGTAATTTATTATATTTTATTTTCTGTATTTTCTGTTCCTTCTTTTCTCTGTTTTTCTTTTCCTCACAAGCTGATCTTTCAGTTCTAGATGAAATCGTATTTTGCTTCTGTAAATGTGCAGGTTACTAAGGCTAGCTTATTAGGCTTGATATCTTCTAATTTTTTTGTTCAGCGTAAACTGCACTATATCTGTAAATTTCCAGTATTAAATTTAGATAATGATGCACAAATTAATGCAAAATTAAGAGGTAATGATTACATAAAAATCGAATATGTGGAATTTTTTTATTATTTAAAGACAACAGTTTATCCATTTCCAAGCTGTGCAAAAATCCAAATACCAACAGTGTGAAAGACTGTGTCATTAAACGGGATAACGAAGAATATAATAAGAGTTTTATTAAAATGTTGCAAGTTAAGTTTATCACTGCCACCCCTTCCCTCAGAAGGAATATTTCATATTAATTTCTCTTTTTTTATAAGTTCTCAAATCACTAATTTCTGATTATTTAAAGTATCATAATAATTTAAAGAGTTAAAATAAATTTTAACCATTTTCTTATCCTTTTGTTTTGTAAATTACTGTTTCACGACCACAAAATCCCAAATAATTCAATTTATAATTAGATTTTAATAACTAAAACTATTGTTCCAAATGCAACCTGATGCACAGTTAAAAAATAATTCAGAATTTAAAAAAAAAACTCTGACACAAATATTTAAAATATTCAAATTTTCTGAAATGGTCAATTTTTGCAAAGACTCACATATTCAGTGTTTGGATTTATTGAAAAGAGAAACATTTATTTAGCTTTACAAAGCAGTTTTTATTTTATATCTACCTCAATTAGAAAGCAAGATATGAAATTGTAAAGCTCTGCAAACCGGAAATGATCATTAAAATAGCCTTCTGTAAAGCTGTCTAACGAAATTGAAATACAATGTTTTCAAGAAAATATAATTTTTACGATTATTTTCATATTATTTAAAATAATTAACTTTTTATGAGAGTATCTGGCATCGGAAAATTGAATTTAAATCTGACAACGCTCGTTTTGTCATGTTAATTAAAAATGCATTTTTCTCAAAATCACTTTTTAAATGTATCTCGCTTTTTTCAAAAATGATAACTCGAAATTTTATTATTCAATTTATTTTCAAACTTGATATGTATTTTTTTATAATGTTGGCTAGGATATGAAGTAAAAATATGTTCACAATAAGAATATTTGTCAAATTATGATATGATATTTGATAACGATGATATAAAATATGCCAAATATCTATTATTGTTCCCTGCACTAGCTCCAAAATGTTTATTTAAAGACGCATTCTAAAATTTTTAGTTCTTTCCCTAGATAAAGGCGTGAGGATTATTTTGTTGCTAAATTTATTTAAATTGGATGATTAGATTTGTACTTTTTAAAGATTTCATTTGTTGATTGTTCATTTTTAAAAAGTTTCTAAAATTACTTCAAAATTTTGTATATTTTTATCAGTTTTCTAAAACTGAAGTAATTTAACAGAAATTTAAACTTAGTATACTTAATCCAAACATAAACTAAAATTAGAAAAGTAGTTATTTGTTTCCATGTCATGTTTTTTTTTTTTTTTTTTATAAAAAGCACTTTTATTCTACTTTAATACATTATGTATGGTTTTAAATAAGTATTCAAAAAATTAATTAAAACACAATTTTAAATTAAAGAAAATATTTATATATTTTTAAATTTTCCTATTTATTAAATAACTACACCATTTTTTTCCCAAATCTATACAGAAATACTGTAATTCTTGATACATTACTCTTACCACTGTCCTGCAACGAAAATGAAAATATTAAAAATTACCACTCTGATTTGCATTCCGCTGAATACTACAAAAAGTTTTTAATGATAAGTGATGGAATTAGGAAGTTAATTGATTGCCTAAAATTTTTTGCTATAAGGAAGCAATATCTTGTTTTGCAATAAAGTAATTAAAAACCCATTTCCTTTTGTTCACGGTATAATCGCTCAAATTATATAGTCCTAGCATTCTCAAACAACCAAAAGTATGTTACATCCTCCAAGGTTAGGTGGAGTAATATCAAGAAAGCTTTTATTAGTTAAAGAAATAAATTAAAATATTTTGACTTTGCTAAAACTCAATGAACAAGCAATAGAATTTTAATCAAACGTAATTTATTATTTATTGTTACTATTATTATTTTTATTATTGAGAAACGAAGCTATAACTTTTCGCGTCTGACGGTAAATAATGAGTTGTGTGTAAATGTTTCTAACTAAACCTCTAAGATTTAGAGGTCACCTCATGCTATTAGGAACATGTCTTAAAATTAATTTTATTTTAAAAGTATAATTATAAGTAGCATAATTCTTGCTAAAAATGTTTATTGATTTGAAATACAGGAACCTAATGGAAAATATAGCGACGTCAGTTCATTCTTATATTTTCCACCGAGAAAATGATCTTATGCACACTAGAGATTTAATAAGGGCTACTTCATTTTTTTAAATAAGAGAAAAATTAAAATTAACAAATCTGAATAGTGGATGGCATAAATTATCTGCAAGTCTCTAAATGTTTAATACACATATTGTAATTTTAACATATTGGTTAAACTAGTTATATATGTATTAGTGTTGGAGATTTTTGTTTATTTAAACTACTGAAAAACCAATTTACAATAAAATTTGTGATCTTACCTCGCGCACATTCTTGTTTTTTTCAAACATTTACAGAACTAACTTTTGGCAATCGTGTATCGCTAAAGTATTATATGAAACAATACTTTCATTTTTAACACTTTCCAACCTAGTTGAAAAGTGTTTATGACTTCGGTTTGTCTGGCCGGATGGCCGTCTGCCGTATGACCGTCTGGCCGTACTCTAACTCCCGTAAATATGCTCGGATTGCTCTGTAATTTTTATGTGTTATTGTCGTTATCTATAGCATGTTCCCTATTTCAACGGAAGTGTGTAGCACTTATAGTTTGTTTACAGGGACACTCAAAAGAATTCCGTTACATTGCGGTCTATGGGGAAAAATCATTTGCGGTTTATTTAAACAATGTTTCACTATTTTAAACGCATTGAAATTTATATATATCACTAATGTGCATTAGAAGAAGCTTAATATGGAATAGGGTGTGCATAGCACTGATAGTTACTTTACAGGGACAGTCAAAAGAATTCCGTACATTACGTCTATGGAGAAAAATCGTCTGAGGTTTATTTAAATAATGTTTCACTATTTTAAACGCATTGAAATTTATATATGTCACTAAGGTGCATGACAAGAGGCTTACTACAGAATATTGTGTGTATAGCAGTCATCGTTCATTTACAGGGACACACAAAATAATTCTCTACTGTCTGTTAACAATAATTCCTGGAAGTGCGTTTTAAGTTACTGAACGCGATTTTAATTTTAACCAGCTTTTTGTCTATTACGTGGTGTGTATAAATTCTGTAGATCCTATACAGGGAAGCACAAAAGTTCGCGAACACATTTCCGTTTATTGACAGAAACTCCAGATGGAGAATTTTAAACTGTGCTACGCGTTTCCTAACTGCACTAAAATTTAGCATCCTATGTAGTATATATACAAATCTATAGATCCTATACAGGACTGAATAAAAGTATTCGGATATTTTTCCGAATATTGTATATGTTGGAAATTCCTGAAATTATGTTTTTAAATATGTTATGCGTTTTCCAAATTGTTTGCTTAGATGTTATCTTTTAGCTTATTAAACGGTATGATTTGTAAAATTATTTTGGAAGCGTTGGAAAGTGTTACATAATCTATGCTTGACGCATGATTTTTCGTTCTTGTTTATAATGATTCCACTTTTAATGTGGTAAATTCACGTTGTTTATTTGAGCAAAAATCGTCTACTTGAGCGATCGTTTGACTTTGCAAGATCATTCAAGAACTGCCGTTATTGAAATCAGCCTTATTCTCAACGGCTGCGGCCTTGCGAATGAGTCATTCGATACTTCCATTTTTCTAGAGAAAGGTCCACAAATAACTAGAGACTGTCCAAACTGCAGTTGAAGACTCAAACACTTCTGTAATCCTTTCTACTTAAGATGAAGAGCGTATAATAATGAGATGAGGAGAAAAAATGTGCTGAATAGCATCCATTGGTCATCAATTAGCGTTCTTTAAATAGCTTTTGTCATCGTCACTTTGATTGATAAAGTGGATTTTAGGTTTGTTATTTGATTTGGTATTTCGGATATATTAAGTTATTAAGAGGTTTACCAAAAAAAAAGAAAGAAAGAAAAAAGAAAACGCTTTCAATAAGTAAAGTAATTGCCTCAGATTGTCTGTCACATATACTTCGAAAACAATTTCTTTTACTCAAAATCTTAATATTTGATGATTGAATTTATTAAACAATGAATATTTTAATTCATTTGAATGGCTTCGAGATATGCTAAGTATTTTTCAAAGCAATCTTCTTCACATTCACGTTTTATACAAATTTTTTAGAAAAAGTAAAGCTGCTTTTAAAATTCCATTTGAAATGAATAAAACTGAAGCCTCGACTACTGTGTTTAAATGTTCGATTCAGGATGAAATAAAAAAAAGATAAAACCTAAAATCTTATTCTTTACAAATTCACACTACAGTGTAAAACACCTGTGCCAGTTGGTTTATTTCTTCTAGGACTTGTTCTTTTGGATTACAGACATGTCTGACTAAAGCTTATTTGTTTAATATATGACTAGGGCTCAAAATCAGCAATCGTTTTTGTCTAAATGCTGCACGGAAATGACAATTCGAAACGTTAACAATGAGATTATTGCGATGAAATTTCATTCTTTTATTTCATTCATACTAAAAAGAGCAATAATCGTTTTATTTTTAAATATGCATAAACTATTAAATACATTCATTTAATTTTAACTCTACTGATTGAATTAAAGTATTCAAATACAAATATTTCAACGTGAGTGCCAATTCGTGCACGATTAAAGCTATTTACCAATTATTATATCCAAAATTTATTTTCGTTTATTACGTTTCAAAATATTCAAATCTATAATAAAAAGAGAATAACTATAGTAGGTTTTCTTATGAAACAAGGCAACATAAAACTGCATAAACGTACAATGTTTTTGAAGTTATTAAGTGTCTAGTATAAAATGTATGTTTCACGATGTGATCGAATTTGTGGTTATTGTGTTATTTGTCACCTTGTATTTAGCATTTTCCAAGGTCCTTACTTGATGAAAAATGCGTGGTTTTAATTATTTCTCGCATGTAACATTACGACATTACTCAGTTTCATAAGAAAATATATTTTTAAGTGTGAATGACTTTCCAAAATGTTTAATTGCATTGGATGCGAAAATTAATAGAGAATCTTTCGTGAATCGTCCAATAAAATACTGCTGAAATTTTAACTAAACAGAATAAAGATTAGTGAACAAAACCTCCCCATAAAAAAGAATATTTTCTCCGTATCATAAGATATTTCAACTTGGTACAAGCACCTAATAATATGAAAGAATCGTGGTATAGACAGACATTGGTATTCGTGATGTTGTACTTACAGCGCCATTCAAATAGTTTTCTTAATTCTTTTTCTGAAAAAAAAACTAAACCATTTGCTTTTTTTTTTTTTTTTTTACAAATCGCATGTTAAAAGTCTAACTATCCTTAAATGCAGGCTTTTAGTTTCGTTCAGTTTAAATAACATATTACTGATCTCATAAAGAGATATTTCCGCATACAAGAATAGTATTATAGTAAAGCTTCTTTTGAAAGAATTTACTTCACCTAAAATACTTTACATCATTAAAGAACTTGAACTGTGAAATGCCTATTCATCCACCCTTTAATTTACTGAGGTCTTTCGCCCATATTATACACATTGAGAGCATTTAACCTTTTCTAAGTCGTCGAACTTCATGTCGTTTACAAATTCTAAATTTGAATCGCACGTCAAAAGTCTCCCTACCCTGTAGCTTATATATTTCTTGGCACATCTATGTTTCAAGAACATTAAGTTACGTAAGACGGCCTTTCCAATATCACATTTTTTATATCACTTCAACTGTGGCAAGGCGTGTATTCCACCTGCGAATTCTAAGAATAACAAACTGTTATATCCTTGGGTAATTCAAAGGTGAAACATACCAAGAGTTGTTAGAGAAATTATTTTTTAAACTGAAATGATAAACGAGGCGTTTAGATTTGTCTTTGGGATGCCTTTCTAGCACATTAGTTTCATACCTGGAAGTACTACCTTGGAATCAAAAAACAGCGTAACGTACACATCAAGATGTCTGGAGTAGAATTACAGAATTGAAAGATTAACGTACAAAAGGGTCGAGTCATTGCTACACTTTACTTCTCTAGAAGTAAATAAATCATCGGAAAAAAGCTATACACAGATTTTTTTTCAAATCCAGAGACTATAAAGGAAAGTTTTTTTTTTTTTTTTTTACATTTTTGCATTTGGGGACTAAAACATTTAAGTATATATACTTACTCATAAAGCCCAGCAATTTCAAAATTTTAAGTAAAAATGAAAAAATGCTATTATATCCTTTCAATTTGCAACGTTATGATGACACTGAAGGTAAAATTAAGCGTGTTTAATTTGTAGTTAAGAAAAACTGAACAATATATTTCTGTAATAGGAAATATCTTTCACATTTAAAATATTTTTATCGTTATTTCGCATTTTTTTTTTTTTAAATAACTCGTACATTTATTACATTCAGTACTTTTTCTTGTTTTTTAGCCTAGCCGAAATTTTAATGTATTTTTGACACGCAGCAATTTAGTTAACTTCTACCACACTTTATTCTTTTTTATAGTTTATTCATTTATTTTTCATTTTATTTTATGGAAATTATAGATCATTCTTTGTCTGAAGCATCTGTTTTACTCTGTTTTCTTTTTAAAAGAAGCAATACAATTTGCATTATATATTCTAAATGGGAATTTGTTGGCGATTTGCTTTGTAATGCATGTCATAGTATATCTAGCAGTTTAAAAAAACCGCATTACAAAATTGAAAAAAATCATTCTAGAAATTCTTCGTTTTTATTAAATAATTGTTACATACTAAATGCATGCGTGAAAGGTCTTCGCCAAGATTTATTATCCAACCTAATTACATTAAGAACAATGAATAAAAAAATCCGATAGATGTAACTTAATAAGATATATATTGTCGCCAATTTTCTCTTTAAAATATTAGAGGTGCTTAATACTCTATTATATTTTCTAGGTATGTTCTATAACAATTAAATCTTTTTTAGCTAAAATATTTCATCGTGAAAAATTCAAGCTTTCAATCTCTTTAAATATTTATAAAAAAAAAATCTATTGGTGAAACAAATTGCAATATTTCAAAATATGATAAGTTGACATATTAAACTTGATATGTAATTATGTAAAAAAAACTTGATTTCCATCTCGTGTATTTAATAAAATAACACGACACGTCCTTTTGCTTTAAAGCATGCCATACGCATGTCATTATCTTGTTCTTATTGCTGTTTAATGAATAATTTTATTGAAAACATATTATAACTATTATTTATGTTAGTAACTATCCGTATATTTAGAATCTTGGCAACTTTCATAATTCGGAAAGTAAGTCAACGAAACAGTTAATCACTTCTTAGGTCCAAATGCAAATTATTAATGTGATTTATAAAATCTAGTAACACAGCTGCCGTCACTTTTATAATCTGAATATTTGAGAATCAGGAAAGTCTTAACAAAACTAACCTAACTAAACTAAACTAACAATAATTAACAGGGTTCGTACGGGTGCTTGCTTTTGAATACAACTTTTCAATAAAGTAATTTTTGCCATATTTAATCGCAGAAATTTTGAATTAAATAAATGGAAAAATACTTTCCGTCACAGCGGTATTAAAAAGTAAGAACCAACACGAACGCTGTGTAATCATGTTGACAGAATTCTATTCAATGTCATTCTTTTTTACATACTCTCTTTTAGCTTACATTTCTCTATGTATATGTCAGTCAAATCTTGTGACTAATTTTTCACCCATTTCATGTTGACATAGAGCTTTGAAATTTGGAATATATATGTATTCTTGAGGGCAATAAATGAAATGGACGTTATTTTTTTCTTAAATTCGATCCTTAAGAGGGTGTGAACGTCGGCCCATAACTTGCATTTTCCCCATAGAAATAACGTTACGATTGCTTAATTGAAAAAATAGCTCCATTGTTGCAACATTCATCCATTTTCACCACATTGTTGGCTGCATCATTATGACGTCAGCATTGAGCCACGCCCACATTTGTGCTTTATGATATACGTTGATTTTTTTGCAAATTTTAATGAAAGTATGTTTGGTTCTTTTTTTTTTTTTTTTTTTTTTACTTTTAATTATTCTTATTTTTTTTTTAATTCTATCAATATATGTTATCTTAAAAAAAGTGTATTCATTTAAAAGTCATTCTAAATGCGACTATCAAAGAAGTAGTAATTTATAATATATACTCTCACTCTTTTTAATATACTACAGTATATTCCATCGTATAACGCGCTCGGTCACATAACGTTGAGACTGTATTTTTCTATTATTAGATTTATTCGCCGTATTATGCACACACCCTTTTCTGGAAATAAATCTTCATAAAATATGTAGCATGAAAATACAATGAAACGTTTTAAAAAGTATAATAAGTAGTACAAACATAACGAAAATAGGCAAATGCGAAGTGAAGATATTTACTACTATATACGCTACTGCCAAGCCTATCGGATTGAATCCCCATACAGCGTTTGGAATCGTGCTCTCGTTCATTCAAATACTCGCGTCTTCTTCTCTTATTCATTACTATAGAAATCCCAAATCTTATGCTTAATTTTTAAGCTTTCATTTTTATGCCCGGCGTATAACGCACACCTATACATTTTTTGACTTATTTTTTTGTTTCAAAAGTACGCGTTATTCGCCGGAATAGATCATATATATCATAAAGGGAAAAGAACAGTCCTTTCAATGTAAAGTATACATTACATCTTCCCTTTTATTTATTTTGCATTTAGTCAGTGTGAATTTCCCCTGATTCGTATTAAATCACTATTTTTATTAATTAATTACCAATTTATCAACTGTATATAATTCTGACTAAAATAACCGAATATTTTATACTTAGTATCAAGTGCTGTTTCTAATAAGTTGAAATTTTATGGAAAATAAAGGAAAAAGTTAATGAACTTTTTAAAATAAAAGGAAATTTGCTCATAGACTTAATTTTTACTGAAAGCTTGATACACATAAACGAATTTGTATAATACGAATAAGAATATTTTTATTAGAAAAATTAATATACATTAAATATGATAACAATTTATGATTAAATTCTAAAATTTTGTTTATTTTCAAAATCCTGGATAAAATTTATTTAGCTATGATACTTTACTCAATTAAATTAAACGCTACTGTCTAAATTCCAATTTGCCAACAGCACTTCAAATCTGTTTATACTTTTAAAAGAAACATACTTCTGAAAAAAAAATAACTGATGTTAATTCCATTGCAACCGAATTAGCATTTCCATTGGTAACAGCTGTTGTTAATTACATTTTCCTATTCATATTTCTTTAACACATTTCAAATTACTCAACGCTAAAAATAACTAGTAAAGCAATTTTTCTTTCAGCCTAAGGATAGTGCCTGGCTTATTTATCCAAAGTAGCTTTTTGGTTAGTTGGACTCATTAAAATGATCTCTAAAACTTCTGAAAGCTTTAATTTCAGCTTAATGTAAAGTTAGATGAAAAGAAAAGATGTAAGGTTCGGTGATTGCATCTAAGGGATTTTGACCTAAATATGAAGGGCTCAGATGTAAAACAAAATAACTAACAAAATACAAGTTTCGAAATATTCAATATTTAAGTTTTCTAGAGAAAACTACAATAAAAACTATTTGTGATTTCTTTCTTTGAAACAACTGATTTGTTTTAGATTGAACCTTCAGTTAACTTATGTGCAACACTTTTTGTCTGATAGATTTACTTTATTTTACTTACGGAATTTTAATAACAAAAACTCTTTGTGCTTACCAAAAAATTATCTTTGATTATTATGGTAATAAATGTATCTTGTATTTTTAAAAGGGTTCCAGGATACAGTTAAATAATTTTACATGAAAATCAGCGACAATTATATAATGTCAGTTACCATGTTTCACCCCCGAGCCCTTGGTATATTGAATATTTTATATTTATGTCTCTTCCTCAAACAAACAACTGATTTTTTAAATGCTAACGTACATGAAAATAGTTACAAAATATTTAAGTGCGTATCTGTGGAAAGAGATAATGGCGAGGTCGATCGCTCAGAGTGCTAAAAATATGCAAATTATTTGGTTAAAAGTCAATAGTTTCTGTTGAAGATATTCGTAGGGTAGCTGAAAAATATCTTGCCCAGGGGACCATGACTGCTAAATCCAATCCTAAATCCACAGATACTCTTGGCTAAACTGTCTGAAGTTGTTCGCCTCTAAAGCGGTTATTTACAAGAAAAATAATCGGAATTATTTTTATCATGTAAGGGGAAATTCTAAAAATCTTACACTGGCAACCCATTTGAGAATGAAACACTATAAGTCGAACCTGCGTAATTTGGTAAGAGTCAAGAGGTCTTTATAAGGCATTGACAAATAATAAGGAGATCTTAAAGAAGGACTTTTGAAGAGAAAGTGACCCGTGCAAGGGAAAGCCTGAAAACCTTACCGAGCCTTCTCTTGGTAAAATGTTAAAATGATTTACTGCCACCCGAAATTACGAACGAATTGATTAGAAAATAAATAAATGCTTTTCTTCATGTACATTTTTTTCAAGAATTCTGGTGCAACTGTGGCAATTAAGTGGTTGCTCCTTGAAAGAGGTGAATTAAAATCCTCGTGGTTTCAACTGTTTGTGTAATTACTGTAAAAGATGAAGATAAAATGCATGGATGAGTCATAGTATAAGAATACATGCAAGATTGTAAGAATTAAAGATGTTTTAGAAAAAAAAAGATATTTTAGCAAGTAGAGGAAAAGATTTTTCTTTTAATAAGGTATTGATCAGCCATAGATAAACATTTCATCCTACATTGTAGGAATTACAGATGTTTCTGAAAAATGAAAGTTATTTCAGGGAAGTATGGAAAATAGTTTTTTCTTTATAACGGATTGATGCATATAGTTATATTCTTATTGAAACTGATAATATTCAACAACGCAAAGTATGTAAAAGATATAGTATATATATTTTTTCATATTGTAACAACTTAATTTTTTACTTGCAGCTTTCAAAATATTTGGATAAATTTATCAAATATTGAATTATAAAATATCTGTAACTCAATCTACATAATGAATCTGAGAACAGATTGCTTCTTAAAAATTTGTTCCTAAGACCACCAAAATATTCAAAGCTTAGATCCAAAAAAGTTGTATAGGAACCCGATTGAATAAGCTTCATATTCAAACAGTCGCGTCACTCTGGCCTTTAGGATTGAATCTGTGAACTTTGATTTCTGGGTCGACGAATTCAATTCTCATAAACTGACAATAACTTTTATTTCGTGAGACTCTTAAACAAAAGTGTCCTTGTAATTGAATAAAAAAGTGTTAGTAAAGCAAATTTTGATAGTCGTCCATATAGCCTCCGCAAATTCCGCTCAGTGTTAAATTCAACCTTTCGTCCCTAGAAGGGATTTCTAAAACTCCACGGTGAAGAGACTGCGAAATTAAGAGGAATGAAACTGCTATTTTGGGCAATTAGTATGCAGAAAATACAAAATTTTTCTGGGGAGTTTTCCGGTTTCGGAACACCCTCTGAATTCATCAATGATCCTGTTTAACGGAAATGATTTATTTTTATTTTTTTCAATTAAAATTAATTTTCATCTGTTATTTATACTTATTCTCTCGCTAAATCCCTCGTGATGTCTCCTGGAACGCCGTTTCAGAAACACTCGTGTAATAGTTTGCTTAGGAAAACCTTTGTTAGAATTATCTGATGGCAGAAAACTATTTTGTTTTTTAACTCAATTGAAAGTTATTTTACATTAAAAAATACTAAGATTTAACTTACAAAATCGATAAATAAAATTTCTTACTAATTACTAATAATTAATTTTTTACTCTTAACTAAATACTGAGAGAATTACGTATCTGATAAAAAAAAAAAGTACAGACCCTCTTGAATAATAATAGAGAAATTGTAAACGAGATATTTTGTAGTCTTATTATTAATGCCAGCTCGAAAATTTGCCAATTCTTGTGTACGAAATCTTATTTGAAACCACTTTCTCACGCATTCTTTACAACGTTTTCAAGCTGAACTAGCAATAACCATCATCGTTAATTTATATTTTATTACTTATAAAATTGCATATATTTTTATGTAAATGTGAATAAATTTTTTAGACATATTCATTTAAATTTTGTAAATAATAATAGTACTTGGAATAAATAAATGAATAAATAAAGAATAGTTACAACAAAGGTTCTTTAATTTAATTCCAGCAGTTTAAATACTCGCTCTTTAGCGAAATCTTTGCAAATTTGCACTTTAAGTACGAAAGCGCTTTCCATTATTAAATATGTAATGATAATTTTTTTCGGTCACTACAACATGAGAAAATGCATCACCCATAATAACCTAAACTTTTGTCATACGAAGAAATTGATTTCAGTCATGAGAAGTGCTCAGAATACTAATAACAACGAAAACATGAAACTTTTCTGCAAATTTATTTAAAACATACAGTCTGTCTCAAATTTTAGGCACGACAAGGAGATGTCATTTTTTAAATAAAAATAGAAAATTAAACAAAAACATATTATTTACAGGAACGCCATAAATACAGATTAGATTTTATAAAATTATTCAAATAAAGCATATCAAAATGAATAAATGGGTACATTATCATAACTTTGTTAAAAAATCATAAAAGTTTATAATTATATAAGGCGTCTCAAAGTCACAATGGAAAAATATACATTATTTAGCACTTTTACATGATGCTATTTATTACTAATATTTCCCTCGATTCAAAACCTGGATTATCCCCTTATTTTCATATAATAGAGTTTCCATTGGAATTAGTTTTTGAAATATTATTGGTGGCAGAGAAAACCTTGCTTATTAAATGGCCACTTTTAGTTCTTTAGTAGTGTTGTATTGATTTCCATTTTTGTATACGTCATTTTTAAGGTACCCCGAATGCTCTCAATTGTGTTTAAATCAGAACTTAAAGCTGACCAATCTAAAACGTACACATTTCGGGCGGGAAGCCGTATATAAGTGAGTTATAGACTGAAGCATTGTCGTGCTGAAATCTTCACTCAGGACCCCCTATGATGCTCTGGAATGTGGATTGCAACAGTTTGGACAATATTTATAATATGAGTATGCGCCATGTGCGTTTGCCACCACTGTTTTATTTATAAAGGAAGTCGAATGGCAACAACGTAGATTAAATTGAATGTGGTTGTCGCAAAAAATAATCTTTTGTGCCAAACCCCTTTCGCTAAAATACGCCAAGTGACACCCAATAAGTAAGTAAAAAAAAAAAAAATACAGCAATGTTAATTGCATGAGCCTTTTTTTTTTTGGACAATTGCAAGCAAGCTGTTTAATAAAAACCGGTAACTTGAAAAAACGGTTGATTTTTTTGTTTCAAAATTACTTTTTTATTTGTTTTATTATTATTTTTTGTTGTTGATGTTGTTTTGTTTATGCAAGTATGTTATGCGTATATGAAAAAAATATTCAAACTTTTTTTGTTATAATTAAAAATATCTTCTTCACATTAAAGTATTACCTCAGTTATAAAGTAATAATCATTAAAATTGGGCTGTTATTATAGGAGGTTCCGGTAGGTTGTTGTACCGAATATTAACGCTATCAAGAATTATTTTTAAATGAAAACATATTTTGCACTCAAAATAAATTTAAAATTTATTACTACGATCAAGTAATGTCGATTTTTTAAAAATCTTACTTTTATTGCAAAATTACAAAAAGACTTTCGTCTAATCCTTACAATCATTAATAATTTACTAATCAAGAGTTACTAACTAGTTTATGTGATAATTCTGGACAAATTATTGCCGTTCTGGACAAATTATTGCAAAGTAAAAAGTAAATATTTTTGTCATGTTCTTTTGTAGATCTAAGAACATAATTTCTTTGAGTTGGTGTATTTGTTACGGACGATTATATACACGAGGTATATAGTCCAGACGGGGGTAATGCCCTCCCTGGGGGGGGGTCTTTCTATGGGTTCTGTATTTCCGCAAGCTAAGCAAGGTTCGGAGAAAACCACGGAAAACTACAAACGATTAGGCCGACGGGTGCGACATGGGCTTGAACCCAGCACCTCTCGTCTACCAGCTTTGAGAGCAGAACCTCCCAGCCACTGGTGGGGCCTAATTTCTTTGAGAAAAGCTTCAATCTTGCTGAATAAAAAAATCCGCCATAAGCGCATTTCACAACTGAATATTCGAAAAGAAAATGTTTTTTTTTTGTATTTCACAAGTATTATTGAACTTTATATGAGATTTATATGAAATGCATTAAAAAAAAAAAATAAAATACGCACAGTTCGCGGGGAGTTGTTTTCAATATCATTCCATGTGAGGTTCCCATGCATGACAAAGTTAAAATATTTACATAATTAGTAGGATTATTAAAGTAGTTTTCTTTCCTCCTTTCTAATACTTAATTGGGGACGTTTAGATACTCTGTAATAAATTATAAACTATTAATAAAAAACATATATATGAAAAATTTCCCAGCCTCAGAGGTCTGTAAAATTGGAATCACGTTCACAATTACGTACGTTATAGACATGCAAAAAGAAATATTTAAAAGCTTTCTCAAATGAAAACATATTTTTCACATTAGAGAATTATCCTGATTATAGCACAGGAAGGAAATAATTATTTAAACTGGTCTGTTATTAAGGAAGTTTACAGGAGTCTATGAGGTTGATGTAAGGCATATTAAACTATTTACGTAATTAGTAAGGTTATTAAAATGTTTTTCTTTTCGATTTTCTAATTCTTAAATGTGGATGTTCAGATACTTTGTAACCAACCGTGAAACTATTAATAAGAAAAACGTATTTGTTAAATTTTTCTTGCTCCAGGAGTCTGTAAATTCTAAATCATCATTCCATTTAGAAAAGTGAGCTTGATTTTATAAGCATTTAAAATTCTCTGACGGATGTGTAAAAAAGTATATAAATGCTTATAAGAAAGGTCACTTTCGTTTAGTTTTACATAGGGGTATTAGACGTTAGTGCAACGATCTCTGTGTAAAGCTGTATCTGCGATAAATATCTTAGTTTTGATAAGCATCTCCTTAACTTCAACAAGTAGCAATGAAGCAATTATTGTTGAAGTTTTTCTGTTCCTTTAACCTATACCAACCCGTAGCATTGGGTTACATGACTATATTTTAAATCGTCTTTTTTTTTATTCTTCAAAAGTGTCCTATTGTACTCTTTCTAAATTCTGTGCTCTAAAATAAAGACAGAAAATAACTTAATAATAATAAGTAATATATTTTTAATATTGTTATTTTTAGTAATAATCCTATTTTCAAGGAAATAGATATTCTAATTTTAATTAATTTTTCAATTAATTTTCGCCCGAAACCATTGAATAATAGACATGCGAATTTGTACCTTGCTAACTAAGCGTAAGTAACAGAGTGAAAAATCCCCATGTTTATTATAAATTTTCTTTTAGCTTTTTACCTGTGAAATAGAATAAAATTGACTCCTAAATGCTTTTCATGATATTGAAAGATCTCTTTCTACTTTCGCATTTTTATTTACGTTATGTAGTGTTTCGTTATAAAAAATGTTGATTCTACCACCATTTTCTTGCAATGATTCACAATGTAAAACCATTTAAATTTTACTCATTTTTTTACCTTTTGAAGAATATAAAGCTGCACTGAATGATTATGTAATCTTTAACTCAACGTCATCATATGTCACTAATTTTGCATGTATATATATATTTTAAATTGTGTTTCAGGTTAATTTTTCTTTACGTATAATCATATATGTAATAAATTATATATGTAATCCAATAGAGACGAGCTTCCTTTACACTAATTTTAGTTTTGGGGCACCACTATATTCGAATAGTATTTTTTACCTTATATAATCTTTGAAATTATGGTATTTATGTTAGGTGAAAATTACTGTTCAAAAATAGTGGTATACAAATTCATGGATTTTGCGCACGTATATGTGTCGTTAAAGGCGAAGAGGTTAAAAACTCTTTATAAAGACTACCAATATAAACTATTCTTTATAAAGACTACCATATTTTCTGGTGTATAAGTCGATCCTATATTTTTAACTTTGAAATGGGTGTATATTCAAATGGGGTATGGTTTGGGTGTATTCGGTGTATAAGTCGACTCCTTAGTTCACTCACGGAAAAACGATACTTTTTTGAGAAAATAAAAGTTTTAGGAGAAATGTCAAGTGTAAATATATATATATATTTATCAGCGGAAAACAATTACTGGAATATTTTTTGCAGAAGCAATGATTTTTCTAAAGAAAAATTAATGCTTTTTTTTTTTTTACTAAATTACAGAAAATAATAATAAAAACTTTTAATTATTGTAAAAAATATGTCGGAAAGCTGTTTTTTTGGGGGGGGGGTTACAATAATAGGGGAAAAAAGTATGCTTATCTCGTATCTATTGTTACAGCTACAAATCGCGAACATCGAATGTCTTTTTTGTAACCAATTTATACGTCGACCCCTGAATTTTCTTTGCATTTTGATGGTTTAACCCCTTAAAAGCTTCATTTTGTGACAAAATAAACTAAAAATAGGACAAATCACCACATTTTTTTCGTACTAAAATATTTCCTTTATGTAATCAAACAATGTCTGCCAGTTAATAAACCGAGAATTACACTTAAAAAGTGTAGGTGTCCAAAGTATTTTAGTTACAAAGCAAACAAACTCTTCTTGCCCGTGCGTCATTTGGGCAAAACTGTAAATGGGTTAAAAAGTCGACTTTATAGTATTTAACTGGTTTTATGTGATTTTAGAGATGTTTTTAAGACTTTCGAAACATGTACAATGAAACTTTCGAAACATGTACTGTAGGTTGAAAAAATAAAATAATGTCTGTAAAAATAGGTAGTTCGGAGAATTATTAAGTCGACTTTATAGTTTTTTGTATTTTCTGTGTATAAGTCGACTCCTGAGTTCACTCATGTAATAAACAGTACTTCTTTTGAGAAAATAAAAGTGTTAGGATTAAAACCAACTGTAAAAAAACCAACAGAAAACAATTACTGCAATAATTTTCTGGAAGCGCTGAAATTAATTATCAATTACCGGAAAATACGTTAAATCGAATCAGGAAAATTGGGTAATTTTTTTCTTGTTTCCATAGAGAAGAAATATAATTTTTAGATTTATTCCATATTAATAGAAAAATTGTTGCTCCAATTACACAACATGGAAATATTGAAACGTGTAAGTCTAACGCAGAAGACCATCAAATGCCCTAATTTATGGACATTTACCTAAAAGGCTGTGACCGCAGCATTGTTGCATTGTTAAACCGAAGCTTAAATGGAATGCTCTGCGATTTCTGACTTGCCTCAAAACTCCTCTAGAAATATTTGTGGTTTATAAGAGCTTTTTGTAATTCTCCTCACACTCACGGCAATATAAATAAGCAGTCATAAATGCTTCTGGGGTTGTACATGGAATACAAATACTTAAAACATAACGTGTTTATATGTATTTTTTTTTTTAATCTTCGGATGTTTTCACTTTTCAACCACTAGAAATATTTCTTAAGTACATTGTTATAATGTATGTATTGTGCATTTTGTAATAAATTATCATTACTAAAATTTGGCATTTTTTTTTAGCTTTTCTAAAAAGAGAAATGTTAAAATAAAACAAATTTCTTGGATTCTTCAAATCAAAAATAAAAACTTGTTTAGCTATGCAATCTAATGAACTAAAATTATTTTGAATATAATATCTGAGTGATAAATAAAACTTAATATTCTATTAACTGATAAATTTTATCATTTTTTTGCTAAATATTCTTTGCTATATAACTTCTTATATAACAATTTACTTTGAATGTGTTATTAATTTCTGAAAGTTAAGTAAGAGTTTTGGATGTATTTAAAAAAATAATGCGCCAAAATAATTCATTAGGTGAGGCATATTTAAATAGTTTATATGTTTTTATTGTTTGTTTGTTTTTCTGAAAAAAAATCCTCGTATTTTCCAAATCAACTTTATAAATGTATTTAGCTACGCAGTGCGATGAAAATATGTCCTTTGAATATAACACGCGAGTGCTAAAACGTATTTAATATTCTGTTAACTGATACATTTTCTTTTTCTTTGCTAAATACTTTTTTCACTCTTTGCTATGAGTGATGGATTAATTCCTGGAAGTTTGATAAGAGCTTGAGATGTTACAAATATGACATGTTTTTCCAAACAAAGTTTACTCATATAAAAGATCCATTAGGTGACACTTTTAATTAGTTTTCCTTATGAGCTACTGCAAAAAAACAATTATACATGCATGAGAAGAACTCTGCGGAATAGTATTGTAAATGGTGCTGAATAATACTGAAAAATGCGTATTTATACTTTCTTACAACGAAAGTATAGACAAAATTTCGATGATATGTATTTTTTTATTTTATGTAATTATCTTTTATATGTCAAATCTATAAACTTCTAATTCAGAATTACACAAGACCTGCATTAAAAAATACACCTAAAAATTAATTAGGCGAGACTCTAAAAGACATTAAATAATTTATATATTTTTCGAACTTTTCTGGAAAAAAAAAAAAAAAAAACCCTTAGATTTTCCAAATCAACTTTTATAATGTGATTAGCTACGCAGCCCGATGAAAACGTGCCCTTTGATTATAATAATACGCGAATGCTCAAATAGACTTAATATTCTGTTAAAAGATAAATTTTATTCTTCTTTTCTAAATATATTTTTTAAATTTCTACTTTGAGTGATTGATTAATTCCTGGAAGTTTGATACGAGCTTGAGATGTACTTCCAAATAAAGTTTACTCCTAAAAATTCATTAGGCGACACTTCATATGACACTTTTAATTAGTTTTCCTTATGATGTACTGCATAAAAATTATTTATACATGTATCAAAAGAACTCTGCTTAATAGTACTGTAAATAGCTTCTATTTATAGTTTCTTACAACGAAAAGATAACCGCCATTTCGATGATAAAACTATTTTTTCTTTTAGATTTATGTAATTATCTTTTAATATATCTCAAATCTATTAACTTCTAACTCCGAATTAAACGAGACGTGCATTAATTGTTTCAGCTACAATGAGATTTGAAATTAATCTTCACTACGTAGATCTTGGCGCAATTACTGAAAAGTTCATTGAAACTTAAAGGATAGTAATGTTTAATGAGCTTCTATAAAAACACTCAAACATATTCATTGCAACCATCTGATAAAGTTCACGACTTGGAACGATTAAATGCTTCTGGAATTCACTGGACGGACGCCAAAGATTTCTTTTAACCTGACGTCATGTTATGAAACGTCATGCACTTAGAGAAATTTTAAGAGTTTTTAAAAAGAGAATGAACTTAAACCTGGTATTAGAGTCTTGCATAGGGTCGGGAACTCAATTTTACTCGAACCCGAGTCTAGACGGGTTGACGCTATTTTTTTTCGCTGCGGGTCAGGTTCGGGTGTGGTTGACTTTCAATAATTCGGTTTCGAGCTGACCCATTTTTTTTTCCTCAAAAGAAAGTCTTGGAAATTTTCCATTTGAAAAAAAAAAAAATATATATATATATATATATATATTTGAATCTGGTACAACCCGATCCGTGTACGACTGTAGTTGGGATTAAGCAGAATGGTCAAATAGATATAAGAATATATAAGAAACATCGCAATTTATTATTTAAAATTATTATTTAAAAAAAATTATGCTAAAAAAATCTTTATATTTAGCATTTGCAATGAAACAGCTATTGTCTGTTTTAATTTAGGTTAATAATAAATGTATAGATTACTGCCAATGGATCCTTCAACAATATTATCTAAATTACAATAAGGTAGAAATATTTGCAAGATCAGCCAATATAACTAAAAATTAAATAAATGATTTATGAGTGTTTTTAAAGCATTTTCTAAGAATAACTTACTGCGGCATAATGAGCAGATAGAAATCCAGTAAACATAAATTTACCTAGAAAAGTTTAGATAAACGAGACTTTTCAAATATTTAAAGAAGAAAAATCTATTATACAATGCGTGCAGGTTGTCAAACTACAGGAGCTCTAGGCACTACAATAACAGAAAAATCACATATATGTGATCCGTATTTATTGCTAGGAATTCCACAAATCTCTTTTGAAATTTACCTCATAAAAATGTTTTTGAAACACAAATGTTTATCAGAAGGACATTTACTGTTTCAGGTTGGTTGTCGTGTGCAGGAAAGTAGCATGGTATGCTGTTAATCCATTCAATTATTTGTAAAATGATACAGTACAATTCTAAATACAAAACAACTATATTAATGTATAAAACACTTTATTTTATTACAATTAATAAAATTTACAAAAAATTGAGAACTTCTTGGGAACGCTTTCATCCCATCCAAGTATGTTGTAAATTGTTGCTATGAGTAACTAAACACGAAATAGTTTGTGTAATATGTAAGGTATTTTATTTCTTCGCAATTACTGAAAATAAAAATGAATTTGAAAATAAAACGGAAATCTGATGCAAAAATTTGATGCAAAAATCTGCACACAATTTATATACACCTGACGGCATATCAATGCATCTTATCTGGCAAATATTGAAAAAGATGTCTGAACGTAACCTGAAAGCCGTGCCAACGGATTACCACAAGTATGTTGGCAGGGCTTCTTATTTACGCGTTCTCAGCTTGTTCTCCTTGAGCAGTTCTTTTAAATTGCTATGTATTTTAAGATACATCTGAAATTCTAAAGACTAATGTTGTATATTCACAAAAACTATGTTTGAAGCATTTCTCTGAAAAAAAAAATCTAATTCAATATCATTTGTCACGAAACTTACCGGATGAAAAATTCCAAACATATGAGTTTTTTGCTTCAAATTAACTAAGCGCTTTACATAAACAACGATGTTTTACGAGTACAGTTGTTGCTATAAATGTTTCTATCTTGATACTGTCCAAAAGATGAATAGATGTTTTTATAAAGGCAGACATTTTTTGTAAGAAAATTATTTTGATAAAAACTTGTTATTTTTGAATAAGTAGTAATGATTTCTAAAAATGTCTTTAGTATATTAAATGTTTTCAAAATTATAGAAAATATTCCCCCATATTATTTATCGAACGTAATAAATTAACGCATGCATGTAGTTTGTGTAGTATAAAAACTATATACTGTGTATTCTAAAAGTATAACTATATTTTGTAAAAACTATATACTATAAAAAACATGAATTGTTTCTTGATCTAGTAAGAATATTTACGAAAATATAATATAAACGGAAATATAATATAAACTGAGTTACTCATGATTCCGAAATACGTTACTTTATCTTCAAAAAACTCAGAAAACAATGATTTAATAGATTTAAAGAAGCATTTCCGAAACAAAGGTTTATTTTGTTGCGCGCAATTTTCAAAAATTTTTCCGAGTAGATTTTACAGTGTATTAACCAGTTTTCTCAACACAACACGAAATTGGTACCCAAAACGGTTTCAACACGAAATATCGGTTTTTCGCATGCTATCAATACTCAAGGTAAACATTTTCATGTTCAACAGACAAACATGTTAAATTAACAGAATAAAACAAAAACTATTTTGTTACATTGTCTTGCATTCGTAAATTTTTAAGTTAATCAGCAATTGAAAATGTTTACTTGAGAATTGATAGCACCTGAAAAACCGATATTTCATGTTGATACTGGGATGAAAAAACTTATTAATACAGTGTAAAAACTTCTCGGAAACGTTTTAAAAAATTACGAGCAGAAAACAAATCTTCTGTTTCAGAACTACTTATTTAAATATCAAAAATCTATTGGTTAATGAGACTTTTGAAGATGAAGGAATGCTTTTTGGAACTGTGAGAAACTCGGGAGGGGTTACATTACATTTTTGTAAACTCTCTTTCTAGATCAAAAAACATTTCTCTCTTTTTTGTAGTGCAGTATTGCTTTTTATTACGTATTGCTAAATATTCGTCCGTCTGTCTGTCCGTCCGTCCGTCCGTTCGTCCGTCTGTCCGTCCATCCGTCCGCATATAACAACGCAAAATGAAATTTAAGATATATTATCTTTGCAGAATTTTGTCGAGACATTTCAAATTTTATAAAAATCGAATCAAAACTTTAGAAAATATTAATAAAAACATTTATTAAGAAATTTGATTTTTTTAAAAATTGGTGCTTTTTTGTTGTAGGAGCTTCCGACGTTTAATCGTCAAGCGACCGAGTTACTTATTTTATGACAGAAATTAATATGCAGACGATATAATTCATTTCACAGAATTAAAAATCATCAAGATCTGAATATTTATATAACTAGCCATAGTACGAACGCACCTCATTTGTCACGTTTGACGTACAATTTCCAACTTGTTTTTTTTTATCACTGTCCCTTCAAAAATCTTCTTAATGTTCATTAAATATTTTAAACAAGAACGAAGAATCATGCGTCAAGCATAGATTATGTAACACTTTCCAACGCTTCCAAAATAATTTTACAAATCATTACCGTTTAATAAGCTAAAAGATAACTTCTAAGTAAACAATTTGGAAAACGCATAACATATTTAAAAACATAATTTCAGGAATTTCCAACATATACAATATTCGGAAAAATATCCGAATACTTTTATTCAGCCCTGTATAGGATCTATAGATTTGTATATATACTACATAGGATGCTAAATTTTAGTTCAGTTACGAAACGCGTAGCAAAGTTTAAAATTCTCCTTCTGGAGTTTCTATCAATAAACGGAAATGTGTTCGCGAACTTTTGTGCTTCCCTGTATAGGATCTACAGAATCTATACACACCACGTAATAAATAAAAAGTGAGTTAATTTTAAAATCGCGTTCAGTAATTTAAAACGCACTTCCAGGAATTATTGTTAACAGACAGTAGAGAATTCTTTTGTGTGTCCCTGTAAATGAACGATGACTGCTATACACACAATATTCTGTAGTAAGCCTCTTGTAATGCACCTTAGTGATATATATAAATTTCAATGCGTTTAAAATAGCGAAACATTATTTAGATAAACCGCAGACGATTTTTCTCCATAGACGTAATGTAACGGAATTCTTTTGACTATCCCTGTAAATTAACTATAAGTGCTATGCACATCCTATTCCATTTTAAGCTTCTTGTGATACACCTTAATGATATATATCAATTACAATGTGTTTGCAATTGTGTAACACCATTAAAATAAACCGCAAATGATTTTTCCCCATAGACCGTAATGTAACAGAATTCTTTTGAGTGTCCCTGTAAAAAAACTATAAGTGCTACACACTTCAGTTGAAATAGGGAACTTGCTATAGATAACGACAATAACATATAAAAATTGCAAGGCAATCCGACCATATTTACGGGAGTTAGAGCACGGACAGACGGCAGACGGCCAGACGGCAGACGGCCAGACGGCAGACGGCCAGACGGCAGACGGCCATACGGCCAGACAAACCGAAGTCATAAACACTTTTCAACTAGGTTGGAAAGTGTTAAAAATACATTAGATTTATTTTTTACTTGTGATATACTTACTTCCTGTGGCGTGAGTTCAAAAGATCTAAATTACACCTGGAACACTTTATTTTGAAACATCTTGACCATCGGTCGATGCGCGTATGTTCAGTTATTAAAATTATTACTAAATTTTATTCTGATTAAAAGTATTTCTTTTTTTGAAAATATTTTTCATATTTCTATTCCATGTGAGAAATGCAGAATAATAATTAAATCCTTGTGGTAAAACCAGAATTCGCACATTTCTACTACAAATTTTTAACAGTTTGTCTTATTTAACTACAGAAAAATATTGTAAATCCATTAAATAAACGAGGCGGTTGAGAATTCTGTGTTTTAAAATTTTAATAAAATTTTCTTATCAGTAATAGTGGTGCCAGACTCTTTGGAAATTACAAGGAGTGTGCGAACCTTGGGGAAAACGTAGTTTGTAACTTTCAAAAGAAATTGTATTTAATGTTATTGATTTTTTTAAATTTAATATTTAGCTGTGTTATTTTTAAAATTTGAATAAAACAATAAAAGAAAGCATTTTTATGTTTGCTATGTAATTTTTCTTTGTGTATTCGTATAAGAATACACTGAAAATGAAATACTTTTCATTTAAATATACACTAAAAACATTTTTTATTTTGCTTAAAATGCGTCAACATAAATCTTAAAGATGTTAAAATTTAAAATTTACATGTTTCGATTTGTTCATCAAATCGCCATCAGAATATATACAAACCACAAATACAATGTACATAAAAAACGAAAGATTAAATTAATTAAAAATTAATAACCAGAGAGTCTGAACAGTCACTATGTGAAAGAAGGTACAACGCCCTCTATACTTTTAATTTTAACACCGCTCTTAGATTCAACTTTTTGTGAGAGAATCTATTGAAATTTATTTAAGAAGCTCGAAAGCATGTAATGATGCGTTGTCATTTAATATTCCGAAAATTTGGGTTGAATGGTTGAATAATAATGGGATGCGGTCTGTTGATGAATCTAAGAGCGGTGTTAAAATTAAAAGTATAGAGGGCGTTGTACCTTCTTTCACATAGTGACTATTCAGACTCTTAGGTTTTTAATTTTTAATTAATTTAATCTCTCGTTTTTTATGTACATTGTATTTGTGGTTTGTATATATTCTGATGACGATTTGATGAACAAATCGAAACATGTAAATTTTAAATTTTAACATCTTTAAGATTTATGTTGACGTATTTTAAGCAAAATAAAAAGTGTTTTTAGTGTATATTTAAATGTTAATTCTAATGGACGTATTTTGACTCTCCACTTTATTTGAAATATAATAACAGTTGAAATACTTTTCATTTATGCCATCAAGATATATTTACTTGCATTTAAAATGCCAATAAGCCATATGAATCCTTTCGAGCTTCAGTAAAATACATAATCTCTTCAAAGAGATTACCATTAAGTGATACTCAGATGTTCATAATATTATCTCAAACATCCTACATAATGCATCAATGACATTAATGTACAAAGTGATTGATCGAACAAATCAATCATTGAAGGAAATTAGCGTCTTTTCCAATGTTTCCATTTCATTATGTGAATTATAATAGATCATATTTTAATAGCATCTGGACGTTCAACTCATATGTAATAAAAATACATTTTAAAGATAAAGTAATGTATCATTACTGCTGTAAATATTGGTAATAAACTACTAAATGTTTCTGTAAAAACACAAAAAAGAAACAGATATTTTCTATAAATTTAAACTAGTTCTCAGTTAAAAGCATTCGATCATCAATTCACACGTTTTTTATAAATTGTTTTTAAAGAAGTCAGAGCTTACACTGGAAATTTTGAATAGAGTAAGAAAACAGTTAAAATCCAATTAAATTCTATTTACATCTGTAGTAGAGTAGATTTCGATTTATTGCGAATTTTTGTAACAATATTATTTATCGTATATATATATATATATTAATTTATTATTTTTTTTATGAGCTACCTACTGCTATAACGTGCTGGTACAAAACACCCGCATACAATGTGTTGAAATTAACTCACAGCATGAACAACAAAACCACAAGCGTGTTCGATTTATTTTTTTATGTGAAATAAAAAATGTCTTCAGCATTTTTATACATATAAATGTACAGGTTCTTGGGAGATTTTATATATAGAGTCGCATAGTAAATTTACAGAAAATGTATCTTTTTTTTTTTTTTAGTTAATAGCAGAAAGTTAATAGCTTCAACTCCCTGTAAATTTACATAAAACTTAATGATTAATAGTAGATTCTCCGTTATTTCACAGAAAATGGTTTAAGTGTATATATCTTTAAGTCCCCAGGTCTGAAACAACTGTGACATGTTATTAATTAAATATGTCAGTGTTAAAACGCTGTTGAATCTTTTTTAAATTTTAGTGTGAGCATTTTTATGCACATAAATTTGCAAGTTCTTTAAAGTATTTATAGATGTAAATATACAGAGTCCACAGTAAATTTACAGAAAATTTACAGAAAATTTACCTTTTCTTTTTGTTAATAGCAGAATGTGAGTTTTCAGCTCCCTCTTAATTTACATGAGACTTAAGTATTAAGTATTAAGTATAAGACTTAAGTATTTAAGTACTTTAAGATTACTAGTATGGTCGTTATTTGATAGAAAATTTTTTAACAGTGTATATATATTTAAATCCCCAGATCTGAAACAACTGTAACATTTTATTAATTCAAAAATGTTAATGTTAAAACATTTTTTAATCTTTTTAGAACATAAACGATGGTATAATTTCTATTTATTTTACTGCGAGCATTTTGTGCATGTGAATTTACAGGTTCGTGGGCATTTTTATAGATGTAAATAGACAAAGTTTAAGGTAAATTTACAGATTTTTTTTTTTGTTGTTGTTAATAGCAGAATGTGATTTTTCAGCTCACTATAAATTTATATAAGGATTAATATAAATGATTGCCAGTAGATTTTCCCTTATTTCACAAAAAAATTAACATTGTTAAGTCCTCGGATCAGTAACAAGTGTAACATTTCATTAATACAAAAATATGAGTGTTAAAACATTTTGAATCTTTTCAGACAATAAACGGCTGCAGAATTTGTAATTATTTTACTGCGTATTGTTTTTCGTTATTTTTGGAATTGGAATGAATGATACAGCCGCAATCTTATCGTCCTCAATTTGAAAGAAATGGAAAACTGTAGTGACAGAAAATGATACAACAGTTGACATGGTGTATCAACAAATCTGTTTCGTCATTCGACACTTCTATTTTGTGTTGGATGGATTGTAGACAGATGTAAGGGAATATTACAAACATATGATAAAGTGATAAGCATTTTTACAATAGAATGTTTATCTATTTTTGTTGAGGATATTTTTTGAAAGTTTAAAAAACTTGCCTCTGTAAACGAAAAGCGATGATAAAAATCATTTCAAAAATATTTCTTGAGTTAGTTAATCAGCACAATATGATTGAGAATTCCTTTAAGTTGTCAAAAAAACATGCGTGTGAAATAAAAAGAAGGATTTTCTTTTCTCAAACAGCAGAGCAAACATTTTACTTTGCAGCTTTATGCAAAAAATGCATTCAAAATTAATAAACATTTGAAGTAAATTCCTTTTTCATTCCTTGAATTAATTTTAAATAAAATTTAATAGAAAAATACAATAATAATTACATCTAAGCCTTTCCTACAAATATTACTTGAACGGATAAAAAGTAACATTTTTGTAACATGACCGACAATTAATTGTTTATGCAATGGACAGCAGGTGGTAAAAAATTGTTTTTCATTCGATACCGCATAAATATCAATTAGTAAAATTGCAAATGGATTTTTAAGAAATAGATAAATACATATTATTTAACAGTTGGAAATTCCATTCCGAATTTCGAATAAAATTTTAAATTAACAATATATATCTTTCTACAGAAAACATTACCTTTCCTGTAGTTAATACCAGTGTTGGTTGTTGCGATTTTTACCTCGGAATTTATTGCGGCAGTTTGATGATTCTTAAACTTTTTTTTAAACAATTTGGGAAATCTGCAATCATTTCTTTATTAAAATTATTGGTAGATTTTTATATATGGTGAAAAGATTTTGCTGAAACAAGTATTTTTATTAAATGAACACACTATAACCATTTACCTCTTTCTTGGGGTTGGTTGTTAAATCCTTGGGGTAAGTTGTTACATATACATATTTACATTTAGTGTTGAGTGGAGTTAGAATGAATACAAATGTAATAAATATCTGAGCCATTGCATCTTCATAAATCCAATTCTTACATTCGGTGCATAGTGTCCACTTTTCATTTGACATCGAATTTGATTATGAGTCTCCACAAACAAGACGAAAGTATTCTTCTTCTTCTGAACTGAGCCTGACGGCAATGGACGCCTTTTCTTTAGAATTTTCCATTTTATTAATGTGGAGTCGCCTTTTCGAACCAAATTTTTTATGACTTGCCAGGCTTTTTTGCCATTTTTCTTTTCTTCTTCAGTTGCCTACTTATTTCTGATGATCGTGTTGGTTAGCAAAACTGTGTGCCTACGTTTTCGTCGTAGTTTTCGGGAACGGACAAATGTCAGATGAACTGGAAATTTTTGGTTTGCTACATCCAGTTTGGAGGAATTTAGATTCGGGGATACAGATGCAGCTGGTTCTTCAGATCTTGATAAAGAGCAACATAGCATCCACTGCAGTAATGAACGTTGCTAATAAAGCTCAAATGGGGGTTGATGGAGGCGGTGTAACTTCCCGCACAATTTTTTGGGGGTACTTGTGGCATACTAACCTCGAGAGAAAGGCTACCAGTATTAACAGGGCATGAAATGTCTGTAATAATTGAAGGTAGGAATTCCTCTTCAGTAAAGATGTCTTTGTTATTTGACTAAACTCTCGAAACACGGAACCCTGATTGAATGTTTTTAGGTGTTGCCGCTAAAGGTAACGCGTCACGTACTATTTGTGAATTTTGTAAATAGACAGTAATTTTTTTTCATGATTGTTACGCATCCAAGCATCACAAGTGATGTTGACATATATTTTTTAAATGGTTAGTGCACAGACCTGTCAAGGGGCGGAAGTTTGAGAGAACTTTGGGAGAAATAATAAAATGATATCCCCACGGGATTCAGCAGAGACAGACAAGTGCGATTCAGGTTTATTCAGCAGCTATAATACTCGTCTTTCTATAGTGCATCGAATGTTCCTAACGAAGTGCTCGAGAAATTTAAAAAAGTCGTCTGAATTTATCCAGCCGGATAGGTTAGCCGAACCAATGCATCCAGGTGAACCATTGGCAACAAGGTATTCAGGGCACTTTTTTCTGAGAAATATAAATATTGGAGGATTCATATTTCTAGTTGTATTTACTATAATTGCTACGGTAACAAACGTTTCTAGAGTCTTCTGATGTTAACGAGCTTACTTGCTTCACACATTTTCTTGCAATGATTTTGTCGGGTCGCTGCACATTGGTGATACCCGTCTAATCGACATTATAGATATCACTGCAATCAAATGTGTAGCGATTCATCACCTTTACTAATAGATCAAAAAATGCATTGACGTTATATTTATTGAAACTGATGTCTCTGTTGAGACTTGTCGGTTCAGAAGTTCATATTGAGAGGGTAGAATGACGTTTCAGAAATGAACTTAGACAGTCATTGGATGCCATACTTGTGGTATGCTAATTCAGACGAACAAGAATTGAATTTTTCATTGTATATTCATAAGAAAATTTACAAACCCAGCTGATAGAAATACAATAATACATCCTGGCACTATCATCCAAGTATTCTGCGTCTTCCATCTGATAGGGGGAAATTTGTCCATTTCGTTAGTAGCCAACTGCTAGAACTGTTGTATCTAAAACAAAATAAATATTAAAGAAACTGTTAGTGAAATGCTTTAAAGTACGCTACATGCAAGAGACCAAATCATAAAACTATTATTAACAAAAGTTCATGTATTACGAAATACTACCGATATAACTGAATTATGTTATTAGCTTACCATTTTCTATTGTTTTTTGGCAAAATCTTTGAAGAGTAATAAAATTTAAATTGAAGTTACTTGAACTGTACGAAATGATCTCTCCTTCTGTATAACTTCTTGGACAGCGTCAATGAATATTTGTTCAGAAGTTGTTCCCTAATTAGTTTTCTTTTTATAAAACCTCATAACTATTCCTAAAAGAAAAACGCAGACAATATAGAAAAATATGTTGCTAATTAACTTCATGTAACCAATTTTATATTTACAAAAGTCTAAGCTACTAATGACAAACTTTAAAGCTTATTGCAATTGGGGTTGGTTGCAAAAAGTAACAACATGCCCCAATGTTGATGTAACAACCAACTCCATACGTCATTTATAGGGTTACGTACCGCAAAAGCAAAAAACCTAACCCCTATAGTCTCGTCTTGTTGTCCATCTGTCTGTCAGGATCGTTTCACTCGGGAACGGCTGAGGGTATCAAGTTGAAATTAATATAAAATAATAAGATATATGATCCCATTGTTGTGTAAAAAATTTCGAGGTTCTAACATAATGCAAAACAAAGATACGATCTTAAAACAACGTTTTTGGAAATCCCGATTATGGAAAGTAATAAATTGACGTAGTAATTATAAATTAATGATTTTCAGATTTTTTCCTTTACATGTACGAGAAGACTTCTTTGTGCCAAATTTGACTCTTCGTGCTAAATTTGAGGGTACAATAGTACAAATTTGAAGGTAAAACTTATAGGATACTTCTCGTTGTCCTAGAATAAAGAAATTTGGCAAAAAGGGAGGTCTTATAGCACATGAAAATGTAAAAATCCGAAAATTATTAATTTATAATTCTGTGTTTATTTACTACGTGAATTGTATACCTGATTATGAAAGTTCATGAGTTTGTCACCCAATAAATCTACATAGAATTGTAATTTAGCTTTTTGGATATTTTCCTTTCCATAAGCTATAAGACCTTCATTCTTGCAAAATTTCAAGATTCTAAGTCAACGGGAAGTACGGTGTATAGATTATAGATTTTGAGAGTAAAGCACATCTGATACTTCCCGTGCTCCATCTTTAAAGTAAACTTTATTTTTTAAAACAAGTAAACGGTACGGTCGAAAGGTTTTTTTTTTTTTTTTTTTTTTTTTTTTAATGATACATTTGATATTTTTTAGCAAGTTGAATTTAGAAGCAAAAATTTTTCTAAATATTAAAAATAGTTTAAAGTAAGTAATATAATTTTATATTGATTTAGGAAGTAATTTTAAATGTCTGACATTGTCCATTCATTTTCGAAAAATAGGGCTGTGTTCTTTAGACACATTACATCAAAAGATTTTAACATTGTTATTTTTCTGTCGTAGATTTTCTGTCGTATATATTTTAATATGTATATAAATAAAGTTGTTGTATACAGAACATAATTTTCTGTTACTTACACTACTTCATATTTTGTGTATAAAAACAACTCACCTAAAATTAATGTTTGAGAGACGTCCAGATTTATTGTTAAATAAAATTATTTCGCCTAATATTCTAAAACTATTAACTTTAAAGAGAACTTATCAATTCTATATTGCAGGAATTATATAGAGTAGGCATTTTTTAAAACGCTCGTTCGAATATATCATTCCTTTTTCATGAATGCCGCCCTACCCTTCCCCCACCAAAAAAGAAAAACTCCCCAAGACGCCCTTTTTAATAATTTTGCGTGTAAGTCAATTACAAAATTATCTATATCGTTATTTGTGTCAAAAGAATGATAATCTGCGTATAAATTACCACTTTGGAGATAAATATGTAACATTTACTTGAAGGTTATAATTTATCGCGCTTTTCTATTTTTCACCGCATGGGGAATATAACAGGGTTCGTACGGTTGCTGGAATTTTGTGACCAAGAAATTCTTCGGTACCAGTATTTTCTTACAGAAAATATTTCCTTAAAAGAAGGCGAAGTGCCACAAGTTTAACCTAGATTTTTTTTTCTATACAGAAAATAGTGGTGAAACTCCTGGAAAAATCCCTGATCCATACGAACCCTGATATAAGGAGAGACTAATATCAAAAGCAAATAAGTAAAATATTTGTACCCTGGCTTCGTACGCAGTTTCAAAAATACTTCTTATACCAGAAACTAGCAACATAATATAGTAGAAGAAGTAAGCATAATGGAAACAGTGTTAAAAATTCATTCTGTGCTCCATTGCCGTTCATGTATACCTCTATTCGTTTCTTCATAAAACTGAACCGTTAGAATTTTCTTCTACATAGATTCTCTTCAACAGTCACACTTTTCTACATAGCTCTTTTTTTTTTCCTTTTTAAACGACATCAATTAAAGTCAGAACTGATGCCGATTTGCTCAAAATCCTTAAAAGTATCGGAAAATTTTATATTATATATGATACAAAAGAACCTGTGGAGTTAAGACAAAGCAAGATATCGAGATACACCTTCAAACATAATATAAAGGTATAAAAAGAGAATTCGAACATTGGATCAAGGTTAATTACTCAAACTGAATATATGTGATGATTCAGTGATGCACCGCTCGAGTCGTAGCGCAGTCGCTGGCTGCAAAAAAAAAATGAATAGTAGGTCCCAGGCTCGATTCCGATCACGGCTATTGACCTAATTGTTCTGAATTTTGTACGGTTCTGTGGGCCAGATATATGTAAGACTTCCTTGGAAAGTACCTCGCACAGAACATATTTCCCTTACGGCATATGACCCTCACGCAGTCTTGCTTTAATAAATCAATCCAATCTATTCTGTAAATCAACAGGCTCTTTATGTGTCACTCTTAAGAACCAGCTAGCTATGCTGTAAAACACCGGTTTCCATCTGAACACCGTAGTAAAGCAGCACGGAGCGAGTCAATATTTGAACAGGAAGGTGGAAAACTACGTGTTGTTGGCTTCCATATGGATTCCACACACCTCTGTGAAAAGTCAGTATTATGGAGAGTCATCTCGCTGGTAAGTGGGTGAGTGGTACAGAGGGAAGATTCCATCCTTCCGATAACGATCAAATGTGGAACAAAACGTGTAAAACTGCTAAAATGTCATAATTTGGATATGTTTACAGCTCTATCAAATCGACTGTGTATACTACCTAATACCGACCTAATACCGTCTTTCAAATTTCGATTTTCGGAATTCTTCATGAACAATTACAAACAGAAATTAACAAGTGATGATAATGAAATTCGGTAATATTTTTTGTGAGCACTGAGATAACTGTTGCCGATTTTCGTGACAGAACAGGGTACAAGTTCAGTGCGGCGTGACTATTAACCCTTGACCCTATTGACCCTATTAATCCGAGTGATGGGTTAACAAAATATCCCCAACAACTTCCGAAAAAATAATTAGGGTCTTAAATGTTTGCAACTTATCCCGCGCCTACCTCACGTTTATAGGGGGCTACCAGTGACATTTTCTTTAATTTTTGAAACAATATAGAGCTCCAAAAAGGTTTCATGTGTCCGGGCCCTTTAAAAAGTATGCTTCATGCCAGCATTCTATATTTCAATAATTTATGGGCTGCGAGTAAGGAAGACAAATATATTAGTTGGTGCCATAAATGTACTTAAAAAATGTATGTTATCATTCTGCCCGGCTACTATGTTTGTCTTAGAATGTAAATGAAATCTGATTGAACTTTTTATGCTTGCAGTCAACCACGTTTTCTTTTTTTGTTCGGTTTCTGAAGTCGCCGCCACTAATGTCTATCGACTTCTGCAGGCTATCATAAAGGCAACCACCTCAGTGTCTTGATTTCTTTTCATATATTTTTTTTCTTTGGATAAGAGGAAATGTTTAGAAGAAGATTGAGAAGAGTAACTATTCTTAGTTCCATTCTAAGAAAACAAGAGTAAACCGCGAAAAAACTGTAAACAAACAGTTTTAAACAAGAGGAAATGGGGATTCGTTTCAACACAAATCTTGGTTAAATACTTTTGTAAAGGAGAAGTTTTTTCTATAAACCTTGAATTTTACTAAAAGAAACCAGGGGTATCTGTATATATATATGCATCTGAATAATATAAAGTGTCATGCTGAAATAATTTAAGCATAAAGTGTACTTTATCTAAAATTTTCTTTTCTCTTTTTTTTCTGTTTAAATTGTTCTCTTATGTAAGATTCTTTGCAAAATCCATGCGTCTCAAGTCCTTTAAATACATTTTTTTGTTATTCTCAAATATATCTAAAAAGATTTGTTTCTTTTCTTTTTGTCTAAACTACAAAATCAAAAACATACTGTATTCTTTTAAAAAGTTAGTCCACCAAGGGTTTTTTTTAGCCTTTTATGTATGTTATTTGAAACTGCGTCCTATATTTATAAGAGAAAAGAAAGGGAAAATATTCTTTATATCTTATTTTAATCCTTATACCACAAGCGGTACATATGTTTTTAGCGTACCAACCGGTGTGGAAAAGGGCATTATTGAGGGTTCAGAGAACTGTCGCATTGTTACGTGCTGATAAAATGAGTTTTGATACTTATAAATTTCAGCCAGGTTAATAGCAAAACTTCTTAATTAGAAATAACTTCCTCGAGGTTACATTTCTCTGAAAAATTCTTAGTATAAATCAGTAGTGTTTTCAAATAATTAAAAAAAAAAATTCAAATAATTTCAAATAATGTCAATGCACATTAATACTCTTTTCTGTTTCTCTGAACTGTAAATTCCAAATTACATTATGCTTTCTGTTTGGTTTATACTTCCAGAGTTGCAGTATTTTTATTTATTAACTAAGGAATAGACACCTTTTTAAAGTTTATTATAGAAGTTACTTCATATCTTTCGTTGAAAGAGAAAATAGAAAGACACTTTAGTTCTGATATTAATGGAGCTCTTTACCTTCAACGATATAAGATGGCTTATGTAGCTACTGTTTGTCAAGCGGGTTAAAAGGTAAGAAGCCGTTAATCTTTTCCGAAGCTAAATTTTCCGGTGACACATATCTAAACATTCTAAACACATCTTGAAGTCGTTATCCCCCCTTTTTTTTCATCATACGCACATTTTTATTGTCGTACCTCACCTCTCTGTTTGCAAGGTATTTAAAACGCCAATTTGTTAGATACGTTATTTGGACTCTTGTGTGGGATCTTCAAGGCGTCACTGTCAGTCACTCCCATGCTTATCTAAACACGGAAGAAACCCGAAATGGAGCTATTTTGAACTTTTCAACGATGTAGATAATTCTAAGAAAGATTCTCCTTCGTCCTTTTATGTTTTCCGTAATTTGGCAAAAGTTAATAATACGACGCGAAACGAGAAGTCCTGTCTTGCAGCCGTTTGATATACCGCACAGTTGCTGCTAACAACTAACATAATTCTTATCTTTAAAATGATAAGAACTTTTGACGTAAATTTACGGTCTTTCACTCACCGATAAATAATGCGCTCTTTTTATTTATAATTCGTTTTTTTCCTTATGGCTCTAATTCATATAATGAAACACACACTGAAAGTATTTACGGTGAAGTAGTTACTGAGAAAAACCAAATAAAATATTAATATGATACTTTTTTTTAACCTCCGTCAAATTATATCATTAAAATATCCGCTCATTAGAAACTTTTCTGGCTTTATAAAAATCCCTAAAAATATTTTTAAACGTACAAATAAACTGAAAATACGCTCATTAGAAAATCCGCTCATTAGAAAATCCGCTCATTAGAAAATCCACTTATTAGAAAATCTGCACATTAGAAGCTTTCCTGACTTTATAAAAATCGCTAAAAATATTTTAAACATACAAATAAACTGAAAATACATGCAAATTTTGAAAATATTTTGTGAGTATTAATAAATTATTTTCTTCTGTAGAAATGTCTTAATGGTAATCTCAAATATGCATTTTCCTCTTAATCATTCACGAAGTCATTTTTATGTGTAAAGGCGTGAAATTTTTAGAAATGTATGAAATTTGCTGTTTAACTGAAAAATGATCGAACGCTGTTTATCGGTTGCATTTATATGTGATAATCGTTGAATTACAATCAGATATCATGGTCCGTCCGTGACTGTCGTGTCCCAAACAGTGGCTTTAAAGGCCAAATTTGACACGATATCTTTAAAATCCCTTTGTCTTTATAGTAAAATTAGAAACACTGTTCGATTTCTTGATATTTGAATAAGAATATATGCAAATTTTATGGCATTTTATAAAAAAAATTACTTCGTGAATGTGTCAGAATGTAGTTAGTTTGGATTTGAGAAAAGCCTTAAACCTTTCAAAGGCAAATAATAGTGTTTTTTCAGTGTTGAATTCACACCAGAGCTTTGGAAAAAATTTATTTGTAAAATAGAAAAAGTAATTTTACATCTCGTTTTCACCAAACTTATAAAAGTAAAAATTGTTCAAAAATTCTGCTGCAAATCTTGATTAAAATTAAATGGTATAAAAATATCCCATCGAACTTCAAAGGATTAAAAGAGAATTTTGGCAAATAATCTAAAGAGTAACAATAAATTTAAGGGATTCCTTTTTACTTTTATATAGGATCCTTATGCTGAGGTTTTTAAATGAGGTATACATAAAATTAACGTTTGTGGCATAAGAACGATTTTACTTGTTGGCAAATAAAAATAACTCGTGGAAGAATATACATGTAAAATATTAATTGTAATTGAAAAATTTAAAAAATAATTTGCGCACTATTTCAATCATCGTTTTTTATGTTGTTAGGTATGAACAAAACAATTGTCTTTCTATCTATGATCTCAACTATTCAAATACATCTAAATTACAAGATATTTTTAAATAAATAACACTTATCATGAAACTTTTCTGCTCATTGAAGTTGAAAGAAAGTATCCACAAGCATTAAAACCACACGCCTTCCCACCTATCATTTAACGCTCATTTTGCCATCATATATTCTAATACTTTCTACCAGTTGAGTATTCAGATATATTATATAAATATAATAATAACTTCTATTTGATATTATATGTTTAATAAAATACAATGTATACAGATTATCAAAATAAGAATCTACAATATAAAATGAATTAAAATAAATCTACGAGGCGACATGTGCGTAAAAGTGTATAAAATACACACAATACTTTGTAACTTGTTGATCAAATTTAGAGAAAAGGTTTGATTTAATTATGATCTAATTAGTTTATAATAGATATAAAATTTTTATTTCAGTCCTATTAAACAAAGTGAAATTTTAGGCAATCATTTGCTGAGAATAAAACAAAAATAAAGTTCTATACATACAAGAACAATTGTTGTGTTTATTTTTAAGATATTCTCTGAAGCCGAAGGGTATCTGTCTTTCTACTTATGTTCGGAGCCTAAGTTCGTAGTTTTGATTTTGCGCTGCCTGTATCAAAAAAATCCCATAGTTTTTTTTTTTTTTTTTTTTTGAAAAATTATCATTTTGTTCAATTCGGTGTAAAAATTTATAAAAACATGCCGTCGCAATGCATTTAAAGATTGATTTTGATTAATGACTTAATATCCCCCTCCGTATTCCGGAGACTAAGTGAGGTATAATGAGTGGCTCTATATTTCTCGATAGAGTTTTTAAATAAATACAACCTCTCTGAAATCTTTTTGACAGTTCTTTGTTTAACATTTCTTTTCCACATTTAGTTATATCTAATGAATAAATTTTAAAATGTTCTTATTATTTATATGATATTGCTATTATTAAAACAGAAAATTAAAAAAAATAAAAATTAAAAATACGCGAGTCAATTAAAAAAAAAAAAAAAAAAAAAAAAAAAAAACCTTCAAATACTGCCAAAATTCTGGCTTTTTATGTGAAAAAATAATAAAATATTTAAAATATACAAATAATAATAATTTATCATTAAAAAATATTTCATTGATATGTTTTTCTTTACTTACCACTTTTTCGCATAGGCAAATCTCTCCTACCCTATGGAGAAAGTGAAATCTTTGGCTTGATTTTATGTAAAATTGAAGTAAAAACTTAGGGGTCGACTTATACGCGAGTATATACGGTATTTAATATTTTTATAAAACATTGTTTTTAATTAGGGTACATGCATCAGTAATTGACCAGAGAGAAATATATCACCGCAGAACTTTATTCCATATATATTGCTGCCTGGAGAAGGTACAAGATTATTTATAGGTAGTTAAAATTAGTGTTAAATTAAAATACTTATTTTGCTGTAATATAAAGCTAATATTAATGTATGTTCATTTTTTCCTAACTTTTACTTAAATGAAGAATATTTTAGAATTATAAAATGCTCTTAAAGTTACACCGCAATTATTAATTTTTTCACTCTCGAGTCTCAGAAACCCACTGTCGATCTAAAACCCTTAAATTTATTCTAGAATAATCTTGTTTCATTATGACACTTTTCGTATAATTAAGCTATTATTATATCTAAACTAATTTAAGAGGAATTCAAAACATATACTAACAATTGCCAGTATCTTTCTTTATGACATTTATAACCTTAACGAATAGATTCCAGCTATTCAGCATGCCTTTCAGGGTTCTTCATGGAAGATGCTTAATGAATTCACACTTCAGTGCAATTTCAATTCCTTGACGTCTGGTACATTGCGGAACTCTATAATTCCAAAGCTCCGTTAACAACTTCCACGCACGTATGAATTACCAATGAAAAATGGAGAGAAAAATCTAAATGAGAGGTTTAAATCACTAGCGACCACTAAGCCCACAAATTACTCACGCTCTTCCGAAGAAATCCATCTTATAGAATCTAGTCCAACTATGCCGCTATCTAAACTATGTAATTTTGAATGTAATTTCGGCTTTTCTTTTTTTTAAAGTGTACTTATGATAACTTACTGAAAAAGGTCAAAACTGCCATAAAAAACATCACAATAAGTAGATCCTTGTTTTTCTCTATCAGTTACAGACACTAATCCATTTTCTGACGCCATTAGAGTCGATTTTCAATTATTGTATCTATATGAATGTGGCGGTAATGGACATAAACGTTTTGTTTTGGCCTTAATAATTGAGAGTTATAAAATTAATTTCAGAGTGCGTATAAAAAAGCTTCTATGGCACAGCTTTGTGAAGAAGTTAAGCTGTAATATTTGTAATTTTTTACCGGGACAACATTATATTATACCGTTAATACGCAGAAGAGAGTAGGCATTAAGATAATTTTCAAAAAAGGTTTCTTGCTCAACAAATTCGTCTAAGTTTTAAATTCAATTCTGCTATGTTAGTGTTATCTGAAACTTAAAAATAGCGGATAGGTCAAAATATTTGAATATTTTAATTTCCAGACAGTTTGAAAAAGTGAAAGATTTGTTCCACCCCTCCGTTATGGGTGTGTGTGTGGGAGGGGGGGGGGGCTTATACTTTGCCAGATAAGTTTAATGTAATGAGTTGGCCTTATTTTTCACTATGTGTGCTAGAAAAATTTAAACTGAAAGATTAAAAACATTTGTAGGTGAAAAATCTGGTTTTATATATTAAAAGTAAATAGTGAATATTCATTTTAAAAAAATCATCTTTTTTTTCTGCAGGTGTTTGATTTTGACTTTTGTTAATACTAGGGGATCCATCCCGAATTTCCCGGGTGACAAAACCTAGTTGAAAACACTTTTTTTAATAGAAAACCCTAATAGATGTTTTATATTTAATATACATTATTTAGATCGTCCAGTAACGGCACCATAAAGCATTTTTATATGAAACATATCAATGATAAGAGATAGTAGCCGAATGAATCGCCAAAAATCGCTACTTACAGCAGCCTTTTTGATTCTGATAATTCCAATGGTTTAAACACATAGTTCGATTACATGTCTGTTAAATGTATGTTTTATTTATATTATTTTATTTATTTATTGATAAAATTTTAATTTCCTTATAGAATATTAGCCGGGAGCAAATTATGAACTATATATATTGCTTTAAGTGCAAAAGGATTCATCTTTCGTAACCGGGCTGCACGCGATAGAGATATTATATATATTTAAACCATACTTGAAAAATATTTTAAAAACCATAAAAAAGTAGTAAATTGAGATGCAGTTTTCAAACAAATGGTGTCAGCGTTACTCACTGGCATGTTTTTGCTTTATAATGTAGATTTTAAAACAAAATATAATGTATTGTTGCCATAATTCCGTTATTCTGTATTTACAAGTTATAAGGTTCGGCGTTGTTTCTTTTTACACTTACGTAGCATTTTCTGAAAAAGAAAGTGATTCTTGTAAACTAGGAGGTTTTTTTACATGAAAGTATTTTTAAATGGATAATTAAAAAATAGAAAAACATAATTTAAAGAAAAAAAACACATAACTAAAAAATATATTACACATTGCACTTTAAAAAAATAACATTTTTGAAACAAATAAATCTTAATATTAATTTTAAAAAAATTCCACTTTTCATATTATACAATTCCCCATACTCCGAATTAATTATCTATCTATATATATACATATATATATATATATATATATATATATATATATATATATATATATATATATATATATATATATATATAGTTGTTGGGAATAATGAAGAAAAAAGTACCCCATGCCCCATACTTACCTCTCGCTGAGTGTCCCACTCCTCTTTCCAGGTAGTATATTTAATATATGGCTTACCGCGTTAAACATGCTACTTATAAGTTTTAGATTAATTAGTGATTTGTAAACACGGGATATATGGAATTATAGTAACAATTTATTATTTTAGTTTTACAAATTTAATAAGTGCTAAATCTATTTTAAAAGACAATTCAATATTTACTTTTGATCTGTAAAAATGCGACATTTCAAATACAGGTGTTTTTAATCTGGTGACGGTAAAAGTTGTAGCGTGTATAAGAAAATGTATAGGTACTCTTTCTGGTGTAGAATTGAAAATAAATTATAGTGTTTAGCTTATGCAAAATAAGTGTTCTCCCACTCCTCCCACAGTTCCACTTTTGCCTTCTCTCCCCTACTGAAGTTACATTCATGAGTTCTGTGAAAAATTCTGTGAATGAAATTATTGATTTCATTTTGTTTCTAATTTTGATTTTTTTTTCATTAATTTAATTTATAAAATTAAATTACTTTCTATTTCGTATTCTTTTCTTTCCAAACTTTTATATCCTGGAATTTTCGGAGGTCAGGTCGAATATACCGCAGGTAATGGAACTCCATTAACGCTACATGACAGACCAGAAGCTATTTGCAAAAAAAAAGATTATCTGAGTCATATGTGTCGGCCGGTAGTCGATCCAGGGAACACAACAGGCAGATCATTGGCTATTAAAGCCATGAGTCTTCGGTTCGACTCCCAGCCAGGACACTTTTTCACTCGGTTGGGAAAAAAATTCAATTCATATATCCTTTATCAATCAGTTTGATTGAGTTAAATATAATAAAGTGTACCTATAGGTAGTTCTTATTACTATAAATTTTCGTATGAAAATTAATCTGTCAACGCTTCATATTTTATAAAATAAAAATTACTTCACATAAAACTTGTTTCTAACCCAAATGGAGATTTACAATTATGCAGGATGGACACAAATTAATTGGGCAATTTCGTAAGTGAATAATTTGCAAAATATTAATTGTAAGTTTCAATGGCAAATTACTAATATCGTGTCACGTTTGTGGATATACTCTATAACTCAATGCTGAAGTCTCAGTTTGGATTGATTGTGCAAATGGTAAGTCATGGCAACCAAAATTGCCAGTCTTTTCACCCATAGAGTTTGGTGTATGATTTTATTAAAATCAGGTTTACAATTTGCCTCTTCCGAAATTCATTCCTGATTTGAAATAATAAATCAGCACTGCACTTGGTTTGATCGACCTGGATAATTTCAATAACATATGGTAAGGACTTATTTACCGGTGGGACATTTGCAGATTAATAAAGGGCAGCTACATCGAACTTTTGCAAAAAAAGAAGAAAATTGTATTTTTCTTATAATAATTTATACTCTCATATCTGGCTGTATGTTATACGCATAATAAACCAAACTTTTTGACCAACTAATTTATGTGCATCTGCACATTGAGTTCTTCATTTATTTAAACCATTAATACGATGTAAATAAATTGTTTACAAATACTTTGAAAAAAAAATAGAAACAAAATTACTGAATAGCATACAAAGCACAAAACTTTAAAAAATAAGAATACTGGAAATATATTTAAAAAAAAAAACAGATTTTAATTCGCGTCACCGTCGAAACCCACGTATAATATTATTATATTATTATTCGGAATATTATAATTCCGATATTATTATCTCGAATATTATTATTCCGAAATAGTGTTTAAATAACCTTACAAACCCTGCGTCGTGGCCGTTGCCAAGGGATTAATGTAGTAAATTTAAGCCAATAAATAATCAAATTTTTAAATCATGAATTATACTGTTATGGTGGGATATTAGTTAGATGCATGTTCTACATCTACACCTATATAAATGAAACTTTGGCAGCCTATAATACTGATCATCTTATATAGGATATATATTCAAATGATTATTTTATATGTTTGTACAGTCTGGGACAAAAGAAACAAAGCGACACAGTTGAAAATTCAATTTCGAGATTTTATATTTTAAATTGCTTAAAAATTACAAAATTAAATAAATTACACACAAAAAATAAAATTTTTAGATAGAGTTGAGGCTATGACATATGGCTATGATAATTCATTATTTTTAGATTATCGTTTACATATTGTTAAAGCAAACATGAAAATATAAATGATCATTCAAAATTTAGAAAAGCCTATTCACATTATCTGAAGAATTCTCAATGAAATTAGATGAAATTTTCTTATTAAATATAAATTAAGGAAAATATCTTTGTACACGAAGTATAGTGAAGAGTAAATGATCGAAATACATATTGAAAAAAAAAATTGTATTCATAAAAATACCTCAGATTTTAATTAATATGCTGTTTTTCTTTTTTTTTCTTTTTTTTTTTTATAAAACATACTTATATGATTTGGCATTGAATTATATAGTTTTTTCTATGTAATTTGCAACTATTTTATTATGCGACACACTTTAAAATATAATTTTCATATATGATAATATTCCAAGTTTAAACAAACGAATTTTTTCCTTGTTTTAGCCTATAAATTTTCTATTGGATTTAAATCTGAACTGTTACCTGGCCAAGTTCATCATAAAACTCAAAGATATTTCTTATAACAGTACTCACATTTAAAAATAAAGATTGATAAGTATTCTGACTATCATCAGACGATTTGTTTTATTCTGAAATTTATTTACCTCAGACGTCCTATAGCAAAGAGCATTATCGTCTTGAAATAATGGTGTTATAAGTGTGTCGAAAACTTTGAATATGATGATGTATACACGTTCTTTTGCAATGTTTTAATATTTTTGAGTGTTTAGTGGTTCTCTAAGAATTAATATTTGAATATTCCCCATGATAAACAATACAACCTCATATCAATACATACGGAGCATGCATGACTGTTTCAAGAGTGCAGTTTTTACTATAATTTCCACTCTTCCTGATTTCCACATACTGATTTCCATCAGGGCAAAAAAAGATTAAATTTTAATTCTTCTGAAAACATGCCTTGAATCCAATCGTTAATACTGGAAATTTTAAAAATATTTAAACATTTCCTGCCAATTCCAATCTTGTTTTATTCATTTTCTGTATCTGTTAGTTGTAATTTTACTGTTATTTTATCTCTCAATCCCGTTTCAGTTAACCGTCGCAATACTGTTTTTGCAAAAATTCCGATACCTGAAGTTTTTTCTTGGTCTCTTTTATGTTTAGAAGTTATATCAAATATATTTCTTAAACAAAACTGCGTTATAATGTGATCTTCTGGTTTAGACATACAACGGGGCTGGCCTGAGCCGTATATCCTGTCTAAAATCTGTAAAATTAAACATTTTTCTAAAAACCGTTTGACAGAATAGTCATTTACATTAAGTTTTTTTTTTCACTTTTCCTCTAACCGAATTATGTATTTTTTTCAATCAAGAGTAAACATTTTTCACAAGTCGTAAATTTCTTGTTTCACGAAATTTTCTTGAAATTTAAAAATTTCAAAAAATATGCTTTCTCTCCATTGAAGACTTCGTAATAATCCAGTTGTCTGTATACCGTGTCAAAAACTCGAAACACAGATTTTCAGATTTAAAAATAAGTACGATTGATATTCAAAGAGAAATATTAAACATTCAAGTGAGACATTTTATTTTGCGCTAGAGTATAGCATTTAAGTACATGTTTCGAAAAAATTATTTTATTTTTAGTATATAACTTACCTTTGTAACTGAATAGATATATATGATATTATTTTGACATAATTAGTCAATTAAATATTTTAAAAAGCGATCCGTTTTAAGTAAATTTAATGTATTTTAGATGTTGTTCTACTTATTGTCTACTTATTTTTTTTCTACTGATTAACTAATTTTTAAATAATGTAGTTTATTGCATTTTCTGTCAGTTTGAGCTACAAGAATTATTTTTACTCATTACTTTTTATCGCACCGTAACTAGTGTGATGTTTAAACGCTGCAAATTTTACTGATGTCTAAAAGAGGTATTTATTCGATTCATATCTTAATTGATAACCGTACTCATATAATCCTTAAACAATGGTTGTTTCCACTATTTCTAATCAAAGGATTTCAGGTTTAAATTAAAATATAACAGTACAAAGCTGTTACACTGTCTACGTTTATCTACCGTAAGAACACCATGTGCTATATTTTGACTAACCTATTCAAGGAAGTAGTTTTCAGTTAATTGTGTTTGAGACGATATTTTGGAATTTGAATTACACAGATAAACTTCATGCATATGTCTTTAATGTATTCTGAGAAATAGAATGTCAAATATCGTGAATTTGGCAGGGAATCAAAATTTACTCTTTGAGTCTATTATCCTTTGAAACTTTCCTTAGAAATTTCGTACGTAAACGTAGTAAGTATTTTGTATACATATGAAGGGCAAAATCAAACATTTATTCAAAGACATATAAAGTTTCAAAGTCATTTTTATTTCTAGCCACTTTTTAGTTTCATGTAATTCAATAGATAATTGAGAATTTAAGCTTACATTTTAATTTGATAAGATCATTATTACACAGAATACTAAATTTCAAGCATTTATTGTTTATGAATTCTGAAATATTTAAATATAATTTCAAAAATCTTTCATTTTGGTACTTATTTACACAGAAATCATCAATATATGTATACTAATTCCGATATTATTAAAATCCGATAAGCATAGGAAAAAATAATTTAGCAAGCAATTGTTATTGCTCAAAATTTTACAATTATTCAATATATATTCGATGAACTAAAAATATTGAAACTTAATCAAAAATATTTGTGTAAAAAAAAAGGCAAATCCTCTTTGCAACATTTTATTAAGAATAAAAATATTTGAAATAAGGACAAGTTCGTTTCCTTCATTAAATTGGGTCATTCTCTCAAAAATTTGCAGACCAATGTCAGAGAAAACGTATTAAAAAAGTAATTGAAATTGAAAATAAGTAGTAGTGGAAGTGGAACGTGGTATAACCGTACAATACATGTGAATAATTAAATAATGAAAACTAGTGTTTTTTAATGAAAAATAATGTGTCCACCGAGCCTGAGAAATTATTTGCTTGGACTGTCACAGGCCTAGTTTTTACAAATAACCGGATCTATAAAGATAATATAAAAAAATTAATTTTCGTGATACTTTATGTATTTTTAATTCAGTGCATTTTAAAACTAATTTCAGATTCAATTTCAAAGGCATAGTATAATGCCGTGTACAATCCAATGGAAAATAATAAAATAATGACATATTTTCATTTTTATTTGATAAATAATCACAGTCACAATAAAATGAGTCATGGCCATGGACACAAAGTTGATGGCTGCTAAATATCACAACAGATGCAGCAAAAGTTAATAAATAAATAAAACTTTAGTCGGAAAAAGAAGCGCGTTAGTAATTTTAAACATAGCAATACATAGCAAGTGTTATCTGTGAGAAATATTTCTTTTAATAAAACATTAACGTAAAGACCACATTATTAGTTCCTTGAACAACAACAAAATAATAATAATAAATAAGAAACAGGTAAGAATTATAAGATAGAAAAATTAAGTAGAATAACATGTAATATTAATTACACAAAATTTAATTCAGCAACATTATTCAAGTCAGTCTAATATTTAGTGTGTTACACATATAGGTTATGAAATAAACGTCAAGTGTGGACATCATGGGTACGAACTTATCATGTACATAACGTAAAACAGCAATTTTAATAAAATATTTCTTTCATTAACGCAAAATACTACATGCTATTAAAAAAGTTCAAAACTATATAAAAGCAATTTTTAACCCTTAATTTGATTTTTTTTTTCAGAAAATTCAGTATTGAAAATGTACTTCTGGGGGAGAATGACCCAACTGGTATCCAGTATTTAATAAACATGAAAAGAAATGTTATATATAATTACCCATGCTGGAACATTGCAACTTGACAATGAATTGTAATTTAATTTTACACTGGATTTACTACCTTGTATATGTAAGATACACGGTGACGTTTTTTTCTGACTGCAAAGGCATCTTTGGAGTTCGAGAATGCTCTCCCCACATATCTTTCTAATGCATAGTGGGCTGAACATCGGTCTAGTGTTGTGTATAAAGCTGTCATTGTATCTCACAGATACAACGACAGCATTAACCTAAGTTTTTTTATCATAGTAATCGAGTGTTAAGGAAGTATCTTACCTTTCGAAATTGGTTGTTTATTCAAAAATTACTGCTACGATGCTTGTTAAATACCGGGGTTATTGAGTAATCCTTTTTCTCATGAGTGTCGTTAATTTAAGATATTATAACAGTAATATATTACATTAATCCCTCTATGAGCGGATTGTATAAAAAGCATGTTTAAGTATAAAATTCAGATAACATATTTTTTCGTACCAGCTGTTATACAATTATAATGGATTTTTCTCTCTTAATTACCCTTTGTTATCCTTTCCAATTGATATATATCCGTTTAACGAGGGCTCAGTTTCCTCACGGGTTGGTGGGTACTATGCCCTGGATGCGAAATTTACAAGGGGCACTAAATTTGTCCATTATATCACTTTATATATATATATATATATATATATATGAAATGATTTATTAATAATATATTAATAATATATTTATGAAATAATATTTTAATGAAATAATATCTTAATGAAATAAAATATTTATGAACATAATATACTATGAAAAATCTAAATATTTTAGAAGTTCTGCTTTTCCTGTGGCAAATATTCCAGTTATTTCTGAATGACTTTTTTCACATATTTCTGGTTAATATATTTTTATTCAAAGCACGCTTACTTTCAAGCTCTTCTGAGCAATATATTGCGATAGCATTAGAATCACTCCTTGTTTTGTTTTATAAACATTCATTTATAATATCAAAATTATTGAAGTTACCTAATATGCCACAAATGCTTCATTTTTTAATGATTTATTAGAATATATTTGTATTGATTGGTAAGCATGAAGAAACATTAAAAAAATTTTGCTTGTATTATGACGAAATTTTGCTAACAATCTATAATATTCTGACTTGACGTATTTAAGACAGAACATACATCTTTGTTGAAACCCACTACCCTAGTGATTTGCCCCTTTAACATACCACTTTCCTTACTGATGAGGCCACTTCTAATGTGTCAAGTAGAGCAGGATTTGAATCTGTCTTGTGCATAAAATGACCACAGTGCCCCAAAAACCAGCCAACCAATCTATTTACAGGGGCACGAAAACAAGACGTTGCCCTAGACACAAAAATGTCTTTGTCAGGATTTAGATGTAACAATGTGGCTTAAAGAAAACAAACGTTTGATAAAAGCACACCTGTCAAAGTAATAAAGGCATACCAACCTGATCATTGAATCATTCAAAACGCCCTGAAAATCTAACTCTTAGCCGAAGCAGCCAAAGCGTTTCATCGATATTTATAAATATTTTTGAATTTATTATTCAGTGAAATTTTTATGCATATTATAAATTTTCAAAATACATAAGAAGTATCTGCATTTTTATAAATACGTTGAACTTTGTTGTTGTCGCTTATGAATTTTCAGAACTATAAGTAAAATGTAAAAAATAAATGTATAACAATTTTTTAATTGTTTTATTATTTGATGTGTGCACACATTAAAAGATGTTCAGATGCTCTTAAGAATCTATTTATTTGGTTTTTAAAATATTTCAGTTTTTTTATGTAAATCCAATATAAATTCAATTCGTCCATAAAGAAAACCAACTTCAGTGCATCAAATGCCACATTAAAGTATTGTTATTTGTACACGATATCCTTGATCTTGCATACGTCTGAAAATAAATTTTTTTTAGCCTTTTATGTTTTATTTTTCTTATTTTTATCAATGGAAACAAAAACCATTCAAAATAACTGCACCTAATCCTTAGCTAGCTCATGCGTTAAAGCAATTGAATAAAGTGATAAATCTTTTCAATTTGTTCTGATTTCACAGACATTAAAGTGACGAATCACTGAAACTATCTTCTCAAGAAGACCACCCTGTCATATTAACAAAGATTTTCTTTTTATTTCAGCCACTTTTCAATCGTTAACAAACGCAAAATCATAGATGATAGATAAAAAGGGAATTTCTACAGTACTGTGATACCAATTGGATAAATAAGGGCGTGAAGCATTATAAGAAATGATGCAACGTCAAATCCGTTTCATTCCTAAATTTTGTGGAAGTAAATAATTTTTCATTGTTTCAAACGTGACTGTAACAATTCTAAATTTCACGCTTCAAATGATTATACGTGTGGGTAACTATGTAACACTTAATTAAGCAATTCATTACATATCAGCATTTAGAGAAAAAGCATGTGGTTGGATAAAGGTGTGTTGGTGTTTTTACATTACGCTGTGTAGCTTATAAAATTCTGGTTTACATTTGTAGATAACGTAGATTATATAAGTTATTTCTCTTCCCCTCCTCACCTGCACTTCATTGCAGCATATAAATCATTCCTAAAAAGATTTTTAACTTGTTTTTTTCTTTTGAAAGATGGCCTTTTTTCGTGAAAGATGGAAGTTTACTTCGTGACTAATAAATTTTATGGAACTAGGAATGAGACATTTTAGATCAGAAAAAATTCGTTTTATTCATAAGGATATTTTAATATTTAACTGCAAAATATGAAAATTTAAGAAGTGCGTTCGTGTATCTGTTACCCCCAACAAGAATGCGTCACATATTTTTCATCTAAAAGAAACTGATTCATTGTATTCTTCATTGTATTCTTCAAATGTTCATTATATGGTTAAAATAAGAATAATATGTGTATGTATAATATATATCTTCTAAACTGACTATTTTACATTTTTTTCACTAATTAAGATATTTTATAGGAGTTTCATTTTTGTCACTAATGCTCGTTAAAAAATGAACTATATCTGTTTAGTATTACTTTAATGAAGGGGTGCACAACCGCTGGCCCACGGGAAACCAAGCTACCACTATTTTTGCACAGAATAATTTGACTTATTTAATGACAGGGACTTTGCTATCAAATAAATTGAATATTATCTTTCAAATACTATGGTGGCAAACGATTTTCAGGCAAAAATGTGTACAGCACTGCTTTAAAGAAACAAACATTAGGAAATTTGTGCTTGATATATACACATAAACATGAAAGGAAATTAGTTTCAAACAGTTGAAAAAAAGACTTTTTGAGTTTTACACGAGTTAAGTGTTTTAAAATAATCAATTTTTGTATAGTCAAAAGCTATTTAGACTTATCTAAACGGGAATTGCCTTAATTGTTAAAGAAATAGCTATATGTAATTTTGAATTTTTATTTTCAGACATTTTTGTTTCAAAACAGTGTTTCTTCTCTTGCACGTAGAATAATAATAGTAATAAAACATTTTGTGAAAGTTTCGGTCAATGAATAAGTCAATATTTTTTAACTTTGAGTCTATAATCCCTATTGTATCTTTCATTGTTTCATTTTTGAGGTAATTTATTAGTTTGTTGGGTGGATTAATTTTTATAATAATTAAGTTTAATTATATAAGATATTCAAAATATAAGTTTCCTTGCAGTATGATAACATTGAAAAATTATGATAATTAAAAAAGAAAAATCTAATTTTTGGCGGGAAGATGAACCGCAAAATACTGTAAAATGTTTCAGGATACTTTATTTTCATATATCTAAATAGAAAAACTAAAACAACGTGATATTCTTCAAATTTAAAGAAGCTTAAATTTAAAAAAATTCGAAAGATTTCCGAAGGATTTTTACCAAATATTTCGGAAAATACTTTCAAAATTTTCACATTAAGTGACATAGAAAATAAGAGTGGCTCCATAAAAATAAACGAAAATTCTTCAAATGTTAACTTGTTTAACTATATGCGTCTTCTTAAAGTATTGTCGAAAAGTTAACAATAATATCTTAATTTTATTTATTTTTATTTATTTTTATTTATTTTTATTATTATTATTATTATTTATTTATTTATTTATTTTTTGCAGTGATTAGCTTTTATTTAACACCGCTGATTTTTATGATAATTGGGACGTTGCGAATGTTATAGGCGAACTCAAGAATCAGAAATGTTTAAATCGATCAATATCGTCAATCTGTTTTATAAAGAAAATTTCAGAGTATTAGAAGCGAACTGGAACTTGTAAGAGATTGCACCAGTTACTGTAGTCTTCCATGTCTGTTTAAAAAAATAAAAGAAAATCAATCTCTGTCAAGTTCGCCTTTAATATCCGCAAAGTTTCTCGTTATCAATTCCTTTAAAGCATCTTGTATTCCTCAGTTGAATTCCTTGGAAAATGCTGTAGATATATTGTAACCATAAAATAAGTACATAGTGTAAAATTTCTGGTTACCGATTCCTTTAATATATTTGTTATTCCTCCTTTTATTTGAATTCCTTTGTAAATGCTGTATGTATATTATAACCAAAATAAAAGAACATGCTCTTTTGCAAAAGATCGGTATTCTTTAAATATATTAATAAGAACTATACCCGTTTTACTCTTATATTATTCATCAATGTCTGCAAAACAATTTTCGGTATCAATTTAACCCTTTCACGGGCGGTGGTCACAAATGTGACTACTTAATTTTAATTACAAACTGTCAAACGGCACCAAGAATATTTTAATAAAATTTTGCTTTTATAATGAACTTGAAGAAAAGCAAATATTTAGTTTCTAAGAAATTCGTTTGTAATTTCTGGCGTCAATCAATCATTTCACCATTTTACGAACAGAAGTAATCCGCGCCTGAAAGGGTTAAAACACATACCGTAATTTCCGGCGTATAATCCGCAGCTCAAAGAGTCGTTTTTCGAACCAGAAATATTATTTTATAAAATGTAACTTAAAATATCGCAGTAAATATTTAACTACAATTATTGAATAAAATTTCTGGGTCGAAAAACGACTCTTTGAGCTGCGGATTATACGCCGGAAATTACGGTACATATGTAATGTCAATGTGATACGATCACTAACCCGTTGTTTCTTTAACTTAACGAACTCACTAACCTGTTGTTTCTTTAACTTAACGAAAATAGCTTTTATTTTTTTCTGGTGGGTTCTTCCTATAATAATTTGTAAAAGAACGCCATTCTTAAAAAATAATAAGAATAACAATACTATTTATTTTATAAAGCTGGCCATCTTCTTTCATTGGGTCTTCAAGAGGCCTCAGCGAGTAACGACGGTTGGTTAAAGACTTCTGAAAATGTGTTGTACATCGTTTGAAATTTGGATTTCATTATATTTTATTTATTTATTTATTCTTTTGTAGGTTTTCATAGAATAATACCAGGCCATTAAAATTTAAATAATTGATAAGAAAAAGGAAATTCATTCGAAAATGATTTCTTAGAATGAGCCTTAATACTGAAATTTTCTAAGTTTTCAGCATTCTGGGAGAAATTTAATTTTTCAATTTTAGACTTAACATTGCTTGTGAAAAAATCATAAGCAAGTAAGTTCAGTAGCTGATATTTTAATAGGCGTGCTTTCATTTTTTGAGAAACTTATCTGCTATTTAGATATGAAAAAATCAGATGGATTTCTAAAAGTGAAAAGTATCTGTCTAGAAAAAGGCTTATGAATAATTCAATGGTTTTTTCTGGTTTTTCTTTTATTTTTTATCCATCTGAAAAAATTCATAAAAACTCAAATTTATACATAACTTCACAATCCTGGGAATGTCATTCACAAAAGTACAGACTCTAGATTTTCACTCAGACACTACATAAGGGGCTACGAAATCCCAAAATGAAATGGTAGCAATCTGGATTTCGTTTTAGTGGGATTTATTGGACCACCGAATGGGGACCGGGTGTTTTCTCAGTTGGGTGCTCTTCCCCGTCTGATTTGGACCCCCTGCTATCTGTAAGCGCCTCATCTTTGACCCACATTTTGTTGAAAGTAACCTCTGCCGATAACAAATTGCTCTTGATAATAGTTCTGGGGGATATCAGACACGGTACACGCTGAAACATACAGAGATGGTGTCTGTTGAAAGCTCGAAATGGAGAAAATGGAAAGATAAAAAATAAGTAGATTCCCAAGAAGAATTTTTCCAACCGTGCGATAGAATATTGCATAACATTTAAAATTTTTGGGGGGATAACAACACTGAAAAAAAAGTTTTATGTCAGAAGATATGCATTTTTGGACCGACAATTCTCTATGTTTTCTGTTCAACTTTTGGATAATAGTTACTCTTACTCTTTAAACAATTTTTACGATAATGCAAATATGTCATTTGAAAGGGTTTTTTTAATAGTATATTTAAATCTATACAAAAATTTTAAGACTACAATTTTTAAAATTTCATTAAATTCTCAAGGGAACGATGCACAGGTTAAATAAAATAAAAAAACTTCACCCGATTTGTTTCCTCTTTTTAAATTAAGTAAAATAATTTCATTTCTTAGCAATAATCTCAAGAAGTAACCTTCATTGTCACTGTACCCTTAAGACTACCGGTACTATTTTGAAGGTGCAATTGTGACTGTACCACATAGAGTACCCTCATTGTGCGCCATAAGTAATGGAGCAAAATTTAAGGGGCTAAATAAATTAAAATTAATTCATCAAATAACGTTAAAATTATGTCAGCAAGTTGACGGAACATTCATGATATTTGAAAAAATAAATATTATTTGAGAAAATTTCCGTCTTTTGACTTGTCAGTATAGATTTTCTTTGTCAAAAATCCAAATACAAACAAGAATCGGGAAACTAAAATGTTACATTCAACAATTAAATGTTTGTCTGGAAGAAGGGCCTATGTTACAAATTTTAAATTTTACAGAAATGAGGAAAAAACTATTAATGTCATTGATTAGTGATGTCCTGAGCACCTAGTGTAACACACACCTTTCTTCCGAGCTTAATTATCCTCCGCTTTTGTCTTCATCCTGAGTGTTTTAAACAAGTAATTAAAAACTAGTTAGGTGGATAAGGAAAGTAATAATATTATTTTTGGTTTATTGCTTTATTTTTTATTAAAAGTAAACAAATTTGTATAGTATGAAATTGTAATTTTTAACACTGAGTATCAATCATTCCACTTAGATCCTTTATCAACAAAAACTCAACTTTCCAAAATTTGTAACATAGGTCTTCTTTCAGACACACATTCAGTTATTTAACCAATATCAAAATAAAAATACACAAAGTTGCAAATCAGCACAATAAAATAAATCAGCACAACTAAACAAAAATACAAACTCAGAGCTTATTTATACTTATTACTTAAACTAAACGGATTTTTTTCTGCACAATGAAAATGGTCTCTCAAATACTTTAACGCTTTAATTCCAATCATGTAAACTGTAATATAAAATGTTTGTTTTGATAACTTCTACAACCTTTAAGTATACTCAGTTAGTTGTGAATGTTTATTGCACTATAACTAAAAAAAGAAACATTATGCTTTACCATGTTTCAACGTTATAAAATCACTTATGACTTCCTAACACTGTAAAGCATGTTTGGAAGAAACCGAATATAACTAGCTGTCTAAACAAATAAAAGCGCATAAATTCATAAATTTTTTGTCGCAATACATCATGGTTTTGAAGGATCACTAAAGCCTTTTTCTGTTTAAAGTTGGATATCCTTAGAGAAGATAGTTGCGTCCCATGCAGGCTTCTATTTTAGTAATTTTAGTACCCTTCACGGGTGGGTGAATACAAATTATTCATTTACCAGGATCACTTAATTGTGATGAACATGTCAGATCAAACATAAGGAGGGTGAAGATGGGGAACACCACATCTGCTCATGTCATTGTAGGTGGTGGAAGACCTCAATTGCTTTATTTGGGTGTCACTTGATACATCTGAAAATAGAACAAAGTTTCTTCCTTTTTATGTCAAATTATAGTTATAGCTCTCTCTATAGCTTTGTCTTTTTTGGATATACATTAAACTATATTCTTTGAGAATCAAGGACAATAAAGGGCAATTAACTTCAATTTTATCGTAACTCTTTGTTGAACAAAAAATGAAATAAGTTTTTATCACTTCTGTTCTATGAGAATCTTATCGAATTAATTATTTGAGAAAGGTTTTTTTTTCATTTATTAATATGAAATGTAATGATTAGTTCTATTTCATTTATAATATGAAATATTAATAAAAGTAAGATAATTGTTTTGCAATGAATATTTTTAGTTATAAAATCTACAGTACTTTCTTCTACTTTTCTGTTGTTTTGTTATTGTTTCTTCTTTGGCTTCATTTTCTTGAGATCTATCTGTGCGTATTTACTGCTTTAGTTAACAAGCTTTAAATATTTTATCGTTTCAAACTTAATTTTTATCAAATTAAGTTTCATCTTCTTATTCAATTTCATTTTCTTATTCTTTAACAATCTTAACTTTTAAAACCATGCTCTTTGGAACATAATCGTATAAAACATTTTATTTTAGCAATTTTATCTGTTAAAATATATCAGTTTTATTCTATTACAAAATATTAGTGATAAAAGCTGACAGTGGTACTATTTACAGTCACAGAATAACTCTTAAAATATGAAAAGTATGCACTTAACATCTAGCAGTACACATCAGGTTATTATGCTACTAATTATCTTTAAAAGAGTAAGTAATGTGATTAATAGACACAGTAGTGTAATCTAAAACATTAATGTATATTTAGGTTTTTCGCCCATATTAGGTTTTATTCCATATTAAAGAATCTCCATTTCTAAAGAAATGCAATCACAAAAGATTTAACGGTAAAATGTCGTTTCTTATATTTAAAGATGACGTTTCTTACTAGTATTAAAAGATTTATACTTTATTATTTGTATTTTAAAAAATAATCATTAAAACCAATAACATTTTACAATATTCACTATCAAAATCTGATGTTAAGCACATAACCAGGTGTTAACAAAAGTTTTAGATATTCTGTCAGCCTTAATTTGATTCTCCTCATTCGAAAGGAAGCAATGTAAGTTGCTCATTACAGTCACTGATTATGAAAGATCTTTCAATTTTGGAATTACCTCTTTCTTCAAAAATAAACAGCATTTTAATAAAGAACCGATAGTAAATAATTATTTGCAGAAAAAACATGCAAATGTTTATGTAAGTAATAAGACATAATGAAACTTACATCACTTGATACATTCAAAATCTGAAGGTACCATTGTACCAGGTACTATTGTGACTGTACCACATGACGTACCCTTCATAGTGCTTATTGTAAATAGAAAATAAAACAGCAAATATTTTAGAAAGAAAATTAACACAAGCTTTTCAAAATAACGTAGCGGCAAATGTGAAAGACATCCAACCTGTTGCTATTTTGAATGAAAGTGTTTTGTGAAACGTACCGCCAATTTCTTTTTAACTTGATGAAGGATTGGGTTACATTTCGTCCAAAACTTTTGTCGTTTTATTTTTTATTTTTACTTTTTTAACTTCATCCCTTGCATTATTAATTTCAATTTAAAAAGTAAATATCGTATACTGTAAAATCTTTCTTCATCGTATGGAATCGTGTTCACTTTTTATTATGAAGAAATTATCTTGATATTTAGATTAGTATCTAGTATATTTTACTGTTACAAAAGTTTCAACTACGGCAGGTCATGCCGACGATGAATTTTTCGACGAATTATGTGCAAATGAATTATCTGATGATAAGGTATAATATAAAATAAGATACAAAACATTTCTGTTAGATGTAGCTAGGACGCTTCCCCTGGTACAACCTCTGGTACTTCCAAATGAACTCCTTGCATTGATTCAACTTTTATGCTTTCAAAACAACTAAAAGACCGTGTTCTTGAAAAAAAAAGGTCATTAGCGTAAAAAAGAATCCAACTACAATTGTTAAAATATATTCTTTAAAAGCAAAGCGCAACTAAAGAAGGTAATTTAAAAAACCTGTTGTGTACAGAAACGCAAGTATAGAAAGCTTGCTATATTATCAAACTAGAAAAATAATAGAAGTCTGAAAAGTTGAATTTCAGTTCATTATGTATAAATAAAATTTACTGAACCTTATTTAGGTTATTTCACTTTTATACTCAGTTAAGAAATAAAAGATAATGGCATGAGATAGCTTCTGCGTAAATTGCTATGGTCACAAACTAGAAAAATAATAGGAGTCTGAAAAGTTGAATTTCAGTTCATTATGTATAAATAAAATTTATTGAACCTTATTTAGGTTGTTTCACTCTTATACTCAGTTAAGAAATAAAAGATAATGACATGAGATAGCTTCTGCGTAAATTGCTATGGTCAACATTCGAGAATGTGTTAAGTGTTCTTACAAAGGTTGCATTAATAATTTCACTGACGCCAGTTTTTTCGGTGCTCTTTGTGGTTCTCAAATTAAAGAAATATACTGCTAAATTATTATATTTTGCATGGCTAGAATTATCACACCTGAAAAACATTTTAATTTTAACTGAAATAATGAACATATCATCACCTCCTCAAAACATTTATTCATGTTTTTTTTGTTGTTGTTGTTGTTTTATATTTATTTATTATTATTTTGTTAAACTCAAGTACAATCATTCAACAACATGTTAAAGCATTATATCGCGGTAAAGTTTTAACAAAATTACATAACAATCCGAGTATATTTACGAGAATTAGAGTACGACAGACAGACAAACCAAATTCTTAAACGCTTTTGAACTATTTTGGAGAAATTAAAAAATGTTTCGCAACATGAAAAGCATAACATACTAAATACTTAAACGTACTATTCCATTTTAAAAAGAAATATGGAACTGGATAGTTATTCCACTGGTTATTCAACTGTGTTGTTTATAATGAGTTATTACACTGGTTTCAACGAAAAATAAGTGTTGCGTTTCATTTTCTATATTACAGCAATTTCCTTTCCAATTTACCTTTTATAAATGTAATGCTGGCGCTTGTTTTATTTTACTTTTTCGTCCAGATAAAATTTAGATTAATATCATAGAAAAAGCACGTAATAGGACAAAAACACATTAAAATTCTCGACTAAAACAATTGTAATAATAAATAAAATATTCAAGTTTGCGAAATTGTACTTTTTGAAAACCAGATTTACATTCAAAAATGCAAAAAAAAAGTAATAATAATAATACAAATAACATAAACGTAACTTTGCAAAATAGTAACCATTTTTTGGACTCTTTTTAGTGTTAGCGTTTTGAGTAATGAATTTTTTATGCAATTTGTAGATTTATTTTATTCCTCTCTAATATTTTATTAACTTCAAAATAAATATAAGGGACTCCTTTTTTTCTTTTAAATGAAATAGATGGCAGCTTTATGGTCATTTTGAAATATTTTCACAATAATTTCGAGTTTGACGGAAATTTTTCTGTAAAATTATCTATTTATTTCGCTTTTGTGTAAAAATACATAAATAAACAAATAAGTATTAACATAAAAAAAAATAATAATTTTTAGATCTTCAATAAAGAAGAAAAATAAAGATAAATTTACAATAAATAAATGTTTTATGCGAATTTTTTAAATAAGCATTGCAGTATGCATTATAAAATCTTATTAAAATGAAGGTTTATATATTTTGCTGTAATGATACAATATATTTCAGATTTATTTCCGTGTACATGGGTTGATCACATATGCTAGTTTATAAATAAAAGATGAAATAAAATAAAAATGTTTAAGGAAATGTTTAAGGATTGAAAAGGAATAAATGTTGTACAATTTCTATTATGTTCATCACGTTCATATGTCTTCTTCATTAACGTACTGCGAAATTAATTCCCAAATTTTTGTGTTAGATAACTGCTAAAAGAAGCACCAATCTAGACAATTCAGCATAAAACTTTTAATCAGGTTTCTTAAACATAATCGCATATTTTTTACTTTTTTTTTTTTTTTGCTAATTCTTTTTAGGGTTTCGTTCATCTCACGAAACCCTATTACCCCCGCTCCGTTGTCTGTCCGTCACAGAGCCATTCTCAAAAAGTATGTAACTTACAGAGTTGAAACTTAGTGTATAAATCTGAATAGCAGCTGTAACGAGCTCAAAATATTAAAATTTGAAAAATTCGTATTATTTTAATAAATAGAGATAAAAAAAACAAAATTCTAACAGCCTTTTCCTATTAAATTGAAACATTTTTCGTTATAGCAGATGCCAAAGATTTAAAATCCACAATGAAATTCTTTCTACAATAATTAATTTTCTATCAGACGATTTTCACGTGAAAAATGAAAAAAAAATAAAAAGTTTCACCAATTGAAAAAAAGATAAATATGAAATAAAATTGATTGACGTCATAGTCGTAATAAAACGGAAAATGTCTTAGATTTCTCAATAATACAAGGAGTATGAGTTTGTGTAAGTGGACAAAGCAGATTAATATCACGTCATTAGAGAATTAAAAATAAAATCTGCCGTCATATAGGAAGTTTAACTAATTTTTCAAATGTTTGAGAATAATACAAAGCGTGTATCAATATGAGTAATAGAGAATAGTAAATATATGAGTTTGAGAAACATATTGAATAAAAAACATATTGAATATTGGATAAAAATCCGATTATGGAAATATTCGCATATTTTAACATTTTGAAGGTGTACAATTTGTTTAATTTTGAAATTATTTTTTTAAATATTGCATTTTGTCCGTATGACGGATATTATTATGAAAGAATATAATAGCGGGCTTGGACCGCTATCCGGCTGGTTTAGATATTCGAAAAAAGGAAAAAATAGACCGGTAAATTTTTACTTTATAAAAAACATGACTTTTTTTTTTGTTGTTGCTAAATGAAATTTGTTTGAATTTATTAAAGAAAGGATAAAGTGTTTTGAAAGGAATATTAAACGAAACCCTTTGAGCGATCTTCGATCACACTTACCCACTTGTTTTATTTTGGTGTCTATTCTCACAGACAAAATTATTCAATTTATGAAATTTTAAAATGACCAATATGTATATATATATTATAAGTATATGTATAATATACTATATAGTATATATATATACTATACATACTATACGAAATTATGTGTTTCGGTGGAGATCTAGGGTCTTTTGGCCCTCTTCCCTTCCAAAATGTTATTATTTTGTACACAAAAAAATTAGTTTAATACAATTAAATACTTTATGTCCAAAAAAATTCCGTATATTTGAAAAGATCGTAAAAAAAAAAAAAAAAGTTTTAGAGCCACAATGTACGAAATCCCGCCTAAAGAGCATCAATTATTTTCCCCAAACTTAACTGAAGTGCAATCATTAAATTTTTGTCAAGAGGAGTAATTGAATTATTTATGACTTCTTTTATATACAAAAAATAGGTTGAAATAAAAATGCTAATTACAGAAATGACGTTGAGTCTCCTGACCTGAAAATTAAATTTTAATACTGTGTTCAGTTCTACAGAAATTGGATTAATTTTATTTGATTAAAATGGAATTAGCATAAATGCGAATGACATACATTTAAAGTTGTTTCTATCACCATATGTACGTACATATTTTTGAAAAAATGGCATTTAAATCACTCAGTTAGAAACTATTTCTATGACTTCTGACATCTAGTTGTTAAATATTTTAGCCCAGCTCAAACAATCCAAAATAAACGCGACAGTCGTTATCAGAAAAAGGGACATTATTTGTTTGTAACTCCTAATAGTACATGTTTATTCAAAATATTCAAAAAGAAAACTGTTCTAAATTTTGCATTTAAAATCTTCCTTTGATAGATTTTAACAATACATAATAATTTACTCAAGTCAGTACAACTGTATTCGCATCATTTTCCATTAGCTTATTGTATCGTAAATTTACGCTGAACATCGTGCTATATGGGTTGGGTGTAAATTTAATGGAGCTCAAGGAAAATATTCAATAGTTCTTTTTTTCCATCCTCTTGCAACACATGCTAAGTTCTTCCAGACCTCCAGTTTACTTAGTTCTTTATTTCTAGACCACCCTAGTTGCTGTCTGAAAAGGAACCACATTACGAAGATATAAACATTCGTAGATTGTTGCAATGTTAAAATATATAGTGTATCATACTGTTTTGAAGACGGGTAATTTTTTAAAGTAATTCTCGCTTTTAGACATGTAAATTTGATGAAAAAAATATATATTTCTATCGTGTTTAATTTATGTAAGGTAATATAAAAACTCATGAAGGTGTGCCAGGCGCATTTTCTATTCACTGCTTAAACTTCCGTATAATAATTCTCTTATTCAAAGGTGTGTGATGTTGTAGAACTTTGAATGTTACAAGATATTAAAGTAAAAGCAAGGAATATACTAAAAACTGTGTATATAAGTATATAAGAAAGTTCTAGCTTTTATTTACCGACAAATATTTTCATTCTATATTATATAACAATAGGTTTTAAATTTTAATATATTTTTTTTGACAAAGAATATCCTAAAATTTCATTAAAATATGATTTTGTTTTTGAAAAAAAATGTATTAATAATAATTATTATTACTATGTGGTAGAGCATACTGATTGTGATAAAAGGAAATTTGGGGTAATCATAAATGTATCTTTAAAATAATTTGTACGTAGGTTATTATAAACAACCAGTCATGAAAATTTTTATCAATGAATAAGTCTTCATATTGAAATTGTACCAAACTCTGAAAATTTCAATACGAGCAACCAATTTTCACATCATATTTGGCTTTTTTGATACATTTTACCTACGGATACCAAACGGAAAGTCATTCGGCCAAGTAGTTTAGAATTTATGAAGCTTGAACGTTCGGAACTCCTAATGTTAAATTCATTTGTAATCGTTGCAAAACAGATTGCAATGAGGGTAGTTTTTATTAAGCATAACTCAAACACTATTTGGAAAATTAAGCTATAATTTTGGATTCGCATATTTGAAGCTTCTAAAAATCAATTTCTGTTAAAAATTTCATTTTTTTTTTTTGTTGAAAATTTATTTAAAATATATACTTTTTTCCAAAACAAATTTTCGAAATAAATATGAATTCTATACTATATATATACATTTATATTTTTTTCACAGAAATGGATTTCTAGAAGTTTTAATTATCCGAATCTAAGGCATCACCTTATTCCGCCAGGTAATTTTTTATTTATTGTTAAAATAAAACTACAGACATCGCAGTTCGCTTTGCATCTATTAATAATGAATTTAACATCATGAGTTCTAAATTTTGAATGTACATAATTCCCAAACTTCTTAGCCGAATGACTTCCCGTTTGGTGGTCTAAAGTAAAATTTACCGAAAAAGCCAAATGTGATATAAAAACTAGCTGTTCGTATTGAAAAGTTAAAAGTTCGGAACAATTTTAGCATGAAGACGACCCTTATTTTTTTTTTTTAGCAGAAATTGAATGAAGACATAATTTGCGTTTTATTCTGGGCAATTCGATGATTAAAATGTATGGGGCGCTCTCCGATTTTTAGGTGCGTTCGTAATTATATAAATACGTAGCACCTATAGTCGTCGCTTGGTCCGTCCGTCTGTCCGTCCGTCTGTCTGTCTGTCTGTCTGTCTGTCCGTCTGTCTGTCCGTCCGTCTGTCTGTCTGTCCGCATATAACAACGCAAAAACTACCCAACCAAATGGTTTGCAATTTAAAATATATTATCTTTGCAGAATTTTGTCGAGACATTTCAAATTTTATTAAAATCGAATCAAAACTTTAGGAGATATTAATAAAAATATTTATTAAGAAATTTGATTTTTTTTTAAAAATCGGTGCTTTTTTGTTATAGGAGCTTCTGATGGATGTTAAATCGTCAAGCGACCGAGATGCTTATTTTATGACAGAAATTAATCTGCAGACGATATAATTCATTTCACAGAATTAGAAATCAGAAAAGATCTGAATATTTATATAACTAGCTGATACATATATATCTGAATATTTATATAACTAGTTAAGATATTTGTATGAACAGTGTCATAAAATATATACTTAACTAGCTGTTTAACCCGTTCTACGCACGGGATATCATGAATTTAATTCTAAAACGTGCGTACGAACGCACCTCGTTTGTAACGTTTGACGTACAATTTCCAACTTGTTTTCTTTTGGCTGACTATAAGCATTTAAATTATTTTATAACTTATAGAAAATTCTTTGAGCTATTTAACTTTTGTAATAATAACTTTTGTGCATGATAAACTTTTGTGCATGCAGTTTATACAAAATGTCCTAAAGCAAACTAAATCAATGGTTTAAAATTTTAATAAAAGTAAGCAGCGACAGCTTTTGAAGTTATTGTTGATGGAGAGAGTTTGTGAAATCAGAAATTTCTTTAGTAAGCTTATATTTAATTCAAAATGTCACTGATAGGAGGCGCTGCACTGTCATAATCTGTGGTACTGCACAAAATAACTGTACGGTTTCAAAATGCAAACCCTTTTTTGGCGTTTCAACAGCTAAACAGAATGAAGCTGAGTGAATTTTGATGAATTCTTAACACTTCCCACCATAGTTGAAAAGTGTTTATGACTTCGGTTTGTCTCCTCTTCTGTTCGTACTCTAACTCTCATAAATATACTCGGATTCTCCAACAACTTTTATATGTTATTGATATTTACGGTATCATGATCGCTATTGAAAATGTAGCGTGTAGCACTTATAGTTCGCATACAGGGACAGTTAAAAGTATTCCGTTTACAGTCAATGGGAAAAAATCGCTTCAGGTGCATTTTAATGATGTTACACCATTTCAACCATTATGAAATTGATATGCATTTATGAAATGCGCTTAAAACATGATTTCTGTGGACTATATGGGATGTAAAGCATTTATTATTCATTTACAGGGTCACATAAAATAATTTTGTTGCATAATGGTCTACGGGAAAAATTTGTTTGCAATATATTTTAATGATGTTAGACTATTTGAAACATAATGAAATTTATATGCATTACTGAGGTGCACTATAATTTGCTTACTGAAAAGTATGGTGTGTATTGCGTTTATCGTTCATTTACAGGGACACACAAAATAATTCTGTTACAGTAATGTCTATGAGCGATAATTGCTGGAAGTGCGTTTTCAGCTTTGGTTTGCGTTTTTAAGTTTAACTAAATTTTTGCACAGTACGTGGATAATACAGAAGATAAATTCTGTTGATCATACAAAGGGCTACACAAAGGAATTCGTAATTATTACTGACTATGGGAGTTAATGACTTGAGGGTAGTTTTTAATTGCTTTATGCATTGTCCTGCTGAACTATATTTAGTATAATAATGGAAGTTTGTGGAATATAAATAAATTCATATACTAGATTATGCAAAGAACAAGATACACTACCGTTTATGGTTGGAAATTGCTGGAAGTGTGCTTTAAGTTATGTTATGCGTTTTTTACCTGAATAAAATTTTATATTAATATGGGGTGTGTGCAAAAGTCTTTAGATAATATACAGGGCTTTACAAAATAATTCGAGTGCATTTCCATATATTGGCGAAAATTGCTAAAAGTAAATTTTCTAAATGAATTAAAATCTACCATGTTATATAGTATATATACAAATCTATAGATCATATACAGGACCGCACGAAATAATTAGACTACTTTTTAAACTGTGGAAGATAATTGCTAAAACTGGATTTTTGAATGTGTTATACTTTTTCTAAACTTTCTACTTATACATCTCCTTTCACCTTATTTAACGGTGAAATTTTCTGCTTGTGTTGGAAAGCGTTTCCTAATCTATGCTTTGCGCATGGTTTTTCGTTCTCGTTAAACATTATTTTGAAATTTCTAACAGTTTGATACACCACAATGGTGATATTCCATCTATTGGTCATAATGAAACTAAAACAAGTAAACGTACTAAAGAATATCCCGACTCAGTACATTAATTTCCTACAAGAATAACTGCAACAGCTGCCATCCTTTGCTTTTTATAGAATTTAAAAAACGTTCAGTCCATGTTAAGACACCCTGTAATTTGATATAACACAAAATATGAAAATGCCACAACATAGGTTGCGTCATAAGTAAAAGGAACGTATTTTGAAAATAAAATAAAAGAGAATATTAACTGTATCTCAAAAGACGAAATTTAAAATACAGTTTGTTTAAATAATGATGGAACAGCCTATAAGTCGGGATAGAGTACACCAAATATGGTAAAGAAACCATGTATATACTTTTACAATTTAAAGTAAATCTATATTTAAATTATTTTATTAAATATATTTTTCCTTTTCTCATTAACGCATTTAATATATATTCCCCGTTATTCAAAGGCGCGGCCTTCTGAGCAAACTTTATGATACCAAAACAAACAATTTTTGTACAGTAAACCATTGTTACAACCTATTTATTTGGGGTGTCTCACTCCAACCTGAAAACGGTTTTATGTTCATAATTTTAGCAATGGAGAAATTTTAAAATCAATTTCAACAGACTTAACGTATTTTCTATGCCCGTTTTTAGCACTTTCCAACCTAGTTGAAAAGTGCTTATGACTTCGGTTTGTCTGCCGTCTGCCGTATGGCCGTCTGCCGTCTGCCGTCTGGCCGTCTGTCCGTGCTCTAACTCCCGTACATATGCTCGGATTGCTCTGCAATTTTTATATGTTATTGTGGTTATCTATAGCATGTTCCCTATTTCAACGGAAGTGTGTAGCACTTATAGTTTTTTTACAGGGACACTCAAAAGAATTCCGTTACATTGCGGTCTATGGGGAAAAATCATTTGCGGTTTATTTAAATAATGTTTCACTATTTTAAACGCATTGAAATTTATATATATCATTAAGGTACATTACAAGAGGCTTACTACTGAATAGTGTGTGTACAGCAGTCATCGTTCATTTACAGGGACACGCAAAAGAATTCACTACTGTCTGTTAACAATAATTCCTGGAAGTGCGTTTTAAGTTACTGAACGCGATTTTAATTTTAACTCGCTTTTTGTCTATTACGTGGTGTGTATAAATTCTGTAGATCCTATACAGGGCAGCACAAAAGTTCGCGAACACATTTCCGTTTATTGACAGAAACTCCAGAAGGATAATTTTAAACTGTACTACGCGTTTCCTAACTAAACTAAAATTTAGCATCCTATATAGTATATATACAAATCTATAGATCATATACAGGGCTGAATAAAAGTATTCGGAAATTTTTCCGAATATTGTATCTGTTGGAAATTCCTGAAATTATGTTTTTAAATATGTTATGCGTTTTCCAAATTGTTTACTTTGATGTTATCTTTTAGCTTATCAAACGGTATGTTTTGTAAAATTATTTTGGAAGCGTTGGAAAGTGCTACATAATCTATGCTTGACGCATGATTTTTCGTTCTTGTTTGTATTTGAATAAAAACTGTGTTGGCGAGGAAGTCTTCAATATAATTTTCTTCTATTTTAGGCCCCATGTATGTACAGAACAACAAACGGATAGGGTAAAAGTGAAGAAACCCTGTACAAGAGCTTATACTCAAATGACCAAAATCTGGAAACCCAACTGCGGTCATCACAGCTGGTGTGTTACTTATGAACCAAGGTAATTATTTTTTATTACACATTTAATTTAAATGAAAACATGAAATATACTTTTTTTTCGGCACTCTATGACTAACACTGCGTCACGCTAATGGTTTTACAATCAAAATAAAAATGATCAATATAATGTGATAGTATTACAATCAATGTTATTTCTTTAGTGAATCGAATAGTATATTGGAACAAAATAGGAATAAAATATTTGACATTTGAAAATTACTTATTTTAATTATTTAAAAAATGCTTACCTTTGACTTAAATAGATAGATAATTATTCTAGTTTTATAATTCTGAATGTTGTTTTTCTGATTAGAAAATTGACTAATTGTTGAACCACGTTGTATAAGAGAAAGGAAATGTAAGAAAAATTATTTATACTTTTATCGTAAAAATGAATCTACACATTTCAATTTCATGAATAACTGTCATTGCTTTCATAAATATATTAAATTTATTCTCTGACTGTTTCTGGATTCCTTGACCCAGTTTTAAGAAAACAACGGTTTGGCATTTCAAATAACTTTTGAAAGTTATTTGTAAGCAATTATATATTAAAATACAAAGTGAAAGAACGAAATTTTTTTAATAATAAAAATTTAATATTGGGAACTTCTGAATTATAAAATCATGATTATAAGTTATCGGAAGGATTTTCTTAAATTAACATGTTTTTAAGATGTTAAAAACAGTGTTTAAAACTTTGAATTAAAAGTTTGCATAACCTTTTTTCTTTTTAATTAATATATAAATAACTAATATTCTGGAAATTTTAAGCTTTATTAAAGTAAATTACAATCACTCACTAAATTAAGGTAAATTAAAAAAGTTAATTATAGTAAATTAAAGTAAATTAAAAAAGCTCACTTCCTTTTCTAAACGATGCAAAAATTTAAATTGTGAAACAAAATTTTTTGTTGACCATATTAAAAAAGAAATTTGCTATCGTGTGTCATAGTGAACTTTTCATGAAAAAAACATATCAAGTAATAAATATAGAAAATAATACAGTCGAGCCCCGATTTAACGAATTTCTCGATTTAACGAATTTTTTTATGGTCCCGACGAAAATTGAACAAAAATGCTTCGATTTAACGAATTTTTAAGCCCGATTTAACGAATAATTTTCGATGCCAAAAAAGAAACATTGAAGAAAATCTAATGTTTATCAAGAGAAAATCTACATCAGTGAAAATGATGAAACAGTAACTGAGTGGGAGAAAATTCCTTCTGCTCTTGCAACATCTTGTGATTCAAGACTATCTACATTTGAAAATGTACATTACAGAGAGGTAATTAATAGCAGTAGTATTGGATCGAATGAAGTAGATGAAAGAGAGATGAAGCATGCAACATTCAAAGAAGCAGTTAGAAGTTTGGATATCTCAAAACGGTATTTGATAGCTCGTGATGTTGATGATACTGTTTTCACAGATCTGAAAAAAAAATCGATAAAGAAATTTGGAATAGAAAATTTAAACAAAGAAAACAAACATTTATAAAATATTTATTTTCTAAAAAATAATTTACACCTATAAAATTTGAATAAATGAGATTTTTTCTTAATTATGATGCTTTTGATTTATAGTAGTACATTAAAAAAAGAATCTCTATTTATACATTGTATTTCTTAAAGCCACAAATGTTTAACATAATTATTATGGTAAATGTGAGCATTGTACTTTTCATTTATAGCCTTTTTTAACATATTCTATTGTTTAAATAAATTCTTTTTATTATCCCGATTAAACGAATAATCTCGATTTAACGAACAAAAGTGTTGGTCCCGAACGATTCGTTCAATCGGGGCTCGACTGTATTTTGAAAGCAGCAGCTATTCTTTCTTTTAAACTTAATTAATTTCAATCTCGCTGTTAATAAAGCGTGATTTAAACAGGAAATATTTTTATGATAATTATATTTTATCGTTAAAACGAATTTTATGTTTAAATATCAACTAAGTCTTCCAAATATATTTTTGTAAGAATTACAACAAACATTATAAAATACTTTAATGGTGATTAGTCGTGATTGCTAAAATTTATTTCAAAATTTTCCAGTACTCCAAAAATAATGTAAGCAAAAAGGCAATTGGTAAGAAGAGTACATCATGAAGAGATGGATAATACTTTAATTGTACAAGACATAATATGTACAAGATGAATAATACTTTAATTGTAAAGGACATCTTAAACCACAAGTACAGAAAAATCATAAGTTCCACGAGTCGCGACTGTATGTGGCAGTGGTAACTGGGATAGTTACATAAATATATTATCTTGGTACTACATCTTGACAAAGATAGCGGTCACAGAAGGCATGAATTGAAAATCCTACGCGATTCTTCCGTGGACTTATTGGCATATTTAATCTGACGAGAGCGTAATGAATCATAAGATATCCGTTAGGTATTAAGATGCGGAGAGTTTTGAATTTATAAGGAAAACTTGATAAGTTAGGAAGACTGAAAGCATGCCAAAAGTACGTTAAAATAATTTTGGAAACCCAGTGAATATATAGACAAAAAAATAAAACAAGCGAGGCTACCACTTAGCCATAATATGATTCAGAAAGAAACAAATGCATAGCTGACAAATTTTAACGAATTGGAAAAAGAGGAGCAGATGTATTTTTGTAGCCGAAATATTTCTTTTATTATTATTAGATGAAAATGTGGTTGATTTCGCGTTATGAATGAAGATTAGAATTTGCGTAGGACTTTATAACGATAGAAATAAGGTATTATTTCTGTTATTTATTTAGAAGGGGAAAACACAGAATGTATATGAAAAATAATAATCAATGAATTAAAAAAATGATAAATTTAATAAAGGAAACATTAAAATTATATGTGATTTCATATCACTTATAAAACTGCATTTAATACATTATATATATGAAAGCCATTGATATTTATTTCTAATATTACCACGTTCAGTATTTTTTTCACTTTGAACCACCAAAACGTCGCCGTTTTATGTACTGAAATTTGAACATAAGCGTTTCTGTACCTACAGCTAAATAAAACAAAAGTTGCAATAAGATATTTTTTTATGGAAAGTCTATTTGTCTGAAGTCTAAAATTCCAAGATACCAATGTACAGTCTGTGCCGCGAAAATAAAATAAAACGATACGCCCCTTGTATTTCAATCGCCAAATTGTCGCAAAGAAAGCTAAAAATATCCATTCGATTGAAAATTAAGTCTTCTTTCAATTTATGATGAAAAAGTAAGCTTAGGGCCTTTCTTCATACTGAAATTGTAACAAACTTTGAAATTTTTAGTACGAACACCCTATTTTGACAGCTTATTTTGATTTTTCGGTAAATTTTACGTTCGGATATCAAACGGGAAGTCATTCGGTAAAGTAGTTTAGGAATTATGTAAATTTAAACTTTGAAAGTCCTAGTGTTAATTTTCTTTTTAATCGTTGCAATGCAGATCCAATTTGGGTAGTTTTTTAATTTAGCTCAAGTACTATTTAAAGAAATAAGCTGTATTTTGGATTCGTATATTTGAAGCTTTTATACAGTTATTTCTGTTAAAAAATTCATAGGCTAAAATTATAGTTTTTTTTTTTAAATTAATTTTGAAATTATTAACTTTGAGTATATAATCTTTCCAATTTTTTTTCCTATGAAGAAATTTTAGAGAATATTAAAATCAGAGGTTTAACAAACAAGGTAAGTTAAATGATAAAGTACTCTTCTTAATGTTCTACATCTCATTCAGTATAAAAGTATTGTTGTGGAAATGTTTGATATTGGTTTACCTGTGGGTTAATGAATGCAGACATTGATAAGGTAAGGAGTATAATAAAGCACATAAACACAATACGTCTGATCACTTTATTTATCATAACATTTTTAATTCAGACAATTTTAAATACACAAATCCAACAAGAGTGAAAAATTGACCGGGGCCAGGACTCGAACCTGGGACCTTCAGCGTAACGTGCTGATGCTCTGTCACTAAAAAACCCCTGGTCGATATCCTATCTCGGCAATTTCTCACACTTATCATCTGAAACTTCTTTAATATGTAATTATGGACCGATGAATAATTATTAATTCATCGTTGTTGTGTCATCTGAAGCTACTAAATGCTAGCCGGTGACTCTTTCCAACATGTATAAGTGTGCGAAATTGCCGGGCGAGGATATAGGCCAGGGTTTGCCCAGTGGCAGAGCATCAGCACGTTACACTGAAAGTCCCAGGTTCGAGTCTTGGCCCTGGTCAATTTTTCACTCATGTTGGCCTTGTGTATTTAAAATTGTCTGAATTAAAAATGTTATTATAAGGTATTTTTTTTAACGGTAACTTATTTCTTCTCTAGTTAATAAAAAAATCTTAGTGTCGAAATTAGCGAGTTCGAAACCGCGAGTCCTAAGCGAGATGGCTGTCGTATGTAGAGACTGTGAGATGTATTCCGAATTCTTACATAAAAACGAGTATTCTGACAAACATTTTTCTCCAAATATACTCCCTGAAATTTCGTTCCACCGCATGTAGTATCACCAAAAGTGGCTGTTTTCTAATAATAGCTACATACAGACACATGGAAGTCGCACACACATACATGTACACAAAGTTCTCTCAGCTATTTATTATAATGATTCAATATTACTTTATTACATGCTTATTCTCACTTTCATCGTAGATTTAAAGAGGTTTGGTTATTTTAAATATATATAAAGTTTTAATTGTGAATTTTAAATATAATTTTTCATATTTTGAATCTCAGTAAACTATGCGAACGTAACAAACAGACTTTTATTGTCTTCTATTAGACTTCTTTAATGTCGATTTTTTTTTTTTGGTGCGGTTCATTAATAATTATAAACTCAGCCCTTACACATCCCTTACTGCTTTAAAACAATCATTAAGGAGATATAACTAGTATGATAATACTGACAATTTCAACAAGTTTTGAGCACGCTGAAAATCGAAAAAGAAAAAATAAGATATTTTGCATATCTAAATGCAAGATAAATGTATATGTATGTTTGCTTTCGCATTTTGAAATCTGGAATTAGATCACTTGCCATCACGGAAAGATTTCAGCTGGGAGTTATTCTTCGAGCTGTAATAAATAAATAAGTTCGTCGTAATCCGTATTTCACGAAGTCTCAAGAATCCTCGGCAAAGTTTAAAAATGGAATATCTTTACACTTTTCTTGTGCTTTAAAAAGCCTTTTACTGGGAATTATTTGAAGAGTTTCACTATAACTATTAGAAAAATATAAAAATCACTCATTTTCTTAGCGTCATTATTTTGTTAGAAGTGTCTAGACTAGACGAAAGATGCAAATCAAATGTTTCCGGTGTTCTGTCTAACATCTGAACAAAGCACAACTTCGTTTTCATAGTAAAGCAATTTTAGATTTGTTAGATGATTTCGAAATAACATTTGAGTCTGAATGCTGGAAAAGGAAAATTATAGTTATTTACATTTTACCATCCGTCTGTGAATGAAAAATAAAATCTAATGCCGAACAACTACATGTAGTAGAACTTGTACCATCATAAATGGTACTGGGATACCACCAGGTTCAGGACCTCAACACAGTCAGGTATCCCGGATTAGTAGAATCGGTATAACAAAATTTCCACTTTTTAAACTTTAAAATTATAAATCATATTTTAGAATTTAGAGGGAAATCGTAATGAATAGTACTAACTAAAACTCATTTTATTATTTATGTTGTTATTATCACTAGGGGATCCAATCTGGGCTCCCCGGGTTACAAAACATAGGTGAAAACCATTTTTATTTATTGAAAACTAATAGATTTTCTAACTATATATTTTTTTAGATTTCCTAATAACAACAACATAAAGCACTTTTATAGAAAAAATATAAATTATGCATTCAAATAAAGTTTTAACTTATAAAAGCGATATTTTCGTATTAGCCACATGTCAGGAGTTAATCGACGAATAAATCGCAAATGATTTCGCTATTTACAGCAGTCTTTCTGATTCTGATTATTTCAGTTGTTTAAGGGCGTAGTTGAATTACATGCTTGTTAAATTTGTATTTTATTTAAATTATTTTATTTATTTATTTATTTATTTATTGATGAGGTTTTAATTTCGTTATGGAATATTAGCCGGAAACAAACGCTGAACTCTTTATATTGTTTTGAGTGCAATCTTTTTTAATCGGGCTGCACACATTATAGATAGATTTAAAGAAAATTCATGCTTGAAAATTATTTTAAAAACCATAAAAATTTTGTAAATTGTGCAACTGTTTACATACAAATTGCGTTTGAATGAACATTCTTTTCCAGTACGACAGTGTAAAAATTAAAATTGTGCTATGTTTAAAAGTTTAAAAATAATTGCAGTAATGGTCTTACGCTATTGGTCTTACTTTTCAAAATAATGGGCAGTGCATTCGTTTTTAAAACAAAGATCAATTACCAATATTATAATCATCAAACATAATATTAAAACAAAACCCGAAAAAAATCTTGCCCAACATGCGTAAAAGAATTGATATATTTTAAATGATAATTAATATCAAAACGAATGCACACATATATATATATTTTTAGAATATCAACTTGCACTAAAGTAATGCTTGGTTTTCCATAATTAAAAAATCTCATGGAGAACTTTTAAATATGAATTTCTTATGCATAATTTTCTTTAATGAAAACTTTTTTTGTTCAAAAAAGGGATATAATTTATTTCAAAATATGCTATATGTACGTAGGAACTGCTTGTTTCACATTATAGACCTTTTAAATAAAAATAAAATTAATTCTTAATTAGAACATCCATCACCCTCTTAAACTTAGCAAATAAGACCTTAAGATCAGGAACGTTATTTTGATTTTAAAAAAAAAGACTAATTACACTTTAATTATGCAAAAATAAAAATTAATAAGGCAAAATTGTTGAATTTTGATAAAAATTTCGATACGCCCCTTCACCCGCCAACTTCTAAACTCTCGAACTTGACCACTTTGATTATAATTTGAAATTTAATGAAACCATAATCTTCGGATTCTGAATTCTCAGCTAATTTCAGGTTCGTAGAAAGCCATATCGGGTCCCGGAAGTGGGTTTTTAAAGGCTTTCTATTAATTCTATTAAAACAATGGAGAGTTAATTTTTTGCTTTTTATCTGTTACAGACCTCCTTGGAGAAATAACCTGAGTATCCCTCTCACTTGTCGGATTTGGTTGGTCAAATATACCGAGTGGAGGTTTAAGCGCGGTCTGATTTTTTCAGGCCTAACCAGGTCCGGCCGACAATTTCTATAAATACTTCTTAATCAACATTATCCGACAATTAAAATAATATTACATACATATGTATGCAAGAGCAGAATTTTTCAGATTATACGTTCCCAAGCCATGGAATACGGAATTGCAAACATTAATTATCATTTAGACATTACACACAAATGAAAACTTGGTAATAAAAAAGTATATACATTAAAAGAATCTTTTCTTTTAAGTATATTATTATCTTTTTTTAATATGGTTAAAAAAAAAAAATCATAATTTTGAAGCTCTATAAAGGAAATAAAAAGTAAATTGTTAAAAATAGTCTCTTTAATTTACTAAACTGAAATAAATTTCTAAAAACCCGTTAATATATGTTCAATATCACATTTTTTTTTTCTTTAAGAAAGAAAGAAATAAAAACCAGGACCTACACGGATCTGCAAAACATGAATTATTCCAGGTCTGCAGCAAGCCGGGCCTCGGCCCATCTCAATTTATTAGAAAAGCCTTGTCCCGGCCGCCAGTTAGCGTACTGTCAACGTCCTAAGTCTGTTGTCAAAACGCACTTAGAGAAAAACTGTAGCCAAGAGCTTTGGCAAGAAAAGATTTCACTGCGCATGGCATGCTGCATTCTATTTCTTGTATCAGTATCGTAGATCGAAGTTTGCACGTGCAAATATTTATATGAGTATTATTTAGATATGATGAATACGCTTTCAAACAAAGTTGAAATAAAGTTTTGTTTTCCGCAGATAATTTCAATCTACTCAAATTGCATTACAGATGATACTAACTCGAATACTGATGATATTACAAGAAGATAATCGCTATAAAGTAAAGATAACATTGAAAAAAATTCAATCTTTATTTTTCTAGCTTTATTCATGCTTCCTACAACGTACCCTCTCCTTTTTTTTCTCTTGAAATGTTTATCTTCATCATTAAAATGCTACTATAAATAAATAAAAGCTCATTCATAATATTAGAAAGAAATGCTTGCAAAGGAAAAAAGTACTGGAATAAACATGAACACTTATTTATTATATTTAGTCAAAAAACTTTTCATTTTTGATTTAATTTTCCCAAAATAATAAATTTGCGCATTGGTATTGATTTATGTGTGTGTGTGTAAGGGGTACATTGTATACGTAATCCAACATGTATATATATATCGGATGGTCATAAGTATAATTTTATGATATTTCGAGTGCAAAATGCAATAAATCTTCCTTCCAAAGCAATACTTTTATACTTTCTAAGAGTGCAAAATACAAATTTTTATGAATAAAATTATATGGTGTTCACGGGTTCTAGGAAAAAAATTGGCGGGCGCAAACGCACTTGTGGTTACGTGTGTTTTCGGATATCTGAGTTAGATAATTATTCTTATTTCCAGTTATGTAAAACTATTGTAAAAGTAGTATACAAATAGCACCTATCGCATAAGTCGTAAGATTTTCGAAATAATAATTATGCTCATTGTTTTCTGTTATTATAATAGTGTCTATTTACTTATACATTTTAATAAAAAAATTGAAAGGGAAATTCACTTACATTTATTATCCTTATTTTTTTTATTTTCAATAATTATGTTGATTGCCAAAAAATGAGTTCAAATAAAGAAAATTTTGTGTTTCAATACCGAGATTAAAAAACGAAAATTTCCAAAATTTTGTGATTTATTTATTTTGTATAGCTAATAAAATAATACTTTTGAAAAAAAAAACAATAAATAAATAATTAAAACCTTACATTTGAATCACCAAATGGTGCCAGAAACAAACGAAAATAGCCATTCGACTGGAAATTGCATCTTTAAATTTATTTTATTTTTTTAAATATGCTAAGGATTCGTCTTCATAGTGAGATTATATCAAACTCTGAAATTTTCAATATGAACAACTAATTTTAACTAATTTCATTTTGTAATTTTGGTTGGCGAAGTCTGCCAAGTTATTTTTGAGTTATATTTAAAACACTACGCGTATTGCAATCTGTTTTGCAACCATTACAAATTAATTTAACATTAAGAGTTCCAAACTTTAAATCTGCATAATTCCTAAAAAATTCTAATGCCTAAAAATTCCCTGCGAATCCAATATTACAGCTCATTCTGTAATTTTGGTCTACCAAGTCTGCCAAGTTATTTTTGAGTTATATTTAAAACACTACGCGTATTGCAATCTGTTTTGCAACCATTACAAATTAATTTAACATCAGGAGTTCCAAACTTTAAACCTGCATAATTTTTAAACTACTTCAACGAATCCCTTCCCGTTAGGTATCTTAAGGTAAAATTTACCGGAAAAGCCAAATTTAATGTCTAAATTAGGTTTTTAATTGAAAATTTCAGAGTTTGGTACAGTTTTGCTATAAAAACGACCATCTGAGTTTTTTTTTATTATTATTTATTAACACTAATTTAAAAAAAAGATAATTTTCCGCTGAATGGCTACTTCCGTTTCTGTCTGAGACAATTTGGTGATTAAAATGTGTGGGATGTTCTCTTTATTTTTTGGCTACCCGTACAAAAATATTAATGTAAATTTTATTTTTCCCTGAATCATTTATAAATTTATCTTAAAATTTATAGGGAAAAAAGTGTTTTGGTGATTCAAAAGTGTGTTTTTTTCTTTCTTCATTTAAAAACAAAAATCAACAATTCGGTATTTATTCCTGCAAACTGCAAACATAGGATTCTAAAGTAAAATATAAAAATAGTATTAACCTGCAAAAGGTATGATTAAAATTATACACAAATTGTTTTTGTATTGTTATTTACCAGTAGTTTTACTATTTTAATTTTTCTAAATTCCTGGTTTTAGAGCTTTTGTCTTTTGATAATTTAATCTAAAATAGGCTGAGAAATTCACACGAATGGATATGAATTCCCTTTTAAATAATTTGCTGCTGCCATCTGTTGGGCAAACTGCCAATTATAAAGATAAACAAAGGCTTTCGGTTAACAACATAGCGTGCATAATCGCAGTTCCTTTTCTTTTTTACATTCCTTCTTGTTTCTTCTGTTTTGAAAAATATATTTAAGATTAAACGCTAAAAAAACAAAGAAAAACAGTTAAGAACATAGCATTATGGTAATTGCTGAAACTACACATGACATTTAATTGTTTTTCATCTCTCTCTGGCTAGTATCCAAAAAAAGCATTGTTCTAAAATGAGAAATAAAAAAAGTTTTTTTAAGATTTAAATTTAAAAAAAACTATTTTAACATCAACTGCAAGTGTATGCTATGTTTTAAATATTTACTTTAAAAAAGTTTTACATTTCTTTATTTTGCTTATAAAATACTTAATTTGAAACAAAATGTGAACTAGAATTGCTAAATGATAAAATTTTGATTTTATAATTTACATAATTTTTTTTTGCATTTATTTGTTTTCAAAAGAAATTGTTTATAAATTCTTGTGAGTTTTCAACATTACAGTAAACTTGACGGTGAAAGGGATAAATCATCTACTTTAAAATAAATAATTTAAGGTACACTGTGTTTTCTTTAACTGTTTCTACTTTTGAAAAATAAGAAACGACAGATGTCATAATTCCAGTTCAAAATTTTGTAGAATGTATCTTTTTACACTCAAATTACTTATTTATGATTTTCTAATTTTTTTTTCGTTAAATTTGCGTGACCTTCAGGTACTTTTATTTTCTTTGGCTTCTGAAATTTTCAATTCGAAACCAATATTTATTTATCTTGTTGAATTTTCCATGCTTCATTTACACAGTCCAAATAAAAGGTTGCAGGGGCTCAATGATCAACACCTTCCGGGGACCCTCTCAAAACAAAAAATTAACTAGAATTTTTTTTCTGGAGTTATCATACGTTTTTATATATTTTATAAAAATGCTCATGAAACTCAGGTTAATTTACATTTTTGTTTTTTGATTGTCACGTTTAAAGTACGTTTAGCATTTTATTAAATGTAATATGTCAAATATAAGCAATAAATATTGATTATTATGCTTTTAAATCAAACATAATTGGCTTTGAAGAAATTTCATTATTGGGTCTATGCATATTTCCGTAGCGAAAATCGAGTAAATTTCAAACGCAAAATATTTAGGGAAAAAAAAAATTAATCAATCAAATATGTTCTATTCTGTTCAATAACTTTCTGCCATTTCTCGACGAGCTTCATTATCCCTCTTTCAAAGAAATCCCAATATTTTTGGGCAAAGAAGTCATCCAAGTTACTAATACTTTAAACACTTTTTTCCGTTCCCCCCCTCCACCCCACCAAGTCAAATAAACATAATTTGAAATAGAAAAGTTACTTAATGAAATGTTTCTTGTAATTGACTTCTTTTATTTTATAAAATTTCTTGCTTTAGTTGATTTGAAAAAAAATAAAGAAAAGAAAAAACGGCAGGTTGGCAGAAATGTTTTTAATTTTATATAGTTCGTAAAATATTTTGTTCTGGCTACTTCGAACGTTTGGAACCATTCATTGCCATTGTGTTTACTTTAACTTCTTTATCTATCTTAAATGTAACTGTCAGGTTTCCCTGGCAGCTGAAAGACTTTAAAACTATTCTTAAGGGATTATCTTTTGTATATGTATCTGCTGTGTACTGTTAAAGGCTTTCTTAAGAAAAATCTTAATCCGGGGGGAGCGACCTGTATGTGAGTGGAAGGAATGTTTATTATCGTGGAAGAAGTGTTTCTTTTGTGATTGTATAGGTATAGATAAGACAGATATTTCACCCATTATTTAGGAAGGCAGACCCATCAAGAGGGGATGAAGTGTTGTCAAGGAACCTTTGGGAACAGGCCACGAGCCCCGTAAAGAGAGAGAGGGTTCTCTGGTGGATGACGAGAGAATGAAGTTAGTTTTTAACGTAGGAGCGAAGGAGGAAGGTCGTTCAGAGATTGCGCTCTGAGACACGTGTATGGAGTTTAAGTATAATTGAAAGAGTTAAGTTTTTTTTTAATATACATCACGTAACGTGTCCGATATCACGTATTCATATCGGTGGTGGCAGCATATCAAAAGACCGGATTATACTTCGAAGTTGTGTGGACGGAGAAGAGGAATCCGACAATGTTGGCAGCGACGGGATCCGAATCACCGAAGACCAGTGCCAGCTAGCCGTGTTACAGAGAGTGTACTCCAGATCGCTCAGCGGAAGTGTTGGTGCCCTATCGTCGTAGACCAGTGCCAGCTAGCCGCGTTAAAGAGAGTTTACGCCGGATCGTCCAGCGAAAGTGTTCGTACCCTATCGTCGTAGACCAGTGCCAGCTAGCCGTGTTAAAGAGAGTTTACGCCGGATCGTCTAGCGAAAGTGTTCGTGCCCTATCGTCGTAGACCAGTGCCAGCTATCCGTGTTACAGAGAGTTGATGCCGGATCGTCCAGCGGAAGTGTGTGTGCCCTATCGTCATTACAGTGAAGTGAACTAGTGGTGGTGCTGTGTTAGTGTAGTGTTGTGTGTAGTGTTTTTGTGCATAGTGATTCAAGTTACAGTGATTGTTGCCCGAGAGTGGAATATTTACCCGTGTTAAAAGTGAGCAGAGAATTGCCCCAGCGAATAAAGTACGAGGTAAGGTGTTTTGATAATTTTACTCTACTGACATTCTCGAACCTACTGTTTTTTTGTGTGTAATTGGTGGTAATTTAGGTTTAATGTTGTGGGTAATTTATGATAATTTGTGTGCAATATAATAATTGGGCTAAATCAAATGAGATATTGACAACCATTTTTACACTTTTGCTTTAAGAAAAGGAGCTAATATTGTTTACTAGAGGTGATTTTCTAGATTTTTTTTTTTTAACGGATAAGATTAATGATTAAAATTAATGCATTGTGTTAATAGTTGGAAGGAATAATTGAAATTTTTTAAATTTAAATTATTATTAAAGTAATATTTAAATTAAGTGATATTGTTTGTAATAAGTTTGAAACATTGATAGTAAATGAGGAAGGCAAATTTGTGTAGAATTTAAATTAAATTGAAATAACCTTCAAGGAAGAATTTAAGGCCCAGAAAAAAAAAAAGTGCTGTGATTTACTTTTTTAAGGTGAGAACCAATTTTGGAAATTGGAATATTTTATTGACTTTAATTTAGGAATTTATGTGTATTTCATGCAAATTTTTGTTAGGTAGAATATCTTTATTTAGTGATTGACATCAGTGTTTTATTCAAATTGCAACGTATCAGTATTATTGAGTAAATTGTATTTTACTATTTAATTGTATAAATTTAAAATCTGTATTGCATAGTAATCAAATTGAAATTATTGTTACTTTGTTATTGGAAGCAAATTGTGGGGTACCAGTGTTAAAGGAAATTTATCAATTTATTATTATTTATTTGAAATATGTTAAATAGTATATGTGGTGGTAACTTATGAAGGTAGAATTCGAGGAAGTAGTAATTTGATATTGTGCTTAAGTATTATTGTAGGATGGTAATAATTATCTTACTAAAAATAAAAAGGGTGGATCTTCAGGTGATATGTGAAGAGTTAGGGATTGAAGTCTCGGAAGATGATACCAGATTTAAGCTTAAGAAAAATATAATGGAGAGCGACGAATATGAAGAGGGGGCCGTGATGGAATTATCTAACACTATTGTTACGGTGCGGTTAGAAAAGGTAGAAAGGGAGGAAAAGTTACAACGAGAAAACTTAGAAAGGGAGGAAAAGTTACAACGAGAAAACTTAGAAAGAGAGGAAAAGTTATAACGAGAAAAGTTAGATAGAGAAGAAAGGGCTGAAAAATTGAGATTGGAACATGCGTTAGAGTTGGAAAGGATAAAAATTCAGAGTTCGGCAAATAACTCTAATGAGACTAGAGAATCTAATCATGAGAGTAGCCTTGAGAAATTGATTAAAAGCGTTAACACTTTGTCTATCAAAGTTCCAGAAGGGACTGAGGGATGGAATCTGTTTTTTAGCAGTTTAAAACGAGCATTCCAAACAAAAAATGTACCGGAAACCCAACAGGCGAAATTTTATTAAATATGTTAGGAGATAAGGCCGATAATTTGCTAATATACACTACTAGGGAACAAATTGAGAGTTATGAGAAATTAAAGGAATTAGTTCTAAAGGAACATGAGCCGACACCGAATGCGTGTTTGGAAAACTTTAGAAAGGCTAGAGGGAATCAAAATGAAACTCATGTATTATTTGTATCGCGTTTAATAGCAACGTGGGAAAATTACTGTAAGATTAGAGGTGCAGATACGTATGAGAAGGTTAATCAGTTAATTGTCACGGATAAGTTGTTAAGTACTTTAGATGAGGAAACCGCGACGCATGTTGGATTAAATCAGCACAGTAATTGGTTAGAAGTTTCTAAAATTGCTAAGGAATGTGATAATTCCTCTGATGCTAAACAAAAATCTTATGCGGTAACTTATAAGGGTTATATAGGTAAAGAAAGGTTGGTAAATAATGAAGATTCTAGAAGGGGAAAAGATGAGCGATTTAGTAGTAATTGGAGACAAAATGGGAAGAATGAAGTTAGTCCATTTTCGGTTAGAAAACTGGAATATAAGAAGCCTAACGATGCGATGCCTACCTGCTTCAAGCGTGGTTTACGAGGCCATGTCCAGCGATTTTGTACAAAAGGAAATAATGAGGGAAGTAATCAAATTAATAAGGGACAAGAACCAAGGGCTAGTATTAATAATGTCTCAGTGCGAGGAATTGGAGAATTATCAAGGGGAGCGATTATGGCAAGAACCGGAGTAAAAGGGGATTGGAGAACTAAAGTTATTGGAGAGAAGTTAAATAAACTCGAGAAAGTAGAAGTTAGTGTAAATGGGAAAATATCAAAAGGATTAGTGGATTCTGGTTGTGAAATTAGTGTTGTTGATAAAGATTTAGTACCAGCAGAGAAATTAAGAGGGGATGGTAGCATCTATTTACAAGGGATATTTGGTAAGGCAGTTAAATCGCCGTTAGTTCAATTACCTTTAGCTATTCCAAAACGTGGTCAAACTAATGTAATTCATCAGGATGTACTTTGCGCGATAATTGATAACATTAAGGAAGAGGTGATTTTACATCCTGACGTGGCTAATGAATTGTCAGGGTTAAACCACGATAAATCATTAAGAGAATCGGTAGAAAAGGAATGTAAGGAAGGTAGTAGGGATAAAGTGAAGGAAGGGGAAAGGATAGGAAAGGATAAAAATAACCGTTCTGCCATAGAAACAAGGTCAATAAATTTACAAAGTTATGAGAAGGCAAAAGCCGAGGTAGAGAAAAGTAAGGTTGATGAAGCTACGCAAAGTAGTACAAATATATTTCAGAAATCACAAATGAATTGTAAAGATTTAGAGAAAGCTTGGGAATTAGCTGAAAATGATAGAGGGTCTTACTATATTGTTAATGGGTTATTATACCATAAAGAGAAATTAGCAGATGAAACTGTAGATCAATTAGTATTACCTAAAATTAGAAGAGAGGAAATTCTAAAATTAGCGCATACTTCCTTATATGGAGAACATCACGCGGTTATGAAAATGGTAGAAAGAATCAAGCATTCATTTTATTGGGAAAATATGGCGGAGGAAGCTAAAACGTTTTATGAACCATGTGTAGAATGTCGATTAACGAGGGAAATGAATGGGAGTGATAGGGAGAAAGAGGAAACAGGTCAACATGCATATATAATTGAGTTAGTGGACGGGAGTAAGAAACTGGTGTATCAAAATGTAATGAGGGAATTTATGGCTAAAAATCAAGTAGTTGATATTGTCTTTGATACTGACATGGAGTGTGAGGACCATGAAAAAACTCTTTTGTTAGGTGGAGAACAACCGGGAGTTAAAGACATGAAGTGATTTGAAATAAAATGGTTAACCAATATTCAAGTTGGGGACATAAAATCAATCTTAAGGAAAAATAAGGAATTATTTATGGGTCCTATACAACTGGTAGAAATGGAGAGAAACTGGATTGGTCGTAAACACTTAGAGGGTTAAGATGAAACAAAAATTGTACAATGTTCTCATCACGTACACAGGCAAGTGCCTGATTGGTTAGAGAAAAATTTAATTAGGACCTCAGCGGCAGAAGTCAGCCATTCAAGTGGGTGTACTACAAAAATGGATGTATCTATTAGGTTAACTAGAAAGGACTGGAAGGAAAAAGTAGTACCGCCTCCAGAAATATCAGCCTAAGGACTGACATTGAAATGACGTAATACTAGTGTAACTTTTTTTTTTTGGGGTGTATATATAATTGTATTTGCATCCTGTGTGTATAAAAGTGTATTGGCATATTGTGTAATTTTTTTTTTATATATAGTTATCACATTAGTATATGGTTCATTAGACATGTCAGTAGGTAATTTTCAGACACCTTGAAATATTTCTGTAAATATAGTAATGAAGAAACCTACCAAGGAACTGTTGAACTCTTCTCAGACATTACATAGTTTTGAGGAAAATTAGCCCCTAAAAGGCATATTTTCTACTAAGGTGGGGGGTGTCAGGTTTCCCTGACAGCTGAAAGACTTTAAAACTATTCTTAAGGGATTATCTTTTGTATATGTATCTGCTGTGTACTGTTAAAGGCTTTCTTAAGAAAAATCTTAATCCGGGGGGAGCGACCTGTATGTGAGTGGAAGGAATGTTTATTATCGTGGAAGAAGTGTTTCTTTTGTGATTGTATAGGTATAGATAAGACAGATATTTCACCCATTATTTAGGAAGGCAGACCCATCAAGAGGGGATGAAGTGTTGTCAAGGAACCTTTGGGAACAGGCCACGAGCCCCGTAAAGAGAGAGAGGGTTCTCTGGTGGATGACGAGAGAATGAAGTTAGTTTTTAACGTAGGAGCGAAGGAGGAAGGTCGTTCAGAGATTGCGCTCTGAGACACGTGTATGGAGGGAGATCTCTCGAAAGGAAGAGATATAGCGGGTGTGAGATTAATAGAAATATCGGTTCTGAGTGAATTAACGTAGCCTAGCGGTACACAGAAAGTAGTTTTCTGTATTTTTTTATTTAATGTTGAACCTGATAAGTTACATCCGAGTTTAAGTGTAAATATTGTAAATAAAGTGTTAGTTTAAGTATAATTGAAAGAGTTAAGTTTTTTTAATATACATCACGTAACGTGTCCGATATCACGTATTCATATCGGTGGTGGCAGCATATCAAAAGACCGGATTATACTTCGAAGTTGTGTGGACGGAGAAGAGGAATCCGATAGTAACACTAGTACCTGAAAACATCACCCTCAAGTTCAACGATTATACATACCTTCTAAAGTTAATATTATCATTACTTTTTTAAATTATCATTTTATCCGAGTAACTCGAGTGACTGTCCCCAAAATTGTTATCTGTAATCTAAGCACAAATATATTATTGCCACATTTAGGTCATTTTTGTCACATTTACAGTAATTAAAACTTAAAAAAAGATGTACAATGTCCTTAAATGTGACAATGCCGCTTGTGCATGTCTGTTCATCTTAATTTTATTAGTTTATTTGTTATATATATATTTTTAAATATTTATTACTGCATTGTTATTAAATAATGAATCCTTTCCGATTCATACTTTAAACACTTTTTTCCGTTTCTTTTTCCCCCAAGTCAAATAAACATAATTTGAAATAGAAAATTACTTAATGAAATATTTTTAGGTGGTTATTTATTGACTTCTTTTATTTTATAAAATTTCTGGTTTTGTTGATTTCAAAAAAAAAAAAAAAAAAAAAGGTCTTGGAGGTGTGAGTTCAATCGCGACGCTATCACAGAAAAAACGTTTTTCAGAGACTTTTAATATCTTCAATAAATGATAAATAAATGGCAATTACCGTACCTTTTCTGTCGGTGGCCATCATACTTGCTTTCGCATTATTATAGATATATTAATGTATCCAATGAAGAACGCTGGTGCATAATGTGAACAAGTCGTTTATAATTGGATGTCTGAAAAAAAAAAACTTTTTAGAATGTTAGAATAAACACAAATAATAAGTCTTTTTTGTGTATGAGTATTAAGTATATATTACTGAATTTTACAATTAATTAAATTTAAATTTTAGATTCGAATGGTACCTCTTGCATCTCTCTGCGACAATTTGGTGATGAAATGACACTTTTTACCAAGAGTGTGCATACAATGCGGAACAAAATTTGATGTTGTTAATGACTATAACAGTTACGTTTAACATCGACCTTTTACAGGCTAATGTTCCCAATTGGAGTCATTGATTTGAAAATCATTTAATAATTAAATTTTATTCATTCTGGTTGAAAAATTTAGAAATTCTGATTAAAAAATGGCTTGGTTGTTTATCACTTCAAACATAAGGGGAAAGGCGTAGAAAATAATAAAACCGACTTTTGCCTTTTCCCATAGTGCGCAATTTAAAAATTATTTAAAATTGAAGAAATAATCCACTACTTCTACAATTTGGTAGACTATTTTACACAGAAAACGTTTAAAACTTTCTGGGAACAAACACTTTTCTCTCTTGAGAAGAAAAGCAACTAGCAGCAATTTGAGTAACATTATCGATGTTTTTATTTTTTTTGCCTTATCAGCTTACCTTCTTAAAATAAAAATTTACATTATTACTTTACTAAGTTAAGTATCATATAAATTATCAGAATTCTGACAAGCAAGAAAACTTTGTTTTTCAGTTAAATAATCTCTTAACATTCCAAATTTTTACAAAAATATATTTTTTATTACGATGATAAATATCTGAAACAAAAACACTTTTTGAAAATATGTACATCCTTTAAATTATTTCTACACTGATACTGCACGCGTAATTACTTTTGAAGCAATTTTACAATTTCTACAACCATCTAAAAATATTTTTAAAGTAGAAAATGTTTCATTAAAATACTAATTTACGTTGGGAGTTATATCAGATTCTCTTTACTTTACAAATACTTTCGCAAAAAATTAATATTCGCTGGGGATAAAAGACATTATCTCTGCAAGTAAAATATGATTGAAACAAATATGTTTGGTGAGTCATTAAATATTTTAGAAGTTAAAGATCAATTTAATCACGGTGTACAGATTAACGTTACTTCAAAAATCCCATAACATTTATGGGGGATATAGGATTAGAAATTGTTTAATTTTGGATGAGTTTAATAATATTTACTAAACAAAAATAAGTTGTACCGGGTAAATGAAACTAATTAGTTGTACAGAAGATTTTGTTTCGATAACTGAGTTTTAATGGTAATATTAATTCATTTACCTCTCATGCAAAGTTACTGTCATTAATTAAGATTTTCGAATATTTTTTTCAGTTCTAATTTATTATACTATACAATTTTAAAATAGATTTTTAATTATCCAGATCTGGCTTATAAAAAAATTAAAGTCTTCTAAAACATAGTAAAAAATCTGAGTAACTCCCATTGTTAAATTAAGGTACCTTCATCCACATGCATTTTATTCTCATATGTATCGTTATCAGGTCCAGTATTGTCTCAGTAAAACACTAGGTCCCGAACCCATTGTCTCAAATATGCTATGCACAGTTTATCAAACATTTTCGTTTTATTATTATAAATTTAATATATAGTATACAATTAGAATGAAACCTCATGGTGTAAAAACAAAGGAAAATATAATACAAGTAATTACAATAAATTGAAACTATGATACTACTGTAGGGTGTTTGTACTCCACCTACTGTGCCTTTCCTTCTTGCAATGTATACAGCTATTTCCACTTTTACCATATAATTCTCTCGATGTTGTCAAAAACTTCCGTCTGACTTCTTATCCAAGTTATTCTTTTTTTGTCTCTTCTAGTTATGCCTAGCATACATATTTCCATACTTCGCTGTGCTGTTTGCAATCTTTGTGCCGTTTTGTTTTTACGTTTTGTTAGTGTCCATGTTTCCGCTCCATAAATTAGTACAGACAAAACACATTGGTTAAACAATTTTCTTTTCAAGCAAAGAAGCGCGTTACTCTTCATAATAATACTGTTCTTCCAAAAATCTCTCCATCCATTTCTCGTTCTTCTATTGATTTCATTCATGATGCTGTGGTCCGATGTCATTTCCTGTCCAATGTACACATAACTCTGCACTTTCTTAGTATCAGTCTTGTTGTAGACGATCTTTTTTTGTGCAAATTAAATTGAACATCAGTCTTTTCCAAATTTGCTTTTAATTCTACGATAATGCTAGATTCTGCCAAATCTTTTAATATATCTTTAAATTCTTCAGGGCTGTTACCGAAAATTAAAATGACGTATCGAACAGGAAAAGACTTAGCTCGTCCTCATTTTCCTTAATACCTTTGTTTTCCCAATACAGCTTCTTGAAAATATTTTCTAAGACAGCAGTAAAAAACTTAGGCGAAATGGTGTGTACTTGTCTATCTCCTCTTCGAAGCTTGATCTTCGCTTTTCCTATATGTCTAAACGGAGGGTTGTTGTTGTTTTCTTGTAAATCTTCTATTTAATGTTGATGTAAGGTTTGCCCATACCAATGTCCTTCAGAGATTTTACTACTGATGACGTATAGAAAAAATCGAATGTTTTTTATAATGAATAAAGACGAGGCAGAAAAAACAAATATATATATTTATTAAATTTTTTAATCAGCCTTTCCACAGATGGATATTTGTAGAAAATAAATTAAAAAATGCATATATAAGAGTGATACAAAAAAATCCGGTCTCATGGTCTCTGAATTTGTAAGATAGTCCTGATCAAGGTTGATTTTAATTTTAGGGAGGCCTGGTGCAAAGTGCTCTTTTGGGTCCCTAATTTTCCCAAAATGTTTTCTAACTCCCGCATGTGACAGCAAACATTCGCCGTACTTCCTGTATGGCCGACAGTAATTGCTATACTCTTTATTGCACAATGGTTCAAAGTCAGGAATCCCCCATTTTAAAATTTTTGTGAAGTTCAATGTTTGAGTAATGTACACAACACTCATTTCTCTTCGTCATCAATTTACCTATTTATTTTTTTACCGATTGAAAAATTTTACTGCAGGTTGTTCTTGATGTGAATGATTTTTTTTAAAAAACAAATATATATATATTTAAATGAGCTAAAATATTTGGCACACTTTTCGTTCGTAATAGAAAAAAAATGTTTCTCTTAGTTTTATCAAAGACGAATTTATTCTGATCTATATCTAGAAGATTGACATTACGTGACAATCAAGCAAGCCTAATGAAATAATAATATTCTATTGATTTAGCCGTTGAGCGAATTTTAACAGTTTAAGGTGTTATGAAAGGTGTTATAAACAACAAACAGTTACACAAAAGAAAAATTTCCATTCAATTCGAAAAACATTAAGATTCAAGTTTTAGTGATGTTGGTCTTCCTACTTATGCGACTCACGGTTTTACGCGTATTTCAATTGTACGTAGATTTGTCAGAAATCACATTTAAGAAATGACAAAATAATGCGTCATGCTATTTTCACTCTCCTTTTTCATTGATTCCCGAATAAAATTCAAAACTTTTCATTGCTTATAAACCTTCATATTTTTCCCCCCGTGAGATAATGGAGTAATCAGTTATCTTAACCTCCTCATTTCTGGCGTCGCGTCGCCTGTAGGAGACACTAAACAACACTCTTTAAATTAATCCAACTGTTTCTAGATTTGTGGAAATTACTTCTGGATCTTGTCAATAGATGGGAGCATATTATAAGCATACATTTATCCTCTAAAACATGTTTTGGAGCTATTTTACAGTCATTTGAAAGTGAGGGGATTTTGTGGTCTCAAGAAAGATTGGTCTCAGGACTGAGGAGGTTAAGTATGCTGTAAATTTAAATGTAACATTACGCAGAAATTCTGTTAAAAAAAAAGAAGAATCTCTTCTGTAAATTGACCGTAGTCACTATATACTTCCATCAAAATCATTCATTTAAGAAAATGCTCAAGTATCTATAAATTTCAACTCATAATAATATTGAAGGCTTTGTAATTTTATATTTAAAAAGCCGGAGATGGTTTTGGTTTTATTGTACATTCTTTGTGTATATTATAACACATGTATGACGGTGCTACGGAACGGTAAGTTCATTATAGCAGAATCGAGCATTTTTTAAATTATGCAATAAATATATTGTTACAAAAACTAGCAATAAATTGAAAACTGCTATATTACCGCTGTAAAGTGAAAAGAATTTTATTACGCCTCGTGTTTTCCTCTGTAAAAAATTACCTGTACAAGCACTAATTTCTCTATTTTGTTTCTGTGTTTTTACAGAAATCTTTAGCACTGCAAAAGTCTTTTTGTGCGGGGAAGGGTTCTCGAAAAAGAACCGATTCCACAAACTCTGTAATTATTAGGGCGCACGTCATTTTCTTTTTTGCTCCGTTTCTAAACTCTTTTTCCAATCATCAAGTCACATTCAGGTACTAGTTTTATGAATATTTAAGTGAATCTTCAGTGCAACTGGAAAACAATTTAGAAGACTCATTCAAATTGTATTCAAGAGAAAAAAAATGTAAAATGTAAAATGTGTGATATAAAAATGTCAAAATCCACTTTATGGCGAAAAATCGATTTGCGTTAGATTCGATAAATGTTTTGGATAATTTTGAAAGATGTTTTTTTCTATCCCAAAGAAAAACAAACGAGATGGAAACTCTAAGTAAGCAAAAGAACGACATAAAATTCAGTGTCGCTTTGAAATTCGAAAATTTTTAGAAATTCGAGCTTATCATTTAGCAGAAAATTGGTCCAAAAATCACTCATTTTCTAACATAATTGTGAATTCAAAATTCTCCCGCTTCCACAAGGCATATTGAAATACTATACAAGAGGCGAACAGCATTAAAATCGTTATTGAGCATGTTTTTAAAAGAGCATAATTTTTTAATACCTATAATATATTTTTATAATAGTATTATACATTAAAAGTTTTATTTATCTCTTTAATATAAACTACTGGATCCAATTCCGTGCTTCCCAGTTTACAGAATATACATGAAAATATTTTTTTTAATTGAAAACTCTAATACATTTTTTGCATTTAATATATATATATATATATATATTTAGATTGCCCACTAACAATACCAAAAAGCAGTTTTATATGAAAAATATCAGTAATGTTATTAATTTTTTTTTTGAATTTTATATTTTTCTTATTAGCCTAATTTTAATAGCCGAAGAAATCTCCAAAGATTTTGTTACTTACAGCCACCTTTTTTATTCTGATAATTTCAGTTTTTTTAAGTGCGTAACAGTTCGATTCATGTCTGTTAAATTTTTGTTTTATTTATATTATTTTATTATTTTATTTATTTGTTGATGAAGTTTTAATTGGAATATTAGCTGGAAACAAACTCTGGCTGCACTATTTATATTGTTTTAACTGCAAACGGGTTAATATTTCGTAATCCGGCTGCACGCGATAGAGACAGATTTTTAAAAAAAGTCTTGCTTGAAAATTATTTTTAAAACCATAAAAAAAATCAGTAAATGGCTATATCGTTTTCAAACAAATTGTATTTGAAAGAACATTGTTTTACTATACGACCGTTTAAAAATTGAAATTTTGCGATGTTTAGAAGTTAAATACAATTGCAGTAAAATCGAAATTTATTGCTCAGGTGTTGTCACCGTCAGTATGACGTCTGTTTTACTAACGAGCATGATTTCGCTTTATAATGCAGATTTAATTTGTGTGAAGAATTAAAATGTAAAATACTCATACTTGTACGTTTCTTGCTGTTATGCGAGCGTTTCATGAGTCACTTCAATTGCGTATATGTAGATACAATATGTAGATATTGCATTGTTATATTAAATTATATTTCATTAATAGAATCATTGATTAAGAATACTTTCTTTCTATAGGACTGTATATTACACAAGTTTCACAGATTCATATGAAACTAAATATAATACTGTATCTAAGTGCTGCAACGGATGGACGAGAAAAAAGAATGAGCCTGGATGCTTTTTTCGTAAGTATAAATAATTCTTAAGCATACTAAAAATGAGATCAATTTATATTCTCGTTCCTTTATAATTATTAACTATTTGATAATTTAGTTATGGTGATAGTTTTAAAAATGAAACATCAATATCCTAGCACTATATCTAAAACGAGTTTTTACAAATAAAAGTCTCCTGTTCATTTTTCTGCCCTTGAGGGTTATTATCCATCGTAATAAAATATTACATAACATGTGTAACATTATTAAAAAAAATAAAATTAAAAATATGTAGTAATCATGCTTGCACAGCATATGAACTTTGCATAAAAAGTTTTCTTTTAGTATAATTAACTTTATTATTTACATATATTTATTGTAAGAACATTAATAAGAAATTGCAGTGAAACAACCTGTGAAAATGGAATCTCTAGGGATCAGAGAAAAAAAATAGATAGTTTTTCGGCTAAGCAGGCATAATTACATGACATTTCTTCCGTCAGGACGATGAAAATCTGCTTTTTAAGGCAGGGTTCCGTTTCCATACGTTTTACTGTATATTTTGTTGAAAAATGGCATATGCAGGCATAACACCCATGAGTTTTCCTAGTTTTAAAATTATTATTAAAAAGTTTTAAAACTTGTGTATAAAAGCAAGGTAATTTATAAAGAAAAATAAACTTAAGAAGTGGAGAACATTGTCTCCAGAAGATTCCACAGTACATAGATATTTCAATAAATATTTTACCTTGCAATTTCATCTAAAAAATGAGTTTTTAATGTAATGCAGGTGGGAACGAAATAATAACATGATATTTTAATTACCCCAACAGTGTTGGTGTTTTAGCCATTTACATCAGTACAATGGCGAAATCGCATGTAGCTGACATTCAATGTTTCTTTTCCACCATAGTAAAAAACATTCCTACGTTTTTTCAGGTACACATTGATAATCAATGTTGAAGTTTGTCGAAAAGACCTCTACGCGATCGCTATAATACCAGCTAATTTTACCCTTCCACAATATTTCAATATTTCCTGAGCAAACTATCATTTCAGTAAACTGCCACTTTATAACTTCATTGAAAATTTTTATTCGTATATCAAATGAAAATTGTTTCTTTTTTTCCATTTTCCGCCATCAGGCACCAGCGGAAAAAAGACGGAAAACGACCAAAAGCGTTCTGAAAAATGATGCGACTACTGTGGGTTAATGTAAAATTCGTTATAAACTAACAAAAATTACAAAACACCACAGTAATAGTTTTAACTCAACTGTTTATAATACTAAAATAATAAAACACTTGTATGTATAGTTCAAAACATTAAAGAGCATTTCAAAAAGTTTAAGCTTTTAGAATAAGTTTTAGATAAAATTTAGAACGCATAGTTAATTTCTTTTTCACTTTTTGTCCCGTCTCAAAACTCTTTTAAAATATTTTGTGACATTTTTAGTTACTATGCTAATATTTACAAGAAATGTAATATTTACATAATTAAACATTTTTTTTAATTCCATTTATAAAGCAAAAATAAGTGAATAAAAATTTATTTGAAAGCTATAATCAGTAATGATTTAGGAAAGAATTTCTATTCTATACATTTTTGAAAGCTAAAAACTTCAATTTCACATATTTGGAAATATTAATAAAATTCGATTTTGAATTTTTTTTTTCAAAAGTATCTGTGAATATTTACATCTATTTACAAGACATATAATGTAAGATAATATTTGTACATAAGTTATTAGAGCAATTTCACTCTTACTTGGAAATTATTGGAATAAGTCACTCATTTAAACCATTTGCGTAATGTTAAAGCAGTCATACAAACTACAAAACATAGGTTTTCAATTAAATATGTTTGTGACAGTATCTGAATTACCAGAGTTTGACTGTTGACAAGAATTATTTCGAATGTACATTAAGAGGGTGCTGCCATTAAATCCCAGTCTATATAACACAGAAACGATCTATTCAAATATAGCATGCACATTTGTTGGGCGAGTACCAGTAGATGTTTGTCTAAATTACATAATAAGGTCATGGCAGAATACTTTTACGTGGATTAATAAATTTGAATTAAGGCATACAACGTGGACATTTCGGGTTATGATTAGATGAAATGTTTACAATTATCTTCATATAAAGTAGAAAAATTATGAATATAATTTGAAAAGAATATGCATATTTATAGTAACTTTACATGAAATGTTGAAAATTCTCACCAAATTTTCCATTTTTGTTTTTTGTGTTGTCTGCTACTTATTATATTTTAAAATGTTTTGATAAAATTTCCACGTAAGTAAGATATTATTTAACGATAAAAATAGGACTATTTTTGTTTTGATTTAGTACTTTCTTCTTTTTATATACTTTGATGTGCTTCCACTTTCTAACAAATTTGATATTTTTAGTCTTTTAACGCGTCAAATGAAATAGAAATCTACTTAATGAAAAAGTATCAGAGTATCACCAACTTTTCAACTTAACTTTAATGTCAATTGATTTTAAGCTTTACATTAATATGTAACAGTTTTGTAGATGAAAACTTAAGGAAAAAATAGATAGGGCTACTTTTCTTTTCATCTGATACTTTCCTCTTTTTAATACTTTCCAACCTAGTTGAAAAGTGCTTATGACTTCGGTTTGTCTGCCGTCTGTCGTCTGGCCGTCTGACCGTAATCTAACTCGCGTAAATATACTCGGATTGCCCTGAAATCTTTGTATGTTATTGTCGTTTACTATAGCATGTTCCCTAATTCAACTGTAGGGTGTAGCACTTATAGTTTTTTTTACAGGGACAGTCAAAAGCATTTCGTTACATTACAGTCTATGGGGAATAATCGTTTCAAATGCATTTTCGATGATGCTACATCATTTAAAACATGATGAAATTGATATATGATTATGAAGCACATTAAAACAAGCTTTTTGTAGAATATGGGGTGCAATGTATTTATTATTCATTTACAGGGTCAAACAAAAGAATTCTCTTACACATCGTTCTATGGGGAAAAATCGTTTGCAGTGTAATTTAGTGATATTTCCCTATTTCAAACATAATGAAAATTATATGCATTACTGAAGTGTACTATAAGTTGCTCTCTTCTTTTCTTCATTGCTCTTCATTGCTTTTTATTTACAGGCACACAAAAGATATCGGTTACAGTACATGTGCGATATTTACAGACTATGTGTGATAAGTGCGTTTTCAACTTTGGTTTGCGTTTTTAAGTTTAACTAAATTTTTTCATAGTACGTGTGTGTTTATAAACTCGGTTGATCATATACAAGGCTGCACAAGGGAATTTGTAAATATCACAGACTTTGGGAGAGAATTGCTTAAGGGTAGTTTTTAATTGTGTTACGCAATTTCCTGCTATATTTTGTAGACTAATATAAGTTTGTGGAATATAAATAAATTCATATACAGGGCTACGCAAAGAAAAAGATACATTGTCGTTTACGACTGGTAATTGCTGCGAGTGAGTTTTAAATGACCTTTTAGCTTAATATGTGGTGTGTACAAAAGTCTTCAGATAACATACAGGGCTGTACAAAAGATTTCGAGTGCATTTCCATCGATTGGCGAAAATTTCTTAATGTGACTATTCTAACTGAACTAAATTTTGTCATGCTATGTATCCACATCTATTGATCATATACAGGGCTGCACAAAATAATTTGACTAATTGTTTGACACTGTAAGGTAATTTCGAAAACTGTATTTTTCAATGTGTTATATGTTTTTGAAACTATTTACTTATATATCTTCTTTCACCTTATTTAGCGGTTAAGTTTCATTACAGTTTTCTGGCTGTGTGGGAAAATGTTTCATAATCTATGCTTGACGCATGATTTTTCATTCTTATTTTAAACATCGATGCATTTTTCTTTTTCTAACAATTTTGATTTTTTTTATCGATCTAACAAGAAAAAAGACGGAAATTTCCACTTAACGATACGATTTAACGATACACAATACGATTTCCACTTAATGAGAAAATATGAGAGCATCACTATCTTTCCAAAGTCTTAAAAAATTCAAAGAGACAAAGTTGGGCAATAGAATCGAAGCATCTAAAATAGAGAGAATTCAGCTTCAGCTCTAAACGAAATGCTTTCCCCGAATTGACCAGCTGCAGAATTCTAATTTACAGCTGAGCATCACTTCATCAACTCGACACGCCTGTTTAGAAAAATGATAGCGATGAAACACTATGAACTCTTTCACAATAATAGAACTTGATTTTTTAAAATAAATGTTATTGAAAGAATAAAGCTTTCATCCACAGCAAATTCATTTATCATTGTTACTTGATATATTATGCTACTTAAGCTTATATTTACTTAGGCGTTGTCTTCGACATGTATAAAGACATCATCTCTACAAAGAACAATTTGTATCCGTCAGTGCAATTTGTTTGTTTAAATGGTGTCAATCGCATCACTTACATACATTAAAACCCATGACGTGTTTCAACCCTTTGCATTGTAATAATTTTTACTTTATAACTAGTTGTCAGGAGAGAAGTAAGTTTTAAATAATTCTTTTGTCATGTTAGGACCTTGAGTTCAGGATTGTATATTTTTTCCTGTGAAAGCTTTATGTAGGTCATTCATCTTTTCTACATTCTTCTGTTCGCTTAATAAAACATTTCCAACATCCTAGTTAATTTTTTTAAATGAGACTCTTGAAAGCAGTTGATGAAATTGTTCAGTATTGTTTATGAGGCAATATGACACTACAGACGCAATCCATTTTTAGATTAGCAATAAACTAAAACACTTATGAATGTAAACATTTCAACTACGCTGCCAAATTTGTCCGTTATATTTTATCATGATATTGTTTTATGATTAAAAAAATAATTATTTCATTACTTGGATTCAGAATTTGTAGAATTTACTTAAGGTAATATCACTTAACATCTCGGTTAATTTAATATATTTTCAGTGTCCCAATACACTAATTTTCTTCTATGTTAAAAATCTACGGTTAATGTAATCAGAGCCTGACTATAACTTTTGGAGGCCATGGGCGAAGAGTTGACACGGAGTGTATACTATGGGTTATAGAGAAATAAATTTCATGCAATTATATCTTATATAACATTTAAATGCAATCATAAAGATACACTATTAATGCAATAAATAAGACACTCTTTTTTTTCAATAACAGAATATCAGATTTATGTATTATACTAGTACATGTACGCAAAGATATTATGCATTAATAGCAATACTGGAGTATAGGCCTTTTCGGTTCCACACTTAGTGGGTTTTCTTTTTACTTTCTTTCTTTCTTCTTTTTCTATATGATTAGACTGTGCCGTTAAGTATGAATCGGTTTGCAAAAGTGATCATGTTTTTGAAGAAAGAAAGATATTTTCACAAACTACTGTTCAATCTTGCTGTAATAGAAGATAGATTTATGGAAATAATTTAAATCTACGACGTTTTTAAACTTTATCTGCATAGTTTGGGTGTCCAAAATTTTGGAGACCTGGGCCTGCGCCCCGTATGCCCATGCTATAATATGGCCCTGAATACAATTTATATTTTAAATTAAGGCTGATATAAGAAAATTTTTAACTCTGTGATAGGCGAATTTCTTCTATTTCTGACATTTCGTTTTGGAATTTTTAGTTGTGTGTTTTCAAACCTGCTTATAAATTTATGGGAAAGTTGTAATAACAGTACTAGTACATATCCTTAGAAATTGTCGTACACAAAGGCATACATATCTATATAAACCTGGCTGTTATTTTGTGTAATCGTATCCAAAGGTCAAACATGCCAAATACGTATAAAACACACCATACGTTCGTAGGTTCTAAACCACCATAGGTTCTAAACCAGTGTTGACAGTTGGACTACTTTTTTTTATTCATATTGCTTGATTGTTACCCCTCTTTTAAAATTGTGCTTTTCGCCTTATTTAATCTTTCATTAATCTATAATTAAATAAGGCGAATATTTTTATTTAAAAAATGGTAGCAATAAAGCAATCTGAATAAAAATATAGCCCAATTGTCAGCACTAATCCAAACAACGAGTAACATGGTAAAGAAAATGCAAGCAAAAATAAATCTTATTTTTCGGAATGGGAAATCGAAGGTAACATGGACGTCGGGAAATCATTATATTTAAGCTCGTTACTTTTATGCTAATAGTTGAATATTTTGAAAGGTGAAATTATAATATTTATCAAGCATATCAAATAGTTTATTATTCTAAAATAATGCCTGGACTAAAATATTTAAAGTGTTTTATGTTTTAAAATTTGTAATCATTGCAAAGTAGTTGTTAGAGTATGATACTTGATAATCTAATATTAAATCTTAGAATAGTTTATTTTGAAAAGAAAAGGTTATTCAAAGTAGGGCTCTGCTGTATTAATGTGATTTCATAAATAAAACGTAAAAAGTGCACCATGTTAGAAACCCAATTCATGATTTCAATCTATTTTTACAAAGCATCTAAAAAAATATTTTTACCTTTTAAACATTTTGGGTATTCTGATCATTTATTTTTATTTTTTTCCTAGTTTTATAGACATTTATTACTTCAAAACTCTTCTTAATCCACAACGCGTGGTTTTTCATCATTTTCTTTTATATCTTTATTCTAGAAAAAGTAGTTTATCGCATTGATTTTCTGGGATTAAAACAAATATATAGAAAGAGAAAGAGCTCTTAACATTCTCCGTTCTTTTGTATCACAATGCGATACGTATTTTCTTATAATTTTCAAAATCTTAAGGAAATTTTCGTCGATTCTTCCATTTATTGATGTCGTTTTAAAAAGCTATGTAGAAGTGAAGTAAAATCTCAAAGAACTGTATTGGTTCCGTTTTTATGAAGAAAAAAATAAAGATTTATTTCATATGGTTGATCTCGGGACTGAAGAGCTTAAACATATTAATAAAAATATAAGTGCCTTAACGATTTTTTAGAAATGATAGCAGTAATTTTGCGTTAAAAGAGTAATTTAAATTTGATTTACTTTATTTGAAATTTTTTTGAGAAATTGTGACTTTCTTCAAGAGCGTTTGTTTTCACTTAGATTTCAACATTTTTTCTAAACAAACAAAAAATTACAAAATAATAACATTACCTAATAAAAAAACCCTATGAATAATCTTTAAGTTATTCTGTTTTAATAGCTCATTTACATAAAAACTATTTTTTATCTCAGATCCTTTCTAAATACAAGTTTAGTGGTGAGAAATACTTCGGTAGAGAATAATAAAGTAAAAAGTTCAGTAACTCTGAATTACCGACTGGTGATAACTAAGTAGAACAACGTATTGAGCGCCAAAAAGTTTTAACAAGTATTGCACACTTGTTTCAGTAGCTAGTAATTTTTAAACCTTCATAAATATTACCATCATTTTGTGAACAAACTATTCGATACGCAAAATATTTTGCGTGCGTAATGAATATACGCGAGTATTTCTTAAGTGCATATTTGAATTAATGTAAATATTTAAAACTATGTATTTTGTCTTAAATTATTCCATTTTCAGATCTCAGTCATCAGTTTTTAGTGAAGAGTAATGACTGAGCCTTATACAAGCTAATTAATTTCCTTATCTTTCCTTTAGAACTCTACTTTTAGTTTTTACTTTAGCTCTTTAAAACATATTTTGCGCTGTCAAGTTTTACACGCATATCTTCCCGTGCAATAATTCTCTTACGGTTTCTTTCTTTACACTACTTCAATACCTTTTTTTTCCATGATAATCTTCTTTGTGAATTTTTTTTTTCAAACATTCTCTGCACTTATATGAAACAAGAAGCATATGCCACTCTTTTTTCATTTAAAATTTTTTGGCCATCTTTACATTGATGGAAACACGTTAAAAGCTTGCTCTCAAAATACACACGCCTCACAACATTTCATAAAAAAGCTTAACAGTTCTGGTTCATGATATATAAATATATACCTGATAACATATTTTTTAATCTACCCAACTTCAGCAGCTGTGATATATTAAATGTGGCAGGCTACTGGAATTTTTGTGACTTTGTTCAAGATTTAAAAAAATTAATACGTTTGTTGTTGTTCATCGGTTATATAATGTACAGAAATCAAGTTAAAATGTATTCCAATTCATACGATATATCCTAATGGATGTTTAAGTAATTTTTAAATATATTCCTGTATATTTACATGTACAGTCGTGGGAAAAAAACTGAACAACCCCACTAATTTGGCAGCAAATTATCGTAGAAGAAAGTTACTTTTACCAAACGATTGGAAATAACGATTGGAAATCATATGATTATGATTAATATTATGATTTGTTTACCAATTTGAATAATTGTGTTAAAATTAATTTAGTGTAATCACGTATCCAGCGTTTACTGGAGTTCCATTACCTGCGGCCCCACCAGTGGCTGAGAGGTTCTGCTCTCGAAGCTGGTAGACGGGAGGTGCTGGGTTCGATCCCAATCGCGCCCGTCGGCCTAATCGTTCGGAGTTTTCGTGGTTTTCTTCGAGCCGTGGATTTATCCATGCGTAAATACGGGTTAGGATCCCTTAGAAAGACCCCCACGAAGGGCACTCCCCCCGGGCCTATATCCCAAGTGAATATAATTGGCCGTCAATAATCAACCCAACCCATTACCTGCGATCTATTCTGTTGAGCTGATTAAAATATCAGACCAGATTCTATGATCAATAAGGTTAACTGGATGAATTATGCCCTCCAGACTCGACAGGGATAGCTCAGTTGGTAGAGTACGGCAGCTTCAGCCAAGAGATCCCAGGTTCGAATCCTGTCCCGGACTTTTTTTCGTCCAGTTGGAAAATTACAACTCGTATTATTGTTATACGTTTAACTTTATATCCAGGTACCAAACATCAGTCTATTTGGAACAAAAAGTATCGAATTAAAATTGATCAAAATTTCTTTTTTATTAATATGCTCTAAAGTAATAATCTAATACTTATTTTTGTTTAAATATTCTACTTAAAAAGCCTAAAGATAAATAGCTTGTTTTTATAATTCTAATAATTTTAAAATATGAAATAAAACTTTTGGAATTAATATGCGAAAAAAATTATGAATTTATAATCTATAAAAAACTATCACATTCGATTAACAAATGTTTTCTTTACGCGTAAACAAAATTTTACTTTTTTCCTCTGAGCAGTTTTTTAATTATCCTTAAAAACCTGTGATAATACGGGTGATGCAGCATTTCATAAAATAACGGATTTTATTTATTTATAAATTAATGTATTTTTAAGTATAACTAGCATTTTTCATTTGTTCCGAACGCATAAAATTTCGAAAAAAAACTCTGTTACACTTATAATAAAATTATTTCATTATAATTTTGAACATTTATTACTATAGATACTCGATATAAGTACTGAATTTCAGTTTTTAAAGAACTCCTGAAATCGTCTCTTTATAAAATATTTAATAATTCTGAAGCCATTTGTAGAAACATCATGAAAATATTTATTTAACCTAATTCAAGAGTGTAGTTTTTTTGTTCTTTTTTTCTTATATTTAGTGGGTTGTTGAAAAAAAAAAAAACTTTTAGATTATTTTCAAAATATAGATGCCCATCTATTTTTTTTTAAAATAAAAGTAAATGCTATTCCCAATCACCTGGTACCGATTTATGATTATTTGGTACAATATTAACAGAGGTATTTCCTTTTTTCCAAGTCTGTATATTCATATTTTTACAACCGTGGACGTTATTAAAATTTAAATTGGAGTTCATGGTTTTTTTTTTCTAGAACTGATAAGAGGTTTTTGCTTCTGCCAAGTTACACAGAAAAATATGCATTTTTTTTTCATTTATTTAACCTTAGGTTAAAAAGTGGTTTGTCTTTTCATTTTTCCCTTAAAAATATTGTTCACAAGACAAAATTGTCTTAGTAACAAAACAAATCTTATGAAAATTGTAAAATGCACAATATTTTGCACAATACATATTTTGTGCATAATTTACAGTCTGTTCTGAATTCTGTACTGAATTTTGGAATATAGAAACTTCACGAATTTTAGTCAATCTATATTTGTCACTTTTATATTATTTTGTAGATTGTCTAGCGACGATTTGAAATTTTCTTAATTAAATTTCCGTAACATTGAAAATGAAAGTAATATTTAAATTTTAAAATTATCAGTAGCATCATTTTTTTTCAATACATTTAAGATAATTTCTAGAATGAATGTTGCATAAAATCACAAATAGCCTTAAAATATTACCTATAAAATTTTACTGTCAGTATATATAGCTTTTCTGTTATTTAAAATACCAATTTTGTTATTTAAAATACCAATGTAATTTAAAATAACAATGTAATTTAAAATACCAATGTTATTTAAAATACCAATTTTTAAAATACCAAAATATTGTAATAGCATTTTTAATGACACACAAAATCTAATGTATATAAATATCAAAAGAAAATTATGATAAATAATTTATATTATCGATATAATGATTTTTGAAACAGAATTGCCTAATTCCTCAAGGTCGGTATTTTCTGTTGTATAATTTACTTTGAAAATAACCAAAACTCTAATCTTTGTAAATTATTTCTTTATTAAAATAATATTTTGTTGTTTTGATACACATTAATCATTCGGAAAACAGGGGATTTTTACATTTTAGCATTTACTTTTCTTTACGAAATAGGTTTTTACAATTCTTATGTTAGAAAAGTAGGTCGCTTTTACAAAGAATAGAGAAAGTATAAAAGCGTCATAGGGCGAGCTTGTATAAAGGAAACGTAAATAAGTAGATATCCTAAGAAACAAACCATGTGACAGCATCACTCTGTGATGTTCTCTAGATTCTAAGTTTAAGAAGAAAATCGTGCCAAGATGTCATTCATTTAAGACTAGTTGAGAGAACGGAGAAAATATATATACTTTGCAACATCGTCTTTGATTATCATAAGTGGATTTCAGTTTTTAACTCCTGTTTTCAGATAATAACATGCGCTCCTTTACTGCAATTTTTTTAGTGTCTTCATTTAGCAATATACTGTCGGATCAAATTATGGATAACAAAAATTTATTCATGGAAATACAGAAAATTAATATTTAATCTTCAATAATACTTTATTTACACTCCTTTGCTGCAATATCATTTAATACTCCATTTGCAAAATTCATTGTGTGATGAATGTTAGAGGAAATTTTGCCTAACCAAAATTTATTCATCTAATTACAGAAGAAAATTAATGTTCATTTTCCAATTATCCATTCATAATACTCTTCAATAGCATTTTATTTACTCTCCTAGCTGTAATGTACCCAATCGCGCAAAGCGTTAAACTTTCAAAGTAAATTTCATGTATCCAAAATTTATTCATGGAGATGTAGAAAATTTTTAATATGTAATCTTCAATAATGTTTTATTTACACTTCTTTACGGCAAAATCATTTAGTACACATTTTCAGAAAGCACTATTCTATCAAAGAAAATTTTGAGTATTCGAAATTTATTCACTGAATTACAGAAAAAATAATATTTGTTCTCAAATTATCCTCGAATAATACATCTTCAGTATTAATTTATTTACGCTTTTTTACTGTAAAGTCATTTTAACATACCCATTTGCGAAAAGCATTAAACTTTCAAAGGAAGTTTCAGATAAAATTTAAACACATTTCATTAATTCATAAATAATATATCGCCAATAACATTTTATTTCAGCTCCTTTGTTTCAAAATTATTTGGTATATCTCTTTACGAAAAGCAATAAACTATCAGATGAGATTTCAAGAAACAAAAATTTAGTCATTGAGTTAAAGAAAAAAATTTAATATTTATTTTTTATAAATCATCAACCATAGAACCTTCAATATAATTTTACATGTTCCATGAAATAAAACATTTACTTTGTTTAGTTGCTAATGTAATCAGAGTTTGATAGATCTGTGTTTAATGAGAATGTTTTTGTCAGAGAAAGACCAATATATATATACATAGTGCATTAAAAAAGTATATTATATGTCTGTAATAAATTAAAATGTCAATGACTGTAGTATGTTAATTTAATGGTATAAAAGTGGATTCTATATGCTTACAAGTTGTAATTTTCCAACTGGACGAAAAATGTCCGGGCCAGGATTGAGTTTTAAAATATTTTCGTCAGAAAGACCCCAAACATTGATATTCAAAGGGAATCAAGAAATTTTTTTTTTATAAAGTAAAAGTGGGACAAAATAATTTAATATTTTAAGACAAAAAATATTAATCATGTCGACTCTCTTGAAAATTTAAAACAAAAAAAACAGAAGAAAAAAAAGAAAGAAACATGAATCTATTTTAAGATAAAAAAGTCCTATTACTTAACACACTTTTTTATTTAAAATACGATATGATAATAACTTAGAACAATATTTTTAATTTATTGACCGCATTTGAATCTTTTTGAACAGGGATCTTTCCTTTTATTCATTGAATTTCAAGGAACGTGAATGAATTAAAAATGTATTAAAATTAATGTAATGTGCTCAAATTTCACTAAAATCCTGGCCCGGACGCAAATTCACAATCACTCAACGTCCTACGCACTTGACGCCAACCTTTGTCGCCAAGCGCTTTGGTGAGAAAATGAACTTCACGCATGCGTGGCATTTGGCCGGCAAACTCAAAATCGTACAAGTACTATTGAATAGATAGATGTTTTATTACAATTGTACATCCTACAACATTCCTCCTACCTTTTTACCTCGAGTTTTATCGTCAGCGTTAAAATGCTTTAAAAATAAATGAAAGCTTTCATTTTTTAAAGATATTACAAAGATTCAGTAGTTACTTGGTAGCTTAGGCTACCAAGTTCAGGAAAATGGATCATTTCCTGTTTTGTAAACAGTTACATTAAATAAACAATAATTGTTTTTATAAAATAAGCTTAGAAAGAAGTAAAAATACATTTTATAATACATGATGTTATTTACATTTTTTACCTTTTATATTACTTTATTTAATCTCGAATAAACACGGATACTTATTTATCATATTTAGTTAAACGCTTTTTCACTTTTAAACTCCACCTCCCCCCTCCCCTCAAAAAAAAAAAAATCTTATATAGTTTGTTAAGCATTGATAGAATGAGATACATTCTAAAGGGGATAATACAGCACTGCAATAACACCAAATTCAATAAAATAATTAGGATAGTTAGGTTTTTACTTTTCAAATTCATCCTAATTAAGTATATATATATATATATATATATATATATATATATATATATATATATATATATATATATATATATATATATTTAAATAAATTTGTTAGTAGATTAGAGAAGAAACCTTATATTATCGCCATTCAGAACATGTTAAAATAATATATTTCAATAAGATAAGTGAAAATCATATAAAACTCAACAACCTTTTATTCATTTTGCTTTTGTGCCATTAAAAAACCATTAGACACACCTCAAAGTTACAGCCGCTCAAAAGCCGCTCATCGTATCTCTTTTCATTTAATCAGTGTCACAGATAATATATTCAGATAGTATATTTAATCTGTGATTAGTGTATGGTGTATGGTGGTGCCCTCTCTTATTACATTAGATAAACCAATTCGAGACTCAAACCCTGGGATACAGAATAATATTCAATATATCTTATTGAATATTCAATAAATCTTATTGAATATACAATATATCTGATCTCAATATCTGATATTCAATATATCTTATTGAATTACTCAAGCATAAAATATTGCTTCGCAGTTCCATTGTCTTTCAGTGAAATTTTTACTGAGCTAAGAGATGGCTTTACGTAATTCATTTATATCTTCTTTGTTTTCTTACAAAAATTGCATGTTTATTTTTTTTTTCCAGCAATAGAAAACTGGATTTTTTTTAATACTAATGGTCATTTACAAAATTTTGTTTATTTTTAAGATTTAATAGCCATTGCTGGAATGCTCAATAAGGTTTCTTCTCTAATCTACTAACAAATTTATTTAAATATATACTTAATTAGGATGAATTTGAAAAGTAAAAACCTAACTATCCTAATTATTTTTTATTTTATTGAATTTGGTGTTATTGCAGTGCTGTATTATCCCCTATAGAATGTATCTCATTCTATCAAAATGCTTAGCAAACTATATAAGATTTTTTTTTGGGGGGGATGGGGGGGGGGGGAGGGAATATTTTAAAAGTAAAAAAGCGTTTAACTAAATATAATAAATAAGTATCCGTGTTTATTCGAGATTAAATAAAGTAATATAAAAGGTAAAAAATGTAAATAACATCATGTATTATAAAATGTATTTTTACTTCTTTCTAAGCTTATTTTATAAAAACAATTATTGTTTATTTAATGTAACTGTTTACAAAACAGGAAATGATCCATTTTCATGAGCTTGGTAGCCTAAGCTACAAAGTAACTACTGAATCTTTGTAATATCTTTAAAAATGAAAGCTTTCATTTATTTTTAAAACATTTTAATGCTGACGATAAAACTCGAGGTAAAAAGGTAGGAGGGATGTTGTAGGACGTACAATTGTAATAAAACATCTATCTATTCAATGTACGATTTTGAGTTTGCCGGGCAAATGCCACGCATGTGCGAAGTTCATTTTCTAGCCAAAGCGCTTGGCGACGGAGGTTGGCGTCAAGTGCGTAGGACGTTGAGTGATTGTGAATTTGCGGCCCGGACATTTTTCGTCCAGTTGGAAAATTACAACTTGTATGATTTCTTTACCAATTTGAATAATTGTGTTAAAATTAATCTAGTCTATATGCTTAACCCTATTTCTACCAGTTTTAAATGTCACCTTTTAAAACATTTCTAATTATTATTATTTTATTTCCAATTTTTAAATTAAAACAATCAAAAATAATTTTAATAAATTTTTAATACATTCACGTTCCTTGAAATTCAATGAATAAAAGGAAAGATCCCGGTTCAAAAGGTAGAGCAGTTCTTTTTATGATTCAAATGCAGTCAATAAATTTAAAATATTGTTCTAAGTTATTATCATATCGTATTTTAAATAAAAAAGTGTGTTAAGTAATAGGACTTTTTTATCTTAAAATAGATTCATGTTTCTTTCTTTTTTTCTTCTGTTTCTTTGTTTTAAATTTTCAAGAGAGTCGACATGATTAATAATTTTTTGTCTTAAAATATTAAATTATTTTGTCCCACTTTCACTTTATAAAAAAAAATTCTTGATTCCCTTTGAATATCAATGTTTGGGGTCTTTCTGACGAAAATATTTTAAAACTCAATTTAAGAAGATTTGATAGATTCTGATAATTTATAATTTTTGTTTATGGTTTTTATGAATGGTCCAAAAAATTTTTGAAAACAATATTTTACATTATGAATAGTCAGCGTTGCCATTGGATTTTATTTTGAAAATTTATTCATCGTCGCCTGAAGATAAATATCCACGGACAAAAAGTCAATTCTGACTACCTACATCAAATTTTTTATTATATAATCTTGCTATTTAATGTTTTCTAATTCCAATTTTTTTTTTTTTTTTTTTTTTTTTTTTTTTACGGTCGCTAGAAATACAGATTCAGCATTTCAAAATAACACTGTCTCTTATGTTTTTTAATATAATTTCACAATTACAATGCGTTTAATTTTTCTGAAAATTTTCGAAAGAAATCTGCACCATTATCATGGTATCTAAATTAATAGTCAAGATAATTTAATGAAACTTTCAGATAATATTTCAGGTGTTTTGGTCAAATTTCACTAAAATTTACATGTAAACACTCATTTTTGCAATGAGTTTTATATTAACGGTTCATCTTTTGTAAAGCATTATATTTTTATTTAACATTTTATCTTAAAACCAAGTAAAGAAATTATAAATTAAAAAAAAAAAAAAAAAAAAAAAAAAAAAAAATTGTTCTCTAACATAGTCGCTATCCTAAACTCAAAAATGTTTTTCCACTTTATTGTGTCAAGTAACTTTTATTAGGCTTTTGTAACAGTTTCATTGATCTCATCTATTAACTAATTCTCACGGGTAAGAGATGAATCTCAACATATTTCTAAAGTTCTTCTTTCACTTTATTGTTCTGTCAAAATGTGACAACTCTGTTACAGCTATGTCTCAAGATACCTCTATTTTTTGTTATTTCGGAACTTTGATCTTCCCTTTTACCACGTTTTATTCCCAAGTGATCTTCTTAAAGCATAAGCTGAAGTGGAAGTGTTGACAAAAGAAAAAATACTGGATGATTGAAAAGCTTGTAAGAGTACAAATTCAGTTTTCACCTCTTGGGAGGTTTCTCAAATCTTTCCGCTTTTAACTTTTTGTTGATATTTCTTTAAATAAAAGTATTCAAACAGTAGTGAAAGAAATTTAAAATGTAGTAAGTAAGAATAAAGTTTTTCTCTAAAAAAAATCTACAAGTAATAGCAAAATAAAACCAAAAATTATCATAAAGTCTCGAAAATTACAAAGATTGAAGGCTTAAATGCCTATACAGCGAATATTTTTAAACTACAGGGTGTCATGTTTTATCAAATAGTCCGTTTACATTTAAAAAATTCATGAAAATTTATCATGTTGTCGTACCGGAGTGCCGTTTGCAGTATAAGACATGTCAAAGAGTGGGGTAATTCGTGGTAAAAGAAAACAATTGTTCAAAGAGTCTAATAAGCCCGTTCACATTTCAAAAATTCCTAAAAATTTAACGAATTTTAATATCGGAGTACTGTATTCATAGTTTTATCAAATCACTGTAAGTTTTATCAAATAGTCTGAATTTTTGTGTCAGAGAAAGTCAAAGAAATTTTGAACTGTTTTTTACTTTTTCCACAAAACATCCGACAATTTGACGAGTCTTATAGTGCAAACTGCTCTCACATACGACAGTCTGTTAACTTTTTTATGAATTTTTAAAATGCGAACAGACTTATGGGACACCATGTACTTGACAACAGCATTAGTTGAACTTGATAAATTTATTCATGAAGAGCTTATAAACTAATATGCTGTGTCATCACAAAACTTTCTTCTATATCATACTAATATATTAATTTAAGAAATACACTAATAATTTTAAATATGATATACGGTGGATTTCTTTTAATTTAAAATTGACTTACAGTAATCATTCTTAGATTTAAAAAGAAATAATGCAATGGAGTCCAGTTAGGCATTCAAAACTATAATTTACCAACATACATTTTGATATTAATAATCTTAAATATAAAATTTGGTGCATTTCTACCAATTAGAAACTGAAATATAGCTATAATGAGCTATTCAGCTATACAGGTATTTTGTAACTGATTGTATCGCAGAAATCCTAACACAGTTATTTGATCAAACGGAATTTAAATCAACATAGTGTTTCATAATTATCTTATTCATTAATTTTGGGGTAAATTCCATTTTTGGATGCCGCGATATATCTATGGCAGAGTGTAACACACGGCATAACAATGCCATCTGTTGAAAGATATACACCAAAATCAAATAAGAACTAATTATATCATGTTCCAACTAAATGTGAAATTTCATGTAATTTCGTGCAATAATTCTAGGGTTACAGTGCCCATAAAATTTATGTAAGGCACAGATAGACATAAATCAGTTCAAAAGTAGTCAAATTGTATTTAGGTCATCCAAAAATGCGGAAATCAATGACAGATTTTCTCGAATACAAAATTTTCTTCTTATGAACATGGAAGAAAGTAAAATTGGTAACAGATTTATTAATTTTAAATATTTCCTTCTTAAATTAACAAATTGTCCATTGCTGACTTGCGCTGTCTCTCTTCAAACTTGATTATATATTCTAAGTATCTTTCTTTGAGATGACTCTATTCACAATCATCTATTTTAAAAAGAGAATCTACCTTATATTAAAAGAAGAGAAAAGCCACTAACAAAATGCATTAATAAAATTTATAATAAAAAATTATATTTACGTATTTTATTCGTAGTTCCTCTCTCCTCTTATATATTTTACAGCACAAAGGCTTTTTATATTTTTATATATTATTTTAAAAATCTAAAAAATAAATTTTGAACGTAAAGACAGATAAATCTTAGGATATCTAAAAATTTATATCTGTGCAAAGATACATTTAAATATGTTTTAAGGATATTGATGCGCGTTATTTTCACTTTTTTCTTGCGTAGGTATACCTTAAGTTATTTGATGTTGCTGTAAAATGAATTATATATAATCAATTAATTTATAAGTGGGGGGGGGGGAATACAAATTCTAGGGCAATTCTTACCTTCGTCTTTTTATTGCACCGATTTATTATTACAACATTGGAGTTCTACACGGGTTGGGTTATACCGATACAAGCTCGAAAAATCCTATTTGAAGTTAACCCGATCCCTATACGAACACGCGGAAAAATTTCCTTTACCAGAAATTCGACACCAACTTGACACACTTTAACCAGAAATAGATCCTAAATGAATAAAATGTGATCAATATTTTAAAGCAATTATGGAAAAATATTTTATAAATGCATCGTTAATATCAATTTTATCTTTTATGTAGCAAAATGACCACACACACACACACACACACAGAGATATATATATATATACTCTTTTATATTCAAATATATCATTCTTTCATCTGAAACAACATTTTAGACTTTCTTTTGAAAATTAGGTTACCAAACTCGACCCGCACCAGTCAAAATCCAACCCCAAATTGCCCCGAAACTGAAACAATTAGAGTAATTCAAACTCGAGCCCGACCCGTAACAAAAAAATTAGTGCCGATAAAATTGGTTTACTGACCCGATGCCAGACTGTAATTCACATTCATTTTAATCCCTTTTGTTGAAAAAATAGCTCGTTTTGACGCGCAGTAGACAAATGATATCCTATTTTTTAAAGTTATTTTTAAAGTCAATTTTTAAAGTTACAGATTATAAAGTAAAAAAAAAAAAGACGAGAAAACAGACAGACAGACAAATATATTATTGTTAAATCACAAGGATATTGAAACGAGACTATCTGGAAACTGAGACCTATTCAACAAACAATAGAAATGTATAAAAGGGAAAAACTGAAAATCGGAGCATCCGTTCAAGTGTTAATTTCATATAGGAATCTTGTGTCATATTTCATTATCACTATATTGGCAACAAAGCTATACGCAGTTGAAGTTACGGAATCCCAAACCGCAATAGTGTGGATGGAGTGAGCGGATGCTGACGCTAAATGTCGAGTTCACGAGTTAAAATACTTGTAAAAAAAAATGAAAAATAAATATATAGAAAAAAAAATCCTACGTAGCGGCATGGAGAACTGAATTCCGGAGATTTGTATTAAAATAAAAAGGAAATAGATGGAGCGATTCTTGAGCATTGCAAGCGACCAAGTAAAAACATGCTGTTTTCAGTAAAATGCCTTTAAAGTTTAAAGTTTGTTTTAGTGGCAATTAGTTACAGCGGCATATTTGTCGCCGTAACGTCTGTAATAATTCGAATTTTAAAACATCGTTTCATAGCTATATTCTATCTAGACACTATAAGCTATCAGAAAATGAAAAAAAAAATCAATTTTCTGAAACTTCAAATTCGTGTTCTACCTTTAAATAAAAATTATTTTATAGTTTAATTTTGAAGTTCAGTCCCGGAAGTAATGAAAAACTTTAGGCTCAATTCCGGTTTTCATTACATCAGAAACAGCTGTTTTTCCCTATTTTTTATTTTTGGTTTGGTTCCAGCTTATTTATAAATATGATAAAACGAATGATGTGAATGAAGCCACTATTCAAGAACGCATAAATTTATTTTTCTGTTCATTTGCTCACACTGCTTATATTCATAAATTTTAAAAATAATTGGCTTTAAAGAAGATTATTATCTAAAGAAAAAAAAGATAACGTCTATTTATTTTGTTGGACATCTAGATTTTCAAGAAAAAGTAAAATGAGTGAATAGCGTTCTAATTATTTAAATTACCGTACTGATTTTATCAACAGAAATAGAAGTTACTTCTCTGATGCCGCAATTTCTTAGAAGTCTTGCATCTTCTTTGAAGTAGCGTAGGTGTCATCTCATTCAGACATTTCTCGCTTCATTGGCTTTCATTAAAGGCGAGACCTTGACAGTGTAGCTCGTAGTTAATTCCACACTACCCATGACGTCGCTATCGTTAGCAACATTCATTAAATCAAAAGCTTCTGTAATCGTTTTAGAAAACTTTCATTCATAAGATTAACGTGTTATAAACTGCGTAAACGTTTCAGTAAAAAGAACGCTTTGTGAGATCATTTAACTATAAAAAAATGACTTTTGTTTATTTTAGGTTTTTAAGTGAATTCTTCTTATCTCTTTTATCCTAACCTAGGGGCGTTTTTCAGTTTATTAGATATGTTCGAAAATTGTATCAACTTAATATGATTAAACGAAATATGTAAGTACATTATGAATCATAATGCAGTTAGAAGGTGCACGTTTTATTTTTACTTATTTCTGCATATCATCAAAATTAGTTTTTTTAGGCACAGTGGAACATTATTTAAGTGCACAAGAACTGGAATACTTTTAAAGATGCATATAAGCGTCTTCTGAATTGAAATATGTGTTTTTTAAACGCTTTGCAATAGAAATACTTCCGATACCACAAATTCCGAAAGGTAATCTTCGCCTTATTTAATCACAAACTTTCTGTCATTAAATAAGGCAAATTTTTTTTAATCTGAAATAACTGTAGCTTGGTGGCTTGCGGGCCACAGGTCAAGAATGCTATTGTAGAATACTATAAAGCGTTATCGCAGCAAATCCTAATCAGGGTTTAAACAAATATATTTATGGAAAAAAAGTAAAGTTTAAAAGATTTCACGTAATAAGCTATTTTATTACAATGTACTACCATAATTAAACATAATAGAAACTGGCAATTTAATTCAAATTAAAACGGGTTTCATAATAACCTTCTTCAATATATACAGCGAAAATATATTTGCGATTCTATGATATTAGCTTGATTAACAGTTTATTCAATATAAAGTTTATCGGATGATAGGATGCGCTATATTGACGTTTTTCTGACCATTGAAAACGTGGAATAGGTATCATCAATATCTTAGTGAAGAATATTCTATATTTGTAGGATGTTTCCAAGAAAAAACTGAACAGATGGAAACTACAAATTTGTTGCATAGATTTTGTTGAAATTACGAAGGAGAAATTACTGAATTAGAAACTACAAGTGACAAATTGTAACTCATATCCACAAAGATTTATAAATAATGTTGATTTGTAGATTTTTTATATAAATCTTAAGAAAATGTTCTTAATGTAATTACTTGTATCATTTGGGAGATTATAATGAAAAAAAGAAAACAGAAGAATCATTTTTTGGAGCTTAGGCCACTGATATAAAAATATATTTGATTGGGACAGTCGATAGACACGCATAAGACACAGCAAACGTACTCTGAAAAGTATATTACGATAGAAATATCACTTATTTTCATTTGACAAAATCCTGATAATTCTGTTTTTAAGTGTCGAAATTATAATCTTTAAGGTGAAAAAATAACGTATTTCTGGAAATCAATATTATATTTGTAGGGTTTCAACGAGACTATGTAAGTATTAAAAGATAAAATTATTTTTATGATCTGACAACTTAACAGTTCAAAAGCATAATAACTGAAGCAAACATTTAAAAGAAGGAGTGTCGGAATTCCAATAAACCTGAATTTTTCACGTCCTATTGAATTAATAGATTTTTTGAATAGGAGAAAAAAAATGTTTTAATGTATTTAATGCTTACAATTAAAAACAAATCATTAGCTTTAAAACAGCGACAGCTAAAAACATAAAAGAAACTCCTCCAACGTTTTGGTAGAATAAAAATAACATCAGTAATATACAAATAAACATTTTTAAAACATTAGACGAAATTCGTGTAGAAAAGACACCAAATACTGAAGACTAATATTTAAATTAGGATTCTTTATGAATCTTCTGAAATAACTTGTATAAACGACGATCTTCATTTCATATACGTTTTAATTTTAATTTGTGGAAAAGATTAAAATAAAAATTTTAAATATTTTACCTGCAAAAGGCAACTTTAGTGACAAATGTACTCGACCAGCTCTTCCTCAGTCTTGAGCATATCTGCTAAAAACAAACATGGTTGGAGTTTTGAAGGTAGAAGGTGTATTTTTCATGTGATTATAAATAGCGTATAACGATTAGATATTCTAATTAAATTTTCATAACTGACATTCACAAGTTTTTTGCGATACAATTTTCAACTATTCAGACTTATTTTCAACGCTATAACAACGTCATGTGATACCTGGGATAATTTTTTTCATTTTAACCTGTCATTTTCATAAACGACGCAAAACACGCAACTGTAAATTTTGATCAAATTTCTTGTATCAATAGTGGGTTTTATACGCCAAAATGTACTGTAATTATTTATTAATCTCTAACTTATTGTTCCAGTAATTAATTCTGCATACATGCGTAGCAGCTAACCTTTACACTTTTTTGTACGTGAAATAAATTCTTTGAACCAGAGAATATAATTAATATAATGTGTCTTGTTTGTATAAATTACTAATTTAATTTATTAATTAAAATTTCTGGTTCAAAATTTCTTTATTTGACTTCCAGAAAAAAGTAAAGTTTGACAGCTATGTATATGTTGATGGATGCCTTTTTTATATTGTGAGCATACTCAAGACGTTTTTTAATAAATTTTAATTAAGAATAGATATTAAAAAAATAAAATTAAAAAAGGCCAAAAAAAATCTTTAGTAATAGGTATTCGATTGTTATTGTTAAAGGGATTTTCAAGTCATGCTATTTATACAGCTCGAGTCTTTCCTTAACCATTTTATTCAGCATTTCTATTCGTTATATTCTTTATCAGCTTTTTCAAGTAATAGTTTGAATTCAAGTGCATGTTCAATTATCATTCTGATTTAATTTAAACATTTCAATTGAAAAATGGAATTGTGGGGCGTATCGTTTTGGACACACAGAAGACAGTCATGGCTAAGTGGTACACTGAGCAGTGCTTGTCTAAAGTCATCGAATCTTTGAAGAAACTTCGGCCTAAGTCAAGAATGGACACCGGGTTCCTCAATCATGAGAACGTTCCATCTCAGCGCGCCAAAACCTGCACCGAATATTTGGCTCATACAGGACTGAAATTTCTTGAGTACTCTCTTTACAGTCCAGATATTGCTCCTTGCGACTTCGCACTGCCCCGCATGTGAAAATGAAGCGGAAAAGAATTCGATTTTCCAGTGATGAGGACATTCTGAGGGCTTGGGACAACGAGTGTGTCTTACTTCCTATTGAATCTTCACAGAGCTGGTTTAGGGATTGATTTCGAACGACGAAGAAGTGACTCGGTGGTAACGGAAATTCCTTTGAAAAAATTAATAAATAAACCCTTATTTCAAAACTTTCCCAGTACCCTTTGTACATGTGTGTTATGAACATATGCGTGTTATTTATGAAAAATAATTCTGCATATTTCAAAACAGAAATGTAATATTTATATAAGGATTTCATGGATGGTCAGCATGTTCAACGCAATTTGCTTAGTATAAAAAAAACATATTTGTAAATTTTAAGTTTTGCTAGGTTAAATGTCAAAAAGGTTCAAAAGGGAATAAACGCTTATCAGAAGCTATGTGATTGTTCTTATTAAGAAACAGATGATATAAAATTCTTTAAAATTTCGCATTTTCAATTTTGCGCTTAAGATATAAAATATACTCTAATTAATTCGAATTTTTTTTTTAACAATATATAAAAGGAAGAGCCTTTGACGTTAGTAAACAAACAATATCATACATATATGTTTACTGTATATAGCCGTGTATAAGTTAAAGAAATTTTGAAAAATAATTGGAAGTTGAAAAAGGGCGTCGACTTATACACGAGTTAGTGAAAACAAGTACATATTTACCAATTGCCGATGTTCATGGTAAAAAAAAGCACAGAAAAGGAAACTAGTTGTTATCAACAGAGTCCACGCGTCTAAAAATATTTATTATTTATATTTTAGATGAAAATTTATAAACTGAACCCTAAATGAAATTTAATGAAAATGGGTATTTCAAAATCTGAATTTTAAACTGCTCATAAAATTGGGAATCCAACATTACTTTTCCACATATATTTTATACATGTTTGGATTTGGATTCTAAGTACAGTTTACCAGTCAAAGATATTGTTTACGCTTGTAAATAACGCTTGAATAAAATTAAAAATATTTATTAATAATTTTTTTTCATTTAAAAATCGTTAAATTGGAGTATTAAAGTTTTGAAACAAATTGCTGTCATCAGTTTTAAATATTGATTCATTTTCTAAATTGGAGATAGATAAAATATGATTTTAATTAGAAATGCACAATTTTTTTAAGTTTACAGAATTTAATGAAAACTTATTTGCCTAATAAAAATTTTTCTTCCCTCGTTTTCAAAAACTTTTTTCAATGCCGTACCAGAAATGTGGTTCGACTTATATACCAATATTAACTTTTTTCTCAAATTTTGTATAGCAATTCAGGGGATCGACTAATATACGAATCGGCTTATACAGGAATATATACGTTAAATACTTTTTTAAGTTTCTGAGAATCAATTTTTACACGTTCATATAACTTATAAAAAATATATTAAAGTTAGAATGTTGAAATTCTTTATGCTTATAAAATTGGGAATCATAAAATATAATGCATAACATTTCAAGGGATCGACTAATATAGGAATCGGCTTATACACGAGTATATACGGTAAATATTTTTTAAGTTTCTGAGGATAAGTTTTTGCTTATTAATATAACTTATAAAAAACATATTAAAGTTAGAATGTTGAAATTCTTTATGCTTATATAGCTAATATGTTCCATACTGCTTTAGAACTGTCTAAAATTATAAATATAACTATAATATTTCAGTAAATGAAGTAAAATATTTAAAAAATCCTAGGATTTTCTGAATTTTTCAGTAATTCTTTTTAAATTTTTCATTTATTTATTTATATATTTTTAATCTGAATGTAAAATGTAAAAATCTTATCTGTAATATCTTTTAGGAAAGTGTACCTAACAGACTTAAAGTCATAAACAGGTGAATAAAAATTAAACAGACACATTAAATAAAATTATTTAAGTATTATATATAAACTAAAAAAAAATATTTTTTTTTTATTTGAGAAAAATTAACTTGCATATCTTAATGAATAAATTACATTGGTTTTAAACATCATGTTAAATGTGCTTCGGTCACATTTTCAAGATGTCATCTGTGACCTTAAATGACTTTTCAAGGCTCAATCGCTAGACGGCAAGCTTCTGATAAATTTTTATCAAATATTTTTATTCATTGCAACCTTTAATAATTCTTTCAAGGTAATGCATTCAGTTTAACCGTATATTAAATTTCTCTAATGTTATCACTGCGATCTAAAACCGATAAAATTTCCATGGATAAGTAACCATGATACAATCTTCACACTGAAATGCATATTAAAGTAATTAATGGAAGGAAATTTATTGATGGAATAAAACATTGAAAAATGAAAGAATATTTAGAATTGAACTTTACAGGGATGAAACTTCACTAATTCTTATTCAGTTGTCCCGAAGAAGGTATTAATAATAATTATTTTATGAAGTTATCGCAATAGATAAATTGAACTTTTTGGATGTTACTTAATCATTAATTCAGACGGGACATTGTACAGTTTTATACACAGAGGTGAAAATCTGCATGTAATTTATAAATATTAATACTGCGCATTCTCAAACGGAAATGTAATATTTCAATAAATTGTGAGTTTTCTACCTACATGATTTTGTTGATGACAAATGGCACATCCGAAAAGAAAAGTACTCTTTTGGGTGGTGCAGATGCGCTTGCATACTTTTGTGTCTGCCCATACTAATTAGTTCAGAGCTCCGAAACTAAGTCAGAGATTAAAACTAGCAATTAGCAAAGGCTCAACCCACATACGCTTCAACTCAAACGAACACGAGTCGGCGTATATAAATGTTTTATGATTTGTGAGATGGCAGTAATGATTGCAATCATACATCCGATGTATCTGGGCGTATTCAGATAAGATTCCGATTAAAATTCCATAAACCATTAATTTATGATCCCTTATGATGTTTTTGTTCGGTTTCTCGGCAAGAAATTCTGATAAATACCATCTTGGAAACATTTCTTATGAATAATATCTCGAAATGTATTCAAATTGCTTCCCTTTCGACACATAATTTGTAATTGTAATTTATTATAACAGGTTTATGTGTGATAAACTATACCTTACCATGAAGTGTGGTTTACGGTAAATTCCTGAGACAGTATTATTTGCATACTTACATAAAATATATTTACAATTTCGAGTCAATAGCATTTCATTTGATACTTGTAGAATAAGCATACATGAAGTGAAAGCGAGGTTTTAATTTATTGATGTATTACATAATATTTTATTTCTCTGAAGAAATTAATAATGTTGCAATATTTTTAGTTCATAAAATCAAATTCATGTAATTCCATTCAGTGTCATACACATTTAAGTTACAGTCAGCACCAAATAATTATCAATCAGGTATAAACACTGGTATGTCTCAACAATATAAGCACAAGGTCCATGTGAAAACATCTGAGCAATTTGTATAGCTTAGAAAATGTTTAAACGCTCAGTAAAACTTGAACGCATGCGCTATTCCTCTCCTTGCTGGGGTTGTCTCATGGCTGTAAAATTCCGAGCTAATTAAATTTCGCCTCACTACCACAGTCATGAAGTGATGATCAATAGATTTATCCTTAGCAAATATAAATTTTACATAATTTAGTTAATATTTATCTTCAGTATTATGAGTATTCGAGTCTTAAGCCTTTGACTCAAAATTCTGTACCTTTAACTCTGTTCCACAGAATCATGGTCATTCTTTCACTCGCTTTATTTGTTACTTTGTTTCTTCTTTTAACCCTTTCATGAGTATGTACTTGTGTTGCTAAAATATTGAAATTATTGAATAATACCCGAATTTACGAACAAATTTATTTGAAAACAAGTAAAAGCTTTTCTTCACGCACATTATAGGTGAAATATTTTAATACAAAATACTGATACCATTGTGCTATTTGGGGATTAAAATTAAGTAGTATAAAATTATACCACCGCCCTTTAAAGGGGTTAAAATTTCCAAAGCCGAATAATACAGAAAACGCTACTTTACTCATCACTAAATTCCTTTATGCTTCATTCAGAGCAAATATTTTTAAAATAAAAATTCATATATGTTAAGTAGAAGCGGGTTGCCGTACTTTGGTGTTTGGAGGTAAAAGGACTAGAAATTCTTGACATTTTAAAGTTTTAATAACTATTCTAAATGATATACAATTATTTACAAAGGGAATTATAAAGATAGGGGAATTCGTTGGCTTATAACATCGGAGCAACTCTCCGTCAAACATCATACGTCGAATGAGTTTTACTCTCATCTCAACTCTACTCAACTCTGTGTGATTCTGCTCCACACAACACTTTCACACCACCACTTATAGTTTTAAGAATAGCTGACTTCGCTGTTTTACACAAAGAGAAGTTAATTCAACTCGGTTAGTCCGAGTTAAGGGAATTAGCTTAGCTGGCTCCATTAACTGCTGTCTCAGCGCCATTTTTGTGTATTGTCAGCGCCATTTCTAAAGAAAGGGTTTGACGTCACAGTATAACTGCTGAGTAGGTCTGTTACTATGGCTTTTCATCTCTATTGTGTATATCACTGTTGCTATGGACTGTAGTGCCATTCAGCGATACTCATATATATGAGAAAGCTCTAGTAACTGAGCTATCCTGGTCCCATCTGGCAGACACAATTCACTCAGACAAACTTTTGATAATGACATCTGATCTGTTATCTGAAATAGTACAATAGAATATATCGCAGATAATGGAACTCCAGTAAAATGTTGGTTACGTAACTACACTTTATTAACACAATTATTCTAATTGGTAAATAAACCATACGAGTTGTAATTTTTCAACTGAGTGAAAAAGTGTCCTGGCCGGGACTTGAAGCATGGGCCTTTAGGCTTAAGCAGCCTACGCTCTACCAACTGATATATCCTGGAGAAATCTGGCCGACACAATTTACTCAGACAACCTTTAAATAATGACATCTTGTCTGCTATCTGAAACAACTCAACAGAACGATGTATATGAACTGAGTGAATTCCTAAATGAATGACTTCCGAATGATGATGCGAAGGTAAAATGTACCGAAGAATCCAAATATGATGTCAAAATAACGTGTTAGTACTAAAAATTTTATATTTATAATTTGAACTAACAATGTCTATATATAGACGTTTCCTAAGCTAAATGTTCGTGTAGCATTCGCTGTTATTAATCGATTGGTATCAATCATATTTTTATAGCTGATTTCCGGCAGATTTAGTAGGGTCGCTGTATTTCTTTTTCTTTCCCAGGAGAGTACAAGCAGAATAATATGGTTATCTCATTTCTTTTAATATTTTATTGTGTTAAAAAGTGTAATGATAATAATTCTCATTCACATCCTGTACATTTGAATAAGGGACTTTAGGAATGGTGCCCAAACATTATTCAATTTCTTGTCAGTTATAGCTTGAAGAGATTGCTCTGCCTAAAAAAAATATGATCCAAGCAAAGTTAGCATTTCTTACATGACTAACATTATTTCGTGAGATCAAAGATGGACATTTCCGTCTCTAGGTGTCTGTAAATAGAATTTTGTTTCTTTGCATGGTTAAAGTAAATTAATTATTGTCATTTTATGCTAAAAGATTCGGCAAACTGAATTTATACAAGACGAAAAATTGTTTTTGTGGGGGTGTAATTTTGAAAACAGAGGAAATTTCTAATGAGTGTGCAGTGTTTCAACTCATGTAAATATTCTGTCAAAAGATTAGCCACAGTACCACACGTGCCAGCCTTCTGGTGGTTTTAAAATTCTAATAAACATACTTCGAGCCAGTATTCTTTTCAATTCCCACTATCAGTTCACACTCTCCCTATATATATTTATATATCTTGTTCAAATTTTCAAACGTTAATAAAATACTTTTTATTCAACCACTCAAGTTCAAATACATTTTTTTAAACTTGTAGTGGATGACACTTGATGTTAATACAGCTTTTTCAAATATTAATTCATTAATTAAATTTTAATAAATTAATTTTAGTTTCATACGGGAGAAAAAATATCAACACGCAGCCGACTTATTTCAGACATTAGTTCCATTTAAAAGCACTCACTCGCAAGTATTGGTAGCGCAGTCGGTTAATCTCTGGTCTCGTAACCACAAGATCCCAGGATCGAGACTCACATGGGACGGAAGGAAATTCTCCCGTACTCGAAAATAAATTTCTTTTATGTAAGATATTTAGCAGGATATAAATGGCGAAACGTGTAGATCGCTGGAAAAAAAATATTTTTTACCTAAGTAGGAATTGACTTTAATTGTTTTTTTTTATATTACTTGTTATTATGAAATTTAATGAAATAAACACCTTTTAGAAACAAGACACATTATTAAATAATTTTACTCAATAAATTTTCTGGTTTCATACATGTTTTTGACTTGAAAAAATTCGGAATGTTTGCAGCTATGCTTTACGTAAGTGGGCAGGTAAATTAGAGAAATTGTAACATTTTTAATATTATTTTATTTCCTTCTATTTTTACCTTCCTTAACGTATAGCTAATTCTTTAATAGAATGAAATAAAAAAAGCATTAATTTAGAAAACAAAATGAAATAACTTGAGATACGGGGCCTTGACTATAAATGTAGAAAAAAATATTAATTTTTATTACAATGTTCATATATTTTTGAAAAATGTAGTAATAAGTAATAAATAGTATATAACACAATAATCATCTGTGATAGAAATATGACAATACATGCATCACAAATCAGTTCATTTAAATAACCCCACATTAAAAATTCACGGAGTGTCCAGAAAATAACGTGGGTTAATTTGAATAAAGTTAACAACTTATCACAATGTCATCGAGGAAAGTACTTTAGGAATTCTAATAAAGAATGTCTGTTATGAGGATAAGCTTCAACTTATGTGAAGATGCATATCTGGGGATAGGTTGTTGCTGTTTTGCGAAAAACAAAATCTTTAAGAATTTGCGTGTATCATCTAGACTTCTAGACCTAATTGTTTAAATATATATCCGAAGTCAAATAAACAAAAATTTTCGTAGACTGCTCTTAAGACAAATGTGTTCGTGAAGCTAAACCACACAGTAACCTTAGGCTAGTACATGGGTATAACATTTTATGAACACTTTTACGAATTTTACTTTGAATGTAAAAATTTTAAGTTCTTACTCATTCATTCAGAAACATGTGGGCTTCGTCGTCTTTCAAACAATTCTCTTCCATTCCTCTAACTTCTGCGATTTTTCACGCACACTATTAGTATAAATAGCATAATTCATAATTTGTTCAGCCACAGATATAAAAACAGTTTCAATGACTATTCAAGTGACACATATTCGTCCTTAACCAGATTGAATGGGCAAACATCCAGCCTTTTTAAACTAACATATTCTTCTGGCAGTTTTCGAAGTCATTGGCACTAGCCGTAAGTTTTTATGATGAAGAAATTCATTCCGTTTATTTCATTTCCTTAAAACAGCTTTAGAAGCAACGTGTGCAGGTCAAGTTAATATAAACATCGTCTTAAAAAATATATTATTTCATTGTGGAGTTGAGGCGTTGTGAATATAACAAATTTTACCAAATAAAGTGGTGAAAAATTTTGTAAACGTGGATTATTATTTTAAAGTGGAAATTTAATTAAAGTAGTACCAAAAAGTGGTGAACTCGACAATTACAAGTTTTGATAAATACTAGTTTAAAAATACGAGTACAGTTAGCATTATCCACAGTTTGTATTCTAAAGCAAATTTCAGAGTATTAGACGGTGAACTGAACTCTTGTAAGAGATGTCACAAGTTACTGCAGTATTCCATGTTATGTTAAAGAAAAAACTAACTTTTGCCGAGTATGTCGCTAATATCCGTAACGCCTCAATTCATCTCTACAGTACATTGCAGATCTGAATGCAAATTTCTCTTTATTAAAACTAGGGGTTCCCTAGTTTCTCCCGGTTTATCCAACCCGGGAGAAAAAGACTAAAAACTTTTTAAAAACTATAATAGATTTTTTACTTTTAATTATTTTTTTAGATTGACAATAACAATACTAAAAAGCATTTTTATATGAAAAATATCAATAATGTATTCAAATAAAGTTTTAAAATTCATTAAAAGAGATGCTTTCGTATCAGTCGCATGTCTGGAGTTAATTGCTGAATAAATGGACAAAGATTTTGCTATTTACAGCAGCTTTTTTATTAGGATAATTTCAGTGGTTTAAGCGCCTAGTTTCATTACATATCTGTTAAATTTGTGTTTTATTTATATTATTTTATTATTTATTTATTGGTGAATTTTTATTTCTTTACGGAATATTAGCCGGAAACAAATGCCGGACTCTTTACATTATTTTAAGTGAAAACGGATTGATCTTTCGTAATCGGGCTGCATATAGATTTTTAAAAAGTGATGCTGGAAACCATATTTTAAAACCGTAAAAAATCAATAAATTCAGATACAGCTTTCAAACAAATTACATTTAAATGAATAATTTGTTTTCCTATTCGACGATGTAAAAATTGAAATTTTGCGATGTTTGAAAGTTGAAATATTTGAGTAAAAGTGGAATTTATTGGGCAGGTGTTGCCACCGTCAATATGACGTCAGTGGTACTCATGGGCATGTTTTTGATTTATAACATAGATTAGGATATTATTTGTTGTAATAAAGCGTCACTTTTCTTCGTAGGTATTTTTTTCTTCTAATAAAATTCTGTTCTCCGCCATATTATTAGGAAAAATTAGAAATTCGGTGGTGTTTTAGTTTGTCTCTCGCGCAGATAAAGAGATTAACATAAAAATTCTGTATTTTTTCCTCCATCACTTTATGATATATATAAAAAAGGTAGAAGCTTTTAACTCGACGAGTTGGTCAATTAACCTTTGTGGAATAGTACGATTTTAAGACAATTCTACGAACTAAGATACGCAGCGTTAAAAATAAAAGTAGTTATCTGTAGATCTACTTTTGTTTCCGACATCAACCAGATCTTATCGCATGGTTTCTAGAACTGAATCTGGCGGCATCAATTTTTAAAGGAATTTCCTCGTACTTATCTACGATTCAAAGAAAACATATACATGTTGCTGTCGCAACTACTTACACGTTATACTGAAAGTGCAACTACACAAGTAGTAGTCTTGGTTCGTACTGTTACTGACCCAGTAACAACACGAACTCAAAAGGTTTTTACTATATAATAATAATAGAAATAATAGAAACATAATAGAAAATAAATCTTGTGTTCTGGAAAATGAAGATTGTTAGGTATTGGGTGAATTTTTTTTTAGGTTATTCTTGATATTCTTAAAGACGTAATGAAATAATGTATTCACGAAAATAATATTACATTTTCAGATGATGCTACATTTTCAATTTGTGTACTTTATTTTATCGTAAACAAATATTCATTTCATTTAAAAATTTAAGACATTTTTCATATTATTGTCGTCAAAAATTAATGGTTCAGGAGTGACGTCTCCAGTTTTGAAATAGGAGGTCCCTTGTCGAATCCAGCTGATTCCATTGCGTCAGGAATTTATCTGAATCTACGGTATTTTATAACATGTTCGGTATGTCGAGTGAAATCACTTCAGATTTTTAAAATTTTTATAATAAGTAACATGAGCTGTTAATTTTTTTTCAAATCAATTTTTTGAAAAAAAGATATATGAAAGAACGATATTTTCTAAACATTTCAAAACAAACCACACAAAAAAATTATTATTACGCCAGTTATGACTAAAAATGTGTCAGACATTCCCTTTGTAAGCGATAATTAAAGTGGTACTTTATAGTGGTTTCCCTAAAAATTATAAAAACGTGGTTTTTTTTTAATTGCGCGCTGGATATCTCTTGAACTACTTAATATTTTATATGAGATATTCAGGAATTTTAGATTATATTTATATCTTATGACTGAACCTAAATCTGCATAAATTTTAGCAAATTTTCTATTTTTTATGGAAGGTTAAAGAATTTCATATACTTGGGGATTTATTTATACATAAGTTCATATATATATATATAAAGCTGGAGCAATAAACAGTTTAGGTTCAGTCTTAAGATATAGATGTTATAATGTCTGAAGATTTCATGCAAAAGTGTTATGTAGTTCAAGATTCATCTTACGCACGACTTTTTTGCATCGAATTCTTGCTGAAGATCAATAATGAATTCCTTACGACAGTTCCAAACAACTTAAGGTATGGATATGCCCCGATGAACAAGGTTCGTCAGCGCCTAAACAGAGCTTTCATCGCAGTACGTTTACGTTGTGTATCTGGTGGAGCCAAATAGACGTAGCTGAATAGACGTAGTGTTCCCGGCAGTTCATTTTAGATAACGATTAAAGTTGTTTTATGTGTAAAAGTTTCATCGTGTGACATACTGCATAGCGAGTAGAATTACAAACCCATTCAATAAATAGTCAAAAAAGTTGTGTAAAATTCTAAAGTAAAGTATTAACTAGAAAAATTACGAAGAAAGGTCAAATTTCATAAAAGGTGTTTGTGTTTTTCCAATAAAATCGTTAGAAAAAAAATAGTATTACGAACATTTTTATCTACATCATATAATCAAAGGTTAATGCCACAGTAGCAAGTAAATCATTTCAACGAAGAATTGATGTAAAACGTCCAGAATAAAGCCAAAATACAGGACAAAGTTGTACTTCAACACCACAATGCTCGCCCACAAGTTGCAAGATCAGTCAATTAAACTCAAGAAACACTTCACTTGGAAGTCTTGACCCCTCCGCTGTATTCATCAGATGGCGATCCATCAGATCACCCACTGTTTCACTCCATACAGAGCGCCGTTTCTGAGTAGGAGTTCAGTTCTTATGCAGAAATTAAAAACTGGTTTTATGACTGGATTCCTTCAAAACAACCAGACTTCATGCATCCCAGAATTCCCTTATGTATTTTCTTTACTCGAAAAAAGACTGGGTGATAGTTATGCACCTAATATTTCGTTGAAACGTTTTTGGAAATAAACCGAAAAGATTCTATGGCGTATAATAAACCATTAAAACATCATTCATTTAGACTTCACTTAACATTAACAAAATGATAAAGGGGGTTAAGCCACTCTTCCCTTATTAATTCTGAAATTTAATTAATGTATAACACTAATTCAGCATAACTTCACTCAAATCTTTTACCAAATCTGCGTTGACGCTTTAATGCCAGTCTGAAGTGAACACTAATGTGATAAGCAAATAACAAAGTTATTCGTAAAATTGAATTTTGTACTAGTAAATGATACAGAATTAAGTCTCAAATTCAATTTCGGTTTCCTTAAATTTGTTATTTCACTAGACATATAAGATAATACGGTTATGTTACAAAGATTTAAGCGAATTTTATTCGAGTATAATTAAATAACTTCTAAATAGATTTCTATTATAAACTCCGTTTAAAATATCTAGTTGATTAAAACAAAGTGGATAATTTGAAATACATTTCATATAACTTGATAATATCTGTCATTCTGACATCTAAACACAAGCATATTTGTTTAAATAAAAGTTTACACGAAATTCTAAGCAAATTGCGTTAACGGAATTAAGGGAATTTCGAAAATTAAAGTTGACAGGATAAATGAATAGGGAATGAAATTTAGAAATGAACTTTTCATTTACTCTGTAATAAAAACAAAAGAAAGGTTTGAGAAGTATTACTTTAGCACTTCAAATGTTTTCCCGTGTTACTTCTAGTTTAAGATGCGTAAAGCTATAAATGAAAGGGGAAAAAAAATCGTTGATTCAGAAATATGAAATCTCGCATTAAAATAAGTAAAAGAAACTCTGTTTCGAGAAATTGAGACACGTAGAAACAAATATTATATACGTATTTCCTCACTTGATTTTTTTCTGCTTTTCAGTTTGAGGTGGTTAGTATTCCCAAGTTCTAAGAAAACGTTTCCTGCAGAATTTGCCCAATTATTTTTTTAATTACTCTTAAGCCCACTAAATCTATTACCGTTTAAAATGATATCTCTCTCAATACGATATATTCACAGCGTCCTAAACCCCTATAATTAGCTCTCATTTTTACACAGGGTGTCCCAAAAAATAGGACCAAACTTAAAAAATCTTTAATTCATTAACTATAACAAATAAGTGTTATGCATATAAGGTAGTTCATAAATTTTGTATATGGTAAAAATTTAAACTCAAATCTTCGTTAATAGACGGCAGCGCTCATCTCAATCAGTAAGAATACTTAAACAAATGTGTAAATATGGATCAATAATCACTTAGGTTTTACACCCTATTCCGTTTTTGCTGCTGAAACTCTGAAAAACGGTTTCTGCTTTACAATTAGTTTGCATATTCTTGCTGTTTGAAACAGTGTAGCGCCATCTATTGATGAAATGTGAACTACTTTTGAAATTATTGTAAAACAAATGTAGGTTTACTTAAACCTATGTGACGTATTTCAGCTTTATATTTATTATAGTTAATGAATTGTTGAATGTAGTTCGGGATGTCGTTTTTGGGACGCTCTCTAACTTCAGTTAATCAAATATATGTTTTAAAAATACTTGGTAAGAAAATTTTTACCTCGAGTAGAAACAAATTGCGATTCTAGCGGGCGATTTTTAATTCTATAAATGTATGATTTAACCCTCTTAATACCAGATTTTAATTTTTGATAAGCGTTCTTAATTTTGCATGATTTGGAACCAGAAATTTAATTCTAGCTTCTTCACGCGATGTGTCTATTTAATTTAATTTATTAAGTTTAAATAATATTTTTTTTTTCTGGTTCGAAACGAAAAACTTCAAAACATGTCAAAATGGGGTAAAAACTGGCATTAAAGCGTCAACGCAGATTTGGTAAGAGATTTGAGTGAAGTTATGCTGAATTAGTGTTATACATTAATTAAATTTCAGAATTAATAAGGGAAGAGTGGCTTAACCCTTTACCCCTTAACAGTACTAGGAGGGTTAAAGGGTAACACTACTTTAACGCCCAGGAATTTAAAGAATTTTTTTCAGAAATGCAAACTGTTTATAAATATTCATTTACACTAGTTTATTATGTATACATTAAACTAGATTTGTTTAGTTGGTATATTAAAAATGGTACCTTGACAGTTGATGGGCGAAGGCACTCCAAACAGGAGGATCAACGGTGGGCAAGATAACTCATCGTAGACTTGACTTTTAACTATATATATGCATTTTTAGTGAAACGGCATGAATTAAAAGTTAAATGCAAATTCAATGTAAAATAAATTCAAAGTCCAATTCAATGTAAATTTTCAATTTCAATCAATAATTTCTTTACTGAAAAAGCTACAATTATTAAAGCTACAGAAAAAAGCGAGATGACTATATTTTGAAAAACTCCTACTGTTTCACTAGAAAAATGTGCGATAGTTAAATTTCAAAAAGATTAAAAATGTTTGATTGAAAATCGGAGGATCTTGAACGCCCACCTTTTTTGAAAAAGCTGTTCTGAGAGCAAAGCGTTTACAGTTTACGTTACTGTTAACTCACTGGGGCGTGCTCTACTTCTACAGATCCAAAATTGATCGTCCACTTTCGGTATCGATTTCTAACTAATTAATATGATGAAAATGATATTGTATAAGTATAACATTAAAATGTCCGCAAACTTATTCTTGTCAAAATATTTGGTGATATAAATTTGAATATTTTTTTTGTGCAACGGCAAGAGTAGAACCGCAAGAACAACAAAAAATATTTTTTTTTCAAGGGTAACATTTATAAATACTAATTAATTCCTTTTTTTCAAAATTAAAGCAGGTGTTTTTCATTTAAAATATAGTTTCTTTCATAATTTGAATTCATTGAATTTTTATTTTAATTTTAAAATTGTGTATTAACTATAGTTTAAAATATTGCTATATGAATTTCATTACTGTGTAATTTTTATGTTTTGAATAAGCTTTTTCATTTATGTAATACGTTAAAGTAAAAATAATGAAAGAATTGTATTATTTAAAGTTTTTTATGTTTAAATAAGTTTAATTACTATTTAAAAATGGCGATCCCCGTAAATGCAGCATTCAGCTTGGTAGAATTTATCTTTAAAGCATGGCCATTGTAAATAAACGGGCATGATTATATATTAATCCATTTGCATCCGAAGCGTATATATTCGTCCATTTCAGGAATTTGTTTTTTATTCAGAGATTTCGAATCCATACCATAAATTTCGAAAGAAGAATTTTTACTTTATGTAAACACGAAGCGTATGTCATTAAATAAAGCAAAAAATACTATTCAGAATTTCTGATATGAATTTGGACATTCTGAATAAAGAAGAAATTCCTGAGATGCACGCTTCGGGTGCAAATGGGTTTAAATAAGCATGTACATTTGCACATGTGCATATTTTGTTTCTCGCGATCATATTTTAGGAGCAAAATACATAATTTACGTCACATAAAATCGAATCATTTATATCCTTTGAATTTCTGAAATTTATATATTATACGATACTTCGAAGCCTTTTTCACATACACATGCACTAAAATGAATGTTTTGTTATTTACTTAATAAATCTTCTCTCTCTTTTAAAAACTCTCAGAAATATTCATAAAATTAAGTTAATCACTTAATTGTAACGTTCATTTCCGTTAATTTACAGAATGAAAGGCTGGTAAATCACATTTTTAACTCAATTACCATAAACTAGGTTCCTGCATAATTTGCATTAGCTTTCGAAGTTCTATTAGAACAGTGTTTGACAAAGAAATTGAATGTCATTACAAACTTTATATGCTACATATCTAACTTATGTCACATAAAATCGAAACACGTATATCCTTTTAATTTCTCAAATTTATATATTACACGAAACTTCACAGCCTTCTATGCACTAAAAGGAATGTTCGGTTATTTACTTACTAAATCTTCTCTCTCGTTTAACAACTCTCTACAATATTCATCAAATTAAGTTAATCACTTAATTTTAACTTTCATTTCTGTAATTACTGAATGAAAGACTGAGAAATCACCTTTTTAACTCAATTACCGGAAACTAGGTTCCTGCGTAATTTGCATTAGCTCTCGAAGTTTTATTAGAACAGAGCAGTGTTTGACAAAGAAAGTTAATGTCATTACAAACTTTATACGCTAAATATAGTTTCTTAAAGACGATATATCTAAAAGCTCGGACTTTTTCATATTATATCATATATTTTATATATTATGACTATTTTTAAAAATAAATGTAGTATATATAATTAAAATTATTTCGAAACTTTATAATTGCCGAATTTGAATGAATAATAAAAACAAGAGGTTTTTCAGCTCGCAATTTAAAATATGTTGCTGAAAATTGCCCTTTTATCTAAGTTTTTGCTTTGATTAGGTATGAAATTTTGATAAAATACTTCGAGAGCCATGGAAGTTGTATTGTTGAATCTATTCAAGAAATAATCAAGATTTGTTTTCTAAATGAACATTTGAGTCTCTTTTCTGAAAAGTTTCATTGGAATAAGGGCAAGATTTTCTCTCCAAGAAAAGAAAAAAAATCTAAATGGAAAAGCACACCTATTATTGTAGTCACAAGGGGCGGTACTGATACTTTTTAGCTACCAAGCAATAATCTTTGTTTTAGATTTATCTTGCAAATAGTGTAGAAATCTACTTTGCGGTGAATTTCACTTGCAAATGCAGAAATCTAGCACGAAGATTTTGTTTCTAAATAGTGGTAGCCAAAAATGACCCCTATTGACATTAGCTTTTTATTTAAAATATTTTTTCAATAACGTAAGTATTGATAGAGCATGGATATTTTACTAGATATTAGTGAATTTCAATCTTTTTTTCTTCGTTTGCTTTTATTATCGATTTTAGAATCAATTGATGCCCATATTAATAAATAAAATAAGTTGCCTGCTACACATATGTAAAGTACAATTGCACCTGATTAAATCTTTACTATTTTTTCATTAGATTTTTTTTTACAATTATTTTATAATTAGGATTACTTTTTTATAGGTCATATAAAATTTGTCCATTCTTTAAAAAACAATTATTATTATTACTAACGATTAATACTTTTGGATAAGTGTTTCTGGAAAATATTATTTTTTTCTGGTAACTTACATACGTTCATACAACAAGCTTCATTCAAGATTCATGCATTCAAATTTTGAAAGCTAATTATACATTTACTGAAATTATAAATGCCAACAAATTAGTAATCATCATATATCTGCGGAAAGCCTATTACTGCTTCCGAACTTAAAGTTTCGCTTCTTCGTAGGCATCATAAAAATTTTTGAAATTAATTTTTATTTTGAAAGCTAATTAGCTTTTATTTTATTAGCTTTTATTTTTTTAGCACTGTAAAATAAAATTTGGATTTTGCTAGTATAATTTCCGTATTTTTACGTAAAAAAATTTCCCATTGAAAATTGTTTCGCAAATGTGTAAGAAATTGGCGAAAATAGGTTTCAGAGTATTCTTGACCTATTACAGTGCTAAAGTCTCATTCATTGATATGTAATTTTTACTACAGCTGTAAGATTTACTTTTATTTTTACACCATAAAAAAATAATTCCGTAAAAATACGGAAATTGTACGGGCTCAAATTATATATTTTTTCCAGTGTAAAAATAAAAATAAATCCTACAGCCTTAGTGGAAATGACAATTTAACTAGACTTTTAAGACTTATCTGTCAAGTGTATACTTAAATCTATATTATCTAATTTCTGATACGTTCACGAAATACTTTTCATCCGAAAAGAAATTTCGTAAAAATATGGATAATACACTGGCAGCGAATTCAGATTACACTGATTTCAGATCAATGTGGTATAATCGCATCTAGTACATTTTCTAGGTAATTTTCATTATGCTTTCATTAAATATCAAATAATAACTTTTAGCCCATAAATTTAAGAAATCGCTGCAAAAATGATAAATTAAAAAATATTTCTATTATTTTCTATTATTAGGATTCAGTACATTTTAGTTCATGTCAAGAAAAAAATAATCAGATTTTCTGCTGATTATCAGAATTATTTATGATCTGTTGGATTTTAACTAAGCATTATTAAAAATAGGGCAATATTATACAATATCTAAATATATAAAAAATCTAAATATGATTGTAACATACACCACTTCATTTTAAATAACTGAATGCATACATTCAATTCACCAATATTGCAAATGAAAGATAATATCTTCAATAGAGTAATTTAAACTCAAAATATATAGAGGCAGATACGCACAGCGGCAACACTACTTTTTTTCAAAATTATGGATTTATGTAGATATAAAAAACTTTTCTAATATTCTAAATTAAAAACTGTTATATTTTAATGCTGTTTAGGTAATTTTTAATAAGCACTTTTTAAAAAAGCTTATAAATCCTGTATGTCAACATTTTGAAAAACAACAATTTCGTCGTTTCTGTTTATTCCAAAATCGCTAATGTAAAGAACTATCTTCAGAATGCACTTTTCTGGTATCCGTTCTTTGTAATGTTTTTTAGTTTCTAACAATTATTATTTTTTAAACTCTGCTTATAGATCCAGTCTTTTAAAATTAAGAAAAGCTTAGTGGAAGAAAATGCTTTTTTACATTTTCTCAAAAATTATTTTATTGTACGGATGTAGGTGTTATGAAATACTATGTCATATTCTAAAGTTAAAATACTCAGATTCTAATTAGACTTGAAGATCTGAGAAATTATTTATTAATATTTAATAATTTAAATAATATTAATAAATTTTAATAGTTGAATATTAAATGTTAGTAACTTTATCTGAGAGAATTTAATACCACCTATTAACATTGTAAACATGTACTATAGAAAAGAATCAGTAAAATTTACAACAAAAACATTTCATTTTCAATTTTCTCAAAATTAAACTTTTGCTACATAACATCTTCAACTAATCTCTTCAATTATTTCGTCGTTTCTGTTTATCTCCAACCCTCCAGGGAAAAGATTTTTTTCAAAATCTACTCTTCCAGTAAAACGTGTGAAGATCTATTCCAGTCATCCTTTGTTTTTGACGACTATTTGTTTTCAAACCGAAACCTCAAATCATCTGGGAGCTCTCCATTTCACTTCTTTCCCTTCATTTGATTATTTTTTTCATTCCCTCTGTCTCTCATTCGTATTTTGATGAATCACGTTTGTAGTGACGCAACTGCTTGTAGAAGAACTGGGCCCAAAACAACTCCTTCGATTCCTCTCACCATCATTCTACTCAGCCTCCGATGTAACCAGTCGCTCGCGATACCTCTTCCTCATCAGAGAATTCTCCAACATGTGTCATTGTGTTTGTGCTGTTAGCTAATAGTTACTCTGTTAGTGTGTCACCACATTCAGCCAAATTCATGAAAAGCTACAGAGCTTCTGCATCATGTACCGGAAGATAACTTTAGCCATGACTTTTAAAATAGTGTCATTTGCCTTTATGATCGATGATGATTCAGTGTTGACATTATAATTCCATTCTGTGTTTATAAAAGTATTTATTTGTGACATTAATTGTAAATTGTATGTTATCAAAGTACATCTATACTGAACATATTTCTCCTTCAATGTGGAAGATAAACTCATTGAACAATTTTATAACACTAAAAGCGAATTGATTATTAAATATGTATTTATCAATCTATCTAAAAATGTCTGCGCTGTTTGAAGCTGGAGAATTGTAGAAAACTTTAGGGAGTGATAAAAAAGTTTCACAAGTTATCATTGGTGGAAGTTTTAAATTTACAAGTTTTAAATTTGAGAACTTTAATTCGTTCAAATTAAACTTTGATAAAAATATTTCTATGTCACAGAAAAGGTTCCAAGAATATTTTTCTAGAAGACCATAATCATTTTAGTCCATCATTCATTCCTACATTGATAAAAAAAATTGTATATATTTTAAATATTTAAACATAAACATTTAAACGTAAACATCTGAAGAAAATAAACTCATTCCTCGAAAAAATAATCCGTAATTCAGAATGCTGAACAGTTATTTTAGAATATTACATCTTTCAATGTAACAGAAGAATTCTTCAGAAAATTTTCTAAAAGCCTGTTGTTAATGAAAACTTTTAAACTAAAAAATATATAATATTTATTGTAATTAATGTCTTAAATTGTGCATTTTTCTATGCCACAGAGAGTCATTCAGTAAATCTGTATATAAAATAATAAGACAGTTTTAAAATTATCATCCATTTAAACTTTTAACTGCGAAAATGTTCCGACTTACACCTCTTCGATTGACTTTATTTTCTTTTGTGCTACTAGCCCAGTGTAACGACGGCTTGTGCTACAATGGAGGAAGGTGTCTGGGAAGAGGAAGAAATAGTTACAATAATTTCCGATGTATCTGCCAAAGTGGATTTCAGGGCCATCGATGTCAATATGGTAAGTTGTTGCATTTTCATATACCCATTTAAATCATTTGAATATATTAAATGATTTATTCAAATATATAATTAATGAAACAATAAAAATAATTGATGAGTATTAATTGAAGAGCTTAATGGAAGAACATGTTACGTAACAAAAATTGAATTTCGAGGAAATTGAAGTGAAAGCTTTCTGTTGAAAATTTTATTAATTTTTATTCTTCTTGGTAACATACGTTTGAAATGTTAACAGGTGGTACTAAACACTCTCAGAAAGAATAATATTTAATTTTTAAGTATAAAAATTATTAATATATTTTTTAATTATTAAATAAAAATTATAAAATATTAAAAAATAATGTTCTACATCACCAAGACTAATCAGAATCTTAATATTTTAGCTTTAACATATAATACATTATTTCATAATAACTTCATCCATATAATTAAAAAAATTACTTTATTGGAATTCATTATTTATGATAATTAAATACTACTTTTCTCATTAACAAGTTGAAAATTGTACGTCAAACGTGACAAATGAGGTGCGTTCGTACTATAACTAGTTTTATAAATATTCAGATCTTGGTGCAATAGCTGTTGCACTCTTATGCGAAAATGCATGAATACAAAATTTATTTTATGTGCAAATTTTCATATTATAGATATTAATTTTATTTTATGAAATTAAATTTCAATACACTTTTACAAACAATTAATTACAATTCTTTTACATTAAAATTATACTCTATGCGCAAATATCCAATACAATACAATGTAAAAAAAACATCGTTATTATTTCACTGAAAAAATTAATTATATCGTCTATAATTATGATGTGATTAATTTCCTTAATAAAATACGTACATTTTAAGTTGGCAACATTTTATCTTTTGTTGGCATTTACTGAAAATTTCAATGGGAAACTTAAGCCAAGCTTTGAAATTTCTGAAATCCATATTTAGGTTCTTTTTTCATTTAATATCTATTTCTCCCGAAACAACTATCCAAAAAACTGTCAGTAGATTATATGATTGCTATAATTAAACAATTTTAGTATACAAATTCGGTTTTTAAATTCATTACGAACGCGCCTAAAAATGAAAATTCATATGTAAAATTTTAATATTACCAGTTACGGAAAATTGTAAATTTTATAACAATCTAACTCCGTATCATTTGAAAAGCTCATTTATTTATTTCTGCTCCGTGCGCAATTTTTCATATCCCTTAAAGCCCCAGCCTTCACAAACATAATTACCATTTTATTGCTTAATATGTTTGAAATATCCGCTAGTAATGATTGTGACAATGCCTTCTATTTTCATAGTTTAAAATTTTGCTGCTTTTATGCTTATTTCTAATTTTATAAAACGATTATTTTTTATACGTATTGATTAATAGAAATCGCTCTGGGTCATAAAGAGATAATCAGATAGAATTCACCAGAAATATTTTAATATTATAACCCAGAATTCTTGGAAAAATGAAATTTACTTCTGTTTTAATAAAATGCTGCTGGAGTTACTCTTTTTGCCTGCCTTTACCATCAGTATAGATCCTTAGACTTATTGTTTTTAATATAAATCAGTATCAATAAGTGGCTGCTTGGCAGCATGTCTGCTATTCAGAGGAAAAAAACATACAAATATGTAGGTGTTGGGTATTGTAAAAATTTGAACTGTATAAAGGTTGAGTGCTATTCAGACGTGTCTGTTATGGAGGTTTAATGTGCCGTGTAGATAGGATGTACAAAACAATTAACATTTTCTTTCAAACTACAGTGATAACAGAGGAAAGTTATATGGTTTTTTCTCTCCTTTAAATTTTAAAATTAGTTTAATTGCAATTTAAACTGGAAAATGCAACTGTCATTATTATTTTAACAATTGAATCATATATTACAAAATTAGTCTTTAATTAAGCAAAATAAAAACTTCTGTGGAAACTCTGATACTAAAAGCCTAAAGTTTTAATAGTAAAAATCATTTATTTTGTTTATTTTTGAACATTTCATGTAAAGTGAAAACAATTCTTTTATTGTGCATAAGCCTAAAAAATGTTTATTTTATGTTTTCTGAGGAAAATGCTTGCAAGAAAATCTTTTATTAGTAAAAAAAAACGTTTTTTTTTTTTCGAAACTTCCAATTTTTTCAGAAATAAAACTGGAAAAAACACGATTTTATCTACCACTTCAAAATTTCCTGAAATTTTACACCTCTAGTTAAATGTAATAAATGATTTTACATGTATTGTAAATGGACAGGATGAAAAAACATTTTAAAGCAGCAGACTGATTTGAACCTAAATAAATCTGCGTAATGAAGGAAATTTTAAGCAATCTGTCATGTTATCCGAATGTATTTTGTTTTTTGCTTTACAAATATATAGTGATACATAGCTACCAACTTTTACGGTTTTCTGTAGCCACTAAAATTTATTAGAAAATTTTGCCTGATTTCAACGATTAAATAAAGCAAAAATTACTATTAAATTTTAATAGTAAGAAAAAAGGCGTAAAAGTTGGCAGCTATGGTAATCGTATTTCCTATTATAAATAGTTCATGCATTTTTAGTTCTTTCTCAATAAAGTGTTACACAGAATTAGACTGTCATAATAATACCGTTTATATGATTTTTCAAAATCCTTATGTATCACATCAAAATAAATACTTTCAATTAGAAAGAAATCAGGAATTATTCTCTTCTAGGAATTCCTCTCAGGAACTTTCCTTTTTTTATTTTATTCTTCTTCAGCTTACGATGTTTTAAATCATAACACCATCATGTGAAATATTCTTTCTAATAAATATATAATGTTCATTATACTTGCATCTTATAAATAATTTGGCCGAAATTCTGCGTAATCCTTTGATTATTAACCCTTTCGCGACGAGCATCTTATACTGAATTTTTAGTCTTTTCTTACCAGTATTTCCGATACGAAATCTTTGTCTAATTTAACAGCCGAAATTCTGTGATTAAATAAAGCGAAAACAACTCATAAATTTCTGGTATTGAATATGAGATATGCGGGTTAAAAAAGGACATACGAAAGCGTGTTTGAAAGATAAAGCCCCTCATTCGTGTCTATAAAAATTACATTAGCATTTTATTTCTGTAAAATTAATTTCGCATACTGAATAGAGGAAAGTATATTCAACTGGCAAATTATATCCAATGGTCGAAGTATCATAGTTGAGATTTTTTTTTCCAACAGAGTGAAAATATGCCGGGACCAGGACTCGAACCTGGGTACTTTGGTTTGTTGTACCAACGCACTCCCTACTGAGCTATCCCGACGATATCTTGGACTGGCACATTTCACTCTTATTTGTTGGACAAGGCTGCGAACTGCATCGCTAATTTTATTCATCCGAACTATAACTATAGCATTTGCATCTTGAATCTTGAATTAGCACGGAAACTCCTGTATACCATGTAATTAGGTCATAACGAATAGAGGAAAGTATATTCAACTAGGCAAATTATATCCAATGGTTGGAGTATCATGGATGAGTTTTTTTTCCAACAGAGTGAAAATATACCGGGACCAGGACTCGAGCCTGGGTACTTTGGTTTGCTGTACCAACGCTCTCCCTACTGAGCTATCCCGACGATATCTTGGACTGGCACATTTCATTCTTATTTGTTGGACAGGGTTGCGAACTGCAGCGCTAATTTCATTCATCCGAGCTATAACTATAGCATTTACAGGATGAATCTTGAAATAGTACGGAAACTCCTATATACCATGTAATTAGGTCATAATGATTAGAGGAAAGTATATTAAACTAGGCAAATTATATCCAATGGTTGAAGTATCATAGTTGAGATTTTTTTCCAACAGAGTGAAAATATGCCGGGACCAGGACTCGAACCTGGGTACTTTGGTTACACACTGCTTCACTCCATGGATATACAATCACATAACCAGAAAGAAATCATGAAGCTACATCATTGATTCACAACCGGTTTTCGTCAACCTTGCAGTATTATTCTTGGTACTGTTGTGGATTTCATGAGTATTATCATAAACCATTCATAAATCCTAGGAATGTTTATTTCACAGCGGTGGTATTGCCTGGAAGAGGTCAGGTAGGATATGCTGTCAATTTCCCGAAAAGTAATTTTTCCTAATTTTATCACAGAATTATTTTTAAATTCTGATTTTAAATAAGGCAAAGACAACTGTTACAATGTGACAGGACGACCCTCCCCAGCCTATGCTTGAATACGCCACCATTTCACAGTTAATAATTGATCTCAGTGTTTTCCAAATGCCGGTGCGCGACTGGGAACCGGTCACCAAAAACAAAGAGCCGGGCCGCGTAAAAAAGAAAAGTCTAGAAAATGCTTCTTTTGGTATTCTTCTTTTTGTATGAAAATAAAATTTTAAATAAATATTTCTAGGGATTACGAAGGTTAATATGTAACCAGATTACCTCTTTTTGCGAGGAAATTGAATAAAAGGGTAGGAAAAAGTAGCAGAATTCGAATCTTACACAGAATTACTGATGGATTAAGAATTTGCGTCTGTAATTGAACTATCGTGCAGTTCAGCACTCGAGGATATTTTCGAAGGAATACCACTGATACATTTTTGTCTATTACTCGACAGCAATGGCAAGTTTTATCTGAAAAAGCAATAATTTTGTAATGATTATTGCATAATTGTGAAGCAGGCTTTTCAACACTAGTACACTGTTAGAAATGGATACTCAAATTCCACGAAATATTCTTCGTTTTTGACAAAACTGTTTCCTGGGAAATGCTCCGAGTGAATATTTCGTCAAATCGAGTAAATTTCTATCCTCAAAAAACTGAATTGATTTCGTCAAATTGCTTGTTCGAAAAAAAGACTGATGGCACCATCTATTGACACTTTTAGAAGCATCTCTAATTGACAGGTGTAAAAATTTTACATCGCATTTCTCAAGTCTTCAATGGGATTCGAACGCGCAACCTTTGGCGTGGGAGACGAGCGTGCTGCCTGCTTTGCCAGTGAGACCTTGCCTGAATTTGATTTTAAATGTATCTACGGGATATTGATGTGTGTTTATATTTTTAAAAGGTAGATTGTATTTTTATGGGTGCTGTTATAATTTCAGCATGTTTTAATTAATAAGGTTAGATTATTATTATGGTTCTTCTATGGTTAATAAATAATTAGAATATGGCTTGATTAATATAATTTATTAGAGAAATTTCCTTTGTTCTATGAATGATTAGAATATTGTCTAGTTAATTTGTTGATCAGAAATAATAAATTTCGAAGTGCATATTGGAGGAGAGATTTTAACACGTTACTGTTTATAGAGGGGAAAGAGATCAGTTATGCATATTTTAAATTTGATTGTTATATGAATATATTTCTTAAATAAAAAAGATCTAAAGTTTTTATATTTTTTTTTAACCATTGGGAAAATGGTTGTTGCTTTCGGTCGAAAATGGACCAAATGATGTTCGCATTTTACTATTTTAACCGAAATTTTGTAACTTTAGAAGAATTTTTTTACGCGTTTTTAACGAAATTCTGTAACTTTAGAAAAATTTATCTTTGAATAGGCAATAGGAATGCATAAAATCGTTACAAAAAGGATAGACGCAAATTATCAGATATGAAAATCAGATATAAAGTATAAATTTACAAATTTCGTGTTTTAGCGGCCCCCAAGGATGAAATATTTTTGTTTCTGTTTTCATTAATATATTGTAAATTTGGTACTTTCGTGTATTTTTTTTTTTTTTTTTTTGTGAACGATTTTGTAACAACAAAAATCATCTGGCCGTGAATGGAGAAACATTTTCGTCAAACATTTGCGATTTTCCATTTCCTTAAAAATCACTTATTTTTGAGACGAAATGATTGTCAAAAATGATGAAATATAGCTCAAGAATTGCGGAATCGTCAAAAGTGAGAGTTCTATTTTTGACAGTGAGGAAACAGTTTCGTCAGTTATTTGAGTATTCACTTTTCGTCAAAAACCACGTGACTCTGTGACGAAATGATTGTCAAAAATAACAAAATAGGGCTTAAGGATTGCTGAATCGTCAAAATTGAGTGTTTTATTTCTGAGAGTGTATTCTTAAAAGGTACGTACATATTAATAAAATAAACTGTGCTACCCACAAAGGGATGTTAACAATGAGGGATATTTCCTTCTTAAAACGTGACCTTGTGTTGCAGTTTTGAATCCCAATATCAAAGCCAAAGTAACGCTTGCAGATAAAAATTTGAGGAAGTGTATATCTTGATACCTTTTCCAAACCTGCGAAACTTCGTTATAATTGGAGTGTGGCACTTCGTGAGTAGTTCTTTTAAATACAAGTCAGAGGAAAAGGAAAACTTTTAAAAATTGAATTTTGTATTTTAACCCCTTGAAGGGCGCTGGTACACTTTTATGCCACTGAATATTAATCCCAAATTGCCACAATGGCACCATTATTTTGTAATAAAATTTTTCATTTGTAATGTGCGTAAAGAAAAGCTTTTGCTTATTTTCAAAAAAATGTCTTCATAAATTCTGTTGTCATTCAATCATTTCGCAGAGGTACTTTTCCCCTGAAAGGATTAATAGATATAATGCCTTCAGAAAACAAATACCTATTTAAAAACTCTATTCAATATTAATGTATTCAGCAAAAGAAGTATCTTTCTATCATCTACGATTTAACAGGTAATTGTTATAACTTCTATTTACAATCACCCGTTATATGGCAAAACATTATTTTCTAATGTATAATTGATCGTAATTTTTCTGTTCTTTTTTTTCTTTTCTTTTTTCAAATTTTTTGTAAATTTTAAAGGATTTTATCTTAGTCATAAATTTATGAAACATTTACTATTATTCTTATTCTTTCGAATGCATCCGTCTTTTCATTATTTAATCAGAAGTTAAGGGGTAACACCACTTAGACGCCCTGATATTTACTGCTTTTTCGGGATTTGCGAAGTTTTTATATACGTAGTTCTTATACTTCATTTACACAAAATTATTATACATGCATTAAAGTAGAAAACTGCATTTGTTTTAGTAGATGAATAAAGAAATAACTGTTCGACAGCAGAACGCTTTGAAAATAGAGGCCCAAGATTGGCAGAATTTAAACCCCTCGATATTGTAACAATATTACTTACCAATATTGCCTACATTGGCTAAGATATAACCAGTACAAACAACAGTGACCAATACTATTATGTTTCTCAAGGAAAGGAATTCATACATATATATATATAAGAGTGCTACGGAGTTGTTTAAAATAAAAAATTCGAAAAGAGCAAGGATGAAAAAAAAAACCCTCAAACTCATGGGCAAAATTAGTACGAGTAAATAATTGGTAAATGAGGGGTGGGGGACAAATACAAATTGTCACGAATGGAGGTTTATGGAGCCACTTCACTTTCATGAAAACATCCATTAGCTAATGTTAATGCTATAGGAGAAATTTATTTAAATATCTCATTTGCATTTCAATATTTTTAAGTATTTTATTTATTTAATTTTTTTTCTTTGCATTGTATAGATGGTCAATCTCAATTAAGTGTTTTTTTTTTTATGAGGATACTTTCAATTTCGTAACCGGTTCCGAAAGTGAAATCCGAAAATTAATGTTTCCTAATAAAATAAAAAACTGTAAACTAAATCTAAAAGCTAAACAACAATGTTGATAAAGATCGACCTCAACTATCCATTGCAAAAAAAAAATCATTTAAAAAATATTGAAATGCAAACGATATACTGTAAAAAATTTCTCCCATAGGATTAACATTAGCGAGCAGGTGTTTTTGTTTGAGTGAAGTAGCCTTTTAAGGTATTATGGAGTGAGAATAAGGAGTCCTTTCGCTTCATCCCCATTTTTTTCTGTGACTATCAAAATATTGTGAAAAAAAAACACCTTGTTGTTTTGCATTTTCGTTGTTCTTTATTTGAAAATGTATTTGAGGATTGTGTTAATACTCAGAAATGCATATGGAAAATCCAATGATATTACAGTTTCCATAACTATTAAAATAACGGTATTAAAATAATGACAATTATATTTTAACAAAAGTTTGCTAGTATATAGCAAATATGAAATAGCAGGAAATGGAATTTAAACTTTATCTAAAGTAGGTTCCTAGCTACTGAATTTTCACTTTTACTCTTAATTTTTAACCAATGATCAGAAGGGAATGAGACTGTATTTATTTTTGGGTGTAAAAGGATTGCTAATTGTAATGGAAACGAAAAAAATAATGACAAATCTACAGATCAATTAAAATTACAGATCAATCAAAATTTCAGATATTTTTTTATCAGATTGTATTGAGGGAAATGATCATTTGATACTGCATAATTACCATACTATTGCAGGTAAAAACAGAAAATACCACTCGGTTAAGAATAGCGTATTTCTTAAGTTTATATGAAGAATATAATTTTAGGGGTCATCTCCATATTGACGTAGCAACATATTTTAAATTTTTCAATATGAATACGAAATTTTGACACCTGCAAACAAATTTGGGCTCTAAAGTAAGCTTAAATATATTTTTTCAGTAAAATTAAATAAATGTTTTGGAGTTATTCAATATTAAAAACTGAATTAACAAAATGGCATAATGACACAATTATCAGTCGAATATCACATTTTACATTTTTGTATGTCAATTTGATGATTAAATATTAAGGTTTTTTTTCTTTTTATGACTGCACAGTGCTTTATTTTGTACCACTATATTTCAAATTCTTTTATTTTTGAATAAGAGAGAGAAACTTATATCATTTTCATAACTGTGCTTAAAAAAAGGAGAAAGAAACAATTTATGTTAACATTTTTATGTATTAATAAATATATTACATATCAAATATTCCATTATTCGGATGTTTAAGAGCCAAAAAATATTTTCCGCAAACTGAAAACATTATCTCTTTGACACAAACAAAAGGATAATTCCCAGCTTTTGTTTTTATAAACAACAACAATTTTTATTTAAAAAAAAAAAAAAAAAAAAAAAAAAAAAAAAAAAAAAAAAAAAAGCAAATTTATTTAAAGATTTTTAGTTGAATGTATTTTTCAGGGCAGAAGCACTATAACACTACGATTTGTAATTTTTACAACTTACTGAAAATGATTTTGGTATCCATGCCGGGATTCGAACCCAGAACCTTAGCTTCAGCTGCGAACGCTCTTCCAACTAAGCTATCATGGGTATTTCACTCAGACAACCTTTAATTAATGATATCTGGTCTGTTATTTAGCTTAGTTGGAAGAGCGTTGACCGCCTAAGTCAATGTCCTTGGATTCGAATCCCAGCCTGGATACTTCTTCATCCAGTTGGGAAAATTACAACTTGTATGATTTCTTTACCAGTCAGTATTGATTGTGCTAAAATAATTAACTATAACACTACTCTAAAAATGACCACCAACAGGTTTTTATTATTTTGTTTTCTTACATCATTCTAATATTAAATATTCCAATCTTAGATCCAATCAGAAATACAGGTTCATAGCGGTGAATATTTCGCTTAGTTGAATAAACTTTTATACATTCTAAGTCTCAAAGTTTATATAATATCATCTAAGGAAATATGTTTGAAAATGTAAAGGAATTCGAAAACATTCAGATTTAAAATGAACTCATTATCTACTATCGAGCTATTAAAAAAAGACAACTCAGTTTGTTATTTCTTACAAACGTCATTATAAGCAAAATAAAAATAAATAAATAAATGAAAGGTTTGAAAATGTTTTCTTTCTCTGATATCAGAAGGAATCAAGAAAATATTTATATTGACAGCTGCATGCATTCTTTATCAGAAAGTAATTACGTATTCCTAAGAAAAGTAATTAAAATATAAGTACTTTGAATATGGCGTAATAATAACCTGAGAATTTTTATGAACCTTTTGATAGAGTTCTCTGAATTTTGAGAATAAATTTTAAACTTGAGTGTCTTGAGTTCCATGAACGCTTTTATTTAAGAGTTCATGGAACTCAGGACAAGTACTTAGAATTACAATAAATGATATTTTTTTTGTTCTTAAAACTGTGTACCTTTTTTTTTATTCTACATGTACATTTACTAACAAATTCTTTTTTATTTGTATTAAACATCTGAAAGAGAATTACTTGAATTTTGTAATTACACTGTAAAAAAAAAAATCTCAAATTGGCAGAAAAAAAAACTGTCAATTTTGGCGCCAGTGGAAAACGTTTAATTTACAAAAAATATCTGTATATGTTCATTAAAATTGTTTTTGTCTGTAAAAAATATAGATTTTTTCTGTAAAAATTTCAAATTTCACATTTTTTACAGGAAAGCAATGTTTTTCTTTAAAATAGTTTATTTCTGTCAAAAATACGAAATTTTTTTGTCAAAATTACAGACTTTTTTTACAGTGTATAAAAAAATAAACAGAACAGAAAGCCATTTGTGATTTTTTGCTATTATTTAACCATTAGATTAAAAAAATGAAATGTATAAAAATACTTTGCAATTGACCTGACTATGGATTTTTTTAAGACTATTAATTACATTAAATATGCTGTAGCTTACCCCTTTGTTTCCATCCGTAAATCTGATCAACTCTTTTCAGTAGTTAACATGTAAGTCACAAATGTACTAAGCTTGAAGCTGTAATTAACGGGTTCGATTTCAATCATCTGCAAGATTTTCAGGGTCAGAAAATCAGGACTTTGCTCAGTAACTCTTCAAAAGTCCACCCATCAGAATATGGCTAATATCAATTGATATCGAATTAACTTCGCCTTCTCCATTAATCTTTTCATCAACACTTTCTTTCAAAGAAAATACAAAAAATAAGATTAATTAGTAACATGAAATATAATCTCTACGTGGGATATCCCATTTCTAACGTTTCAATGCAAACTCAAAATAATTAACCAAGATTTGAATACTTATCTTCAGTTAGAAACTTTCCTTTAATATTGTTTTCAAATTTCGTTAAATTTATCAATATTTTTTACATGTTGTTTAAAAGTTTCTAGTGTAGAGTGACTAAATTTTATAACGGTTTTATAAGGGGACATTTTTAAAGCTTTCGGAACTTTAAAATTTAGAACTTAAGTTTACCTTATAAGTTTATAAGTATTTATTATTTGTTTTATGTCATTCTGAACTTTCTTAAAATGCAATAAAAATTTTAAACAAAACCTGTGGGAATGCGTGACATACTGTCCCCAAATTTCAGGACGTTCTCAAATTTCGACGATGTTTGATCACCTTATTCTTCTGCTATGTAATATCTAAAAGTTCTATCTAAAAGTTTGTCTTTTGAAAATTATCTTTTTCATCCTGTATTCTATTAGATGCGTAGTATCAACAAACATATAAAATAAACACTGCGTTCAAAAGCATGTTGATTTCTTTTATTCAAGGGTATTACTTTACTTTCTATCAAAATGAAAATATAAATAGCTCTAGATGTTAAGCATTGATAAGGTTAATAAATGAAGAAAATAGTGAAGTATTAATTCCTAAAGCTGTTTTCGTTTCGTACTTATTTAAATGAAAGCTGATGATTTGACATATGAGATGACATCCAGACAGCTGGGCGGCATTTGAAAGCGTCCAATAACGAACGTATCACCCGCTCACAAAATCGTTCATTGAATTTTTTCATAATGCAAGCTGACGGAATTGGCATGTTTTACTTATTGGGAGCATTAGCTACTTTGTTTCATCTGCGATATGTTTTTTTTTTCTTTGTATTAAACAGATGGTAAATATTTTTAACAAATTCGGTATTATTTTCAAATCAAACGAAATTGTTTTGAACCGATATTTATTTTAACTTAAAATATTTTACTACATATATATATATATATATAAAAACAGGGTGTATCAAAAGTCCTAGACAGATTTTTAAATTTAATTGCAAATTGATCAAGCAATTGGCGTTCGAGTGTGCGGTTTGGATGAAAATGTTTCTTATGATTGAAAATATTTTTTAAGCAAATACAAAAATTAGTTTCAAAACTTTTTCATATATGGCACTGCTTCTGTAAAGTTATCGAATAGGTAGAATGCCTTTATACATAACAATGGCGAAAGACGCACAATGCTTATGCACAGTTTTTGTCCAAACTATGGCAACCCACAATCCAGAAGTTAACAATACTCGTCTATCCATCCCCACTCGTCTAATCGAACTCAGGAGAGTGAGTATTGTTAAGTTCTGGAATGTGTGAATAGTGAAAAAAATAGTGTATCATCAAGTGAATAAAGCCTCATAGGTATATGACGGACTAACGGCCACAGAACAAGCCTCACCCCATTAGTGAGCCAAATTTCTCAAATAACAAATCAGCCAAGTTGCACAGAATTTAAAAACAGTGATAACAGCCATTAGGATTCAATGAACTGATCGCAATAAGAGCATTTACGAAGGAAAAAGTATAAATCAAAACCCCCGGATATAATGCACGGGTGAGTTAAAGTTACAAAGCCAACAAAAATGAGTGTGCAACATCCAGAGATGTGATAACCACCAGTAACAAAAGTTAAAATGTGACAAAACCCCCGACATAATAACCAGTGAAACTTTTGCAAGAAGACCAAATTTCAAAATGTGACAAACAGCACTAGCAAAATTAGAGTTATCAATTTACCATAACCAGCAAAAACATCGCAAGTGACAAATACCCAAGAAAGCGAAAAACATCACAAGCAACAAGCTAGTGACAATAGAAAGCGACAAAAAATCTTAACAAAGCTAGAAAGACCAAAATTAGACCAGCCCATAAAAGCGGCGATAAACATGATAGTGACCATCATGACAGAGACAAGCTAACCCAATTGGGTTGTGCCTATAAAAGTGGCAAAAAACCCTAACAGAGACAATTAAACGCAACAAAGAGACCAGCCCATAATAGAGGCGACAAACATAGCAGCTACAAGCCACCATGAAACAGTCAAACCAGACAAGTGTAGCGCGGCTACGCAGCGATCATGTACACTAATGACGCCCGGTGCGTGTAAAATCCGTCGTGGGTGCAAAGTCCTCCAAGTTCCCTGTGAATTATACCTCTGGAGGTGCCTAGTCAAGTGAAGGTCTCGTCACTTGAACAAGATTCAAAATTACGAGACCAACTCGCGTGGCGATAGCATGACGAATGGATGTGCGATGCAGCGTGAAATAAGTAAATACTACAGCATCTCACATCCGTCCGGCATGACTTCGCTACACTATATAGTGCTGATTCGATTCATCCAAACATCAATTAGTAACCGGCCAACTAAGGAAAAGCAACTTAGGCAACAAGATGTACTGAAGCCACGTCGTCCTAGAGGCTTATCAAAAAGATCTTCCCCATGCGAATTCAAGCCCCGTTGCCAGGAATCAAACCGTTACGCTGGGCAAAAACACGGCAGGTAGGGGCCTTTTCAATGGTATAAAAATAAATTCTGGAATGTGGGTTGCTATAGTTTGGACAAAAACTGTGCATACGCATTGTGCGTCTTTCGTCATTGTTATGTATAAAGGCATTCTACCTATTCGACAACTTTCCAGAAGCAGCGCCATCTATGAGAAATTTTTGGAACTATTTTTTATTTACTTAAACAAAATTTCAGATCATAAGAAGCATTTTCGTCCAAACCGCACTCTCGTACGCCAATTGCTTAATCGTTTATTGAATTTTAAAATGTGTCAAGGACTTTTAGAACACCCTGTATATGTTTTTTATGTTCTGTCTTGATTTGATGATTCTTCATTGCTCGTTTTATTTCTAAGATAACAGAATAACAGTTAGAAATTAGAATCTTTCAATTTCATACTTTTGCAGTAAATTTAGACTCTTTATAAATTTTATAAAATGCTTTTATAAATTTTATAAAATAATTCACTGTTAAAAAAGGTGTACAATAGTTTTCATTTATGATTTGCAATTAGTCAAAGAAAATACTTTCCCAATTTTATAAATTTACTATACAGTGTATCCCCAAAAAAATTAAAACCGCGTTAATTTTTTACCTGATGGAAATTATTAAACAATGTAAATTGCAAAACTGTTCTAAAAAGAGTAGGAAATACGATTATAATAATGAAATAGTCCTGCCGTTAATTTTAAAAGGTTACACTTTTTAAGTCTTTATCGGACCTCTCCAGACAATATAAAAAAGATTATTAAAATTAGAGCTATTTAACCGTCGTCAAAATTAATAATATTTAAGAAAAAACGTTATCCGGAAATAACTTATGTAAAGATATAAAAACTCAAAATGAAACAAACTGCGATAACAGGTGCGTTTTATAACGTTTGCACGTAAAATTTAGGCAATGATGGATTTTGAAAGATTTTAATATACGCTAGCGATGTTTTTTCGCTTGAAATCTAAACAGACACGAAAGAATTTTTGTAAGCATTACCTACTTTCCACCCACGGTATTTTCTGTTTGATGTAGTTTGGCAAAGTCGCTGAAGTCCAATCGCTTAAAACCATTGAGGCAGCTGCCAAATAGTTGGGGTTTTGTAGCTGTAAAAAACTCTGCCAAAGCATCCACACATTCGAAAAGAATTCCTATTCAACTTTGTTAATGAAGTAGTTATCGTAAGTCAGCAGTCAGAGTATGTAAATTTGCAGCATACTTTAAAAGATAGCTTGAGTGAAAAAAAAATAGAGTTTTCTTTTTAAAAATACTTTTTTGAAAATTATTTAGCAGTTACAGCAATTCTGAAGTTTATTTTCAGTAAAAGGCTGCTCTCTTTAAACATTTGCTTTAAATATTTCTTTTTGTGAAAATTTTAGTAGCTTCCTCATTTTTTGTTTCTCATGTCCCGAATTTCATAAAACTTTAGAAGTTAAAAATACGTTATAGATATTTTATATTAAACATTTTGAAAGTATATTTAAATGCTTTTGTAAATATTATCTACAAAAAGTATAACAAAAATTGTCAAATGTTACGATCACTCAAATTCCTTTTATTTAATTTGTGAATTCGATAATAGCATTAGCATCATTTAAAAAGAAATCTTGATTTATTTTTATTATTTGTTAATATGATGTAAAAATGAAGAAGGTACTTTAAAATTGTTGAAATAGAAATGTTTGTAATAATTCATTATAATACCCTCATTACCTGCATATAAACCGCGGATCAAATAAACTGTTTCAAACTAAATTTTTGTTTAATGTTGACCAATCTGTACCACGTAATAATAAGTGATATTTCATTAATTAAAATTTCTGGATCTAAACATGTTTGTTTGATACGCCAATTATGCGCCGGAAATTAGTGTTTTTGTTCAAAAAAATTAATATTACAGATGGAGATGGGACATACAGATGTGTTTCATAAAGGACTCCTTAATTTCAAAATTCAATAATTCATTAACAAATAAATATAAAAATTAAGTAAATTAAATGTTCTTCAGGTAGCCCATAAATTTCGTAAACAGAACTTTTAAAAATAGTTCAAAAATTCCGTCAATAGAACGCGGTGCTCAATCTCAAACTAAAAATGCTCAATTGACTTTAAAATTTCATAATACAAAACTATTTTTGCATTTCACCAGCTAAACAAAGTAAAAAATAAAAACAGACGCAACTTTACTCATGCGTTTGAGCATTCTTACAGTTTTAGATAGTGTTGCGCCATCTATTGACGATCTCGGAACAAACTTTAAAGCACTGAATACAAAATTTATGAGCTTTTATAATTTTATTATATATTTCGTATTTATATTTAAAATAGTTAATGTATTATTGAATTTTAAATCTGGAGAGTCCTTTATGAAACGGCCTGTATGTATTTTTTTTTTAATCAGAAGTTGCATGTTGATTCTCTAACTCTCATTTCATATTATCTTTTATATATATTTATAATTTCTTGAGAATATTTCATTAAAATATTCTGTGTCGGGTAAAGTGGGCGATGTTTAAACTGACCATTTTTGTCAGTTTCAAGTGTGGTACAATTCCACGGTGGTAGAAATTAGGTAAATTCCTGCATGATAGTTTATTGCATAAAATAATCTCCTCTGTAAGGTGATCAATTTAGTCTGTCCTTCAGATATGAGAGGGGAGAGGACAATATGGTCAAAACTTTATCCCCAAAATAACTCTCTACATTTGGAATTATTTTACTCGTGCGTAAAGTGATGTAAGTAAAGAGTTAAAATTATTAAAATGGATACATCAAACTTCTCAAATTTTATTTTAACTAAAAAATAACGTTAAGCCTAAAAAGTACTTTAAAAAAGGCATAACATTTTTGCTAAGCTTCACATAGGAAGCATAAACTTCAAAATGTAGTTTTTCAGATAATTGCTGTGCTAACCTTCATGACAAGCCTTTTCTTAAATACAAATAATAAACGCTTGAAATAGCTGTCATTCGTTAAACAAAACTTGTCCATGCCAGATCTTGCATTGCCTAAAATTACCGTATCCAGCATACTTGAAAGTTCGCATCGATACCAGCCGACATCAGGAAATTGGTTTCGAATAGCTGACGAGATCAGACTTGTCCATAAAAACTAGCAGTGAAATGTCTTTGTACTCCAATTGTGAGTAGCTTCAGACACTTCATAACTATCCAACAGAAGCCACAGCCAGAGTGCCTTAATGCTCTAATTAATGAGTATCCACAGTTTCAAGGGAGTATTGGCTATTTTCTAATTTATATGATTAAAAAATGTTGAAGATTTTCTAAATAAAATAATATGATTTATAAAGGTATTTTTGAAACATTTAATAAAAGAGCTTAATTAATAAGGCAGAAATTTATTCATAACACATCGGCTGATAAGTTTCCGGTCTGTAGGTTCCCGGTCCGCCACAAATGGCGTTGCACTCGCCAAACCGATGCTTTTTTTTTGTAAATACTAACCTTTAAAAAGTAGCAGAAAAAAATGTCATGACAATTCGCCGTATGGATAAAACGTTAGAGTGGTTTTAGTTGGACGACTTTGTTGATAAACAAAAAAATGGATAAAGAAGAATTTCAAGAATTGTTATTTGATGGGAAAAACACCGTTCAAATAAAAGCTTGGCTTGATAAGCGTTATCCGGACACTGCACCAGGTAAATCAACCATTATTGATTGTTTTGCTGAATTTAAACGTGGTCGTACAGACACCAGTGATGCACCACGCAAAAGAGGTGGTTACTCCGGAAAACATAAAAAAAAGTCTACAAAATCGTTTTGGGGAACCGTAAAATGAAGTTGCTGGAGATAGCTCAGACTCTGAAGATATCCAAGGAACGTGTAGATTTTATTTTGAATGAACGTTTGTCTATGAAAAAGCTGTTGTCAAAGTCGGTGCCGCGGGTGTTGACTTTTGACCAAAAACAACAACGAGTCGATGATTCTCAGCACTGTTTGGAGTTTTTTCGTTATAAAGTAAATGTTATTTATTATTAAATTATTATTACTATTTAGTTATTAAATTATTATTACAAAATTATTATTATTAAATTATTATTTATTAAATTATTATCATTTATTATTAAACTTATGTTATTTATTAAAGTTATACAGTTATAAAGTTATAAAGTTATAAAGTTAAGTTAAAAAGTTCTGTTTTCTTTATTAGACCGGGAACTTATCAGCCCATGTGTTATGTAAAAATACAATATTAGTAAGATAGTATGGAATGCAAATAATTTGTTTTATACTTTTTTCGATAGCAAGAACTGAGGCCGTAGAGAAGAGAGTATCAAGAAGATTTCCATTCATAGAATATTGCTATTGTTGTTGAAGTTTGTAAATAAAAAATAATGTTTTGGGAATCGTAGAATATAAAAATTTTTGGTGAAAGCAGGTACATGAAGAGATCGATAGTGGCTCACTTAGTTGAGAAAAAACGCAACAGAAAAAAAATCTGTAATGCAGAGAATGTCACATACAACATGAAGTTCCTCTCGGAAAAATCACATTTCACAGCAGCAATATAAAGCACTTCGAGCAATATAGTGTTAAATTCGCAGCGGTGACACCCAAATTTGTATCGGAGATAAACAGTAGAAAGAGCTCGCACTTGACTGCGTAGACGATGCATTTTAGCATTTCCTAAGGGTGGCGCGGGGGGCAAAATATAATGTTTTGGGAATCGTAGAATATAAAAATTTTTGGTGAAAGCAGGTACATCAAGAGATCGATAGTGGCACACTTAGTTGATAAAAAAACGCAAACAACCGATAGGCAACGTAGTGATAAGCCGGGTCGGGCTCTGGCCGAACTTTTAATTTTGTATCGGGCCGGACCGGGCCGAACTTTTTTTGTATGGGTCGCGCCGGGCCTGGAAATTTCGACCCGTGCAGACCTCTAATTTATGTACCTGTATCAAATATTTTTTTTCAGTTTCTACAAACACAATAAAGTAAATGCGCGCCTAGCGCGCTTTTCATAATGCCAGTGCTTTTTGTGCGAGAGTTTGTAATCTTTAAAAATTAGTATTTTTTTCATCATGTGCCCGATCACTAAAGCATGTATGAGCGCTTAGGGCCCACGGAAAAAGAAAAAGAAAACCCCTGGATGCATCAACCTTGTTGTGTAGCAATCTAAAAAAGGCATGAAATTCGCGAAAACCGCGATCATCAACGCTTGTATGTGCGCTTTGCGTCCATGAAAATAGAAAGAAATAAATGGATGCAGCAACCTCGCTGTGTAGCAATCTTAAAAATGCATATGAAATTCGTTAAAGCCGCTATCACTATAACGCGAGTATGAACGATTTACACCCATATATATATACACCCATTGATCTGTAAGTGGATCTTAAAAATGCATATAAAATTCGTTAAAGCCGCTATCACTATAACACGAGTATGAACTATTTACACCCATATATATATATACACCCATTGATCTGTAAGTGGATTCCGCTAAATCACAGTATTGGAATCTCTAAATATAGGAAATTCATTAAAACCACAATCACTATAACGAATATATATAAATTGCTAATATTATTTCAAATTATTTTTTATAACTTAATTAAACATTCAAAAAATAAAAACTTTCCATTGTTTCATTGAAATATTTTTATAGCTTAAATAAATATTGAAAAATAAAAACTTTCCGTTTTTTCAAACTTTCCGCTGCTGGTATCCGAACTGTGGGATACAGAATTGGAGACAAGCGCTTTCCACATAACTACTACGCACTGATTCTGAAATAGTTTAGAACAAAATTTTAATTCGCCGATCCCCAGTCCCAAGATATTAAAAGTCACTATGGTCTCGATATCTGAATCTGGCGAATCTATCAGAACGGCTATGAAGTTCACTGTTCACCTTAATTCTGTTTGGCTATTGAAATGCCAAAAAAGTTGTCTCCGTTTTCAATTTGCAAGATTATTTTGAGCATTATTACAATCTGAGACAGAGAAGTACCATCTATTGGTGAAATTTGAATTAAAACACAGTAGCATATTAAATAAATTCCTGACTTCACACAGTACTCTTCTGCAAGAAAACGTACAATAACTATCACTAATTACATGTTATTGGATTTTTCAGATCATCAATCCAGTTTAGGACATTCTGTAATTTGCACATAAAACGGAGACATTAACTCATTCTGCCATAAAAATATATTCCAGCAATTGCGTTCTATACTACGTGATATTTGAGTGGGTTAGAATGACAGTGGCGTAAGTCAATATTCAGTACTTTAAGAAATGAAGAGTTTTGTGAAACTTGTCTTATTACCGTTGCATTAAGTGGTCCAACTTGTTTTGCCCTCTAGCGACTCTCTAAGTAAACTATGACTTATTTGACTGTCACACTGAACATATATAAATATACGCTCAGTGAAAATATTGTTATCTAGATTTCTCAAATTTTTGAATTACTCCACTGTCATTCTAACTCCCCTCACTTGTGTAAACTTTTTACAGAAGCAACATCGACAAAGTAGCGCCTAGATTGTGCATTTCATCTATAAATTCTAAATGTATTACCTCTTTAATGTCACAATTTTGATTGCTTTATCTTTTGTTGTTATTTATCACTGTTGATTATTTAACATTTGGCAAAGAATAAATACAGACGACATAAAATTTTTCAGTATCTCTCTCGAAAAAAGAAAAATAAGAAGAATTGTTTTCGTTTGCTTTATAAGTTATAGCTGTAGCAAAGAACGTTTACTCTTGCTGAATAATTGTTACTACAATGGTATAAATTTTGTGCTGAGTTGAACCAACTTTTCGTGCTGCAGTTGCTGCAACTATAAGATGAAGGAAATCTTCTTCCAACATTTGGCGTTCCGTTTAAACCATGGCTCCAAATATTGGAATGAAATTTCACCATTTTATGGTTGTAGCCACTGCAGAACAAAAATTTGGTTCAATCCAGCCGAAAAAGTTTAACAGTGTATTATCCGAAGTCGCTAATTTAATTTCACCATTATAGTTCTTAATAAGAAATCTTTAATAGAGAAGTAAATTTTCCAGCTATAAACTCACTGTTACGTATTCAGTAGAAGAACGCAATACTGTGTAAAAAACAAAAAAAGATTCCACTCACATAGACAAAATTTTTTTACAAAGCAAATTTCTAATTTTATTTTTAGAAGCTTCAAGCGCTGTTCAAGAAATTTTAAAATAAATTACTGTATTGCTTATTCAATCTTTTCTTTACTTTTTGCGGTCTTTCTTTCTTTCTTTATATGATTCAATATTGTTTATTTTGTTATTTATCTTTTGTTAACACCAGAAATCAGTTGTTTTCTTTCCTGGATAAATTTGAAAGTTAATAAAATACACTGGTGTGCAAAACTGAAGCAACAAACACAAAATGCTAATTTCTGAACACGTGAGTACTCAAAAGGAAATTCTATAAAGAGCAAGTGTAAAAAGGAGGTACTACCCTAACAGCACGGTCAGTCGATGTGAAGTCCCCTTGACGTCACACATGGTTAGAAGTGTCACAATCGTTACGGTGAATCATAATATGGGATATTTCACTGTCTCATTATTACTCTCAAATGATTGTTAACACTGAAAAGTCACTGTGACTGTCGCTTTGTGATGGGTCACCAGGTGACATTACAATGAAGTCACCTTGTGATTCTCAAGTCACTGTCAGTTGAAGACTGAACTTTGAAGTCATTGTGAGCATTTCATTGTGATGAGTCGCCAAATAATGTCACAATGAAGTCTCATGGTGACTTTTCGGTGATCGACACTGTCTTGTGAAGTCATCATTGCACTTATTTGTGAAAAGTCACCAGATGATTTCATTTTCTATCACTTGGGAACTCGTCGCAGAACAGCTATCATGATGACTTTACAATGGAGTGTCAAAATAACAGTCACATGAGAGTCACAAGATGATTTCATTGTAAAGTCACCTGGTGACTCGTCAAAAAGCGGCAGTCATGTAATAGACTGTTCAGTGGAGTGACCAAATGAGAGTAAAAATGAGACGAATGAAAGATATCACATTTCTGTTCATTGTAGTGACTGTGACAATTGTGACCATTTGTGATGTCAAGAAGACTTCACATCGACTGTCTGTGCTGTTAGGGTAGTACCTATTTTCTATACTCTCTGTTTATAGAATTTCCTTTTGAGTACTCACGTGTTCAGAAATTAGCATTTTGTGTTTATTGCTTAAGTTTTGCACACTAGTGTATCAGCCATATTTGAGCTAAGGTTTAAAAAATACTGGATGCTTTTATGAAATTGGATGTATTGAAATTGAATTTACGTAACAGATTCAGTCAAAATGAAAGACAAATTGTCCGTTACACTTTGATATGGAAAATTTTCCTGTATTATTTAAGGAACTGTAGCACAAAATGTATTAAGGGCTCCGTGTGAATAACATTTGCTTATCAGTTAAAAAAAACAGCATGCCTTGAGGAAAAAAATGCAAGATTGAAATGAAAACTTTTATAGCAGACGATATCGTCTAGCATTTACTACATTATATTAAATTTGATTTCGCTACTTCTCACTCCAGAAGGAGTTAAAGCTCAATGGGATCATAGGATGAGACATTTTACACATTCTTCTATAGAACTTATGAAAATCCTTAGTAAATATATATTTTTCGAGAACTGTCATTCATCTGTATTTTTGGCATTTTTGAAACTATATATATTTTAAAATTATTTTTCGAAAAATATATTAGCTGTTAAATATAATTTTTTAACAGAAATTTATTTCTAGAAACTTTAAATATTCTAGAAACTTTAATTCAAAATTACTACTCATTCCGCAAAGTAGTTTTTGAGTTATGCTTAAAAGACTACCTGCATTGCAGTCTGTTTTGCAACAATTAAACTAGTCGTTGGGGGCCACCGTAATACTTACGCATCATGGATATGCATAATGTAAAATATTAAAATAAAAATTGTGTAAACTACTTATAAAATGCATTGCAATTCAAATAAAATCGAGGCTTGATGACGTCACAAACTTTAAAGGCTCGATTACTGAATTGCTTGAAAGAAACATCCTTATAACTCCAAATATAATAATCCTATTAACTAGCGGTTTATTGCATCTGATTAAGCGTCAAATTTCCAATTAAAATATATCATTTAAGTGAAATTTGGATGAAATACAGGGTCATGAAAAATCGAAGAGTGTGGAAAATAGGATTCCAAATATCTCGGCAACTAGTTATCCGATCGACTTCATGCTTTATGCAAAATTTATGTTTTTTTATTGTCTTTTATATTCACTCCTTAAAATAACCAATTTCGAAAATTTTTATATACCTTTTATTAGAACGAATATTTCGAGAGTGCGAAAAAAATAGTTCCGGTTAATCGAGGTTATTGAAATGAAATAGGCTTCTTCCCATTATTACATACTAAGTACATGCCAAATTGCAAGTCTCTATCTCAATTTTTTCGGGAGATAGAGCGTTTACAGACACACAGACACACACACAGACACACACACACACACACACAGACACACAGACGGACGGCAAATTTTTTTTTCTAAAAATATGTTTTTCGGAATCTCCAGTGTCTGAAACGTGTAAATCCGTCAAAAAAAAAATTTCGATTTTCAAAACGATTGCAAGACTACCCTATACTACGTATGATGGGTAAGTAAAATGAATCTGACATTAGGACATCTAAATTTTAAACCTGCGTAATTCCTAAAGTAAAGAGTGGCCATAATTAAAGTGCACGTGTTTGAAGGGCGCTCTACAAGATAAACTATTTGGAATATATGTAAAAGCTTTGGTACTTATACTATTTAGAGTATGCGGAAACGAGTTATGTAATAAATTATTAGTTCAAAATTTTACCTATAGATGGCGCTTACATGTTAGGGATGTTTTATTAGCAAATATTACCAAAAATAACTCATTTTAAATTAATATCTTTTGAGACGACAATATTTTCTCATAGCAGCGCTATAATTACAACCATTTTGATAAAAGTAAACACTTTATTAAGAAAGAGCATCTTTTCTTGGCTAAAATTTTAGCGCTTATAAGTATTTTCATAGCTAAAACCTTAAGCTAGAATCTTGTGAAATTTGCGATACAGAAGTTTTAAAAGCTAGCTGGTATGTGAATTCTCTATTTTTCTTTTCTTTTTCTTTTTTTTTTTTTATTTTAATGATATATAGCGCCATCTATTGGAAAATATTTTAAATTATTATTTTTTTTATTGCATAGCTTGCTTCCGCATGCTCTAAACAGTATAATTACCAAATCTTTTAAGAATATTCCAAATAGTTTAGCTTGTAGAGCCCTTCAAACACATGCACTTTAAATGGCCACACTGTACTTCACCGAATCCCTTCCTGTTTGGTATCCCGAAGTAAAATTTCTCAGAAAAGTAAAGTTAAATTATTTATTAGTATTGAAAATTTTAAAGTTTGGCACAATTTCTATCTGTAGACGACCCTCTAAGCAAACTTTACGTATATCATTAAACGGTAGAAATTATTACTAATCAATCGGTACAAGTCACAATTATATACTATGATTTATGGCAGAGTATGTATAGACTAGCCACTTTTTCTATTCATTTTTGGGGCGATTGTACAGTCTACCAAAAAGGGGGGGGGGGATGACCCCATATATTTTATTCACAAAATTGTTTCCGAAAAAAATGAAAATAACGATTCGACTGGAAATTATGTCTTATTTCAAAGTATTGTAAAAAAAATAGTCTTAGGAGTTGTCTTCATATTTAAATTGTACCAACTTCTGAAATTTTCAGTACGCACATATAATTTTGACATGATATTTAGCTGTTTCAGTATATTTCACCTTAAAATACCAAATGGAAAGGCATTCGGTGAAATAGTTTAAGAATTATGAAGATTTAAACTTTGGAATTCCTGATGTTAAATTCGTTTTTAATCATTGCAAAATAGATTGCAATGCGGGTAATTTTAAAAGTATAACGAAACACTTCTCGGTGGAATGAGCTGTAATTTTGGATTGGCATATTTAAAGCCTCTAGAAATCGATATTTGTTAAAACAAATGTAGGTCACATTTGACATTGCATCTGAACATTAATATAGAAAATATACATATTTTGAAGTTGATTTTCGAAAAAATATGAATTGTAACCATGGAGCTATGTAAAGAAAAGAAAAGTCATAAATGACGACAGTTGATGCCGTTCTTACCCCTCCCGCATCCGCCATATTTAGCCGCGTCTTGCACTGGAGACTGCTGATTGGACTGCTATCGGGTAAAGTCGAATATGACGGACGCTGGAGAGGGTGAACGAACTCGTTTTCCGGCTTCAAAGCTTTCTACAGGGGAAGATTGATAAGTCTACTCCTTTATTTTCATAATTTCATTATTGTAATCCGTAAAATTCTAGAGTTTGAAAATTTTACCGTTTGGTGCAATTTCGGTATGAAGACGACTTTAAGGTTAAAAGACGACATAATTTCTATTTGAATAGCTATTTTCGTTTATTTTTCTGGGAAAATTTGATGATTAAAATGTATGAGGTGTTTCTTTTTCTCTTTGGAGCTGTCTGTACATCAGTGTAAGTAGGAACTTCATTCCCCCGGAGCAACAGAAATCCGTCCCTGAGAAATATGTCTCAATTCAACACCGAGTTTAAGTCTGGGTTTGACAATGATAAATATAAACAAAAGCAAAAATTTGTCCAAACTAGAACAAATAAATGAAAGCGATATGAGTCGTGCTATACAACCAATTGTGTTCTACAAAAGAAATTATCTTCAACAGGCACACTTGTAAAAGTATCAAAGCTTTAAAGCAAAATCGATTATTCACTAGAAAACCTTGTGCTTTTATTTTCTAAATCATTTATTCCTCTAAGCATACCATTCGATTTCTTAACTCCAATGTATAACTTCACTAAATAAATAATTACTTTTACATTCAAACAGATTTTCAAAGCATTAATGCAAATTTTAGCCTGCAGGTGATAAGAATAAAATGTTATTGGAAGTAGAATAGTCACTCGTCTTTAAAATCTAGCTTATATTTCTTCTGAGGCATTTTAGAATGTTGCTAGCATATATTATTTATATCTTCATTTACATTGCATAAAAGCGATATTTTTTAGCCAAGACGGAAACCCTTTGAAATATTTCTATAATCAATTTGACGTAGTATACTCATAGAAGCTGAAAATGATATAACATTTAAAATTCATTTAATCTTTCAAGTTTGTTGAATAATTTACAAACTTATGACTGTTTAAAAGATTTTTAATACCATAATGTAATATTGACTTTCCGTTTATCCGTTTTATTTATATTTGATAAATAGATTACATTATCAGTAATTTTGAATCATTTCTTTGCATGAAATTTTGTAAGAAATATATTTGAAAACTAGATCACTTGCTTCCAATTCTACTTTTATATAAAAGTTTACAATGTTGATTTAAATAAAAAAAAAAAGAACTATCGGAACAGATGTGTTACACTGACGCTAAAATGTAAACAAAAGATTGGCGACTGTTTGGATGGCGCAATTTCCAAGACTGCGCCAAGCTACTATTATCCGTTGCCATTTTGGAAACATAAAAAACAGAACATTTATAAATAACGTATTCGAAAACACAGAAAATCGCATTTCTACACAACAATTAAAATAAACCAAAAATACATTTTTTACAACATAAATTTAATGGAAAATGTTAATTACGTCATTTCAATCTTTTAAAGTGCACTACTATATTACAGTAATCCTTCGCTGATGCTAATTTTAATTTCACACAAACTTTTAGTTAAAATCATTACGTCATTTCAATCTTTTAAAGTGCCCTACTATATCAGTGTAAACATTCGATTATTTAGTTTCTAATTTCATGACGAACACAACATTTATAAATAATGACGTATTAGTTAAATCAGAAAGTAAATATCAAAATAAACGAAAAATAATTTTTTTTAACCCATTAAAGCCGGAATTATTTTCGTCTTTAAATGCAAAACTTGCATTTCACACCATTCTTTTTAAATTAGCAATTTTTGTTTGATTTTATCCCGAACTTTGAGACATTAAAAAAATATAATGTTTCCTTAAAAAAATACTGGTGTATAAACAAAAAAATGGTTGAAACTTATCTGGTACCATATGGTACCGCTAGGCTTTAATGGGTTAACATAAATTTAATAGAAAATACATTACCTACGTCATTCCTCTAAAGTGGACTGCTACAATCAGAATAATCATTCGATAACTGATTTTGTAATTTCGCACAAACCTTTAGATAAAATTACCTCATTTCAATCTTTTAAAGAGCACTACTATATCAGGGTAACCATTTGGTAATTCAAATTCTAATTTAACACAAACTATTAGATAAAATCATCGCGTTATTTCAGTTTTGAAGTTCTGAACTTGCCTTTCTGCTTCCTCATAAAAACTTACCTGGTACTCTCGAAATATGGTATCCATAGCCACGGACATTTTCCAACTTCTACCAGCAACTACAAACGTCAAAACAATTTCGATAAACAAAATAGAATGATAAATTCAATTCTACCGCTCTCTCTAACTGCCACTGTAATAACCGCCACTGTAACCGCCAATACGTAATAATTCACATGACAATTAAAAACCAATCATTAACTCAACAGTTATGCAAATTTATTTCCCTTCCATACATGGTTCTATAACACGCGACTCTGCAACCAATAACGTGCAATAGAACGTTCTTTTACAACCAATCACGTTTTCTCTACTTTTCATCATCAATGACGTAATACAGACATGCGCAAACATTTCCCTTAACATCCACGCAAATACAGATTACAATAACAAATTTCAACACCAGTAACTAAATACAAGCTTAATAGCCGGGTTGCCATAAAAGAAAAAACAGTCCCCAAAGTTTGGCGACTTTTTTCTTTTTTTTAACCGATTAATTTTTTTTTTTTTTTTTTTTTTTTTTTTTTAGCGTCAGTGTAAAGCATCTAAGCCGAAATATCATATCACACATTGATTATGGGTAGTATTCCGGCATTACACGCATAGAAGTTGCCCCAAATTGATTGAAACTCATGCACAGCTGCTGGATCGCGGGCCACCAAAATACTACCATTTTACACAGCATAAATTGTCTTTTTCACCGACAAAAATTTTGCGAAATAAGTCAAAGATTATCTTTTGGAAATCGTGGTGGGAAACGGCTTTTAGGAAAAAAGGTTGTGCAGCACTTACTTAGCAGAACTCTACATTCTTTCAACATTTTGTGTGTGAACACCAGTTATCGGATTAAGAAAGTTCTATTTAGTTGTAACACAGTAAAGTGTTTATTAGTAACCGACTTTTTCCAGCTCTTTCAATTTGTATCCTGTCCAGCAGTCTTTTTAGATTGTTGATCCATGTTCTACATTATAGCAAAGTCCCGATATACCAAAATGAACAATTGTTCTTCGAATAGAGCTGAGATATAATGGTGCATTGGTTGTACCGCAATATAAGTTCGTTTCCTGAAAAAAAAAAAAAAATCCACACAAGATGGCATTAGATGAAAATAAGTCTTAGATCCATGGAACTCTTTTTATTTTATCTGAACAATCGACACAAGAAAACAGAGGGTGGCATTCGCTTATTCTACCAAAAGTTTACATCTTTATCTGACAAAAGCGAGAGAAGATCTGATCTAAATTTTCAGATGCATTATTGCCAACACATTAGCTGTAAATATGCCAAACCTTACACCTCTAGCAAGGCACAAACCGTCCAATTTTGACTGTTAGCGATAAACCAATATTGAGATTTTTGAATGAGAAAAAGAATGGATGTCATAATTTGCTCCTATCAATTTTGGTGATTTTTAACGGACAACCCGAGGTTGTTTTGAGAAAGACAGACATGTGCACAGCAGCGAACACAAAAATGTTGATATTGCATATCTCATGCAGCCGTCAATTATTAAAACAGCGCCTGATACGAAAGAAAGAAAAACAGCATATGTTAAAAGCATCTGGATAGTACATTAATAATCCGAATTCGAAACCTCAGACAAATAACGTACATTTAATGTTAGAATCTGGGAGCATTTTTAGATAGGAAAAATTATTGCTTTTCGGATTAAAGAATAAAAAGATTTTGAATACAGAAATTAATTCACATAGAGAAACTTTAAGATAGGAAAATTAAATTTTGGAATAAAACATAAAATATATATGTATTCAAATGAATCAGTGAGATGATGCCATCTATTGAATTATTAGTAAATAAATACTATTATAGAATAAAAATATTTATACCTATTAATGGATTAAGTTTTAAAACAAATACTGTCTAAAGACAGATAAATGATAATTGAATAATAAATAAAATTATGTTAATAAATAAATTCAATTGTATTAGAAAAAATGAGTAATTGATGTATTAAATAAAAATGATATGTAAATAAAAATGATATGTAAAATGGTGAAATTCATGATTATTGATTAATGTTTCACATAAATATTTGTACTTAGCTATAACATATCACAATTTAAATTCCTGTGACAATATTGCATCATCACTTAAATTAATTTATAAATATATATAAATAAAAAATAAAAAATGATTAGAATGAAGACGCTAATGATTTAATATTAATAATAATTAAATTTTGAAATTAATTAGTTACATTTAATGTGTCTACAAACTTTCTTAAAAATTAAATACACATAATTTAAGGGGAGAGGGTAGAACAAATAATAAAAATTAATAATTAATACATGCATTTTATTCTTATTTAAGAAAGTATACTTTGTATTAGAAATTAATATGATACAGTGGGCTAAAATTTAAACACAATTTCATAGTTAACATTATTAATTATTAATGAAAATGAATACATTTAATATGAATTAATAAATATATAAATATAACTACACCAATATGCATATAAAAGTATCGAATCAAAGTCCATTATAAAATGTGTACTAGCAACGTAGTTCTAAATCAAATGTCCCATTCCATTTTTTTTTGTGTTAACCATTGCGTATTTTCCAGACAACGCCACCACTCCTCTGTACTCCAACATCTACCCACTCATTCGTCCTAGTAAAATTTTTCATTACTATTTTACATTTTTATTTTTTTATAACTATTTTCATATATATATAGCTTCTAAATTAATTTTCAAAAAAATATATTAATTGTAACCTATAATTTTTTAAACAAAAATCGCTTTCTTGAAGCTTCATGTGTAATCTAAAATTATTTAAATCATCTAAAATTACAGCTAATTCCTGTACAGCGAGTAGTTTTTGAGCTATGCTTAAAAAAGCTATCTACATTGACATCTGTTTTTCAACGATTAAAAAGGAATTTAACATTAGAAGTTCCAAACTTTAAACCTCATAATTTCTAAGTAATTTACCGGAGACTCCAAATATGATGTCAAAATTATGTGTTAATGTTGAAGATTATAAAATTTAGTACAATTTGTCTATGTAGACGACCCCTAAAAATTTTCTAGGTACATAATTTTTTAGTAGACGTTATTACTAATCAGTTGGTGCCAGTCATGTTTTTATACGATGATTTTGGCAGAGTTAGAAAGGGGGTTCTTTATTTTCTACGATTGTACATTTGTCATATGGCTGATCCATTAATAATTTATAATATGTTTACAAAATTTTAGTATAAGTATATAAATTATAAAATGCTTGATAGTCTCAAATCCTTTTAATTTTTAAAATCATATGAAAAAATAACAAGAACGAAAAGTCATGCGTCAAGCATAGATTATGTAATACTCTCCAACACTTCCAAAATACTTTTACAAATCTTTACCCTTTGATTTGGAAAACGCATAACACATTTAAAAACCCAATTTCAGGAATTACCAACAATATTCGGAAAAATATCCGAATTAGTTTGAGAAGCCGTGTATATGATCAATAGTTTTATGTATATATTACATAGAATGCTAAATTTTACTACAGTTAGGAAACGCATAGCACAGTTTAAAATTCCCCTTCTGGAATTTCCGCCAAAAAACGGGAATGCACTACACATCTTTTGTGCTGCACTGTATACGATCACACCAAGTAATAGGCAAAAAATTGGTTAAGTTTTAAAACGCTCTACTCAACTGAAAACGCACTTCCAGCAATTATTGTTAACAGGCAGTACTTTAACCGAATACTTTTGTGTGTCCCTGTAAGTGAACGGTGAATGCTATACACAGATTCTGGTAATGCTCCTCAGTGATATATATTAATTTCAATGCGGTTGAAGTAGTAAAACATCATTAAAAAACCGTAAACTATTTTCCCCCATGGACCGTAAAGTAGCGGAATTCTTTTGAGTGTCCCTGTAAAGGAACTATAAGAGCTGTGCACATCATATTCTAGAGTAAGCCTATTGTAGTGCACCTCAGCGATATATATCAGTTTAAATATGTTTAAAAAGTGTAACATCGTTAAAATAAACGTCAAACTATCTTCCTCCATATGCCGTAATGTAACGGAATACTTTTGAGTGTCCCTGTAAAGAAACTAGAAGTGCTACAAACTTCATTTTCAATATCGAAAATTCCATAGTAAACGTTAGTAACATATATCATTTTCATGACAATCCGAGTATATATTTACGCAAGTTAGAGCTTGGGCAGACAGACAGACAAACCGAATTTATAAACACTTTTTAACTATGTTGAAAGTGTAAAAATCGGTGTTAAGAAAGAATATATAGAAAGTTATATAGAAATGAATGATATACTTGAGCCTGAATGCTATACTTATGAAAACGTTCAATATAAGCAGGTTACTTACGTGTCGTATTTTATAGGAACATCAATAAAAAGTAAAAAATATGAAATACTGACCAAAATTTTTCATTAGTTTAATATTTTAAATATAAAATAACAAGTAGTCATAAAGAAAAAATATATAAGTCATAAAGAAAATATATAGAGACAAACAAAAAAGTTATAATAATAAAATAAAGAAACAAAAGTAAAGAAAATTTTTACTTTAAACAAGAAAAAATAAACATTATAAGGAATTGTTTACAGTTTTCTATGCATTAGATACTATATAGTTCATGAAAAGTAAGCTTTTTTCCCATTAATATAAAATATATTAATGCATTTACTATTTAACAAAAATGAACTAACAACTAGTTCATTTTCTTAAATGTGATCAATTTAATGGTAAATTTCATAAAATTATTCGTATCACCGTGTAATTTACATTTGTTTTATGGATTTATTGGATCAATAAGCAATAATCCTTTTTTAATTAAATGGTTAATTATTTAAAATATTTTATTGTTAATAAATATGTAGGAAAACTTTTTTTTACATCATGGCAATAATTTTATATGACAAACGTATGAAATTTCAGTGGATTTTAATTTGTCCATTTCTTCGATTTTTTCCAACTTTGTACTTAAAAAAAAAAAAAAAAAAAAAAAAAAAAAAAAACTATGTAAATCACAATGATTTTTAATTTTTTTTCTATTATACAATTATTAATAAACGTATTTTTCATGCTTAGTGAAAGAAAGTTATGTTTTATTATTATGTCATATTATTTATTGTAATTATATACATTATAAATACCCATTATTATTTTTGTATAGTATATGCCTTGTACGAAAAGTCGCATTTTTCTTTGAATAGATTGTACAAAAGCCTTTATATACTTACATTTTAGGTGGTTTGCGAAAAAATTTCAAACTTTAAAGTGGCTCATATGACAATAAGTTTGGGAGCCACTGTTATGGCAGATATTGCATTAAACAGATTCAACAATATTTTATATTTAGATGAAATTTTATAATAATGTTAATCTGAACTGTACAAAAATCCTAACTAAAGGCTTAATTGATTAATAATTTTGGCCCTATTCTGAAATTCTTTATCACCGTAGTGAGTGAATATATTTCAAATTCTAATAGCATTATTGTTTGTTTCTTCCTCTATTAAATATGTTATAAAAGCGAGTATGTTTTGTTTTTAGATGGCTTGAAACAGAAATTATTCCATATTTTTTTGGGCTTGTCTGGCAAATTTTTGTTTCATTTACCCCTTGTTTGCTATTCTACCAGGGAAGAAGTTTTGAAAAGAAACTGGGCCAAATACTGGTTTTCTTGCTAGGAAATGCCTGACTGAAGTACAGCGACTTCGTTTGAGTCATACAGATTTCAAACTCGTTAACTTTGACTACGGAATCTTGTATCTAGCACCCGAGTTACTTACATTTCTTAATGACATCTATTAAAGAGAATAATTTCAAAGCAGTGTACAGTGACCTCTCACTTATACACAATGTACAAAAATTATTTTTAGTACCACTATTTCTGAATAAAATGTTCGCCTTATTTAATCGCAGAATTTAAAAGGTGAATATTACTCTTAAGAAAAGGCGGTACTGAAAAGAAATTACCACACATCGCGTAAAAGGTGAGAGGTCACTGTAATTATAAATAACATTACTGCAAAGGGTATCATACTTGTAATTTAGCACATACGCTTGTCGTGTTCTTTTACGAGTTATAACACTCGTAGTGCGTTTGAAAAAAGAAATTCTCAGTTTCGTCATAACTAATAAAAGTGTACTTTTTCTTAATTGTAACGCTTTCTAATCTTATATTTGAGTATTTTATTAAAAAAATTAATTTTTTTAGCGCGGGTATGCGCGTGTCGTATTTTTCATCCATAGTACCATAATTTCAATAAGACGGTAACCAATAATAAGACGGTGCTCAAATAAATCTGTTTCCGACCAGAAATTTTCTTTAATAAAATGCAACTTATTTCAATTTACAAGGGAACCACTTTTGGTGCAGCTCGCACCTAGCATCGAGGCCTAGTGCATTTTGTAGCCTTAAACGTAAAAGTTAGAGAACCGATAAAATTTTTCTGTTAAAATCATATTTTTTATATATTTTTTTTTTATCTTTTATTTTTTATTATTGGATAATAATTGTTAATTTCATGCCAAAAGCGAGTTAAGTCTCCAAATAGGGTGCTACGAATCCAAACCACTTCTCACTCACGCACAGCAGAAGACGCAGAAGATTATGAAATTCGGCCAGAGTTGCCGGGGAAAATGCCATGGTAATGAATAAACCCAATGTCGCGCCACCAAAAATGCAAGCATAATGTATTTTTTCAAAATTAAATTCGTAGGTTATTAAAGGAATTTTTAAACTTTTTTCAATATGTTATTCTTACTATTAAATAGTTTGCATTTTAAAATACTTTTTAAAAATAATAATAAATAAAACTTCTATGTTAATAGTGCGATAAGTGGTCTCGAAAATAGCATTTTCAGAAAGTTATGCTGCTGAGCTGTAGGTTCCCTTTTTAGTACTTATTTGTCTTCAATTATTAAATAAAATTTTTGGTTTGAAGGAGACTTATTTTAGCTGCGCCTCATACGCCGGAAATTACGGTAGTTACGCTGTTAAAAATGCAACATATTTCATAACAGTAATAATAAACACGTTTGAAGAGCAATGATACTTATTAGCAGTAAAATTGAGTTTTAATTTCGACGCCATTTCTTAGAACAATGTGTAGGAAAAATCAAGTTTATCGCAAAATTTACGACAGCGTGCTCGCTGAAATGTTAAAAAAAAAAAAGAAATTCACATATGTTCTTACTTAGAGAATACCATAATTGTTATCTACATTATTTTTTCTTGTTATGTTACAAGGTGAAGCACTCATGATGTTTATGAGCATTTCTTATGTCTTAACTGTTTTGTCATAATTAATTATAGTGTATATTTAGATGCTCTCCTTTTTAACCCAATGGTTGGGTATTTTGTTAAAAAAAAATTTCACATATGGTCTTATTTACAGAACACTCTTTATAATCAAAACCAATCTTTTTCATATATGTTTAAAAATATACTACTGAATACGCATTTAAAATCAACGCGAGGATCAAATGTAATGATTTCAATTTCAATTTTAATTATTTGAATCTTGAATACCATGAAATCCTACATGCACTCATTTACCAATGAGGATTGTCAATTGCATATATATATATATATATATTTTTTTTTTTTTTTTTTTTAACATAGCATTCAAAATATTTCTGTTGCAAGTAATTTTTTTCTAAAAAATAACTTTTTTGAGATTAAAAAAAAAGAAACTACTGTCAATATGAATAAATTCTTAATGCCTTGGATTACATAAGAAATTAAAATTTATATTACATACATCAAACACGCATAATATAAAATAAACAAACCTGTCGTATAGAACCATTTTTCCTTCAATCAGAAGGCAGGTAACACTGGTTAACAAAGCTTTGACGTGCCACACGAACTTTGTTAGTGTTTCTGAATAATATAGGGTGTCGTCAGTAAAAATAAGCAGTTTTGAAATTTTTATCTCCAATGAATTTTATTTATTAAAGAAAATTATTTTTAAAAGAAAACTAAGAGTTTTCCAGAAACATGTATAAAAATAATACATTAGAAACAAAAAGTACAACATTATACATTCTGCAATATTTAGCGTCCGGTTGGTGCCTTTTCATCGTCCAGCAGAAGTCGACCAACGTTCTTCGGCTCCACTTACCCTGATAACGTTTTTCATTATTTTAAATGCCCTAATGAAATCTTTCTCCGTTCTCATCGCGCACAACCCCAAGATTATCAGGGAAAAAGTCGAGATTAGAGTACAAAAAGTGGATTTTAAGCGACATATTGCAACTCAAAGCTTTATATGCTACTAGCTGACCCGCCCGCCGTTGCCCGGGCCCGTGATAATAACAATCGGAATCAAGTCGAATGAGGCAAACCCCGTCGTAATTGTGCCCATAGAACCTGAGATCGGAAAGCGCCACCTGGCGGTAGAAATTGTAACTAAAATATGTAAGGCTATCGATATCAAGCCAAATGAGCCAAACCCCGTCGTAATCGAGCCCGTAGATCCTGAGATAATCCTGTAGTTCCACCTTCCACCGCCAGGGTGCGCAATATGTTCTATACGAACATGGCTGAAATCGGTAAAGCTATCGAGTTCAAGTCGAATGAGCCAAACATCGCCTTAATCGGGTCCATAGAACCCGAGATGTGAAAGCGCCCTCTAGAGGTAAGAGGTGGAACTAAGTTAATTAATGCTATCGATATCAAGTCGAATGAGCTACACCCCGTCGTAATCGGACCCGTGGAACCCGACATACTGTGAAATGAAATTAAAAAATCTGAAGTTATTATTCGAGAAGAGTGGTATATACAACTCATAAGTTCACTTTAATGTTATAGAGGGTGATTATTAAGTTAATTATAACGTTTGGAATCAGTTGCGTTGAAATTGGAAAATTAGTTGCTGAGTTATAGAAACGGGACATAGAGAAAAACCTTGAAGGGAGGGAGGGAAGATGAGATTGCTTTTTGCCAAACAACTAATTAAGACTACTCGACTACTTGTTCAAAGACTGGGAATCATAGAAAAGCTTGGAACTTAAAAAAAAAATTGCTTCAGTTACTATTCGGAAATATTGGTAATTATCTATACATCACAGCAATTAAACGTTACGGATGAACCTAAAAAAGTTAAATTTGTTAAATGGAATTAGTTCCGTTTAAATCGGGTCATTAGATATGTATATATTAAAAATGGTGTCAAAAAACGATAAACCCGCCGCTAAGGAGCGCGGTACACTAAATGCGATATTTATTAAAAAGTCGCCAACCATCCCCATCCCCGCGAATAAAAAAAAATACAAACATCCATAATCGATCGATAAACGTAATAGTTTTATTTATTTGAAAAGGTCCACAAAACTCGGAGTTGGTGTTTTAATCTGGCAACCCCCATTTACAGTAACCTCTTTTCCATGTGGATCAATTTGCGATGCTTAAAAGGTTTTTAATTAATATTTAGGTTAATTTTCCAATTATTAAAATTCTGAGATTCAGGTGCATCAGGAGAGGCCTTGAACTATCCTCACCTAAAATTTCAGGCTTCTAGGTACGCTAGATTTTGCTAGCCATCTCTTACACACACACACACAGAGAGAGAGCGAAACTTTCTTTTATTAGTACTATAGATTAGAAGCTCGTTAACCAACTCTCTATAGCTGTCACTCTTATGGTTTCCCAGAAATCTCGCAACCACGTTCTTGAAGCATTGCCATGCTGAGTTTTCCAAAAAGTTCAATTTGTCTTCAAACTTCGGATCTTTTATTCATTTCCTGAATTGAAGTCCTAGGAAACTCCTCTCTTTAATTTTAGCATTACTTATTCTAGGGAATTTCCCTTTCAAATACAAAAATACATTTCTATTGCGATCCATCGCCTTTACAAAAAATTATATAAGGCACAATTTGATATGGAGTGGCGGCAGAAATACATCAGAAATCTTTACATTGGCAAATGCTTTACCCTGAGCACATTTATTCTGAGCACATCTCACATTCTTTCTTCGATGCTCGTCATGTGCATTTATCCCGATAATACCAAAAATGAACTTGACCTTATCACAGGAAAACTGAGGGCGATTGAAAAGGAATAAGTAAGTTTCGTAATGAGGGGAGGCAGTCAAAACACAATTACTTACCAGAGATCGTGTCACATGACTACTGTTGATCAGTGTAATTCGTTATATACGAATAATCAGAAATTCCGTTTTCTTTTCTTTTCATTTTATAAATATAAAAAAATTCTTAGATGATATGATAAATATTTTGAAACAATGTACTTTTAAAGTATTTTATAACATGCAGGGGAGAGTGGGGATGAAAGAGACTAGCTCACTCACTAAAATACGTAAGTAATTCATACTTTTACAGATAAGTGTCACTACTCTCCAGGTCATACCTTCAAATTTATTGTTTATTTGTTTGTTCCAATACTGAGTTAGAAAAGCATTTGTGTTTTGACTAGTCCAAAGGAAAATTGACGAAGTTCTTTATTATTAATATATTACAAAGTATGCATGCTAAAACAAATATATCAAGGTTTAAGAATATTATTTAAGTGGGCTACAAGCTATCGGATTTTTATATTATGATCGCACATGGCATTTTAGTCTATTTTCGTCTAAACATGTGTGCTAAGGATGAATGAGACATTAGTAATACCATATAGTCAAGAAAATGTAAGGTTATGAGATTATTTTAAATCTATATACAAATTTATGCATAAAACTTTGACGTTTAAATAATTACCCATTTAATAAATGTATAATGAAAGTAATTCAATAGAATAGAGACAAAGACTTTTAATTTTAGTAACATAGTATTCAAACTTAAAAATTAAGCTTGATAAGCCTGCATGAATTAAAGTTAGGTATGAACTAAACTGCTCATTTCAGGAATTAGATCGGAATCGCTCACTCACCAAAATGATCAGTTCTTTTTTGTAACTCATTAGTCCCTGAAAATATAAAGTTCGTCTACATATTAATTGTAGTTGGAACTTATTTAAAATACTTGTTTTTTAATAGTTCATTTGTATTATTAAACGGTGCTTGGATGCTCGAATCAATTATATGTGATGGAATTAAAAAGTAATTCAGTCAGTGACACCGGACAAAACGGCAACCTCATTTCGAAATATGAATAGTAGAGTTCAGTGTTGTTTGGACGCAGATGATTGCATTGTTTTTATGATGCTGTCTCATTTCGCACAGAGAAGATTAATTCTAATACAAATTTTGTTTGAATATGTTCAATTTTGTTCAATTTATTAATGGAATCCTGTGTTCAATTGGAATGAGACATCCTATATATATATTTTTGAGAGAATAAGTGAATTGTGACCACATATTCCAAAGATAATTTATTTTTCCTTGACGTATATTATCACGTCACTCCACTTCTTTGATTTTCTCTGTAGAATTCTGGATCATCCGGTATAGATATCTTAAAACAATAATAATAATTGAGTTTAACGTAAAGAAAAACTAGGTTGAACATTGAAATATTATTCAACATTTGAATTCAAATATTCCAAATAAATTTTTTAGAGTATTTAAGACATTCGAATAATTTCAATAATCCGCTGTACTTAAATATTATATGAAAATTATTCACAAATAGTTTCAGTACTATTCGAAAGTAGAAAACATTGTTATTCAAGGCTTTATCATAGTCTTTCCACTTTTCAATGAAAAAAAAAGGATTAGCTCTGAAAACATAAGTCTAAAATTTTTCAAATAGTCTATCAAAAACCAAAAGAAATAATCGTAAATCATGACAGGATAACTAAAATTTTGCTACGCTTAAAATATGCATTCTATTAACAAGTCATTTTTCATATAGAATCAAACTATAATGGTATAAAGTATTGAAAAAGTATCGCACTAAGCGGAATAGTCCTTAACTCCTATTGAATTAAACAATTTAATTGTAATTGGTAAATACACTAATAGCGCAGCCAGTTGATGATATATCACTGTGAAGTCACAAAGATCACAAATGTTTACAGTCACAAGGGTGACCAAACGGTGTGACGTCTTTAATTCGTCACATTATGATTCTCAGGTGACATCAGGGTCATTTCGTGATTCTGCAGAGACCAAATTTTTAGTCATCTGTATCTCGTCACAAAATAGAATATACTGACGTATATAATAATGTGGATACAAAATTGTTATAAACTGCACTTTTGTAATACTGGATAGTTACATTTGTCCAAACTACATTTCTTATCTTTCTTACCTTGTACCGTTCATAGTTGAATATAGTAACCCAATTACTGAATACATAAATGCTTAAAGACAAAGTTTTATTAAATATAGGATCTCCCAAAATAGAACATTACATGACAAAGACCAGATAATAAGGAAATTACAGAAGGGATCACTTTTTCTTCGGTTAGTGACACTTGAGCGACAGCGTGGCATCTCTTTTTTCATCTGTTACACTTAAATATTATCCTTGAAATCTGGAGTTCCTATCTATTTATTTATCTCATCAAGATTTTACGATTACAATTCTTCAACTGTCATTCAACAAAAGCTGTTTGTTTTGCGAAGTGCATGGTTCCAGATATATTTGACTTAGATGTGCTCGGTTCACAGTAGCTTCTGTCATTAAAGAAATATATACGTGATTTATTTCAATTTTTCAAAATATAATTTTTAAAACTGTAGCGTAGCCAGTGTGGGGGTCCAAATTCTCTGGATACCACTAAGTTACTTTCTCCTTTTTATAATTGCTGAAAATTCATCGATTAGACAAGGCGAACAATATGAAAAAATAGGAGTATCCAAGAACCTCTGGACCCCGACCCTGCACTGTAAAAAAAAATTCTGAGGTTACTAAAATGTTTTTAGTATATTTGTATTCCACAGATTTTTTTAGTAACCGGTACTATAAACCGGAATCGTTGCTAGCTGTTTTCTAGTAATTCTTACAGATTTTCTTGTAACTGAGTAAGAATACAAAAAAGTTTTTAGTAATTGCAAAAATCTGTGAGAAAAACTAAATTTTTTTTAGTAGATCGACCCATTTTTTTTATATATATATACAGTGTGGCTACGCTACTGCGTTGAAAATCTACAAGTGGCTTTTATCAACACTGGTGTGTTTGTCTGTGTTTGGTGTGTTTGTTTGTATGATGGTATACGTTCTTTTTTCTATTTATGCTTTTTTTCATAACCGCCAGTGACTTTTACTATTCATAAATATGCATTCAACATTATATAATTTATGATTGTATTATTTAAATATTTCCTTAAAAATAATTGTGAGTATAACACATATTTCAATGTTTGGATCAGTGTTAAATCCAGACATTAATCCAGACATTTTTTCACCGGGGGGGGGGGGGGTTGACATGATAAGGTACCGGGAGATGAGATTGGCACTTCTAGGCCCTTAATAAGCATAAAATCCCAAATCTTCAAGGGACATTTCTATTATACGGGTGGATAACCCACCCCCTGAACTCACCAGTCTTGGTTATTTAAAATTGTTTTTTCGCTTAAATATTTTGGAGACAGTCAGAAATATTTTTTTATTATTTGTTGAGATATTTTAACTAAATTAAGTTAAAAACAAATAGTTTGATTTTGTCTGAATATTGATTTTTTACGACGTTACAGAAAGTTGACTTTAAGTAATATCGTATATTATTGGAGAAAATGGCTTAAATATCTTGCTTTCAAGAAAACTGAAAAAATAGGCTTTTTTTCAATAAAAGTAAATTGCGATAATAAAAGTTTCCACAGTATTCCGCAAGTAAATTCATCCGACAACAGATGGCAGCATACAACGTTCCACCGATGAAAGTTTTATTCTGGGACTTTAGAAAAATCTTTACATATGATTTAAAACAGCATTGCAATATTTATTTTTTAGTAAATTTGCGTATTTAATAATTTTATTTCAAATTTATTACACGGAAAATTTTTGTAGCTTGTAAATTCTTCAGTTTTATTTTCTGGTTGTTAATGCTAAATGTAGACAGGTTGGAAAGCGTATAAATACGCAACGATTTAATTCGCAAACGGGAAGCTTCTTCTACAGCTAAACAAGAACGAAAAATCATGCGTCAAGCATAGATTATGTAGCACTTTCCAACGCTTCCAAAATAATTTTACAAATCATACCGTTTAATAAGCTAAAAGATAACTTCTAAGTAAACAATTTGGAAAACGCATAACATATTTAAAAACATAATTTCAGGAATTTCCAACATATACAATATTCGGAAAAATATCCGAATACTTTTATTCAGCCCTGTATAGGATATATAGAATTGTATATATACTACATAGGATGCTAAATTTTAGTTCAGTTAGGAAACGTGTAGCACATTTTAAAATTCTCCGTCTGGAGTTTGTCAATAAACAGAAATGTGTTCGCGAACTTTTGTGCTGCCCTGTATAGGATCTACAGAATTTATACACACCACGTAATAGACAAAAAGCAAGTTAACATTAAAATTGCGTTCAGTAACTTAAAACGCACTTCCAGGAATTATTGTTAACAGACAGTAGATAATTCTTTTGTGTGTCCCTGTAAATGAACGATGACTGCTATACACACAATATTCCGTAGTAAGTCTCTTGTAATGCGCCTTAGTGATCTATATAAATTTCAATGCGTTTAAAATAGTGAAACATTATTTAAATAAACCGCAGACGATTTTTCTCCATAGACGTAATGTAACGGAATTATTTTTACTGTCCCTGTAAAGTAACTATAAGTGCTATGCACACCCTGTTCCATATTAAGCTTCTTCTAATGCACCTTAGTGATATATATAAATTTCAATGCGTTTAAAATAGTGAAACATTATTTAAATAAACAGCAAATGATTTTTCCCCATAGACCGCAATGTAACGGAATTCTTTTGAGTGTCCCTGTAAAAAAACTATAAGTGCTACACACTTCCGTTGAAATAGGGAACATGCTATAGATAACGATAATAACATATAAAAATTGCAGAGCAATCCGAGCATATTTACGGGAGTTAGAGCACGGACAGACGGCAGACGGCAGACGGCAGACGGCCAGACGGCCAGACAAACCGAAGTCATAAGCACTTTTCAACTAGGTTGGAAAGTGCTAAAAAGTGGTGTTTACACATAGGTAAATGAGTATGCACTGCTTAATGAGACCGCTTGAGGCGCCCCTAACGGCGGATTGCGGAATTTAGATATCCTAACTCGAAAACTATTTAAAATTTAACAAAAAGTCAATTAGAATGTTTTATAGAATTATCGCATTAGTTAGAAAAATTATACATGGATATATAACTATGAATAGAAAAAATCGAATGCAAAACGTACGAATGTCAGTTGATGCAGTTTGCGCCATTGCATCGTTTTGAGCATGTACAGTGAAGTTTTGTTTTATTTCTTTTTCTTTTCTTTTTCTTTTAATTTATTTTTTGTCTTAATTAAAGAGGTTGGCCATTGAATTGACCATTGGCTTGAATTGACCATTAGGAGTTGGCGGGTGTGACGTATGAGTCACGTGGTGCCAGATAGGTCTATTTGAGTGATTTAGCGAAAGAAGGAAGAATGAGAGGAGAAACTTCAGGACTAAGTTCTTTGGTGTCGGATTACTATATCTGGTTATATAGCGCCTTTTGATGTAAATTAAAAATAAGATTACATGTATATGTGTTATAAAAGAATTCAAATTAAAAATTCTTTTTCATCATGATATGCCAAAAATTTTTTGGAAATTAGGAAGTAGTGAATGTTTATTAGGTGAATTCATTGTTGAGAAATTTTTTGTTAGGGTATTTTAGGTAAGGACATTTTTTACAGATTGAGACACCGTGTTAATTAAATATACAAGCTAATGCATAGGCAATAAATTAAAAGTTTTAGCAAAATGTGATTTTTATTCAAGACACTTTACGCATAATGTTACATCTAATTTTTTTTTCAAGTAAAAGTTTGAAAACATCTTCACACACCATATAACTACACCAGTACTATAAATGACAAAATATTGAATATTATGTTGCGATGCAAATATTTGTAAAATGTTTCGGTATAATATAAAATATTCTTGATATTTTGGTCAGTAAAATCGCTCGGTCAAACAATATTCTAAAAAAATATTTTTATAAATTATTTTCTCAGAATATTTTTAACTAGATTTGTATATACACTTATATTAAAATACAAAAAATGCGATACTTGAAAACAGTCTCAAAATCAGTTTTTAAATATAATTTAGATTAATTGCACATAAATCATATATGTTATTATAAAGAAGTGGAGAAATTGTGTTTATTTAGTATACGGCAAGTTTGGGAGTTACTGAAGATGGAAAAATACCTTCAGGGATGTCTTTCTTGGGGGAAGTGACACTTATTTTGCAAAACTGGCAATAATACTGAAATGGTTGAAAAAAAATTTATTTACGTAAAATTCATTTACTGTATTTCGAACGATGGATAAATCAAAACTGTCCAAAACTGCATTCAGTTCTGGAGAGCGACTGCGATTTTTACCTAGAGTTGAAAGCCTTCCATCAGAAGCAGATTTCAAATCACGTTTAATTCTTTGAATAGTTCTAAGAGGAACGCCAGTAGCAGCATACGTACGCTCCTGTGCTTTCTGAATTGGAATGGAGAGAGAGAAATACGAAGATTTTGTTTCATTTTCATAAAGTTTAAGCACATTATTAAAATTTTACGTTCTACAGAACGCAAAGTTTTCCCTTTACGAGACATTTTGTGTTGTTCTGAAAAGACCAGTTTAAATACAAAATAATGATAATATCAATCAAGAGCGTTGAGAATAACAACTTTCTAGCAGAGTAAAAAGGATCTCAATGAGAGGAGGGAGGGGGGAAGCTATCGTAATCATCGCCAAAGAGATGTACGCCTAAATATGTTAAAAACCTAAATTAATTGCTCCTTTCACTATCCAAACCTGTGAGAAAATGAACTCTTCCTCCATGCAACGATCTGAGCCCCCAACTCGTGGCGGTCGAATTATAGATGAACATGTTAAGTGAAGTTTTTGTAAAAAATAGAGATTTCCGGGTATAAAACATTTTATGACTTAAATATAGAAATTCCATTTATTATGCCATGTCTTCCAATAAGAAGTTTCAAATGGATAAAGATGCTAAGTGGAAGTGCTAAGTTTCTGCTGTTTCAGTAGTAGAAGAACATGCCAAGTGAACATGACATCTTCTTTTATTAGAAACCGTTGATATCAAAATCGTACCGACAGCGCTCAGAATCGGGCCCTAGCTACATTCAGCGAGCTATCGTTATCGGGTATGTACGTAACTTGTTCTCCCACAAAAAGGAAGCAAGTTTTTTGGTGCGTGATGTGGAAGAACATGTTATGTGCGTTGAATCGTTAAAAAATTGCTAAATGACTCCCAGATCAGGAAAGCTATAGCCATTTCAATGAAACTCTAATATTTTAAATGCTATTTTTTTAAAAAGAGTACAGGAAAAATAGTTTTTTAGTGAAGTAACAAAAACGAGCACGATATAACCGTTAAAGAATATTTTCTCAAATTCACCAAATTGTCCATTAACATGTTCATCCACTAAGCTTTTCAATTATATTGTTTGATTGCAATTCCCAGATCTTTTTCTGACATTATACACTGTAACAAATTCAACATTTTATTATCGAAGACTTTAGTATCGAACAAATATAAATTACATTTCGCTTTCAGTTAAGGCTATTCTTGCACATGGAATGCCATTTCCTACAAAATCGACGACGTTAAAGAACCTTCTGTTTGACTTTATTCTCATATCACTTCAAGATATAAAATAGCTAAGTTCCGCACTTCACCGCTAGGGGTGCTGCAAATTGTTTATTGTGTAGCTCATTCTCACTTTTGTAGATACTACCTTTATAGGTGGACCTACTCCTATGTGTAGATGTTACATTTATAGATGTACCTACATCCGTTTAGATTTTACAGATTGGGGACAAACACATGTAAACAATTATGCCACATTTCACACTTTTAATACAGGAGCGCCACCTGGAACACAACTCTGCTATCTTATGGTCGTGAAAGGGAAGGTATCAGTCTCGAGGAGTATAGTATTAGGAGGAGTATAGTATCAGACATTATAACAGCAAAAGGCGGTATGATGATATCCAAGCAGAACAGTGGATGAAAGACAAAGTTGACACAGAAGAATAGACAGGTGCTGAAGCGCATAGTAGCCCGAAAGCACAAGCAATCGCTTTCCCAGATGACATCCGAAATGAAAAGTCCTCTGCAGAGTCTTGTTTCAACCAAAACTTTCAATTGCTTTTGTTTTGGGGGCACCATGCGCTTTAACATCCGCCTATCCTTATTCGTCATCATTGTCTTTTGCCTATTTTTGTGCTTTGAGGACACCATCATACCGCCTTTTGCGTACAGCTGTTATAATGTCTGATATTATGCTCCTCGCATCGTTGAAACATTTTTATGTTTCTATCATCAGGCTCCAACTAAATACGCGCCAACAGTATGCCTCTTTTGAAGTCTTTCAGGTCTGGTGTTGAAGCGACTCTAAGAGAAAACTATTGTTGCATTCAGCACCTAATGACAGTTCTTGATATTAGGTGCTGAGGTGATTAGGTTAACATTAGACTGATACCTTCCTATTCACAACCACAAGATGGCAGACTTCTATCCCAGGTGGCGCTCCTGTACTGCAAGTGGGAAATGTGGCATAACTTTTTACAGATGTTCATATTATTTTGTACCGAATCTATAGATAGCTGTGTAACTTGTACGCTTTCTACCCTATACACAGAAATCCTAAAGATGTTCTTTTATCTAGACTAATAAATAAGTTGCATGGTATTAGTTATGGCACCAGAATTTAATAATAAATAACAGAGATGTTATTAAAAAAAATCGATTTGCGTATTCCATCCTTTTTTTCCTTTGGGAACAACAATTTATTGTCGTTCGTTACATCACTAGTATTAAAGAGAATTATCATTTTGTATGTAATAAAAATTATAGTGTCATTTCCAAACAAAAAGCAGCATTTGAAACTGTAAAAGTTTTCGGTGATTACCCTAAAAGAAAATTTGGTAATCTTTTAAGATAATTTCCAAATGAAAATTAAGCTTCCTTATCTGCCTGGAATATTTGGCACATTTTTGGAGAATTTCTTTTTCTTTACTCATCAGTGTCTTTCATATTGAAGATAGACAGGGCGAGTATGCAATTAAAATCAAAATCATGAAATCATCTATGATACCTTAATAGAAAACTTCATTTGCTGAACTTTACTCAGTTATGTAGAAAATGCTCTGTGATAATTTCGGAAACCATATGTGACTCCGAAAAATGCGACGAAAATTTTGTATGGTATGCGAGTAATTTCACAAATTGTGAATAAGTGGGGTTTTGTTTTATGTTACTGTAGAAGGCTTTTCGTTCCAGTTATTTTCATCTTTAAACCATCTAACTTTGTACAAAGATAATAACCAGGCAATTGTGATGATTTGCGATTAGTTAGTGATGCAAATATAGCAACTAATATAGCAATTATGGGAAAATAGCAATTTATTTTAGTACATAATAATTTATAGTTTAACTAAAATTTATAGATTAAACTAAATAACATTGAACGGAATTTTATGGTTCTGATGACATTAACTGACTTAATATGCGAAGTAGTTTTAGAATTGAACAGTGTTAAAAGAAACTTTCACAAACAATATAAACTATGTTATCATCTCTTGTCACTGTCCTCCTTCGGCACCCTTTAAAGAGCACTGTATTCATCTGATTTGTATATCCAAAGTTACCACATTATAAATGGTCTAGGAGATGCAGTTAACATACAATTTTTTTTAAACTATATGGATATTATCTGGTTAGAGTAACACATGTGCTGATACATCCCCGGTCTAATAAAGAAAACACAACTTTTTAACATAACTTTATAACTTTATAACTTTAATAAATAGCATAAGTTTAATAATAAATAATAATAATTTAATAAATAAATAGTAATAATAATTTAATAATAATAATTTAGTAATAATAATTTAATAATAATAATTTAATAATAATAATTAATAAATAAATAGTAATAATAATTTAATAATAAATAACATTAACTTTATAACGAAAAAGCTCCAAACAGTGCTGAGAATCATCGACTCGTTGTTGTTTTTGGTCAAACGTCAACAAGCGCGGCACCCACTTTGACAACAGCTTTTTCATAGACAAATGTTCATTCAAAATAAAACCTACACGTTCCTTGGATATCTTCAGAGTCTGAGCTATCTCCAGCAACTTCACTTTACGGTTCCCCAAAATGATTTTGTGGACTTTTTTATGTTTTCCGGAGTAACCACTTCTTTTGCTTGGTGCATCACTGGTGCCCATTCGGCCACGTTTAAATTCAGAAAACCAGTCAATAAGGGATGATTTACCTGGTGCAGTGTCCGGATAACGCTTATCAAGCCAAGCTTTGTTTTAACGGTGTTTTTTCCCATCAAATAACAATTCTTGAAATTCTTGTTTATCCATTTTTTTTGTTTATCAACAAAGTCGTTCAACTGAAACCACTCTAACGTTTTATCCACACGGCGAATCGTCATGACATTTTTTCTGCTACCTTTTAAAGGTTAGTATTTACAAAAAAGCATCGGTTCGGCGATTGCAACGCCATCTGTGTGCCAGACCGGAAACTTATCAACCGATGTGTTACTTATTACTAAAATATATCTGACATCAATGAATATGTTCAGACCCTTCTTCCTTTAAAAGAAAATTTAAGTGAAGCAAAGGCCTACTTTATTGCTAATATTCCATCATATTATATTCGAATGAAAATCTTTTTGTTGAATTTTATAGGATACTAATTTTAAAAAATGTACTGGAGCTGTAATTCAAATCAGTCCTATTATAGATGATAATCTAAATTTTTGTATTTTGTTTAAGTATAAAAGGTACACTTTTACTTGCTTCCAATTTGCTACTGAATCCAAAATATTTTCTTCGAAATCGTTTCAGATATTTTAAAATTTGTATAAACTATGACCAAATATGAATGCCAAAATTGTCCTTTATTCTGAACACTTCATCAATTATTTGTTACTAAATTTCATATTTACTTAGACTTGTAAAAAAAACATGTTGTTCCCAAAAATACGGTTTAAGACTCTTAAACTGGGATAACTCTAAAAACCGTTGGCTTTTCCAAGGTTTAATCTTTTTTCTTTCCATAATTTCCTAGTAATTTTATATTTACTGCCTGACGGCATGCAGACAGTATACTTTCAAACAGCAGAATAATATGGTTTAATTTACATGGAAAATTGTTTATATAATTAATGTATATTTTATATGTGCGTATATAAGTAGATTATTACGTTTATCCCAGTAAAATGTTGTAAGTAAAACATGACATTAACATTTTCTAATAACACAGAACTGGTAAAAGCGAAATAATTGAAATAAAATACATATTGTAATGTTTTTTTTTTTTTTTTTTTTTCAGTGAGATAAACGAAAACAAAAGATGGGAATTTTTCTGTTTGGACCAACATAAGAAATTTTAATGTAAAAATATTGGAATTTAAAAAAAAATGATCACATTTTTAACATGATAAACACCACAGATTTCGACAAAGTGGCTTTTTGGCTTTGCAGACATTGACAAATCAGTTCTCAGTGTTTACAGAGTTGGTTCACATTTCACAATCGCGACAATGTTTGTTAATTTTATACAAAGTTTTAATTTTATACATTTTTAATTCTAAATATTAAATTGTAGTTATTTTTACACGTTGAACGCCAAAGCGAAATCAATAAACATGCCTGGAGGGCCACGGGGATTTTTATTCAAATGTATGGTAATAAATTATGAATAGTCCTACAATAAATTGTTTGCAGTGAAAATATTGATGGGGCACGCACTCGTGTGGTATGACGCCCCGGAAAATATTTCTGTCACACATATTTGTCTGTCATGGTTGTCAGTGTGTTAAAGTGATATTCAAAGAATATAAAACCTGCTTATTTATGTTTCATGATTAGACTTTACCAAAAATCTGCTTCAATTAAACCAGTGTCATCACTTTGAAGTGGAATAAATGCAGTTTGCTTCTGTGGTGCAAATTGTACTTTTATAAATTTTATCTTTTATTTTCAGTCAATCCCACAAAAGATTTTACTAATTATTTTTCATGAATGTTCAACTGTTATTCATTTATCTATAATCAAATTGATATTCAACTGGCTGCATTTTTTCTCTTGTTTGAACTTCATCCCTTAAGGCATGCAAAACCAACCAATTCTGCATGCAATTATTTTTTTTTCGATTATTTTTTTATAATTTCATTATCTAAAATATAAATATATCTTCATTCTTGTTATTTTTATTTATTTAGCTTTTTACTTTCCAAACACATCGTGGAAGTATAGTATTGTAATCATGATTTGTATGTGTGTGTGTGTGAACACGATAACTTCTAAACGGTAGGAGCTTCCAATTGAGCTCTCATTTGGTGAATATGTTATAAACCATACTGTCGCAATAATTGTATAGCTTTTCGTACAAATTGGCTGGCGGATTAGGAATTTAATATATGTTTAAACCATTTTGCAACCAATTCTATAGTAAAAATCACCAAGGAGACGTGACGGAATATACGTGATAAATATTGCAGTGATGTAATCAAGCATTTGTAGCGTTTTGTGGCTCATGTTCATAGCTCCTGTTTCAAAATTGGAGGTTCAAAATTCGGATCGAACCAATTGCGTGACGGAATATAAGTGATAAATATTGCAGTGATGTAATCAAGCATTCGTAGTATCAATGTTGTGGCTCCTGTTCGTAGCTCCTGTTTCAAAATTGGAGGTTCAGAATTTGAATCGAACCAATTCCATAGTGTCAGAAATTTCCCCGGCAGTCACGCGATAATTTCACAACGGATTTGTCCGTAAAATAGAATACTACTTGTCACCCGCTCAAAGTTAAGTAAATACTTTGCACATTCCATGCCATGTGTGGCAGAGATAATTTGAAAAATATTAAAATTTTGGTCAAGAAGTTATTATTTTTACAACGTTATTGCATTTTCTCCACTTTACCATAAATGTGTTCAACAAAATTATGTAACTTAAAAATGCAAATCTAAAACCTTTTGATAAGTTTTCTACATTTAATAAGAAAACAATGTGTAATTCCACGCCCCAATGATTTGAAATAGCAATTGTGTAGAATTATTTTAAGGACATCATTTGGAAGCTTCCATTCTCAAAAGATATATACGGAATAGCCTATGCCATTTCTATAAATGACACGTGCAGATCAATGACATTTAGAAGAATTCACTCTCAGCAATTAAATAAGAAGGAATAACCTCTTAGTATTTCTTTATTTTCATTTTCATAAAAATCCAATAAACTCTCTGCATTTTGTTATATTGCTTTTCTGCTGCTTTTTATCTATTTATTTTATTTTCTTAACTTAAACTTAACTATGAACAAGTTTGATTTAATCGGTAGCAAGACTTTGTATTTATTCTAGAAATGCCTCATTTCATTATCATAATTGTCATCTAGATTTAGATCGGAATACGAAATAAGATTTTATGCAACATTATTAAATTACACGTCTACTTTTGCAATTATTGATGCATCAATCATCTGGATGATGTAAAAGCACTGTTTGTATAAATTGATTTACTTCATCAATGTATAGGCTTCTTTGATATTTGTAGCTAATGTTTTATTCAAAAGCTATGTTTTTAATCGATAAGAAATAAATGAATGATTGGACTATTTTAGATTTACAGATGATAGTTTAAAATGTATTATTTAATATTTACCCTTTTATATCTCTTCTTTCCTTTTAATCATATAAACACATAACAAACCTAGATTTTGATAAACGAAATCTCATTTCTTTTTTAAATAACACACTTCATTTCTTATGAAGATAATTATTTTTAAACATTTTTTTATTTTTTTTTCTTTCAAAGAAATGACAAGCACTATCTTATTGAAGCTAGACTCAATTAACGAAAGATCTATTTTTCTTCCAACTCTACAAAAGTATTTAATGTGTAATTTTGTTGTTGTTACTGTGTTAAAGAAATACACGGGTTTCATATTACAGATTTTTGTGGTGAAGGGCAAGGGGAAGAAGTTAAGAATTTCGTATTTCCTTTTTTTAATCGTTATATTAAGTTTTCTGGTTTTTCAGGTATTTGATAATCGAAAAACGTGAAAGAAAAACGTCATTCTCATATTTTTCTAGTTTCAGTAGCGTAAATTATTATTTCTTAAGAAACAAATCGAAAATAAGTTTCTCATATTATTTACATATAAGTATTTTATAATATCTATATTAAAATATCTAAACAAAGAGAATGTATCAATATATGTAAATGAAGTATGCATAAAAGGGGTCAAGACATTAAATTTAATTATTCTAAACGTAAGGTGCTGAAACAAGATTATTATGAAAAATTGTATCAATATAAAAGGTTACAATCACTTTTAGAAATGTCAGAATTATATCTGTGAATCTGTGATATATTACCTCTTAGCATTGCTTTAGACCTAACGCTAATGAATAACGTCGCTAATTGAAGACAGATTTCAAAAATTATGCAAAGAACTATCGAAATATTAATTAACAAAGAATAAAAATTACTCTTTTATTTTTATTCTCCAAAACAGTGCTGGACGACGCAATAGAAAAACAGAACCCTAAAAAATGACACAGTGCACATAAAAAAGTTTACAACTCGCTCAGAAAATAGCATAACACCTTGGAAAACCGCACTGAGTCACGCTGCCCTAAATATTTCTATAATAATCATTGATTATTAATCATTGACTATCAATCAATGTCAATGCTTTACAAATACACCTTTGTTCAAAAAACTGACTTTCGTCTGATTCTTTAATTAACTACTCTAACTAAATTCCCAAGTGAATTTTCTTTTTTCCTGAATATCACATTCAAGCATTCTATACCTGCAGAAAATATTTCAGCTATTAGTTATTTGTTCACCAGGCTAATAATCATCTGAAGGCCATCAAGTTTTCCGACATTGATTTCACAATGGATATTATAATATCTGGTATACTTTGAACACACTTAAAAATTTCATAATACAAAAATAGTCCTTTAGGAAGGAAATTAACTCATTCTCAAAGTAGCATAAATTTTACCTTTTAAACATCCGAAGGCTATCAAGTTTTCTGACATTAATTTCACAATAGATATAAAAATATCTGGCACATATTGAGCGCATTTAAAAATTTAAAAATATTAAGATGCAACATAATATTTAAAAAGAAAAACAAGTCATTCTCAACCCAAATAAATTTTATCTTTTAAAAAATGTCTATTTAAAAATGCTCATCTGTTTCCTTCTCTCCGACTTTATATATCAAAGAAAGAAAAATCGAACTACCTATTTTCAAAAGCGATTACTAAAGAGAGAGTAATTGCAGCATATCATTTTGAGTAATTTTTAATTTTGTTTTGCAATTTTTCTATTTTACACCTTTTGTTTCGACAATTTTTATCTCTCCTAAACTTGCGAAATTCCATTTTGTCATTTGTCAATCTCAAATTCCTGGAAATTACCCGTGACGACACTTTGTGATTTTTTCAGCGTCATTACATGTGCTGGGCTGTCAAATAAATCATTCTTCAAATTCTTTTTCATTCAAATGTGAAGCATGGTTTTCTCTGGCATTTCACTGATTTGAAGCATAAACATAATGCTCGGATTACTCTGTTATGAATGAATATGCAAAATATGTAAGTGAATAAAAGGCCAGAAAAGAATTTAGTAAAATGTATTTTGAGAATGTTGAAAGATGCAATAGAATGTTTTATGAATTATTCAGGAAGAATAGTTTTATCGTTCTGAATGATTGTTAAATTAATAAACGAATTTAAAGAATAATTAATTTTGACGTTTTTAAATGAAATTAATGCAGTCGACTTTGGCTAAAAGTATATCTCATTTTTATCGTAAAATGTTTCATAGTTATGTGAATTTTTCTTGCATCTAGTTTTCCATTAAATTTAAATAGAGTATTTTATTTATTTTTTATATTTTTTTGTAAAAAAATTTCTAGTCAAAAATCCAATAAATTTTGACTTTTTAAACTTAGTAAAATATAGCTATTAGTTCTTTCTTAGGTAAAAAATCCTTCAAAATTTCAAACTTTTATACTTCGTAAAATCTTAAACAGTATTTCTTTGATCTTTAACGAATATAATTGAAATGTCTCAGCCTTAACTTTTCAGATTTTTTTTATTAATGAAAGGGTGTAAATTCACAATTTTCATTAACTACTTAAGATTTTTTCTTCTTAAAATTTAATTGATGCTTAATGCCTTTACTTTGCACAAAATACATCTTTTGTTATTATTTTATATTTTCATGCTTATAATTATTATGTATCTGTTTTAAAAACAAATTTAATTCTAAAACTCGGAAAACTTTATGACCAAATTTAAAGTTATAAAAATAACTGTTCAAACACAAATTGGGAATAATACGCAAATGCTATGAAAAACTCCTATGTAACATACACAAAAATACCTCTTACTTTTATTTGAGATGATGTGTGTAGTTTATAGCAAATGTGTATATCTTTACACTGTAAAAAAAATCCGTTGACTGCAAGTGCAATTTAGATATTTTTACGGAATCATAGAAACTCGACAGAGTTTCTCGCCAAGCATAAGAAACAGCAATGCGTTGAAACGTAAATGAAAGGAATTTCCGCCAATGGATGCCAAACTATTTTACGATTTTTTTTTTTTAACTCTGTCTAGTTTATATTTTGCGGACGGGACAAAACGGGTTTTTGACACATCTATATCTCGCGTTCTATTTATGATAGAAACAAAATTCTTGATTCTATGGAATGGGGCGTGCCACGGGACTAAGAATTCAAAAGTAAAGCAAAATCCGACGAATAGTTTTTCAGTAAATGCGATTTTAAAAGTGCTGTTTTTTGCACTTTTTAAATCTTGTTCAGACCAAAAACTGTTGACAGGGCTACAGCAATGTGTAATTATCGGATTTTTATGCGGTTTACGTTATTTGAATCGTTTTTATGAGTAGTTCGGACCTTTGTAAGTTTCATGTAAAAATATTAATTAGTTTTTGCTTTATATCAGTTTAAAGTTATTGAATCCTATACTTAACATAGAGCAAAAAACTGTTGACAGGGCTACAGCAATGTGTAACTATCGGATTTTTACGCGGTTTACGTTATTTGAATCGTTTTTATGAGTAGTTCAAACCTTTGTAAGTTTCATGTAAAAATATTAATTAGTTTTTGATTTATATCAGTTTAAAGTTATTGATTCCTATAGTTAACATAGAGCAAAAAAATAATAAATGACCCAACTCTTTTAGGAATGGTCGTATACGCATGATATTAAGATATGTTATTACACTCGACCCAAGTAAGCTTCCTATTATAAAAAATCTTAACATTTCAGGTTCGTTTACAGGGTCTCACAAAAGATCTTTTGATATAGGGCTAAAGAGTTGTGTAATTATCCGATTTTTACGCGGTTTGCAGCATTTGAATTGTTTTTATAAGTAGTTCAAATGTTTAATATTTCGTGTAAAAATATTAATTAGTTTTTTATGTATACCACTTTAAAGTGATTTATTCCTATACTTAAGATGAAGCAAACAAAATATTAAATGGTCTAACTCTTTTCAAAAAGAACGTATGCGCATGATGTTAAAATATGTTACTACGAACTACCTAAGTTAGTTTCCTATTGTAAAACAGAATTGTAGAATTTACTGTTCGTTTACAGGGTAACTCAAAAGATTTTTTAATAAGACTAAACAGTTGTGTAATTAGCAAATTTTTACGTTGAAGTACATGATTCCTGTACTTAACACAGAGGAAAAACAATAGTAAATTGCATAACTTTTGTCAAATTCGCTATATACACAAGATATTCAAATATGTTACTACATCCTCTCTATTGTAAAGCGGCATTGAAGCATATACGTTTCGTTTACAGAGTCTCTTAGAAGATCTTGATTACACTACAACCGATGTATATTTACTGAGTGAGATGTATTTTAATGATTTTACACTGTTTCAATCTCTGTAAGGTTTCATTATCTTGCTTTAAAATTTAATATAAGATCATTTTGTCCGTCTGAAATCTCGTCGATGTTAAGCTCTAAATCTATTAATATATAGTATTTTCATCGATTAAAAAAACTGTGTTTATTTATAAATATATAATTCTAGCGTATTAGGAATTGATTGAAATAGCGATTACAAAATTCCAACTTTACGTTCGTGCGCTGAGTAATAGAATGTAAAAATGTTGATACCCCAAGATTACAAGTTTTGCGTTTAAATATTTGCCGTTCATCGAATCTCCGGCTATGACGAACTTAAAATGCTAAATTTCGTATACAATAGGTGATCGGTAACGAACTGTTCGGTTTACGAACAAATCGGTTAATGAACACTTTCGCGTGAGATTTTTATGTTCGGAGAACGAACTCCTCACGAAACAAAGCCATGATGAAGCAATGCCGTGTTTCATATTTGCCGAGCTATACTTATTGCCTCTATTGTCAACTTTGAGAACATTTTAACAGTTGCATACATATGTCCTAATTAATTCATGAACTGCCGGAGATTGGGGACCTATATTTTAGGATCACCGAATTGGAATGAACAGACTATATGAACAGAAATCACTTTAATAGTTTTTATACTTTTGCAAACGTTGCGAATTTTATATTTTTCAAATTCTCGAAACGTTGAGTTAAAAAACTTAAACAAATAAAAAACTTCTAAGGTGCTCAGTAATTTTCAAAAATAATATATTTAATATGCTAGTATAAAAATCCCTGTAAATTTTTATACTAATAGAACTAGGTTCGTAGGGAAAAAAATGTTGATTATTCTCGGTAAAGTATGCTCCATAAACTTATCGTTGTAGTTGACCGTAAAAAAGTGCTTCTTACTTTTCCACATTTTTCTGAAACTGTAGTATTTTAATTAGTTTGTAAACTACTGTAAAATTGTGTAATTTTTTGTTTTTGAATGTATATAAACGGAAGAGTGATATAAACAAAAGAAAAAGGAAAATAAATATGTCATAAATAATCTGATGAATACAATGTAAGGAAAACTAATATAAAAGTTTCCCAGTTGTTATGGTAGCGACATGTACATTGGAATAAGTCACTCAGTAAATTGTATAATTCTGATGTATAATTCTGTTTATAGCATCACTATTATTTTTTTTTGCCCCTTTTATCTTTTCTTTTCTGAATAAAAATGGAATCCGTATAATTGAAATTAAATACCTTACAAAAAGGAGTGATATCTCATCAAAAACAACTCGTTGTAAATGATCCCGCCAAGCCACAAACCTAAAACGTCAGTCACAAAAAGAAGTGATATCACATAAAAAGAAGCGATATAGAAGTGCATACTCCGAGTCCCGTGTAAAAATCTATCACTACTCACAGTATGTGAAAACTGCTTGGCGACCTGCAGGCTTTTGTAATGTTTGCGTTTTCTGCAATTACATATGGCTATATTATTTTTCTTTTCTTTTCTTTTCTTTCTTTATTTCTTTATTAATTTTGTTCCCATAAAATTGTAAAAGTTGAAGCTTCTGTGTTTGCATATCCTTTCTTATTTATGAGCTTGAAAAATCAATTTGTTGATTTTATTTACCATTATTTAAACTAGAAACACCACTCTTACGAAGAGGATTTTTTAAGTAAACATGTAAAGTATCGAAAAGAAATAGGAGTAAGCTTCGGAGTAGAATCAAGAAAAAGGTTCGGAGTATGGGAATGGTCGAAGAATATGTAGGCATCTGAAATATAGGAAAATTGTTTTCGGTGGGACATAAGCATTTAGGTCCCGAGTGACGTATAGTGAATTGCATATGTTGTTTCCCGTAATAACTCAAGTTGACGACATCCTGCTGAGAGCTGGAAAAAGGTTGTTTCGACGAGGAAGAATCAAGAAGTATTTGATAAACATCTTTTCTTTATTTTAAAACGATGAAAAGAAGACAAATCCATGAAGTTATTCCACAGTTAATAATCCACGGGTACAAGAAATCACATCGTGTATGATGGGGTGACAATCCAAATTTTTGACAGAGGAGCGAAGTAAGAATATCGAGAACTTAGGCTGCATATCTGAATTTTAAAAAGTGGGAAAGTGCTTTAGGAGGTACCATAGGGTGGCCAAGGGGCCAGAATATTTTTAGAGATGTTACATCGCGGAGATCAGAGAGGAAAGTGACTTTTTGATAATGACAGCGTGCGTTGAAAATACGCCAAACCATTTACATTTTTAGAGCCAAGAGTATTGTATTTTTGCGTGGGAATTGTAACCGTTACATATACATCAAATCAACTTCATACTTGACGTCAGTGGTAGGGGAATCTTTATTGGCGAAGATTGCACTTTGGCAAAAAAAGAGAGTGAAATAGAATTTTAGTGGTTAGTTGTTTTGAGAAAATGCAGGAAAGATATTTCAGAAATATGTTATAAGGCGTCAGTCAGACGGAATTAACATCTGGATTCAGTATGAAGTCAAAACTGACCATGAGAAAGGAAACATTTTATGCCTTGGATAATTTCATTTACATTGATGTGTGGGAGACCGAATAAAGTACGTTAATGATAATTTACAAACAATATGTATGATTTTGACTAAAAGTTATCGTTGAAAGAGAATGATCAAAAGGTGCGCGTTTTAACAGCCGGGAATGTCTATAAGTTACGATAATGCAGAAAGGGGAAAGTATATTTAATAAAATACTTAAAATATAGATTTCTTTAACTTTTGAAAAAGATATATATGGTATCTTTACCATATATATATCACCCCTTCACAAGATTTTGAAAAATTTAGAATGTCACCCTGAAAATATAATACACAATATCAATATATAAAAATAATAAAAAATAAGTATGCATACAATATGTAAATAAAAAAATGTAGTACTACCAAAAATCTTCATACTAGTATAATAAATGGCCATAAAATTTTCAAATTGCAGCAGCATGTATTTCAGTAGCTTTCAAAAGTTCCATTTATCAACATGAACATAGTTGTTTTTGGCTGCATAAATAATATATCATTTTCTTTAAAATGGCATGCCTAATGATATTTTTATAGTATTAGTGCACTTGTTTAAATAGTCATATTTTGTCTCATATTTTATTTCGAAGATTAGAATGTGCACAATTAAACTTTTCACTTTAAAATCTGGCCATAGTGAAATATAAACACAAATAATATTTCAATATTGAAAAATAGTTACAATTATACAATATAAGAGTGACACAATAGAGGTTACAAAAACACATATACCACATGAAAAATTTAAAAATTTTGTGTATTAATCGGGAAATGTGCATAAACAGTTTACAAAACCACCTTGTAATTTAATAATTGCATAAATAGTCTTTATTTTATTTTTATTTTTAATTATTTTATATAACTGGGAAAACAATTAAATTATTATAGTACATAAAAGGGATTATCTTTACCGAATATTAAAATAGCAATTGAATAAATAATTTTGGAATAACCCATAATAGTTGTAATCATTTTAAAAATTTATATCTAACTTTCATTAATAAATGTCTTTATATAACAACTTTTTAAGGCATCTCAAAAGAATTTCTGAAATATTTAAAAGAAACTAATACGATGAATAAATGTAGAAGAATTGTGAAAAAAAAAATTTAAATGAAGGATCTGCTTCTACAAGTGAGAAAAAGAAAATATAAAAATGCCTAAAATATCACTATAATCTATATAGTGTGAAGTAAAGGTGTTAACATTAGGTATGTTCGATGAGAGAGAGATGTTTACACCTGAACAATATTTAGAAAAAGCAACATGTACGTTATCGAAGTAAGGCGGCATATCATAGAATTTAAAAATTAACATAAGTCCAAATTTTAAGAACGATTATAGGAATTATACACAGAAATAAAGTTCAAAAATTTCTTTCTAATTGATAAAGTGAAGGTGGCATGTAAAGTGATGTAACCTAAAAAAAAAACGATGACATAGTGTATATGTAAAGAGCAATAGAAAATTAATGTATACACTAACATGTGAAGTGCGAAAAATATAAACGGTATGTGTGAATGCTTGGCCATACCTATCAGTGAATACGAATCTTAAGTATAGAAATGTAGTAATAATGAATAAAGGAAAAAAAAGAAAAGGTTTGGATTACAAAGGAATCAGACCGGAGAAAACTAAGTGAGAAAACGATAACAAAAAAAATTCTGGTTTACAAAGGAACCAGTCACACAAATAAAAAAAAATTCTGATAACAAGGGGTATCAGAGCTCAATAAATTGTATATCTGAAAACAAAGGAATCAGACTCACCAAAATAATATCTGATAACAAGGTATCAGCCCTCAATAAGTTATATATCTGAAAACTAGGAATCAGACTCACCAAAACAATAATCTGATAACAAAAGTATCAGCCCTCAATAAGTTATATATCCGAAAACTAGGAATCGGACTCACCAAAACAATAATCTGATAACAAAGTATCAGCCCTCAATAAGTTATATATCCGAAAACTAGGAATCGGACTCACCAAAACAATAATCTGATAACAAAAGTATCAGCCCTCAATAATTTATATTTCTGAAAACAAAAGGAATCATAACCACAAAGAATTTTTTTTTTTTTTTAATCACAACCGAAGATTAGAAGAATGAACAAATTTCTGATTATAGAGAAAAACAGAACCAAAAGAATTAATTTAATTTAAAAAAATTATCATTACCTATTTCTATCAAAGGAGATTAAAAAATGTTTGATGTGAATTTCTGCAAGAATGTGCCAAAGGAAAAGATGCGACTCCGAATTTATTTTGCCTTTATTTTTTTTTAATAACAATTTATTTTGATTTATTTATATTATTTTATTTTAAAAGGACAGTGATGCAAAGAAGAAGAATTGTCTACTCCTGAAATGTCGAAAATACAACGAAGATAAAAGGTAAAATTAAGCTGTGTGTACGGATCAGTTACACTTATTCAATATGCGAAAAATTTCTGACGACCCGCACCAAAAAAAATCTCGACATACAAATATACCTCTAATCGCTCTACCGTTTCCGTACGCTAAACAGTCAAACGAAAAGAGACGAACCATCTATACACACAGGTGTGTAAACAATAAAAACATTAACATATGAAATAGAAAGAAAAAAATATTCATAAGAGCAGCTGTCTGTAAAAAAAAATTACGCATATAGTAGGGAAGTGTATCAAAAATACCGAAAAATTTGAATTAAAGTAAGAAAAGGAGTAAAATATTTGTGACAGTATATAATAAAAGAAATAGATATGCAAAGAGTATCATAATATAACATCTTATCATTAATATTATAGTTTCGAAAAATAATATAAACTAGAATTAACAGAGAGTGGTATTTCTTTCTTCATCAATATATTTCTTTATTGATGGACACCCTGGCGAAGATACGGTGTGAGAAATGTTAAAATTAGTATTGTTATTTTCATTATTTGATATGCAATTAATGCATTTAGGAGGGTTTGTGCACCGAAGATTGTTATGTTGGCCTGCACAAATCGGACATTTTATAGAATTAAGACATACCTGTGCAATATGATAAAATGAATGACATCGAAAACAACGTTTTACAGGGATAAATCTGATTACAGGATATTTTTTGTCTTCAATAGTTATTTGTTTAAGCTCCAGTAATATTTTTGCAATAGGAAACGACATCTCAAATATCCAGTTGTACTCATCTGTATCCCTAAGTTTACATTTCCTTATAAATTGTACAGAGGACACAGGTTTTTGAAGAATATCAGAAATTACAAATAAAATGTCTGGTATATTAAATTTTAAAGGTAATTTACAAACAATGATGCGAACCGGTTTATGATGCATTTTAGTAGGTGAACAAATATGAATGCTTTCTGAAAGCTCACGATTGCTAGAAGTATTTGATTGCTGCATATCAATTTTTTCATGTGCTAAATCATCGAATGAGTTCTCATCATCTGTAATTTGTGAAATATCCGTCTGTGTAAAAATATTATGCACATTTCGGGGTAACATATAACTATTATGGGGAGAATTGTTTACATTTTTATCATTATCAAAGACTTCATGTATATTTTCTACCTTTTGGGCGTGAAGCCGTTCTAATAATTTTTTATTAAGCGAAATTAAATTTTTTTTGTCTAGTACCAATTTATCAAATTCCTTCATGACAAAAATATCATAAAATTGCAAAAGATTGTCAAATTGGCGTTCCAGAACAACCTGAAATTTGCATAATTTGGCAGAGAGAGCAGAATTGTCCTGCAATTTTATGTGATCATGCAGCTCATTTAATTGGGAGTTAACAAACTCTGGAGCACCTTTTAACAAATCCCTGAATACATAAGACCATGAAATATCACAAAATATTTGATTTTGTTCGGAAATAGAAACAGTAGTTTCAGATACTGGTGATGCCTGAGTGGATGCCATTTTCTGCACTCTGGTCCTAGATTTATTTTGCGTATCTCTTTTTTTTTAATAGGCATAAATATGGAAAAGATATACACAAAACTTTAAAAGAGGTGAAGGAAGTGCATGAATTGCAAAAATTTAAAATGTCATATCTTCTTACCAATATGATAAAAATGGCATGAGGGCATAAATACACCAGTACAATACACAAGACCAGATATATAAAAGAGCAAAGAGTTTACTCAAAGCAGTGCATACCTACAGTATAAATTAAAATATCATATCATGAAATCATATTTAGAGTATTTACCATAATATATTAACTTAGAGTTAAAAACTGAATGCAACCCAAAATGTGAATAGAAATATATCAAAATTTAAAACACATAAAAACTGATAATTTTTTTTTTTTTTAAAGATTAAAATATTTAAAACCTTAGAGATCTCTAAAATGATAAGCAGTGGCTTCAAATGCATAAAAATACAACAAAATAATAAAACGAAGCAAAATTTGAATAAAATTTATCAGTCATGAAAAAATTTCAGATATAAGTGAAATTTAGTATCATTTTAAACTTTGAAAGATCTCTGACAGTTAGAAAAACAATCTGCTTCTTACCTGTACTCCACAAATATACAAACTACACTTGGAACGATTTAAAATATATACATTATTAAATATTTAAAAGTTCTTGCAGTGGCTTTTTTTAATTAAAAAAAATTACAGTTCTTGCACTGTCAAAACTTATCCATCTTAAATATGAACATATCATTTGAAATTACCATAGAAAGCTGATTTCATAAAATTTAAAATTTTAATAAAAAAAAAGAATTTTCTGCCTTTCCTTTTTCTTTTTTTTATATCAACACATTAAGAATAAAAACTCTTACCTGTAACACAAGTATATATCCATTGTATAACTAATTTCAGAAAACACCTAGCTATAGAAAAAAAAACACCGAAAATAATATACATATTTTTTTCTTTTAAATTAACACAGATGAAAACGGATTTTGTGATTTGTATCACTATGAATAAATATTCCTTTAACACAATTGAAGTTTGGAGGAATGAATAAATTTTAACCGGAGATAGAGTTCAACAACATTTGCAAGCACAGTTATTTTCTTCTTACTTGATTGTTACAAGGCAATTAAAAACAAAAAGTTTTCGTTAAAGCTGATGGATAGGCATTCAATAACCTTGAATTTTTATCGAAACTAAGTTAGAAGGAGTTTTTCGATTATAAGAACCGCAACGCATGATTAGAAAGTCAATTCGAGGAGCACATTGAGTTTCTTGGTGTTTTTTTTCTTATGCCGAAACACAATCAAAGTTTCTCGTGTTTATACGATGAAACCACACAGTGCATAATCATGAGTAGAAATTCACTAAAAATTATCGGCATATTTCACACATGTAAACTGGAGAAATTTAATCAACGAAGAAAGATAATCTTTTTGAAATAATGAAAGCATATGTATAATCGGTTGAATGAAGTTATAATCTTAACACATTGGAAAAATTTTAAGTTGCACCACAAGGACTGCGATAAAAATTTTGCTGATCTATCTGGCTTGGGTAATTTGGAAGAACGTCTGTAGCACACTTTCAAGTCACAGAATAATAGTTATAAATTGAAAGTACTTAATTGTATAGCTAAGGCAGGGATCACAAGGATTTTTTTTAATTTTTTTTTTTGAAGGCGTATTTATCACAGGCACAGGTTAAAAAAACTGCACAAAAAAATCCTAGGTTGAAACAGTTTATCACTTACGTGGCACGGAAAAGGCATATTTAACTAACATGAACCGCAGGACAAATCTAGGCACATATCGAAGATGTAGAAAAATTCAGGCACATTTCGAAGATGTAGACAAATTCAGGAACATTTCGAAGTTGTAGACAAATTCAGGCACATTTCGAAGATGTAGTTATCGTTGAAAGAGAATGATCAAAAGGTGCGCGTTTTAACAGCCGGGAATGTATATAAGTTACGATAATGCAGAAAGGGGAAAGTATATTTAATAAAATACTTAAAATATAGATTTCTTTAACTTTTGAAAAAGATATATATGGTATCTTTACCATATAAAGATTTTGAGTTTGTATTATATATATATATATATATATATATATGATGATCATACGCATATTAATAACATTGTACCTTATAATAAACGTTAACTAAATTGAGATATATTGCAGTAATTCTAGCGTAAGCGGAATCGTATAGATCTGCGGAAAAATCCGTTCTGTCAGTTCTTTCGCATACAAAAATATTTAAAAAATGATGTAACAAAAATTAAAAATTCATTTTTTTCGATTTTCAAAATTGATATACTGCATATATTATAAAAGCCTGCCGGTCGCCAAGCAGTTTTCACATACTGTACCTCACTCCGAGTCCTTTGGAAACATTATGAGTGGTGATAGATTTTTACACGGGACTCGGAGTATGCACTTCTATATCGCTTCTTTTTATGTGATATCACTTCTTTTTGTGACTGACGTTTTAGGTTTGTGGCTTGGCGGGATCATTTACAACGAGTTGTTTTTGATGAGATTTTCATTTTTTCGATGTAAGTTATTTCGTGAATGGTCAAAAGTATGTATTTCAGAATAACTTTGACAGATAATTCAAAATTTTTATTTTCTATAAAGCTGTGGGTGGAAGTTTTCTTATTGCTATTACGCTGCAAAAGAAAAAAAAAATCTGTAAAAATACGGAAGTTGTACTGTTAAAATAAGAATATTCTTTTCAGAGAGTAAAAATATAAAAAAAATCTCAAAGGCTTAGTGTAAACTACAAATTACCTAGACTTTCAGCACTATTATCTGTCAAGGATATTCTTAAATCCATTATTTGCTAATTTCTGACATTTTCACGAAATCATTTCATCGGAGAAAAAAATTTCGTAAAAATACGGAAATTGTACTGGCAATCAACAGAATTTATTTTACAGTGTAGTTATATACAAGGTGTGACCGATAAATAAAGTGACTGACCACATAAATATTACAGTATTTATTTTTGTAAAAAATAACCTCATTGTCTTTCGAAGTACTCCCCGCCGCGCCGTCTGTAATGCATTTCTGATAACGTTCATACAAGTATTGGAAACTTCTGGAATAGTCCACCTTCTCTACTGCTTTAAATTCTCAGCTTATTTCCTTTCAATGACGATTTCAGTCTTCGGAACAGAAATAAGTCTGGTGTATTATCGTGCAAAATAGACCTCTTGCATGATCATGCAGAAGCGAATTATGGCTGTGTCTACACGATGAATATATGCCAAGAGGTGCGTGAGCAAAATTTCATATTGGCTGTCTGCTCCATTACGCAATTCACTAACAACTGTTATGTTGAAGCTACCGCATGAACAAACACCTACCGAGAAATTTTCAACACATAGTGTAAAATTTACGTTAGACAGGGAAGAATGTAATGCACGTGTGTCAGCGCATTGGGCTGTTCACATTTTCGAAAGAAGTGGCATTTTTGAAAGGAAGATTATCGGTCTCACCTTGTATAATGTTATTAATAAATATAATATAGTAATAAAAAATTAAAGGAGCAGCTATTTACATGATTTACCTTGTATGAGTTTAACCTTTTACAGGTCATTTTTCACAATTGGGAATGTGAAATTGAAAATTCGTTTAAAAATTTCAATTCACCGATATTGACATGAAACATTTAGCAGCTATAATAGAAAGATGGCTTTATTTATTGAAATAGAAACAACTTGCATAAACAGGGAAATTTAACGAAAATCATAAAATTGACCTTTCTTATCATTTTTCACAGAGCAGAAATTTTCAGCTTATTTCATGTCAGTTCTTAAAATACATATTAATAAATTATATTTAAAAATTAAATATTACTACTTTGCTTTTCATTGAATCTACTCAGCACTATATCCCATTTTTGAATCCAGTGTAAATGAATAGTCAGAAGTAGCCAATGTTCCGAATTGGAAACATAAAAAAATTACATATATATATATTTAAAATTTAAAAGGACTAATACCTTTAAACTAATGTATTAGAAGGCAAAATGGGCAGAAAAATAATTTTAAATATACCTAGAATTGATTTCAGCCTATAAAAGGTTTCTGTGTCTTCGTCACTTGGGACACAATGTCAAACTTGCTATTTTTATTTGGTATTTATCACAAACACTTCTAAGATTTTACGAACATCTGGCGAATAGTGTGCAAATTTCTGGTAATTTTTTAGGAGAAATAATGGCAAATGCTTAAATGTGAAGTTATATGAAAGTAAAACAATGTTATATAGATAAAACTTTCAGATAGTTTTTTCTTGTAAAATATTATTTTTAGTTTTAGCGGCAGTTATAGATGGATTTCTTGTTATCATTTGTACTTGGTTAATAAAATAATCTGATTACAAAACAAATATAATAATAATAATCTGGAGTGACTCCACTCTACTTTCCGAACACTTTATAGACTACTTTGCATTCAGAAACCAGGTAATGTAAAAGTAACTGAAAATATATGTACCACAACATATGCAATTTATTCTGCTAAAATACTTCAATTATAGGCCTAATCTTCCGTAATGAGATCTACAGCCAACGTTGCCGTCGAACATGAGCAATCCTAGCAACTGTTAGTTTCAAGAGTATTAGAATTAAAACAATGGTTACCATAGTTTAATTTATCTTGCGCCAAACCATGTTCACTAGCATGCGTAAATTGGTTGTGGACTCGATTACCGAAGAATCATCAGTTACAGGCTAGTCTTCGGGTAAATAAAATATGCTTGTTGTATAATAAAAGCTGTTATATGGGAATTTCTCCAAATTCTTGAATTAGTGCCATTTTGGCATTGTTTATGGTAACTTATTTCTGACGTCGAATTTGGTGACATTATTGCTAAGCTTCGCGAAAATTTTACCACAGACATATATATTTACAAGTAAGTATTACTGTACATTTTCTTTGAGACTTTCTCTATCGGAACAGTACTTATCTGGACACACTGGATGATAAACAGTTGAAATGAGTTTTGAAATGTTTTAGATACCGAACCCATATACGGATTTTTCCGTAAGTGTATAGAGCTCTTGACGTAGGAGACTATAACATACCTGCCAACCGACAGGCTCAATCGAAAGCACCGTTCGGACGTTATCGTGTTTACTGACGCACATGCATACATCACGATTGTAATATTTTCCTTACAATATATGTGTTCGGAAAATAAGAAATACTGAAACTATATGTACATACATGTTAATGGGAGTTCTAAGTTCTATTAAATGCATATATTTTGCGTTTTTCTTCAAAAAAAAATCAATATTTAAATTTTCACACACTTTTCTCAGACCAAAAGAACTCACGTAATTAATTTTACTTTCGTTTTTTAATTTAAAACATGTTTTAGTAAATTAGGTCACGTTCTGGTGAAATATAGTTATTGCATTGACATAAGATGATTAACCCCTTAACTGTGTAGCCCGAACTCAGTTCGGGCAAGAACAGTTTGCTTGTTTTGTTACTAAAAGCTTTTTCACACCAGTAATTATTTAACACAACCTTCGCTTTATTAATCGCAGACCATTTTCGATTACACAAAGCAAATATTTTAGTACGGAAAAAGTGGTGTATTGTGCCTATTTTTAGTTTATGGTGTCAAAATACCTCCCACAGTTAAGGGGTTCATTGAGTTAAAACACAATATACTTATCGGCTATCCCTGTTCACAAAATGGGTTGAAAAATGGTTTAGATGCCAAACCCGTTGTCTAATTTTTACTTTAATGTATACGACTCTTGAGATAGTGGCTTATAAGTTATTTACCAAAATGGGAGCTCTATCGAAAGTGCAGATTGAACGCTACAGTGTAGACTCACACGGCTTCATACATACCGACATCATTGAAAAATCATGAAAAAGGGGTCTGAGGTCCTGAAAAAGTTATTAAATTCTGGTATACAACCATACATATGGAAAAGGTTTTAAAATAACGAAAATGGATCCAGGGAACCTAAAAATGTAAAAATATATCAAAATATCCATAATTGGGTTTTATCACGATTACAGTACTTTTCTTCCACTGTATGTGTGAGGAAACTAAAAAGATTGTCATTAATTATAATTAATTTAATTAATTTAGTTTTATTATTACTTAGATGAACTCTAGCAGACGTAGTGCAACGACTGTTGAACCTTTTTTATGTATATCTGTCAAGTAATAGATGTATTAAATACTTTTTTCAATGAAGCCATGCAAAAATATTTATAATTTTTATTTGTCTAATAAAATATCTTTTGCAAAATATTATCAAACTAAAAGATATGGTGGACTTACTTTTGGAATATTCAATCAATGCTATATCACTTCATTAACTTTTGATGTTCAGGAGTCTACCAGTAATCCAACAAGAATAGAAAAATAAACATTTTTCTTTTCATAAACAATATTTAATCCCACATAATATCTGTTCACGGAAAAAGTGCATCGGCTGGAGTATCTTTGATGCAATTTTCGTACATATTTTTCTGTTACAACCGAATTTTAATATTTACTCATGTTATTTCTTTACCGTTCTTAAATTTCTGTGAATGTAGATTATAACAATAAGAAGTAATAAATTACTTTATTTTAAAACAATTCAATATTTTATCCCTCCAAACTTTTCATTCAAATAATTCGTTATCATTTTTCAAGCTATAAATTACGTATATATGAAAAGCAATTAAAGCAAGTATAGCACATATCACAATTTTGCTTTAAATTATCGCTCTTTTCAAACTTCATATTTTGCCAATTTAACTTTTAAAATGGCAAAATTTTAAACTTTATATCCATTAACTGCTTTAGTAACTTAGAACATATTTTCTTATAGTTCTGAAGAAAAAAAAAATATATATATATACCAAATTGTACTGTAATACAGTATTAAAAAGCACTCATTGCTATATTTACAGTTTCTTTTAGGAAAATTCGATTATCTTACGTTATTATTTAAAGATATAAGTTTAAAGTATACATTTTAAAAGTTTATTCAGCTGTCACATATAACAAAGTTTCACCATTTTCATATATTTCGCATTAACTTCATGATCTAAATAATTCAAGGTAACACATTCAAGATTTCTTGAACCTTTTAGATTTATTATAAAAAAAAGAAGAGTAGCCAATCTTTTTTATCACACTTCGGTTAAAACTGGGAATATTACTTAATACCGAAGAAATTCCTTTCTGCGAAATTGAAAATATTTTATTTAAACTATAAACTTTTATGGCTTATAAAAGTTTGAACGCCGATTGCAAAAGATTGACCCAATATAATTTTATTCTATTAGAAATAAATGCAACCATTAATTATAATAAACTTGAATACTAAATCTATTTTTACAATTTGTTGTATTAAATATAAAGAAATATTTCGAAATTGGATCACTGATATTTCACTGTCTATATTTTTCATGAGTTTTATTCGATTGAAGGTCTTTTATATGTCAAATGTTATAGTCATTTATAAAAATTAGTTTAGAAAAGACTGGACTGTTATAGAATTGTGAATTCAATTAGATAAATCATTATATTTAGCCCTTTTCTAGTATTTTTATTTCAAAAGAAATAACCATATTTAGAGGCAAAATGAAGACTCCAGACAAGTTTACAAGATACTTATAACAATAAAAATCGTCATACATCACACAAGGGACGACTTTTGCTTATTGAACTTTTTTGTTTTGTTTCAAGAATAAAAATAACATTGATAAACTAATCAAAGCTAGATAAAGAACAAAATGACACAGTACTGTACTTCAAAAGTAAGGCACACAAGATAATTTTCTTCAGATAAATTTAAGTAGCCCTTTCTAAAATTGTTTATCTTATAATACGTCTGAAATTTCATGCTGTGTCAACTATCTTCATTGAAAAATTTCTAATTAATTTAAATCTACTGAGAATTAAGAAATTTTATTTTACATTTTTACACAGTATAGCTTTAACTCACATCTTTAAATTTATTTTGTAGGAAAACAAATTTAAACTACAGATCGGACAAATCTCGAATCGTGAATATTTAACATTTTGTTTACAGAAATTCGCTTTTAATTAGCAAAATCTTTGAAAATTTAATGATAGACGCACATAGTATTTGGCTAGTATTATCTCACAGGAGAATCTTGACAACGATTTGGGATTAGGAATCAAGCTTTAGTAAAGCAGCTGTCACTACTTATTAAATAAAGATTTTTCTATTTTCGTTCTCGAATAAATCCGTATAATGTTTAAAAATCTTTATTTCGGATAATATTCAAAAGAATCTTAGTAAAAGTTTTTGGTAATATCGTCGCTACCATGTCAAAATATTGAATATAAAAAAATGCATTTTTCATTACTTTTAAAAATGGGCGGATTGGAACCCCGAAATTTTATTAGAATTCTTCGCTTAGTAAAAATACTAATAAAATTTGTTGAAGAACAGGATTTCCAATTTGACTTCTTTTTTATTTACAGATGCCGAATTCATACCGGAAATTTTGAGAAAAAAAATGTACTTTAGGTAAAAATGAAATGTCTATCATTAAATAAAGCAAAAATTTCTATATGAAATTTCTGGTACAGATTCTAAATTTCTGAATTAAAAAGGCACCAAATTTGTAACCCTGCTGAAGAATACTACTAAAATTTAGTGGTGACAATCGGCACCTTTTTAAAACTTATGAAAACGCATTTTTTTCACATTCGATAGTTTGATATGGTAGCGAGGATATAACTAGGTCCCATTTTGTTTAATCAAAATTAAGCAGTTTGAAAACTGTGAAAAATGCGTACCCGCAAGTTTTTAAATGTCGTTAGCAACTTTTGCGTCATATTTTATTGTCTACTTGAGTGAACAACACACTCATTCCCATGATTCCTTTATAATAATGCAGTTTAAATAAATCACTCACACTGTCAACCACAAAGTATTCCATGTGGACATAACATTATAATTCACAGCTCAACACACAACCCAAGGTCTAATTTATGCAACCGGATAAACAGATATAAAAACATACAATGTTTAGGGAAAAGAAACTAGTTTCTTTTTTGTGGCGTATAAGAAAGTCGGAAGTTTCACTGCAACTTATTCGCTGTTATTTATACCATCACACAATAAATTCCTCATGAGTTCATCAGGATTCAGAGGAAGTAGCCTGACTCCCTACTGGCGTAGTTGCTCATGACACTCAGTTTGATGAAAACGTTTCCTGAAACGTCATGACTGGAACCGATAAAAACATCAGAGTATAGGGCTCTCCTGATGAAGACAATTTACAACTCACTACTGAAGATCGCAGCCTTGACTCGTAAAGGCGTCTCTTTTATGCTCTTTTTCAGAAACACTTTAGGTTATTGGCTTGAGATTTATGTGTTTATGATAAGTCTTATATCTTTAAAAAATTAATGAAATGAAGTGCAGTTTGAGGTACATGCTTAAACGACATTTTACAGAACCTTATTTCCTATCATGTCAAGCTTATATGCACGTAAATAAGTTTGCGTTCAGTAACATAGCTATGGAAAAAATTATATATGTAACATTTCTTATAATTTAGAGGTAAAAAGTCTAACAATGTATTAATTTTTCATTTTTTTTAAGTTTTCAGATTAAATGACTATTGTTTTTCAATCATTCTCCTTTGAAAGCTGGTATATGTTTAAGCTACTTTCTTATTCAATAGCAATCGTAAAATTTTAATTGAAAGCTTGCAGGTTTTCTTTAATATTGTTTCATTTGCTTATTTTTAAAATTTTCATAAATTATATTTACAAAATCTGCATATAAGATAAATTACAACTCGTTGCTAGATGTTCAGACGTTGTGATTATATATTGTTAAAAAATATTACTACAAAATAAACAGATTACATTATTTATATATATATATATATATATATATATATACAGTGGAACTCCAGATATACGTTACCTGAGTTGTACGTTTCCCTCACTTATAGGTTTCAACTCAGCGGTCCCGACCACTTGCCATTAAAAATTAGCTGAGTTATACGTTTTGAATTACACATTTCCCTCAGTTATACGTTACGTTTTTGCATCCCCTGACGAATTAATTTTTCATTTATCCAGTTTGAAAAAGGAAACACTAACGACGCGGCCGAGGAGTCTGATTTGAAAGATCCCACTCAAACTTCAGAGCTGATGTGAAAGCTTTTGACGTAGTAAAGCGGTTCGTAAGTAGAAAAAGCAATAACCATAAGGCGGCTACATTATTAACAGAAATGCAAAGTTTTCTGTTCAGTGTCGGCTCTGCCGAAAAGAAACAACCAAAGATTAGTGATTATTTCAACAAGATTCAATAAACTACTGAAATGTCTTTTGATAAATTATTCATATGCTAAGGCGATTCCAACGATTTCTTTTAAGGACTCTATGTGTATTAAAAATAATTTTAATGAAGCTTTTATGATAAAATAACTGCATGTGTACGTCTCTTATGATTTTTTTTTCCTCATTTCCATTTCCAAAAATTTATGTCATGGGTGCAGTACTTCTTAAGAAACTTTTGTTTTCAATATAAAAGGTAGCAAACTCCTCAGTGGATCAAAGTTTTCATGATATATTTTAAAAATTGTTCCGATAAATCATTAATTGAGTTGTACGTTTTACTGAGTTATACGTTTCGTTTGTCCAGTCCCGGGCAAAACGTATAACTGGAGTTCCACTGTATATATATATATATATATATATATATTGTGAGCAATGAAAGTACCGATTTTCGAGTGTTTGTCCTGATGAGTGCAAATATAAAATGCTCTAAGATTCGGTTCAGAACGATTTGAGCAAAATATCTGTGTAACAATTTCAGGGATTTTCTTGCAAGATAAAGAAAATTTAGATCACTTTGCCTTCAAATATCCTTCCTAAGCGCCCTAATCTCTAAAGCTACATATTTCCGATGCTTAATAACACGTTTTTTCTCAACTATAGTTCTGTGAAATTAAGTCATTCGTTTTTCAGAACGTCGCATGATGATACACATACATGAATATCTGCAGGGTGGTTGGTCTTCAACTGGCTTTCAAAGTTTTTTATTTGTTAAAAGTTCATAGAGGAGCAGAATTGGAATAATATAAACTTACATTTCACCAAATAGAAGGAATTGCGTGTAATAGAAATTTTAATAATTTTCATCTATTTAATTAAACTACAGTGTAATATTTCTTCCTAAAAGTTATTAGAGAAACGTTATTATAAAAAATATGTAAATATTTTATGCCATAAATAAAAAAAATTTAAAGCTTTATTTAAATTTATGTTCATTTAAATTTTCTACAATCTTTTATTATCCTAAAATAGCATTTTTTGTTGTTTCCTCTTTTCATCTTAAATCGATTGCTCCTCTTTATTATTCAAAATTATTCATCATGCGAACGCGGTATATTGGTTTTCAATAGAGAATCATTTACGAATCAACACACTTGCGACTTATGAAGACAACTGGTTGCTGTGAATTCAAAGATATTCAGTGATTTGTATTCAAGCATCTCTCAAGAAAAGAAACTGAGAACTATATCATTAAATCCAAATGAAAGGCTAGTATTGATTCTAAGAAAGAGTGCATTATTTTGTGAGCAGCTCCAACCGAACATCCCTCCTTATTAAGTGTATTTTACGCAATTCAGTGCAATAATCTTTATGTGATGTCAAAATTAAATTAATAAGTACACTGAAGCGTGTAAAGAACAAAGATTCTCCATTCAAAGATTGAAAGATTAAAAGCATTTCTCCAAATTGACTCACGCGTCTTAAGGGATTCTTAATGCGTTCTGAGCCTGTCGAAAATCATTAAGTTGACAAGAAATGGTAATTGCCGTTATCGGAAGCTATTTAATTAAATTGTATGGTGTAACGTTTCCTTTACATACCATAGAAAACTCAGATAAAGTGAACTTTATTGCTTGGGTTATTTCTTTTCATTCAAAATCATTATAGGAGAGACTTTAACTGTAAATTTTATTCTTCTATAAAGGAAATAAAGTTATGCTACTTAAAATATCATTTTTATTACACATGCTTCTGAGAATATAGCCAATATTTTTTTCAGAATTTAAAGTTCAAATTTAGTATTGTTTTTCTAAAAGAGGTGATTTTCTTAATTTCTAAAATCATAAGCATGTTATTTTGCAGATTATTGTAAAGAGATTTTTCACTTGTTAATAAAAATTAGTATTCATGTTACGGACAATATATATTTATTATCAAAAAGACAATAATGCTTTGCTTAAAAGGAGCCACGGTTCAATTAAGTCTTAGATTTATAGAAGCATTGACATCGAATCGTGATAAGACTCAGTGTTGCAAGTCCGCTATTTTTATTTTATTCAGATTGATTGATTGCCACCACTTTTTTTAAAATAGTATAATTCGTCTTATTTTCGAAGTATTTAATCTGTCATTAAATAAGGCGAATATTTCCACTTCAAAAAAGTGGTGGAAATCAAACAAACTAAATTTTAAAAAGGTAGCGAACTGGCAACACTGATAAGGCTGTAAAAAAAAAAAAAAAAAAAAAAAAAAACGTGGTAGATTCATTGTTATTCAAAATTATTCATCAAACAAAAGCGGTATATTGGTTTTTAATAGAGAATCATTTACGAATCAACACTTTTGAGACTTATAAGAGTAACTGGTTTCAGTGAATTTAAAGATATTAAGTGACTGTTATTCAAACATCTCCCATGTAAAGAAACTGAGAACTATATAATTAAATTCGAATGAAAAGCTAGTATTGATTCTAAGAAAGAGTAGATTTTTTTTTGAAAAGATCTAACCAAACATACCTTTTTATTAGGTGGCTTTTACGTAATTCAGTGTAATAATCTTTATGTAATGTCAAACGCAAATTAATAAATTCACTGAAGCGCGTAAAGAACAAAGATTCTCTATTCCAAGATTGAAAGATTAAAAGCATTCCTCCAACTTGACTCTCGCTTCTTAGGAATTCTTAATGCATTCTGAACTTGTCGAATATCATCAATTTCACAAGAAATGGTAAATACCATTATCGAAAGCTCTTTAAATGTAACATTTCTATTACATAGCATATAAAACACAGCAAAAGTGAACTTTATTGTTTGGGATATTTTTTTTTCATTCAATATCAAATGGAAAGAATTTAACAGTAAATTTATTTTTGTTTATTTATTTATTTATTTTACACTTTAAAACTCAAAACTGGCATAACTTTTCTGAAAGATGTAATTTCCATATGTTCTTAAATTATAAAGATTGAATCTTGCATTTTTTGTAATTAAATTTTCACCTACTAATAAGCAAATTTAGTGTGCCTGCTATGAAATAAAGATGCTTATTTTCAAAATGTCAGTACTCTCACTTATCGCATATGAATTGATTCGTGTAAACAAACCCCTTGTATAATTATTCTTCCATTTTTAAATGTATAGACATGAAATTGAGATCGTGAAAATCCATGGCAGATTTGTTTCGAGTTGTGTCTGAATTTTAATTTTTATAGTTTTCCGTTCTGGTTAGTTTTCCTTAGAAGTAACATGAGAAAAAACAATCAAAGAATGTTTAAAACTCATAACCTATTGAAATAACTTGTTACAATTTAAAAATTTATTAACAACTTACTAGATTTCAGATATATGTAACACCTCAAAAATTAATATTGACTACATTATTTTTCAACCGAAAACATGAATTTTCATCAGCAGTGTGGCGCAAAATAAAAAACAGTACTCAAGATTTTGTCAATTGTTTCTAAATGATTGAATTTTTGTCCCAGTTGTATGGTTTCAATTTTAATGGCATTTTTATATGTGAGATAATAAAGTTGGTAAATTATGCTTCGAAAATAATTCTGAAAAATCCAAAAACCCATCAAAACCCTTTTTTTTCGCACTTACATTTAACAATATTGAAGATAATATTACTACACTATGAACACACTAACGTCGAATATGATCACATTACGTGTAGCACTGAAAGTGTATTATAATTTAGTATGTGGCATCATTATACTATGAGTTACATTCAGCATTATGGAGCGTCTAGTTCAGTGTTGTTTTGACATGCACGACGGCCTTTTCCTGTACTTCTCCTGATGTCATCATATTTCCCAGGAAACAAGGAAAATGTATGGATAATATCGCAGAAAGATCTTCAGTATGATTAAGGTTATGAATGGGAATATGGATTGAGTTTGGAGTGCGACATCCTTTATACTTGTCTGAATAAGATTGCCTGGTTTCCTATACAGAAATTGTTCATATTAATGAGTTGTATCGCCCCTTTCATTTTGTCAAAACAGTTCACGAATATCATGTACTTTGAAATCATGATCGAAATTCAAAAAGTAAATACAGTTCAGAATTTTTTACTTCTATATTCAGGTACTTATTTAAGTGCTTATAAACGAAATCTATTTATGTAGTTGTAGCTTATGAATTTGAAATAGAAACGCCTAAGATATTCCGTAAAAGAATATAGAGATGATGCAATCAAAACTTTGAAGAAAAAAAGTTAAAATGAGTTCTTTCGTCACTGGTATCAATAAACTAAAGATCCATTTTTTTTTTAATGTTTAAAATTGTTTAATTTGAAAGATTGAAATTTGTCTGCATGGGTAACTTTCAAAGGGTAATTAAATTGTTTTTTTTTTTTTTTAAATAAACTTTTCCTCAATTTTACAAAAGCATGTTGTTTCAAAAAATTAAGTTTTCTTATTTTACTCATTTCCTTTATATATTTAGCAAGAGTTTTTAATCTTTTAATATTCAAATTGAAGTTTTCTAATAACGAAATTGTCATAAAAAATTATAATTTTATTAAAAAAAAAAACAGTAATTTCAAGCCCTATATCAAGATAGAATTATACAATTTTGCAAATGCATAAACTTCTATTACGTACATCTATTTCAATTTTACGAGAATTTTGCTCAATAAAAGTAGATTTATCGAGTAATGAAATTGCGAAACTGTATAGAGATCATTTTTGTCACCGCTTATTTTAAACACACGTACAACAGTACATACTGGGATTATTTAAAACAAGCTCAATTCATTTCAGGTAATTTTAAAACTTGAATTTTAAACAAATGTAATAATAATAATAATAATAATAATAGTAATAATAATAAATAATAATAATAATAATAATAATAATAATAATAATAATAATAATAATAATAATAATAATAAATAATAATAATAATAATAATAATAATAATAATAATAATAATAATAATTGATAATAATAATAATAATAATAATAATAATAATAATAAAACAAATCATCCTGATTACTTTCAAATGCTGTTAACTTAGCGAAATGTTTTGAACAATAATGTTTTCTTATATTTTTTATTACGTAAACATTTTTTGAATACTTATTTAAAATGTAATATCACATCTTCAAATTATTCTTTTATGTCTGTCAAAATATTTTTAGCATGATTAAATAGTATAAAAATATTTTCTTTTGAAACTTACTACAGTCGATTACCTGTACGTATGATCTACTAAAAAGTGTTTCTGTGTTTCTTTAAAATATTTCGGTACTTATGTATCTTATCAGTGACTGGAAGATAGATCGACAAATATGGTTGTCAATCATCAATCATGCTTATGTGTAGGCTTCTGTTTCTGATTCAAAATCACGTTAACACTGCTCGAGTGTTGTTCAGTCCGTTAAAAGATTAAACTAAATGTATGTGAACGATTATTGCATTATATAAATATTGACAAAAATACACAAACATTGTTGAATATGTTGTTATCTTACATTAAATTGTAGTAAATATTTAAATTGACGCCTACGGCTTATTTATTAATCAGATTTTAAGCAAGAAGGATTCTTAAACATGATAAAACTAAAATGCGACTAAAGAAAAAGGATCAGAACAACTAAAACACAAATATCATTTTTGTAAATATTGCTGTAATAAGTTAACTAAGATTTACCGCAAAGGACACGAAATTTGGACTTGCCACGGTGCAAATCAAAATTTATTGGACGTCAGTTTTCTGCTCCAGAAATTTATAAACTGTAATCGATTTGTGAATGAGATCCTGCTTCCCTCATACGAATTGTCCTTTCTTATTCGAATACGATGTCTGCATTTATCTACATTGCATCTTCACATAATATATTTTTTAATATATAATTTCATTTCGTATAATTGGCGCTATGGTTGGTGCGTTGTATATGACCTGATAATTCTCATTTTGAAAATTGTGTGTGACTTGACCCTCCTCATTTCGATAAGCAATTGTGTATTCATAAGTAAATGACGAGAATAATTTTTAAAATTTACATACAACAGAAGTTTTTTAAAGTTTTATTGAGTTTGATGAAATTTAAAAAAACGTTTTTTTATGTATTAAGGTGTTATGAAGTGATCTTATCACATTGTAAAGCTAAAATACTAATAATCTAATTATTTTTTAACACGTTTTTACAAAATACTTGTTTGTCCGTGTGCCCGTGTATCCGCGTGTCCTCCTTTTATCATCGAAAAGTGTATGAAGTTATGTATAGAATTGAACTAAACTTCAAATATATGTATTTGGCTATGGATAGAAGGACCCAGTTGACATTGGAGATATTCCGCAGGAGGGGGGGGGGCGTTGTGATAACGATTTTCAAGTTATTTTCTCGCTTTTTTTTGCAGTTTATGTAAAGAAGTTATGAATATTTTTCGACGACATTTTATAATTAGATGTAATGTCATAAGCCCATGTTTTTTTATAAAATTTTGGAGAAAATCGATCTGAAGGTTACGCTATGATAGCGAATTTTGTTTGATTTTCGGCACGAGCACGGTAGCTGATGAAAAAAATCATGATGAATCACCCAGTGTTTCAATCTAGGATTCATTTGCATATTTCTAATTAGCATAATTCTTCACGTTTTTGGATATATTACCCGTTGATTAGACTTCACTACGAAATTTTTCTCCCCCCCCCCCCTCCCCATGGTTTTGAAACATTTATTGACAAAAATATTGGAGAGCAATAATAATAATAATAATAATAATAACAGATCTGTTAACTACTCATCTTTTTTTTTCTAAAATGCATAATTAAAAAAAGTATTTTTGAAGTATTAAAATGTATGAGACATAAAAATTTTTTAGAATTGGCACACCGGGCTAGTTTTAGTATTTTAATAGCAATTTATTTTTAAAAAATAATTTTATTTTCATTTTCTACATTTTAGTAATTATCAATTATTGAATTGGAAAACTAGTTTTCATCAATTTAGTTTTCTATTTACTTTTATTATTTACAATATTATAATGAAATATAATTTTAACTGATATTAAAATCTACATAATATTATTTGCAGTAAAACAATGTTTTAACCTTAAACTATAATTATTTTGATTTTAGACTATGTTGGACTCCGTTTTTTTTTTTTTTTTACCTTTTCGTTTTCGCTAATGCTTGATTGTTACAGTTTTCTGAGGCAGTTTCGCGCTATTTAGCTTCAAGTAAATCTATTCTTAACAAATATTGTATTCTTGACTTTCTAAGAATTTTGTTTACCACATACTACACAATATAGAATTTTTATCTTGTGTACCTTTGTAGCAATTCATAAAACTAATAGGAAACAAATTTCTTTCTGTCGTAAAATAAATATACTATATTTAGAAGAAAATTGAACTGATTTTCGCTCAATGATATTTAAGCCTATTTCATAAATATCTATACAGTAAGAGAGTTTGCCCGTTTCATACGTTTGTTCTTACCGGGAATGTGGCTATTGAATTTCTATTATAAATCAAACAGCAATAATAGATTCTCAGATAACATCCACCTTAGATTGCAACATTGTTTAAGTCCAACGAAAATCTCTAACTTGCTTAGCATAACTCCTGTTTTTATTATCTTTTCGGTAGTACATGGGATTTTTATGGCCCACGGCCTTATATATAATTCTTCTATTTAACTTGCAAGAGTAGTAAAAACGTATATGTACGTTGTACTTTGTGTTTATCAGGGAGCTAATGCAATTTATTGGAAATGTTTGAAAATATTATTTAAAACATTTTCAACATGTTTAGCATGTGGGGCGTTTTAGTTTACAAAATTGCCGGCTATTGCACAATTTAAACTTTAAAAAAAATCACCACGGCACTTTAAATAGACTATATTGCTAAGTATTATAAGAAACGAGATATTTATATGTTTTTATCTTATCTACAATGTTAATAATTTATTAAATTTCTTCTTATTTTTTTAAATATTTATCTTTTAATTTAATACATTTAATTTAACTCTTGTCCTTAACCTCTGTAATTTCTGTTACTACAGTTACATTTAGTATGATAAATAATTTAAAAAGCATCTACCAGACAGCACTGTTAATTTATAGGGAAGAAAACATTTTCTAGAAAAAATCTAGACATTTTGAAATTCTTCATAATATGTTTCGGATGTAAAGCAGTATCTTCTTGTTCTCGAGTAAATGTGTTTTCTGCTTTTAAGTTCTTTTGCTTCAATTTTATATTTAAATATAGTTGTACAAATTTTTAAAAAATGTTTAAATTGTATAACAATAAGCAATAAAAGCTTTTATAAACAACATATTTTTGTATTTATACAATTTTTGAAAATACATTTTTTTTTGTTAAATGTGACACGTGTAACATGCAACGTTTGTTATAAAACCTCTGTTACTTTTTTTTTATAACTCCTGTTACAGAGTTTATATTTTTGTAACAGAGGGTTACAACACTCTGTTACTCTATTTTATTATTTTTTTTTATCTTGCCATACATAATGATGTGAACCAAATTTAATATTTTAAACGAGGAAGTCCTTTGTGATCTGTACAATACCATATAGCCTATCTGAAAAAAAAAAAAAATATATATATATATATATATAATATTATTAAAGTTTGCCTTATTTTTTTTCTCTCAGTAACAAAAATTACATATTGTTATAATAATTATTTTTTATTCCTGTTTTCTTATATTTAAAAAACAGTATTTTTAACTAAAGGATTCTATTGCAAAAATTACGTATCAAAGTATTTTTTGATAAAGTATTTGTTTCATAAATTGAGAAAAGGTTTTCAGACAACGTAACAGATGACAAAATAACAGAAGTTAAGATATTTTACTTCAAATACAACTTTGGGAGGTTGTAACTTAATTTTAAAATGAATATTTTGAAGCTGGTGCAAATTTGGAAGAGATTACACTTATATTTAAACATTATTGCTGTTATTTAGTAAAATGTGTATCAAACGATGAAAAATATATTGAAAAGCTCGTGTAAAATTGGTTTAATAACTTTACGATACGATACATATTATTAAAACCAATATCTGTGCAGCTTAGAACAAATTAATATTTCGTAGCTATAGCCAGCTTTTACGAAAATTAGATCCTAGAAAAACGAAAGAAAGACACAAGCCAAGCAGACATATCAATTTTGCATCCTGGTGATATTTATACGCGGCCATCGCCAAAACGAACACTTTCCAACTAAAAGAAAATACCAAAATCAGAGCATCCGTTCATAAACATGAACCATCATGTAACTATAATAATTTAAGTTTTATTTTAAATCTATATGAATCCCTAAACCATGGTATTTTAAATACATTTAGGAAACAATTTGTATAAACAATTATTCTCGAATATTATTGTGGACTTGAAAATGATTTTTAAGCACTTGAATTTTTTTCAACGACAACTCTTTATGCATTGAAAATATACTTAACTCTAAACGGAAAAAATATTATTAAAATGTGTTTTCTCCTCCAATATGGACGGGGTGTTTGGGGTTGATTATTGTCTGTAGTACCTCCGTCAATAATCATTGCGATTTCATGGGAAATACAATTTCATGTAATTGTTATCTAAATCTTGTATCCAAAAGTCACTATAGTATTAGAATTTCAAACGCGTGCGTTCTCAAATCAATAAGGAGCATCTTTAATAAAGTGGAAGCCTGGATGGACGGACTATCAGATTAACAAACTGAATTGATATTCACTTTTAAAGTAACATAATCAAACATTACCGAGATTGAAATAGTATAAAGTCAGTAAAATACATTTATCTCAGTCAATATCCATAGGCTGTAATGCATTCGATATATTTTGAATGACCCTGTAAATGATCCGTACATGCTACATGTCATTGGAATAAGAAGCTTACTCTAGTCGACTGCAGTAGCGCATTTTAATATCGTGTGTATATGACCATTTTGACAAGAGTTAGGCTATTTAGTAGGTTTTGGCTCTATAGTAAGTATAGCAATAAAATATTTTAAACTGATATAAATCAAAAATTAATGATGCGCTTACTAACGCGTGAAATTGGGGAGGGGGGGGGGAGTTTTGTTCAGAAACTATAAAATTGAATACAGTTTCCATTTTTGCTATAAAATAAAGGATCTTTCAGAAAATGCTGTCAAAGTCGGCGTTTTGAAACACATTTCTGGACGCTACAAGACAAGGAAGGTCGTCACAAGCGGGATATCGCTTATAACTCGTAAGGATGTCGAACGTAGAATAGTAACGAACTTCAATAACGGCTGATCTCAACTTAGCGAAAACGTAACACTATTTATATAAAAATTAAGTAACTCTCTAGCACTAGATTAATACAGATTTTAGAAGATCTAGGTTTTAGCAGGAAATATTACACAGTCGCTCTTCTTTATTAATAAAGCAATAGATTAAAAATAAATGAAGTTCATGAGAGTGCTTAAGAGTGCTTAGGGCTTATCAGTAAAGTCTACAATTAGCACCCGTACGCTGTACTACCATGGGGCCTAATAAACAGAGCGGTCATAGGGGCGTCTCGTAATTCACAAAATCTAGAGTTAATCCTTCTCAAACGAATCGAAACATTCATAAAAGATTTTTAATTCGTTACGTAATTTTAAGGTGCACTTTTCAGGACTAAAAACGTACCTTTTAGGCTCAATAGTTTCAGAGATCCGGGTGTCGGACTCTCATAAAAATTACGTTTTGATTGGAGTCTTGGATGTTGCCGGAGATTTTTCTCTCGTCTGGAACATCTTCCGCATCCCAGTTGTTCGCAGCCAACAAGGGTTGGGCCCGGTTGTCAGCCCTTTGTCTCTTACCTGGCTTTAGCGAAAGTGTTTTGTTCGAGGTATTTTTTGGCACTCCGCCGTGGGAACTCTTCGTTGAAGCCAGTGCTTCAAGTTTTTTGCTAATTTAGGGTTTAGAGGTTACATCACAAACTCAAGTTGTATTAAATGTATCGAAAAATGAAAAAACTATTCGATCCCAAATTTATTCAATAGTCATTCCTCCCAATTTCCTGCTTTTACGTTTTAAAACCAGTCCGAGAATGTGTTGGAAATTTTTTCATTTTTCAACGGGAAAAATGTTTTTTGAGAACTTCCTTAAAACCACCTTAATATTTCGATTTGGTTGAGGTTTTCGTTCTCTTTAATATAACGGTTTTCGATTCTAATTTCCAACTCCTTTCCGAATGAATGAATCAACTTCTTTTTTTTTTATGAAAATGTATACAATTTCCATTATGTTTTATTCAATTATATAATTCTGTTCATTGTCAATGCTAAACTGATAAGTGTTACTATCTCAAATTAAAAAATATATATATAGCGAATAAATAAGGGTAATTATTCCAAAAATAATTTTTTATTGTAATTTTTAACACAAAATGTTAATAAAATGTAAATACAAATTAAAAATCCTAGAATAAACGGAAATTAATTGAGAACAGATGAAATAAAATTAGTAATAAATGAAATTAATTGAATGTAAATACAGTTAATTACTTTTTAATTCTGCAATATGTGAAGATTAATTATGTGATAGTATAAGTTGTAAATTCTAGAGTAAGTAAAAATTAATGAAATATAAATATACAAAAAATAAATTTTGGAATATGTAATAAATGCTTCAAATGAATAAGATGTTATATTTTAATTTATGTTTTACTTCTATGTTGGTAATTTAATTTATATTTTAAATAATTGAAATTTTATAAATTGAATTTTCGGAAATAAAAATTATTTAACAATTCAGTCTCGGCGCAGAAAAATAATTTCGGTTCACTTCTGGAATTGAAAACTTAATATAGGTTCAGTTCCGGTTATTTTTTTATCACAAATAGTGGTTTTCCGATTTGGCTCCAGTTAGAAGTAAAAAAAAAAACCAAGATACCTCATAAAGAGTTGTGAATTTTAGTGGTGCCCCCCGGGGGGACATTACTCTAGGAGCTTTAATATATCCCCCCCGGCAAATCTAAGGTTTTATGCTACGTCTAGAAGCACAAATTCCCCTCTCCCATGAACTGTATAATGTCCGCCTCCGGAGCCTCAGAAACCCCTTCCGGAGATAAATGTCTGGATTCAATACTGTTCATAAAGATTCTGATTTGATTAAAAAACGAATTCGTTAACCTAAATAGTAGCTACAGTATTTGTGTATAGACGTTGCAAAGAAAATTTAGTTTTAAAAAGGTACACTCTAATTCAAAATTTGTCGTAGGAACTAATGATAAAATTTCTATTCACATGCAACATGCATTCCAAACAAACTGGCGCCACGTTCAAAATTTATAGAACTTTATGATACAAAATGATTTATTTCAGAGTAAATTAATTTTGTATGTTTACTTTTTTCAGTTTTATTTGCGAAACATAATTGATGAGCAGAATGAATTGTAAAAATTCTTAAATTCTTACTCATTTGTATAATGTAATAGTTCCTGCGTACAATATTTGTAGACATAAGAATCAAATATTTTCTTCAATAGAACCTTTTTATCTTTTCCATTTTCCATTTATTTCAACTATTGTTGTCATTACAATAGATGTTTCATTTTTATTCGTGCTTTGTTCCGTCTTTTATATATCGTTTTGATAAATTATATTGAACTTATTCCTTTCGTGCTTCAGAAATTTTTTATTATTACTTTGCAAATCCATTTAGTATAGATGGCATACAATACAAATTTTACGCTACATATGTTCCGATTTCTGTGTGCACGAAGAAAAAAAAATATCGAACGATATGGATTAAAATAAAAATGATTATTCTCTTAAAAATAATTTCTTTAGGAGAAGAATTTTGAAGATTTTTCCGTAATGTTAAAAGATTTAGTTTCTTTTTCTTTTCTCTTTTTAAGCAGATTGAAAAAGGTTAAAGTTGGAACGTGTTTTTTTTTTCCATTTTATTTGTTAAAATTATTTCTTTTTTTAATTTATGAAATGTTAAGTTATCTAAGTTACATTACATAAGTTACTTTTTGATATTCAAATATTAGTGAAATTGAAAAAAGTATATATAAAATAAAAAATATGTAATTTTTTTTCATTTAATAAAATAAGTGGATCCTATAAAATATAAACTTAAAATTTCTGATTTTTTTTCCTCTTTTTAACCGACTTCAAACAAAAGAAATTATGCAATTAGTTTGTATAATTTACACTTTTATACGCGTTATCTCATATTTCAATTTTTTTTCCTAAAAAGATTCATTTTGGGGGTGATCCCATATGAATTTCACAAGTGTCCTAAAATTATATTCGTGTCTGACGTTCTTTTTTCTTCTTTTTTTACATTCTAGGCTTTAATTTTCGTAAAGTTTGTCAATCACCCGAAATTTGAATATGTTTTTAAAATACTTTAACGTTATTAAAACAACAATGTAGTGTGCAAAGTTTTTAACACTTTCCAATATAGGTGAAAATTGTTTATGAATTCGATTTGTCTGTCTGTCTGTCTGGTTGTTTGAGCGTCTGATCGTGCTCTAATTGTCGTAAATATACTGGGTTTTCCATGTAATTTTTTTATAATCACCTGTAGTTCATTTGCAGAGACGCACAAGCGAATTCCATCACATTATGATCTATGAGTAAAATCGTTTGCGGTGCATTTTAATGGTGTTATGACACTTCAAACATAATGATTAAATTATAAAAGAATGATAATTATAAAAGAATTACTGAGGAGAACTACAACAGATATATTTCAATAGATTATGGAGTGCGTGGCATTTACAGTTCATTTACAGAGACGTACAAAAGAATTCGGTTACAAGACTAATTGTGATCGACAATTGCCGGAAGTGCGTTTTCCACAGTGATGTGCATTTATGTGTTATTATGTGTCTTTTTAATTCCTTATTTAGATAGCTCATTTCATTGAATAAAAAAAATTAAATTTCTTATTAATATTCTGTTAGTGTTGGAAGGTGTTTCATAATCTATGCCTGATGCATGATTTTTCGTTATTTTTTCTTTCTTTTTTACATAGGCAAACTTTAAATGTTTTAAGTATGTGGTCATCTATCGTGCGTCGAAAATGAGCGATGTAGTTTCAAGTGAATCTGAATAACAAAAATAGATTGTCACACACACACACACACAACAAAAAAAAAAAACGCACAGTTGTGCCCAATTACTGTCCTAAAATACATGTTTAACTCTAGTGCAAAAAGTAATTATCAGTGCAATAAGCTACGAAAGATCTCTTGAAGTCTATTCTAGTTCTTTTTAAAAACTACTTCTTGTTACATTCATTTTTTGAAAATGAAAATAATCATATTTATTAAAAAGAATCATAATTTCATATTTTAAAATAGATTTCTATTTACTTCATAATTACGTCGTAAATCTTTTAAAGGCCATATAAGGGCCTTCAAGGATTAAGATGACAATCATAGCTAGGATTCATATCTTCAGTAATATAATGGTCAAAATGTATAATGATCAAAAGATCCCTGCTTTCAAATCCCGGTCAAATCAGTGGCTTCGCATAGTCTTACATTTTCATATCTAATATATAAGTCTTCTCTTATTAAGATAATTTAAATGCCGTTAGCCTAATCATGAAACAGAATGTATATTGTATTTATCTCCTATGTTAATGACACTGAAATCCTATATAAATATTTATTTAGAAACAGACACCATTAGTTTAAATTTTGTTTGGTCTCTGAATTATCTATAAGTTTTACTTGTGAGGCGTTTATTATGTCCTGGTATATTTATTATGTCGTATATTTTCTGTGACTTATCATATTTATAACTAAGGTGTATCACTTTTACAGCTGTTTACCTTTTAGTAAATATTGTATACGCAAGAACAGTAGTCAATGTGTAAGTTTAAGAATTTTCAGTAATTATTCATAAAATGTTCGATCTAATATGTTTTTCTATTTGATTTCTGTATTAAAAAAATATTTTACATTGCTTATTAAATGCCTAAAGAGTGATAAATATTTATTTTTTTCTTTTCTCGTTTCAGATGTAAACGAATGCCTCCAAAACAATGGTGGATGCCACCACCACTGTTGTAACACACTGGGGAGCTACTATTGTCGTTGTAATCCAGGATATAAACTGACTAATGATGGGCGTATGTGTTCTGGTAAGACATTAAAATTTGTATTAGCTTAAAATGTTTCTTTGCTTGATGTATTTCTCAAAGGAATTTAGAAGTGTTAAAGTTATAATTGATTTGAATTCAGTCATACGATTCACTTTTAAGAGTTTTGAAATACATTTAAAATTTCTTACGAGCAGTATTAATACGACAAAATTTTAATGATATGTTTATATGTACATAAATTGTATCATTTTTTATTACCTCACGTGAATATTTATAATCGGTGATAAAACGATCATCTATCGAGATGAAATTTGATAAGAAATTCGTAATTTATTTCATTGTTTTTTATGCCAGGTTGTTAAGTTTCAAGTATAACTCAGTCACATGTAGGATAACGTAATATTTTGATTATTGTAATTCAATTTATTGAAATGCACGATTAAATTTCTGCTGCATAATTAATATTCATAAGATACATATCTATTAATTTAAGATATTCCATTTCTTTTCAGTTAGTAACGCGCGTGATGTTTCTTACAGAAACTGATACTGAATGACATAACAGATGGTTTCAAAAACGAAAGTGTAACACATAAATTTCTATAATTTGAGCTAGTTATGGCGGTGATTTTATTTGATATTTTAATACTCTAAGATATTCAAGCTCTACTTCTGACGTCACTCCCTACATATTCTTACAGGGTGTCCTACAACGAAAAAAAAAAGATATTAAAACTTCAATAAAAGGTAAATGGTAACAGCTATTGGCGTTAATTTTGCAGGAGATTAATGAGTGAATGCGGAAAAATATTTTACTACAAGTTCCAAATATCCCCGATAGATGGAGTTGCGACAACAAGCTCAACCAGCTAAAAGAGTCTCAAACACCTAGGACGCTCAAACTACCATACAAAAATGGATCGAAGTTCACTCCGCTTTTAACTTTCATTCTGTTTAGCCGTTGAAACGCCGAAAGAAGGTTTTGCATTTTGAAATTACAAGGTTATTTTGAGCAATATTACAGTGTGAGACAGTGCAGCGTCATCTATCGGTACTATTTGGAACTAAAACAAGAAACCGCAATAAAGAAATTCCTGATTTCATATATACGTACGTACGTCTTGCAAACGTACCCTCTTGCAAAAATAACTTAACATCTGTCACAGTTTAACTGTTATTGAATTTTAAAAACACTCGGTCCATTTTAGTACTCTGTAACTTACTGTATTTACGACCTTACACCTAGAAAGATTTTACTTATTTTGGAATATTGCGTTAATGAATGTTTTATTATCTTTATTAAATACCTTGATTAGAGTACTCAGCTGATTATTACCCAATACAATATTTCTTTTTTTTTTTCATAGAATAAATATGCAAAAATACACTTCATTAATCTACAAAGAAATTCTTGAGTCGAGTTAAAATCTCGAAAAACAGCTCTATATATGCTGAACATATTGAAGAAAATACAGAAGCTGTAATATTTGAAATATCTGTACTACGCCTAGAGAAATGACATTGGAAAACGTGCTTTTCAGCAAAACATAAAATCATAAGTTCACTCATGTTTCATCTTTTTTCATCGTTATTATTTTGTTTTTTTTACTTTCTGTTTTTAAAATATTCTTAATAATGTTTCTTTTCTGTAACTTTTCTTTTGATTGCAAAATAATTCCTTTATCATTCTCATTTTTTAAAAAAAAATGTATCAAATATTATCTTGAATTTGCTGTTTTTCACTACATTTCATAAAATGTCTTAAACTGTGAGAATTGTTTCCATACTGTTGATCTTGAATACGAAAACATTTTTGTCTTTTAAGCATATGCTGTTAGTTTCGATTTTAAAATCCAAGACTTCTGATCGCGCGTTTATTCAAAAATTTTCATATGAATTATGTATTTGATCTATAATATAAATATATGTCTGTCTTTTGATTTGCATTTTAAGCTTAGAGAGTCATGAATTACATTGATTCTTATCGAATAAACCAATATTTTTTCAATCGTTTGCATAATCTTTTATTTATGTCAATATAGACTTTTCTGGCACTTTACGTTTAAGGTGTTAAATTATTTTTAACTTCATTCGTTTAGTTTGTACAATGTAAAATATAATTTTAAATGATAAATTTAAAATGTTTCAAATTAAGTACCACTTTATTTAAGATCTGCATTATATGATTGTGTAAAATTTTATTGTCAGAAATTTATTATTTGTTTTCCATTTTATGCCTAGAAAATCATGTCCTATTACATTAATTCTTATCTAATAAACGAATCCCTTTTCAATCTTTTGCACAATCCTGCACTTATTTGATATAAACTTTTATGGCATTTTACGCTTAAGTTATTAAATTATTTTTAGCTCAATATGTTTATTTTGTACAATATAAAACCTAATTCAAACTAAAAAATATAAAGCGTTTCAAATTAAGTCACACTTTATTTAAGATCTGCGTTATATTATTGTGTAGAATTTATTAGATTGTATATTTATTGCAAAATTTATTATACATTGATCAAGAGTTTCTTTATGAAGTCAAGTACTCATTAAACTCGAGTTTATCTATCAGAAAAAGATATGACAGTTTCATAAAAAGAAAAATCTACATAATCAATCAACATTACTTCATATGGTTCCAATGTGTGCACAACGAATTAATTAGTGTTTTTCCTTTTTTTTAAAAATATATAACTTTATTAGTTACTCGATGCGTGAAAATATTATATTCAAATTAAGCTACGTAATTATTTTAAAAAGAATAAAATTAAAAGCCATAGATTTAATCAGCTTAATGGTTTACATGAGAATATATATATTTCACTTTCGTTTGTAAACCTTATTTGCATGTCATTTTTCCTTCAAAAACAAATTTGAAGCCATTACTTTTCATATTTGTTTTCTCATTTAATATCAGTTATGCTTAAAAATAGAGGGTTAGTAGATTTATCAAGATATTTCTCTAGGTGGTTTCAAAAAAGTTTTTACAATGTTTGCAAGATACATAGAAAACATTTTCTTATTATATGTTAATTAAAATCCAAATCTTCCTCCCCCTTTCCCATTCTCAGAGTATTAGTGAAATTGTTAAATATTTTCTAAAACAGTTTTCTTATGGTTTTCATTTACTCTCTACGATTTAATTTAACATAAACATGAAAAATATAATTTAAATTACTCACCATATAAAAATTCAGTCATTTTTCTTTCATATACTTCAAATAAATCTTTTAGATAAAATTAATTTTTGAGAGCAAAGTGTTTCTCCTGAATCGATATAATTAATGTTTCTTCTTTCTTTTATTGTTTCCTAAGAACTTGTACTTTTATTTTTAGATATCGATGAATGTCTTCATCATAATGGAGGGTGCCAGAATAAATGCATTAATTACGAGGGAGGTTATTCTTGTGAATGCTCTCCAGGCCAGCGTCTGCATACGGATGGACGAACTTGCATAGGTAAGGGTGAAGCAATTCATAATTTGATATATCACGTGCTTATGATAAGTGAAGTAAAGTGAATGATAAGTGAAGTAAAGCATTAATAAATTAGTAATACTAAATAGCTCAGGTGCAGAAAATGAGAAACTTTTACATAGGCCGCATATTTTTTATTTAGTCGGAAGATCATCATTATTGTGTAACAATATTTTTTTTGTTTATCTCATATCTTCTTTATGTTGTAGGTAAAATTTTTAACTTTTTGTTTTTGACCTAAGCAGGACGCATAAAATTTCTCCTTTATCTCTAAGAATTTCTTGTAATATCTCTAAAACTTCTTAAAACTCTTCTTTCTAAAAATTATCTCATTCTTTCGGAAACACGAAAAAAAAAAATCCGATAACATCTGTATCATTTCAAGCAAAACGATTTTTCAAAGTTATCGTGAATGAATGAACGAAAGCGCATGCACACACAATATGCATATAGTACACGTATAATATAGAATATATACACGCATACATACACAGGGTAAAATGGAAAACATTTATTTAATTTTTTGATGAAATCATAGATCTAACATGGTGCCTGTAATGTTTGGAAATTACTTGTTGCATGGAGAAGGGGTATGAGGTTGGTTTAAAGGATTTAGTTTAGAAAATTCAATTATTTTTCAAACTTTTGCCTGAATCTCCTTATCTCACCTGTGATTGCAGATTACTGTCGAATACTTTAAGTAGCTGCAGATTGTGAAATTTTCCACTTTTAGGCTAAAGAGTAAATTTTAGAACAATTAATTTATATAGTACTATTGGAATTTTGATAAAAATCCAAAACAAATTATAATATACAGCAACAATTACATCAACTTATAGGCATGAAACATTGTTATAGTGCTGAGCTTCATGGAGTAATAAATAGCTAGGGGCTATATTTATTGACGGATATCGGTTTTGCTTTTTAATGATTATCAAAATATGACAATTTGAAATGACATGAGGATAAATCCACTCCTTCTGCAATTGTTAAACACAATACTACATATAGACGTTATGTTTTCCTCATATACGCAGACCCATATTATCGCATGGGCAAACCGGGACTTTTTTCAGGTGCCTCGAATCGCAAAGAGCCCCCAAACCTATAAATATAAAATTGTAAAACATTCTTACTTTATTTAAATCAAAAATTTAATATTGATTTTTTTCATTTATAAGAAATATGATATTCGAGTTCGCGTGTTATACTTCCCTCGGTTGACTACAATGTTTAACACTCTTGACAATGAAATTACAACTTCTGGTTGTTATACTTGGTTTATCGGGATCGGGAGAAGTTTCTGTAGCTAAATACTCGTAAATGTCAAAATGCATTTGGTAACACCATAGCTCAAAACCGTCAACAAGCTGATAATGTGCATGTGACACAGATTGTAGATGGTGGAGGCAGACTGGAGTCAATTGATTGGTCAATCCTATGGAAAAAGTGCGCAATTCTTATTTCCTAAAACATTTTTTTTATTTCAAAGCGAAAATAAAACTGTCGTTTACGTACACCACGTACACATTACTGGTCATAAATTGCGTTAAGATCAGGTTGCCTCTCTCCAAATCCATTGTGATTACCAATGATGTGGGGACCTCCATATCAGGGGCCTTCATACCTCTGCCCAGATCAACGGTTCCTCATAATCGCGATTTTCATGTACGATTACAATTTTTCATATACGAAACAATATTACTTAAATGAGGTACGGCAGCCGATTGAACTACCCTATATTCCGAAACTTTTAAAACGTCTATTTAAGCAAGGTAAAACACCACCATACTCTGTGAGCATCATTTTGTAAGTTTCAGATATCCTGATACCTCTTTAACTATCACTCCAACGGAACATATATGGCATATATTTAGTACATTTGTTTGCTCCGGTTCAGCCTCAAATCCATAATAACTTTTAAAGAATGATGAAAAAAATATGGTCATCTAAACATTAAGTCTTTTTAAACTCCACCTGTATCTTCATCACGAAGTGTTTCTGCTCGTATCAACCAAAGAGGTAGAATTACTTCTTACTGATAACTATTTACATTTGAACGTAAGAATAGATTATTTTTTTGGAATTAAAATTGTTTATTTAGATATGAATTCTTTATTTGTGTGTCATTTTTCATCATATACTTGTCGCTTTTTTCATTGTGATACATTTTCTCTATGTAGTTTCTCTATGGCAGAGTATTATCATCCACATTTGTGTCTTTTATAAAATATTGTCTATTCTTTCAAGAACGCCAAAATAAGTAAAATTCACAAGGTGATAAAAAAAATATTTGCATTTTCGAATTATTCACAAAAAATTTAGTATGATATTAAAAGAATGCGTTAGCATTTAGAATCATTGCTCTGGGATTTGAGTTTAAATTTTATATCCATCTTTTTTCTCACATTGCTCCTGGCATACGCAGTACTTTAATGTTCTTTCAAATACATTTTGCAATTTACACATGAATATAAACGCAATAGTCTGCTTCTTCCCGTAACGCCAGGGAAAAAAAATCTTTTTCGAAACTACTTTTTTTCTTTTCAGAAAACAGCATGTAAAGTTAGAAACACTTTGAGAAACTTTTTTTTAAAAGAAATAGATTAACACGGAATTTATATAGCTGATGGCTTCTATGTATATGTTTTAGAGCATAATGGAGGAACATTACATTTTGCTCTGTATTTTATTTGATTTTTTCTATGTATGGATTTGGGGAGGAATCCTAAAGTAAATGTGTTCTTTTTGTAGCCAGTCTTGCATTACTCATTCTTTATGGGCTTTACGATATTTCTTCTATTCTATTCACCCTCTGGTAAAGCTTTTTTTTCTATAAACGTTCTTTCATCAATCAGTCGTTTCATTTCTCAAGGAACATAATAAAAGTATTTTTATCATTTCCATGGTATGTCGTCATTCCGAAATTAATCAATGTTTACTTTATACAGAATCTAATTCTGTAATTTTTTGGAGCATTGTGATTTCTTTCAATTAGTTTTAGTCAGATTTTTTTTTACTTCATTTATTGAAAATAAAATGCAATGGGTGGTTTTAATTTGTTAGAAATTGAAAATTTGCGAACTTAAGTTTGAACAATCCCAGTTTTCATAGCTTTAATATGCTTTAATTTTACAATGAAGCAATTTAATAACTGTGTGCATACGGAAGAGTTCATCTTAACATTTTTTTAAATTGAAAAGATAATAGGGTTTTTCCCCCTTGAGATTGTAACTTAATTTCGCTCAAATGTTTTAAATTCAATCAAAGAATTATATGATACATATGAATTTAAATAGATCTCTAATTTTCAATAATATTTACGAATGTAAAAGAGATTAATCCTGGAATATTTAAATATTAATTTCTTTCATTTTAAAAACGTATAAAGGAATTAAAATTTATTTATTTTTAAAATGTTTAAAGAATCAGTATTGTATAAATCGTAATTGTATTAATCATCCGAGATTTAAATAGATGTAAATTTCTTAAATGAGTATGTCGCAATTTGCTAATCGAGTCGTATCCAAGAAACAACTAATGTTTTCGTAAAAATATTTTTAGAAGCAAATTTGAAATCTTGTATATTTATATATCATAAAATACTATAACTCAATTTTTAACTATAATAGACCACAATACTTTCTAAATCGGCATTGAGAATAATACTTCTTAGAATTCTTTCCTTTTTTCCCATTCCAAAATATTGTGCGGCATATCATTTGAAATAAAAAAAATTCAGATATCCCTTAAGCCTATTTCCAATCTCTTTACATGTTGACAACTCTTTTCATTTTTTATACTGCTTTATTGGCTGTGTTAACCACTACACAATTAAAAAATCAGTTGAGTATTGGATTTTCACATAAAAGGCAAAATGCGTTTCAACTTCATATGTCAAAAAAGAAAATAGAACAGGGGTTACATAAGTATAAAAAGAATTTATGTCCAAATTTGGAGATTATTTTTTTAAATACCCCAAAAATGATGAAATAAACCCTATTTTCTATTGCAAGAGTTGCTTTTACATCTTATTTAGTAATAATTAGAAACTTTATCTCATATACAAAACGCACATTTTTAAACCGTGATTTACTTCAAAAAATAACTTTCAGTTAAACATTTTCGTCTATATATAGTTTTCATCTCTGATTGAAGAGAAAAAGATTAGAATCTAGTTTAAAACAGAGAAATAAATTAAATGAATTTAGCAGTATATACACCTTTAACGAATCGATCGACTGATAGATTAACGAAAATATTCTCAAAGTACAAAGACATTATACAAAGATTCTGAAAAAGATAAAATCTACAGATCATTACATGGATCATGCAATGGTCAGCATGCTTTTCCCGAAAGTCAGAGATGCAGTGTTCGAATCTAGGTCGAAGCAGAAACGTTATTTTAGATAATATCAGCTTTTTAATTTATAGCAGTGAAACTTGCATCTATAATTATCAACGTCAAAACATTTTATCTTTTTATAAGCATTTTAATAATACATTTTCCATTTTGAAAGATACATTATTATGTAGATAATAAAAACATTAAAATGGCTAGAAGCAAAAGATTCCTATTTTATAATATTCAAAGAAAGCTGTGAACACGATTGTAGTTTGAGTATAACTTATTTCGCTTAGGTATTAATTTGTGGGGTTACATTTAACATACTAAAAAAAATTCTCAGATTTAAGAAATAAAGTATGTTTTAGGAAATATTTATTGCAAAAAAAATATTTCATTGCTACATTTTATATAACTATTTATTTATTTATTTTAGTGATCTTTATAAAAACAATTATTAGACAAGATTTATCAGATGCATTTTCAAAGCAAAACAAGAATAATATATCAATTAAAGGCAGTTTTAATAAGCTTATGAAACGCATAGGCTAAATTCATCTTTTTCAGTGTTCCAAGGAAAAAACGGAACCCTTATAGTCTCTCTTTGTTGTCCGTCTGTCATTCAAGATTGTTTTTCTCGGGAACGGCTGAGCGTATCAAGTTTAAATTAATATCAAATAATAAGGTCCATAGCACCATTGTTCTGTAAAAAATTCGAGCTTCTAACCTTAATGAATACAACGTTACGGCCTTAAAACAACGTTTTCGGAAATCCCGATTATGGAAAATCACGTAATAAATCGATATAGAATTATAAATTTCTAATTTTCGGATTTTTTCCTTTACATGTCCTTCCTTCCTTCGTGTCAAATTCCAAGGTCAACGGTGAAGTAGCCTATAGGTTTTGAGATTAAAACCTATAGGATACTTCCCGTTGAACTAGATTCTTGAAATTTGGCACAAAGGAAGTTCTTATAGCACATGTAAAGAGAAAAATCTGAAAATCATTTATTTATAATTCTATATCGAGTTATTACGTGACAAACTCGTGAATTTGCATTAGTCGGTACTAACGCCAAATTCTTCCATAAACGGATTTATTTTTATGTATTTGTAGAGAAACTAGGTAGTTACTAAGTTTTACGGTAATATGACATAACGGTACAGAACCCTCTGCGTGCGAGCCCTACTCACACTTGTCCATTTTTGTTGTTGTTGTTAATATATATTCATATGTTATTAAAATAAATTGTTATAATACTATGAACATAAATATTCTGCATATGGGTCATTCCACAGTATGCATGTGTTAAGTACGGGACATTTCACAGCAAATTTTTGAGATATTTGTACTTTTTTCAGTATCAAAAAATAAATGAGAAAGTTTGCAATTATTTTTAATGCATTATATATCACTTCAACTAGATTCTTATGAAATTTCTTTTTGTTTGGGCCAATACATATATATTTTTTAATAAAGTTGTGTTACGTACGGGACATCACAAAAAATTGTTTTAAAAGTACCTCTAGCAATTTGGATTTTGCTCTGAATGTATTTAATATTTTCACAAATAAATGTAATGAGTAGAAGCATAAATATACATTTTATTAATTAACTTTAAAATTATTTTTTTAAAATTGCATCATTAATTAATGAAAGCTAATTATTTCTGTTACGTACGGGACAAATCTATTTGTTACGTATGGGACCTATGACCAAATTTTTCTATATGGCTGCAAAAAAATGCTCTAATTTTTATTTGATTTAAAAAATAATAATATTTTGGATAAATTTTAATAGAAGAGATTTAAAGCTTTAAAATGATGTATTACACTTAACTTTTTATAAAACGTTTTTTTCAAACTTGTGAAGCCAAATACTGTGGAATGACCCATATACGCAGTATCAATATATTATTAAGACAAATTATATTTTCTAAGATTAATCAAGGAGACAAATTACATTTTCTAACCATTACTACTTACCTTCAATCAATCATGTTTGTTTTTCATATCTTTAAAATGACATTTATACTTAAATATTTTTGCTTTTTTTTTTTTAATCCATTCAAAGTTACAAACAGAAAGTTTCATGCGCATCACTGTAGTTTTTATGCAAACGAATTTCTACGGAAAGAAATATTTTTCCGAGGTTTTTAAACGTTTCGTATTTTACAAGAGATAGAATTGGCTTATGTTCAAAAGTACAGTACAGTATAGCTGACATACGCTTAAAGAGTAACTGAATGGATTTCTGTTAAAACTAAATAAGATTATATTTAAAGCTTTAGGAGAGACATTTTTTCTCGTTCAATTGCCCGAAGAATTACTCACAACATCTTAGTTGTTTATGCTTTTTATAAGAGATAGTGCCAAAACTTCATTACTTCCAGGGCAGGAAATTCAGACAATCACCTGCCAATCAACAGAAACGGGAGGAAACATTTACTGGATCAATTTAGAGAAAGATCACGTTCCTGAAAACAGAGATACTTTTCATGCTTCTGAAAACGTATTTCACGAATAAAAAATGCCTTAAAAATTTTAAATCATGCTTAATTTTACGCTTTGTATTTGTTTTTGTTTTTAAATTATCATAATTTATTGCTTAAAACATACCGTATGTCACCGAAAAGAAGGACATTAGACGATGATAATTCTGTGCCTACTGTAAGGTTTCGATATTATACTATAAAAAATTATGTAGAAAGTAATAACAATATTAAAATTGGCCATTTCCTGCTACATAACTGATATTTAATTGTACCATTTTACAGTTAAATATGTTAAAAAAGAAAATTTAGAATTTTGCGCGTTTCTCTTCCATTCCCCTCTCCCTCCGTGGAGTGAAAGTTAAACTTACTTTGGTACTGGCCATTTGCATGCCTGTCTTAGTTTTGTACTTTTTATAACGCTATAAAAAAATTCATGCGTATTTTTACGCTTTGTGTTTGTTTTGTTGGTTTGAATTATCAAGTTTTATTGCTTAAATCCACGGGTTTGGTTCGGGTTACGGTTCGATGGGTTTTTTTGTTGAGTTCGGGTCGGGTTTCAGGTTAACTTAAATTTTGAAGTTCGGGTCGTGTTGTGGGACGACGGAAATTATTTTTTTAAGTTCGGTTTGGGTTGAAGTTTGATGGATTTTTTTGTCTATTTCGGGTCGGGTTTCAGGTTAAGTTCAAGTTTCAGGTTCGAATTCGGTTGCGTGACGACGGAAATTATTTTGTCGTGTTTCAATCTGGTTACAGTCCGATGGATTTATTTTTTTCAGGTTCGAACGTGAATGTGCGTGACGAAGAAATTTATTTTGTCGGGTTCATATCGGGTTACTGCTCAATGGCTTTTTTTCTCGAGTTCCGGAAACTTTTCATTATTGCATTGAAAGATGAATTATTTTTATTTAATTTAGTTTACGGGTTGAAGCATTTTAGGTTCAGGTTAAAATGTGTCTGGTTCGGGTCGGGTTTCAGTTTAATTTAAATTTTCAGTTTCGGGTTGGGTTGCGTGTCGACTAAAATTATTTTGTCGTGTTGAATTTTGGTTGCGGTTCGAGGGATTTTTTTTTTGTGTGTGGTTCTGGTCAGGTTTCGGGTTAACTTAAATGTTCAGGTTCAGATTGGGTTGCGTGACGACGGAAATTATTTTGTCGGGTTCACATCGGGTTAGGGATCGATGGATTTGTTTTGTCTGGTTCTGGTCGGGTTTCTGGTGAACTTAAGAGTTCAGGTTCAGATTGGGTTGCGTGACTATGGAAATTATTCTGTCAGGTTCAGATCGGGTTAGGAATCGATGCATTTATTTTGTCTGGTTCGGGTTGTGTTTCGGGTTAACTTAAATTTCAGGTTCGGGTCAGGTTGCATGACGATGGAAATTATTTTCTCTGGTTCAGAGCGGGTTACGTTTCGATTTTTTTATTAAGTTTGGGTCGGTGTTCAGGTTAACTTAAAAATTCAGGTTCGGGTCGGGTTGCATGTCGACGGATATTATTTTGTCGTCTTCGAATCGGGTTATGGTGCGATGGATTTTTTGCTTGTCTAGTCCGGGTTCTTTTTCGGGTTAACTTAAATTTTCAGGTTCGGGTAGGTTTGCGGGACGACTAAAATTATTTTGCCCTTTTCGTATCGGGTTACGGTTCGATGGAATTTTTCCGTCGAGTTCGGGTTGGATTTCGGGTCGACTTCGAATATAATTTTCAGGTTCGGGTCGGGTACAACACGATATTTGGACAAACAGCTGATCATTTTCTAAGTAGCCTAATACTTCATTGACTAATTATCAAGAAGACTGAAAAACTCAGCTGATTGAGATAGAAGTGGTCATTTTTCAATTAGCCTAACGCTATCTAGGCTCTTTGCAATAATCCTAAAAAATATCAAGCTGATTGAGAAATAAATAAGCATATTCGAATTAGCCTCATGCTGGCTAGTTTCTTTGCAATAAGCCTGAAAAACATCAGGCTGATTGGAGAAAGGGAGATGATTCTCCAATCAGTCCGGCTCTTTGCAAACAGCCTAGGCTCTTTCCAAAGAGCCAGATTTCACAATTAGCCTACCACATATATATCTAAACGAAGTGATTAAAATAGATTGATTTCTACAGAAATCAACCTACAACTGTTCTAACATAAAATCCTTTAAAATCAAACTTTTTAAATATATAATTTTTTTTTTTATCTATATTAGTTTTAATCTAAATTAGTTTTAATCTAAATGGAGTTCATCTAAATGGACAGTTGAAATGAATGAATAAGCGTGAAATGAATGTTCTTTTTTCAAAAATATTTCATCCTTACTGTCTCTAATTGTTTTATTTCCTTATTCAAATATTATTATTATATTATATAATAAAAACGGAGCTATTTTTTTTTTTATATTCTTCTTTCCAAACTCCTTTACTTTTCATTTTTATCGTTTAGTTGGGAATTATTATTAGAATTTAATGCAAATATGATGGAAATTTACATCGTTTCCATTTAAGAGGTTAACAACCTTCTTTCTGTTGTCTTATATATGTTCTTACATTCAATTACGGCTCTTTAGTAGAATTTCTCAATCATATCTTTTCTATTCTAGACATGGTGAACCAATGTAACATTAATAATGGTGGTTGTCAACATATATGCGATGACAGTCGTGGCAGAGGTCTTTGCCGTTGCCGTCAAGGATATCGACTCAATCCAGATGGACGAACATGCGAAGGTGAGTTCATTTTTCCTAAATTAAGAAAAGAGAAATATAACCAAATATAATTTAAATAGTTTCAAGTTTCTTAGATTACAAAAGTATTAAGGATTATTATTAGTTCATTCTATATGCAAGTCTTAAACAACAATATAATTGTGAAATTATATAAAGGAACATTCAACGATAAGTTTGTTTGTTTTTCAATCTAATAAATAGAATTATTACAAAAACACATTAAACATATTTCCTTTCTTAAAATTTGAAATAATAAAGTATTAGTATAATTGTTTTCTAAGTTTAATTTAAATAATATTATAATTAGGAAACATTTATCACTCTGCTGCAAAAAAAAGTATTATCGTGTGTTTGTATAGTTTCAATATATGCATACCATTAAACATTAACACTTTAAAACTTCCATCTAGAAATATAAACAATATTGTACTCTGTTTCATTTTATATGAGCTATTAAAATTTATGTCTTCATTTTTTTCATAAATATAAATTAGAGTGGATAACATTATTATCGAGTAAGACCGTATTTCCTTAAAAGGACCATGCAAACTGTAGCAACAACAGTGCTCCTGATAAAATCACAATATAAAGCTCAAAAATGTCATCTTGAGTTTTGCCATATACTTCGAGGGTGGGTCCTTCCTTATCAACTGAAATATGAACCCCCAGCGTTCTATAGGGAAATAGGATAAAAACGACTTTTATAAAACCTGTGAATTCATTCCGCATGCGATTAAATTTTCAAAGTCAGCAATTACAAAGCTCTTAAACATCTGTACAAGTACTCGCATAGTGTAATAAGACATTTTGAAAAAGAAATAAATTATAGTTAGCGTAACAAAATATAGTCAAGTTTTAATGAAAAAAGAATTGTTAGAAAAGTAAAAGTTACATTTTAAAAAATGTTATCATAGCTTTTTCAGTATTTTGCATTGTCTCCAATATTTAAGCCAAAATTGTCTTAATTTCCTAGACGTATTTGGGTAACCTTGGGTACCAGAATTCGAGTTTGCAAATTTTATATTACTTATAATTTAGTATATTACTTATAATTAAACGTTAAATAGTGGAGACACGATAGCCCGGTTGAAACAGCATAGGACTTGTGATCAGAGAATTGCCAGTTCGGGACTCGACAGTGCCGAGTATTGTCATGTATGCTATTGGTATCTAGGCAGGCTAAAACTGTTGTAGGTGTCCCGGGGCGTAATTTTTCAGTCTCTATGGTATCTAACCAGAGGAGTGTTCCGTCGTCTGTCCTGGGATGCCGTTCCTTCGTGTCACGGCAACAAAAGCAATATAATATAATGTGGTAAAAATAAATAGCCTTTAAGGATTTGTCTAATATGGCTATCACAAAAGTGTTAACTAATTAATAAAACAAACAAAAATTTTAATTTCCTGTGTTTTGAATGTAAAAGGATAAAGGAACTCAAAAAGCATCATTCTCACGATTCTTTAGGGACCCTACTACAGCAAATATTAAAACTTTTCACTAAGCATAGCTCAAAAAGGACATATCATTTGGTATTATTTCTTTTTTCTTCAGTTTTTAAGCTTAAATTAAGAATAAAATTTTCTGGTGTATGTTTTTCCTTCAGAATAGTTTTTATTAATTACTGAAATTACTATGTATATTATTATTTAAGATTTACACTTTAAAATTTTCCTCTTAAGTAATTCTTTGGATTATAAAAATTATTATTTGTAACATATAAGCATGGGAACAATTCTATCAGAATTGCAGAGTGATTAAAAAAAGATTGGACAATTTTTAACAGGTGGTAGGGAATCCTTCAAGCAGCAATTTTTGTATACAAACCATGATAGCAATTAATTTATTAAATCTAAAATACAGTGTGTCCCACTCAAAACCAAAAACGGAATTTCGTTCATAATTTTACCAACAACAAAGATATTATAACGATAGTTGAAAAATAATTTTTTCTGTAAAATCTACTGACATCATGAGAAGTGCCTGAAATGCAATGTAATTCAGTAAGTGGCATTGCATAAACTGTCAGCTACACGGCGAAAAACCCGCTTCTAGCAATTATCGATCATTAGTCAGTCCCGTAACCGAGTCTTTTGTGCATCTGGAATTATTTTGTGCGTCCTTGTAAACGATATATAAATAATACATATTCTATATACTTGAGAAACAATGTTGTAGTCTACCTCACTGGTTCATATCGATATCGTTATCTTTCAAATACCGTATTTATGATATATTTTATTAAAGATATTCCAAAACGATTTTTCCCTCCTAGAACATGACTTAAAGGAAAACTTTTGTGTGTCCCTACAATCAAATTATAAGTGCTACACACTTCATTTTCAATACCGAACATCTTATAGAAAACGTCAAAATATAAAAAATACACGGCAATCCGAGTATATTTGAGAGAGTTATAGTATGGACAGATAGACAGACGACCAGACAGACAAAGTCGAATTCATAAACACTTTTCATCTATGATAGAAATCGTTAAAAATGAGAAGTTATTTATCTTTGACTTTACTTACACTACTAGAACTGTCAATTCTTTTATGCAAAAGTTGAAATATCGTAACTCTTGCAAATAATTAAATATCAAATGTCAATATGCAGTGCCCAGACTATCTATTTACGTTACTTTGCATTTTGGTTTTCTGCCAACACCACAGCCCTGTATCATTTCAAACTTGAATTAGAATAAACCAAGTGAAGTTATTTTATGCGGTCATAACTTTTATTAAATCCTTTCATTTATGGCTGTTTATGATATTTTTGTTTGAAATTCTTCAGACACTTCATAATTTTTGCTGGAAATGTTTGGTGCAAATTTAAGATCGTGCCAAAGAAATTTAAATTTTTATGTAAGTTAAGAAATTCCTAAGTAAGGTATGAATTTTACCATGAAATGCTATTTTACCTTTACGTTGATTATATTTGCATTTCTATAAGCAATTAAGATAAGTGCATTTTGACGTGAAATTCATAATATTGCACTATTTAAAAAAGTTTCTAATAAATAGTTTTAGCATCCATATATATATATATATATATATATATGTATATATATGTGTGTGTGTGTGTGTGTGTGTGGCGGAGTTGTATGGAAAAAACGCATGGTTAATTTATATTTAAAAAAAGGGGGGGGGCATTTTGATTTACACACACGTTTGCTATTTCACATTTTATAATGGACTGTGATATGATGCTTTTATATGCAAATTAATGTAGTTATATTTACATATTCATTAATTAATTTAAATGAATTTATATTCATTACTAGTAAGGATGTTTTTGATCTATTGTATTTACATTAATGCCTACGGTGGACAATATCATATTAACTTCTAATATAATGTATACTTTTCTAAAATGTTAATATAATACATGTATTAATTTTTATTAAATGTTCTACCCTTACCACTTATATCAAGTGCATTTAATTTTTAACTTTGTATGCAGAAAAATTATATGTTACTAATTAATTTCAATATTTAATTAATATTAATTTTTAATCCTTAGTATCCTAATTCAAATATTTAGTATTTTAATTTTAATTTAATTTAGTTTATGTGATGTTGCATTTTTGGTACAGCTATTTAATAGTGGCTATGTCATTTCAAGGTACCTATATTTTTATGTTGCATTAATCATTAATTATTAATTTTTCCATCTTCCATCTTATTTTTAACATAGAATTATTCATTAATACATCCATTACTTTAATGTAATTGGATATTCTATTTAATATTTAATTTCATTTATTTATTATTTAACTAATTGATATCATCTTTAGATAGTATTTGGTTTAATTTTTAAATACTAATTTTCTTCCACTGCTATTTTCATTCATCGTATATTCATTTTTTCCCTCATAGATGGCAGCACCATGGTTTGTGTTGCTTTACAATAATATTAATATTATTCTAATACCTATTTTGGCAACATAGTAAATCATTTTCTAAAACTAATTTTGGCAACATGAAGAAATTTTTGCAATTCATTCCCTCTGTCTAGTTATGCTTATTTATCTGGTTCATGAAGTACACCAATATATTTTTCAATCCAAATGGATTTCGCACTTTATGACTCATTTCAAGTTTTAATCAGTTTATTATGGGTAAGATTTCTTTCCTTTTTAATATTGTATTTATTTTTTATCTTTAAGATTTTTTCACAGGTTTTATTCCTTGTTTATGAGTAGGTAGTCCCAAAATCATATTCTTTAGCAATGTTATGGCTAATATGATGATGAAACCACTCATTTTATTTGTGGTATTTAGGCATTTGGGACTTGATAATTCTGTCTAAATTCCACAAATTTCATTTCATTCATTCAATTTTTAATTTAATTTATTCTTCTTTTAAATAAGGTTTTGGTATCTATATTCAGTGTGTTGGGGAATACTTTCATTGTCAACTAATTATTACATACTAAATCATAATTTCATAGTTTAAGTTGGTGTTATGGTATGTTTCATTTATGGTTATATATATATATAATTATAAATATATATATGTGTGTGTATATGTTTATATATTTTTTTTGGGGGGTGGGGGGACTTCGCAATTCAATTTCTGTTCTGTTACGCAAGTTAAATATGAAATTAGATTTTAAATATCAAAATTTAGTTGAAAAAAATCTATGATCATAATGTAATATCGTAAATAATCGCATTCTCCATCAATCATATACTTTGTAATTAAATAAGGTATTATGCTAGACTTTATTGATAAAAGCATAATACTGAAATTTAGTTGGTAAATTTGCCCATTGCACTGTTAGAAATTTCTGTAAAAACACAGAAAGGAAACAGTATAAACTACAGACTAAGCTACAGATAAGACTCGTATACAATGTGTTGTACTTTACGCAGAGTATAAACAAAAAAAGTCATTTTTTTACCGTAAAATTACAAAATCTTCAGTATTTTTTTGCATGCAAATTTACAGTCTTGGGTATGTAATATATGTAAATTTGTATGTATTTTATATATATGTAAATTTTAGTCTATGGTAAATGTACAGATTAGTTACTGCGTTTTTTAAAAGATTATCAACTCTCTGTAAATTTACATAAGACGTAAGACAAATGATTTCCTGTAGATGCTCTGATATTTTACAGGAAAAAAATAACATTGTACTAGGAATTCCGGAATCTCAAAGTTTTAATCTTTACCATTAGTGACTGTTACATGCCACTGTTTTCTTTTAACTTTTTTTAAATGACCAGTTGGTAAAATTGTTTAATGAAGAGACAACATATAACAAAGCCAAATTCGTCACATTTGACAACAAACCATTGACAAAATTTTTTACTGTAAACATGTTAAGCCTGCATAAGTGTGATAAAGTTATATAACTAGCTCAAATTTTGATCAGCAGCATAAAAGTTTTCTTTGCGAGACTCTTGAATTTTCATTGTCATGCAAATAATATCACAAAAAATATGAATATCAACTGTTCATTCTGCAAACAAAGTAACTATATGAAGGACATTCAAATTACTTTCTCTTCACCTATTATACTGAAGGAACTGTAATCTTCTTTGGAAACTAAAAAGAATGCTATTGATGTGTTCATCATACATATAAGAAGGGAGTTTTTGTAATCTTTAAGAGAACAGATTTGCATTTTCAAAGACGCAATTTTTTTGTACATTCTTTCTATTTAGAAGAAGAATAAATGATAAACTATATTATTATCTAGCTTATTGCATTGCGTGTGTATTTTAAGTGCTACCAGAAGACAAAGGGATTCAAGATATAAATCATGCAGTTAAAATTAGAAATTGATTTCACATATTATTGATATTCCTTACAAATTAACTCGGTCGGACGTAAGAGTCATGTGATATTTTACCTCGTTAAATAACCCTGGTTTACACCCATTGTTGAAGTAATGAATGAAATTAACACTTGAAAATATATAGCGCAGGTTTTTAATATGCTTATTTTTTTTTTTTTTTTTTTTTTTTTTTTTTTTACTGAAAGACATCAAATTATTGTTCCATTATTTTGTACAAACATTTTCTGATTTACTCAAGGAAAAATATACTAGTAATATAATAATTATAGAAAGGATAATTTGCCAGTAAACGATATTCTAATAAATAATCTATACAGGAAGCTATTAAAGATTATAAAAAGAAAAGAAACTATTAGGGAATATAAAAATTGCATACTCAATACTCACTGGATAGACCACAGATATTAGTACAAAATATTTTCTTGCAGGAATAGAGTCTTTATCGTGGTACCGGACATTGCGGACATCACTGCTAGGATGTATCACTCAACGCAAAACTCTATTTTTTTACTTCTAAAATGCAATATTATTTACTTATAGTATCTGAGATTGTCAACGGCGTACGATGTTGTAGCGCAAGTTCACATCACCGAATTTAAGAAGCATTGGACGAGATCAAGATTTGGGAGGGTAACCGCCGTAGAACACTTCGTTGCTGTTGACTTCGTGTAGATGCCATAGACTTGCGCGTATAATCAGTGGTGTTGAGAGTCCTGAAGCTGGGTGGTCTGTTGTTGAAAGACAGGTGAGTATGGAGAGTCCTCCCCGCCCTCTTCCGTTACGAATGAAAATTGTGAGAAGACCTTTGAGAATTCAATCTACTATTGAAGTTGCGGCACCTCTTTCCAGCACAAGACAATAACAAACAACCCTGTTCCCACCATATGTACCATACCCACTTGAATACTGGTCACATTACTCATCAATATAAAATGAACGTTAAAAGACATTGTAATTTAAAAGTAGTAAAAACATATTTATGAGTTGCAAAAAATAAAAATATTCTCAAGTGTAAGCATGAACCATGAACTTTTTTGTTAGTAGTACGATTATTTTTCGTGAAAGTCCAAATGTATTCTCTAACCATAATGGTCGTTTCCATTTTTTTTTTCATAAACATAAGATCATTTACTAATATAATAAAAAAGTTAGACTATGCCTTAAACTTTAACTCAGATATGTTTTCAAAAGTTTTTTAAAACCTTTTCAAAATCTTTAAACACAAATTTAAATGTAGAATTCATGTAAATTTGTTTTTTTACAGCAACAAATTTTTTGATCGCATAAACAAAAGTTTTATTTTAATTCAGTAGAATATTTTATTATTTTAATTATATGCTTTACTGAAATGTAATAAAAAGTACTTCGATGTTTATTTGAAATACTCCGAAGAATATACGACCATTAGTTTTAGAATATCTCTTGACTAATCACCATGTGAGCTCAACCTAACCACAACGGAGTAATGAAGCGTTGTTTAAAGTATCTGGTTGAATAATTTATATCGTGATGAAGAATTTCTCTCGTCAGGTATGTTGATGGAGTGTTTTCTCAAAAATCATGAAGTAAACTACACACACCTAAATATAGCACTTACTTTATCAGCTACAAAATAAACTGTGTTTTATCTCTTTCGTTCTGTTAAACTTTAATCATTTTAATCACTGCTCTCATTAACGTCATATACAAACTTTTACTAGAATTAGATTAGGAAAGGGTATATAAATAAAATCACGGGGCTTTGCTCTTATGGCAGATTGCCATATTTTTGTTCATTTATGCGTAGATAATATAGTTTTTAATGATTGTATTTATAAGTAATATACTAAACAGGCATGATAGGGCTTTACCTTCAGGATTCATAGCCCAACATATTACTCCAGCAAAAAATAGCTGGTGAGAGATGCGCATTTTTATGAATTTTGCCATAAATGTGTAATTTGAATGCTTTTAAACATAAAAAAATAAAACAATTAATGTGTTTTACAAAAACGAAATGCATGTATGGGTATTCTTTTAACTTGTATTATAATTTAGCCTTTATAAAAGAAAGAGAAAGTCTGAAGTATATTTCTGCAAAGTTTCATTTTTTAAACAAAAAATTAGTGGCATAACATATATATACATGTGCCTGATTTATTTTTTAAACATTCTTACTCTCATATAGGTTTTACCAAACTCACAGCAGAAATTTTCTTTGACCATATCTCATGCTAATACATCAGATGTTCAGGTGAATAAATTATCCAATTTAATTAATTTTAAGTTTGCCACTTCCTCAGAAATATTTATGTATCAAAGTTTAATAAATAGGAGAGGTTCATTCTGTCTCCGTATAGCCAGTTAATAAATCTTATTAGCTTTTTTGAATCCCATCATTCCAATTCATTCTTCCATTCTGCAGGGAACCAGTAAAGTGAAGTTTTTTTCGTCGTCTGTTGGAGCATGAACAATGTAATTCTTTATTTCTCTGGAGTAGATCGTTAACTTCTCCCTACAAAATACTACTGTTGATGTGCATGTACTACTTGTAGTATGTCCTACCAAAGAAAAGTAGAAAGAAGACTTGCTTTTTGTCTCATAGTGATAGGACGTCCTTCTCCTATCTCGAAGTCTCCTTTTAGATAGGACTGAAAAGGATTATTCCTTTCGAAATTCGTTGCGCTAGCTTTATTTATATGTTGAATTTAAAGAAGGATATTTCCTTGATATTATGTCATAGAAAGCTTCAGAATTCTTATTTCTTAATGTTGTAAAGATAGTCAAAAAATCTATCACCTAAATTAAAATTTAAAAATAATTTTTAGGTTAACGGTTTAATTAGAGTATAATGAACTATTTTAAACATTATTTATAGAGTAATATATTTTTTTTCACTCAAAGCAGATTTTGTCTACAATTCTGGGAATTTTGAGGCTGAAAATCCATCGAACATAACAAGTTCGTCATTTTGAATTAATTTTAAATGTTTGGTTATTACGATAAATTCATTCAATTTTTACTCAACGTAAGGACAATAAAATTATAATTCTTGAAGTAAATGAAATATCAGCCTTAAATTTTCAAATTTTAGTCGTGTAATAAGGTACAGTCAGTTAGTCAAGAAAAACAGGAACGCCTCATACACTTTCATTTCTAAATTGTAGCAGACAAAAATGAAAATAGCCATTCGATTTGGAATTAAGCGTTTTTTAAATACATCTTTAAAGATTAAGATTAGGAGGGCGTTTTCATTTTGAAAAAAAAAATAAAAATCTTCAATACCAACAACTGATTTTGACAACAGAATAAGGATCTAAACCCTCAAATATTGTTTATATATATGTTTCCACGAAGTTTTAATGATTATTTTCATTTATATTCATTATTAAAAATTGGGTTTATTGGGGGAAGGGGATCATCTCAGAAGAGAAAAGCGTTAATTCAATATACATTTTATAAATACTTTTCAATGAGGAGTGATATTTGTATTAGCAGAACGCTATACTGAAATACTTATGATTGTTAATTATAAGATTGTATTGTAAATATCATTTTTCTAATAATACCAAGAAAGTTTATGATATTCTGTACAGCTATATTAACAATGTAAGTATTTGTAAAACGTAAAAATGTTTCTCAATAAGGAAGGTCTTCCTCCATTTTGATTTTTCTGAACTCCAAACTGGTTGGGTGTCACGTTTCTGGTTTATGGATTACTGGCCGATCGCGGTAACACTTAACCTCATCAGCCTAATGGTTGGTACGGTAGTTCAGGTGTACCTGTACCTACCTACCTATCTGTTTAACCCTCGTGACAAAATATGATTGTAGTCTCCAACGATAATCAAAAACTTTTCTTTCAATGAGGTCTGTATATTTATAAATAATACTTGAAACAGTGAAGATACTGTGCTTTTCCGGCTACTTGTGAATAATATAACTTCATGAACAATATTAACAATAATTTTTACCTTGATAATTCATTCTTCAAAATTTTTACTTTTGATAATTTTTTGCAGCAACCGATCCTTGTAATCGAGATAATGGGGGATGTTCTCATCGATGCGAAAATGTAGCAGGAAGAGCAGTTTGCAGTTGTTCGCCCGGACACAGATTGGCAAGAGATGGAAAAACTTGTACTGGTAAGAATCACACTTTGTTGTAATTTAATTGAACTCAATTATAATTTCAGCATCGAAAAGTAAATTTCTGGCATATTATATAATCGTTATATCGTAAACTGGATTTTAATTATTTTAAACACGTATTTTTAATTTAACAACGATCCCGATCTTTTTAAATTGCTTAAATTTATGTAAAAAAGAATTGTGAAGAGAATGAATCTTAAAAGATGTTGCGAAATCCACCCACTTACGAAATTTATTGCGATAATCAAAAAAATTGTACTGAGTGTTCAAAGAACAACTTTGCCGATATATGAATTCCCAGCGTCCACTCCGTTCAACTAACCAAAATAACATGTGACATGTAGTTATTTGAAGGGATGCGCCAGAGATTCTAGTGAACAGGAACAATGAAGCCTGCACGGTTCTGGTTACAGTGGACAAAAAATCCAAATTTTCGAATGATAATACCCACTTTTTCCCAACCCAAAATAAACACAGCATTAAAAAACCATAAATGGTACATGTATCACAAAAAACAGCGACGTAGGACACATGCAAATAACAGCATTGTAAACAACCAATAGCAACGCAGACGAGAGAAAGTTTTGCTGAGATTACAAGTTTTCTGCACTGCTTTTTAACGGTTTTTCACAAATAATGATGGGCGAATGGTATTCTAGGATTTGAGCTTGTGCGCTCATCTCTCTGTTGCTATTGGTTGTTGGCAATGCTGCTCTTTGCATGTGTCCTACATCGCCATTTTTTGCGCGACATGTACCGTTCCAAGACCATTTATAGTTTTTCAATCCACTGGCCATTTTGGGATGGGGAAAAGTAGGCATTCAAAACTTTCGAATTTTTTCATTGTGACCGTAACCGTGCAGTATCCATTGTTTTTATTCACCACAATCTTGAGCGCATACCTTCAAATAACTATATCTCGCAGTTCATTTTGGTCGGTTCAGCGGGCCGGCCGTTAGGGATTTATGTATCGGCAAATTTTCTTTATGACCACCCTGTATTTTCACAGTTTTAAACCAACTAATAATAAAATACTTTTACGTACAACTCTATCTAATATGAAATGATTTATGACAATTAAAATACAGAACAACTACTTTTAAGCTAACAAGTATTACTTTTTCCACTGGCAACCCAAATGCTATATTGACATTTGGGTCAAATATATTTTTCATCATCAAATATAATTTTTTTTTACATGCATTGTACATAACTTTATTTTTAAATACTTCAGAATAATGTATGGTTTTGATATTCAGGTAAACTACATTTTTGTAAGAAAATATATATCTACAAGATATATATGTTTAAAATTTCTTATGATAAAACTTCAGTATTAAATAGCATCAACAAAGTTTTTGTAGGATCTTTTTGTTTCATTTTCACAAACCATTTGTAACTTTACAAAAGAGGTACGAGTAGTAATAAAAGCTAACTGTATTTTATTCATTTTTATCAGTTGTATAATATACGAGAATGCAACATATTTTTAATGATCGTAATTATTCTTTCGAATACTTTTAGAATTCTTAAAGGATTGGTAAGTATACATTTAATTGATAATTAGATTTTAGCTTTAATTTTTGTTTTGTTTTGTTTTCCGTAATTTTCATTTTATTTTGATTAGGATTTAACTTATATGTAACTATTATATTAATGATAAACTTATAAAATAAATTATTTATGCTTTCGTATTTTTATTCGTTCTTGATTTAAAATTATCGGGTTGAAATATTAAATTATAATATTTCTTTATTGCATGATATTTCGCTTTCTAAAAATTATTATTGTACAGTTGGTCAAAAATGTGTGAAAAAAGTAAACAAAATAGAAAGTAGAAGAGGGAATTTTGATCACCAAACTATCACAAAGAGAAACAAAGGATACCATTCGACTATGAATAATGTTATAGTGATCTCAGAATTTTTATGAAAGTTAAAAATGTGAGTGGTCCAACAAGCCTACACTGTAAAAAAAAATCCTGAGGTTCCTAAAATTTTTTAGTATATTTGTATTCCACAGATTTTTTAGTGACCTGTACTAAAAACTGGAATCGTTGCTAGTTGTTTTCTAATAATGTTGCTAGGTGTTTTCTAGTAATTCTTACAGATTTTCTTGTAACTGAGTAAGAATACAAAAAAATTTTTAGTAATTGCAAAAATCAATGAGAAAAACTAAAATTTTTTTAGTAGATCAACCCATTTTTTTTACAATGTATAATAAACAAAGACGCTGGAAGATTCTTCAAAATAATTTACAAATACCCTTTTATCCATCCTTTGATACCGAAGAAAAGTGACGTCATTAATATTCACTTTGAGAGTTAACAGCCAATATACAATAATATAGTCAATATTATAGTTAAAACCAACAAATGAACACGATCTAAGGGTTCTAATGAATTTTGTTAAGATGAAAAATCAAGCGTTATTGAAACGATCTTGAAAGAATGTCCGAGCTCTTTTTTTATCTAGAGCTATAAAAATACTTACATTCTTTATTTTATTTTAGCAATTTGCACTTTCGAACGGGTTTTAGTTCACTTCAAATACATAATGCACATATAATGGGCAATGTACCAGTAGTGAGACACTAATTTTTAAAGTTTAAAAACCAGTCCTCCAACGCATTTTTAAAGAACGACTGAAAGAAGTATGATTGACTGAAACCTTTAACTGTTCTCCATAAACTGTTTAGGTTTAGACTAACTGATTTTTTTTTCAGTTGGCGGAGAAGTTTATTTTCTAGAGTGTCTTCAAAAACGGATATTTTATTTTTTTAAATTCTTACAGGATTCTTTAAGAGATATTTTTTTTTGTTTAAAATATTGTTTCTTTAATATTACAACTATTTGAATGATTTATATTCTCTTAAAAATATATAACATTTCTTGCGAAACATGGTCTTTTAGAAACCAAAGAACTCCAACATTTTTAAGTGCAGTGTTGATAACTTTTATACACAAATATTTTATTTTTGTTTTTTATATTAAACTGTCGTCTATATATTCTACTACACTTTAAATAATATGCTAGATAATCTGAAAACTTACAAAATAAATATTTTATTAATTTTGTGGGATGGCCCTTTTCTGGATCAGTACTTCAACTATGCAAATAGTGGGCGCAGGGGCTCACTACTAAAGCATGTGCCATTTTTTATTTCTATGTTTAATATATTTTAATTAAGTATTTTTGTTGTTCTTAGCCTTTGTATATAATTTATTTCGTTTTTTGTACATAAGAACCCATAGTGGGCCATGGGCCCACTATTCGTGCACAAGTGGTCCACTTCTGGAGGAGCGAAAGTGTAACTGTTAAAAGAAGAAGTTAATAGCTGATATATTTTATACTTCAAAGTTTGCTGATTGGTTGGTTGTTAACATTTTTATAGAGTTTTAAATAAAACAGCTATACCTATGAACTTGTATTTTTTTTTCGTTGCGCTAAAACTTTTTTTCACTAAAATTTAGAATTTGATTTCTTTGTATTCTAATCATAAAAAAAATCTCAGAATATTAAATATTTACTCTATATATCTATGCTCAAAAAACAGATAATTTAAATGAAATTCAATAATGAGAGATTTCTGTAAATTGTTCTACTATAGATATAAATACAAATTCGCATAAAAACAAAAAAAAAACAATAAAATGTTGGAGTTCTTTGGCTCCTAAAAGGCTATGTTTTGTAAGAATCCTTATCTATTTTTAAGGGAATATATATATTTCTAATAGATAAATTAACCATTTAAAACAGCTATTTAAAAAAACAGTTTTCAACATTCATGAAGAGCATATGGCAGAAAATTACTATGCTTTCTACGACAAACTACAATTAACACCAAAATTTTCGGGCAAAAATAGTCTCAAAACTAGAATCTTTGAACGTTCTACGAGTAAATAAGACTAAATTTAGTAAACAATAATACTGTTAATAAAGTGCTGCAGCTACCCCGGATTCTACGCCACTGCAAGTAGGAAAGAAAATGTATTATAATTTAAAGATTTTAAACTTTGTATGTTGGAGAAGATAAAGTGGTAGTGGAAAGGCCAGAGAAGGGGATAAGCGTTTTGAAGATTTTTTTTAAGCAGAAATCTGCGGAAACACAGAATATTCTTAAGGAAAAACTACGCCCATCGACAAAAAAACGCTTTTTGTAATGCCTACTATTCTCGTCGATAGAAATTCATAAATTTCATGGGGGTTTTTTCACTACCATTTGACCCATTCTTGCGCTAAAAATGGGTAAACGAATTTTTAGGGCCAGAAAACGCTGAAAATTTGTAAAATCGTTTCATAACTTGTCAAGCTTGATCGGTGAATATGGAAATTTTTGCTGTTTAACTTGTTAGAGCATGAGGAAAGTTTTTCTAAATATAACTTATAGGATCTAGGAATCTTTTAAGTTTAAATTTCATAAATTAAAAAAATGTATCTATTTTCATATGATGAAGAACAACATTTGAAATATTTCTGCAAGTAGAACTATTTTTCAATTGAAATATTTTTTAATCAGTTTTCTATTGAAATATTTTTCAATCAGTTTTCTATTGAAATATTTTTCAATCAGTATTATACCTCTAAAACTAACGGCTTAGGAATTAGCTATTGATCAAAGATAAGATGAGACACCCGTTATATAACTTTAAAAATAGACATTGATACCAAGTAAAGGTCAATAAAAATATAAGCGATTTGCGCAGCTGAAATTCAACCCACTGATCTGCAGTTTTACTAGTGAAATTATGCAATGTAACCGTCTAAACTTATGGATATATTTTCATTATTGAGCATATTTAATTCTAGAACTGTAAAACATATTATATCATCTGTATGGTACACAACTAAATTCAAGACTTGAGAGGCTCACTTTTGGGGTATCCACTATTTGTGTATCAGAAATTTACTATGCCCACTACGAGAGCGTAGATGAAGGTAACATTTTTTATTTTCCTCCAAGTCCTAACCTTCAACTATCATTCTGATAGATGAAGGTTAGCACTAGGCTAAAACAATATATATCTTTTGAAGTTCACTAATATTTTAATTATAATTAGATAAATGTCCTCGATTGGCTCACTATTGGTACATTTAACATTATATTTAAATTTCGTAGAAAGAAACCCTTTTGCAAAAGTTGGAACTACGAACAGAACAAGGGATGGGAGACGGAGGACAAACAAACAGACCAACTGGGCGCATTTAAAATTTTGATAATAGCATTATAAATTTTCAAAATAAAAATATTTAAGCAACATTAATTTAAGTTTGATAAAACGTTATTGAAATGCACTTAAAAAAATTAACCTTTGATGGTAATATATTCGAATTCTATTATTTAACTCTGTAAATGAACAATACAAATTGTTGCAATGTTTTTTGAGAATATGCTTTAGTCCATCTCACTAACATATTTGATTTATCATTACAATATGAATCTTTTTCCGAATACTAGAATTCAAAGAGACATTTAGATGTACAGACAAATTATTGTCAAATAATTGCTATGTCTCACACTAAAATGTCTTTATATTTAAACAAGTCTATTAATCTTTCCAATACTTATGGAGTGCTTTTATTGAATTGGTAAGTACACATTTAATTTTTAAAATATTGTTATGATATCTTTTCTTTAATTTTCAATTTAATTTGATTTCAAAATTTCTTAAAAATTCAAGTAAAGTAACTGGGGGTACGCTGCTAATACGGCCACTTGGGAGTTTCAGCATTAGTTTTAAAGTTTACCAACAAATGGCCCAACTACCTTGAAAAAAGGAACTAAAAAGAAGCTACAGCCACGAGTCAAGCGGGATTTGTTGAATAATATTTCTTGTGGAAGGTGGTATCGGTATATGCTTGGGTTCCAAGGCGGTTGTTGTTTACTGTCTTTTAGTGTAGTTAGTCAACTGGAAAAAATAATACACTGTTGAATCTGTTTTTTATTGCTAATCAATGATATGAGATGATTTTTTTTAAATAATTTACGGCTCGTGCATGAATCACAAGAGTTTTCAGAAACCTAGCTGCAAAGAGAATGACCACTATAAGCGAAGCAAGACAAAACAATTTTTATTGCCAAGAATGCAAATTTTGAACACCCGTTACACTTTTATGTAACTTTAATTAAGAATTCAAGTGGTGCTTTTAATTGTTTTGACCGTTTGAATTTTTGTCAACATTTTGGAATGTTTAATTTGATTTTTTGGAATTATACTTATTTTGGATTAATTTCAAATAGAAATAAAGTTCTGTTCATATAAATAATAAAATTGTGTTTTTGTTTCATTGATTTTTTTGCTTAAGTGAAGTAAAACTGAGTAGAAAAGGATTTATTGAGAAAAATAGGAAAATGGACAAATTACCATCACTGTCGATATTTCCTTCGAAAAAGGTGTCTTGAAAATTTTTAATTTGAAAGAGAAAATCAAAATTGATATAAAAAATATTTTCAAAACTTGTTACCTCATATAAATAAATTCATTATGAACAATGAAATTGTAGTACAATTTCATTGTTTAATATTCGAATTATTGCTGCAAAAATATAAATAAAAGAGATAAATATTCATTCTTAATTTATTGTATTTTTACTGAAGACTTTTTCTTATATATACGCTTAATAAATCGATCGTTCTGTAAAACTTAACCATTAGTCAGGCCAGAAAACACAAAATTTGAAGCAGCTATTAAATGCGTTATTTTTTTAGTATTTTGGAAATAAAATAAATTGAAAGTTTAAAAAATGATAAATTATTGAAATGTACTTAATAACTTAAATGAAGAAAAGGGAAAAGAAATAATCCCGTGGACCACAAAGTATTGGAATTTATTTTAATATATGGTTCTTCGAAATTAACTTGAGCTCTAAAAATCTCTTTAAAAAGATTGTAGTTCATATTAAATAATAGCTGTCCCACCCGGCGTTGCCCGGGCCCGTGAACAGAACTCAAGTTTGTATGATTTTTTTTTAAAGAGCTACAGGAAGGGCCCCAAGAAAGAGATTAATATTCAAAATTGGGGGTAGCTGCGGTCCGAGAAATTTTTTTGTCTTTCAAGTGGTAGCTGGAAGTCCTAAGAAGTTGTTACATAAAAATGCTAGTGAATCAGACATTTTTAAGGGAGCTATATTAGGGGGCCCAAAAGGGGCTAACTAATAGTTTTAAGCAGGGCCCTAAGAGAAAAACATCTTAAAAGGTCCTACTACTTAGCGTTTTAGATCTTCAATTAGTCGAAATTAAACATAGGGTAAAAATTAATCATTACAATAACATTATAAAGAAATGCTTAAAAAGGTACCTAGGGCCCCAATAAAAATATGAGGGTGATGGCCCGGGGAGAGGAGTCCAACAATCAACTTTAAAGTTATGCATTGAGAGGGTGACACAATTAGGGTTAGAAAATGCATGGCGCACAAAAAGTTCAAGAGGCCCCAGACCGGGTAGCAGAGGGCCAGGGTCCTAACTGAAATGTAAAAGTGGGAGAATAACTAAATGAAGAAAGGCCCCAAAAACGAACACGATCGGATTAAAAGGGGGCAAGTTATTAACAATTTAGGGAACAAAAACTTCTACGGGGCTCCCGGTACCGGGCCCCACGGGGCCAGGGTATTAACTGAAATGTAGAAATTGGGGAATAACTAAATAAAGAAATAACCCCCAAATAGATGAAGATCAGATAAAAGGGGGGCAAGTTATTAACTATTAAATGCACAAAAACGTAAAGGAGCCCAGGGGGCTCGGGTCTCAAAAAATTGAAAATCTGAGCCTCATGTACATCAGGGCGTGCCTTGAACTATTATCCTAACCGCACATAAATTTTCAGACTTCTATGTTCGGTAGATTTCGCTAGCCATCGCACACACAAAGAGCGAAACTTTATTTTATTAGTATAGATTATATATCGATGCACTGCACAAGACTGATTTAGACTCAAAAATTAGTTTCTGTTACATTTTCCTATTAGAATTATTTTAGTCAATTAACTACGAATCTTTTCTGCATAATGTTTTGTCAACTATACTGTGCTTATCATAATAGGTAGTGGTTAACTTCTGTATTAAACCTGGTTACTAAAATTGAGTGTATATTTAAATGAAGAATAATTTAAAAAGTTTGTTATATTAATATGTACTAATATATATATATATAACCATTAAATAAACGTTACAACCACCAACAAAAACTGTGAAATTATGAATAAAATTAAAATAACTAATTGCCAACATAACAGATCCCCCCCCCCCCCCCCAACAAACTGAACATAGATACCAAAAACATAGTATTGAAAAAAAAAAAAAAGGAAATCAGAAATTGAATAATGGAAATTTGGGGAATTTAGACAGAATCTTCAGGTCTCAAATGCCTAAATTTCCACAAATAAAATGTGTGGTTTCATCTTCATATTAGCCATAAAATAGCTAAAGAATATGAATTTGGAACAACTACACGCAGAATGTAGAGAAATACACAATGAAACAACATTTAAGTTCAAAATAAAACATGATTAAAAAGGATTGAGGGAAAAAAATTAAGAACATGAAATCACCACATTTGAAAGCAAAATCCAAATTTGAGTCAACATATTTTACAAGAATTGGAGTTTTAAGCATATGTTGCCAAAAAAAAAGAAAAAAAAGTAATTTAAAAATTGATGGACCATGGATCAAGGAACAACATGTAATGCATAGCCAAGCACATACCCCAATATATAAAACCAGCACCCTCTATAGAAAAATTAAAATTGAACTCCACCATAAGTTCAAAAGAATAAATCAATGAGGTGCTGCCATCTATATATAAATATGTACAATTATATAATTCTTTATTACGTTATTGAATGGTGTTATAAAACAAATACTGTCTTAAGACAGATAGAACAAAATTTTGTTAATAAATTTATTGTATTAGAATAATGAATAAAATATGTATTAAAAAATAAAATAAATAAATAAGATAAAGAATAAATGAAACTCATGATTATTGATTAATGTATCACATAAATATTTGTACCTAGCGATGACATATCACCATTTATATTACTGTGACACACTGCATCGTATCTTAAGTTAATTTATAATTAATAAAAAAATGTATATAATAAAGATGCTAAGGAATTAATATTAATAATTAAATTGAAATTAATTAGTTACATTTAATGTGTCTACAAACTTTCTTAAAAATTAAATACACATGATATAAGGGGAGAGGGTAAAATAAAAAATAAAATTAATACATGCAATGTATTCTCATTTAAGAAAATAAACTATGTATTAGAAGCTAATACGGTATTGTCCGCAGTGGGCTAGAATTTAAATACAAGTAATCGTAAAATTAGTAATGAATGTGAATGCATTTTATATGAATAAATAAATATATAAATATAACTAAACCAATATGCATATAAAAAATCGAAACAAAGTCCATTGCAAAATGTGTAATTACATCGTAGTTCTAAAGCAAATGCCATTTTCCATTTATTTATTTATTTATTGTTAAATTAACCAATGTGTATCATCCAGACAACTCCACCACACCTCCTTAATCTATCATCTAATATATATATGTAATGATCCTCTGTAACGATGCAAAAATGTTTTTTTTTTCAGTTAAACACACTAAAGTATTTTGTTATTTTCTTTTGCAGGCCCGGTGATTAAAAATAAAGTCATTTTCTCATTACTGTTGGTTAGATTACGATATTTTCTTACTGATGAATAATTTAAAAGAAAGGATTTTCCATGACAGGCACATTATCCTACCAGACTCCTCTGTAACGATCCTCTGTAACGATTACAGGTCGATCTCTCTGTACGATATCTCATTAATAGATATCACGTCGTTGAAGTCGATTTCGGCGATCGCTCGTCGTATTACCGTGTAATTCATAGGTTAGAAGATATAAATTTGTAGTCGGGCGAGGGTAGGAAAAATAATCCGTCTCACTTCGAGGAATAACGGGCCGTAATTTTTGTGGAGAGTGATGAGAGTAGAAAGCCACGCAAAACCCGTGTTCCGCCTGTTAAATACGGCGAAACTACCGCTAGAGATCGCTTTGCAAATTATGAAATAGAATAATTTAATTGGTTAATTAGCTTTTGACTCATGTCTGGGTCAGAACCTGCAAAGCATCCCCGGGGAGGGCTGATGCCGACTGTAACCACAATTAAAGGAGAATTAATCAAAAACAACACTTTTTAGCTTAAAGAGGATTCAAAATTGATATCTGTTCGTAATAAATGTATTGTAAGAAAAGTTAAGTAACAGGAGCAAACTAGAAATGAAGGCAGGGTATTTAAAATTTAGACACACAATTTAGGGATTTTAAACAAATGATTTTTTATATTTTAATTTCTGATTTGGAATGGGTTTAACTAAATATCCTTTCATATCAATCCACATTCGTTCTCATTCAAAATTCTTTCATACTCTTTCACATTCATTTCATATATATATATATATTAGACTATTCTTATATTAATATGTAACGATTAACTGCTGTGTTAAACCCGGTAACAAAAATTGATTGTATATTTAAATAAAGGATAATTTAAAAAGTTTGCTTCCTTTTATTTAAGCTTTACACTTGCTTCAAAAACACCAATAAAAAAATGTAAAGTATTCATTCTCAGGTCATCCTTTTTTTCTGAACCCTCTTTTTCTGTATATAGACTAATGAATCGATTGATCTGCGAAATTTAATCATTAGTTAGGTCGGAAAACTTTAACCTTTAAATTTAAAGCAGACATAATTAATTCCTTATGGGCTATCTTTGAATAAGTTGAATGGACAGATACGTTGAATCGCCTGCTAATTGTGTACTTAGAACTAATTTCTTCATTTCAAAGGCTAAAAATATTTAAACAATTGTATCGATTTCGGAATAGCAAATACAGTTAAAAATTAGTCTACGTTTTCAATGTAATTACGTTTCATTTTTTAAGTCTCCACGGAATAACATATTGAAACAAAAGACTTTTAAATTAGTATTGCAATAGATTAAATACCTAATTTTTTTTACCTTTTGATTTGCATTTCATTTACTTTACAGATTTGTTAAGACAATTATACGATACCGGTTATTTTTTAAGAAAGAAAAACGAATGAAAAAAATGTTTTTGAAAAAAAATCGATATTTTTCAGGAAAACTATTGTAATTGTAAGTCACTTAGGTTTTTTGGAATACAAAACAAAAAGCCTGAAATTTATGTTTCCAGTACATTTGGACATAAGCTATTTTACTATATGCTGTATGTTGTATGTATATATGCTACTTTAAAATATTGTAACTGCCAGTGGACCGTGCAAGGCTTCCGCGCTGCAAATTTTGAGATTATTTTCTGTTTCGCTTTTTCAGTAAATTGTAATTAACTGTATTTCGTAATCAAACAACGTGATTTTATGAAATACCAGTGCATCGTGTTCAAAAACATTTCGTGTGATACCTCATTCATTGTTGTGCTTTTGTATGTGTATAAAAAAAGGATATTGACATTAGAAATAATATACATATGATTAGAAAAGGGTTTTTTGACAATGATAAACTCGTTTTGCTTTTTCGATTTCGATAAATTATAAGTTATGTTCTTACGTGCTCATGATGAATTTAAGCTTAAGTTTTTACACTGTAAAAAGAGACAAATGTTTCTTAATCTGCGAAAATATGGTATAACCCCGTACGAAAATATACCTCAATAACCTCTTCCGAATTACCCACGATTACGAAAAGCGTTCTTTTTCTTTAGAAACTTCAGAAACTAATATATTTTCTAGATTTAAAGAAGCAAAATCTATATGACAAATTGAGAAAACTGATGTATGAGTTATGTATAGTATGAGAAACCCTATAACATAATTCATACATGCAAGAGTAAAAAAATACTTTTAATTTTAATGGTAATGGTAATGTTAATGATCATGTTTGTCTGTTAAATTGTTGGACATTAAAATGCTTACCTGAGGATTAATAGCATCCGAAAAACATATTCCAGGTGAAGAAAAGTAATTAATATACTATAAAAACTGCTTAGAAACTTTTCTGAAAATCAGTGACAGCGAAAGAAACTTTGTTTTTATAACTGCTTCTTTAAGTCTCGAAAATATATTAGTTTCGGAAGTTTCTAAATATAACTCGGAAGAGGTTATTATATATTTCCTTACGTGTTTATGTTATATTTTCAATAGATTAAGAAACATTTTTTTTCCTTACAGTGTAGTGAGCCCGCTTTTTATGTGCAATTAAATAAAATTATAAAATCTGATTTGAAAAGGGGAAGAAAAAATTGTACAACCAAGAGCGAATAACATAAAATTTATTACAAACTATTTGCAGGAAAGTGTGTGGGATAAATTCATTTCCAATTGCTCATTAGCAACAACGATGAAAACTAATTAGTGTTTATTTACTCTTGCAATTAACCTTTCGTCAGAATTTCTTGTTCTTTCAAACCAAACAAATAACTGCAGCTACAGTAAATCTGACAATTTGCAGCTGTCCATCTTAGACCTTTTTGCGATTGCATCAAAACTGAAGGAGATCGAGGAACCATATCCAAATTTAGGCCTCTTAACATAGAATGACCCGTTTGTCTGTTTTCATGTCCTTTTTACTTCAAAGCTTTTACTTTTCTTAAAAATTATCCAGTCGTCTCGAACTTTTAGTGTAATGTTAAGGTACACAGCACTACTTTACATTTTTAAAATAGTCGTCGTATCGTGTATAGATTTTTTTTTTTTTTTTTTTTTTTTTTTACCAGGATACCTCAAATTTTTTTAATGTATCATCGTCCATTGCGTGTATTTTTTCATAGAAATCTAAATTACTAGAATCAAAATATACACTGCTTTTATAGTGCACGTAGGTAATTTTCTTCACTTAAAAGATTTCAACTAAAAATTTTTTTTCGAAATTTAATTTTTCATTCGATCTTAAATAATGTAGTTTTTTCAATGTTAGTTTCAAACATATAAATTCATAATCATATATATTATTTCAGAATTAGTTGAAAATAATATGATATTAGTGCTTTAGTTCTCTAAAATATAAGGTAAATAATGTTTAATAAACGTCTTTCAGTCAAAGTTTTATGCTAAAAGCACCAATGTAATATTGTTTTTTTAAAAAGGCTAAACTTTTAACATGGTCCTGCCATTAGTGTAGTTCTCCTTTTTCTGATATACTTTAGTTTTAGTTTTAGTTAACAAAAATATAACTCAAAAAATAAAAATTCACGTACAATATCTTATAATTACGGCTTTTCGAAATAAGCAATTAGCAATAAGATAATTATTGACCTTAATTGTATCAGAAATGCTGTTAAAAATGAAATCTGAAAAATTCAAGTGCAACGTAAATATATTAAAATAAAACGAATTATTCATTTTTAGATTATGGAAACTAAATTCACTTTTTAACGATGCTGTATCAAAATTTAGACCAAAGTCATTTTTTATGAAAAATTCATAATTTTTAATTAATTCTGAAATTTTATTATTTCCTATTTATCAGAAACCGACGCTTGTGCAAGAGACAAAGGTGGATGTTCTCACTTATGTGAAAGTGTAGGAGGTCGTCCAATTTGTAGCTGTCTTCCAGGGTTTCAGCTTGCTCGGGACGGTAGAACTTGTGAAGGTATGTGCCTATTTTGTTTCAAATTGTGCATGCCAATGTTCGCATTTGGGAACACTGGGTTGAAAAATTATTTAAAAATTAAATTCCATACATGTCGACAGGAAAAAGCTAGTATTTATAACTGAAAGGTGGTTTGATTTTTTGAAAGAAAAACTGCATTTCAGTATAAAATCATAAAGAGTTTTTTATTTGAATTTTTCACAGTAGAATCTTATTTGAATTTTTAAAATCATAAAAAATGATAAACGATCCAATACTCTTACTATTCCGTAGACTTACTTAAGAAATTTCACTGTATTAAAACGAAATGAGAAATGCATGTACTTTAATTTCTTAATTGTTCATGTTCTCAATTGGGAACATCGGCCAGTAAATGCAAGATTAGCTTTCAATAAGTGAAAAAAAAACATTTTGCTTGCTTTCCAGCGTACCACAGAATGCAGTTCCTAAACATAAGTTTTAAAAAATATTTTTTATTTAAATTTACATATTTTCAACATGTTATATATGCGCTTAAAATTAAAAATGAATCTTTAAAAATAGCTTACTTCTTTGCATATTATTTTATCTGTTCACCAATATATTTCGTTTTTTAATTCAGTGTAGAAATAGAAGTGACTAATGTCCCAAATTGGGGACACCGTGAAAATAATACATAAAAAGAAGAAAGAAATTTCCTAATCTTAATGAGTATAATATCTCTAAAAATAAAGCGTTAGAATTCAAAATCTGCGAAAAATATAAAGTAAAGTATTCCTGGATCTTAATTCGATCATTAAAAGATTAGTTTCCGATTTAAAAATACTGCGAATGTTGAGACAATTTCTTGAGCGACATTTAAAAGTGTATTAGTTAATATTTTCTGTATAAACCGAAAAAATACCACTGAAATTCCGTCACATTACTGTACTCATTTAATTTATGTCATGGAAAATATTAACACTTTTATGTACTGTATTTTTATTAAATGTACACGTTTCGCTGTAGACATAATCTTAGTTAAATATAAAATAATAACGTTTTCTTTAAGAGGTTGAAAATATCTATACATTTCTCGCTTTATTCCTGAAAAAGAAATTTAATTTCATATTAAGAGCTTAATTGTTTCCAATAAACAAATGCTAATTCTTTTCGATTTTAAAAGTGGAATTTTTAAGGTCAAATGTGATGAAGTCATTAAATTGTAATTCGTTCTTTTTTAGACTCTTCCAAATGGTACGAATACTTCAACATTAAACTGCGCAATGTTTGCTTTTCATTGAAACTTACCGGAAGAAAATGACGATAAAAATACGATAGTAAACTCTTTTTAAATTTCAGAGAAATTTTAGCGAAAAAGGGATTAATTGGTGAATAATTATTCCTCATTACGCAAAGAGTACATTTTTAAAGCCACATATTTTAATTATTTTTTATTTCAAACAATTGAAAGAATAATGCTTACCTTGAAAATTTGAAATTTCCAAGAACCGGGAAGGAAATTTTTAAGAATAATTTAAGATGTATTACAAAAATCTGAAAGCGTCTAAGAAAGAATAAAATTCATTATTTCGCGTTCATTAGACGAGTAAAGAGAGGACGTCTACAGAGAGAAGTGTGATTAAGGAGAAGAAAAATATATATCCTAAACGAAAGAATGGATTATGAAGGGGTTTTTTTTTTCTTAATTTTTATAAAAAATAAGTCGGTATCATTTCTTGAAAACTTAATCATAGTAAAACATGTAAAAACGGAATATCTAGGGACCGGTAAAAATATGTTCTAGACACGTTTCCGTCTTAGCAAGTACAATTATATGATATTCTTTCCATAGAATTTGTGCTCTAAAAACAGGATTCCGTTACAGACAGGCTTCATTGTAAAATTTTTAATGTATAGGAATAAGACCTATTAACAATATAAAACTCTGTATTACAATAGTACATATATGTTATATAATGTTATATATATGTTATATATATAAAAGTAATAATGTATATAATGTATATAATGTAAGAATAATAATAGTAATCGGTGAACAAGCTTCAACACTGTGAACAGTATATTTCCAAACAATTATCCAATCAATTCTTTAAATCATTTTTACCGTTGTAATGTTTGAATAAGAAATTAGTTTGAAAAAATTAATATTTTGGCATTCTTCTATTCCGCATAGCTGCGAGAGGGACTTTTATAGCACAAGTAACACGAGTTAATTACGGATGTATAACTATACAGCGTGATAATGAAAAAAAAAAATTCTTGCCGATATTATGCCCTGTAGATCGTATTAATGGTGATGCTATTTGGGATGTTGTAATTTTATGGCGTGATCTAGAGAACGTGGGTAAAGAACAGCAATGGAGGTCCACAGTTACAGTTACAATGACAAAATTTAGAAAATTTAAAATAGCACCCAATTTTTTTTTTCATTGTAAAATGATTGTCACAGTAAAAAACAATAGACAGCATTAAGAGGAGAGTACAACTTTAACAGTCGCAGAACATGCGAAATTTGTCATGAGTTCAACATTTATTTTAAATGTAATGACTCTAGAAGCACCAAAATGTCAGGGTATCTTTAAAATATATTTAATAATGTTTAAAAAACTTAAATTTGGATATAATGTAACAAAAATGTATTCAAGGGGTCAGTTGCAAAGTGATATTTAAAATTTTTACGTTAGATAACATTTCACCGCACGCACGATATTTCATGCAAATTTCATGAGATTTGCATAAACATTGTCTTAATGTAAACATAATTCTTTCGGCTATATTTTGAACATAAACTTTTGTAAATGATTAATTTGATAAAGAGTAATTAACTTTTAATTATAAAAATTATAAAAACGACGAATTTTTACATATATTTTTTTTTTTCATACTCAACACAGCTTTATAAGTCTAGTTCATTTTCATGATTATATGAACATTTACATAGTCTAAAAATATTTAATCTATACTTCGTATTCTAGTAATAATGAACGCAAGCGTAAAAAAAGACATTTTGAGAAAAATCCCTTTAAAGATTTAATTGTATTTTAAAATAAAAATTCATAATTAAAAAAAAACTACTAATTATATAACATATTCAGTATTAAAAATAAAATCAGATGCTATTTTAAATTGATAAAGTAGTAAAATAAATTGATAAATTAGTATAAATAGTTTGTAAAATGCGGCCTAATATAAGAACTTGCGCCAAAAATAAATAGATGTAAATAGTAAATATGTAGCCTTTATACTCTTTCAAAAAAATTAATTTTAAACATACAAGTTAAAATTTGGTTTCACATTGATTACTACGTGAATTAAATATGCACTTTTTAGAAAATTAAATTATTTAATGCAAAATACAGGCCATTTTGTAGGGATTCTGATAGTTCAATATCTGATTCCCATACTTTGCAGCACAAAAATTCGAAGAATTACTAAACAAAATATTAATATCCAATAAACCCGTATCCTAAACAGTCACTTCAAACACAATCACTGTCGAAATGACCACTTTTCAGTTTCTCCTACTACAAACATTTTAAGTGTTCACGATCAGAGACGATGCTTTGGATTATGGACAACAATAAATCATGGCATATGAAAATAATTCAGACTCTCACGTTTGTTGACTTTTTTCATGTCAAACTCACTCAGCGCATTTCACATGTACACCCAGAATTTTAAAAATACCAAGAGACAAAAAGTTTCAGGTGTATTTGGATTACCCTGATGACCACAAAAACGCAAAATGGTTGTAGGTGATAATGTCACCAATTTGTTCTTGCAACACACGTGGAGCACGAAATACGTTTGTTTTATGTCGCCATGTATGCAGTTAAAATTAGTTTTTAAAGCTATTTATGAATTTAAACTGTGAAAATTGTTTTTGCGATGAAACATTTTTGTGTTGCCATTTGAAAACTGCGAAATTTTGTGACTGTAACCGTAACTATGAGGCCTTATGTTATTTTTTACTTCATTCTCGAGCCCATGCCATAAAATAACCACATCCTAAATGGCATCCGGTTGCTATGGGCTCATATATCTGCAATATATTTTTTTATAAATCACTCACGTTTGATCGAAACAATTGCAATTTAGAAACGAGGTTATACCATTGATAATTATAAATACGAAAAGGGTTTTTCTGCAACATGTTCGCTTAAATGAGTCAGAATTTTAAAAAAAGTTAAATTCACTTTCTAAGTTTATATTTTTTAAATATATCAGCATTTTCAAAATGTTATAATTTCAATATCTTGCCTTGATTTTTTATGGTGCATTTTCTAAAACTAAAAATCAGATTGACACTAATATAAGACAGTTATTTAACAAAAAATAATAATAATAATTAGTCTTTTTTACTGCATTTATTCATACATCATGGCATTTTATTTTATTCTTTCAAATTAATTAACTTTTTAGAAATGCTATCCTTGGAGACAAAACAACTCCACTCAGAATAATATAAAAGAAATACAACATATTAATTAATATCTGCAGGAGAAAAAAAGTTTTTAAATTTTCTTTAATATTCTTTAAAAAATTCATTTTTAAAATTGTACCAACAGAATTATCTATTAATTTTATAAAATTATTTTCGGTCATTTAAAGGTATAAAATACCTAAAATATGTTTAAATATCTATTTTTCATTGCATTAAATCAAAGTTACTGCCTTCCCAAACACATATGTAAAATAATAGACTTGTATTTCCATTATTTTAGAAAAGAAATTTCTGATGCACGATAGAATGTGTTATATTCTCTGAAAACTTTAAATGCGTTTTTCTCAGCTTTAATGTTTTTCTGCGTTAGAGTTTATTAAAAATTTTAAGGGTTTTTTATATATTTAAAATAGAAATTTGACCTTTATTTGTAGATAATTCCTGTCCGTAAAATAAAAATGGGTATGTAATAACTACTGACTGATAGTTATTTAAAAATTAATAATCAAATCTCAAAATTTTAAAATGAAATAAGTTTCAATACTTTCCAGATAAATAAATAAATAAATATATATATATATATATTACTATGTGCTTGATATAAAAAAAATAACCAGTTTTGTTTAGTATTGTTTTAGAAATGTTTATTAAACATTCAATCAAAATATTTAAAATTGAGGGAGAAATAGCGATTAAAAAGAAAAATTAAATTTTTAAATGTTAAAATTTTATTTGAACTTTCAGTCGAATATGATGTTTTTAGTATTAACATTTATTCAATTTGCAACATTAAAAAAAATTGAATTCTAACTCGAAAAATATATTTTTTAAGGATACCGGGTCTCCGTAATAATATGCCAAAAAATATTGTAAATAACTAAATAAAGAAACAAAAATTCAAATAGTGCTAATATATATTCTATAAAATAACATTTAACTATTCAAACAGACATACAAGTTTGACTTATAATTCCTATCGTATCCACATTTCGGTTAATTATTCTTTATTAAGAAAGTAAGGAGCGTAATATTTTTGTATGCGTATTTAACCAAAGTTTCTGAAAGTATTGGAATCTAAATTAATCCTCAAATGGTGTTGAAATACGTTAATAATTTATAGCTCATTCCTCAAATGAGCTATATCCTCTATTTCTTTATTTACTTTTCGCAATAAAGAAGAAACGACATTTCCTTAATACAGCCCACAAAGATCAGAAATTAACTTAATGATTCGTGCACTTTTGGTTTGTCAAAATAAGTAAGTAAAAATGGGGACATTACATTTCAATATAAAACGATTTGTATTTTTTGGAGCTTAACGAGGCGTTTATTCCATTTATTCTCTATTTATTCTTATTTTCATTAAATGTTGTATAAATTGTTATATATGCGTGATTTAATTCATTTTAAGACCATTATGCAAACTATTCTCATTGAAGATTCATCTTCTGACGGACAAACTCTTTTTTTTTTTTTTTTTTTTTTTTTTAGCTGAAATCTATATTGAATGATGTGTTTTTATGTTGGCGCTGTATTGTCTGTACTTGTTAGCTTTACATAAAATGAATTAGAACTAATAGAAAGAACTATTTATGTCCTTTACACTTGACTTAAGTTATTATAATATAAAATATTTTCTGCTATTGTTATAATGGTGATTTAATGAAATGATTTGTAATTTAGTAACTTTAATTATATCTCTTCTTATACAAATTGCACTTTAATTATATCTCTGCTTATACAAATTACACTTTAATTATATCTCTGCTTATACAAATTACACTTTAATTATATCTCTGCTTATACAATCTCTCAGTACTAACGATTATGTTTATGGCGAAAAATTTATTACGCAAAATGATCTTCAACGTTTTCACATATATGCAGGACTAAGCATTTTTTTATCTTGAGGCGAATGACATTTTTCGCCTGTTTTGTGACGAATTATATCCAATGATTTAATATTACAGATGATCAGAAGATCACTACTCTCTAAAGAGGTAGCTTCCAGGGTCGCTACCTTTCCGCCATTATTACTGGCTTCCGCTCTGTATATATATGTGTGTCTATGTCCATTAGAAAAATGTCAATATCCTATCAGTTATACCTGTACCTTTGGTATTATTAAAGCTTCACCTGTAGTCACAGACTGGTCCAGCAGACTTCAAAATAACATTAGATCCATTTCAGTAAATAATAAAATGTAATTAAAAAAATAAAACCTTGTACATTTAGTAATGATTTTTATATAATAACTAGCGTATTTATTAAAAATAAACTCATAGGATTTCTACATATCGTCGCTGCCATGTCAAAGTATGGAATGTGAAAAAATGCATTTTTCATAACTTTTAAAAATGGGCCGACTGTCACCACTAAATTTTAATAGTATTCTTCACCAGGCTTGCCAGTTTGGCAACTTTTTTCAATCAGAAACTCCGAATTCATACCAGGAATTTTAAACAGAAATTTTTGCTTTATTTAATGACAGACATTTATTGAATACCTAAAGTAAAAAAAAATTTCCCAAAATTTCTAGTCTAAATTCGGCATCTCTAAATAAATAAAAATGCCAAATATTTTATTAGTATTCTTACTTGGCGATGAATTCTAATAAAATTTAATGGTGCCAATCGGCTCATTTTTAAAAGTAATGCAAAATGCATTTTTCATATTCAATAGTTTGACATGGTAACGACGATATGTGCCATCTCAATGTAAAATATACTGGTGAGGCATGTAAATCTAAAGTATTCAGAAAGCTGAAATTCTATAGAATATATTGAACAAGAATATGTAGCATAAATTCTATAAAATTTTAAAACGAAATATCTTCAATCTTTTATTGAACATACCAGAAAGTTAATACATACTTTATATATAAAAAACATTTATAAAAGTTTAACAATCGCAATGCTTATTTTATGAGCCTACTTTAATTTTTTCTTCTTTCTAGTAGAAAATATGAAAATATTCCTCTTTACTTAAGTAACGTTTCCAATTAAATTAGAAACTGCTTATTCAGTTAAGTTTCATATACTACTACATTATTCCCTGAAAAGTAAATAATCTTGGAATGACCTTTTTATCATAAAAAATTGAATTTAAAAAAAAATTATTTTCTTATTTATTAATTCATTTGGATTTACTGTAGTATAGAAGTATCCCTTAATAGTTCTAATCAAATAAAGCATATAAAATTATGGATGATATTTTTATTTATAATATTTTAAGGTACATAATGTTTTTATGATATACAAATATAAAAATACGCAATTTTTATGCTTGGCGTTATTCCTTAAAAGATAATTTAACAGATAATTAGCTTAGATAAAGGGTTTTTTTTTAGTTTCACTTGAATTTTTATTTTTAGCATATCTTGTGAAAGAGATATCATTAGTCGAACTACATAATAATGCGGTAATTTTCTTCAAAATCTGCTTTGTATTCATGTTAACTGCAAAACGAGTCGCTAAATTGAATCTAGCTTGATCAGTGTATAAATTGAAATGGTTGGTTTTATACATGAGAGGCATAATTAAACATAGAATGGACCCTACAGTTTACAATTTAAACCTTCTACAAACCAATATGCCCAATTGAGAACGTCAAATTAAAAATTAACTTAATTTTTTTTTCATATTGACTTGAAAGCATTACCAGTGGTAAATGGTAGATGTCTTGATTTTTTTTAATGGAAATTGCATTTTGGACATAAAAGCGGAAATGTGTAGAAAATCGTAAAAATAATCTTTTTGCCATTTCTCACGATTTAAAATTTAAATACAGTGTGATTCATAAGAAAGTATACAACTTCTACATGCTGTAAAACAGGAACAGTTTAAGGCACGTTCCCCAAATTCAAGCCATAAGGTAGGTGTACTCAAAGTTTTTTCCCGCTGCTGTGCGAAGTGACATAGGCGATAGCGAGCGTGTCACGGGAATATCAGTAGAAATGGCTGCGTATGCAGTAGAGAAAACATTTTGTGTTCTTGAATTGAGCAAAACTGCCACCATTGTGCAACGGCATTTTCGAACACGATTTGGAAAAGAACCTCTAACCAGAAAATCCATTTATTATTGATTTAAAAAATTTTAAACAACGGGCTGTTTGTGCAAAGTGGATAGAAATGGATTAACGGTTTGATGTGTGTCATGTCTCTAAGGGTGCGCAAATAGAACATATGTGACTGTTTTTCTGGTTAGAAGTTCTTTTCTAAATCGTATTCGAAAATGCTGTTGCACAAGGGTGACAGATTCCGTTTTGCTCAGTTCAAGAACACAAAATGTCTTCTGCACTGCAAACGCAGCCATTTCTACTGATATTCGGGTGACACGCTAGCTATCGCTTATGTTACTTCGCACTGCAGCGGAAAAAAAACTTTATGAGTACACCTACCTTATAGCTTGCATTTAGAGAACGTGCCTTAAACTGTTCCTGTTTTACAGCATTTGTAAGTTGTATACTTACTTATGAATCACCCTGTATTATCTATAAAATTTGAAAACGATCCACAACTTCTACAATTTGGTAAACCTACTTAAAATGATTCAATGTATTAAAAAACATAAGAAATGTACTTGATGTAATTCGCCGTCACTCGTGTTCCCAACTGGGAACATTGGCTTGTAAATGCAAGATTGGCTTACAATGAATGCAAAAAAGGATTACATTTAGATTGATTTACAATATGCTATTAAATTCACGTATAAACATAACACCTGTCGTTTATTTTTTATTAAAAAAATACTTTAATTTAAATTTAAAACATTTCGATCTTATTCATATATGTGCTTAAATATAAAAATAAATATTTCGAAATGTATTAGTACTTTGCTTGTATTTATGTTATTCATCACTACATTTTAGTTTTTAATCCAGAGTAATGAGAATACTTAGGAATGAACAATCTCCCCAATTGGGGAAACAACGAATATCATACATAAACAATTTCTCCTCGTAAATGATTGGTATCTTCAAACTTAATCGTTAGAAAACGAAATATCTAAAACAATAATTCAAAATATTCATATATTTTTATTAGATCTGCAAAGAGTTAAATTGAAAATTAAACAACAATTGCGAATCTCCCTACTGGAGATTAGTATACTGCACTTTCCGATTAGTAACCAACTTGTATTGAACTTAGAAGAATTGAAGTCAAATTACATCGATACTTATATATATATAAATATTACATATGAAAAATATCTAAAGTTCCGTTCATTTAAACTTAAACAGTCGAAATATGCTGCTCTGAACACGACGATTGTAATTCCTCAAAAATTAATCCATGAAAAATTTCCAAGATTTTTACATACACTGTTTACACACACACACACACACTTTTCACATACAGTATTCGTAGGGGTGGCAGGACCTGATTACCAACGGGGCAAACTTCCACCAGTAAAAAGGAATAGAAAATGTTGCCTTATTCGTGCATGAATACGGCTTTTAAATAGGACGAAAATTTCTATTATATTTTACTGGTGGGAAGTTTAACCCGTTAGTAATCAGGTCCTAAGTGTAGGGAGTATTTTATTTGATATCGTTTAGTTGTGACCATATTATTGCCAGACATATGTCTTCAGGAAGGACTTAAGAAGACTTTTTTCATGAATTTTCGTTTTCGTGCAATTAAATGCCTAAAACCTCTTTGGAAAATTGCACATTGCAAGGCATCTTTACAATCAGTCAGAAATGGAAAAACTGATTCACTTTTATCTCAGGAAACTATTGCATCACAAGTGGACTTGGACACCTTGGAATATGCAAATTTTGAATATCAGCACTTAATTCAGCTTTTAACACTGGTTGTCTATATGTTTGTGGAACAGCATTTTTTTGTTTTTATTTTTTTACATTAAATCTATGACTGTTAAAAGTTGTTTGAATATTTTATTACTTTTATTTCATCATTATATATTTGCATAATTTATTTCGTCTTTCTTACTCGTTTAGTTAGCTCTTAAATCCAAAAAAATGATTGTCTATATACTTTTGGGACGCACTTTATGCGTCTTTAAGTTCAATATAAAAAAAATCATTTTATTGAGAAAGGGGGAGAAATGAGTTAAATAGTCAGTAATAAGTTACATGCATACAATTATTTTTCTTAATTTAGATAGTGAAGATTTTTAAAGTATTCATGGTGACATTCTGATTATGCTTATTAATATTTTACAACATAAAAAACAATTCTTAACAATTCTTATAAACAAGCTTGGTATAGGCATTCTTGAGTTCGGATCTACGCAGTCTATGCAAGATTTACAGTGTTTTTCTTGCACAAAACCAGCAACAAAAATCATCGATAAAAAATATCGCAAAAAATACATTATATAACAAGTGTAAATTATAAAACATGATGCATACACCAACAGAGGTGTCAAGGAGACTTGTTTCTAATGTCTGTGTGTCCATGATATGCTCCGCCTGATGAAGGGGGTTAATTAATTCATTTCCAAAATCTTATTTTAATAATAACTTTCAAAATCAACGCATTTGAAATATCGTTGATTAAATAAATTACCTATAAAAAAAATTATGCTGATATTAAAAGTTATTTATTGTGAATTAAAAGCATAAATTTTATGTTCATTTGTAATACGATTTAGCTATAACTATTTTTTTTTCACATAATGGACTTCCGCCAATTTCAAAATCAACGGCTGAATTAGTGAAGGCTCTCTTCATCAGATAGAAAAAAAAATGCATACAACAACAGAGGCGTCAAACATACTTGTTTCTAATGTTTGTGTGTCCATGATATGCTCCACCTGATGAAGGTGGTTAATTAATTCCTTTCCAAAAGCTTATTTTAGTACAGTTCAAAAAAGATCTTTTCCGTTGATATGGCTTTTTTGTTTCAATTTATCCTTATTAAAAATTTAAAGTTTATTCTTTTTAGTTCTCTTTATTCCTGTTAGACTTTTCAATCTAATTTCTGGAAGTTGAAAATATACTTCTAAACTAATGTAACGAAAACATGATCCTATTTCTCAGATACTGTATCTATAATATCACTGTCCTTGTTAACTTTTTAATTATTCACAAATTTAAGCGTAAAAAGATAAACTTACGGCGAAATATAGCTAAATTTGGAACAACTATATATTACTTTTTAAAAAAATGATCAAGCAGACAATATATTGATCTTATCTTTGCTTTAAAATAAATTATAATGGCAGAAAAATAAATATGAAAGAAAAAAATAGTTTTTATATTTATAATTGATATTGTGTTTATTTCACTTCAGTTTATTTTATTTTTGCAAATAATCTTTATATTTCGTTATCGACTAACGAAAATATACTTCAAAATTAATGGAACGAAAACATGATCCTAGTTACTCGCTTAATAAACTTAATGTACCTAAGCGTTAATTCAGAAAGTTTTTCCATTAAGGCATATTTAAAATATCGATTAGTGATTTCATCACGTTTTTAAAATTAACTGCATTAGAATGAAGATATTTATTCCATTATTTATATTTATTGATTTTGTTATTTTTTTTTTCTATTATGAATATAAAGCTTTTGAAATATATCAACTGGATGACAAAGTGTATATTGTTCTCTAATTGACTTAGAAACTTTCTGCTCTTTGACACTCGTAGAAAATACAAAAACAAATTAAGAATCGACTTATTATACATCCGTCAGTGTAAACCCGTCTGCTTGTCTAGTGGTTAAGGCTCCCGTTGACTCACGCGAAAACACCCACTCGCTAATATTAATCTTATGGGACAGTTATATTATGATATCTCGTTTGCATTTCAATATTTTTAAATGATTTTAATTGCATTGTATAGCTAAAATCAATCTCATTTTTCGATTTTGTTTGCAGGCCTTTTTTATGGGAATATTTCACTATCAAAACCGGTTCCAAAAGTGAAAGTATTTTCTTTTTAAAAAAAACCTGCAATCAAAATAGAAAAGATAAAAAAGGTTGTAGTGATTGATCTCAGCTATCCAATTTTTTAAAAAATCGTTTAAAAATATTGAAATGTAAAGGATATATTATAAAATAACTGTCACATAGGTTTAACATTAGCGAGCGGGTGTTTTCGCGTGAGTGAATGTGAGCCTTAAGGCGTTGACTACAAATGAAAAAAATCTGGAGATCGAAGCTATACTATAAAGAAAATTCCGTATCTTCCCAATACAATTTCGTGTTTTGACAATACATTTTTGCGAATATATATTTTTTTTCGATGAAAGTGATTTCGTGAATGTGACAGGAAGTAGCGAAAATAGACTTTGCAAATAACAGTGCTAAAGATCTAGAAGCCTAATTAATTTTCATTGTACGGATTTTTTTTTTCAATGTAAAATAGAAATAAACCCTATAATCTTCGTTAAAATGACAATTTGATTTGAATTTTATCAGTGTTATCTGACAAGGATATTCTCAAATCAATATTCACTGTTTTCTGATACATTTATCTAATAACTTTCATCTTCATAAAAATTCCGTGAACACGCAGAAATTGTACTAGCAAAATACAGTTTTTCTCTTTTACTTTGTACGTAATATTAATATTGCATAATTGTTTTATAATGTACACTTGATATATAATGTATTATATACTGGTTTTGTGCAAGAAAAACACTGTAAATCTTGCATAGGCTGCGTAGATCCGAACTCAAGATTGCCTATACTAAGCTTGTTTGTTTGTGGCGAAAAGGCAAACCATTGATACAATTAGTCCTGTATCCGCTGTGATCTCAATCATTAACAAAAGCAATTGATTCGATTAACAAGCAATTGATTTAACCAGTGAATATTATAGGTGAAAGATAAAAAAAACTGAAATTAATGTATCAAAAAGTAATAGTTTGTGTGTGCTGTGGGTAAACAGTCTGTGTGTGTTTGTTTGTTTGTCTGCGATGGCTAGCAAAATCTAGCCCACCTAGAATCCTGAAAATTTAGATTTAGTTAGTCCAAACCCTCTCCTGGTGTACCTGAGCCTCAGAATTTTAATATTTTAATTACTTACTGAAATATTAATTAAAATGCACAAAGAACTCTCATCAAAAATACGCTTTTTGTTCTTCGGTTGGTTGGTTGTATAGAATATTCACAGAAGACATTAAATAAATCAAAGTAACGATGCATAGATAAGGACTTATAACGAAATAGTTTCAATATAGATTGCAGTTACCGGCGTACAGGCAAGCTAATGTAGCGCCATCTATTCACGGCAAATTACACAGACGCCATCTGTTTGAAACATTTTCCTGGTACGTTTTTCTTCATGATATTAGCTGGGTTTAAGATTTTTTAAAACAGGACATATATTATTATGATAGAGACTATTAATACAGAAAGCTTTATTTAACAGATTATTTGTTATATTTGCGTTGATGGAGAGGGGTAAGGGTCTAATTACATTTAACATTTTTAACATTTTTAACTTCAACCGTAGCGTTTAATTGATGTTTTATATGCAGAATACCGCTGTTTTAAATCTCAGCTATTAATGTTCGGAACTTCTCCATTTAGTTCCATTTTTACTAAATTATCGTAAAAATCAGCATTCATAGCTTCAAGGTGTATTTCTAGAAAGCAGTTACCACTATTTCCGAATAATAGTTTAAGACAAATTTGTAATTAAGTTCCTAGCTTAACCAAATGAACGAATTTTTAAAGATGCATAGTGGTTGTCCTAATTAGTCTTTTGCTGAAGGGCACTTGAACATCCCCTCCCCCCAAGCCCCTCCTTCAAGGTTTATTCTTTAACTATGCCCCGTTTCCATATCTCAGCTACTATCTTTCCGATTTCAACGCAAGTGACACCAAACATTTTAATTACCTTAATAGTCGCCGTTTATAACATTAAACTAAATTTGTGTGCAGCGGTTACCACTATTTCCGAATAATAGTTTAAGCCAAATTTCTAATTAAGTTCCTAGCTTAACCAAACGAACAAATTTTTAAAGATGCATAGTGGTCCTACTAATTAGTCATTTCCTAAAAGGCACTTGAACATCCCCTCCTTCGAGGTTTTTTTCTCTAACTATGCCCCGTTTCCATATCTCTGCAACTATCTTTCCGATTTTAACGCAATTGATTCCACGTATTATATTTAACTTAATAGTTACCCTCTATAACATTAATGTAAATATATGAGTAGAGGTTACCACTATTTCCGAATAATAGTTTAAGCCAAATTTCTGATTAAGTTTCTAGCTTAACCAAACGTACAAATTTTTAAAGATGCATAGTGGTCCTACTAATTACTCATTTCATGAAGGGCACTTGAACATCCCCTCCTTCAAGGTTTTTTTCTCTAACTATTTCCGTTTCAATATCTCCGCAACTATCTTTCCAATTTCAACGCAAGTAATTCCAAACATTATAATTAACTTAATAGTCACCCTCTATAACACTAAAGTATGAGTAGCGGTTACCACTATTTTCGAATAATAGTTTAAGCCAAATTTTTAATTAAGTTCCTAGTTTAATCAAACGAATGATTTTCTAAAGATGCATAGTTGTTCTCCAAATCAGTCATTTGCTGAAGGGCACTTAAACATCCCACCCCCCCAGCCCCTCCTTCAAGGTTTTTTCTCTAACTATGCCCGTTTCCATATCTCTGCAACTATCTTTCCGATTTCAACGTAAGTGATTCCAAACATTATAATTAACTTAATAGTCACCCTTTATAACATTAAACTAAATTTATCAGTAGCGGTTACCACTATTTCCGAATAATAAGTTAAGCCAAATTTTTAATTAAGTTCCTAGCTTAACTAAACGAACGAATTTTTAAAGATGCATAATGGTCCTCCTAATTAATCATTTGCTGGAGGGCACTTGAACATCCCCTCCCCCCCCCGGCCCCTCCTTCAATGTTTTTCTCTAACTATGTACCGTTTCCATATCTCCGCAACTATCTTTTCAATCTCAACGCAAGTGATTCCAACCATTATAATTAACTTAATAGTCACCCTCTGTAATATTAAACTTAATTTATGAGTAGCGGTTACCACTATTTCCGAATAATAATTTAAGCCAAATTCGTAATTAAGTTCCTAGCTTAAGCAAACGAACGAATTTTTAAAGATGCTTCGTGGTCCTTCTAATTAGTCATTTTCTGAAGGACACTTGAACATCCCCTTCCCCCGGCACCTCACTCAAGGTTATTTTCTCTAACTGTGCCTTATTTCAATAACTCGTCTTATAATGTTCCCATCTTCTCGAAACAATTTTGTAACAGGCCTACTATACAGTACCGTAGGCATCGGGGACCTGTCTCAGAGGTACTTTCCGAAAGAGGTTTGTTTAGAACTGAATGCTCCCCTGGATGTGGAAGGGGGGAATAAAAGATTTTTCGAAGCATACGAGCATGCCCGGCATACAATGTCGAAGCCATCAGAGACCGTGGCCAGAATTTCATTTTTTAAGAGATTTAAGTTTATTACACGGGCTCAAGCAACGCCGGGCAGGTCAGCTAGTAATAAATAAAATTTATTCTCTGATAAAAACTTTTCCCGTGACGTAAAAGTATGTTATCATTCCATAATTAAAATAGTCTTCCATTAAAATCTTTTAAACATGATGACATTGTATTATACTTTTCCAACAAAATTCATAACGATTTTTTTATGTTCCATAAATTACTTTATCATTCTTTGAAATTAAATGCTTCACTTAATTATGATCATAAGTATTGAAAGTTCGGTAAAGTTCTCTTTAAGCACTTCCGTAAGAATTTCTGGGATGGCATGTCATTGTCTTAAAAATAATTAATAGCCTCATTTACTTTATATTTAGCCAATGAAATTTCTTAATGATAATATCCGTTACCGTTTTTAGAAAAATATATATTTTGTGCAACCCGTATTTCCCGGGAAATGTTTTTTTTTTTTTCAAACATTTTAACAAATACGAATAAACCCAAGCATGACATGAAATTAAAATATAATGTCACTTGTTTAAAAATTCTAAATAAATCCACAATACTTAAACTTTAAATGGTCTATTCTACCTACAAATGATTAATAATCATTCCAGAAAAATGGTATTTGAGGCTAACAGTTAACATTGTATAATTTTTTCTCTTTATTCTTCAATTTATTGACTTTTCCTGAATATACTATGTGTATCGGAACTCCATGTACACATTTTCAGGAGAGGAAGAACACACTACAACAAACAATTTTTGTACAAGAAAATAGGGTCGCAATTTTTTTTTAGTCCAAAAGTACAGTTCTACTCCGATCAAAACCCGGATTTTTGTTAATAATTTAAAAAAAAATAAAAGTATTTTAACGAAATTTTCAATAGACTTAACCTTGCTTTGTGTGGAATGCCATGACATTGAAAAAAGTGCTTGAAGAGCACAGTAAATCAGACAGAGACACCATATGCAATAAGAACAACATTCCGAAGCATGATGCGCCTTGGACTTATGCTATCCTTGTGTACCTTATTCTTTTTTCTTTCTTGTTTTCCGACATCAGGATCAGAATCGTCAGTGTTAAAGTGAGACATTTGTCATCGAGAGGGATTCTGTGACTCCAATGGGGGGGGGGGATATTATATAGTTCCGAGGGGGATTTATAATTAATTTTTACGATTAAAAGCATAATATCTGAAGTATTCTGGGGTGACATTTCGATGCTCCAGTGGGGAATTCCCTCCCTCAGGGTCACCGCATGAATTAATCACTGATACTCGTACAGTTTCTTCACTTTGTAAATTGTACTCAAAGCAATGTTCTTGAATTCCGCAATTTCCTCAGTAGTTCGCCCTGCATGTAATCTAGAATTACAGTTTCTGTATCTTTGTATTCCTGCGACATGATTATTGCGGTCAGCATTTAATATTTATATATAAATTATAAACGAAATTAAATCATAAGTTTAGATTTTTTTTTAAGATTGATAAGAATCACATGAAGTATGGAGATGCAAAGTTATGCAAAATATGTAGTTCATCGTTGTTTGTATTCGGATCATAGCCACTTCAACCACTTCTCGTAATATCGTTAATTTTGTCAAAAATTGTGAAATCTGCTGATTTTTTTTAAATATCTTCATTATTGTTAAAGTCATGAACAAAAATCTAGGTTCCGATTGGAATGACACATTCTGTATTTTTAACTTAACCTGCCAACGCCCATTGTCATCTCCTGGTGACACATATTTGAAAAGAGCTTTAAGCTTAGATTTTAAGTGAATATATACCAGGTGCCTTTATCGGAATATAGAAGAGTTTACATAATCATAGAAAAAAGTCTCATATCTCTCAGGATTTCTTATATTATGCTAAAACCGTCCCAAAATTTTATCTTATCCAAACAAGCAAGGACTTGAGTTGGTCTTCTTTTTGGGGATAAAAATAACAAAAAATAGCAAGTCGCTTTTTTTTTTCTTTTTTTTCGCTTAAATCTTAAAATTAACTAAATGTTGAATTGATATTAATAGGATTCCGAATGTTTGATCTACTTTTCTTCCTGTGATGCAATCTTGAATGTGTGTTACTTCCTTGATAACATGTACTTTTTGATAAAATTTGTTTTTTATTACTCTTTATTAGTGAAAACAATATAACCTATGAATCAACCTCAATCTCCTCCCAAAGTTTCCACCTCTCGAGTTCCTGAACACCCTGTATAACACTATACCTTCTTTTTCTTTTTCTCGATAAGAGATTTTACAAGTTTTATTATTCATTACATGCTTTGAGATTTACAAGAATGGAGCTACAAATATACTCACTCCAAATTTAGTATATTTTGTAGCAATTTTTCACTGTTTTGATTTATTCAACACAAATATAATTTTTCATAGAAAGCATAATATGTATATCAGACGTCCCACAGATGTAAATTTTGTTGAAATATGTTACATCATTTTGTATCAAATTAAAAAAAAAATTATGGTTAAACAAACATTAATTTTTTTTTTCATTCTTTTACGTATTTTTCATCAAATTTTATAAATTACTAAGTAACAACTTAGACATATGAACTTACATATCATTTTAAAGATTGGAAAATACTCACTTAAGCTGATTTTATTTGAAATTGCATGAGTTTATTCAATTTTCTTTGAATTTTTATGATAAAATTAATGATTTTAAATAAAACTCAAAATATATTTAATATATTTTTAATTGCGATCCAATAACTATTTATAATTAACGACGATTTCATAAATTAGCTATTTGTCATAAAATTCTGTAATATTTGAAGACTTAAATGCCATTTACGAGTTTGAATGAAAAAATATAATAGTTTTTTTTTTTTTTTTTTAACGGAAATCTATCCATGATCTGTTAAAACGGTGCCTCAATAAATCCCAGAATTAATCCACCAATTTCCGAACTCTAAAAATGCTCGAACGTAGTGAATAAATATTTTCAAATAATTTAACGTACAGCAATTAATTTTGAAACAAGGAATAAATAAATTCGGGAATCCGTGCATACATTAAGGGGAACCTACCTGAAAGTTAAGGGGAAAAAAAGCGTGTATTTTTAGAAATTTGTTTTAGGAAAATGAAACAAGATATTTGAAAAAATCTTTTTGCATTTTGTTTATTACACGTTAAAGAAATGAAATTGAATTTTGTAATGACTGAATAAAATTGGCTGTCCCCAGCAGATCCGCTCCCCGGAGATGGTGTCTTTCTGGTAGCCGTCCACGGTGATTACCGTAAATATGTCAAATGTTCTCTGAAATTATAAAAAGCATAATGTCTTTACTTCGAATACTTAAAACTAAAGAGTACTCGTTCTGTTTTTGGAAAAATTAATTTTGAACAAAATAGCGTTCAAAGTTAAGGTATCGACAATTTTTGAATTTTGATTGTTTTTGAAAAATAGAAAAAATCATCAAATCACCAAAATGAAAGATTATCGATAATATTGATGCTAAAAATTAATTAATATTGTTGGTCAAATCTGAAGAAGATTGGTTAAGGTTTGTTTGAGTTATAATGATCACTGACTTTAAAATATAATTTTGAAATAATCACGTTTAAAGTTTCAAGTTATGATTCATGCATGATAGAACAAAGCAAATTAAAGCGACGTAATTTTCTTAATTTTTATCAGATCGACTAGAAAATGTAATTGAATATTCTTTTCTTAATTCTAAATTCAGAAAATGCAATTAAAAAAACGTATTTTTGAAAGTTTGCAGCTAGGTATAAAACTTTAGTGATGGAGTTGTAGGATTAATTTTACTGGGAAAGCCGTCAGCATCATAGAAGAAAATTGGTTTAGGAACTGAACGTATGTTGTGCTATAAAGAAAAATCACACTATACCCACTGCGTGTGAGAATATGTACAGGGTGGTCATAAAAAAACTTTGCCGATACAGTCGAACCTCGTTAACACGAAATCGCTTAACGCGAAATTTCGCTTAACACGAAATAATTTTCAGGTCCCGTCAGATGAGTCTGAAAATCAATGTTAATTAATTCGTTTAACACGAAATAGAATTTCGGAAAATCCCGCTTAAGGCGAATTTTTTTTTTTCGCTTCAAAGTCAAAACATGTTTTCTTATGCAATGTTTTCGATATTTCAAACTTAAATGTCACATACTCTTATTAAAAGTGGAATTTTCTCATGGTTTGAAAACGATTTAAAGTGAAAAAGGGTTTCAGAAAATCGTGAAATACTGAATTCCTGAATAATCCCTGCTTTTCTTTGATCTCTGATAAGCGCAAGTGTTCCCACATTAACCATATGAGCAATAGATTAGTCACAATGAAAGTTTGGGAAGGAATTTCTTTTTTTGAAAGTGATTGTTCCATTACTCAGTTGACTGTATTGACAGTAACATAAACTATAAACCAGGGGTCTGAATTCTCTTATCTGTGAGTGAAAGAAGTGACTATCTCTACTTCACTACCTAACTAAACATAATGGAAACGCTGTTCAAAGTTGCTCTGTAGAATTATGTGAAAGATGAGTCAAAAAAAGCAAGCAGTATCTTAAGAAACCAAGCAAAAAAATTGAAATTAGCGATAAAGTGATGAAAAAATCACAAAATGCGGCGAAGTATGGGATACCTACAATTCTTCTACAATTTTAAAGAATCGCGAAAAGATTGAAGCGGTTTATGATGTGAGTTAATTCAAACCAGTAAGAAATCGAATGTGTAGAAGAAAGAATGAATAAATTAAAATTGCTCTCTTGCGGTGGATAAAGAGGCAATAAGCCAGAACATTGTTTTAACTTTTTAGTTTTGCAAGATGAAGCAGAGGCTTTTGCTGATGCTCTCGGTGAGAGCGATTTCATATTTTCTAACGGATGACTGACAAGATTTAAATTGCGTCATAGACTTGTCTGCAGAAAATTATGTAGCCAAAATCGGTAAATTTTTTCTTAGACATTGTTTCCAAGTACATTTGAATAATTTCTGAAAAATAAAGATGACAACATTGAAGTGTCAGACGAGGAAGAAGAAATTGACACAGAACGGAAAAGTTTAGTGTCAATAAATGAATCTACCGCAGCATTGAAAACTGTACAACGTTTCCTTATGGATCAAGAGGATACTTCCCGAGCTTTGGACAAATTAGATTAGGTCATACGTTCCTAAAAAAAGTACTCTACAAAAATTGAAGCCAAAGTCAATAATTGACTATTTAAAAATATGATTAGCATGTAAATAAAATTATTATTGCCTAAAAAACGATAATTAATTTGTTAATGAAATTTACTATTTCTTATTAATTTATGATTTTTGAGCGGGGATATATTTGTAGGATAATTTATTTAGTTTTTATATCTAACATAGATGGCGCCACTATTATGACGGTTAACACGAAATTTCGGATAACACGAAAAAAATTCCCAGTCCCTTCAATTTCGTGTTAACGAGGTTCGACTGTATATCGAACTCTAGCGGCCGGTCCGTTCAACCGATCGAGATGAGATTTCAGATATAGTTATTCACAGATATGAGCTCGGTATTCTGTGAACGGCAACAAATTGGCGCTCACGGTTACGGTTATAGCTACAGAAACTTGAAATTTTCAAATTTCAACACCCATTTTTTTCAGCGCATGCGAACACCCTAAAGAACGTTGGTACGGCACGTATATCGCAATAAACGGACGCGTTATGCACGCACAAAAACAGCTCTGCGAGCGGAAAAAAAAAAACACGATCGCACGGAGGAAATTTGCATATGACAGAGGCAAAACACCAATCACGGAACGCCGTTCACCAGATAGTCAGCGTAGAAAACGGATAAAAAGTGGAGTGGGAATGTTAGTTCTTCAGTCGGGAGCACGCACATGCCGACGAAAGGACTCTTCCAGCGACAGTTCGTGGTGAATTCGTAAAACTCTATTATCAAAATGTGATGAATGCTGCGAAAACCTTGCGTGTTTACCGTCGAAACCATCGCTAAGTACGTGGCCCTGTAGCCCGCAAGCTCTTCGTGATTTAGTAAAGAAATTCGAAGAAACTGGCTGCAACTGTGATGGACCGCAATCCGGACGACCTACTGTTCTTGAGGATACCGTTATGGAAGTGCATCACACAGTGACTACAGGACACATGCAAACTGCAAACGGTGCATCTCATGTATTGGATATACCGAAATCAACGGTCCTAAAGCTACTGCGCTCTGTAATCCGCATGTTTCCTTACCGGTACCAGCGCGTCCAGATGTTGGAAGTGGGGACCATCAATAACGTATAGACTTTTCTAATGCATTTCTTATCCGATATGATGGAGATAACGACTGGGCTCTTCGCATATTATGGACGGACGAGGTACATTTTACCTTAACTGGCAACGTCAACACCAAAAATTGTGTGCACTGGGCAGACATGAATCCACACGCTGTGGCACCAGTACCTTTATACGACGTCAAAGTTACTGTGTGGTGTGGCATTGCAGGCACAATTATTCTCGGGCTGTACTTCTTTCAGGAAGCGACACCAACAGGATTTGTAACTTGCTCTGTAACAGGTTCCCGCTATACGGCAATGCTGCAAAATTACGTCATACCAGAATTGCTGCAGCGAAATGCACTGAATGACTTCGTTTGGATGTAAGATGGTGCACCTCCACATATAGGGAAGTCTGTTCGAAGGTCCTGGAACAGCATTTTGGCGACCGTGTCATCTCACGCCATTTTCCATTTCCGTGGCCTTCGCGATCCCCCGACCTCACTCCTATGGATTTCTGGTTCTGGGGATATCTCAAATCTAGAGTGTACATGTGCAATCCGCAAACTTTCCCGGATTTGAAAGATTCTATCAAACGTGATATTGCAAACATCCCTCATGCGATGTTATGTTCGGCTGTATTGTCCACAGTCGCCCGCATGCAATATGTAACAGCCTGTGATGGCACCCATGTGGAAAATGCGTAATCAAAATAAAAGTTTTCTTTTCTCCGATCTGTGTTGTAATCAGTGATCGGTGTACTGACTCTGCGTCATATGCAAATTTTCTAAGTGCGCCCGATCTTTTTTTTTTTTTTTTTTTTTTTTTTTTGGCCGTTCGCAGAGCTGTTTTTTATGCGTGTATAACGACTCCGTTTCTTGCGATACACGTACGGTTCCAACACTCTTTAGAGTTTTCGCATGCGCTGAGCATTTTGCAATGAATAAAAATGGCCATTGCCATTGGAAAATTTCGAGTTTCTGTACCTATAACCGTAACCGTGAGCACCACTTTGTTGCCGTTCACAGAATCCCGAGCTCATACCTCTGAATAACTATATATGAAATCTCACCTCGATCGGTTGAACGGACCGGCCGCTAGAGCTCCATATATCGGCAAAGTTTTTTTATGAGCAGCCTATATAATATATGTTTCAAAGATTCAATATTGTCTTTGTTGTCTCAGGATTAATTTATTATTTTAGCTGGCAACTGAAATGTATTATAAAAAATATTTATGCAGTATTCTCTTTCGAGCAAGGCATGACATGAGTTACAAATAGAATATGAAGAAAAATGAATATGTATAGCATACATTCTTTTAAGCAAATATGTGTATACCCTAATAGGAAAATAATTTTCGGTCAGTATCGTTTCTTTCTGCTGTATTTTTACCACATTAGCAAAAGACATTGTCCCAATATTGGGGTGTCTTAAATATTGGAGTGTCTTCCATTTTGCCAATGTTTCAAAGAAATATTTCGCCATTTCGTTGTCACTATTTCCAATGTAAAGTCAATATATTTCCAATGTGAATCCCACATTTCTGCGGCATTTTGCTGCAAATATATACAATGAAATTAAATGTGCAGTTAAAGCCAATATTTATCCAATATTTCAATTCCATTGGAAATATTTCCGATTAATAAATCCGGTCTGCAATGTTACGTGGCTCACCTCAGCTGATGAAGCTCTATTAGTCGATAAAAACGTAGTTATAGCTTCGTTATTTTTTAAGTAATGAAGTATAATGCAATACTGACACAGTATTGAGCCCTAACCCGAGTATGTCACAAAGCAGGAAAATAGTGTAATGAAAAGGTCATTTACCCAGCCATCGCAAAGAAAAGATCGAGATTACTCTAATTTGAATTAAATTATGTAAGCAGGGCAATTTATTTGCATATTTTATTTGTCCTGTGAAATTCATTCTTTTGCATCATCAAATTGTCATTAACTTGCTTTTTCACTAAAATTACTAAATGAAAGAAAAGTTGCTATTTTTGGCATAAAGCTAGTATCTAATTTTAGCCAAAAACTAAATTAAATTTATTCGACGTAAGAGGCTATTTTACACCTTACAAATATTTACATCATTTAATGCGGACTTCCGTTAATGCGGAAAAATGGCCTCCCTTGGAAGTCCGCTATATCGAGAGCTCACTGCATATGTATATCTACATATAAATGTAAATAAATGACAATGCTTTTTAATTTCTTTTTCTTTTGAAACTTTTAAAAACAATTGTACTCCATAGAATATCATCATTTATAATTATAAAGAATAATGATTTATTCTTAATCCACTTTATAATTATTTTTCTTTATAAGTTGACATCTCGTTAATATTTTATACAGATTACTCGACAAACATTGACCAAACTTCAAGACCTAAATAAGTTACCTAAATATCTAAAAATGCTAATTTGTAAATTCAAGATCTGTCAGAGATATATTCGATGAAAGTTTAAGCAGTTATGCTTGAATTATCTTCAGTTAGGTTGCTCGATAAATACGTGAACATCATTTACTTTGTATGCATTCGAGGATCAACAAGAAATTGGGTAAAATAATTTACCGTGTATTTTGGGTCTGTTCCAGAAATGTTAGCAGACTTAGAGTGGTTTTACTTTTCAATCTTTTTTATTTTTTTTAATGCACTCTTTGACTGAAAGCTGTTGGAGTGCGCTTAGAACATTTCAGACGCATTAAGATATTATTTTAAGTTAAAAAAGGGGAATATTCTTCTTTCGATTGTGAAATTTTATCCAGAATGGATTTTTATTGGATGCTTTCTTTTATATTTCACATTACGTAACAAAAGTATAAAGAAAGGAAAAAGTTTTTGAGTATTAAAATTAAATCTATAATAATTACATAAATGTGCACATACACACACACATATATAAAACAATAATAAAACAAATGGGGAAATAAAAATGAAAAACTCATACCGTTTAGGTTTATTAATGCAAAATAGCATCCAGAAATTAAAAATAGAAATAAAATAAAATATTTGCGGAACCATGGCAAAATCATGGGCCAAAATAATATAGATTCCACAAAACATGTTTGATTTCATCCTTGCACGAGCTATAATAAGGTAAAAAAGTAGAAGATTTGGGCAATCGTATATTTATTAAACCAGAAATATGAATTAATAAAATGGAACAAATAAGATAAGCAGGTGAAGTAATCATATCCATATGCATAATCGCAGACAGGCATGCATGATCAGAAAAGAAACACTTTGTTACCCAAAGCATTTTTACTAATTCAGGATAAGTATAAAATGACTGAGGAACGACTCAAGAAGTTTGCATTCAACCAAGGAGTCACACACAAAGAGTGTATAAAAACAGGATGAAGCCAGAAATAATTGAATAAGATTACAGTTCTGCCATCTACTAAGGTATATTGCAAATAAAAATGGAAATGACTTGAATTTATTGTAATTTATTCAAATTAAATTATGTCTTTAATAACATAGTTGGATAAAAATTAAAAGTTGTAAAATGTAACTTAATTAAATAAATTAAGTAACTTAAAAAATTAAGAAAATTAAACTTAAAAAATAAGGAGTAGCGGAGGATAATAATTACAGTATAAATAATAAAAAGACGTTTAAATAAAAATTCTATAACAATGCAGAATTTCGAATTCAAATAAATTCATAATTAAATAAGGGGAGGGGGAGGATTACAGAAAGACAAGTGTTAATAATTAAATAAAATCAAATATATTGATGTATATTAATGTAAGATGGTGGGTGAGTTGAAGTGACAGATTATGACGTTGTCCCAATACTAAGCTAAGAAGTTAATTAAAAATTAGTAAATGAAATTGAAACAGCAATAATTAAATGAGATTAAACCATTGAAGTTCTACTGAAATGAAGTGTGTTGAATCAACTAAAGAATTAAAAGAAGTAATGAATTTATGCTTAATAATACAATAGACCTCTCTTTCTTTAAACCATCGTACATTAACTTTCCATACAACACCATTCCTTCTCCATATTTTAACTTCTATACACACTACCATCCCTTATAAATTAAGAACATGGACACACTATTTGTATATTAGAGAATATAGGATTTGTTTAGGAGATATATTTATTTATTTATTTATTTATCTTTTATGTATTTTTTTTTTTTTTTTAGTTTGCTTTGTAGCTCTATATTTTTCACATTGTTATCGCCTACTTATTTATTTCTATTTTCTTAGCTAAAATGAAAAAAACAGCATAAATTTTATTTTAATTTTTTTACGATGGTATTATATGCTGAAAAATTAATAAAAAAGTAAAATAAAACAAAACACCTAAAATTATGAAAGTAATACTTATTTAAAAATGGATAGAATAATTTAATTTTTTTATTTTAACTTTTTTTAGTGTATTCCATTGCTTTTCTTTATTTCATTTATTTTTTGTTTCTTTATTTTTTGAAAGATAATAACTCGTGTAAAATAGATACGACTAGCTTAATTCGTAATGAATTTTATCTGCTGCTTTCTTTGATACATTTCTTGTGTACGCATATTATAAGAAACTAGCGGAGCTTCGCTAGTCGGTTTTTCCAAACGAACATCGAGTTAAACGAATTTGGGGTTTGGGGGACCTTCGGCAGCGTACGAGAACGCCGGTCTCGAATCAGGCGAATTTTGAATTATTGTGATTTTTTATTTCGACCCAGATTAAATTTAAATTTTCAGCATTGTTGTTCATGTTGCTACAGGAACGGATTTGGCATTATTCCAACTTGAATTTAATCACGGCTGTAGCGAAATCTACCGGAGTGTTCTTTTCTATTCTGAAAAAAAAAACTGTCAAAAAAACACCCCGAAATGCTAAAAAATACATAAAAAATTCTGAAAAACTTCAAAAATCGCAGAGAGCAAAACTTACTATATTTATGACTAAAAGATTGAAAACTGATTCCTTTTACGAATGTAAAAAAATCTCTTTGGAACGTGGCGAATTATTACAGTGTTAAAAATTTTATATAGATAGTTAGATGATAATTGTTGAACCGTTAGTTAATACTTTGTTTAAAAAATCTCAAATTTGGTAATAGCAATTGAAGTTTTAGTAACGTTAACACGAGCATTCAAGAAAGTCTTTCTAAATTAAAAAATGCTCTTTTTTCTCATTTTAATTATTAAAATGTAACCCACCACTTTTATCATAAGAGCACTTGAACAGTGTTATACATAAAAAAAATAAAAAGATGAAAAAAATGAAAACATATATCATTGAAAGTTTTTCACCATTAAATAGTAATTTTCTCCATTTTACATTTAAAACTATCACTAGCAAAATAATGTCTTTGAAATTTCAAAACTGATATAGAATACTTCTTGTAAATGACTACTTAATAGTGCTCAAAAAAAAAAAAAAAAAAAAGTTTCTTAATCTACAAAAATTTAATATAGTAATATAATCAAGAATGAAAGTATACAATAACCTCTGCAGAGTTACTCTTTTTTCCGAAAAGGGTTATTTATCCTCGGAGACCAATATATGTCCGATATTTAAATAATAATTTATAAAATCAGTTTATCTTGCTGCCACTGACTTCCGGAAACGTTTCCGAGTAGTTTTTATAGTCTATTAATCAGTTTTCTCAAAAAAAGAATATAGGTTTTTGAATACTATTAAATCTCAATGAAACATTTTTAGCTGAGTAATTGAATATATAAATGCAACAGTAACAAAAGAATTTTAATATTAATGTTAATGCTGTTAATTTATCATGCTTGTCTGTGTATGTTTGTTGAACATGAAAATGTTTACTTGAGAATTGATAGCATCCGAAAAACCTACATTTCGGTTTTTAGCAAACTGATTAATGCACTATAAAAATTACTCGTGAACGTTTTCGAAAACCAGTGGCATCAAAAGAAACTTTAGTTTTATAAATGCTTCTTTAAATCTCGAAAATATATTGGTTTCTGTGGTTTCTAAAGACAAAGAATGCTTTTCAAAATTGTTAATAACTCAGAAGAGGTTATTATACATTTTCGTATGTGGTTATGGTATGCTTTTCTAGATTAAGAAACATCTGTCTTTTTGTACGATATATTTATTATGTAATAAGCTCAGTAATTGATTTATAGTATATTGCTTTTCCGCTTTTTCTTGATATTTAGAACAATTCACTACGTGCTATACGCACACAGAAATGAACATAAACGCAGAAAATACTTTCTAGTATAATGTAAAGAAATTTTAATTTACTTTAAACAGGAGGAAGTTTTGCTCCTATTTGCATATTGACGTATCTCGTCGGTGTAAATTAAATTGACACAGCATTTTCATTGATTTAGAGGTTTACATTAACAAAGTCAATATATTTCTTGTAGTAAAACTTTCATATTGAGGAAAATTAAATTACGGAGAAGTTGTTGATGTTGATAATATTTAGAAACATATTTAAATACTTTATAGAAAAATTATTCATTTTGTAGACAAAAATGTTATAAAATAATGCGTCGTTTAATTTAAGAAGTGTAGATTCAACAAATACCATTGAGCAGAGTCCAATTTGTAATCCATTGAGAAGAGGATTACAAGTTGATCCAGGAGAACACAAGTACTACCAGATTACAAGTTGCCATCATTTTTATTTTGTTTTACTAACTTTGTGCAAAATATTTCGTACTATTCTTTAAAATAATACTTTTGTGTTTAGTTCCTTAATTTTCAAAAAGTGACCCGTTTCTCCAGTCCAATTAAAAATAATTAACAAAATAGTATGCAATGAATTTAAAATTTATAATTTTTCTGTAATTTATAATGAAATTTCACGAGTAGTTTACATATTTATTCAAATATAAATAAAGAAAAAAACGCTAATCGATTGTTTTACTCTAATTAGCTGAAATGTAAAAAATGAAAACTAAACAGTGTTCTTTCTATGATCAAAGATACATAATAACTCCACACCAGAAAATTAATGAGCTTCAGGCCATTGGTTTTTTTTTTTTTTTTTTTTTTTTTTACATTTTGCTTCAAATATTTTCAAAATTACTGGCATCGTGATGACATTTACACAACGCAAAAATATAAAAATTAAACTTTAACCATGAAATAAATTATAAATTTTATGTTTTTGCGAATATTTAAAACGTATTGATTTAAGTAAAATCTACTTTTATAATTTTTAAAAACTGTAGAATATTTAAGAGTTTGAAACAAATAAATTTATCAAGTCCTGTACTTGAAAAACAAATCTAAATTATTCTTTTAAAGTGTAACTTGCAAGCCATTTTGAAACACCTTATACAGGAGAATATGTGTTTTGCAATATATGAGCAATAACATTCGCAATACTACTAATAAAATCTGATTGCTTAATATGCTGAAAACTGAAATTTTAACCACACCAAATATGTCTAACAAATCAGCGTTAATTTGCAAAAAAACCTAATAACAAAATAAACCGTACCAAAAAAACACATTTTTAAACAAAATACATTATTTATAACGAACTTTCCAGTAACAAAAATACTTTTCATTTTTCTTGTATCAATTTGAACTAAAATTACAGTTCATGTTCGTATTTTTTGTTACTTTTGTCTACTATCCCTAGATAAAAACAATATTGGACCAAAATTTCTTGTATTGGCTATATCTCTGCCAATATTAGCAACATTGGCATGAAATAGTGTCCCATAATTCAGGTGTTTACATTTTGCCAATATTGAATTTTGCCAACGTGAAAGATTTTGCCATTTCATTTCGAATATTTTTAACGTAAAGCCAATATTCGAGCAATACTGGTATTGAATTGCAAATATTTCCAAAGGAAAGCCAATATTCCTGTAATATTGGCATATCATTGCAAATAGATTCAATGTAAAGCAAATATTTAACCAATATTGATATTTCATTACCATTGATTACCATTAATTTTTTTTCAATTAATGCAATATTGGCCCAATATTGGGCTGCAGTATATTATATTGGTTTTATTGTAGAGGTATATTTAAAATGTAATGCAGATATTTCAAGATTTCTTTTTCTTTTTTTTAAATTATTTATTTATTTACAGTTTAATTTAAAATTTTCTCTTGTATAACCATTAATATTTTATTGGAAACGTTTATGTTATTAATCCAAGATTCCATTAGAAGAAGATAAAGATTGATTGTTGCACTATGTATAGCAAATACCCTAATGCCAATGATGAATTATGTGATATTGATTTATTTATATATACATATATTTACCTTTATTAAGACAGTTTTTCACGAATAGGTTTTCTATTTAAATAATTCCATAATATGTTTTTTTTTTATTAAATATTGGAAAAAAGTCTTTTATCATTTTTATTAAAATGATATATTTAACTATTATTTTATTTAATTTAATGAATAATGTATTGTAAATTATATAAAAATAAAAGCACGTATTTTGAATTGAAAAAGAAAATACAATATTTACATTCACATAACCCTGACACAGTTTTTGAGAATTTCGTGAAACCTTTTCTTTCTAAATCTTTAAATCAGCATTTTATTTAGTAAACTGGCAAATATACCCATTTATGCTTTTGGTAAGATATTTTATTGCGTCAGCATTTTCTTTCAAAGAGACAAACATTATTAATTTCAAAGCATTTCAATAATAAATCTTTACAAGGCATAAAAATATTCATTCAATTCTTTTAATAAATAGTTCGAACAAATTTTTGAATTTATGTTATTACTTTTTAATATTATAAGATTGTATTATATATGTATATAAATATATACTATTGATGCCTTCTTAGAAAATGCCTTATTACAAATTTTAAATGTTTTAAAACATTGGGAGTTCTGTTAGATTTTTAATTAGAATGACATATTATACACTATTATTATATTTATTTTAATGAATAATGTATCGTAAATTACATAAGAAATAAAAGCACATATTTTAACTTGAAAATGAAATTACAATATTTGCATACTCATAATCCTGACACAATTTTTAAATATTTAGTGAAAACTTTTCCTTTTAAATCTCTAAATCAGCATTTTATTTGGTAAACTGGCAAATATAGTCATTTATGCTGCTGGTGAAATATTTGATTGCGTCAGCATTTTCTTTCAAAGAGACAAACATTATTAATTTCAAAGCATTTCAATAATAAAATTTTACAAGGCATAAAAATATGTGTTCAATTTTTTAAATAAATAGTTGGAACAAAGCTCATATTATTACTTTTTAACATTATGAAATTGTTATTTTTCATTTTGGTGCACATTTTGCTGATACCTGTTTAGCTTAATCCACATTGCAAATTTTAAATATTTTAAACCCTGAAGGTGGGTGTGGGGATTTTCGTTTTTAATTAGAATAAAAAATGTAACTTTTTTATATTTACTTTAATGAATAGTGCTTGAAAATACAATATTTTTATTCTCATAACCCTGGCAGAGGTTTTGAGTATTGCGTGAAACCTTTTCTTTCTAAATCTCTAAATCAGCATTTTACTTAGTAAACTGTCAACTATGGGCATTTATACTAGTGGTGAATTGATAGTGGAATTTGATTGCGTCAGCAGTTTCTTTCAAAAATATAAACATTAATTTTAAAACATTTCAATAACAAAACTTTTCAAAGCATTAAAATATTCATCCGATTCTTTTAATAAATAGTCCGAACACAATTTTGAATTTATAGTAAAACTTTTGTTATTTTTCCGTTAAACGAACACCGTTTAACGGAAGTGCAAATGTTGGCGCGAAAGCTAACAAATACACTATTGGCAAATATTACGAAAGTTGAGTTGAATATTGACGGCCAATTATCTACACTTGGGATATAGGCCCAGGGGGAGTGCCCTCCGTGGGGGTCTTTCTAAGAGAACCTAACCCGTATTTACGCATGGATAAATTCACGGCTAGAAAGAAAACCACGAAAACTCCGAACGATTAGGCCGACGGGCGCGATTGGGATCGAACCCAGCACCTCCCGTCTACCAGCTTCGAGAGCAGAACCTATCAGCCACTGGTGGGGCAAACGTATACAGGGAAGCTAATGGTAATCCTAATGGAATTTGCAGGGAACGTACAGTTTTACAACAATTTAACAGAAATTTTCACTTTATTTGTTTTCCTAAATTTATTACAAATGCTACGATTAAGCGCTGTGATTACGCATTTTAGGGACCGTGGTATTACCAAATTTCATTTACTTTTGAGATGCCTATACAACGAGGTTACTGCATCAACTTTTTTAGTTTTGTTTTCATTGGCACGAAACTCAGATACATGCGTTTTTCGGACAGTTGTATTACCGAATTTTATGTATTTTTTAGAATCCTATACAACGAGGTTGCTGCATCCAGTATTTTTTGCTTTTGTTTTAGTTTTCATGGGGCGCGAAGCGAATATTCATGTATTTTGGAGACCACAGCATTACCGTATTTCATGTACTTTTGATATACCTATACAACGAGATTGCTTCTCCCCGTGATATTTTATGAATGCTACTATTTAAATATGAAATAGAATTTTTCTGACCTTAAATAGTGATCCTTAGAAATTTCAATGAGTGTACGCACCTTGCATACGTATAGTTTGATAAAAAATATAACTCTTTTATTGACTACAAAATATAGAAGAAATTTACAAGTAATAAAAATAATTAATATTTCATTACACAGCTGGCATAAATGTATAAATTATGTATTAAATATAAAAATTACATGGTAATCCAAGTATATTTACGAAAGTTAGAGAATGGACAGACAGACAAACCGAATTCATAAACACTTTTCAAATATGTTGGATATATGCAGAAAACAAGAATTATAAAAATCGAAAAATCCTTTTAAAAGTTATTTATTCGTAGTCATATTTTTAAAAAAACATACACATTGAAGATATGTATAACCATTTTTGGAAGTAGATTAAAAAACGTTAAAGTCAAACCAAAGTTCTTTATACTAAAGAACGGGTAGTTTATGTAATAACTTCACGATAATAGTCACAATAGTAATTTAACACTGTTTTGTATAGAGATAATTTAACAACAATTTGGGTGACATATTATTTTTATGTATTGGTTTATCCTAAATTATTTTAAGAATGCCAAAATTGATCATGCATCTTAGTTCTGTAAATGTATTGAGAGCAAAAACTAATATACAAACAAAATGATAATCGCAAGCGGCAATAGGGGGCGGAGGCGCTAGCGGGGGAGGGGGGTTCTTTACGAAATCAGACTTATATTTGCATAGAAATGAATGAGAACGGTTTCCATGCAAGCATTATCCAGAGTCAGAAAAATGCTAAAATCTTAATCAATGCATTAAACTAATCGAAACTTTTAAACGATGTATTAAAAGACTGCTGAACTACTTAGAACCTGCTCGTTAGAAATACTGTTTGCACAGTAACGTTCACTTACTGGCGTCAATCTCACTTAATGGTGTGAATTCGAAATCAAGACTTTGGTTTCCTTTATTTAAGATGGTTCAATTTTTAATTAGTAAAAGCGATATGAGGAAATATATACCTCCCAATTTTAAATGTTTTTTTTTTCTTGGCATTTTTTATAATAAATTGTTTAGCGTCAAAGCGACTGAAATTCGTTTTTATTTTTTTTCCATATTTTTTCCTCTATTTCTGTCTGTTTGTTTGTTTTGTATATAACGGTGTTGCGATACAATTTGTTATAAAAAAATTATTTCGCAAGAAATTAAATAATATATAAATGTCACACACGCACACATTTACATAGACACAGGTAAAGTGCAAAGAGTATTAATGCTTGAATATCATTTTTTATTTAAAAATGTTTCTCAACTTAATAAAATTTAATTACTAAAATATTCAGCGGCAAAACAGCTCTTAACCCTACTACACTAATTCTCCAGTAAAAATAATACAACTACAAAAATTAAAACATGGAAATAAATATTCGCAAGTCTTACCTTTGCAATTGCTGAGCCGGAAATGAGGAATAATTAGTCATCACACATTGTGAAACGAATAACATATTCACCGATAAAACAGTTATTTAAAACTTAATACGATTATTCAACAATAAAAATAAAATAGCTATAAAAATTGTACTGAGTAGACAAATGTCTGCTTATATTACTTTCCCACTTGCTCAACTGAAACTGGGGATAAAATAAGAGTCATTAAATATTTTAAAATGATTATCATATTGACCGAAAAACAACTATTAATTATTATCTCATACATTACTCTCCAATAAAAATAAAACAATTAGAAAATTGAACTCGGTAAGTAACTAATCGCAGAACTTACCCATGCTCAGCTGAAAATAAGAAATAATTAGAGTCACCATACATTGTGAAACGAATAACACATTCACCGATAAAACAACCATTTAAAACGTAAAAAACATTAATTCTCCAATAAAAATAAAACAACTATAAAATTAAACTCAGTCGATAAATATTCGCTGATCTTACTTTCCCACTTGCTCAGCTGAAAATTAGAAATAAATCAGTCATTATACATTGCGAAACGAATAACATATTCACCAATAAAACAGCTATTAAAACCTACTATATTAATTCTCCAGTAAAAATAAAACTGTAAAATTAAACTAAGTTGACAAATATTCATAAATCTTACCATCCTACTTACGCAGCTGAAAATGAGAACTAATTAGAGTCATCATACATTGTGAAAGAATAATATATTCACCGATAAAACAACTATTTAAAACATAACGCACTTATTCGTAATTAATAATAAAATAACTATTTAAAACATAACGCACTTATTCGTAATTAAAAATAAAACAACTATTTAAAACATAACGCACTTATTCGTAATTAAAAATAAAACAACTATAAAATTCAACTCAGTTAGATAAATATTCGCTGATCTTACTTTCCCACTTGCTCAGCTGAAAATGAGAAATAAATCAAAGTCATTTGTGAAATGAATAACATATTCACCCATGAAACGGTTATTAAAAATCTAATACAATAATACTATTAGACTAAGTAGATAAGTGTTTGTTTTCTCACTTGCCCAATTGAATATGTGAAATAAATTGAATCAGTCATCTCAAAAATTACCATAAGTCACAGACTCATTTTCCAGGAATCAGTAAAAACTGTGCTACATACAAATGCTAAATATTTTAAGAGCTTTTTATGTTCATTATATTGCTTAAATCTTTAAATTTGTAAATCGGTTTGCAGTTATTTATTTTGTAAGAATAAAATTTTGAAAATTTTGAAAACTTTTCGAGTAATTTTGTTTTTTGCAAGAAATGGGATTTGGTGTCCTACAAGTTATAAAAACAAAGATATTAATCTAACTTTTATTCGAATTTTCACAAAATAGACCTATTTCAATAACACATGCATCTTAAGGTGCATGAAGTAAATTGTGACAGACAGGTATTATGAATATACCACTATTTCTAAATAGCAATGATCGCCTTATTAAATCGCAGAATTCTGGTGAAAACTAAGGCTAAGATTATTATTCGGAAGTAGTGGTGTTCATAATCCGTAATCCTTGGTACCTATTTATTAAGGCATGTCCACCATCGCGTTGGATTACATTTCCTTCTTGTGCTGCTGTTGGCCATTGAAATATATCTTGGTATTGTCATTTACTAATGTTGTTTTTTAAATAAACGACAATTTTTTCATGCCTTTTGAGTGAAAACGGATAAATAAACACCCATCATTTTTTTTACACATGTGGGCCCACCTTCAAGAACACGTTTTACTACCAAAAAAAAAAAAAAAAAAAAAAAAAAGCATATCGAAAAAAAATAGACTCTTGTTGTCTTATCCGATTTTATTAGAATCATCCTTCCTTGTGAAACAAATAACATAGTCGCCAATAAAACAACTATTAAAAGCTAATACAATATCAACTTACTTTGTGAAGTGAATAATATTATTTACTCACAAAACAATTATTTGAAAGCTGTACAAAGGCGGTAACTGTGCAAATACATATTTTTACGTGGTGCATCAAAGTATTGCAATCCTTCTTGTAAAATTATGCAATTTTCCTCCAAAAAATAAACAAAACTAATCGTTATCCTTCTAACAAAAATAAACTAAATATAAAACCAAAAGTGAGTAGACAAATGTTCGCAAATTCTTTTTTCCCCTCTTGCGCATCTGAAGGTGAGAAGTAAAGTGGAGTCATCAAAAACACATGTAATCCGATCATATAAGATCTTCTGGCACGTAATTGAATGGAGCTTGTTTGCTTTGAGAGATATAATGGAGAAACAGCACATATAATGGAGAAACAGCTGAACATTAAGATGTTTAAATTGAAAATAGAGGCTTAAATAATGAAAAGTTTGTAGAAATCATAAAAAAGCGTATCGAAAAAAAAATGGACTCTTGTAGTCTTGTCTGATTTTATTAGAATCATCCTTCCTTGTAAAACAAATAACATAGTCGCCAATAAAACAACTATTAAAATCTAATACAATATCAACATACTTTGTGAAATGAATAATATTATTTACTGAAAAACAATTATTTGAAAGCTGTACAAAGGCGATACGTGGGAAAATACATATTTTTACGTGGTGCATCAAAGTATTGCAATCCTTCTTTTCCTTCAATCCTTTTCCGCCATTAAATCTTTAAAACAAAACTAGGCGTTATCCTTCTAACAAAAAGAATCTAAATATAAAACCAAAAGTGAGTAGACAAATGATCGCAAATTCTTTTTTCCCCTCTTGCGCATCTGAAAGTGAGAAGTAAAGTGGAGTCATCAAAAACACATGTAATCCGATCATATAAGATCTTCTGGCACGTAATTGAATGGAGCTTGTTTGCTTTGAGACATATAATGGAGAAACAGCTGAACATTAAGATGTTTAAATTGAAAATAGTGGCTTAAATAATGAAAAGTTTGTAGAAATCATAAAAAAAATGCGTACCGAAAACAAATTGGACTCTTGTAGTCTTGTCTGATTTTATTAGAAGCATCCTTTCTTGTGAAACAAATAACATAGTCGCCAATAAAACAACTATTAAAAGCTAATACAATATCAACATACTTTGTGAAGTGAATAATATTATTTACTGACAAAACAATTATTTGAAAGCTGTACAAAGGAGATACGTGTGAAAATACACATTTTTACGTGGTGCATCAAAGTATTGCAATCCTTCTTGTACAATTATGCAGTTTTCCGCCAGTAAACCTTTAAAACAAAACTAGGCGTTATCCTTCTAACAAAAAGAATCTAAATATAAAACCAAAAGAGAGTAGACAAATGTTTGCAAATTATTTTTTCCCCTCTTGCGCATCTGAAAGTGAGATGTAAAGTGGAGTCATCAAAAACACATGTAATCCGATCATATAAGATCTTCTGGCACATAATTGAATGGAGCTTGTTTGCTTTGAGACATATAATGGACAAACAGCTGAACATTAAGATGTTTAAATTGAAAATAGATGCTTAAATAACGAAGAGTTTGTAGAAATCATTAAAAAAAATTTAAAATAAAAGAAGCTATGATAAATAATTTGGTTTCACAGTTTTAATGATGACTTTTAAAAAGTTACTTCTTACATTAAACCAAAAATTTCACACAAAAAAATTGCCCTCAGTTAAAATTAAAAATGTTTTGTTAGTATGTAATAAAATAAAAAAAAACACGATGAAAATTTCGGATTGATTAGTAATCGAGCTTCTCATTATTGTGACAAAACTCGTGGTGGCAGATTGTGTGACAGTTAAGGGGTTCGGGGCAAGAGAGTGCCAAGCCACATTTTTGAAATTCTGAGATATTTCAATTTGAAAATTAGACCAGATACTCAAATCAAGATGTATAACCTAAAGGGTTTTCTCCAACGTCTTAGTAACATTTGAGATATTCTGAGTAACAATATGGCATTACTTTAATGATATTACTATTACGTTTTTTGTAAATTAGCCATCTTCATTGGAAGCATAAACAACTGGGGCAAAAACGAAACCTGTCACATAGGCTGCCACCAAGTGACATTAGAAACAAATTATATGTTGGATATTATAATTCACAATATTAAGCAACAGATTACAATGTTAGATTTATTTCACCAAAAATGTGGCTTGGTACTTTCTTGCCCCGACCCCCTCAATTATGTGTTTTTCTTAACTAATAAAAAAATTGGTTTATATTCTTTTCGAAACGATCATCATTTTTTCTTTGTTTCATATGTCCTTAAAGTAAATTTCTTCACACTTTATTAAATAAAGTGTAAATTTATTTACATTTTATTATATAAAGTATATATATAGCCATCCTTTAATGAAATTCCATTAGCTACGGTATCTTCTGTTGATCGTCTGCATGGCAGTACAGATGCTATTGCCAAAAATGTTGTCTGAGTGAATTGTTTCGGCCTCTTGTCGGTCCATGTATATCAATAGGCAGAGCGTTGGCAATTTAATTCCAAGTTCTTGAGTTCGACTACCGGCCTGGACACTTTTTCAGTCAGTTATAAAAATGCCAAAAACTATCTCTTAGTCACAAATTGCTAGATGATAGTTATTCATCGTCCTGTCTTTTACAAGTGTTGATTTTCTTCGTTCTTCTCTTTTTACACAAAATATTCAACTGTGTTACTTCAATGGACTTTCATCATTGTTCCCCCTTTATAACTATTTTCAACTGTGTTTTTCAAAGGATTACCTTAATTTTTGCCTCGATCCAAGATTACGAAACGATAGTGCGTCTCTGAAGTTAATAAATAGATGGCACGGTGATCACAAACATCATAAAAATGGACTATCATCGTTTTCCCCCCTGACTCTGCAAATATTTCTTGTAAATAAAAAGGAACATTAATTTTAATTTAATTAATCGGCACTCCTAGCTATAATTGTACTCCGGTCATGATATGTTGGCCGATGACTTTGAAGGATTTTGCTATTTTACGGGAAAAGAAAGCAACTAACAGGTACAATTGTCGGAGAAAACGCATTACTTAATAGAAAAGAAGTAGATTCTGCCAGTTTCTAGTATTTATTTAATTAATGAAAGAATAAATTCATCTAAATTTAAGCTTACTCGTCAGCAAACTTATCGTGGACCGGTAATAATACTTTAACTTTTAAAGTTTTCGGAAAACACATATTTTATTTTTTAAATAGCAAATATAACTTTACTTGTTTGTTGAGAGATACACTTCGTTTTATAAAATACGAACTTTTCAGATTAATTCTGCTTTACTATTCTCTTGTAAATTTTCAGACCGCATATCATAATTTCGTATCAGCTGTTTCAGAATAAAATGAAATTATTTAATGCGAAGTAATTTATAACTTCCCTTTAAAAATACTGCTCTTTGTTTAATGCAGCGTCAGCTATTCAGATTAACTGTCGTTGCATAGGAATTTAAAAATAGATTATCCATCTTTCATCCATAATGACAATTAGCATGCAATATCAGAATGAAGGAATGAAAAAAAAACTAGCTTTGTAAAATGTGCATGTAAGCTATTAAAGAAATAGTAATTCGAAATTAGTCTGATGGAATAGTTAGGAAAATTAGCTCACGTGAGACGAAACATTAACTGTTTAATATTTAAAGTGTTCCATTCATTTTAAATTACAAGTAATAGAAATTACCAACACGAAATTATTTTAGATTTTTCTCAAATTTTAAGATAGCTTATTATATGTGTAATAACAGAAAACTTTAAATACATCGAAATAATAGGTTTTGTATCCATGTAAGTGTGTATATTTAAAAAGGGCTCTTAAAGAAGGAAATGAATTTTCCACAATATGTTGTAAGCAATTAATATAAAAATCACGCCATTGGAAAACTAATTTAACTTCCTAAGAATAATTTTTAAGAGACAATAGGAAACATAATTCATATTTAGTATTTTTCGCTTTTTTCTAAGAGATTGGAGTAATTAATCTTTTCCTTAGTGGTTAATTAGCTTTTAGAGACTTTGAAACAAATATCATTGTAGAGTAATCTTACATAACTCATTCAACTTTAAAAAAATCATCTGAACAAATAATTTTAACTTATTGCTGAATGTTATTCAAAGTACAATAAGCTTAGTTTAAAATTGTCAAATTTTAACGATTTCTTATATTTAAGTGAAATTTTATATTATATGATATTTGGATTTAAATTATATTTATTTCAAGAAACAATTTATTGAAATTTATAATTAATCATATTAATTTTCTGGAGGTCATTTTACAAAACAAATTAATGCTTCAATCTATTGTAACAAAGACAAGTGTAAAGTCGGACGTAGGTGTATGTCTGTCCGCGATGGCTAGGGAAATCTATGATACGCAGATAACTGCAAATACTTACCGGATATACGGATATAGGTCCCAATGCACCTAAAACTCAGATTTTGAATTGTTCATTAAAAGCTGGGATATTAATTAAAAACCCTCATCAACCGCTAATTAATGAGGTTAGATTGTCCTCAGGTGGCAGGCGTCGCGATTGATTTCATGCTTGTTTGGGAAACGTGGAAAACGTGGAACTTCAAACAGAAAGGAAGCAAAATATTACATTTTTTCAACAGCTTAAAATTTCCATCGCCAGCCATACTGTACATTTAAAAAGAATTAAGGACACCTGCGAATAAATGGGATCTTCTAAGTTCTAACATTATCTTTCGCTTAAAAAAATTAATACTCACTATTTCAAAGAGTTTATTTTCCGAAGGTCGTTTTCCATTATCAATTACCTTCTCTCACAAGCAAGACACGTTGATGAGTGGTGTGATGTATCAGGTGGGTCCCCTGCTAGGTCAGGGAGGGCTGATATATTTTTTGTTTTGTTTTTGTATTATCCTATGTGACTCGAGAGAAGGAAAAAAAATTCGCAGCCGATAGACGAAATACGTGTGTCTTTAAAAATTGGAAATATTAACAATTTTATATTGTGTGTAAAAAATATCAAAATTGAATTAGCTCGAGAACTAAGTGATCAATTTAGATGGTCTTTTTTTTACCTTTTTTTTATTTATTTACAAAAATTTTTGCTTTTTTATTAGCTTTTTTGATATTTTATGTAGGTAAATTTAAGGTAACCGTTATAGTGATTGCCGTTTTTACGATTACTCAGTACGTTGCCGGAAGTACTGAAGCCGCCACCGCTAGGTTCATCTACATATTACATTTAAGGTAATTTTAGATGTATTTAAACTAATCACGGGCAACACCGGTCGGGTCTGAAAATTTTTAAATAAATTTGAACATTTTAAACATTTATCTTTGACTGGCAGAAATAAAAGACTTATTTGTTTAATATAAAAACAAAAAATTTGATCTCCCCCTTAATATGTTTCTACGACTTTTACACTACTGTAATACTATTACACTAATATTTACACTACTGTGATCCAAATGCAGCCAAGTTGTGAATTCACCGTGTACTAAATACAACTTTTATTTTCGTCATTACAGTCACGTGACGTGGAAGATGAGTCTTATCCACGTCGCTGTGAAGTCACTATGTCTCTTTTGTAAACGAAAAGCGTTTATGAAGCTATAATCGTTTTTCTATTGATCCTTCATATTAATGTAATTTTTAAATTGCTCTCAAATGTAGCGCTCCACATTTTGACAGAAACACAGAATTATTTGCAAAACTACTGTACAATTTTCCTGCATTCTCATTTACGTTCCAAGTAATTTCAGAGTTTTCCAAGTAATCTAGGTTTTATTTGTTACAAAAACAAAGCTTCTCTCAGAAATTACTGTCATAGATGACGTTTTAAACCAGTTTTGGGACACGAAAAATTACAAAAATGTAGTCATCGTTCAGCAATCGATTATAATCAAAAATATATTTACAAATAGCATGTTTAGCGATACAAATTATTCTCAATTCCTTGGAACCTGAAAGAGGAAATGTTCGGGTGGTAATAGTTTTGCAATTGTGTCCGACAAAACGCGATATTAATAGAAGAATATTAAAAAGTTGAGTGCATCGTTAAATTAAGGGGGCTACAGCAGTTGCTAAATCCCATGTGAAATAGCTAACATTGATGTACCTTTTTCTTGTGAACTACCGAAGCGATTTCAATAGTTCTTTTTTTTAATAATTTTGGCAGTAGTTAAAATACAAATTATTCGTTTGGCCAGAAAAACAAAACAATAGTTATGTTTATTAAAAAAAACATTAAATTCTGTTGTGTTTGCGAGATTGAGTAAAACTGTGTAAATATTGTATTTTTTATATTTATTTTTTGCCGAAAGACTAAGAGTACTGAAACCGCTTCCGTAGTTCTTGAGAAAAAGGTACATCAACATCAGATGTTTTATATGTGATTTTCTCTTTTTGTTTGTGAAATCGTTTAACTATTGTGAGCTTGTGTGTGTGTTTTTTCCTTGCCGTATGATCAATTTATAGCTTATTTCCAGCCAAAACTACTTAGAAAAGTATTCATTAGTCCGAAAAAAAGCTACGTCAATGTCATCTGTTTTAAATGTGATTTCGCAGTTGTTTTCGGATCCATAAGGAAAAGTCGGATGAGAACAAAATATCAAAACTTAAGCTTTTAATCTGCTATTATTCTAATGATTACCATTCTGTTAATCTAGATGTATAACAAGGTTTTATTTTAAATCGAAACAATTAGTAAATTTATTACTAAAGTTTTTTCGGGAGCACTGAATTAGCGGTTCTCTTCCATAGGTATAGCAGAGATGAGTTATTCCAGAAAATTTAGTGCCTTATTGCCACCATATTTTAGATTACTTGATATAAATAGTAAAAGAATAAAGAACAGAAAATTTCTTTAAAAATTCGGTTTTGCCTTTGCTGGCGTAGCTTCTCTCTGCTACCTCCGAGAAACGAAACCGCAAGTTATACGCTCCCGAAACTGAAGTCCTAATTTTACTAATAATTTTCAGGAAAAAGAAAATAATTATCTTCTTTATTTTTTATTTCTAGTGTGTATTCTATTATTACTTGTTCTGTTAATTACTTAATGCATCTTATTTTTAACTGACATCGTGATAGTTTACGTACAAACCGTTTAAAAGTTGCGAAGCTTACAATTTAATGTGAAAATTAAGGAAAGGGGTATAAAATTGAAACATTAACACTTCAAAAATCATTTTATGGTTAAAACTCAAACAATCGAAGAAGTCACCCACTTTGCTTGATGTTTAAGTTATACGGATGCATTCAGAGCCATTTAAAAAAATGACATGAAAACAAACTAATTAGTTTTTAAATTTCAGTTTGTGTAAAGATTTATACTAAATATATATTTCCATTAAAATACTTTAGCTTTAGAAAAGTGATAAATACATAGAGAATTTTGAAGCAATTTTTGGAAAACTTGAAAAATGCTCTATGCAAATCTAACCATTCAATTCAAATAAATTTAGTATAAAATACTCTCACGCCTATCTAGGGAATGACTTAAAACTTTTAGGCTTCTTCAATATATAAACACTTTACAACTCGTCGAGGTGTCAGTTGTGGATATTTAGTACATTTTACATCATCGTTATTCAAATATTATAATTTTGGAAAATATTCTTATGGTGAACATTCTTTTAGTTCATGCTCTATGAAGATTTATAAAGTAAAACACAATTCAAGTTTGAAAAAAAATTGAATGATAACATTTTGAGCTATCATTTAAAAAAAATTTTGAGATATATGAAAAAATATTTTGAGAAAAATGCACTTTTGATTAACCTGACAAATCAAATGTTCCAGATTCAAATAAAATTTTTGTTGACAGATACGCTCATTAAATGTTAATTATTTTAAATACTAAGGGAAAAAGGTCTTAACAAATTATATTGACTAAAAATATGGTATTTTCATTTCGTTTGACAGATTTAAGGCTTACATCAAGCTATTTAAATGATTACTTCCGGTTTGGAGCCTTCCAAATTCTTTAACATCTTGGTTTCTAATTAATATAGATACAAAATCAAAACTATTTTCTAAAGCTAAATAAACGCTCTTTTTCATAAATTAAAAAACTGAAAATGTCATGTTTTAGGAAAATCAAACATTTCAACATATTTAGATACATTAAACTATTTCTTCCATTTTATTAGGAGGGATGCCTGTTCGAAAACTCAATTTTGAACTACCTGGGTCATTTCATTTTATGTAAAATATATATATATATATATATATATATATATATATATATATATATATATATATATATATATATATATATGTATATATATATATATATATATATATGTTTCCAAAAGTGTTTTTTTTTTTTTTTTTTACGTCAATTAGAAATAAAGATACAATCTTTAAGAAAAAACACACTGTCTTCTACAAAAAGAAATCAGCTAGCAAAAATTTATCAGGAAGTCCCACTTACAATACCCATGTGAATTTTGAGTTGGATCATGGAATTAGATTTCTGCAGGAACAGAGAACTTTTTTAAATGTCTGATATTTATATAGAATTTATTTTAGTATTTCATCAAACAAAACGATAAAATATTGTTAACAAATACTTTTATTATTATTATTATTATTATTATTTAAAATGTGGTCCTGAATTCAGTGATCGGCATATTCATGACAAATATATATATATATATATATATATATTAAACGTGAAATTAAGAGAAACGTCTTTTCCGAAATTTGCGGGAAGCAAAGGCCCACCAAAACGTTTCTGCAAACTTCCGAAACCCATTATTTTCTGGTATTTATAATTGGTCCTTCTCCAAATGGTTTCTAAAGATAAGGGTAAGGTTTGCGAAATGTTGGTTAACGACGAGGTAGAATGAATTTTTGTAAACGATTCTGCTATAGAGGAAAAGTGCCTATATATGATATACACTTTTGTAGTTAACATTTAAGTAGTAAGATTTGAAATAAATGCACTTTTTTTAATGTTGGGAGTGAGCGGTATCATTATACAATACAACAGATTCATTTACTTTTAATGACTGTAAAGAATTAAACAAAACTTCGAAGAATACAAAGAAAGACCATTTTTAAGCAGTTTGAAATAGGTGTCCTAGTTTGAGACAGTCAAAAAAAAATGTGCAGTACTGACTATTTTAAGAATTATTTGAATTTGTGTAAGTCAATAATGTTTCTTTTATGTTTTTCCTTTCAATTTGCAACACTCATGGCACGAAAAAGTTTCTTCTTTCACACCACAAACTTTGTGAGTCCAGCGGGAACATTTTGTGCACTGCGACCACTTTTCACCGTGCCTATCTTCAGAAAAACGGCCTGTGCAGAATAGACATCTGCGTCTTTGTCCTCAATGTCTGCGTCTGAAGTGTTTTATAGTATCATAGCCCATAGTATCTCATATTAGGAGCTCAGCTTAGTCAACAAAAGCTTTAACCTCGTGGCTTTCTGGTTCAATTTAACATAAAACTATTTATCCTAATTTATAGTTCATTTTATGACAAATAAAATCATCTATACATTGCAAAAAAAATTGTTGATTTTACAGTATAATATTGACACTCCAGCTGCCAGTATTATACCGTAAAATTAACAGTAATAAACAGTAAAATGAACAGTAATACGCTACCGGGCATTACTGCTTATTTTACTGTTTATTACAGTTAATTTTACGGTATAATACTGGCAGCTGGGGTGCCAGTATTATACTGTAAAATCAACACTTTTCTTTTGCAGTGTATATAAAATTCAAATACACTCACCTTTACAGAAATAAGTGCGCTCAAAGCAAACACTGCAGAAAAAAATCTCAAAAAGTTTTAAATCGCTCTCACACACGCCGGACTGCCCTTTTTGTTTTCACAGTAGTCTCTACAACTGCTCAGAAAGTAATTCACGAGGTCACTGCCAGAGACCAACCCTTACCGTGGCTAGAATCGACATGTCCCATATTAGGAAACTATCGCATATTATGCAGCTTTCCTCTACACTGCAAAAAAATATAAAAAATTCTTGATCTAGCAAGAAGAGTCACGAAAATATAATAGAACCTCTCCCGAGTCATCCACGATTCTGAAAAACATTCCTTTATCTTCAGCCAGTAGATTTCCAAAATTTAAAGAAGAATTTCTGAAAAAAAAAAAAAAGTTTATTTTGCTGTCTGTAATTTCAGAAACGTTTCCGAGTGGTTTTTACAGTGTATTAATGAGTTTTTTGACCCTGGCATCAACACAAACTATTGAATCTTTGGAAGCTATCGATTTTCAAGTAAAGATTTTCAGCTGCGAAACGGGACTTTTATACATGCAAGAGTGACAAAATAATGTTCATTTTATGCTTTTAATTTAGCATGCTTGTTTATGAACATGAAAATGTTTATTTAAAAATTGATAGAATTTCGTGTTGATAAAGCTGATTAACCCTTTCCGGCACACACAAATTCAGTTCGTAAAATGCGAAATTACTGACTGACACCGGAATTTACAAACGACTTTTTTAGAAAATAAGAACTACTTATTTTAAGCTTTCATTATAGAAACAAAATTTTATTAAAATATTCTTGGTGCCGAATTCAAGTTTGGAATTAAAATTAGGTGTCCGGAGTGGGACCACTGTGCCGGAAAGGGTTAACATACTGTAAAAACTGCTCGGAAACGTTTCCAAAAATTACGAGTAGCAAAATAAATTTTTGTTTCAGTAATAATTCTTTAAATCTCGGAAATCTATAGTTTCTCAGGTTCCTGAAGATAAAATAACGCTTTTCGGAATCGTGAGTAGCTCGGAAGAGGTTGTAATATATTTTCGAAAACATTTCTGCTAGATCAAGAAACATTCTTCTTTTTAGTTTCCGAGCGTATAGTGTAATGAATGTATTGTAATCATGATGTATGTATGTGTGTATGCGTAAACACGATCGCTTCCAAATAAAGATTCCGGTTGAGCTCCTATTAGGCGAATATGTTTTAGACTTCTGTCTCAAGAACTGCATAGATTTTCGTACAAATCGGCCGAAGGATTACGTATTTAAAACATTTTCAAATCATTTTCAAATCATTTTGCGACCGATTCTGTATGGAAAATCACCAAAAAATTGTGGCAGAGTATAAGTGATAAATATATCGGCGATTTTGTCAAGGATTAGTTGCTCAGAGGTAACGTCTCCAGTTTCAAAACGGGAGATCCCATGTTCGAATTCAGCCGATTGCACTATGTCAGAAATTTATCTGAATCCACGGTTTTTTATAAAATACTCAGAAAGTCACGTCACTTCAGATTTTTTTCTACAGTATATTACAGCAGTTTTTGTGCAAAATTTACTGTGTATTGACGTATATTTATTGTTATAAGTGTAATCTTTAAGCTGTATTTATGAAAGTGTATTGTTGATGTGATGCTGTAATAGCTGGGTAAAAAATATTTTTAAATAATTGAAAAACTAAATTTAAATTTAAAAGTTTGTGTTTGTGGCTTTTTTTGAGTTTGTTATTTCTCTGTTCTGTGGTATTCGTGCAATCGCACAGGGCTTTTAGCATTATACATAGATACTATATATATATATTGTAAACGCTCTACTTAAAATAAAGTATGTATTAGAACAACATAAATTTTTGACTTTTGATGGGGTTCTTTATCAAAATTGTATTTTCTTTTAAATAAGACAGTAATGATAAAAACTCTGTTGCCACCCAGCATTTTCCACTTTAACCCACTTCTCAAGTATATATTATAATTTACGACTTTTTGGTTGAATTAACTTTCTCTGTATTACGTCTTCTTTTATAACTTTTCGATATACTTGCTAGGTTACACTATAACTTTTCATAAATATTTTATACTCATGTATATAGAATATTTTTAATATGTAATACATTCCATCACTAAGGACATGTAGGAGTATTTATGGATACTGTTTCAGAAATGTAAATTGTGAGTTTTATAGAATTTAAAAAATAAACGATAGACAATGACTGATCTGGAATACGAACTTTATTTGTTGAATCATAGCAGTGATGCTTGCATTTGAACCAATTCTAATCTTTAGTTGTAGTAATTTTCCTTTCAATGAAAGAAACGATAAAAATGAAATAAATATAAAAGCTTATTATAAACACTTTTACATTTAATTACATTTTTATTACCAGTATTTTTTTAGAATCATAAAAAGACTTGTTAATTTATTTTAATTATTTCATGAGTTTTGTTTCTTATTGACGATTCTCAATTTTAAATTATTTTTTAATGCAATATTACTCGCATACTTTCTTACGTCTTAAACTCTAATGTTGGTGTCAGAAATTTCTGAATGTTTTAAACGTTTACTTTTAGAAACACAACATACATTTTAATGCATAACATATTATACGTTAAATAACACTTCCTAAAATTATATGTAAATTGAGGCAGCAGTGTGTTCAATGAGAAAAGAACTTACGAAGTTTAATTGAATATCTAGTTTGCGCAAAATTATATGTAGAAATCCTTTCTGCATTTGCTCTGTCTAAGGAATGGATGTGCTAGTTATAATTCCGTTAACATTTGCTCTAGATGTTACAATACTCATAAACTCAAAATAATTATGTTGCTTAATATAAGCTCAGCTATTCTTTGTACTTTTTAAGGATTAAAATCGAAACTGTAAAATATTTCTTTTGTTAAATTTTCGATAAACTAATTAATACCAAGATAAAATTTAGCAAATAAAATTATTATTTTGAAAATCGCATTAATTCAGCTATGGTAAAAACATTAAGTTTTAAAATATAGAACTCAATTTTCTCTTTCAATCTAAGCTTCTTTTACCTTGATGTTCTTTTTTATAATTTGACATACTTTAGTATCGATTCTTGTAAACGATTATTTTCAGATTCATGAAATTAATCTATCTTACTAAATTTATTTAAATGATCGTGGATATTCTTCTGAAATATGCCTAGTATTGTAGGCATCAAGATAAATTTTGTTAAATATAGCCTTTAAAAAATATATTTCAATAATTTATACGTTAAGTCTTCCTTTAAATGACTCCTTATTTTTTTCTTTCTGAATTAGAGATACATTAACTGAAAAACATTCGTGTGAATACACCATTAAGCACACGCTTCATCATTTCATTAAGAATGCATTTTTATATTTTCATCCAAGATGTATGAAAGATGTACTTGAAATAATAGTCAGATCGGTAAGGGGTGATAATATAAGATAAGCCAAGCAATTTTTGTGTAGGAAAGCATGGTCGCCATCCACTTATTCAATCAAAAATACAGGGTGTATCGCACCAAGCCGAATTTGGCTTTTTATTCTTAGCTGTAAGAATAACAAAGATATTTTACCAAAATCTTCAACAGACTTAATATAACATGAGCAAAACATTTACAACGTTAAAACGCACAAATTCAAACTATCCCCACATTAAACCACATACGGTCGTTTCAAGGATATCTAGGTCCCCTTAATCATCGTAAAAATAAATTAAAAAGGTTCCAAAGAGCCACGCTCGGCTATAGCGCCGAGTACTGGCTTATGAACTGACTAAAAATGGTAAAGGCAAGAGTTTATAACCAGCAGGAAAAGCAGACAGGAAAACACCGAAAAACAGACATCACTGCGTAGGATCTCTCCACACAAGGGAGAGAAAAGGACTTAATTTGGTTTCTCTAAACTGTGATGAAAACACAAGAATTGCAAGAAATGTCCATCGTCCACATCCTAACGACGCTTCTAAATTAGGAAAGTGTCTGTAGAGTACACAGCGTCAGACTATGTATTATACAGCACAAAGATGAGAGAATATGCAGTGTCGCTGAACAAAAAGCATTGCAATCCAGAACCTTCAATGATGTCAGGAAATTTCACAGAAATCAATTTTTTTCAGTTGGTGATTTCTTTAAATTATATATTCATTATTGTTACAATTGTGAATGAAAGTCCAGTTTCGATTAGTTTGATACAAGCTGTACTTTTGATTGAATAAGTGTATTGCGACAAAGGTTTCCTATACGGAATTTGTTTTCTTGTCGTGTATCATCACCCCTTATTTTTATTATCATAATTTCAGATGCATGCCGTATAAATTATTCCTTTAAATATATATATATTTGTTGCACTATAATAATTTTGAACAGTATCCCTTTCAAGATATCATTTTATTTTTAAGTTACTCACTCGATAGTATAAAATTGATCTATAAAAAATATTAAAAGTCTAAAGTTGTATTTCTATCCGTAACTGAATTTTTTCAGACTATGATGGATTGATTCTCTTTGAGGACAAATAAAACTTTAAATATGTTTGTCACGCAAGTTATATAAAAAAGTAATATTCTATTCCTTTTCATTTCCATATGAGCATTGCCATTTGTGTAACTGTTCCGTGTCTAATACTTGTTCTTAATAGCTCTATTGTGTAACTTAAAATTGCATTATTCTTCATGATTATTATTCTTCATGAAAAATCTTAGTTCTTGCATCATTTTACCAGAGCTACCAAAAACTACTCTACCAACGCATATTTTTTTTTTCTTTTTCTTGAACACTGTAAAAAAAGACAAATGTTCTTAATTCATGAAAATATAACCACGAACAAAAGCATACAATTCCCTCTTCCGAGTTACCCATGATTCCGAAAATCGTTCTTTATCATTAGAAACCTCAAAACCAACATATTTTTAAGATTTAAAGAATCATTTCTTTTGCTGCAACTGATTTGCAGAAATGTTTTCGAGCACTTTTAAAGCGTGTAAATCAGTTTTTTTTTTTTTTTCAAACCGGAATATCGGTTTTTAGTTTAGTCTCAATTAAACATTTTCAGCTGCATAAATGAATTTATACATGCAAGAATAACAAAATAATACTAATTTTTATTTTAATGCTGGTAATTTATCATGTATATCTGTAAAAAATGATTGTTAAACATGGAAATGTTTGCTTGAGAATTGATAATACCCGAAAAACATATATTCAGGGTTGAGAAAACTGATTAATACACTATAAAGACTACTCGGAAACATTTCCGAAAATCAGTGACAGCAAATAAACGTTGCTTTTATATAAATGCTTCTTTAAATCCCGCAAATATATTGGTGGTTTCTGAGTTTCCTAAGGATAAAAACGCTTTTTGGAATCGTTAGTAACTCGGAAGAGGTTATTGTATATTTTCGCTGGTATTTTTAATGCTTTAATGCTGGTATTTTTTGCTGGTAACTTAAAATTGCATTTCTAAAAAGGAGATTGCAATCCTTCCTGAAAAATCTTGGTTCTTGCAGCATTTTGCGGAGATACCAAAAACTACTCTACCAAAATAATAACGCATAATTGTTTTTCATTTTCTTTAACACTGTAAAAAAAGACAAATGTCTCTTAATTTATGAAAATATAATATAACCACGAACAAAAATATACAATACCCTCTTCCAAGTTACCCATGATTCCGAAAAGCGTTCTTTATCATTAGAAACATAAGAAACTAACATATTTTTGAGATTTAAAGAATCATTTCTCTTGCTGCTGCTGATTTACAGAAACGTTTTCGAGCAGTTTTAAAGCGTATTAATCAGTTTTTTTTCAAACCAGAATATCGGTTTTTACAATGGTAATAATTCTGAATGAAACATTTCTAGCTGCATAATTGAATTTATACATGCAACCGATGCAGTTGTACTTGTTATATGTAATTGCTTATACATGCAATTGAATTTATACATGCGATTCCGAACGCTTTTCGTAGTCGTTAGTAACTCGGAAGAGGTTATTGTATATTTTCGTTCATTGTCACATTTCCTTTTCCTAGATTAAAAAAATCTGTCTTTTTTTACAACGTAGACACGATTTCAAAAAATATAGTATCTACTTGATATAATATATCTTGCTTGAAAATTACATTAAAAAGTAAATACATGTAACTTAGTTTCATTTAGAAAATTATAATTTCTCTTTTACTTAACTATGCAGACATTATCTGCATTAACTATTGAAATTGATCTATAAAAAGATTAAATGTCTAATGTTGTATTTTTATACGTAACTCAATTTCTCTAGCTATGATGGATTCTCTTGTCGGGCAGATCCAACTTTAAATATGTTTGTCACGCAGTCATAAAATATATAGTAATGTTATTTAAAAAAACATTATTCCTTCCCTTTATATCTCCATATGAGTATAGCCATCGGGGTAACTGTTTCGTGTATGATATTTGCTCTTAATGGGTAACTTCTTGTGTAAAACTTCTTGTGTAACTAAAAATAGCATTCCTGGAAATATGTTTGCAGTCCTGCCTAAAGAATTTTGGGTTTTGCATCATTTTACAGAAATATTAAAAACTAACTAAACTAATAACACATAAAGTTTTTTTTCACACTTATTTTACTTCTTTTAGATAATATTTTTAAAATCGATCATCTATCTAGATATAATATCTCTTGCTTTAAAATTATATTACATATATAGATACACGTGGCTTCCTTTCATTTAGAAAAATATAGTTTATCCTGAACTTAACTAAACAAATTTTATAGTAGTTATGTTAATTTTTAGCACCAAAATTTATCGCGAAGAATGGATTTTCTTCTTTATTCTCTTCAACTGGTCAATATTCACCTGTCACTTCTGGTTTGATTTCATATAAAACGTTTGGATTTGTTTTGAACTGTCCGGTTACTACTCTTGCCCTTGCCTCCAAACGAATGAGTTTTGAAGACAGATTTATTGGTTTTAAGGCCTAGTTTGAAATCATGCCTTAAGATGTAAAAAATCTCAAGATTTGTATCACTCTTTACATACACTAAAAATGAAAGAAAGAAGCCTGTATGATTATATAATATAGAGAGACATGTATTCTCTTAAATAACATTTTATGTTCAACAATAGGGTTGATAAAGTGCAAGCTACAGGCTTTGGTATAAAAGCATTCAAAAAACGAAAATACATTTGATACAGCCTAATATATTGTATTTTATCATTAAGGCTAAGACAAAAATTGTACTGGACGTAATTTGTTTTTCACAGTGTTTATCCTACTCTCCTAATGAAGCTAACAATTTAACTGGACTTTCAGCACAATTATCGATCAGGGTTATTCTCAAATCCATATTCAAGCAATCGCTTTTATTAGGAAAAGTATTTTCTGTAAATATATGAAAATTGTACCAGCAAAAACCGAATTTTTCAGATTAAATATCATGTGGAAAAGTTCAAATGTATGATGAATTTATTTTTATATACTTTAATTATCAATGTATTGCCGAATGTCTATTATCAACACGTTTCACTATCAAAATTCATATTAAAGCAGTTTACAATTTTCAATTGTAAACAGTTTATCAACCACTATATAGAATTATTAGAAGATAGTAGTTTGAAAAATGCAAAATTATGCTGGGTTTAAAAAGTTGATATTTCGAATGTAACGTATGAAATGTCATTCTGAATCGATTTTCATCAAAATGTGCAGAGGTCCTATTCATGTGGGTTTGCTTTAATCTCATTATCTTATTTAATATAAAAGACGCCAAGAAAAAATATGGACCAGGTTCAGTTTTTTTTTTTTTTTTTTACACGAAGATTAGGATGAATTTGTTATCGTAATCAACTTAGCTTGAAAAAATTATAATTTATAAATTGCGCAGATTCATAATGTTAAAACCACAGCTACCAACTTTTATGCTTTTTTCCTACCACTATTTTTCAAAAGAAAACTTTGTCTTACTTAATCTAAATTTTCAGTGATTAAAGAAGCCAAATTTTTCTGTTCAAAAATAATGGTAGGAAAAAAGCGTAAAATTTTGCAGCTGTGCTAAAACCTTTTTGGATTTGGTAAAATTTCTTCTACTGGCTGAAAATGTTACATAATAGTGGTGTTTGCTGCGAGATGTCGAGAAATTTTAATTAACATTTTTCATTTATAAATCAGAAGCTTCTTGCCTTTCTCCCTACTTTGCATTAAGAGAGCGTTTCTTTTCGGTGCTTTGGTGTTATTTATGTAATTTTCTTTGTTTTCTCTACTATTGTTTGAAATATTCGATTTATCGTTCGGCATATACAAAAAAAATCTATGTCCAGTGATCTTTTACTCATTTAATTTAGATAATAAAGTAGAATAGGTATATAATTTTTTCTGAAAATAAATTTTAAAAATTTCATCATATATTTCAACGTGTTTTCCAATAAACGAATTGATAAATTTAGAAAAAAAAAAAAATACTATAACACAGTTTTTGATGTTAAATGTTTATATTTTCATTAAACATTTATTTTGCGCAAACATAAAAAAGAGTACAATTTATTGATTACGCCTGTAAAGTTTATCAAGATTCATTCAGAATTTCACTAGAAAATTTTATTTTAAATTAGATGACTGTAGAGTATGCCTGTGTTTTCTGGTATCATGAGATCAAAGAAAAATTACTGGGAAAAAATTTCAAATTTTCATAATTGTTATCATTTAGTACTTTATGTTATCAATTACATTTAATACCATTTTCCCCAGAAGATATTTTTTGAAAATACTTTTATTCATAGTAAAAACTGAAAAAGTGTCAAATGACACTCCTTTCAACTATTTTAACTTTGGACACCCGACGCGTTAAAGTATGTCTCATAAAAAATATAACTTGTTTAGAACGATCTGTAATTTTCTCTGTTTATTCTGTTATTGTTTTAAATAGTGCATTTATGGTTACGCATATCCAAATAATAATAATAATAATAAAATCTACGTTCAATGTTCCATTACTTGTTTAGTTTAGATAATAAAGTAGAATATTGCCATAGTTTATCGTTAAAATAAATTTTAAAAACTTCATCTTATATTTACACATACGTTGCAACAAAAGAATTTTTTTTTAATTATATCATTATAGTTTGTAATTCCGAATTCATTCATAATTTTACTAGCAGATTTTGAAGTGAGATATAAATAGGAAATACATCACTATTAATGGAAGTGCAATATCAATTATTATGTTTATTAGTATCCTAAGCTCAAAAAAGAGAAAGAAAGAAAAAACTTACTCAAAAAACTTCAATTCTTGACAATCGATTGGATTTAAGACTTTATTTTTATCGATTATATTTAATACGATTTTTTACAGAAGATATTTTCTGAAAAACGTTTTTATTTATAATAAAAACGCAAAAGAGTCAAAAGAAACTTCATACAATTATTTTAACTCGCAACACCCGACAAATTAAAATATGTCTTATAAAAATATACCTCGTTAAGAACTATCTCCACGAAAAGAAAAATGCCCCAGTAAAAAAGTTTCACCTCCAAGTTTCCCACCTGAAGCTAAGAAAGTAGAAGACCAGCGTCATAGTTTTATTTCCTCATTTTTGTCAAGTAGAAAGCGCCCAGCGCCCTGTCTGGTTGGTGACCTTGCGTTCGGCATCAGTTGGTCTGGGCGGCGCCACTGCCTCTCTCAATCCCACTTGCTCTTCCTTATCATTCAGTGGAAGGATGCTTTTCTCTTTTCTCGTTCGCCACGAGGCGCGTTCCAAGAACTTAACATTGCGTAATGGGCGGTAGAGGGCCTACACGTTGCAAAAGAAGTTGAAGTTGTTTGGGATTATTGTGTACTGTTTACCTAAATAAGTGTTTGTGATTTTAAAACTTTTAAAGAACAGATTCATGCCCAAAGTAGCTGAACATTGAAGTAGGTGTCATTCTGTATATAATTGTTTACAGTAGTATAAAATGCACTTTAATATCAATCATCAATATCAATTTTCTATCGCTTAAATTCATAAGTATTTTTATGTTTGTGTCTTTATGTCAGTATTTTTACGTTTGCAGTTTTACGCATGTGTCATATAAATTTCAGTGACATAATGGGTATGATACGTTTTGTATTGTACAATTTTCCAACTTTTTGAAAAAGTCATAAAAACACAGTAATTTGATGTTTGGGATTTTGGAATTTTAAAAGAAAAATATTTACAATCAAAGTAGCTGAAATCTAAAGTAGGTGTCATTTTGTATATCTTCTTTTTACAGTAGTATAAAATGCACTTTAATATCAATCATTAATATTAATTCTCTATCGTTTAAATTGATAAGTAGTTTTATGTAATAAAATTCATAGTTTTACTCATCTGTCATATAAATTTCAGTGAAGTGTTTGGTATGATACGTTTTCCTTCTTTCTTACAATTTTCCGACTTTTTGTAAAAAAAAATCTATCAAAAAATACAATAATATGAGGTTTGTAATTTTGAGATTTTAAAAGAAAAACATTTATAACCAAAGTAACCGAATATTGATGTAGAGATCATTTTGTATATAATTTTTTACAGTAGTATAGAATGAACTTTGAAATTATTAATTCTATAATTTTTATTTATTTTTTTATAAAGTAACGTTCGCAGTTTTACTCATCTGTCGTATAAAGGATCGGTCCATAATGCAGGCTTTTGGCTGAAATAAATTCAGTGTCCTTATCCTGTGTATATGTGAGTTACCGTCATAAGAAATAATGAAACAAATTAATTAGTTCAGAATATTTTATTTAAATTCATAAATATGAAGTGAAATAAAAAGAAATATGCATGCAACAAAATTAGGTTTATAGACATTTATTTAATTGTATTGATATGTGTAGAAAGTTAAGTCGAAACAACTTAAAAATTTATCTTTATCAGACTGCTTTTTGTTTTTTCATCGCTTTCTGACTAGTTGATGGTGATAGCATCTATAATAAAATAGCTAAAAATAGCATTACGATGTTTTACATCATCGGTGTGTCTCTGATACTAAGTATCATAAAACGAAAGGTACATGTGAACAATCCTCTATTACATGTGTTTTATTTTGCATTGATACTACTAAGAAGAAATCAATGGAGAACAATTGTTGTTATATTTTATCCAAGCATTATATATTTTTGAAGCTGTATGTCAAAATTGTAACTTGAAAACTTTCAAAGACTTTTTGAAACTGTATGTCGATTATCAATTCATTTATTAATCACATACTGATCAGCATAAGGATTTGTTACACGTCTAGTATTTACTAATTTAACTCTCTTAAAAAACGACCACAAAAAAGTTCTTAGATATATTTTTTTTAATAGTTTTCATTTTGTATCAATTACGAATATTACTATCGTAAATATTATGCAAGTAACCTTGCAATATGTACTTATAACTTTTCTAACAACTTTAATAGAATTCTTTGCTAAGAATTATTAAGGACAACATACTTCAACTCTACTTGAACCGCAATGAAACAAACAGCGAAATGCAGATTAATGTTTCGATTGAATAAGTTACAACTTCTTATATTGTGTTTTCCATAGATTGTGTCCGATTGTGCAACACTTTTATTTTTATATATATTGTAACTGCGTGATGTCCTTAATAACATAATTTTAAAACAAATTGTTGCGTCATTGCATTTATATCAAAGAATGCTGATCAATATGCAAGAAATAAGCATTTGTTTGAATGAATTACAAACATGCTAAGTTTGCAGATCCTAACGATATAGAAATCCCACTAATTAGGTAAAAATATAACTTAAACATAAAAGTACTAATATTCAATTTTAAAATAATACATTTATTACGAAAATGGAACATAAGTTTTTCTTCACCATTTCTTGGGCCAAAATCTCTCTTATGAATCCTTATTCTTTCAAGAGCGTGGTGTGATGCGTTTTCTCTTATATATAAGAAATTCAAACAAATATTTTTGCTCAATTTTGTTTTCAAGCAAAATGCTCCTTATTTTGAGCCATAGTCATAAAATGATTTTTATTTATATATACAGAAAACATTCAGGTATTTTATTCTGAATCGAAGTATCTGCTCTAAGTCCTAATTACCTACAAATATATATTGTATGAAATATACAACCAAAACTTAACGTCATAAAACTGTTGTGGTTATAAAAACCGCGTAAGTGTAATAATGAAATAAAAATCAGGTAGTGACATTTTCATGGAATACCAAAAACTCAGATAATATCTGATATTTTTATGTATGTATAGGATCAATTGTATGATAATTAATTCCTGAATGCTATCAGATATATTTTTAAATTAATTCTGATGAATGTTTTGGATTATTGTGCATTGTTTACCAGAATTAGTGTTTGTGATTTTGAGACCTTTAAAGAGAAAGCATACAAAGTAGCTGAACGCTGAAGTGAGTGTCATTTTGTGTATCTTATTTTTGCAGTAGTCTAAATGCAGTTTAATATCAATCATTAATTTCAGTTCACCATTGTTTAGATCTATAAGTATTTTTATGTAATAACATTCGCAGTTGTACTCGTCTGTCATGTAAATTTCAGTGAGGTGTTTGGTATGATGTCTTTTCTCTCGTACAATTTTCCAATTTTTTGAAAAAAAAATCCGTTAAAAAACATATTAAATTATTTTTATATTTGGGATTTAAATAAATATATATATATGTATTCAAAGTAACTGAACAGTGAAGGAGGTGTCATTTTTTATATCATTTTTTCATTAGCTTAAAATACACTTTAATATTATTATCTCTATCATTTAGATGCATATAAATTTGAATGAAAAATGTTATACGTTCCCTCCCATACAATTTTCGGAGTTTTTCCAAAAATCCTTTTTAAAAAAATCGTAGTAATTCGTTGGAAAATGCATGTCAGAAATTGGCATTTTTATGTCTAATAAGATGTGACGTTCTGGAAATAGTATATCTCAGTTTTATTACATTAATACATATTTATATAAAACTTTTTCAAATTAAGTAAATATAAATTGATGTTAAAATAATGAAGTTATAAGAATAAATATCATTTGACACTTTATTTGGTACTTACTATATAAGCGTTGTCTGATTTGAAAAATTCGTGTCATTGTTTAATGAAATTGGACAGAAAATTGGTTTAGAAAATAAGTTATTTTCCGGAATCTTTTCAATAAACTAACACGTGTATAAGAAATTGTTTATACCCTACTGATATTAAACAAGCTAATTTATATTAATACATATATTTAGGAAACTTTCTTGTGTTTTTTTTAATATTATTAATAAATTAATACTGCACATTAAAATATTTTCCGTGTGCGTTAAAGTATGCTTTTAATGCAGAAAAGTGCTTTTAAAAGTAAACATTTATTTTCTAAATTCAGTGTAACCCATGCTTTCTTCATTGCATACATAGTACATTTAATTTGTACCGTTCAATGTATTGCATATTAATTGATAAACATTATTTTTTTCAATGAAAAATGGAATTAAAGTCTAGTAATGTTTGATTTTGGCTTTAATGTATTTTTCTGCATATTTTTCTTCCTAAATATTTTTTCAGTGGTATGCAAGGTTAACGTATAACTATTTTTTAAGTAATTGCAAATTTAATAATTCTGGTTTCAATTATAGATAAGTTTTGCGTACTAGTATGAACCGTTCAGCGTATCAAATCGTGACTGATATAAACATTAATTTGCTTCAATTAAAAATAGAATTAAAGAATATTATTACATATTAAGTATTATTACATATGTTTCTGCTAAAACTTTGACACTTCTATGCATGGAAAACTATTTATTGAGTTATTGCAATTTTAATAATTGTGGTTTAAAGTGTCAGTATTAAATTTTGAATTTTTACATAAGACCTTTAGTAGACATTTAATTTTTTTTTCTAAAACTTACGTGAAAATTTACTGAAAATGTAAATTAACTGCTTGAAAAATAATAAAAGAGTATTTATACATAAAATTCATTTAAAAAATTTTCTTTAACATGACGTTTATAGAAAGTCTTTATTCAAGCATCAGTATTTCGATCGCAGTATTTTAAGTGTTTTATCAAAAGGCGAAGACAATATCTTTCATTAATTGCTCAATTATTATACAAGAGGAATATTTCTGTTAGGCTCTTAGTATTTTTTTCGCGTTATTTAGGAACAAATCCAGTTTCATCGTCATTACTTTGAATATTTGTCAAACATAGTTCGACGATTTATAAATTAAAAAAATAAAACAATTATTTATGTATAGTTTATAAAACATTTTCGTAAAAGCAAGTGACATTTTTTTTCAACTCTTTCCATAAAAACATTTTATCTATGTTATTATACTAAAAAAATTCTTATTAAAAATATATCATGTTTAAATTTTTGTGCGGAATGCATTTTAAAGATAAGAGAAAACGATTTTGACACAGAATGCAGAATCATTTATTTTCCTAAAATATTTTAATTATTTATGACAATATTTCACAACCAGTATGTCGAAACACACAAGTTCGCCAGTGTCTCTTTATTTAGCTCTATATGGAAATTTAATTTACTTTGATTCTGAGACAGCTGAACGCAAAAGTGATATGGACTGTTTCTAGTCAAAAAAGACGCAAACGATACACAGTGCAAACAAAATTCATGAATATATACTGGGTGTCCTGAAAGGTCCCGTAGAAATTTTAAAAGGTTGTCACAAAGCAACAAACATTTTCTGTATAGAAAACCTGGACCGCAATCAATTTACTCAGTATATTCCATTTATTCATACATGCAGGGTGTCTCACTTCAAACTAAACCCAGATGTTTGTTCATAACTTCCCGCGAATTAGTGGGAATTGTCATGATTTATGTCCAAACAAAACTGAGCTAAACGCTCCGTAATTTGAAAAGTAGCTAACAGTCCACAAGTTATCACTTTTGACGTGATATCGCATATGGTTTTAAATTATCCCCTTTTCATTTATTAAATATCTCTCTTTTTTAATTCATTGATAAATTTATTTTAAAATTTATTTCTGATCCTATTTTAAATAAATGAAAGAAATAAGAAAGCTATTTCTATCGTTAAACGCTACCACGCAAATGCTAATATTTTGTCATCACGTGAAATCAACCACATAGGTCCGATAATAGATAAAAGATATATCGTGGCTATAGAAGTACCAGCTGCTCATCTTTTAGAGTTCGTTATAATTTGTCATTTATACATTTGTTTCTTTCTGAATCACATGATGGCGAAGCGATAACCTCTCCTTTATTTTATCCATCTATTTCGTTTCTCATCGGGTCTCCAAAATTGTTGTAACGTACGGCTGGCATGTTTTCGGTTGTTCTAACTTATCAAATGTATGTTTATAAATTCAAATGTCTCCTTGGTTTAATACCTAATGGATATATTACGGTTCATATGGTCTCGCGAAATTAAATATGCCAATAATTCAAAGAAACAGTTTATGAAGTATGATTTTCAGCATTCCTTCTCTGACCAACCTCCAGCAAACATGTAGTCACTTGCTTTTAGTACTATTATTAAAGCACCACCTACTTTGATATTTCATCCTGGGTATCAATTTTTTAATTTAAATTTGGAAAAGGCCAATAACATATTTGACTCATTTCCCGTCCAAAAAGGGATTTTTCAAGATTTTCTGAAGAACCTGTACTACGAATTACTGCCACTCTTTTTGAATAATTATTTCTCACGGTTAACTAAAAACTTCATCATAAATAACAGACTTCGTTATAAATCGGAAACACATTCATAAAACAAACCTAATTACAAGGCACTAACCATGATATCATCACATTTCACACAAAGTAAATTATTTTGATAAATTATCTTCTTCGTTTTAAAGTTATGAACATAAATCGGGATTTGTCTTGGAACGAAGCATCCTGAATTTATGACTGAATAAGAATATTTGCTGCACTTGGTTGTTGCAGTGGGCTCTATAACATCTTAATGTTTGTTCAAGGCATTTCGAGACACCATGTAGACAGGTAGCAGAAACCGAGTATTTTCAGTTATCTTTCCGTTCTGTTCTCAAAAGTCGCAAACTGGGAATGGCCTATTTAACAGTGCTAAACACAGGGGATTGCATAAAAATCCGAACATCATCCTAAATATCACACGATTACAAAAAAGCTTGTAAGTGGTCAGATACTTCAATATAGTAACATTTACTGCCACCGTTTCTAAACCTTTAATATTCTGAATAATTTTAATATCTTGTTTAATATAATGTTACTTATTCTGAATTACTAAGTAAAAACTTTTTTGTTTAACTATAACATATGTTTAATTTTTCAGCTATTTTAATACTTTTATTCCTTTTCTAAGAAATTAAAATATGCATGAATTGTACAAATGTTAATTATAAAAATCATGGTGTGCCGTGGCAATTCTTTTTAAATTAAAAGTGTGCCGCTAATCTATAAAAGTTGAGAAACACTGGTTTACGAAATGAAGGCGAGTGAAAAATAACTCCTCATCTATCTGTCATGTTCACGAATGTAAACTTCTGTTAATATTTTCTGCATTCCAAGATCATTTATCTTTTCGGTCGAAGCGCGAAAATTTTAAACAAATTTATTATTGGCACTTGACAAAGATCCAGACATGCAATTCCTGAAAAGATTTTTTATTTATTTATTCTGAGAATTTGAAATAAAAACTTTAAGAAACTTTATGAAATGTCTCAAAATTATAACTTCAAGTTTATCATTCTTTGTGTATAATTTAAAGCATTGTATCAAAATAAAATATATGCAGAGTGTTCTTTAAATGTAGCAATAAACGGAAAGAGGTTATAGTACAGATGAAGGCAAACAATATTTCATTGGAAACCAGAATCGCAATCCATTTATTCAGTCAGAATTATAGATTGCCTCACTCCAAGCCCCGAAATTTCGTTTATTTCACTAAGTGTAATGAAGAATATATAACGACATTTCCAATGGACTTGCTTTGTTTTTGTGAGATGTGATAATATTGAAAGTCGTGATAGAAGTGCACAGTAATTCGGTCAAGGATACCATGTGTACTGTTAGCCACATTTCGATACACTGAAAGAGAACATATACCGCCTTCATCTAGAACGAATAAGTAGTCATTTTCTAAATCCCTAAACTAGAAATATAGCTTTCCGAGTTATGCAAATAAGGTAAACAAATAAACTGAATAGACGAAATGATTGAGATAGGTGATGAAACGATATATTATATTATGAATCATTTGAATTGTATGAAATTACCACTTGATTTCTAGAATAAATTCACAAACGAGGATTATAGTTACTAAAACTAACCTTTTGTTTTCTCATCTATTTGCAGAGATTTTTAAATAAGTTTGACCACGATAATATAGAAAAACGCTCTTGAATTTTAATAGGGGAGACTAGAACTCTCCAGCAAAAGTAACTAGAATTTATAAGAATGACATGGAACTATTTTTTTCTAGATCCACAATTTAGTTTCTAGAAGCCAGTGGCAAAAATTTTTCTCAGTGTATATAAAGTATCCAGGTCGATGTATTTTACACACTGGCGATGTCCACATCAAGTACTATTTCTGATGTTAGCACTTTCTGAACAAAGCAATATATGTGTATTGAAAAGTTTGGTGCAATATCGTTATTATTGCTATCGTTATTATTATTTCTCTACATAAGTTGTAGAGAAAAATCTGAGTTCAGATAAGAGTGAGTCTCCCTGTATTTTTTACTTAAATGAATTGCGACCCTGGTTCACAATATATATTTTTTTGCCTTGACGTATACTATCTCCTTTTTCAGTTTGTCGATACAGTAACGAATACATGTCGCCCTGTATATATGTGTGACCTTTTAAGAGTGTGAATTCTTTGCAACTGTGACATTATTTTTAATTTTCGTTAAACGAAAAAAAAAACTTTACATCTCACAATTTTATAATTATTTAAAGATTAAAATGTGAACATAACAAATAACTTTTTTAATTTTGAATATTTTTATAGCATGTTGTTTTAAAGTCACTTATCCTGTGTTTTATTCAGGTGAAGTATATTTGATCCGTACAATTTCCTATTAAAAGAGTTTACAGACAGTTTACAATTTTACAAAAAATAATTTATTTTGTTAGTAATACACAGTGAAACATAATTAAAGTTGAAAGAGCTGCTATGATTTTTTTTATATTGCTTTTACATGGTATCTGTGACATTTTTGAAGTTGTGTTATGAAAAGAAAAAGGCACATATTGAATATTTCATCATTAAATTACGCTTTTGTAAAATACATATAACAGATTTCGCCATTTAAAAAACTCTTGAACTTCTTTTGAAATTTCTCAGAGCTTTTTTATATTACCTAAGGCAAGAATGTATTTAAACAACTGTTTCTTAAAAACTATAAATAAACAAAATATTGTTCTCTTGTACATAGTTTTTATAAAATATATTTGTTTTTGACTTAACTTTTTTTGTAAATTTGCACGTATATATATATTATTAGAAAACAAATATTTTTACAATGGAATTAAATTTTCTATTTTAAGTAGTTTGATTAATAAAATATAATAATTTCTTAATTAAAAATTAAAATAGGTATAACTTTTATATTATTTCTTAGTAAAATGATTATTTTATAAATAAGAAATATATATAAATGTAATATATATAAATGATATATAATATATATAATATATATAATATATATAATACATATAATATATATAAATGATTATTTTATAAATAAGAAATAAAAATTTGAATGTACATCATTCTGTAACATCATTCATGTAACAAAGTCTTAAAATTCTCGGATTTTATGTTTTTTTATTTTGTTTTTAATTGAGCTTTCACTGACTAGAAAAATATATAGCGTTTGAAGAAAAATTAAAAATGTACATACTGTTGTTGGAGTTATTCTTTCATAATCTAATTATTAGAACTGAACGATAAATACTCTCTGGCCTAACTTTTCTTTGCTGGTACATCTAACCAAATTTAAAATATTCTTAACACGTAGTAGATTTAAATTTTAGTAATGCATATTTTATTACTTTAAAAGTATTTCTTGCTATTCGTAAAACTCTGGATGTTTACAAAAAATAGATTACTTTGTTCCACTGAACTGTGTGTCATTTTATTCATATCAAAATTGGTAACTAATTTAAGACATTTTTATCTTAAAAGTAGATATGTTTGAATGCAACAATTTCTCTCAATTATTCTGGTTTTGCAATGGCAAAAATATGTTTATTCCATGTTTTTAAAGGCGTTTTGAAAATATTTTTAATTCTTATAGCACATTTTCGGTTGAATGGTATTGCCAGATTAATAACTTCCAAATTATTCTGGTATCATTCTGTTGTTGTTGTTTTTAAAATTATTAAAATGGAATTGTGGTGTGCTTTTAGAATTATATATATATATATATATATATATATATATATATATTCATTATTCGTATATACTAAATTTAATTTTTGTTGCATAACTTTGAGGGGAAAATTTTCTTGTATTTATGCTTTTTTATCAATTTATTTCACCAAAAGCGAAATAATCTTAAGAACATTTTGATTTTGACATATTTTATGTTAAGAGTTTAATGATTTATAGAAGTTTAAAATAAAATTGGTACCTCAATTCGCTCTTCATTGTAAAAAGGTTTCCGTTTACAAGGTAAATAAATTTTATTATATTACTTTTTTTAATATATTTGCTTTACGTATTTTATATTCTAGCATATAATGCGCTCCGGCGTATAACACGCACCTAAATTTTCAGATTTCATTTTTCTATTTTTGTGTATATTCGCCGTATATCGCGCACCTAAACTTTCAGACTTCATTTTTCTATTTTTGTGTATATATTCGCCGTATAATACGCACCTCTTCCTTTCCAAAGAAACCTTCATGAGATACGTAGCAAAAAATAATTGTAAAGTATAATAGCTAAAACTTTTCATGTAATCTCATAATGAAAATACTTTTTTTTTAAAATAAACAGCATGTTGAGTAAATTAGAAATCTTAGCTCTTCTTATCATTCTTTTCCCCCCTTAATTTTTAATTTTCATAACCGGTGTATAACGTGCACTAGCAAATTTTTATCTCTATCAAAAGTGTGCGTTATACGCCGGAATATATGGTATATTTGCATAAATTTATCATTCTATTATGTCTATATTCAAATTAGTTTACTGTCATATTAATTTATATTAAGTTATGTTTACTACATGTTATTTTTTATTAACTTAGCGTTTTATATATATATATTGATTGCGTATTCTTAGATAATACTTATACACTTTACAAATTTACTTAACTGTGGCAGGTGGGCCATTTTATACTCTTATGGACCCTTGTACTTTATAGTATACTTTTGAAAACCTAATTCTTCTATGTAATCTAATTCATTAATTCTCAAGACATATTTTTGATTCTATAGTATTATCTATTAAAGAATGAATTAAGTCTTTCAATAATTTTGTTTAAAGATTAGCAACAATGTTTGAAAAGCAAACAGAGCGTGACCCCTTAATTATGTTCAATTATAAAATAACACACATCTTTTCTATATATCACCCTCATTCCACTTTATTTTTAATTTAATTTATATTTAAAAATCTATTTTTGTATGACCATGAACTGCTGAGTATTTTCATGAAATATGTAAGTACCGCATCTCGGACAAACAGTAATGTACAGCACATCATTAATATATTATGTTCACAATAAGTTCTTTACACTAACTGTCAGCAGAGAATTATGATCGTCCAAAATGGAGGCACACCCATAACACAATTAAAGCACCTAGCATGAAACTAAACGCTATTAATACAAAAGCTTCAGAATCTTCTATGATGGATTTCTTGATAAATATAAAGTTTTATTTTAATGAGGCCATGTGTTGTTGAACTTAATTACACAAGTTCTTGAAACTTGGGTGTAAGTTAGTTCGTTTAAATTAGAATGTATTAAAGTATATTTGAAGCCATTATGATTTTCCATTTAAAATTATAATCCACCGTAAATGATCTTTTCCAGAAATGCATGCTTACAAAAGCCACTTATTTTAATAAGTGACTGAACAAATTAGAGACGGACACTTATATAGAATAAATTACAGCTCATTCAAAATCTGTGAAGCCAAATTAGGTTAACTTCACTTCTGTCAACGATGGACTAAGTAACTTTCATATGCAAATTCATCATGAATTCTATTTGCATTTGAGGCGAGAATTTTCACTACATACAAAAAGCTTTGCTGTTAAATTTATAAATCTGCAATTAAATCATGTCAAAAATATTTTTCAGCAGTGTTTCAGTTGGATCAGCCACTTATTTTGGATTTAATTAGATACAGCACGTGATATTTGAAGTAAAATTCCTATAATTAACATTTTTATTGTTTATTAGAAGAAAAGTGGTTTAACAATGCAACATATCAAAAATGTTAAACAGTAGATTTTTTTTATTTTTACAAAAAGACACAAAACAACCAAATGTTTTATTTGATCACGTTGCTTACAAAATTTCCTTATACCGGGAGCGAACATTAGACAATAATCCTGGATGTTTTTTCCATTCAAAATACAAAAAGCAGCGAAATTTATATAATTTTTACCAACAGTAATTTAAAAAATTAAATTATATTTCTGCTTTTTTAAATCGTAGCCCATAAAAAATATTATTAAGCGCTGAACGAAACCGTACACAATTTCTCTTAAGAAATGAGACAAAATTTGTACTGTAACTGCCTGTAAGTATAAATGCTGGCGACTTTTATTGATAGTAAAGAAAAAATGACACATAAATGAAATTTTGATCGAACCTGTAAAATCATAAAAAATTAAACACTATTAGAGTTACGCCCAATCACTGTCGTTGCATACTCGTCCATAGCGACACTCGTGTTGAGAAACTCAATGTTGACTAGTACAATAATCAGACATCCCACGAAAGAAAGTGGTCACAAAAGTTATGTCATGTCATTAAATGAAAATAATTATTTTTGCAGCGGTTTTATTTTTAAGAATTTCCCCAATGTCTAAAGGAGTATAAATTCTCTCGAAATTTTCATTTTTTTAAGAAAATATCTTACCAGTAATAGAAATGTCCATTTATAGCTATAGTAAAGCTGAGATAATGACGATCTTTGGGCAGTGGTGGTCACAAGGGTATCTCGTATCTGATCTGTGTTGAAGCTTTGTATTATTTCGTGTTTTTCTACAGAACTCCTTGTGAAAGAGCCTTCATAGTTGTGCGGTTAAGTTGTAATCTGCGTACGTTGATTAAAAATGTAAACATCTTTACATCACGATATGCACTCGAGTTTCACTTAGATGCAAATTATAGTATATTTAATATCATTCTATGTATGTATACTATTTAACAATATATTTCGTTTTGACTGTGAAGTAGTTTTTATTTTTCTTTACCTTTCTCAAATATGACGTGGTTTTAGGAGTAACGGCAGTCAGTCGACCTGGAGTAAAAAAGAAAAGAAAAGAAGAAGAAAATATCAGAAAAGAACATGCAAAATCCATATAAAGCTGTAAGCCAACTATCAGCGCAATTTTTATTAATCATTAAACGGTGAAAGTCATTTTCTTCAAAGATAATGTAGTTTTTTTAGGTCTACTTTATATATGTATCCATTAAGACTGATTTGTTAGAATGCAGTAAACCTATTGTTACAGTATTGAAATAAATACAATAAAGAGAATAAAAATGACGATTTTAGTAATTTTACCCCAGATACGTTATTGTTTCAACAACTTTACATACTGACTGCAGTTACACCAAGCAAGGGTTAGTGCAGTTCAAAAATACAATTTTGTAACAGAATATTTTATTACAACATGAAAATTTTTAAAATATTTTAAACTTTAAACAAAATATTTTAAAATATTTTGTTACGATATTACTATCAAGTGCATAAAATTCTTAATGTCTTTTTTATGGTTTGAATCTGAAAGCTTTTAATATAGACTTGTACCAATGAAATTTTCTTAGATAACCACCACTTCCACATTTTTTTTCTTATATTTCATTTTAGGAAAATATTTAATAGCCAGTAAGCTACTAACTTATTTAACTGCGCAAAATTACTTCTTGAATATTTTTTTATTTTCATAAATAGGATATAAGCATGAAATTTAAAAAAAATAAAATTTTGAATTTCTAAAAGTATTTTTAATTCTCTTTTTATTAATATATAAAAATGTTTGAAAAATAGTATGCAGTTTATTTCAGAAAACTAGACAATTTAGAATGTTAAAACTCCAACAATAGTTTATTATAATTTTTTAAATATACATACAGACATATAGCACTTTCAAGGCAGAAGTATTTTGTACATTTTTTTTTACAAATAATACAAAACTTTAATTTAATATAGTAACGTGAAAAGATGTAAAAATAAGTTGTCTGTAAGTTGTTTGAATAAGTTTAAAAATTGAAAGATGTTTGTAGTAAAAATTTTAGTATTTCGTACTTTGAAATTGCAGATATGTACTTACCTGATGGTAGCGGCAGGGAGGGGCACAGACAAACTACCAGCACATTTTTCAAATAGAATTTTTTGCGTTGTTTAAGACAGAAACTCTGCATTTATAAATATAGCGACCATTACTATTAAAAAAAGTGGTGGAAGATTTCCTATACCCCATCCCCACCTCCTGACGCTATATGTACTTATAACTATTAATATAGGTATATATTTTTTATAAAAGTGTTTCACGTAAAGAAAAAAGGAAAGTAAGAATAAAATAGAGTAATTGCTAAGAAATAAAGGTAAAAAAATCTTAAAACTCTACACTGACTGTTGAGAAAGTCTTAATTTATTATTGTTTTCTTGTTTTCTTGTTGGTTTACATATCTACCATTTCTACTATCTGTAAAACACAAACGAATTTTAAAAAGTACTTTGAAAAATGTTTGTTTTGATACCGGTTTTTTAAATTAGCAATAACACAGGCCCGCAAAATAATTCTTTTATTTTTATCATTTTAAGTGATTGTAATGTTTTTTTGACCCGCTGAGTTAAAAAATATCAAGCTTTTTTTCAATCACTTAAGGTTTTCCCACAAAGTAAAAAAGAAGACCTAGGAAAATCATACAGAAGATCTAGTAGGTTCAAAAATTTAAGTACGTAAAAACATCGTAGAATATTACAGCCAATTAGAACATGGAATTTTGTCTAGTAGAATCTAAACCCTTATAAATGAGCTGCATTTTACATTTTAATATTTTTTTTTTACATTAGATATAGCTGTCACAAAATGGAGATTAATCATGCTTTTTTTTCACCTCGAACAAAGCATGCATCTCTCAGCCACTTTTTGTTTAAATGTTTTTGTACACCATAAAAAAAATAATGTTTCTTAATCTAGAAAAATATAACATAACCACGAACTAAAATATACAATAACCTCTTCCAAGTTCCCACAATTCCGAATGGATATATTTCTGAAATTTGTGGGTTTCTGAGGTTTCTAAAAATAAAGAACACTTTTCGGAATCGTGGGTAACTCGGAAGAGGTTCTTGTAACTTTCGCTCATGGTTATATTATATTTAGTAAAAAAATTTTTTTTCACATTGTATTGTGCACTGCTTGCGGCAGGTTCTTATGCAGCAACAAAGCTGTAGTCTACTGTTTTAGTGACAGCTGGTGTCTCTATGACTAAATTTATAACTTACATATTAGGAATTCCGTTAACACTAGTTTTTTTTTTTATTTACTAACTATAGTCAGGCATTCTCAATTTGTGTTGAAACAATACGTTATAGAATATGTTAAGTATTTTTACCGATATCAGCATTTAAAAATACACGAGGAACACCCTTCTATTAAAAGAAAAAATTCATTGTAGACTTGTGTAATCTATACATATGGCCAGTATAAACAGTGTACCACAGCACTCGAAATTAGCTACAACTCGAAATATTTATCATGAGGATTTTTCTCAATTTCTTTTCAGCATTTAGAAAATAAAGTCTTGATTACAAGTAATCCTTCTTCAGGAAAAAAATCGATAAGTTATTACTGTCTAAAAGCTGGGTCTTCTTTTTTCCTTCCTTTCTCCATTAATTTCAGTACTTTGATTAAAATTATATGAAATGACGCTATTTGTTTTTAAAAGGGATTTTTTTATCGATTAAACCAAAATTTATTTACTTCCTTTCATTTTCATATCATAATCACCTTCATTTCCTGTTACTTTATTTTAAAATTAGTCGTAAACTCTGCGTCGTCCCCTAAATAAGAAGTAAATTGATTGTCATAAACATTTTCTCAAATATCGAGTTCTGGATCAGCTGAAAACAAATATTTTCTTTAGTTTCCTGGTGAATAAATAAGTGCATAATTATCGACATGCAGATTTATCTGAATTTAGATTAATTATGCGTTCAAATGTTATTTCTAAATATACTACGAAATGACTTCAGGCAATATTTTGAAACTGGCTAAATGAAAACTTTTATTGTCACAAAGAGCAATTTCCTAGATATATTTTCGTAAATATAGAATGCTGAATTGTTCGTCACATTAATTAAACCAGAACGCTGAATTATGATGTGATTTTTAAATAAGTAAATCTTATATATATGTATATATATAACTGTTTCATTATTTCCTGTATGTTTAAACTTTAAACGGAAAAACGAAAATGATTTTCACATTTTCGATATCAAGGAGTAATAAACATTCACGGATTTCCCATAAAAATAATTTTATTTTCAATATATTAAAATGGCAGTTTTCAGTTTTTACAATAGATTCTCTTAATCAACATTATAATATTATAAATTAGTATTCGAGTTCCTAGTATATTTTTTATTTTATTTGTGGGTGTGTGTTGTTTAAATTTATCTTTAATGGGCGTATTTTATGTATCGGAAGTAAATAAAGTTACTATAAGATTTAAAATCGAATACCATTACGTTTTTCCATATATTTGAAAGAAAACTCATTTATTCGTTCATATTATTTTATTTAATGATGACCTTAGATTGAACAATGACAGATATTTTCTATAGAATCAAAAACTAGCAATACAAGCTCCTGATTTTAAAAATATGGAAGTTTCAAAATGAACCATGATGTCAGTGTATAATAATCCTTAAATACCGTCATGATTCATTCTATAAAGAAATGTCACATAGTTTAGATTCACGTATTCACAGAATTTGGGCTCGAAGCTCGGCCGTTTAGCATTGTTTTGTAGAAGTCATAGATGTGCAATAAAATTTGTTGAACGAAATGTCCTCAGGTCGGCTGCTGGTAAATGAGAGAGGTGTAATCTTCGTGATATTCTTCTTATATAATTATGACCAAAACTGTAAGGGATTACATAGAAGCAGCAGTATGTCATTGGTATTGTAATGTTTTGAAATTAGTTTCTTATTAATTACGACTAATTGGAACATAATAAGAAATATACAGGGTCATTCATAATTCCCTCAGGGGTTTCGAAACGTTATAGTAAAAAAACGAAGACGAATATGAAAAAAAGAAACATATGAAATTATTCCGATACTATTCAAGTTTTACTTACATACATTACAGGTGTTCTATGTGTGAACCCTTGGTCACACGGCATACATCCATGCGATAGTCCAGTTCCTGCCATACTCCGTTTCTTTAAATTTGAATCAGTGGTGTCAGTTCAACGGGCCTTTCGTAATAAATATCGAAAACAGGGACCAACTGACAAAACAATTCATGTGTGGTACCGGAAATTTAAAGAAACGGAGTATGGCAGGAACTGGACTATCGCATGGATGTATGCCGTGTGACCAAGGGTTCACACATAGAACACCTGTAATGTATGTAAGTAAAACTTGAATAGTTTCGGAATAATTTCATATGTTTCTTTTTTTCATATTCGTCTTCGTTTTTTTACTATGACGTTTCGAAACCCCGGAGGGAATAATGAATGACCCTGTATAATGGCTCCTAAATATCTCCCTCCTTCAATTTAATAAGAGCATAGATTTTCAGATGTAGCTCATAAACCTCCTCGAGAGAAAATATATTTACAGATAATGTTCTTCCTTGACTTTATAAGAACTACAATACTTAAAGGAATCTTAAGTAGTAACATTATACGGACCCTAATGTGGGCACATTAACATATGGATACTACGGGCACATACGAACACTAATAATTTTATGGTACTTAGAGCTATTCTAAGGCCACTCTAAGTCCATTTAATTCCCACGATTGCATAAATACAAGCTTCCAGGGACCAAAAATAGGTAGTGCTTATAAATCGACCAGAGTGGACGTAGCTCTCTCTCTTCCCAGAAACCTCTTACGGCAAAGATTATGCCGGGAAGTTGACTTTATCAGGAGCGAATCTCTGGCCGTCCTGATATGAATATTACGAAAAAACTCTAAAACTGCTTACCTGTGCTTGATGTAAATTTACCCGGTGTTGTGAAGTTGTAACTGTCAATAAATTAAAGTTTGTTCGTTAACAAAGTTTTCTAATTTAAAGAGTGGTACATTATGGTAATATCATAAAGAAAGACTTACAATATGACGATGGATGGAGAAGTGCCTTTAAATTATTTACCCCACCTTAAAGAAAGTGTTATTACATGAAAGATTAGTAATATCAGTAATTGAGTCATGTTAAAATAAACAAATGAAAACTATACGTAAATAAACTATGCATATTAAACCGAAATATATGTGTGAATGAATAATTATAACATATAAATTGGCTATCTGACCTTACCTTATTTCCATCTTTTTACTCTTCTCTTAAATAAAACCTCTGTAACATGAATGTCGTAAGATATTTCAGAAATTTCTAAAATGGAACTTTCTCGAAAATCCTAATAATGTAAGTTAACATTTTATAATATAAGTTTCTTTCAAAACTTTTCATTTATAATTAAATACATGTAAGTTGGTCAAAAATAAGATCATACATTATCCGAATTATAAAAAGAAACTTGAATTGTGATATCGTTAAATCGAAATAAAAATAAAGAAGCATGAGAAGTTTCACTTTTTGTTCAAAATCAGTCTAGAATTTTAAATAAAAATTAAAAGTAGCTATCATGAGCAATGTGGTAATAAATGGGCTCAGTTTGAATCTCTAAGGGAAATTATAAAAATTCCATCCTGTCTCTTTTAATGAAAGAACTTCTCAAATTTCGCTGTCGTCAATATTATCTACGAAAAATTGCACAAATTTATGACAATATGTATCATTTTCAAACGATACAAGAACGAAAAATCATGCATTAGGCATAGATTATTAGACACTTTCCAACACTAGCAGAATATTATTACGATTTTTTTTTCATACTAGCTGACCCGCTCAGCTTTGCCCGAGCAGACTGTCATTAAAAAATATAACAGTGGAGTGGACTCCATAAAGAAAAAGACTGAATAATTTTTATTTATACTAAAAACTTGTAAAAAATTAAATAAGAGCTAAAGTTTCAAAAGTATAACTGTTACGTTTAAAAAATGAAACGATGAGGGAAAATTATCACACTTACTTTTAAAGAATGAAAAGGTCATGGAAGTTCTTACGACGGAACCTAAATGGCATATCGGTATAAAATCGAGGCTTGATATATGGCCAATTAAGATTTGTAAAATGCTAATGTGATGCATTTTATTTATTGCCATTAAACAATTAACAAACAATCATGATTTCTGTAAGAAAAGTCTTGGCAAAAATTGCACGTTACATTCAAAGTCCTACAGTTATGCTCCGGAACGTTAATCAGTAATTTGGATTTCAGAAGCAACGCATTCATGCATGCGACGATTATTAAGCCTATTTTGGCGATCGCTTATGCTCTGTGTTTGACGGCGTTCTCGGTCCAATCTATTTCGATTTTATCTTCTTAATTCGGCTTCTTCTTCACTTTCAAGCATTCACCGACATCTTTTACGGGCATTTCTAATGATATTTTTAAGTTCTATAATTGCAGCGAAAGAGCGAAACGTAAATAAACCCGATTTACCTGCCAAAGGACTTTTACACAATAACCAATGAGATGTGTTTCATTCTGGCGTTGCCATTAAACAATTAACAAATAATTGCAATTTCTGTGCCACGTACGATAGCTTAATATATATATATATATAGGTAATGAAATGAGATATTTAAATAAGAAGTTTAAAAAACCTGCATCGCAAACGATTTTTCCCCATAGACCGTAACGTAACGGAATTCTTTTATGTGTCCCTGTAAAAAAATTATAAATGCTACATAATTCGTTTTCAATAGAGAACATCCTATAGTAAACATCATTAACATATGAAAATTACTTGTCATTCCGACTATATTTAAGCGAGTTAGGGCACGGATATTTGGACAGACAGACAAACAAAATTCACAAAAAAGGAAGGTATAACTTTGATATTTGTATAATATACTCATTGAAAGACACAAAGATATTTCGCTCAGATTGATGCATTTTAAAATCTGTTTCTATGAGAGTAAAAATGTGTAGATTAATAAAACGCAAAAATAAAGTTCTAAAACTACACGAAACATGAATGCTTCAGTGTTATGTCTAGAGTTGTTTACTTCCCTAAATAGGTTGAGTTAATTTTATTGAAAAGAACGCAAAACACTTGCCAAAAACTGTTTCTCCAAGACGCATCATTCTTAATGCGGTTTGTGAATAGACTTTTTTATGTTAAAATGTACTGATTGCTACGTTCAACGATGAACATTTTTTTCTTTCCATAAAGGCCAACCTTTATTAAAGCTGTTCTCATAGAAAGGTTGCATTTTAGATATTTTAGAAGTTTGTTCATTACGAATGAAAGAGTCAAACTTATAACTTGTTGGCAAAAGATTTAAGTAGTCTTTAAAGCTTTCTGAAACACTAAATGTCTTATTGCCTGATTTCTGGAGAAAGAGATGAAGTACACTTACTCATTATTCATTTAATAAATATTAGGAGGTCCAACCCGAGCTTCCCGAGTTACAGAACATATGTGAAAACCATTTTTTTTTCATATTGTAACTCTAATACACTTTTTACATTATATATATTTTTTTAGATTGCCCCCAATCAACACCAAAAAGCATTTATATATGAAAAATATCAATAATGTATTCAAATAAAATTTTTAAATCTATTAAAAGCGATATTTTCTTTTCGTATTAGTGGCATGCCAGGAGTTACTAGCCGAAGAAATTGCCAAAGATCGCTACTTATGGCCTTTATGATGCTGATAATTTCAGTGGTTTAAGAGCGTAGTTCGATTACACGTGTGTTAAATTTCTGTTTTATTTATATTATTTTATTTATTTATTGGTGAAGTTTAAATTTCGTTATGAATTATAGGCCGGAAACAAATGCGGAACTATTTATATCGTTTTAAGTGCAAACGGATTAATCTTTTGTAATCGGACTGCGCGCGATAGAGACATATTTAAAATAATAATTCCTGCTTGAATATTATTTTTCAAACAATAAAAAATCATTTAAATTGAGATGCCGTTTTCAAGCAAATTGCATCTGAAATTTTTCCCCTTTTCGACATTGTAAAACTTAAAATTGCGCGATGTTTAGATGTTAAAAAAAATTAAATAAAAACGAAAGTTATTGGTCTTGTTTTGCCACTATTCATATGAGTCAGCGTTACTCACGCACATGTTTTTGCTTTTATAATATAGATTTCGCGATTGGTGACATCGGTTACATGGATGACAAAATCTGTTTTAACGGCTTTTTTAAAATATGAGTTTAATACTAACATAAATAATGAGTTTTCTTTAAAAATAACGTATTATAAAAATCATCTTATTATTCTATACATTGATGGTCGTTTAAGAATCGTATATACAGGGGAATTAAGAATAACTGTTAAATATTTAGTAGGTAGGTAAGGCACACTTCAACAAACATTTTTTTTTATTGGAAACTAAGGTTGCAATTTATTGTTTTGTAAAAAAAAATCAAGTTGTCTCTCTGCAATCTGAGCCCGGATATTTGTTCACAATTTTAGCATTATTGTAGGTATTTTAACGAAATTTGCAACAGCTTTACCTTGCTTTGTACGAAATGCGATAACATTTCGAAAAATGATAGACGAATGCAGTAATTCAGTAAGTGACACCGTATGTAATGTAAACTCCAGCTCGAAACATGACGCGTTTATTTTAAAGCTGTTTGGACGCTGATGGGAGTCACTTCCCCCACTTTCCGATGTATACCACTCCGATATTCCACCACTTTCCGAAATCTCATTTTACGAAAATAAATGTAAGTCTCCTGGAAATCTCGTTAAAATATTTTCATTATTGTTAAATTTATGAACAAAAAATCTGGATTTAGATTTCATTAAGACACCCTGTATTTTTGACTGAAATAATAGGATTGCGATCTTCGTTTCTATATAAAAATTGTTTCTTGGAGTGATCTTTATCACACTGCAAAGTATTTGACATTTATTTTGAATCTCCCTGTATAGAACTAAAATATTGCTTATAGAACATATCGAATCCAATTCGATAAAAGCAACATTATAGCAGTAGGTAGCATGATTCAACGTTCACGAACATAAAAATGCTATACATGGAAGAGAGAAAGGCGAATGCTATTTGCGGAAGGGAATTACATGTCAAGAAATAGATAGCGAAACTGTTTCTGAGTTTCTTCAAAATGATTTTTGTGGAGTTTCGAAATATGACACTGGAAGTATACTGCATTAAAAAGGAGGAGAAATGGTGTCTCAAATGCACGAAGGAAAAAACTTCTGAGGATTTATTTAAAATGTATCTCCACTAAGAAAACTGTATTCTTTTCTCAGATTTACGATTAAATAAGACAGCAAATTTAAATAAAACAAAACAAAATTAACGGATAAAATTCTTTCGTGAAAAAAACTTTCGCACAAATGTATTATTTAAAAAATATATTCATTCTTTCAACTTCTTTTATAGTATAGAGTTAATGAACAAACTCTTGTTTTGTTTGACTAGCATCTCTCTTTTTAACAATTTCCAACATTGTTTAAAAGGGTTTATGAATTCGGTTTTTCTGTTTGTCGTCTGTCCGTGCTGTAAATTTCGTAACTATACACTCGGATTGTCATGGAATTGATATATGTATTGAAGTTTACTTTGGCATGTTTGGTATGGAAAATGAAGTGTGTAGCATTTAATGTTCGCTTACTGGGACACTCAAAAGAATTTCGTTACACTACGGTCTATGGTTGCAGGGTTTTTAAATCATGTTACACTATTTCAAACATTTTCAAATTAAAATATATGACTGAGGTGCACTACAAGATATTTACTTCATTTTATAGAATATTGCGTGCATAGCATTCATCGTTCAATGTACACGGACGCACAAACGAATTATCTTTGTCTATGAACAATAATTACTGAAAGTGCATTTTCAACCGCGGTACGCGATATTAAATTTAATTCATTTTTTGCATATTACTTGGTGTGCATAAATTCTACAGATCATAAATCCACAAAATATCTGGAGAACATTTTCGTTTATCGACGGAAATTGCTAAAAGGAAATTTTCAACTGCGGTATACGTTTCCTAACTGAACTAAATTTTAACATACTATGTCCGATCCATACAAATGTACAGATCGTATACAGGTCTGCACAAAAGAATTTGGATATTTTACCGACTACTGATGGTAGAATGAATGATGTTGCTGAAATTGAATTCTCAAATGTGTCATGCTTTTTTCAAATTTTTTACTTAGACATCATATTATACCTTATTAAACTATGAAGTTTTGTTACAGTATTCTGAATGTGTTGTCAAGTGTTTCATAATCTATGCTTAGCGCATATTTTGTGTTCTTGTTATTAGGTGCGTTCGTAATTACATAAGTACGTAGCACCTATAGTCGTCGTCTGGTCCGTCCGTCCGTCTGTCCGTCTGTCCGCATATAACAGCGCAAAAACTACCTAACCGAATGGTTTGAAGTTTAATATATATTATCTTTGCAGAATTTTGTCGAGTCATTTCAAATTTTATGAAAATCGAAGCAAAACTTAAAAAGATATTAATAAAAGTTTTCTTTATTCTATTAAATCTTATCGTACGTAATCTATATAATAAACCAATCAAAGGGCAACTCATGTGACTGAGGAAAACAAATACGGGCAAACCACTTCTTTTTTCATATGCCAGGCGGCCATTTTTATTCAAAATTATTTTTTCGAATAAAATTGCATAAAAGTTACATTTTTAGAACGTTCGTTCAAAAATATTGTTTGCTTGAGAGACGAGTTACATTAAAAAATGTATAGATTCTGAAGTAAATTCAGTGGAAATTGGGTTAACAGCCGACTATCTCGATCCATTAGAGAAAATAAACACAGGAAATTCGTTCATTATGAGTCATACAAATATTAAACCATGGAGGTAATCATTCTCCATGGTGAAGGTTGCAGCGCTGTCTGATGTAGAAAAAAGAATGCGCATTTGTAAACATGGCATACGTAATAAAAAAATAAAGGCATGCTCATTTCGCTCATAGCAGACGATATAATTCATTTCACTGAAATAAGAAGTATGATTTTTTTTACACTGTGAAACAAGTTTTAAAACAAACGCACCTCTTATGTCACGTTTAACGTACAATTTCCAACTTGTTTTTACAATATATAAAGATGTTTTTCCATCATATGTAATAAAAAGCAATGTATCTTTTCTATCCATGCACTTTAGCAGGCATTTTTTTTTCACTGATTAACTTATTTGTAGAAAAAAAAATCAAAATTAGATAGATGATTTAAAACAGAGTGAAAAATATTTCGTCTGATATTTTTAACTCAGTAAATGCATTTTACGACAAATATTCATGATAACGTAACTCTGTTGTTCTTTAAATGCGTGTTTGTTTTTCTCTGAAAAGAAATTCAATAAACTAAATTGTGTACGTACAAGAAGATTTTTTATTTAATTAATTCCTTTCCAGCTGCTTTTCTCTAGGGTATTCGATGTAGAAGGAGTATTTTTTCTGAAAATTCATATGTATTCTATTTCGAATATAAATATGCAAATGAATTTGTTAAAAACGGATATATTACTTGAAAATGAGGTTCAAAGTATTTACCTGCAAAAGTTTTTATTATTTATTTTTTGATTGAATTATTACATAAGAATAAATATTTTTGTAGCCGAGCTCGTTTTTAGCGAGCTCGGATGTAACGAAAAGCTTGTTTTAACGAACAACAATTTAATAAATGATTCGTCCAATATAAAAATACATTACAGAAAACTTTGTTGTAAAACTCGGTCAAGTAAATTCTGTTATAACGAGTAGAAATTTTGAAAACTCACACAAAATTTATGATTTTTCTCACTTTTCATAAACAAAATATATGTTAATTCAAATGTGTACTACTACACTTTTAATGAAATAAGGTTCTTTTGAAAAAAAAAGTAAATATTTCGTGTCTTTATCTACTGAAATGATTAGGGAGGAAGTACATTTGATGGGTCTCCCCCCCCCCTTCCCGGAAAAAAACTCTTAAAGAGAAAAATAATTTCCTTTTAAAACCTATTTAAATAAAAAATAATAATAAGCAGTAAATGTACTCCCTTTATTCCTTTATTTACTTTAATAAATTTTTATCCTTTTTATAAATATAAAATTTAAAAATTATTAAGATAAATGTCGAGCTGACATTAACTCTTTTAACCAGCTAATCTACAAATGTAAAACAGTATCTCTGAGAGCAGTCTTTCGCTAAGTTTTAATAATTTAACTCAACTTTTGACTATTGTGACGTCATGTGAAGTAATATCAGGATGGCGAAAGTTCTTTTTAATGGGTTTTATTTCTCAAACACAGACTCACAACAAATAGATAAGATTATTACAGATAACTATGCATAAAAGACTAAACATTTTAGTCTCTAAGTAGCTACTCGTGGGTTGCTCCATTAGATGAAGGACTCCAGAATAAATGCTTGTATTCTATCTAACTCAACCAAGTCATATGTCTGTCCAGAGTCTTGAACTTTGACACAAAGTGTTTTTTTTTTTTTTTTTTTTTTTTTTACCGGACTGCCCTTCGTATAGACCATCGAAGCCAGAAGACTCCTCACAGCAACTTCAGATGTTGGAATCCCTGATTCTGCCTCATACAGAAAGTATTTATGCATAGGCGACATTATGTCTTCTTCCAATTTATGTTAAAGACAATATGCTTAGGGGGTCGTCTTCATTCTGAAATTATACAAAATTCTTTAAAACTTCAATACGAACACCCAATTTTAACAGCCCATTTGTTTTATTGTTGTTTTACTTTTTTTTAGGATAATAAATGGAAAATCATTCCGTCAAATAATTTAGGCATTATGAAAGTTTAAAGTTTAGATCTCCTAATATCAAATTCCTTTTCAATCGACTCAAAACGGATTGCAGGTAGTTTCTAAATCATAATTCAAAATCTACTTGTCGGTATGAGCTACAATTCTGGATTCGTATATTTAAAACTTCAAGAAATCGATTTCAATTAAATTTTTTATAGGTTACGATACATATTTTTTCCGCAAATTAATTTTAAAATATGTATATTTACGAAATTAATTTCCTACAACATTAGGAACTTTGACCTCTGATTTATTTTTTTAAACAGAAATCCATTTCTAGAAGCTTCAAATAAGGAAATCCGCAATCTCAGCTCATTCCACGAAGTAGCTTTTGTGTTTGATTAAAAAACTACCCGGATTGCAATCTGTTTTGTAACGATTAAAAAATAATTTAACACTGGGAGTTCCAAACTTTAAATCATCATAATTCTAAAACTATTTGAACGAATGGCTTCCCGTTCGGTATATGAAGAAAAATGGTTATGGTTACCGAAAAATTTAAATATGTTGTCAAAATATGGTGTTCGTGTTGAAAATTTCCGAGTTTGATGCAATTGCAGCATGAAGACAAATTCATTTTTGATGGAAGCTAAGCTATTTTTTTGTTCCTAAGCTATTTTTTTTTTTTTTAACATAAATTCAAAAAAGACATAATTCAAGTAGAATGGCTATTTCCGTTTTTTTCTGGGACAATCTGGTGAATAAAATGTATGGGGTGTTCTCTTTCTCTTTTTAGCACTTTCCAACCTAGTTGAAAAGTGCTTATGACTTCGGTTTGTCTGGCCGTATGGCCGTCTGGCCGTCTGGCCGTCTGGCCGTGCTCTAACTCCCGTAAATATGCTCGGATTGCTCTGCAATTTCTATATGTTATTGTCGTTAGCTATAGCATGTTCCCTATTTCAACGGAAGTGTGTAGCACTTATAGTTTTTTACAGGGACACTCAAAAGAATTCCGTTACGTTGCGGTCTATGGGGAAAAATTATTTGCGGTTTATTTAAATAATGTTTCACTATTTTAAACGCATTGAAATTTATATATATCACTAAGGTGCATTAGAAGAAGCTTAATATGGAATAGGGTGTGCATACCACTTATAGTTACTATACAGGGACAGTCAAAAGAATTCCGTTACATTACGTCTATGGAGAAAAATCGTCTGCGGTTTATTTAAATAATGTTTCACTATTTTAAACGCATTGAAACTTATATATATTACTAAGGTGCATTACAAGAGGCTTACTACAGAATAGTGTGTGTATAGCAGTCATCGTTCATTTACAGGGACATACAAAAGAATTCTCTACTGTCTGTTAACAATAATTCCTGGCGTTTTAAGTTGCTGAACGCGATTTTCAATTGAACTCACTTTTTGTCTATTACTGGGTGTGTATAAATTCTGTATTTCATATACAGGGTAGCACAAAAGTTCGAGAACACATTTCCGTTTACTGACAGAAACTCCAGAAGGAGAATTTTAAACTGTGCTACGCGTTTCCTAACTAAACTAAAATTTATCATCCTATATCGTATATATACAAATCTATAGATCATATACAGGGTTGAATAAAAGTACTCGGATACTTTTCCGAATATTGTATCTGTTCGAAATTCCTGAACTTATGTTTTTAAATATGTTATGCGTTTTCCAAATTGTTTACTTAGATGTTATCTTTTAGCTTATTAAACGGCATGTTTTGTAAAATTATTTTGGAAGCGTTGGAAAGTGCTACATAATCTATGCTTGGCGCATGATTTTTCGTTCTTGTTTTTTTTTTTTTTTTTTTTTTTTGGCCGACTGTACGTAAAAGAAAACTTTGCCTGGCACCATACATGTCTTTCAGTTAACAATTTCCTGCCGCTGATTATGTTGCTTTTTCAGCAATTAAAATTAAAAAAATATTTTATTTTGGTGAATTGTTTATCTACCGAGTTTTATAAAAAGATATTTTTTATAATTAAATTAGAAATAAATTTTTATAGTACGTTTTGGTAGAATATCTTTGGAATAGTAAACTTGTACATTTTATACTAACGTACAAAAGAATGTACTCATCTGCACTAAGACTCATATAATAGGAGCTGACGTATATCCATTTTGTTTCGCATTATTGGTACGCAGCTCAGCATCAATTTACCGCAGCCGGAGTTGGGGTTAGAGATCTGCACGGGCCGGGCCAAGGCCCGAAGCCCGTACTCGGCCCGGCCCGCGGGCCGGGCTCGGGCCTATTTTTCTTCACGGCACTCGGGCCGGGCCGGGCCCGGGCCATATTTTTTTCTGAAGGCTCGGGCCGGGCCGGGACTAGTGATTACTCTTTACGAGCCGGGCCGGGCCCTACTTTTTTCCTGAAGGATAAGGCCGTGCCTTAAATTATTTTTTCCGTACAGAGCCGGGACTGGTTTCATTCTTCCTAGTCTTCATGCCTTAAAATTTTTAGTCCTGGTTTTGACTCGTATGAAAATCATTGTCTCGGCGTACCTGGTACGTTCGAAGGTCAGTAAAATAAGATCTGGCATAAAAATCTTTTCAAAACATGCATACATTTTTAAATCGCCATTATTTTATAATTAAACATTAAAATTTATTCTTTTTAAAGAATAGTAGATTTATACACTTATTAACATATAGCTAAATTAAAATATAGTAAAACGTGTGAAAAATAACCTGCTTATGATGGAATCCTGTCTTAAATTGGAAAATGTGTTGATCCATTAAAAATGAATATACTAATATGTAAGAAAAGAATATATAATACATTTACATCTGCTAAGAAGGCAAATTGTCTAGAACTCATTTTTTTTTCTTCCCTATGCAATTCCATCTTAGATTTTACTGTATAGCATTTTTCTGATTTTTAACACTTCAATAAATGGAATATGGATTAACAATATCGATGATAACTTAAACACATACATACAACAAATAGAGATTTATTAAAAAAATAAATATTCCAGCTTGCGGCACCTCTATAAAAATGAAGATTATAAACATAAAAAAAAAAAGGCTGAGATAGGAATTTTTGGTTAGATCTCCTCCTATGGGGCAAATTTTTAACCAAATCGACGTAAAAATTATGTTTTGTAGAAATTCATTCGGGCCGGGCCGGGCTCGGGCCGAGATTTTAACTTTTTTCCGGGCCGGGCCGGGCTCGGGCCGAACTTTTAACTTTTAAATCGGGCCGTGCCGGGCCAATATTTTTTTTGTTCGGGCCGGGCCGGGCTCGGGCCAAACTTTTAATTTTTGTATCGGGCCGGGCCGGGCCGGGCCAAATTATTTTTTGTATGGGTCGGGCCGGGACCGGGCCTGGAAATTTCGGCCCGTGCAGACCTCTAGTTGGGGTTGCCTAAGACTCGGTTCTGATTGGCTGAACCGGTTCTGATTAGCTTGGTTTTTCGACTGGGCTGCAATTCGGGTACCAAATCTGGGAGGATGCGTCAGCCTCTATTATAGGAGTTCTAATCTGCACATATAGATATATCATGTCTAAATGTTATTTTTCAATGTATAAAACTTTCAATTTCAAGTTTTGAAGTGCGTCGCTTTGCTACATACAATAAATGAATTAATTTGAAGAACTTAAATTTATAGAGGAACTTCGGGTATTATGAAATAGTCGGGTAATATGGAATATCACGGTTTCTGCTTGGTAATGTGCTGCCACCAAGCGGCAATATCATAAAATACTTAAGAAAGTTTCCAGAATGCCTCCCAGAACCGCAATTCCTCGGTTGCCGTCAGGGCGCGTTGTGTGAATAAATATTTGTTTTTCGTCTTTGGAAAGTTTCAGGAGATATTTTTTTAATATGTTTTATTCATTATTAGTATTCATATTTTTACATTGAAATTAAACATAATGTATATCGAAATACTAACAATTTATGATGTAATACTCGTTTTTAGCTCATAATGCACACCAATAAATACAGAGTAATTTTTTCTCAAACCGACGGTGTCGGGCTATATGCGAATACCAATATCACATAATACTCCATGATTATGGTGGGCAAAGACAGATCCTTATATTTGTGATTTGAGCAAAACTGAAGTATGAATTGATGTGTATTGGCACTATATTTTGATCATGCCCTCTTGATAACATTACATCTGTTTTTTGCAAAATTCTGTTCATTTTCTTCATTTTTAACCCCCAATACAATATTTCCTGACTATCGCATAATACTCTCTAAAAGAGTTTTTCATTATTATTACTTGTTTGCATGTAATGAAATTTCGTAAAATGATTTTTTGTCTACAAATAACTAATCACAGATATTTGAAGTTTGTGATTGTATTCAGTTTTCGGGTTTTAAACAATATCGAGATGTGATATTGCCTCAAACGGAAATGGTATCCCATAGTACCCAAAGTTCCCCTACACTCTAAAAAAACTTTCAAAGTACTTTCAAAACTGAGCAAAAAATACTCAAATCTGAGTATGTAGTATAGTCAAAATGGCTCCGAATCAAAATTACTCAAGTTTGAAACATGTATATACTCATTTCTGAAAACACGCACACACTCAAGAATAGAACATCATGTGCTCATATTTTAATATGTCAATGTATCAAACAACAGTAAACAACAGCTAGAAAAAAAGCGCTAGTGCTGCCATCTCTGGTTCTATTAACGATTATGGGAGGATAAACTAAATTTACACTTTTACCCAGAGCCAGCATCGAACCCGTGTCCTACCAGTTACAAGTCCATTGCCTTATCCACTTCGCCATTCAGATCACATGAGTGGGTTATTTTAAATGCAAGTCATCAAATGATTCGGACGCATGTTGATATTTTTATGGGATTCATTATTTGTTGCTGATAAAATTGGAAATTTTTAACGAGATTTCGGATAGATTTGGTCAATTTGAGATGGTGGTTAAGATTGTACAACTTTATTATTTATGAGGGGAAGGGGATATATGAATTATAAAAATTTCCAATTCAATTGTTATCATTATACTTCTTAAATAAAAAAGCGCTCCCTGGATATTGAAATTTAACTGACTAAATTTTCTTTTTGACAAATTTTAACCCATTAACGCCACAATTATTTTTCTCTTAAAAATATGGAAATATTGCATTTCATTCAAATGGGTATGAACTGACTTAGATATGCTCAGTTTTGAGTATTGCCATGTTTCAAAAATTAGTTTGAACTGATTCTAATCATTTTTGAGTATGTCCATGTTTCAAAAATGAGTATTAACTGACCTCTATGTGAACAGTTTTGAGTATGTCCATGTTTCAATATTCTGAGTATTTCTTTTATTCCAGAATTGAAAGCATTGGGTTGTCAGATTTGAAACAAAAAGTTTCAAAACAAAATGAAAACATCGATTTACTCAGATTTGAAAGTGTCATTTTTCTCAATGTACTTTGTCTATTTTTTTCAACCACTCTTTAGACTGAAATAAAATCAGATAACTAGATATTATTTGATTATTTCGGCTTTCCGTTACCTTATCCTGCTATCATATCCAATTATACAGCAAAATTATCGAAAGGGCATACAAAAAAAAAAGAACTTGTAAATTTGTTTTCGCTCTACGATCGCAATCCGAACCATACTGTCCTATGCGTACCGTAAAAGCATAATGTTTTTGCACGCATGGCACATGGCACAAACCAGGAAGGGCTTAAATACATATTTTCTTTATTATTTCTTGCATATATATATATTTTATCCGAAAATATTTTATCGGTAGATAGGTGCACAGATGGCCAAACATGTTTATAGATATTACTGCATCTCACTATATATAGAAAAGATAGATATCCGTTACTCATTTTCTTTTAACACATTTTTGATTATTTCTTTCATATTTTTATGTTTTAACTAAAAGAATTTGTAGTTCTTTACTCCGTTAAACGTGTTATATTATAATGTTAATGCTAAAATATTTTATAATGATATTTCAATTTGTCGAGTAACTAATTCTTTCATTTTATTTATATCTATTTTTTTCATATGTTACATAAATCGCTTATTGGTATTTTAAAGCTTTAAATAGTATTTATTAATAAAGGCTTTGTCATAATTCACATTTATGTGCAAGCCTTCGTTTAATTTAGTATATATTAAAAAAATTTCACAAGAAGTTGAATATTTTAACTGATTATTTTTTCGATATAGCTGTAATAAATTTTACTCGTTGGTCCACGATAATTGATTCAATCCATCTAAACATATTTTCACCCTGAAATTTTATTTAATAACATGTAACTGATGTCTTTGTGGTATTTCTTTGATTCCGTTTATTAGCCCTCTCGTTCACCTTATATGAGGCTCCTAAATTAAATTACAAATTACATTTTATCAAAGTCAGCTAAATTTTATTTATAATCTCATTTCTTTAATGTTCAGACATCATATATGGCCTAAATATGTTTTTTATAACCATATATTATATTAGTATGCGAGATCACTAGGCATTAGTATTAATTGTGGAGAGCAATAATACTACAGATTTATCTTTTCATATTATTTTTATATTTAAAAAACACGCCATTTCCTTTTTAAAAAAATTTATATTGTCGTAAAAACATACATTATGAGTAATCATTCAATATGTGTTTTGAAAGAAATAACTAAATATGTTTTAATGATTACTGATAACGTATGCTTTTACTGGCAATATAAAAGAGTTTTTAAAAAAGAAATGATGTGTTTTTCAAAGATAAAAAATAATATGAAAAGATAAATCTGTACTAGTATTGCTCTCCACAATTAATACTAATTCCTGATGATCTGGTATACTAATATAATATATAATTGTAATACGGGCATTACAAAATCTAATATTTTTCTGATTTTTTACACACATTCTTGAATAATATCCTATTTGTAGCAATTCAAATAAAGATTCGTGAAAAACAATTCTGAACGAGAATTTTAAGTAATGCTTAAAAATGTTAAGTAATGTATTTAACATTTATGTAAAGCATTTTATGTCATTTCAGCATAATACTTATGTAAAGCATTTTATGTACTTGTTAAATAAAAACACACATTGTCCTTGGGTAATCTTAGCAATAAAAGTAATCGTCCCCAATGTGTTAAAATTTTACTGGAGTGCACTTTGAATAAACTTTTTTTATCATACCAACTTCTTGTTTCAAGCACTTCTTATGTCAATACTTTCATTCTTTTCACGTTTCTCTTTGCGATTTTTTTAAATTAAATTGAACTGAATTTATCGACTCAGAAGCCTTTTTTCATATGACCCAAATTTCAGACATTCAACGTTACACCCCTCCCCCCATTTTAAATTATATTTTAAAGTTCTGTTGAAGCTTTAACATTCCACGTATTTTGTTTAACTAAACAAACTTGAGTGTTCCCTTTATTTGAGCTCAAATGTACGATGAAAAATTAGTGGAAAAGTTTCTAAAGCCTTAATCCTTTTCAATGAACTCAACCAGCAATTTCCCTAAAACAAAGTAAAATATTACATTCCATACACGCTCGGGATACTTCAACTTTCGAGCCTGAAAGTCTCTCGAGAGCATAGATTTTTACTTTGATTTGGTTATTATTTATTTTTCTCTAGTTTATTCCCAATATGTTTAACAAATTACTTTGACGATGAGAGCATTTAGAGGATTTTTAGAAAAAGATTTGAAGAGCGCTCCTGTTACGACGCTAAAAATTACTTTTCTTTTTTCGCAATTATGAGAGTATCTAGTGATGGAACAGCATACTGATAAGTTTCGAACCTCATTCTATGAGAACTAAAGTGTTTTTAACTCTGAATAAATTTACGGTTAGATAGGGAATCTGGAAGAAACATATTTGATAAATAGTAATAATAAAGAATAAAAGTGTGTTTAAAAATGCTAACATAACATAGTTTATCAACAAAAGTTTTGAAGGGGTGTGAATTTTGATAACTATATCTAATTTGATAGCTTGCTCAATCCCTGCGTAGGAGTGTGGGCGTATCTGGCACCTTTAAACATAAATTAGCTTTATATTTAAATTTTTTAAAGCCCAAACGTATAAATTAAATATTTTTATATATTCAGCCAACATTTTTCTATTGTAAAATAGCAACATCAATTTGCTAAATCATAATTTTCATTCATTAAAAAATATTTCTTTTCCGTTGCATCCGCAACACACGAATTCTCTTTTTTAGATATAAAGCTGATGTTTAAGAAAATCGATTCTGCTATATTAATATAGCTAAATGTTGGATAAACATAAATTTTTAATTTAAAAGTTTAGGCTATATACCCTTTAAGTGTGTTGGACAGAAATGAACACCTTAAATTAATTGCTGGTAATAATAACTAATTCTGTCCAGCATACACCAAAAACCACCAGAAAGCCATTTTGATAATTTTAGTACACTTTAAATTAAAATAAATGTGATCGTAAACGATAAAATATCGTTCTGGCAATAGAAAAACGCGAGCTTTTAAAATTAAATTAACAACGTTCACGTTAAGAATTAAGTGATTAACAACAATTAAATTCAAAGAATGCGTTGTGTCATTTCATAAAATTCTATTCCGTTTGAACCTTCCGCAAAAGGGAATTAAGTTTAATTAAAATAAATATTAATAAATTCCTAGAAAACCTATAATTAAACTGTCGGAAAAAAAGTGAACTAAAAATTACCTGAAAAAAAACCTAATTAATTAACTTAATAAGAAAACACAGGCTCATGATGATTAATAAATACCAAGATAAATTAATTAAATTAATTATTTATTTACAAATATTAACATGAAAATTTACAAGCAAAAAAAAAAAAAAAAAAAAAAAGAAATAATAGGAAGAACATTATCTTCCTTTGACATTAATTTCAGCGTATCGCTCATTAAGCTTTCTTTGCTTTTAATATTAAGAGATTTATTAAATAAATATGTCATGTTGACATAGCATCCAAGTAACATTATTGCTTATAATTTTAATGCTCAAATATATGATTATTATATCTGACCATTTGGTCATTATTCATTTGGACCATTGCAACGCTGGCCCTAACAATTTGATTTACATTATTAATATGAATAACATAATTGTAAATTAAATGAGTCATACCTTGATTTCACATCTCGTTGAGAGCTGAAGTCACAGGCATCAAACGTAGTCTCCATGTTATTTTAGTAACACAAAATATATATTTTAAAAATATGTTCTTGGAGCTAAAGAGGTCAAACTTAAATGCCGTTTTCGATTTATAAATCATAGATAATCTTTAATTATCTCCATTATTGTTTAGAAGAAAAAGTAAAACTTCCATCAGGAACTGATGTCATACTTCAACTTAACATATCAAGAGTTAAACTTAAACGCAACTGTTACTTCATCTCAACTGAATATTGACTGAATATTAATTGATTCGTAAACTCAACTGAACTTTACTAATGTTTAAGATATACTGAACTGGATGAAGACGTAGATCATACTGAATATATATTTTTACTGATGTAAAAATCTTCTGCTTTGTCAAGAGGCGGGGATAAAATAAACACCATATTTTTATTGGATATCTCTGTCATTGGCTGATTGAATTTTCAATGAGTGAGGTACCCTAACTTCATTTGTTGAATGAAATATTCATGTAGCCTGATCCTTTTTTACAGAGATTTCCTTTCATTAGATCACAGGTCAAATGCTATAAACTACCTAGTCAGTTTTATATAACATCTGCGAGTCTGCATAAGTAATAAATTTCCCTCTGCTTTCCATTTCGCGAAGACACTCGTAGGCTAGTGTTAAACCAATAGCAGCGTTCATTTCAAATTTCTTGTTTGCATTTCAATATTTTTTACCTGCCAACCTCGCACTAGTCTTCCGTAATATTTGGGTTAATTTAACCCAGGTTAAACTTGCTTCAAACCGGAAATTTTTTTAATAAATGAAATCAAACAAGTTCTACGTAAAAATATGAAATTAAATATATATTGTTACATGAAATAAATTTTCTGGTTAGAAACGTCTTTAACTGGATCGAATTAACTCACATTTTACGGAAATTTAGTTGAAAGTTGGCAAGTATGATATTTAAATATATTTTTTGTTTTAATTTTATATTTAAATATATTTTTTTTATTTTAAACCAGATTTTTTTTAATAAATGAAACCAGAAATTTTTTTTAATAAATGAAATCAAATAGGTTCCGCTTAAAAATATAAAATTAAATATATATTGTTACATCAAATAAATTTTCTGGTTAAAAACGTCTTTAACCTGGATCAAATTAACTAACATTTTACAGAAGTTCAGTTGAAAGTTGGCAAGTATGATATTTAAATATTTATTTTTAAATTTTATATTTAAATATATTTTTTATTTTAAGAGACTGCCAGTACTGGCAGTCTCTTAAAATAAAATTCACTTAGCTATACTTAGCAACATTAAATATGCATTTTTGTAAATGTAAGTTAATCATCAATATCTTAAGCTATGAAGAAGAGTATGGGGTACTGAAACAGTATACTGCTAGGTTGCAAACTTCTTTTTCTTAAAACTAAAAGGTTTTTTTTATTTATTTACGGTTGTAGATAAAGAATTCGGTAAAAAAATATTTTATAAACAGACTGTAATAATCAAGAATAAAATTGTGTTTAAATTGGCTCGCATACACTCAGTTTATCACAGAATTTTTTTTTTTTAAATAAAGGGTGTGCGTTTTGATAACTATAGCTAATAGGTGGATTTTGAAAAAATCCTCAATTAGTACTTTAAATATTATGTCGATATGTTGCTTAACTTTTGAAAAATATTTTTGCTATTTAACTGAAAATTCATTTAACTATTTTTATCCATTTATTTACGAAATACATCTTTTTGTAAATTAAAACTTAAATGACCTTAAGTTGCATACAGTGTGATTTTAAAGGTTTTTACACTATATTGAAAAAGCAAATATACTTAAAAGAGGAAAAGTTGCTTGAATGACACTAACTCCCTCGTCTTTATTGTGACACACATAAAGATTATTTTAGACAGAATTGGTAAAGCACAGATGTAGATTTTTTGAAAGATTCGTAAATCTTGTTTTGAACTATATCTAGCCACTTCTACTATCTAAATTACAATATTTTAGGATTGTCTTTATAGCATTTTAACAGAATTTTTAAACTGTCATTTATAGACTGTTCTAATAATTTTCGCATATCAAAACGTATGTCTGTAAAACAATTACAAAGAAAAGATTCTTGCAAAAAAAGTCCCACATTTATCTTTTTAGATTTTTTTTTACGAATTCTTTTAAACCAAAACGTTTGATACATTCATGTTGGAGACATTGATAAGTGTATATGGTGTAAAGATCTTAATTATTTAAAGTGGCTTGGTTAAAATTTGGTTTACAAATAAAAGCACATAGCATAAATTTTCAAAAACATTTATTTAATGATTTTTCACATTTTTAAAGAAAAATCAGTTTAATATCTGTTTAGATCACTGGTACTCACTATGCCGCATAGTTACCACTTAAAAAAAAATAAATGTTCACCTTAATTAATCGCAGATTTTCAGTCATTAAATAGCACGAATATTACTTTTTACAAACAGTAGTGTGCGAATACTTTTCGCAAAATGTAGTGAGTAACCATTAGTTTAGATGCTTCCAGAAAACGTTTCATCTTTTTACTGACTGGGAGTTTATTACTAACATCCTGTTCTGCTTTTTGTTCGATTATATTATAAGTCCATGCATTTTTTTCCTTAAGTATTTAGCAAACAGCTTTTACTCCTAAACTTATGGTAATTTTGAATATACTATTTCGTTTATTTTCTTTTCTTTTCTTTTAATATATAAATTGAAAACTTGAAACTCAAATAGTTAAATTGAAATCTGAAAACAGCCTCACTATAGTAGTATTTATTTAAAGTATCTACAAAGACTATAAGGTAAACCTTTGAAATATCATTTTAATCCAGAACATAAATCTTTCGGATTTACCAAAACAATAAAATTTTATTTTTTTCCTTTCTAAAACCAACTAAATTATGTTTGTGTCTTAAGTAAAAGAAAAGTTAAAATGGTTAAAAAATTAGCTGTCAGTGGATTTAATATTAGTTTCCGATTTTTCTCCTTTTTTAAGGGTTTTTTCAAAATGAAATTGTTTTTATTATTAACGTATCAAAAAAACATCATAAAAAGTTTGCATCGAATTACAAAAAAAAAAAAAAAATGTTTATGAATGTTACACAGATCAAAGACTGTGTATCCTGCTTCCGTGTTTCCACCATAATATTAAGGTGTAAAACGAAAGAACTGTTTATTGCATTTCAAAGTATTTTAGTTTAATACGCTCCGGGGTTTAAAAACTAAAATGGTCCTTAAAGAATTTTACTTCCCTTAAATTCAGAATATGCAAAGTGCCCCAAAAGTCCTTGACACATTTTAAAATTTAATAAAATATTAAGCGATTGGTGTTCGAGGGTGCGGTTTGGACAAAAATTCTTCTTATGATCAAAAGTTGTTTTTTTTTTAATAAAAAATTTAGTTCCAAAAATTTCTCATACATGGCATTACTTTTGCAAAGTTACCGAAGAGGTAGAATGCCTTTATGCATAACAGTGGCAAAAGACGCACAGTACGTATGGATAGTTTTTGTCCAAACTATGGCAATCCACATTCCAGAACTTTAAAATACTCGTCTTCATGAATTCGATTAGACGAGTGAAACAAGTCAACAATCATTAGTTAGTAAGCGATAATAGGAAACTTGCAAAGATTTATAGGATGCCTCTGTAAGATGATAGCTGCATACGGACAAAAAAAATCGATTGCTCAATACGATTTTGGAAAAAGAACGAATCGCCATGAAACTTACCGAGCTTTCTATTATCGTCAAACTAATGTTTGTTGACTCAACTCACTCGTCTAATTGCACTCATGAAGACGAGTATTGTTAAGTTCTGGAATGTGGATTGCCATAAGTTTGGACAAAAACTGCATACGCACTGTGCGTCTTTCACCACTGTTATGCATAAAGGCATTCTACCTCTTCGGTAGCTTTGCAGAAGTAACGCCAACTATGAGAAATTTTTGGAGCTAAATATTTTATTATTTTAAAGAAAATTTTCGATCATAAGTCATTTTCGTCCAAACCGCACTCTCGTACGCCAGTTGCTTAATTTTTTATTGAATTTTAAAATGTGTCAAGGACTTTTGGACACACTGTATTTCACCTCAATGGTTCCTTCTTTACAGCTTCATTCAGTCAATCACAGTCATAGCTTAAAACTGGTATCGAAGTATTTCCACCGGACACTGTCATTTTCGAAAATTAAAGATTGAGCAGGAAAGTACTATATACGTGCAACCACATTACAACTAATTTTCAACGATACTTACACACATTTTATATTCTTAAAAAGCTAATATCCCCTCACAACTATGCTGATATATGTCACAATCATGCTGACTGCTTTGAAACATACTAATAATTTATTAATTTGTAATTCATTTAAATGAATTAATTATTTTTATTTCAATTTATGGTGTTTGTATTTAAAATTGTTTCAAGAAGTTCTTTTCCGTCGGCAAATTCTTGCACTTCAGAATTTTCTGAAATAATTGAAGTATTTAACTAAGAATAATCTATTTTCTAGAGAAATGTAGCATATTTTTAGTTGCCTTGTTTTGAGATTTTTTTTCTAGGATTTTTTTCACAAAGTGTAATGTGATTTTTTTTATGATTTCCTCCTTTTTATCTTTAAGATTTTAAAGTCTTGGAAGGTACAGTGAAACCTTAAAAAGTAACATAAAATATATTGAAAGAAGCCAATAATGAATAATGATCAACTAAGCGATAACTGTTTCCTCGATTTAAAATTTTCTCAAACAATCTCTAGCTTTTCCATTAGTAATGGTTTTAAAAGATATATAATTACAGATATTCTTTTAAACTTTTCCATTATTCATAATACATGCTAAAGCATTTAACTTCTTTCATTTTGTCAAATGCTTTTAAACTCTTTTACTGGAAATGCTTTAGAATTTTCTTAGAAAAAATTTGGCTAAATAAATGCGTAAATTTCAAAAGAATCCAATTTAATTCTAAACATTACAAAAATTATTAGAATTTTTTTCAAAGAGATTATCAGTTAAAAATGTAGCTTCAATTCATTAAAATAAATATATTGTATAAGATGTTTACAACAAATCGCAATGCTTTAAAGCATACTTATAAAGGATAGTGTAATTTTTGTGATGTTGAGATCAATTTCCATTCTAATAGGAATATAAATTAAACGTAATTGAGTGATTTTATATTAATATTCTAAATTTCACTACTTGGACATTTCATAGTTTAGTTCTCATTTTCATTAAGCATAATAAAACGTCATTCATTCAAATTATTTAAATTAATGCTTGTTTAACATTTTAAATACATTAATTGAATACTATGACCCGAAAATAAAGTAAGTAAAATAGTATATTAAAAAAAAAAAAACATTTGTCTAATTTGTCTATTAACTTTATAATTTAGTCAGTGTATAGAGCAAAACATAACACAAACGATTCTTGCAAAAAAAGCGCTTATATATTTATACATGATGGTTATAAAAAAAAATCGTCAATGTATGAAGCTTTTTAGTGACCGCAGCATTTAAGGGATCGTAATGAAATTTGATTTTTGTATTTCAAAGTCAGTTCTCACATAGTTACGGTGACACAATTTTGAAATTTTCAAATAGCAACACTCACATCTTTCACATCGCAATGTGATCTACTCTGTGAAAAACCAAATAATGACTGTAGTACCAAGTATGGCGATTTTAAACTCGAGCGAAAAGAGTAATAGGAATAAAACATAACGACAAACAGGCGACAAAAAAACAAAACATTTCATTCGGTTTACAAAATTATCAAGTGATTTCTTTCACAGAAAGACAACACACAATATGCGAAGAGCATAAGCAACAATGAAGCACGCATATCATTAATGAGGAATTCATAGAACCTCATGTTTAATTGCGTTTGTTATATGAGACACACTTCGCGGATACTATGTGTACACCTTGGAATTTTAGTATTCCCTGAGAAAGAAATCAATTGGAGTAAATTGAAGTGACCATGGCGGCCATGAAATTGTGAAGTGGCCGGAGATAAAAATGTCATAAAAACGCTTTTGCAGCTCATGTCTAACACCCCCGAGGCTAACGAAAAAGACAGGCTACCGCGGTGCATTCCATTTATCTTTATTACAGACCGCTAGAGTGACGTGATGCTCTTTTCGTACACCTTCATTGGTGCATTTGAGCATCACGTGACTCCGGCGGTCTGTAAAAAAAGATACGCGTAAAGCACCGCGGTAGCCTTTCTTTTTCGTTAGCCTCGTAACACCCACTGCTCTTCTTTACATGAGACATAAATCGGTAGTTTTAGTGCTATAAATAACATTACAACGCTATTTACGTTTTTTCACTGCGTAGATCGTATTGCGATACAAAAAGTAGGTGTTACCACTTGAAAATTTCGAAATTTTGTTGCCATAACCACAACCTTGAAAACTTAATTGTTGATCTTCACAAAATTCTGGAGTGCATACTTTAAAATAAATACTTACATTTAAAATTTTATTCGGATTAACTGCATGGTAAAATTCTTAGGAGCTCACATATGGGCAAATTTATTTTTATGACTGCCCTATATGTAATGCATAAAGATCATCTATATTGGCAATTATCCACAAATTATGCATTTTTTAAGTAAATCATTTTAAAACCAATCCAGAATCATAATGTATTTTATTAAAGACAACTTCTGAATTTTGAAAGGTCTTTAAGAAAGTTTTCACTCCTTTTTTTATGATCTTATTTCACGAATATTTTATTACTAGTTTTTAGTTGTTATAATGTTACATATCCAATCGTATGGCAAAAATATGTTTATTCATTAACAATTTTATTGTTATTATTTTAATATCTAAAACAATTAATAAAGAAATTATAATTATTTGTGGAAAAGCTATTTTATAAGTATGACAACAAATTTTATTTTAACAGAATTTATTATAAATTTAATCTTTTATATCTAATCTTTTTCTCCCAATTTTCCCAATTGGGAAGATCGAAATAAAAAACCATTTAAGACGACTCATCCGTTTTAAACCTTCGAAAAAGCTTTTTATTTCCCATGTTTAAAACAAATTATAGAATTTTTAATCGAACAAAACAAACCGCATGAAAATATTCAAATTAGAACCGAGTGGATTTGAAATTGTTAATATACGAACTTTAACACAAACTCCAATTGACTTTTAACTTTGGATGCATACGTTTTTATTAAATCGTGTTTTTGGTACTTGCGCGCACTATAAAGAAAAAATAATCGTTTGCATAAACATAATTTCTTTTGCACAGATATGTATAAAAAATTATACTTATAATCTTTACCAACTCTTTTGTCAATTAAACGACGTAAATTTCATTTATTGCTATTAGAGTGTGCTTTTAAATGTGCATCACGTTAAAAAAACACATTCTAATCGCAATAAATAAAAGTTTTGTCTCTTAATTGACAAAAGAGTAAGAGAAGAATGTATACATAGCTTCCAACTTTTACGCTTTTTGCCTACCACTAAAATTTTATAGTAAATTTTACCTTATGAAATCTCCTAAATCAGGTGATTCAACAAGGCTAGAATTTCTATTAATTTTTAGTGGTAGCAAAAAAGCGTAAATGTTGGCAGCTGTGATGTATATATAATCATTTTATACACATTTGTTCAAAATAAATTTTCTTTCTGCAAACTGATTTTTTTTTTCTTTTAAATGCGTGGAAGTAGAAAAAACTCGATTTAAAAAATCCCATGCAAAGTTAAAAATCAATTGAAGTTTGCGTTGAAGTACACATTATCAATTTCAAATTAACCCAGAATTATTTAAATATTTTCATCTGAATTTTTTATTGATTCAGAATTCTAAAACTTTTAAAGAATGTGAAAACAAAAAAAAATCGATTTTCTGAAAGTTTGAAATGGATCTCATTAACTTTGACTTAAATTGTAAATGGATAGAAAATCATGGAAACGGACTTTTCTGTGATTTTACACATTGCAAAACTTCAAAATTCATATCTAAATGAAAACGATCCAATACTTCTAAAAATACGTAAACATACTCAAAATAATAAACGTTATTTTAAAAAATAACAATACAGTAATATTAAGAAGAAATGCATTTGCTGTAATTCATTAAACTTCCATGTTCCCATTTCAGATAATAAATCATAAAAATTAAAATAAATCACAAAAATCGTATATAAATAATTTTCTTTCCGTGGTTTAATGATTAATAAGGAAATTAAACATTAGAAGGCGAAATATGGGGAAAAAATAAAAAATTGCATGGGTCGGAACTCGACTTGTAAAAGGTTAAGAAATATAAATATAAAATTAATTATTCATTTAAATAATTTTATGCTATAGGCTATACATCGTATGAATCGTAGGCTATACATCGTAAGCTATACATCGTTCCTCTATAAAGAAGTGTGATTATTGCTTCTAAAGACCGCCAATATATATATATTTTTTATTCTTGTAATTAAACTTGTATTTATTTTCTAAAATGTATTAATTCTATAGTAAAGAAGAAAATTTGCATGTTTGAGATCAGGAACAGTTTAAAGCATAGGCCCACGGGGCACGGGTCCAGTGCAATGAGTACAACTATTTTCGCATAGTAACCGTCGCCTTATTTACGCGCAAGATTTCTGTCATAAATAAGACTAAAATTACTTTTCGGAAATAGCGGTGAATATGTGCCCCGTTTCCCAAAAGTATGGTTAGTCGGGTCTTGCGTGAGGTATCGGTTACACAGACTGTCCGCTATAAAGAACACTGTAAAAGTATTCGATCATTAATTCTAACCCTCTCGCTCACGAATTATCTTTAAAAAGTCATTCTGTGAGCTGATATAACTGAAATGCTGTTCTAAATTGTACAATAATTTATACCACATGAGTCATTCTCACGAAAATGTACTTTTTACGGTCCTGAAAGGATAAATATAAGAAAAAATAGCAAATTTCCTAATATTTTCATTCAGATTTTATGTATATTTAAGTTTTAAGTAAGCTATTAAATACATTTCTGACAAAATAATTTTAATATTTAAATTTAATCTTTTTAATAAATACAAGTCAAAAGTCCCCTCCATGAACGTCCCTACAGCTGAAACACTACGTTAATTTCAATGACATTTAAACAATTTACATTTAAAAGAAATATTCAATAACAACTAGTTAAAAATCTTTAGCTAAATTCTAACTTAATATTTTTAAAAAATGCCTTTATTTATACTAAGGAATTAACTTATAAACTTTTTCTTTAACCAAAACAGTCTCCACCGTGGACACTGAAAATAAATTAAAAAAGTGTCATTGATAGCAGTACATGCCAAGTCATCATTAGGTAGCTGGGAGAAAAAAAAAACATTTTGTTTTTTAGATGTAACTCTTTGTTCTGTTGTGAAGTTATTGAATCTTTCCAATTTATTAGTTTTATTCGCAATTGGCAAAGTTCTCAGTGTATACTCCGTGGTCATCATAAATAAGGTAAGAAAATGCTAGTTTATAATTATAATAGAAGTTTTAGACAGCTTTAACATTGCATTTAATAGAAAGAAATACACCATTTTATTAACCTGAAAAACAAACTTAAAAATTCAAAACTTAATTTTTGTCACCTCCGTGGACGTGGCATATTCATTTTAACTGATATTATTTAGATTATCGGTCATTTATCAAACATTGTGTGCAGTATAATGACGTCTCAAATACAATGAGAAGTTTGATAGTAATGAAATACTGATGCGCATTGTTTTTTAGAAAATTACATTCTATAAATTCAACAGTTTTAATAAAAAAAATTTAGCCAATTTTGCCTTTTCTGTGAGAATGACCCTTTACAGTTTAGTTATAAAAAATAAATATGTACCAACTACGCTCAGCAATTACACAATTATGTCTTAATTAAAATTTTTGAAATATAAATGTCCTTTCCCACTAATATAAGGTTATTTATTAAAAATAAATGAAAACATCTATGCAATTATTAAGATTTTTTAAGTACTTTTATGAAATAGATTTTTTTTCTTTTTTACTATTTTGTATTTTTACGTGAGAATGCCTTGGTGTTGAGAGGTATCACACAAAATAAAATTTAGTCGAAAAATAATTTTAAAACACTACTTTTCATAGCCAAAGTTAGGAGCTTCTTATGAGATCCAGATGAGTCAAATAGCTAAACACATTGCGGTTGAATCACGAGAATTCTCGTGTTTTCCATTATAGAGTTTATGATCGATTACGAAAATTGTCGCCTTTTTATTATTGTCATTTATGGAAAAGCAGTGTGACAAAAACGCATTTGTTACAAGTTCCAAAAAAATTAAATGATTAGTCTCTTGCCTTTAGTAATACAAATAATTTCATTTTTATATCAATTTGTTATTTTTACATACTTGTGAGAGTGTGTAAAAAATAACATAAAGAAGCAATAAGTGCTTAACCCATTTGCATTATTAGTGCATATATGTGTGCATTTCAGGAGTTCTTTTTTTATTCAGATACTCTGAATTTATACCAGAAATTATGAATAGTTATTTTTTATTTATTTAATGACAGACGTTTTGTGATTGCATAAATTAAAAAATTCTTCTTTTGAAGTTTCCGGTAAGGATTTGGAATTTCTGAATTTAAAAAAAATCCTGAAATGCACTCTTATATGCGCTAATGATACAAATGAGTTAATTATAAAATGTGACTTTAACATTTATGTAAAGCGAGTTTTATACTCGTGCCATAGAAACATACTTTTCCACAAGGCAAAGCTGGCAATAAAACTACTGGTCTGCAGTATGTTGAGAAAAAGGCATTTCAGGAAACCTAATATGTTGAACTATAGATGAATCCTGAACTAATCTTCCAAATTTTAGCATAGATCACTATGTCATTAACTAAATTGGCTTAGCTAAAAACTGATATATATTCATTTTTTACAATATTTTGTTTCTTTTTCAACCAAAATATGCGTTTACATGAGTTACTTCAATCAAAATTTGGGATGTTATATTTGAATTTTAAAACATAAAATATCTAAAACATTACACTCGGTTTTAGATATTACAGTATCCCGTTTAGAAATTACTTCTAAGTTTTGTTGATTAAAATTTTACATGCTTTTATCTTTCTGTTATCAAAATAAGGACATTTTAAAAAATAGTAATTTTAAATCGAAGTTGAAGTTTTCTACTTAGAATAATTATTTTATACGTATAATTTCAATTTCGTTTTTTTTTAAATTTCCTTGCCATAACCGTGCCATAATTACAATAATTACATTACTGGAGGTTAATTACTATATTTTGGTTACATTTTATTTTTTATTTCTAGAAATTAACATATTCTGGGTAAAAATGTTATTGGATATGAAGCACGAAGTTTCAGCCAATGATGAAAAACATTGTTTTCACAAAGTTTTCATAACGTTTTATTATAATTGACTAAATATCCTTAAATGGCTCTTAAGTGGCCCATTACTGGTACATCTACTTTATAGTTTATTTAAACTTTAGTTCCGGTGAGACAGCTAGTCAGTTTCAATTATATTTGAAGAGTTAGTAGAATATTTCCATTGGGGGGTCAAAGCTGATGCTCTCAATAAATAAGACAGTTTTAGACGATTTCAGAATGGCTTGATACAATGCCTTAAGGGAATTAGAAGAGAAGTTGTACATGCAATATTTCCTAGAAATTACCATACATTCTATTTTGAGAAAATATTAAAATATGTACATATATTACTACCACAAATCATAAACACTCCAGTTGTCTAAATAGGGGAAAAGCAAATTAAATAATCATAATATTCCGATTCCTTCCAGACAATTTACTTTATCTTTTAATCAAAATTGAATCAAAAACGCAATAACCGTTTTTGTAATTATTATAGACTGTTTAAACTTTATTCCTTCGAGACTACTGGTAGCTGAGTGAGTCGGTTTCCATTATATTGGATGAGTTTCTAGAGCATTTCCACCGGGAGGTCAGGGTGAATAAGACAGTTTTAAACGATTTCTGAAGAGCTTGATATCATTCCTCAGGGGAAATAGAAGAGAAGTTGTAAATATACTATTTCCTAACCGTTAGGAAAAGAATGGTTCATTTCTATGAAAACTGATCATAGGCCAATCCTGTGTTGAATTCAAAGATATTGCTTAGAAAATATCTTATAATGTTTTTATTTTCTTATTTAAGAATTAGAAAATATAGTATCGATTTTATTTGCATTTTAGACGGAAATTGTAAACATATTTATTTTGATAGTTCAAGAATAGAATAAAATGTAAAGGTTGTGATAATTGTGCTGGATTCAAAAGATTTTTGGTTTTTATAAAACTCTTATAATGTTTTCATATTCTTATTCATAGAACGAGATACAGTTCATTATTTGTTTGTTTGAAGTTTAAGATAAAGAATTCTAAATGTACTATTTTCGATATTCGACTAAAAGAATATTTTAAACAGTGATCAGAATATTGTTAACTCTATGTCGGAAATAAGAAATAAGCTCAGTAGGAAATATGCTTAATTTATTTTTATTTTTTTAATTTATTATTATTATTATTATTATTTTGCAATGACATTGATTTATTCACGTTTAGTGCGTTTTATAGTATTTTTATCGTGTGTTAGTGTAGTCTAGTCAAGCATGGCTGTTAATATAGTTTTTCATTTCTCATTTCAATTTCCTTCTTCTGACATAGTATTATTATGTTTTAATCATCCTGTATTTTAATTAAAAGTCGAGGTACTCAATAATGTGATGGATTTCATTAATCTTTTCAACAAATATTTTATAGAATTTTCATTTTCCTATTTGAATTACCTAGTTTATCAACACTTAATGAAGAGGTAAAAAAAAATCTATTTCCAAGATTCCAAGAATAGAATAAAAATTAAGGGTTATGATCGTTGCGTTGGATTAAAAAAAGTTATATACAGGGTTGTTATAATTAAAGTTCGCCTATTCAGAAGGCTCTAGAGCCAGTTCTATGGCTCCAAACGAAACAAAATTTCACTAGTACGTAGTTGAAGAGATGCGCTCTGTGAAAATCGAAAACAAAAATTAGTTAAAATTTTTGTCAATAGGTGGCGCTGCGCCAATATTTAAGCCGATATTTTCAGATTCCTTTATTTTGTAAAAAACAAAATACAGGAAATTTTATTTCACAGTTGGTAAAAGTAAACTTTTTTAGATTCGTTATATCAATTTCGGTCAATCCAGATGAAACACACAAAATTTCACCCAACGCTTAAAAAAGATCACATTTAATTCAAATTTTCGACGAACGACGTCAAAGTGACGTCGCAACTTCGAAAACTTGAAATACCCTTCTAACCACCTGGCGATTTAAAACTTGCTGATAAAGTGTGTCTGTGATTTCTTTGGCACTGGAACAGTTGATTGTCTTTGAAAAGCATTTGAATCTACGCTTTGTGGAGAATAGTAACTTTGAAAGAAAAGGCACTTCTTGTAAAGTTATTTTATCAAAATAACAGCAACGCAGCTGCAGCTCTTCGAGAATTCCGGAAACTAAAAGATGTTAGACGTGGACCATTGTCGGATCGTGGAGTTCACAAAATGATTAAAAAGTTCGAGGAAACAGGAAAACTCGACATTCTTCCTGGCAGAGGACGAAAAAAGGTAGACATTTCTAGCATTGAAGATATTGCTACTGCTGCCGTGGATTTAGCAAGCCAGTCATCATTTGGTAATGCAAGTGTGCCAGCTATTGCAAATGAAGTCGATATGCCGATTTCCACTGTGAGAAAAGTGATGCATCAAATTTTGCGCTACTATCCATACAAGATTCAGAGGGTGCAACAACTAATACAGGGTGATACCGAAAGTCGGCTATCATTTTCACTACAGTTCCTTGCACGAATGAATGTGGACAATTCTTGGCCCTGGAATATTCTATGGAGTGATGAAGGGCATTTTTATTTAAGTGGACAAGTGAACACACACAACTGTCGAATTTGGGCGAAAGAGAATCCTAAAGTTGTCCAAGAAGTTCCATTGCATGCAGCTAAAGTGACGGTGTGGTGCGGTTTCACAGCTACGTTTATTATAGGGCCATATTTTTTTGAGGAACTAACATCCACAGGACCCATTACATGTTCCGTAAATGGGAGAAGGTATCTCAATATGTTGTCAAATTTTCTGATTCCCGAGCTGCAACAGCGAGGCTGCCTTCAAAATATCGTGTTTATGCAAGGCGGTGCACCACAGCACATTACTAGAGCAGTTCGGACTTTCTTAACAAGCCATTTTACAGAAAACCGCATCATAAGTCGTTATTTTCAAACAGTCTGGCCACCACGATCGCCTGATCTAACTCCATGCGATTTTTGGTTGTGGGGATTTTTGAAAGATTCTGTATCTAAAGACAGATGTCAGACAATCTCTGATCTGAAAGACAGTATTAGACTTCATATTCGCTCAATCTCACAGGACAGTTTACGCAATGCTGTAGAAAGCACAATTCTGAGAATGGAATGCGTTATTGAAAATGGTGGAGGATTCATTGAGCATGCGTAATGTTATTCTTCGTTATTTCCTCGCTGCCGAGCGACATGTTTTATTTTTGTTGATGCAGATTACATCACATGAAATTATATTCATTTTTCTGTATTGTTTGGAGTCATAGGTCAGGCTCTAGAGCTGTCTGATTAGGTGAACTTTAATTATAACAATTCGCAGTTCGTCGAAGTTTGCTGAAACTTTTAAATTTGTGTGCTTCGTCTGGATTGACTGAAATTGATATAATGAATCTGCAAACATCGCCTTAAATATTGTCGCAGTGCCACCTACTGACGAAAAATGTAACTAATTTTTTTTTCGATTTTCGCAGAGCGCATCTCTTCAACTACGTACTGGTGAAATTTTGAAATATTGCTTTCAAATTTTCTAGTGTTTTTTAATTCATGCAAAAAGAAATAAAATAGGAATTCCTAGTGTTGATATTTGTTTATATACTACTGGGTAATTTCATTTCAACTAATTTCTTTAAATTTTTATTACCACAGTGCTTGCTTATAGAAATATGTGGAACAAATGAATTTAATGAAGCTTCAGACGTTCATGACAAATGTAGCGGAGTTTCCCATCCAGACTCAGATATATAATACCAAAATAGCTATAGCTGTATAGCTATGTACATGTCTTTAACCTTGAAAAGGAAGATACTTCACAGTGTTTGCTAACAACTATGCCATTTTTCTAATTAGTAAAGCAGACAAAAGTATTTCTCAAAATATTTTTGTATAGTGTTTACTTGGAGCAGAATTCAAGTACGACTAACTGCAATTGGTACCACTAGATTGAGAACGAGAAGCTATGCAACAAACAAAAGTTTTTGTCGATTTTACTATTAATCACACAATAGAGTCGTCGATAACGCGTCACAACTGTAAACTGTATTTGTAGAACTCGTTGTAGCACATAGTGTGATTGGAAATTCTCAAGCTATCAATCTAAAAAATTTGCTGCTGTGATTCTCCAGAAGTTTCTTTAATTCTAAATAATATTAGTGAGAATGATATTTCAAAGGCTATTCAAAAATCACAGCATTTTTCTCAGATTACTTTTGAAACCAAGAATCTGGATTATGCACTTGGCTAATACACTGATTGATGAACCAATGAATCAATGCAGATTAGTTGAATTTCCTACATAGGTAGTAATGTCTATGCTTACATTTCATCGGAGTTCTAAGATCGAATTGAAGTATGCATGAAACGAAGCGTGTTGCTCCTTCGGTGGTTGGGGGTCCTTGATCGTGGCTTCGCTGGGCGCCGGGCCGGTGGCTGCGCGGACTGATGGCGGCTCCGTACTTACGTCAAAGCGCTCATTCTGATTCCCTTGCATGTTCTTGTAGTCCTGGGCCGTGAGCGGGATTCGGTTAAATTCCGAGTGAATGTATTTCTGTTTAAATGAAGACACCGTCTATTACGGAACCTGGTTTATTTCTTTTTCTTACATGAGTCCTTTTAAACCAGGCCCATATTGGCGTGAGAGCTGCTTTTTAAGTCTGTCTGGACATCGAAGGTTCGTCCATCGCGAGACAATTCCGAGAGAGCAGATTGGCGTGGATTGGTTAGATGAGGGAAATCGTAAAAAGTTCGCTCCTGATAGCCGTGCAATGGTATAAATATGAGGTTTTGCATTATTTCTGCTAGAGGTCGTCGAAGTCAAAAGAGGCGTATTTTTAATTTTAATTGGCCGCGAGCTGAGTGATTGATTGTGCGGAATAAAGGCGTTGGCTCCATCGGCCGATGGGATGCAGCAAGACTTTAAAATTGCGTTAGCGTCAGCACAAATATTCTTATGAAGAGTCAGAAAACGATCTTTGAAAGTTATAAGATGCGATGCAGGAAAACTAATTTAACAGGGGCAACGGGAACTTCAATCAATTGAAACACAATTATTAAAGCATTTAAAAAGTTTTGATTTAAATTTCTATTTTTTAAAACGGTAATTTAAAATTTTAAAAGGGGCAAAAAGGGATTTTGCATTTTAAAAAGGGGTTTAGCTTTTATCCTTTCATGCATATAGAAATTAATCAGAATAGGAATTTGGCAAGTAAAATCCGATGCACTGGGATTGGTCGAGGTGGAACAAGCAAACACTGGGGTAAGGGAGGAAAAGGAAAAGTCCTCAGAGCCATACATTTTTTTCTTTATATAAATTACAAACAGTTAGAAAAGGTAGATCTTAAAAAATTACAAAACATTAATGCAAACAAATATGAAAACTGATAAAAAGATTATAAGAAGGTGAACTACATACTTTGCCAAACGCTTGGGCAGGATGACATCATAGAAAATAAAATGAGTTAAACTGAATGATTAGAGATGTTATACAAACCATTCAATCAACTAATTAATGCTTCAAAATATCTGTGTCAAAATATCTGTGTCATAAAATTTAGATGGGAAGTTAGAAAATTCTTCCCTAAAATCAGGGATGAGTACCTACAATGACTTGAAGCTGCCCCGGAAAACAGTGTAAAAGGACAAGAAAAGATATATTAAATTGATGGATGGCGATGACATTGGCTACTATGAAGATAATAGATTCCACATAAAAGTTTTCAATGTGCTCATTGACATTTATGTATTATCTTTCTTCAGCTGTACTTTAAAGTTAAAAAATAAAAATGTGAGGTCAATGTCTTGACATATTATTTCCTTAATTATTTTATTTTATCTTATTTTCAGAATAAATTCGTTTTCATTCGTAAAATGTGGGCAAGAAATTTATTTTTGTGTGCGTGTATTTGGATTATTCCCTTTTTAATGGCAAAATATAATTATTACAAATTACATATATGGTAAAAAGGTTTTTATTAGCAAAAATAAAAAACTTTAAAAATAATGTAAGGGAAAGTTCCAGGAAAATTCCTTTTGTATGTGTGTAAAATAATCCTATGTATGTGCATATAACTTCAGTATAGCATCTTGTACAATATGTTCATTTATATAATATTTGTTATTCTTCGAATATTGTGAGTCAAAATTGGCCTTTCCTAAATTTTCTTTAATTAGTAGATCTCTACTTATCAATAATTGGAAATTCTTAATATCTAACAAAGCTACATGTGAAAAATAGAAGTTGTTATTAATGAATAGTATACCATATACATATAAAATAACTCGAGTTCAAAGAAAAAATTACGCCTTCTAATAATCCAAAGTTCTGCTTCCTTTCCAGAGGGCTAATCCGACAATTCAAAAAAAGTAAAGTAAGCCTGTTGATAATATTGTTACAATATCTTCGTTACTGGTAAAGTTATAAATGAAAATCCGGGTTTCGCTTAGGATGAAACACCATGAACGAGAATTTTTGACTAAATAAGCAAATAAATCAGGACTCTGGTTTCTTATACAATATTTTTTCTTGACGTGTATTATTATCCTTAAATGTCCGTACTATAATTTTGAGACAACTCTTATGTGAGTATATATATAGATACAGGGTGTACCAAAGTAGACAGTGACCTTTAAATTTATTAATTTATTAACCACAATAAATGCAAATATAAAATAAGTGACATGTTTATAAGGTAGTTCAAAAATTTTATATACAGCAATTTATTTTAACTCTTCAAATTTTCGTTGAAGTTTGGAAGTTAGTTTACGCATTCCATAGATTATGACAGCAAAACAGCATCTATTAATTAAAATTTTGAAAATTTTTGAAATTACCGTATACTAATTTATGAGCTCTGTTATAAACCTGTCACTTAGTTCACCTTTACATTTATTATAGCTGATGAATTATTTAATTTTAAAGTTTGGTTGTCCATATAACATATGTTGAGCTACAGATCATTTTGAACGTTTTATGATACAGGGGATTGCAAAAGTTACTTTTTATTCAATTTGCTGTTGGTCCCTTAATTGCCTTTGTTACTAAATCTCCTGAAAAATATGATCCTGGCATGTTCTCTAGAGCCCCTAAGATCAAGAGCAATTGTCAAATATTTCTTTCTCTAGCTATTCGACAAAATGTCTAAAATCCAAAGTGTCCGGATATTTTGATCATATAGTGTTATGTGTATTTACACGATTACTGTTAATGCCGAGTTAATTGGACATTCGTTAAGTGATCACATGATAATCTACCTGTACATATTGATAACATTATCATATTTGTCCAATTCAGGTATATACAACCTTTTTGCCACTATTTCGCATTGCACCAGTATTTCTGAATAGGAAAATTAGTCTTATTTAATAGCAGAGTTTATCTCATTAAGTAAGGCGAATTTTATGACATTTGTGCTAGCTCTGCAGACCGCCGGCTGGACACCCCAGGTCTAATGCAAAAGTAAATAACATATCCAAAGGCTTTCAGAAAAACAAAAATAAATCTGTTTATTGGCTAATATTTGTTCTCGCACGGTGCAAGTACCACTGGTAAAGATGCATTTTTTCCCCATTTTAAAATAAATGCCTTTATTACGTGTTTAAAATGAGCATTTTGTTGCGTAAAATGTTATTTGTTATGAAAGTAGATTGTGAGTTATGGGGAACTATTTTACATTGATTTTCGAACTCTATTCAGTATCAAAATAATTAAACATGAGCTTACGGTCATCTATTTCATATCCATAATTTACAAAACAGATAATAATTTGTTTTTTAGACAAGAATTACTAGACACCAAAGTATCATTCATTTTTAAAAGTGATATTTTTCCGATGACATCCTCTGGCCAACTTTTCAAAAGTTGTCTTACAATTAAAAACATTTGAAAGACTTATAAATTGAAGAAGACAATGTTATAGTCTAAAACAATAATGTTATAGTTAAGAGTTATTTTCAGGTGAAAATATTTTTAGCAGTTTTTGTGACAGCTAAATTAATTTCAACTAATGTTTTTAATTAAAATTTTTCTTCGTAGAAATATAATATAATAACAAGATTTATTAAGTCATGCGATGAACCAGATTAATATTTAAAAAATAATTATTTAATTGAAGTTCTGATAAAATGTACTTCCTTTGATTACACATTACAAAATACAAGTCTTTTCCTTTGCTGACCATTTATTACTTTTGGCTTTTTTTATTAACTTCAGTATCTCACAAAAAAAATCGTACTTCGAACATACTTTTTTCCAAATGGAAAATTTTGACTGTAATTAAAGCAATTAATATGAATGAAAATCAGTTAAATAATTTAAAGTTATTTCCGCATAAAAAAGTTTCCTTCTTCAGAAAAAAAAATTGTTCTTGGATAGAGATTGTTTTATAAAGAAGAGTACCTTTAAATGAAAGATTTAAAAAGAAAGGCTTAATTTTGGTGTCCATGAGTTTTGGCCGTTTTCCAAAAATGTCAGCGCACGGAACAAAATGCTTTCATTGATTGTGATTTCTTAAGAGACAGAAGTCTTCGTTTTTGTCGCATTCAGCTCCTTCGTCCCAAAAGTCTGCTTTGTCAATATTAAAGTCATCTGACAGTGACATATTTTATTCAATAATTTGTTGAAAACTCTGTTGATACTCTAAACTGTCTTGTATTCGATAAAAGAAAAAAAACTTTCAAAATTCTTAATAGCCTCATTGAAAATAAAGTTTCAAGTTTAAAATAATAAAAATGAGTTTGTTGGAGGATCATATTCAACAGCTAATTACATAATTCATACATGCATAAATGTAAAAATCATATTTTTATATTTTATTTCCAGAAATTCGGTGATATGGTCAATTGTTGAAAAGTAATTTTCACTGCACAAAGGTCAAAATGTGTTAATTAAATAAAACTATACCTTTTAAAAACTGAAAACAATAGTTTTCTTTATTTTTTTTAATAATTTATTAGCCAATTTTGCAATGTCATAGCATCTGTCAAGCAATACATTCAGTACCTATAAACATACCATCTATCATATTGAAAGAACAAATAATCAAAAACAATTCATTAAAATTCGTGAAAGGCATAGTTGGTTTTATTTAAAACAGCTCTACTTTACTGAATAAGATAGCAATGTCCTAAATAAAAAGTGTGATTTTTCAGGTACATTTTACTTTCAAATATAAAATTGATCTATCAATATCATTAGTTTCTGTTGAAAACGAACATTAGAAAGTTAATTATGAATTTTTCTAGACTTTTTAAGCATCTTCAGTTTCACATGTTTAAATATTTGACATATGATTACATGTAAATCATTGTAGTACCACAATAAACATCAGTCTATTCAGCATATTTCCATGTAGATTTCTTTCAGTAGTAAACCTTATTCAATATGTTATTCAATAAATAAATACATATATTCATAGGGCCCTTAAAGTATGTTCATCATAAGACCTCTTACGCACTGAAATAAACAAAATTAAAGTAATAGCTAAGAATGCAGGATACGCCACGAAAAAAGCGACGTCAAGATATGATATGATACAACCAGCTCAGAAAGAAATAAAATTTACAAATTCAATTCGGTGATTAAATTCTTCAGTGGAGATTTCAGAACCACAATACATATTCCGTAGCTCACATAATACGAAAGTGTGGCCATCCGAACAAATTTTTCAGGTTTTAGATTGGACAGCTTTAAGCCCTGACTTATAGAACATAGAACCCTATGTAAAATTATTTAGGCATCTTAATACGTGAAATTTAGAAAAATGCAAAACTATATGACTTTACTAATAAACTTCAAGTCACCATAGAGAAAGCATGATATTATCTGCCACCGATAACATTGCAAAAACCGATCGATTCGATGGAAAGCCACTGAATTGAAGTTGCCGAAACCAGGGATATGCAATTAATAATTATCGTCATGTGCAAATGGTACATGATATTCGTTTTTATTGTGCTTAAACTTTTAAGATACTCTATGATTATGCAAGTTTATATTAAAATCACCCTAATTTAAATGTTTATTCATTTTGATCTGATGTATTTAAATGATTTACTAGAGTCTAATAAATAAATATTGTTATTTTGTTTAATTCTTTATTGTTATTTAACAAATGATATGTTCTTGTTGTACTTAAACTTTTGAGACAGATTCTATTTAAAGTATATCAACAGAATACCAATATTTCCACGATATTTGTATTGTATTTTAAATAAAAGTATAAGTGGGAAGCAAATAAATATATTAGTATGATAATATTATGTCAATATTGATTTATTAGTAGGATATATACCCCTAACTTTTCTCGGCACAAAAAAAATAACAACTAAACAGTTACGTTTTAGAAAATGTTTTGAACAACAAGAGTTCAGTGTCAGAGTCTGAGACTACGCTGATGTCGAAATTCTGACATTGTTCTAGCCACATCATAAAAACATATAAATAAATTTACCACACGAGTTGAAATAAATTATTAAATCATTTTATTAGAAATAAATCTATGTGTTGTGTCTATTTAAACGTGTACGTACCAGTTTCCTTATTTAACTGTGAAAACGCGATATAAATAACTATTCTGCAGACATTTTAAACACAAATTTTGAGTAGTAATTTGTCATTTTAATAAAATAACTCCAAACTCATTAACTTAAGAATCTTCGGCATTTATAAATTCAAAGTCATTTTTCTGAAACCAAATTCTTACTAGAATAATTAAATCTTGTGTTTTAAGCAGCGGTCGTTTCTTTTTTAAATATCAAGTGTAGGATTAAATGTATGCGACGTTGGAAGCTTATACATTCCTTATTTCAGGAATATTATTTTTTTTCAATTAAAAGTTTTCTAAAATATTTATTTTATATCAGCTAGAAATGGAATAATTAATAATAAAAGTTTGTTTCAAAATAAAAAGTAAAGTTACTTTTCCTCTTTAATATTTTGCTATAATATTGATCTCAATCGAAAAATATATGGCATTTTTATACATATGATTTACATTGCCTCTTTATATGAATTACTTAATATAATGGAATATTTTAAGTAGTTTTAATGATTAAGAGAATTTTTTTAATTATTAATATTACAAGAAAAATTTAACACATATAAAGACGCTATACGCATTATTCTAATATTGGCATTAACTCATTCTCATTATTGACGAGCAGAGCTTGTATGCGATGCAGAAAAAACAGAGTAACTGAAATTGCATTAAAACTGATGCGAATGAGTTAAAGCACGTTGTCCACAACAGTATATATTAGGAAACTACCAATCATCGCTGATCTATCAATGAGAATTCAGTAAAAGGACGGATATCGATAAAGTCTTATTTTTGACTCAATCTGATTTTTCTTTTTTACTTAATTACTTAATTAATTGTTACTTACAAGAGTTAATAATTAGAAAGAAAACAATAATATTTTACAAGGATATATTCATTTAACTATATTTCGACGTCAACTTAGTAATTATAATGTGAATTTAAAAGTCAAAAGTTTCGATTTAAGCGAATTTATTTCAGAATTATTGATTATTTTAATATTATTACAAAATTTACAACCTCATCTCATCGTCATGATTCTAATCTCTTTCAGCAACTGCATCCATTAGATAAATCATAGTTGTTGCACGAAGCACTTCGGCTTCTGTGATCTTCGTGTCTGTCATAAGTTAAATATCGTAATAGGGAAACAATAAGTATACAGCAGTCAAGTGCTCTTGAACCAACTTTACATTGGAAATCGCAATTTTATATACCGGGTGTTTGAAAACTGACTGAACGTTTTTAAAACTCAACAACAAAAATGGTGACAGCTGTTGAAGTTGCTCTTGCAAGAGAGTAATGTGTGAAGTAAAGAATTTCTTTGCTACGATTCTTTGTTTAAGAGAGCACTACGCCGTCTCAAATTGTTAAAACGTTAAAACTAACGTATAAAAATGTATCAAAGTTCACTCAGCTTTTACCCTTCACTCAGCCTTTTTTTTTTGTTAAAACGGCAAAATAATGGTTTGCGTTTTGAATTTGCAAGACTATTTTGAGCAGCATTGCGGTTAGAGGTATTGCAACGTCATCTATCGGTGCTATCTGGAACTAAAACAAAGAAGTATAGTAAACAAATACCTGATTCCACACACAAGTCTTCTGCAAGAATAACTTCAATAGTTCTCAATAACTTCAATAGTCTTCTTTGCTATTGAATTTATAAAGTCCGTTATAGAATATCCTCTATTTGTGTAGTGGTATTGAATCTGAAGTGTGTTTATTATGGAAGAAGTATGACTCGATGTTGATCTTTATAGACAAAGTCGGAATTGTTGACGACAATACCGATTCATGAAGTATTTTCTGGTCAGCTTATCTTCTGACACGATAATTTTTATAAACTTTTAAAATACGTATTTTAAATTTTACACATCTTGTATCCACACATTTTTTGTTGATATGATTTAGATGTTCTATTAAATATAGATCTCTACCTCTGTTACTTATCTACCTCTATTACATCGTCAAAAACACTGCACCAACATGTGCGGCAAGGTTTAGCACGACTATCATTAACTAGCATTCTGTTACTGTGGATGTAATGCAGTTGTCGTAACTGATTGAAGTCCCGAATTTTTTTAATTATTACTTAACATTTAACTGTGATGACAGAAATTGTCGCATAACTATTGGGAGCGGTCTCTGAGACTCCTTGATTGAAAGATAAGAGGAAAAGAGAAAGATGAATAAAAGGCTCGATTAACTCATAGGATACTGATTCTGTACTAAACTTTATGTAAAGGACTATTATAATTAAATTTCACATATTCTAAATCTCTAGCGATAGTACTAGAGCTCCAAACTAAACAAAATTTCAATAGCATCTATAGCTAAACGGAAAATTACAAGTTAAACTTGGATTCAAATTAAAATTGAAAAAAATACTTACAGCAGTTAAGGGCGTGTGTATACGTGAGCGCAAGTATTGTGATTTTTCTATATAGTTGTGCATTCGCTTTAAAACATTATATTAAAACTAAAAACAGAATGCTTCTTACTTAAAGTTAGCAAAAATTAGTATATTTCAAAGTGAATATTTCTTCGGTCCAGGCCTAATTCTGAATTCTGTCGTTACATTTTAATATAAAAAAAAGGTTTGTTTTCATGCCAACCATACTATAAAACAAGAACGAAAAATCATGTGTCAAGCATATATTATGAAACATTTTCCAACACATCCAGAAGACTGAAACGAAACTTCGCCGTTAAATAAAGTGAAAGAAGGTATGTAGTAAGTAAACAGTTTAGAAAACATGTAACACATTGAAAAATACAGTTTTCTAAATTACCTTCCATTGTCAAAAAAGTAGTCGATTTATTTTGTGTAGCACTGTATATGATCTATAGATTTGTATATATGCTACACAGCATGATAAAATTTAGTTCAGTTAGAAAATTCACGTTTGGCGATTTTCGCCAATCGATGTAAATGCAATTAAAAATTTTTTACAGCCCTGTATATTATCTAAAGACTTTTCTACACAACACATATTAAGCAAAAAGATTGAAAAAACGCATAAGGAAACTTAAAACTCACTTCAAACAATTTCCAACCGTAAACGACAATGTACCTTGTTCTTTGCGTAGCCCTGTATATAAATTTATTTATATTTCACAAACTTCTATTAGTCTACTAAATATAGTTCAGCAGGAAAAGGCGTAACACGATTAAAAACAACCCTTAAGCAATTCACACCCATAGTCTGTAATACTTACGAATTCCCTTGTGTAGCCCTGTATGTGATCAACCAAGTTTATACACACCACGTACTATGAAAAAAAATAGTTAAACTTAAAAACGCAAACCAAAGTTGAAAACGCACTTATCACACATAGACTGTAATTATCGCACATATACTGTAACCGATATATTTTGTGTGTCCCTGTAAATGAACGATGAACGCCTTGCACACCCTACTATTAAGCGAGCAATTTATGGTGCACTTCAGTAATGCTTATAATTTTCGTTATGTTTAAAATAGTGAAACATCATTAAATTACACTGCAAACGATCTTTCCCCGAAGAACAATGGGTAACAGAATTCTTTTGTTTGACCCAGTAAATGAATAATAAATGCTTTGCACCCCATAGTCTACAAAAAGCATGTTTTAATGCGTTTCATATTTATGTATCAATTTCATCATCATTGAAATGACGTACCATTATCAAAATGCACTTGAAACGATTATTTCCTTTGACTATAATGTAACGGAATACTTTTGACTGTCCCTGTGAAAAAACTATAATTGCTTCATTTTCAATGGGGAACATTCTATAGTAAACGACAATAACATACAAAAATTTCAGAACAATCTGAGTATATTTACACGAGTTAGAGCACTGACGGACTGCACACGGCCAGATGGCAGACAAACCGAAGTCATAAACCCTTTTCAACTAGGTTGGAACTTGGAAAGTGTTGAAAAGGAGAAAAACAAGCTTTAACTGTCAAAAATTTTTGAAGCTTTTCGCTGCATTAGACATGAGATATAAAAGGATTTTTCTTCTGTTTTACATTTCGTCTTATTTTTTCACATCGGTTCTTTCTCTCATTTGAAAATTTTTGGTTCTTCGTAAAACAGTAATTTGTTAAAATAACACACAGCCACGTCACTATATATTTTCATAGACATATTTTTATTGACACATACGTAAATTTTCAAAAAGTATTTTTATAAAATTATCTTTCTGATGTTTTGGGGGGGTTCAGGTAAAAACATTTGTTTGTTTGATCAAACTTATAGACAGCATTGTTTATCTTCCTAAGTTGGCACAATAAGAAAAATTCAGAATTTACAAGCAATTTCAGCAACCTTTCTCTATTGTTAATTACATCTTTTGCTAAATAAATTCTTGATTTATCCTTATTCTTGTTTCTTGATTTTTTTTTAATTAAAATTGTTGGGGAGTTAACCTCGACAAATTCTCTAAGTTCTAAATAAACTTCAACAAAATGGCTGCTCTAATCGTATTAAAGAAAACTGCTACGTACGAGATAACTAAATGCACTGGAAACAAACTAAATAATGACACTTGAAAAAATACGCCAATATCACTAAATAGATAGAATCTTGTGGACTCCAGATTCTCCTTATTCGAAGTACTGAGATAACCACCTTACTAAATTGCACGTTTCCAGGGTGCAGAAGTCCAATTTCACTCTTAATCTACTTCAACCGTCACGGCAAAGGGCACGAAGCTTCAATAACACTTCAAAAGCTGTCTTGTAGAGCCACTAGGGCGAGACTTGACAAAATCCGCTTGATATAACTTCTACTCCCGTATTTATACTCACCATTCGACCACAGCAACCTCATTAGCATATAACTGCGTAGAATAACCACGACGATCTGACACCGGGAGATTCAATGACACTCGCGAAAGTAAAAGAAATGGCAGAATAGGCTCGTGCGTGCGCAAAATTTTTCAAACCGGATAACAGGCTCATAAACAATCCTTTTGATCCTAGTCTACCATCATAAGAAAGTAGCTAGGCACTACTACAACGTGTAATGTAACCTTTATCAAAGTTCAGTAAACTGTTATTAATATTTCAAGGTCAATTTATTTTTAAAAATTTAAAGTACTTCAATTAAACTATTTCTGTTCGTGAACGTGGTGCTCTTTATTAAAAAAAATTGTATTATACTTTCATGATTTGATATTGAAAAATCTATATTTGTAAATGTTAAAATAAATACAAGTTTCCTTTTCAAAAATGCAGAAATTCTTTCCGTTCTTTGTAGTTTATACTCTCCCTTTGCAATTTCCTTCCCTAAAAATAAAAACGACTTTGTCCATCTACTTCCGTAATTTAAAACTATTAAATTTTTCTTTTTAATGTTTCAAACGATTGCTTTAAAAGAGTTTATATTTTTTCTCTGTATTCAAACAGTCTTAGAGAACAAAGTCCAAAATAAATTACTTCAGTTTTATTCTCTGTAGAAAAGTCCTCAAATTACTTATGAAAAGAATTTTCAACTAAAGTATGGCCTTTTATTTAATGAGACTTAAACTGCTTGAGAAAGTTATATTTTTTGTTGTGTTAATGTTAAACTTCATGCTAAATAAAAAGATCTTTTCACATTGTCATATCATTACACCGTCATCTTTTATTGCCTTTATGAACATAAAAGTTCCTTAAATTCCATAAAAGTTCCTCCCATATTCTCACAATGGTAAAATAAACGTGAGCGTTTTCCTCATTTTTCTCGCTCAATATAATCCCATAAGTCTTTTTTTTTTTATTCAGTCTTTTATTTTTATAAGTCAAAAATTCTTAATGTGGAAAGAATGCAGGAATCTTTTCTGTAATAATTCAATGTAAAAATTTAAAAAATATATACTTTCATTAAAATTCACAAAAAAGTCAACTTATATTATAAAGCACAAATGTGTGCGTCGCTCAATGCTCTCATCATAATGATGCAGGCAACAATATGGTGAAAATGGACGAATGTTGCAACAATGGAGCTACTTTTTCATTAAACAAACGTAATGTTATTTCTATGGGGAAAATGCAAGTTTTAGTCCGACGTTGACCCCCCCCCCCTTTAGGGATCGATTTTTTTTTTTTTTAATAATGTCCAAATCATGTATTGTCCTCAGGAATACATATATATTCCAAATTTCAAAGCTCTGCGTCAACAGGAAGTGGGTGGAAAATGATTCACAAGATTTGACTGTCACATACATACAGAAATGTAAGTTAAAAGAAAATATGTAAATATGATGCGCTATGATTATTACGCATTTTTCATTGATCATAGCTCAGATTTAAAAGAGCAGTCGTAATTTTTTTCTTCAAGTATGTACAAAAACATCTAACGCAATGTTGTATATTTGTTCACAGAATATTTCGTTTTATTTCCTCAAATTTTCATCAATTAAATAATGCAAAAAAAGTTTGCCAGAAAAGTGGTGCCAAAATAAAACTAATTGGAAACAACAAATTTGGACAGTGTAAAAATTAGTTGTCGCGAATATGGCGACATTCGTTCGTTAAGGGTTAATTCAGCTTTAAAATATTTTTGTATGTGTAGTTTTTTAAGCTTTAATCTAAACTATGCGTAGTTTTTTAAAAAATACTCATAACTGAGGAACCTAAACCTAGCCGCTTCTTTATAAAATAACATTGTTTATAAATATATAAATTTACTTCAGTTTTATTTTCTGTAAGAAAGTTTTCAAATTATGAAAAGAATTTCCGACTAAAATATGGCTTTTTTTTTAATAAGACAGTTTCAGCAAGTAATATTCTTGTAGTATTAACATAAAGTTTAATCCTAAATAAAAAGAACTCTTTCCATTGTCATACCATTACATCGTCATCCTTTATTTCCTTTATAAGCATAGAAGTTCTTTAAACTCCTTTACCATATTCTCACAATGGAAAAATAAATTTGAGCATTTTTCACATTTTTCTCGCTAATATAATCCCCATAAGTTTTTTTTTTTTTTAGACTTTCATTTTTACAAATCGAAAATTCTTGATGTAAAAAAAAAAAAAAATTACGAATCTTTTAATTAAAAATGGTTCGTTGTGATTATTACGCATTTTTCATTGATTGTTGCCCAGATTTCACTAAGCAACCGTAAATTATTTCTTCAAATTAGCATTAAAAGATTTAAAGCAAATGCTTACGCCTTGGATAAAAATATGTAGAAGATTTTTGAGAAAAATTTAACTTGACTTTATTGAATTTTTAAATGTGCCTTTCTTAATATTTAATTTAAATTGTGCATAGATTTAGAAACCGACGCATTTTTCTTAAAAAGAAAACAAAATTGCGAATAAATATAATTTTGTATTCTCCGATTTATATATTTTTTTATTTCAATAGAAATTGGTTGAGTTCGTGTATAATTCGAAAATATTTTGTTCGAATAGTTTGATAAATAACGATTGCACACTTCAATATTACCGAGCTATACCACTGCCACCGAGAAATACTCAAGGCCGACTGACAAGAAATGTGACGTCATCGCTAATGGACCGACTTCTCACATGTCAGTTATCAAAATCAATTTGAATTTTTCTATAAGAATATACTGGTAATTATCATTTTTTTTACTGTATTTTCCCCTGACTTAAAAAAAATGATAATTACCAGTATATTCTTATAGAAAAATTCAAATTGATTTTGATAACTGACTTGTGAGAAGTCGGTCCATTAGCGATGACGTCACATTTCTTGTCATTCGGCCTTGAGTGTTTCTCGGTGGCAGTGGCTATACCCTATGACGGACGTATTCAATATCAGTTCTATGTGTGTCTCGTTTTATTTACATTTCTTGTGGAGCAATCATTTATCATGGGCGTATTCAAAAAAGCTAAGTAAAAGGAAACAAAATATATGCTAAAAAAGAAATGAGTGAGTGTGTTTTTCAAAATTGATAACTGAATACTCGGAGCTATTATAAAACAAAAAAAAATGCTCGGAAATGAATTGATTTTTTTAATGTACCCATTTTTAACAGTAAAATGAAAATGTTCTATTTCACTATAACTCAGTTACTTGCAGTTATTGCTACTTTCTAAACTGAGTATCTTTATAAAGTGGTTACTTGGCTTTTTTCATTACAGATATTGACGAGTGCAGTACTAATAATCCATGTGCCCATGTGTGTCACAATACTCCAGGATCGTATACGTGTATGTGTCACTTATCCTATCAACTTGGAAATGACGGTAGAGCATGCTTCCGTAAGTATAAGTTTATAATTTAAAATATAGTAATTTCAGTTTAATTGAATAATCAGTGTTTTTTTTTTCTTGGAGACGGTATTATAATTTCAGGTTAAATAATATGTTTTCCCGGAAATGTTATGAATTAAACGTGAAAAATCTGTGGCAGACTGTGAATTTCCATTTCTTCAGAAACGTACAAAAAGAGTCACAGAATATTTAATATAAAAATTAATTTCAATTGAAAAATGTTATAATGAAAATTTGTGTAATACAACCGAACAATACATGTGAATAATTAGTAAAAATATTAATTTGCTATACAAATAATACGTCCACAAAGCCTGACAAATAATGTTCGTGGCCTTTCACAACCTAGTTTTTACCTGAAAACTTTTTTATGATACATTATTTATTTTTAATTCAGTGCCTTTTAAAATCTAATCCCAGGTTCAATTGCAATGGTTAATCTTGTTTATTTGTAGTTCTAAGTGATAAATAATTACCGTCATAAGATATTGATTTATACCCTTAGGCAGAAAATTAATAGTTTCTAAATAGCTCAACATATGGCAGAAATAATAATTTTAGTGTGAAAGAGAAGCATGTAAGTCATTTTAAACGTAGCAATACGTTGCAAGTGAAAATATCTGTGTAAAATATCTATTTTTAAAAAAATAACTGTGAAAAAGTCCTGAATGTAAAGGCTACACCATCAATTTAGTGGATAAGATGAAAACAGGTGCGGATTATAAAATAGTAAAACAAAATTGAATAAAATATCATATTAATTCCACAAAACTTAATTCAGCAGCATCATTAAACTCAGTCTAATATCTAGTGCGTATGTGTACATAATTTAAGGGGGGGGGGGGGGATTCAGGTCTGTACACATCATGCTTACGACCACAGCACCTCTGTATCTGTAACGTAAAAATGCAATTTTAATAAAATATTTCTCACGATCTGGAAAAATAGTGGCATGATATTAGGTAAAACCAATACAATATAAAACTAAATTAAAAATATAAGTTTCTGGAAGAATGACTCTTACATATACTGGAATTTTACAGCTATTTAAATTTTTATAGCTATTTTCTGTATAGTTGCCTGAGATTTTTTTTTGTTTCAAAATATGAAGTTATAGATAATTAGAAAATATGTTAATTCCTTACAAATTAATTTTGCTCAAACAAATATTGCTGTTTACTAAATTTCACTAAAAAAATCTTAATTTTTTATCAAAGTCATCGCTTATATAGCGAAAAATACTCAACTATTTAAAAATTATGTGCATTAGTTATAAAAGCTAATTGATTATTTCTTATTTAGTTTTTATTATTTTTTGTTGTTGTTGTAATCATTGTCACAAAACTTCTACAAAAACAGATCCTGAAAGTTTCTAAGTATTTCAGTTGATAAATAATTTACACTTGTTTGATTTATTTTTCACACCCAAAGGGTAAAATTATGAATATCTGGCAAATGATATTAGCATCATACAAATTAAATTTGCTTAGGCATATTATACGTACATCGAGCTTTACTACAAAACTGTAATTTTTTACCCATAAAATAACTAAATTTCAAAAAACGTGTCAAACAACTGATGTTTTTAAGATTGAAACACATTTTGCCTCTCTTATTGATTATTTCTTTTCTGTAACAAGCATTGTTTGAAAACTTTGTTTTAAAATGTAGAAAGTAAACTTTGTATGATTCAATTTTTCTTTGGATAATATGGGTGTTGTTCTTTAGATTACACAAATTCAGTGAGATAAATATTTTTGTTGTAATAATCTAAGTATGTTTTCTTCCAGTTTGGTTTTCCTGAAAACTTTTAGCATGCCTTAAATATTACGTAGGAAAAGTCATAATAACTATCTCTTCAAATAATAAGTATATTAATTGATAAACTATTGCCTCAAAAGAAATCTGCAGGTATATTAACGGGAATTACGACGTACATCTGCCTCCTCGCTTCTTCTGCTACCGATCATGAAGTAGAAATCAGACAATTCTTTTACAATAGGAATAAATCTATGTCATGATTAAACATAAAAATAATTCCAATTGTGTTTGAAAGAGATTGCTATTCATAAAAAAAATGGCGGCAACATAAATGAACCATTTAGCTCTTAATACAGGGTGGTGCATAGAAACTTCCTTTACTTGAAGAAGCATAATAGGGGAACTGAGGAAATCGGTTGCATCAGGGCATAAAAAATGGTGGCTATCACCTTCGAGATATTTTTTTAAACTACATAAATGAAAACTTCAAATTACAGATTTTCATTGTCAAAAAATAAATTTCGTCTATAAATAATGCTTTTTTTCTTTTATAAACCTTCAAAGAGTGAAGTTCCTGTGCTCCACCATGTATGTTCAACTCCACAAGTAACATTAAATAACAAAACGGACATGCAGACAAATATTCCATTTTTGGACCCTATTACCATCTGAATGATCTGAAACTTTTTAACAAAAAATAATTATTAATATTGGAGCATCCGTTTCAAAGTACATGGACATTTATAAAGTAAATCATACAAATAAATTGTATAAAACTTCTTGGAAGTCGGTTAAAAAGAAATAATTTGGGGTACCCGATTTTAGTTTCTGATATCAAATTTCAAATATTTCAAATAAGACCTTAAGGGATTATAGATATAAAATTTTGAGCTACTAATATTGAAGTAATTTTTATCGTTTACATTCCTATTTTTGGTAATATTTATTTTTTCAGGTTATTCCTTTCTTTTATGTTAGCACTAGTTACTTTCCCGAGATTTAGCGGAAAAAAAACAGGATAACATTACTAGTATTTAAGTGTTGAGCAAAGAAGCTAATTGGAAAAAGAAAACAATAGTTTGCAGTTTGACATTTATCAAAAACAAAAAATTGCATGTTTGATTTTTTTTATATTAATTTTTTTTAAATTAATCATTAAAAACCCATAAAATTTTACTGTTTTGAGAAAAACTTTATTTGAAAGATTTTTTTATATTTTATTCAATGGAGTAGAAACTAAAAATATGCGACACTTAGATTCAAAAAGTTGAATGGTGAAAACAGATACCTAAGGAAAAAATCCAATTAAAAAAATCCTTCAAAGTTAAATTTTTTAAAATCTATTAATTGATTTTTGAAAACTTCTTTTCCAGGTATTTCCGGTGACATTTTGGGGTACGTTCGAGCCTAATTTCGTATCGCTGGCCTTTTTGAGCACAGTATGAGAGTGTATACATACAAACAGGCTCACTAACTCTTTCCTTTATTAATACCAGAGGGTCCAACAAACGCCTCCTAGATAAGAAAGCCGTGACACGCGTCACGAAAACGTCATACCAAGCAGGCAAAACAAAGAAAAAAGTTCGAACAACTTGCATGTTTCGATTTCGATGGCTCGTGAAATTATCAACTATTAGTCGTAAACAATAAATATTAAACACGTTTTTCCATGTTACAGAACATACTACCCGGTGTACAGAACATAGGTTATAATTCGATATTTTGAAAACTTCTTTTCGAGGTATTCCCGGTGACATTCCGCGGTACCTTCGAGCCTAATTTCGTAGCGCTGGCCTTTTTCAGCACAGTATGAGAGTGTATACATACAAACAGACTCTATAATTCTTTCCTTTATTAATCCCAGAGGGTCCAACCCGTTTTTCCATGTTACAGAACGTACTACCTGGTGTACAGAACATAGGTTATAATTCGATTTTTGAAAACTTCTTTTCAAGGCATTTCCGGGAATATTTTGGGGTACCTTCGAGCCTAATTTCGTATCTCTGGCCTTTTTCAGCACAGTATGAGAGTGTATACATACAAACAGACTCACTAATTCTTTCCTTTATTAATACCAGACGATCCAACCCGTTGTTCCATGTTACAGAACATACTACCCGGTGTACAGAGCATACTACCCGGTGTACGGAACATAGGTGAAAAGAACATTATTTTTAATTGGAAAGTCTAACATTTATATATATATATATATATATATATCTTACTTATAATAAAATCCGAAGGCAAGAAAGTGTCTGTAACGGCTCCGTGCTCGACCACTCTGATCTGTGAATCAACCTTAGTTAAACGCCATGTTAGGCTTAATGAAAAAGCTATGCTATATCCGATTCTGCTGTTAAAATATTTGTAAAAGCATATTAGAGCTTTTAAATATTTTTATTTTGTTTAAAACCTTCAAAAACTATTTCATATAAAACACGTATATCAACATTTCTAGATACATTTTTTTCTGTCAGCACTTTTCTTTTCAGAAATAGCGATAAATTCTTTCGTACGGTGGATTTGAGTGATCAATCAAGTACATTGGCGCCATCTACTGGCGTATTTTGAAATTTTGCTTCCATCTTAAATACAGTACAGGACCTATTATGCGAAATCCTCTGGACCAAAGGCTTTCCGAGTTTTGGAATTTTAAGGATTTTGGGTCCTCCCGAAGTTCACGATTATTTGACAAAATTCATGTTTTTTTCGTGATTCTTTGACGAAATATAATTTTTTTGTGGTCCTTTGAAGAAATTTGCGTTTTCTGTTTGCGATCCTTTGAAAAATTTGCATTTTTCTGCGATTCTTTGAGGAAATTTGCGGTTTTTGTTCGAGTTTTTTTTCTGAGATTCTTTGACGAAATTACCGGGGGGGGGGTCGCGATCCTTTGACGGAATTCGCATTTTTTCTGTGATCTTTTGACAAAATTTGTGTTTTTTTTTTCCTTCGATCCTTTGACGAAATTCCACTTTTTTTTGCGATCCCTTAACGAAATTAGAAATTTTTTTGCAGTGCTTTGAAGAAATTTGCGTTTTTTTTTTCGTGATCTTTTGGAGAAATTCATGTTTTTCCGCGATTATTTGACGAAATTCGCTTTTTTTTCCCTTTTTCCCGATCCTTTAACCAAATTTGTGCTTTTTTGTGATCCCTTGAAGAAATTTTACATTTTTTCGGAGTCCTTGGAAGAAATTTGCGTTTTCTTCGCAAACCTTTGTCGGAAATCGCGTATTTTCTGCGATTTATTAACAAAATTAGGGTTTTTTCGCAATTCTGCGACGAAATTTGCGTTTTTTTCAATCCTTTGACAAAATTCAAGTTGTTTCCGCAATCCTTTGAAGAAATTGTCTACTTTTTCTTCGAACGATAGACATAATTGTTTTTTTTTTTTGGCGACGATCGTTCAAAATTCGAGATTTTGTTATGTTCGAATTTTTGGACTGAAGACTAAAATTTTTGAAACCGAATGCCTTAAATTTTTAGGAAAATTCGGAACAGAATCACCTTTGATAAAATAAATATATAACTATTTTTTGTTTCAAACTAATCGTAATATAAATTAATTTTAAACTAAAATTTGAGAGAAAAATGATTTGTTTCTAATTTCGGGAAGAAGGGGGGGGGCTACCGAAGTAACAATATTTTAGTGATTACACACTGAAACACAATGGACTGAAAAAAAATAAAAATCGGTAAAATTTTCGAAAAAATTCTAAAATTTTAGTAACAATTTGCAAATTTAGAAAATTTTCAAATTTCTTTTGCTGATTTCGGGTTTTTCCGGATTTTGGAAGGATAAGGGGTCATATACTGTAAAATGATTCTTTCTGATCAAACGTAATTAAACTATAAGGAATACATTGTACAGCGTAATTTGCATTTAATTTTGCTTATGTAATCAAACAATGAGTTATGTGGTGAGTCAATCTGCTTAGAAACTCATTGATAACACTTTTTTTACAAAAATTTTCGCTTATGGATTATTTGTTAATATTTAATTTGAATGTTTTGTCCAATCATTGAACTACTTCCGAAATTTAATACTGAGTAAAAAAAATATATATATCCTCATCATTTTTATTTGTAGAAATCATTTGTCATTTTTAAAATGTACTTTTTTACAGTACAAACCTTTCAATAATAAAATCTTCATGCTGTTTGTATGAAGTCTTATGAAAAAGAAACGCAGATCAACAATCTGTCATTTTTGACGGGGTTATATACTAGTATATATATATTTACAATTAATATATTTTTTAGATTGCTCACTAAGAACACCAAAAAGCATTTTTATATGAAAAAAAAATCAATTATGTATACAAATAAAGTTTCGAAAATTAATAAAAGAAATATTTTCGTATTAGCCGCATGCCAGAAGTTAATAGCCAAAGATCGCTAAAGGTTTAGCTACTTACAGCAGATTTCTTTATTCTGATAATTTCAGTGGTTTGAGCGCATACTTTCATTACATGTTTGTTAAATTTGCGCATTATTTATATAATTTTATTATTTATTTATTCTTGAAGTTTTAATTTCGTTATGGAATATTAGCCAGAAACAAATACTGGACTATTTACATTGTTTTAAGTGCAAACGGATTTATCTTTCGTAATCGTGCTGCACACGATAAATATAGATATATTTTTTTTAATCTTTCTTGAAAATTATTTTAAAAACCATAAAAAATCAGTAAATTTCAAGTAAATTACATTTAAAGGAATATTTTTTTTTCCTATTCGGTGTAATAATTGAAATGTAAATGTTAAAATATTGCAGTAAAACTGGAATATATTGGTCGTCGATATGATGTGAGAGTTACTCACGGACACGTTTTTGTCTTATAATATAGATACAAATAATATCTTTCTGCAAACTTTTGATAGTTTTCATGCAGTATTTTTCTTTTTAATTTGGTAATATAAAATGCTATAATTTAATAATGCAATAATATAATGTTAATATTACATAAAATAAGTAACATACTAATATTACTTATAATTAATTATATGATTATTTAGATTCATAAAATGTAATATACATTTACATAATATGTAATATAATATATGATATACTATAATAATATAATGTATCTAGTTAGAAAGAGGTAAAATCTGTGAATAACTACTTTTTGCAATTAAATGTTATGTTGCAAAACTAGTCCCTCGTGAGCAACAACTTAAAAGCTGCAACAGAAAATTAAAATGGATTAATGCCATTTATTGTTTATAATTCAAATATCATAGGAATGTATGCTCAGATAAAATTAATACCTATATATTTACAATGATGCGACTTATGATGCGTATAAGTTTTATATATGTTTTCAAACTATGAAGAATCTATTCCTGAGGCAATAGAGCGTATAATAAATGCAACATCCCGCGTTACGCCGGAAATGTTTCAATATTGATGGCATTGCAAAATGATAAATATTTTCATGACTACAAATTTTGAATCATGAATATATTCTGCTTGACGGAGGTGTTATAAGACGAATAGAAATTTGACGCTTTAAGTAACTGAAAAATTGCAGAAGGAATAAACTGACTCATGAAGACTATAAGGGAATTGTAAAACATTGAAAAGAAACTGGATAATGCTACTTTGATATTCATTGAATAATAAAAAAATCTTGGAGTATATATTGAAAAAGAAGATAAGTTTTCAAACCGTTGACGCATGAATTTATTTTTTAAAGCAATATTTTAAAGATGAATATAAACAGATGGATATAAAAACTTTATTATGAAAATACATTATAAAAAACTGCTGTTCGTACGAGAAAAGAATTGTTGGTGTTTGTTGAAAAAATTCAAAAGTAAATAGACTTTATAATTCTATATAATTTATATCTGAAATTTACTATAACTATACTATATTTTACATTTATTACTATAAATATGACTGACATTAATTTTTTTATTTTTCGAATTTGAGTAGGGTTGCACAACCTTTTTGCCTGAACTTCGTTTACAACAATTTCCAAACATACGAATTTTTTCACAGAAATCGATTTCTAGACGCTTCTAATATGCTAATCCAAAGTTACATCTTATTAATTTAGTTTTTGCGTTCTACTTAAAAAACTACACGCTTTGTACCAGTAATATATTTTGCAACGATTACAAATGCATTTAACAATAGGATATCCAAACTTAAAACCTTCATAATTTCTAAACTACTTGACCTAATTACTTTCTGTTTGGTAAATTGTACTGGAAAATCCAAATATGTTGTCAAAATTAGGTGTTTGTACTGAAAATTTCAGAATTTGGTGAAATTTCAATATGAAGACGACACCATGAGCTTATTTTTTTAACATAAATTGAAATAAGGCATAATTTCTTGTCAAATGGTCATTTTCATCAGGTAGGGGACTGGTCAACGGCATATATATATGATTTTTCTGGGACAATTTGGTGATTAAAATGTATGAGGTGCTTGGTGTTTGTTCTCTTTTATTTATTTATTTATTTATTTATTTATTTGCCCGACTGTACAGCGAAATTTGTAAGAAAATTTTACTGCACTTCGAATAGCAAATATGAATTATAATATTGAATATTTTATTATTATACTCGATATAAATACCGGATTTCACTTTGAAAAGAACTTCAGAAATCGTCTCTTTATTAAAATAGTTAATAATTCTGTAGCTAATCATAGAAAAATTGGATTGAGTTTGAATTGTCGTGAATATTTGTATTTAGGTTAATTGGAAAATGTAGTGTTTTTTTTCCTTATTTATGTGTTTCTGTTGAAAAAAATAAAGCTTTTTTTCATTTTAATATGTGGATATTGTCCCTTGGAAGTAATTTAAAATTATAAAATAGCAGTAGATATTATACCGATCAACTGTCGCTGTAGAGTAATTTAAAGGTATAAAATAACAGTATGTATTAATATGTATAACCCAATGTATTAATATCAATTTAATGTTCACATTATTGTATGTGGCAAAATTAGTAAGCATGTACCGATGACTGTACAGAAATAGTAGCAATTTAGTAATAATAATTGCATTATACATATATTTTTTTTTCATTTAAGTAACGCTTTGATTGAAATAAAAATGCTCGATCACGTCAATTCAAATACAGAAAAAGATGAAATATGTTTCAGCAAATATGTAAATATTCAGATTTATACAGAAAAATATAAAAGAAAAATTGATAATAAAAAAGCAGTTTTAGATACATTGTGAAAAGATTCAATAAAATATCAAGCTAGTGGAGAAATATGTGACAAAAAATATAACTTTCCTTTTTCATGTGCACATTTTTTATAGTAACTGAGAACGAACAAAAATTGTGGCATTAATATTATAAGTGATAATAAACAGATGTGCAGAAAAACATTCTACTTTGAGTGATGTGTCTTGGAATCAAACTATATTTCCGATAAAAGCCTTCGATCATATGAAGTCATTTATGGTGGTGATTATGATGGAAGCCTATATAATTGTGTTTATGTCTAGGTGAAAAGCACGAAATAATCATTGTGAGCTATATGTATAGAAAAATAAATTATTTATTTTGCACTGAGTTTGGAGCGTTGAAATAATTATAAATCTCATATTCGTGATATGTATTTATTATAATTTTTATCTAGTTATAATTTCTCTAACTATTATAATTTTTCTACGTAATAATTAAAGTATGCATTAAATTGCAGAAAATAAAAGATAGCATAGAAAAATAGCACTTATAAATCTCTTATTCATGATTTTTCCCTAAAACAGTCCTGCGCTTTTTTTAATAAAATAAATCTATTATTTCGTATTATTTATTATATTCATTAACTCTATCACACCAATCACAGCTAATATCGTTTGTTTTAAATGAAAATATGTTTTTTTATTAGTGCTAGTCGCCAAACAATAATATTTTTTTTCTTTCTCTGGTTATTTCTATAGCGAATTCACCTACTATATAAGCCATGTGTATAAATGGGCAGAAATAACAACATTAAGTTTTTAGACCCTAATCCTAAGTAAGTCGGAAACAGGGGTATCTCACTTCCATCAGTTAATATTATTAAAAAAAAGTCCACTATTATAAAAAAAAAATCAACAGCCAACTATTATTTTCGTTTAAAAGTAAATTTCTGATTAATTATCCGTCACCAAGTACACGAGGTACTTGCTACCTTAATCTAAAGCAACATCACATCATCTTTACTGCTTGCAACAAATTAAAAAATATTTCGCCAATAAAAGTAATCCAAGCATGATGCCGACTTAGCTAGCAGTAATACAACACGTTAAAACATGTTGAAACACCCTCAAATGTTGACTTCGATTAAAGCTCAGATAAAGCTCAAAATGATTCTATAATTTAAACATTATTTACTTTACACTGGACTCCACTCTAGGTAGTTTGAAAACTGTACTTTCTAGCACTTGCACTATATGTCCAAAAGTCACCGAACACTTTCGATTTTAGACGTTTTCTCGAATATCTAGAGAAATACTTGACGACTTCTTCTGGAACTTCAAGGATATTGAGTATAAAAAATATGTTTGCCCTGATATTTTTCAGCGACGGTTTTGTCATCATTCAATTAGGTGACCAGAAACAAATTGAATAAAAAAAATAATATTTGCTATCACTCTGTAAAATAGAAATCTCGAAATGGTCTATAGTTATAGCAGATGATTATGTGGTTCATTCACAACATTTGTGTTTATTTGTGTGGGAATAGCCCATATGTTGAATAAATCTCTATAGCGTGCAGGGTTTTCAATCAAATTTAATGTCACATGCAGGAAACTTGACAAAGTGCAGAAGAAGTAATATATTGACAAAGTATAGAAAAAGCAATATATTGCAAATAGAATATAAATATATTAAATATTTGATATATATGTGTATTCGTATGAAACATTTGTTAACTACGCATGCGCGAACGATATTTTTCTATCATAATTTAGTAGTCAACTGTATGGAACAACTCATACGAAAACGCCAGTAAATATTATACTCGTCATAATTTAGCGCATTTATTTTATTCAAAACAGCTATTAGAATTTTTTAGTTCCCCTTTACTTTATTTTATCATGGGATGTCTTATTAAATAAAGCAAAAGTTACTTTTGAAAAATTCTGGTACATATTTTGAATAAAAATTCGCCCTAAATTGATAACACTGCTGGTAAGCAATTTGTTAAACGTAATAATTTTTTTTTTCTAAACTCTTTACTTGACGTTTTTTGAAAAGGTAGTTGATTATGTTTCATAAAGATACTATCCTCTAATTGTTTTGAGCAGTGTATGAGGAAATAAATATATGAATTTAGACCTGTTTGACATATTTTGACAACCATTGAAATTACGGTGAATTGTTTGGTCATAACTTCTACTTAATAGTATGATATTCTCTAATTTTCATATTATGCTGAGTGGTTTCCATAACAGAAATGTCTATTTGTGTTCGAAGTGGATATCGATTCTCTCGCAAAATTATTAGTACAGAGAAATTACCTAAGATGTATCTCCTTCACTTTAAAATGAAAAATTATAAATAAGAATTATTTAGTTTAAAAAGTGATATCAAAATATGAAAATTTTACAAAAATTAAGTTTTCTTTATTATTTCAATCGGAAAAAAAAATAAATAAAAAATGATAATTTTTTTCGGTTCATCACACAACTGGAGTTAAAAAATGTCATAATTATAACCTTCCAAATTCAATGTAATCAGCTTGAAAAAATTTAATTTTGGTTTTCATCACTTTTAAATAGATTTTTTTTTCACCGTATTCATAAATGTTAAACATTCAAAATGTAATAAAAATAAAAATCTTTTTTTTTCTTTTTTTTTTTTAGATTCTACATTCACTAAAATAAATTCTTTGCAAATACCACTAGAGTGAATATGTAACAGTTCAGATTACTTTTATAAAATAACGCTTTTTAATTTTCTTATGGCAAAACATTAGACTGTTTTTAGTACTTTCAAATATTTAAAGGTTTTTAAAACAGAATTTGTGAACAAGAATTACGTGAACTTTAATCTGGCAAAATTCATGGCTGAATTATCCCATAAAACGTCGGTCAGTTAAAAAAAAATTACCTTATCTTTTGACGGATCCATTTCAAATTTATACAAAATAAAAACTTACATAGACCTTTTTATCTACTATTTTTACTCTATCCTTGCATTAATCATGAAGTTTTAAGGAGAGTTCTCTAATGTAATGAGGACGTTTATTATACAGTCGATTGGAAAAAATTAGAATCAGATAACTTATAAATTTAAGAGGGGACATCAACCCTATCCACCCGTGAGGTGAACCTGCGCCTTATAATTGACAAGCCCGCTGGACAAACACACTATGTCACCATACATTTTAACAGTTGCATGAATAACTTACCTTTGCAATTTTCATTTGTACATTGCCTTTTTTTTATTACAAATTACAAATTTCTTTTGTTTATTATCAATACAATGTGCCTCCCACTCCCATTGCATGATGCACTTATAATCTACATTTTAAAATAACCACAAAGAAAAAAATAAAACCCAATTTGGGTTGAAAGATTCTTAGGTATGTGCCCAAATTGGGTCATGCCTGTTTTTGTTACCACTGTGTATCCATTTTGGGCACTGTTAAATACCCATTTTTCAAGAAAAAAAATTAAATGGGTATTTAACAGGGCCCAAAATGGATACACAGTGGTAACCAAAACAGGCATGACTCAATTTGGGCACATACCTAAGAATATTGCGACTCAAATTGGGTTTTATTTTTTTCTGTGCATGTACGAATACGCTTTTCATTTGTAATGTTATATTTGCATTATGCCATGTTTTTAAATTTGTATATGGTTCTTACAAATTTCATTACCATTATTCTTGACCATGATACAGGGTCATCGAAAAATGTTGGATAGATTTAAAAGAACCATAACTGTAACAGTAATTGAGTGAACGCAATTATTTTCTTTCCAAAGTACTCGTCAATTATCAAGATTTGTTAGATGTAGCTGTTTCAAAGTCGTAACATTCAGACTATGCGCAGAATAAATGATCTGAAAAAATCGCACCACACATTTACAATTTTCACTTTTTGCTTAGGCTATTAATGTACATAGTGGATCATTTCCTACTAAATAGACAATGCTGAAGAACTTTCTAATTGGCATTTTTCCCATACCTCCAATAGTTTTAGACTTATACACTTTCCACTCCGGAATCATCGAAAAAGGTAGGACAGCACGAAGGCCTCGTTTACCGTGCAATTGTTTATTCTCTTCGTCTGAATGTTGCGACTTTAAAACAGCTACATCTAACAAATCTTGGATAATTTCCAAGTACTTTAAAAAGAAAATAATTGCGTTTACTCAATTAGTTTTAGAGTTATGATTCTTTCAAATATGTTTTTTGATGACCCTGTATTTCAATATTACGCTACATATTATCATGCGCATTTATTATGTAAATTCTTTGTCTTATTAAAACAGGAATTGAAATGGAAGTAGTGAACACATGTGCGGATAAAAACGGCGGATGTGACCAAAAATGTCGCCATGGACCGGGTGGAGCAATCTGCAGCTGTTACGCTGGTTATGAGCTCGATGCGGATGGCAAAACTTGCAATGGTAAGTATCTTCCCAATAATGCATCTTTCATAGAAAGATCTTCAGAAGAATAATTAGTCGTGTTTCCTGTCTCGACAGAACCCCTATCCCTCCTTTTGCGGATTGATGATTTTAGTAGTTTGTTTTATTTATAAATCCTTTTGCTTTTCAGCTTTTTATGTCATCATTCTTTTCTGACAATTTCTTTCATCGTATATAGATGAAATCTTTCTATAAGTAAAGCTTGTATGAAATTGAGAGTGCAGTAAGGGAACTTCTGAGTCAGGAGGTTTTAGCTTATTTGACAATATGTCAGACAAAAAAAAATCCTTCAGTAACCCTATTCATAGAAAGTTATATTACATAGCATTAAATGTTGCATTATATGCGATTTTATTTTAGCCCTTAACTGCATGATTTCTTTCTATTGTTATGTAAAAATTACTTGATATTGGTTGAATAGTGTAAAAAAGAAATAAATAATAATAAATATTAAAATTATTATTCCTATTTTTAAGAAGAAATTTTAAATTTTACCATTCGTGAGAAAAGTGGCACAAAATGCAGCTTATATTCAAAATTGTTTGGGAGATATTGCTCAAAGCCCTCTCAAATTTACCTCTTAACATTTTCTCTCTCTCTCTGTCTCTTTTTTTTTTCCCACACAATAATCTAAAATTATGGGCAAAACACCAATTTTTTCTAACTGCAATATTCGCCTTATTTAATTGAAAGATTTCTGTCATTAAATAAAGCGAAGGTTACAATTAACAAGAACGAAAAATCATGCGTCAAGCATAGATTATGTAGCACTTTCCAACGCTTCCAAAATAATTTTACAAATCATACCGTTTAATAAGCTAAAAGATAACTTCTAAGTAAACAATTTGGAAAACGCATAACATATTTAAAAACATAATTTCAGGAATTTCCAACATATACAATATTCGGAAAAATATCCGAATACTTTTATTCAGCCCTGTATAGGATATATAGAATTGTATATATACTACATAGGATGCTAAATTTTAGTTCAGTTAGGAAACGTGTAGCACATTTTAAAATTCTCCGTCTGGAGTTTGTCAATAAACAGAAATGTGTTCGCGAACTTTTGTGCTGCCCTGTATAGGATCTACAGAATTTATACACACCACGTAATAGACAAAAAGCAAGTTAACATTAAAATCGCGTTCAGTAACTTAAAACGCACTTCCAGGAATTATTGTTAACAGACAGTAGATAATTCTTTTGCGTGTCCCTGTAAATGAACGATGACTGCTATACACACAATATTCCGTAGTAAGTCTCTTGTAATGCACCTTAGTGATCTATATAAATTTCAATGCGTTTAAAATAGTGAAACATTATTTAAATAAACCGCAGACGATTTTTCTCCATAGACGTAATGTAACGGAATTATTTTTACTGTCCCTGTAAAGTAACTATAAGTGCTATGCACACCCTGTTCCATATTAAGCTTCTTCTAATGCACCTTAGTGATATATATAAATTTCAATGCGTTTAAAATAGTGAAACATTATTTAAATAAACAGCAAATGATTTTTCCCCATAGACCGCAATGTAACGGAATTCTTTTGAGTGTCCCTGTAAAAAAAACTATAAGTGCTACACACTTCCGTTGAAATAGGGAACATGCTATAGATAACGATAATAACATATAAAAATTGCAGAGCAATCCGAGCATATTTACGGGAGTTAGAGCACGGACAGACGGCAGACGGCAGACGGCCAGACGGCCAGACAAACCGAAGTCATAAGCACTTTTCAACTAGGTTGGAAAGTGCTAAAAATTAGTAATATCCAAGCGCTTTGAGTAACAGAGAAAGCAACCACGTCTTAAACGTACAGTGTACGAAAAAACTGGGGTTAATAAGGACCGTATGTTAATTTGATACCTTTCTTAATATTATACTTTTGATAAATTAAATATACGAATATAAAAGAAATCATGCATCTAACGCTTGAGTCTTACTAATTGTATTTTTGTGAAATAAAGTACAATGATTGGGTAAATTAATCCTTTGTGGCTCAACAACTCCGATTTGAAAAATATTTACTCACATGTTAGAATACATCATTTTAAGCATGTAAAAAAATTTAGAATATAAAAATAAATAAATATTGAGTTAAATGTACTTTTTTCACATCTACAATAAACAGAAAATTACATACTTCTCATAAATATTGCCAATTTTCTAATACAAAATTGTAAAGTATATACGAACTTCCCTTTCTAAAAAAATCTATTTTTTGACATCTCCAAACTTTTTAATTTTACAAAATTTATGAAGTTCATTTTAGCAATAACGATGCAAAATTGCTCAAATGATAAATAAAACTTTGGCATGAAAATTTAACTCGGTATCGCTGTCTGTTGAGAATTCCACGAACAATTTACAGTGTGCGAAATCACTGTACTACATGAAAAATGTCCTTTAGATGAAAATATTTGATCCTAGATCAGTTTCTTCGCTGATTCCGAATATACTTTCCGTTTTTCTCTAGGTCGTTTAGTTTTTGAGAAATTTGCATATTTATGTGTATGCAAATTTAAGCTTTTTTGTGCCATTTTATGCAAATTTTAGGTACAATAAATGTCAGATTGAATTATGTTTTCTAGATTATGACTACTGGACCATTTGCTTCAGATAAATGTCGCAGTCTGTATATTCTTAACATTTACCTGTTATTAAGCCAGTTATTAAGCCTAATTTGCATATTTTTCAAAGGTGTAATGTTTATATTACTATCAACTTTAAAGTAATTGCCGCAAAAAATCACCATTCATATATGGCAATGTATCCAATATTTTTCGCACCCTATATATGAGTTAATTTAATTCTACAAACACCCGTAGAATAATAAAATGCAGTTCAGCTGGAAAATGTGTAACAGTTCAAAGCAAACTTTCAAAAATTCGCGCCTGTGTGCAACCCTGTATATAACTATAAAATTTATAAACACCACGCAATATACTAAAATTTGGTTAAACTTAAAAACGCATATCACAACTAAAATGCATTTCCATCAATTACCACTCATATAGACAGAACTGTTATCGAAATATTTTGTGTTTACCTGAAAATGAATGATAAATGCTGTGCGTACCATATTCAAAAGAAATCATGTTGTAGTGCTTTCATAGTAACGCGTATCAAGCTCATTATGTTTGAATACCCGGCAAACAATTTTTCTTCATAGACTATAATAGTAACGGAATTCTTTTGTGTATCCCTGTAAACTAACCATAAATGCTACACATTCCATTTTCGGTAGCGAATGCTCTATAGTGAACTTCAATAACATATACCAATTACTTGAAAATCCACATAGATTTATGAAAATTAGAGCGTGTACAGACGGCAGACAGACAAACGAACCGTAAACAACTTTCAACTATGTTAGAAAGTGTAAAAAAAAAAAAAAGAAAAAAACACGTTTTCCATGTCTGGTGACTCACATGCAAATCATCATATTTTCAAAATATCTTTAAATATTATGTGTTGCAATTTCCCTTTGTATTACAATTTTATTTTTGTGATATCTTTCATTAGATATTGATGAGTGTCGGCGAGGTTTATCCCAATGTAAACAAGACTGCAACAATAGTCCCGGTGGTTATTCTTGTGCATGTCGACTCGGATATTCTCTCGACAGAGATGGTATTACTTGTAACGGTAAGACATTTACATTTTTCAGCGCACTAATTTTTGTTGTTGTTTTCTAGAATAAATTGTGTAAAAGGCAGATTTCTATAATAAAATTACAAAAATTAGTTCAAAAGACTTTATATATGATTACGTCATTCAAGAATATTTAACTTAAGACCTAATTGCCGAAACGTCAAGTGAAGGCTTACTGTAGAGACAAAAAAAAATTGTGTCTGCATCATGTGTATGTCCAGCGATAACTGTCGCAAAAGGCATCCAATTGGCTTGATATTTGGTAGATATGTTATTGCCGTACCAGAAATTATTTTGTTATATTTGGTTCATTCGTTCGAAAAATATAGAACATTTTCTTTTACGTCATAAACATTTTTTATGAGAATTCAGACGATTTTCAAATTTTGCCTTTCATTGAAAAGAAAATGGCGCATTTCGATAATTGATTTAAATGTTAAATTATGGATGTCAAACTTTCCCAATGGGGGGGGGGGGGTCTTAAATTACTCCGATTAGTATAAAAAATTTTAATATATATGTCCGACATTCTAAATTATCTATATATTTTTCGATGGAATTTTGTGCATCTGTTTGAAAAATATAAAACATTTATTTTTTTCAATTTTATATATTTGCTGTCATAAGTAATTATTTTTTTCTCTTTTACTTTACCAGTTGCCAAGCAACTCTATTTCATAACGTGTGAGAAAAAGAAAGTTTATTAAAATGTTTCATTTATTGTGACTTTCATGTTTATGGAAGATTTGGAAAAAAAATGTTTAAATAAAATATAAAATAGCTAACCCTGAAGAAAGCCCACCTAAAGTCCCCCCCACCTCCTTTTATTCTAAAGAATTCAAATAATAAGCTGTTAAAGAGCATAATTGCATGCAATCGTATTCAATATAACCTTTCTTAAAAGTTAGATTTTCTGAATCTTTAGTAAATGTTATGTGATTAAAAATATACATATAATCTAACATTATCAAATTGCGGATGTTAGATATTGTGCGAAGCGATATGAAAATTAAAATGCCTTGCAAAATTGACGTTGGGGCCCCTGATCTGCAGATTTACTAGTTAGCGAATAATCTTGACACCAAAAGCTTTTACATCATCACGTTTAAACAGTAAATTAAAATGCAGTGTGTTTCATAAGTCAATTCACATTTCAAAATTCATAAACAAAGTAAGAAATTGTCGTATTGTACGGTAATTTGCACCATGAGATTTTTCAAAAATTGGACGTTTCCGTGATAAAGGGAAAAAAACAAATCAAAGACCGCAATAAGTGCGTTCACATTTCAAAACTCATAAAATTGTAACAAATTTTCGTATCGGAGTGGGGTTTGCACTTTAAGAGTTGACAAATGGTCGAAATTTCTATAACATAGAATGGTTCAGAGAAAATTTCAAATATATATTTTTTTTCTTTTGCCACAAAAAATCTGACATTTTGACAAGTCTTATGATGCAAACCGCACTCCGGTACGACAATTTTTTTTAAAGAATTTTCCAAATGTGAACGGATTTATGGGACACCCTATTTTAAACTCGTACTTTAAGAAAGAAAGGAATACATTTCAAAATATTCATGTAATAACACTTTAGACTTTCTGGTTCGTTTTGTAGTACGAGAGACGTTCGGAAATTAAGTTTCGTCTATGTCCATATCCCCCGTAGCACATTGGCGATTTTTCACACACAAAATATAACCTTATCCTATTTATTTTTTATTAATCGAAAATTTGGTATTTTTCATTAATTATGAAAAACGGTGTCAGGCAAATGGCCTGTATCTCTCGTAGCACCACTGGCGATTTTTCCCAAAATACTGGCCAAAACCAGGAAACAAGTGCGACACTCTTTCTACAAGGTGATCCAATTAAATTTCCTAACTTTTATTTAAGAAAAAACACACAAAATATAACCTTATCGTATTTATTTTTTTATTAATCGAAAATTTGGTATTTTTCATTAATTATGGAAAATGATGTCAGGCAAATGGCCGCCTCTGGAATTCTGCAGCAGTTGATTCGTTCTAGGTAATTTTCGATGACTTATTCGTAAGTTTCGAAGAATATCTCTACTATAATTTGGCGCAACGTAGTGAACAAATTTTGAGGAAAATGGAAGCATTGAAGACAGGGTGCCATATGCATCATTGTGGTGTACGTTCAGTCGAGAATAATGCTGCTGTGAGTGATAGTGTGGCCGAAGACCCGAAATTATCGATTCGTAGCCGTTCACAAAGTTTGAGCCTTTCTTATCATATTTTGGGCACAAAATCGAAGATATCGATGTGAAAGACATTTGGTTTCAGCAATATTGCGCAATTTGCCACACATCGCATACAACGTTAGATATTTTGCGCAAAAGTTCAGAGGTTGCATTATTTCACATTGCGGGGACGTCAACTGACCGCCAAGATCATGCCAGATAACTCGTTTGATATTTTTTTAGGGGGGAGAAAGGTTCTTAAGAGTCGCGTCAACGCCAACAAACCTGCAACCTTTTTTAATTTGCATAATATTTTCACTTTGAGCCCAAGCCCGAATACTGGTGCAAAAATCGAACCCAAGCCTGTTTCGGGCCTCATCTTTACTGTACATCCGTATCTTCTATCTTTGCTCCAGCAGTCGGAGCGTACTACCTTCACCTATACTATTGTCCTTCCCATCCATAAATTTAGTACATTCTATAAATTTCACAGCTGTTGTGATCCCCTTTTCAACTCGAAGTACTTATAATCGAAAACGCAAAAATGTTGTCATTTTAATCAAATCATATTAAATATGCACTTCTAGAATTAGACATTGTTTTATTGTAAAAAAAATAAATAAACAGGGTGTCCTCTATTATCGTTATCCAATTTCCTAAGCGTTTAGCTTTAAAGGTATAGCTTCAATTGCAAAAATGTTTCAAATACTGTTTTTCATCATATCAGCCATTTATGTCAAAATAGTTTTTTTAAGTTACGGAATTTAAATTTTTATACAGTCACCGGGACTTAAAAATTATGCCTAGAAATCCTCTCTCCGTGCTCCTACAAGGAACAAAATAAAAATTTCCCTTTTGCACGGCCAAAATTTACCGAGTTATGATACTTTTAATTGTTTTACTTTTCGGTGTTTTCTGGCACTAAAAAGGGAAAAACGCGTTTGATCACGTTAAAGTTGAAATTTATAAATAATTCAGAATTTTTTTTTGTTTAGCTGCATTTTTTTAGAAGTAAAAAGTGCTTCTTTTTATCTATAAAGACTTTCTAGCCTACTTCACGTTAATATTATTAATTAAAAGTAGAAATTAATCAAAATTCATTGCCTTTCAATAGTAATAAATTACACTGACAAGTATGATTAATTAATTTGAAAAATATCCGGCTACTCAATCTTTTATTGGAAAAACACTAAAAACGCATTAGAAGTTGCACAAAAAAGATATCTGGCTTTGCTAGACTCTTAGAAACCGGGTACTGTGCCAAGCTTTAATTAATCCGAAGTAATTTAAACGTCATCCGGTATAATAGAAAAAAAAATCAAATTCGAATTTTAGTTATCCGTGAATAATTTACACTCCACTTCATGTTAAATAGAAGCAAGTCTAGTTTAACTTGATCGTTATTTAATAGGGACACGCATTTAATCTTATTTTATGTATGTAATTCTGAAATTACTGTATAAATCATGCTTAAAAGTTGTGGCTGTATTTATTTTTTTTTTTTTTTGTACATGGTTAAATGGTAAATCATTTTGGAGAAGTAAATGCCGCAATGATAAGCCACATGTCGTAAGTGACTTTTAATATTTAAATAAATTACACTCACAAATTAGAAATTATACTTTCTTTTATAATATACTTTCAACTTCCTGAGTTCAATTTCATTTGAAATATCATATGATACCCATTTAGACATAGAGAGAATTTTTAATCTGGCTTATGGAAAATTACTGTCTGTGTAGAAATACACAGAATTCTTGAATAACTTCCTGACGTCATACACTGTAAAATAAATCTGTTGATTTTAAAGAAAAAACTGTCAGCCAGGATGGCAGTAAAAATTGTTTATTTTACGGAAAGAATCTTTATTTACTATGAACTTTCTGTTATTTTAACAGATTTTGCCCGTAAGTTAGTAATAAATGCAGATTATTTCCGTAAAATAAACTCCCCCCCCCCTCTTTTACTGGCGTCCTGGCTGACAATTTTTTTTTCTGTAAAATAACGGATTTTTTTTTAATGTCGGTTGGACCAGGGGTCGGAAGTAGCGTGCTACAAGTAGCGAAACTACAGTAGTCGCTGCTTTTTTAGTCCTTTGTAGTGTAGCTCACTACATTTTGAACAATGTAGTGTAGCGAGTAGCGTGATACAAAAAATCAGTAGTTTGTAGCGAGAATCGACGCGACTTTTAACGCTACTTCAAGGAGAAAAAAATGTGACATTCTACAAATAACGTGACCATAACTTGCTTTTTTGCGCAAAATTTGTTCTGCACAATAATTTGCAAATTTCACCCGCAAATCTCAGTTGCAGTGTATAGTAACACATCGCATGAAGTCATAGATTTTCTCCATTGACACTTTCTGCTAAAATCAAATATACTAATCCACTAAAGAAATTAATTTTCATTTACTCTTTATTAGGTCTGCATGTTTTAATGCTGGGTTACTTGTTATTTGGAATTCCTTTATTTACAGATTTATTTATTGTTTACATTTCGAGTTGTTTTTCTGTAATTTTGTAGAACACAAAACATTTTTTTTTTTTTGTATATTGTATTTTTTAATTTTTTAATTAATTCGGTTATATGGCACTTATTTAATTGTATACCGGCAGATAAGGGTCGACGGAATATTATTTAATCCATGACTTCAATTTGGATTCAACATTGAATCCTTTGACAAAATCTGAAAGTAGCAAAGTAGTAACTACATTTGAAAAGTAGTTTGTAGTCGCTACTTTTTAGAACATGTAGTTGTAGTTGTAGTTAACTACGTTTTCGATAAAGTAGTTGTAGTTGTAGTTCGCTACAGTAAAAAGGTAGTTTTTCCGACCCCTGGAGAGACCCCTTGAGATGCAAAATTGCATTGATTTTCTGTCTGCCAAGCTTTATTCATGGTTGAAATTACAGTAGACTCCTAAATTTCCGATACTCGATTATGCGACAGACTCGCGGCTAATTATACATTTCATAAGAACATTTGTAAAACTATTTCAAAATTCTAGACGAAAATTTGTTATTTTTTAACGTATACTATATTATAAAAAGTTGTTAGCAGTATAAAAAATTCTAATAAATTATAAATGATAAAATACTGTAAAATTATTTCAATATAGTGTTACTTTTATTAAATAATACCGAAACTTGTCACAATAATCATTTACAATAGATAAAAAGAACGAAAATCCGGAGGAGTTCTCACCAACAAATACGAGGGTCACTCTGAAATTTTTGAGACAGGAGCCGACGATATGCGCCAAAAAAAATTATTGGTTGGATATGTTAATTTGAACACTTTTATGTCCGCAGACAAAAATTCGTGGCAACAATTGCAATTTAACTATCGTAGAATAAATTTAGAAAGAGAAAATGGAGTTGACGCGAGAGCATTATCGAGCTATGATTTTCTATGATTTTAAAGTGGGGCTAAATCAAGCATAATGCCTTTAACGTCTACAATTAGCATATGGAAATGAAGCTCCATCTCGTGCCACTATATTCAGATGGTTTTCAGAATTTAGAAGAAGTCGAAATTCTCTTTTGGATGATGAACACTTATTGTCAGCTGTAGTCCCAGAAAATGTGTCGGCCGTACGAAAAAGATAATCGCTGTTTGTAACAAATGATACAGAAGGAACTTAATATTGGATTGTAGCTATACATAAAATTATTCATGAAAAACTGCATATGAAAAAATTAGTTTGTCGTTGGGTCCCCCATAATTTAAAAGAACACCAAAAAGCGGATCATGTGAGAATTAGTAAAGAAACCCTAAAATTACTTAATGATGGTGACCACCGCATTATTTCTAAAATCATAACTGATGATGAGACGTACATACCTTTTTTTTATATATTCCAATACGTCAAGAAAGTGAAGTATGGGTCTTTGAAGGTGATCCCAAACCAACAATGGTGAATTGACAACGAACAATGAAAAAAGTGATGTATGTCGTGTTCTTCAGAAGTACAGGTCTGGTCAAAGCCAGCTAGAGGGACAGAAGACAGTTACAGCTAACTAGTACACCACTAAGTGTCTTCCAGAAATTCTTCAAAAGGTGATTGTTAGGGGACTCATGCTTTACCATGACAATACATCTTCTCATTCAGCAAGGATTACAGTTGAATTTCTTGAACAAAAAAACATCAAAGTTATAGAATATTCACCCTATTCTCCTAATCTTGCTATATGTGACTTTCGGCTATTTTTTAATCTAAAAAAATACGTGAGTGTCGTTTTCATTCCTAAAATGAGATTAATAAGGCTATAAAAGAATATTTTTGATCTATTCCAAGAAATGGATAGCTCGAGGCATTTAATCTTTAGAAAATTCGCCTACAAAAGTGCATTGATATTGGAGGGAACTACTTTGAACACTCATAAGAGTTTGTAAGTTTAGCTTGTACCATTTAGCCGCATTTCAAAATTTTCAGTGTAACCCTCATACACCTGCATTTTCCAATCTCTCTTGTTTACAAAAACGGTTTGAAAATCAGGAAGAAACAGATTTAATGCAAGTGATTTTTGTTCGTAGAATTCTAAATTTTCTTTAAGCAAAATCGCAATTAAAAGAAAATAAAATTGTATTAATGATTTTTCCACCTTGAAACTGTCTTATTTTTACTTAGAGTAAAAATTAAAAAGTGCATAATTAAAAGAACGTCTTTTACAATACCGTTTTTTTATTTTATTTTACTTAAGGTAGTAGCCATATACTTTATTTATGGAAAATTTTATTATAGTTTAACGTTTGTATAGTTAGAAAATGCCTCTCATCGATTATGCGACAATTTCAAATTTCTGACGTACCCCTAGTTCCGTGGATGCCGGACAATCGGAAGTCTGCATCAATAACGAAAAGTATATGATAATAAAAAACATATATTATGTTATCGTCTTTTGACGTAATACCAACTACGCTGCAATTCAAAGACATCTTCGGTCCGACATTTTGACATTTATTGACGCTACATTGAATCTATCAAAACTTCATATGCCCTATGACATCCGGAGGATTAATATTATTTGAATGACATCTAATTTGTTTAAATAGATGAGTCCAGTAAGGTTATAGAGTTTAATATCTTATATATACTGATATACACATAACCATCTTTGGTGCCCAGCAGTCTTTTAAAACTGATTTTTTTTTTTTTTTAATGCACATCAGTTTCAGTTAGACCAATTAATGGAAATTTTCTAAATAATTTCCTCCAAAAGAATAAATAAATTATTCGAAACCGTCGCATAACGAAAAATATGTGATACTAAAAAGTATATTTTATGTTATCGTCTTTTCATGTTATACCAACTACGCGGCAATTCATAGAAATCTTTCGTCCGACTTTTTGGCATTTATTGTGCGCTACATTGAATTTATCAAGACTCCATATGCCCTATGATATCCGGGAGATCCACACTATTCTAATAACACCTAATTTATTTAAATCGGTTAGTACAGTAATGCTATAGAAAATAGCATCATCTATACACTGATAAACACATGACCATTTTTGACATCCCGCAGTCTTTTAGAAATGTGAAAACAAAATACGTGCACAACAGTTTCAGTAAGATAAACTATTGGAAATCCTCTAAAAGAATTTCTTGGACGAAAAATCACCATTTTATATAAATGAAATATAAGAATCTCATGATAGAAATTGATCTTTTGATTATACATATAATAAAACGTGCTCTATGACATTCGTGAATTCATTTAATACTCTCTGCAAATCTCATAGAACATTTATTTACTAAAGTAAAATCCCGCATTGGTTTAGAAAATAGAACTGCTTTTTCCGCGTTTCATTCATTAACTTCAAGAATATTACCGATGTAGAAAACTAAAATTGCGTCCTTCGGGAGACTTTTCTGTTTTCCCTCGATGAAGGTTAAAAAGAAAAAAGGGATAAAAAGAATTTTTGAGGAAATCTACTCTTTTTTTTTAACAAAAATATTTGAATATTTTTTTTCTTGTTTTAGAGCTGTTTTTAAAAGTTATTGTTTTATTTATTTATTATAAAATATTTTTAACCCATTGATGCAGAATAACGAGTTGCAGCCATAGTGAGTTTTTTAACCGATTCCCAACGAAATATGTTATACACTTCGTTTGTATGTTTATCGTTTTTAAATGCACGCCCATGCATAGCTTTTGAACAAATGCTCTAATTGTGATTGTTTCCCCTTTTTTTAATGGTAGTTCTATAATAAATTTCATCAGAACGCAAAAGTGATACGTTTGTCTGCTTATCTATGTTCTTGTCCTTTTTCTTTTACTTTAATTTTTTTTTTTTTTAGCTTTCTAAAAAAGTGGCCAACCGTCGTAAAATTCCAATTTGTTATTATCCCGTTTGTTATACTACTTTATGTTTTAAAAGAGTATTTGTATCACATATTTTTTTTTTCTGTGGTATTTTTATACTTTTTTGTATCGTAATTGTATCGTATAAAGATTTTTTTACAATGACACTGGCACGGCAAAATATATATATATATATATATGATCATCTTCTGCGAAAATGGGTGATATTGGCAACAATGGGATTTAATTTGAATGTAGATAACTATAAAAAGTTGCCGGAAAAGCACACTATTGCCCTAAATTATTCACACTAACATATGCAATAAGATAAACAATCCGTTGATCTCTGTGACCACAATTTTCAGCAACGAGTCACGCTCGTGTCTTCATTGCAATCTTTTTCTTTTGTACAACTTAATTAGAGTGACTAACTCTCCATGCATTGTGATTAATTTTAATAATAAATTCTGTCAGATTGCAATGCTGGAAATACCGTGCAAAGGAAAAGCATAAACTGTTTTCATATTATGCTCTTTTACGTATACTAAATTTCCTATATCGTTTTCATCACAGAGCACATTTTAATGCGACAGAAATTATGCAACTATCTAATAATTACCAATTAATTTCGTTAAATTGCATCATTTTAGCACATTTCACATACAAAATAGCTGTCGCGCAAAAGGGTTAATGGACTTTCATGATTTTATGCCCGTAATATTTTTCATTGATTTCAACGCTGATGAAGTTCAGTGAATATATACGTTAACATTCCAGAAGAGAGCTATCGCATGGATATGCAACAATGCGTTTATAACTGTTCTTCTAGCAGGTCTCTTATTACTGTTATGAAATATTTTACATTTTTAATAACGTAACTTCTGTAAGCAAAAATACGGCACGCGTCCACTCGTGCAAAAATTTAAAACGCGCTTTCTAAAAGGTTAAAGAATAGCTTGTTATGGACACATACAATGAATTTTTTTTATAATTTTTTATTTCAAAAGTCAGTAATTTGTGTTTCGGTTATTTTCATTACAAATTACTTTTAAATTTTCATTCGCGTCCCCGTACGTAAAAAATCGCTTGAAAACAAAATTCAGGAGAAGACTAAGAGATAACAGCTCTGCAACCAGATTACAAATATCTATACGGGTTATTATTAACTCCATGGCTATTATAGGCGTTTAGAATGTATATATAATCATCAGTATATTTATAAAGCACTTTTTTGTAATAAATTTGTTTGTTTTATTATGTTTGCTATTTATCAGAAGGAAAAGGTTGTGCAAAAACAAAGCGCTGTAAACATTTAATGTTTCACAGTCTAAGAGGGACTGCTCAGACGAGGAGGCCAAGTCTGTAGAGCATAAATGTCCCTCCCAGTACCTTTATTAAGATTTTTAAAAATACAAATTCAGCTGGAGTTTAACCCGCCAGTAAGCGCGACAGGGGGCGTGGTGAAAAGTACAATGGTCTTGTGCCAGGAAAATAAATTAGTGATTTGTACATACTAGGCCAAGTGGCGGGCCCTGCCAGGTCAATGACCTCCACGCGACAAGGGTCAGGAGCTAGGCAGAAAAGGAAGTAAATTCACATAACAAAGCCCATCCGCTGAAGCACATAGCCCCCACAAGACAGGCAGTGAATGAGGAAAGTTGTGGTTGTTGAGCTATTAGCAGAATAAGCAACAGTTCTTAGATAAACTTGTTCCAGTAAAAACAGTCCTAGAAGACTGGAACAGAAAAAGAAGTACGCCGGAGCAGTGCTCCCACGAGAGCTACTTGAGAAGTGGTTTACTGGAAACTGGAGGCATTCCATTGGATCTCAAGAGGTAAGAATTAAGAGATAAATAGTAAAATAGAAAGTAATAGATTTTTGCCAGTTGACGTAGGACGGGAAAGAATATTCTGGAGTCAACAAGTAGGGGGGGAGGGGACTTTTTAAGTTGCCAAGCAGCAGTTAATGTACAACCACAATAAAAATGGTGCTCCGGTGATCCTAGGGCGCCACTCACAATTTTGGGTTGAAGTATTTTAGATATGTCCTAAAAGGACCGTGACTTGAAAGGAATACTGTTGTGTGCGGGGAAAGTTTTAGGAGTTTCTAGACACATTAGGGATCAGATTGAGGGTGTATCAAACTCGTACTAGAGGAATCCCAGTAAACTTGGCACTCAGGAAGAATCCTAGATTTAAGCACTCACCGTACATGCAAAGGAGGGAACTGGAAAAGAATTTTCCACAGCGGGGCGGTTGGTTTCCCCTTTGCCAAGGGAATAAGCAAATTCGTTTCCCTCAACACCAATGTGAGCTGTGACGTGACCTAGAGATACTTTTTTGAAGAGGGGGTGGAGATCGAGATAGATTTGGAGGAGTGGTGGATGCTTAGTCCTGTGGGCAAATATGCACTGCAGGCTCGACAAGCTGTCACTGTAAAGCCGAAAATAAGGAGGTGAGGGGAGGCCAGATAACTATTCCAAAGCCTTCAGAACTTCGCCTGAAAGACAGTATTGTCATCACCAATTCTGCAGGCCCACGGATGCGTCTTGATCTCTCCTTTCATGGTGCAGAAGTCTGCAGCCATGCCAGTTTCTGTTCGGAACCCATCGGTGTAAATAGACAGATGCCGGGAGGGAGTGTAACTGTGATTAACCGAATTAACAAGAAAATGCGATGTTTCATCCGCCGGATGCAGACGCCAGCTTTGGAATTTCCTTTGTATGTCTATGGAAAATGTTGTGTGTTCTAGATGGAGAATCCTATATTTTATATTCATAATCGAGTGTTATTGTTATAGGAGGGATACCCATTATTACTTGTGAAGATGGTTTTGTAGCCACGAGCCAGTGGGAGCAAAAAAGATCCGTTGGATAGAGGTTTGTTTTAGCAATTTAGCGAGTTTTCCTCCTCAGGCCCAGATGCCCACACAGTAGAAGCTAATCCTTTCTACTATTGTGTGATGCCATATTTTTAGTAATTTAGGTTTTACTCCCCATGATTTTGAGGTTAATTTTCAGGAGTTTTAATGTAGTATGCTTAATTTAGTTTTTAGAAAGTTTGTGTTGCGTCCAGGTCCGATGTTCATCAATTATTATTCCTAAAATGTTTCAATTCCGGCTGAAATCACCCCCGCAAATGAAGAACCCTCGGAGTGCGGTGAGGTGTTCACACTTCACGAAGGTTTCCTCGAAACCTGACTTTTGGTGCTGCGTAGTTCGAGCCAACAATGAGATGGCCCTCCTTTGCAGAGATTGTAACAAAATCACAATGTACACCAGTGTAGAGGGGGGAGTTGTTCAGATCAGTGTTCTTTATGACCAGGTGGACACTCAGAGATTTTGATGGGAAGCTAGCCCAGTTAGATGGAATATCTGAAAGAGTGCCTGTTTTACTGTAGTAGGCATCATGCAGCAGTGCAGTGTCTATTTTTTCAGAAATCATATAATCTTTTATTGCTTCGTTAGCCGCTTTACAGTGATTGAGGTTGACTTGGAGAAAATTTAGCGTTAAGAAAGAGAGGAATGTCTTCTGTGGAAGTGAAGATGACGGTTGAGACATCGTAAGGCTAACAGAAATATTGCTAAGATTTGAGAGTTATTGAGAGGGTCTACTTTGATGGCCTGTAGTCTGCAGTCCACTATGAGACTGTTCAGACAGGCTGAAGCCTAGTAGGAGGTAGGAGAACCAGAACGGGTTTTAGATCCAAGGGCCTGGTTCCTTCCAACCATTCGGGTGGTCAATGAGACCAGATCTGTTGTTCTGTGACGGTCCTGGTTCATTCTGTTAAGTTGGTTCTGATCTGGAGTTGTACAGAGAAGGTCCTGAATTGTTATTGTGCTGAGGAGCTGTTACAGGTGAAGCCGATGCTGCAGTTTTCCTGGGGAAGAAGATGTTATTCATCTTTTCACGTGCCGGTACTTCTTCCTGCAGGTGAGCTTCCTAGCATCCGAGGCCCGATGATTCGTCGGGAAATGCGTTCCCTCCTTTTCATTGTGAACACAGTAGTTAACGCAGGAAGGTGGTTCTTCGCAGTTGCGGACAGGGTGCTTCTGTCCACAATTGGCACTGAAGTATTCCTCCTGACAGTGCTTTTCAGGATGTGTGAGTGATTGGCATCGGCCGAAACGTTGAACCGTGGTATGGGACGTAGGAGGCAGTTCTTTAATCCTATTGTGATTCCCCCCTCGGCGATGATTGCTTGGCCAAGGGAGCGGGGCATTAGGATGACCCAGTCTTTTGCGTCTGGGTCGTGTCTATTCTTCAGCTCTGCCATGACGAACAACTCATTGAGCATCACGATGTATGTACTGATAAAAGTCTCCACGATCCTTTATTTGCTGATCGCCCCTGGCAAGCCAAGAAGGATCATCTTGTGATGAGGTAGGGCTTTCTTTATGAAGTTCAGGTCTCTGTTTTGACTTTGGTTCTGTTGGAGTTCGTTTTGTATACGCAATCAGACCAATATAATAAAAACCTGATAATGAATTTCTAAAATATGTTTTAACTAACATGAAATGAGGCCCCATGACCCGGTTGGCCGAGCATTGTTTGAGGCTCGACGCAGTCGAATGCGTGTACGCTAATGGGTATCTGGTGTACGCTAATGGGTATCTGGTGCACGCTAAATACATCGTGGATGCGAAGTCTTTGGGGCTTGACGTGCTAGGGTTCATCGTCTGGACTGGGATCCAAATTACGGATCCTCTTAAAAGACCATATTCTCTAGAGTCTCTGTCAAATCGATCTTCTATAGAACATGGCAATAATAAAAATAATTGCAGCAACATATACCGCGAAATGCATATATATATATATATATATATATATATATATATATATATATATATATATATATATATATATATATATATATATATATATTAAATGCATACAATCTTGATAGCTCAATGGTAAGATAAAACAATTGTTAGGAATTAGGCGAGCACTCACAATGTATTATGCGAGCTAACAGAATATCTCCGAGACATAGTAGATTTTTCTCATTCTACTTGTTAGTGTGCTGGCCAAAAAATGTGGGAATCTCGAGGGTGAAGTCGCAATGTTCCCATCCGTGAGGCTCTGTAAGGCGTGGTTACTTTTTTTTAAATCCTATTTTAAAAGCTCTCCCCTCCAAACAATAGAGTGGTTGACGAGTATAGAATAGATAGACTTTATCAAAATTAATTTCTTATCAGTAACAAAAGTATTAATTCGCTGAATTCTTCTTCCGCTCAAAATATGAGACAGACATAAAATCATGCAATAACAGAACTCACTGTGGTGGAATAGTGCTAAAAAGTTTGATATTTGGTGATGTGTGTGTTAGTCCGTTTTTCTGAAGTTGTACGCAATTATAAGGTAAAGCTAGAAGAGTCTGCGCACAATTTAAAAGAATCTCAATAAAAAATCAAAATGTTAATTTTTTGCTAAACTATCCATGAATAAATTTTACTTCATTTGTTTTTTATGCATTTCCATTGCTATTTTGCTTTTTATGTTGTAATTTAATAGAACAGTTGTAATAAAACCAAGAAATTTATTTTGCGCAATCTGTCCTTACAGGGTTGGTGTGATTGCGCATATGGGTAGGAGAGATTGTTACTAATAATAGCTACAATTAAATTGTTAACAATAATAATTACACTTAAATGACATTGTTGTAAGGTTTTTGTGAACATATATTATTATATTAGGAGTGAATATTTCAACCGAATGATTAAAGAATCAGAAAAAGGAAATAATTTTAAAACCGATAAAAAAAAAATTTTAATTAAAGGGAAAAAATTAAAGAATCAGAAAAAGCAAGTCCAGATAAGAATACAAAATAACATTAAGTTACTTGATAACACGTTTAACTTAAAATTAGTTCATTTTAATTTTTCATTTTTTATGCAAATTTACCAATAAGCTGCGTAATCTCTCCTAGCATGGAAACTAATGGGAACAATGCGCCATCTTTCCTAAGTAGCAGATGCGCAAACTCTCCAATTTCGGTAGGAGAGATTGCGCGGCATTTTATTTAAACATGGTCGCTACTAAAACGAACCGTTGATGTTCACATTGTTAGTCTAGATTAGTAGCTTATGAAAAATCGTTTAAGTTTAAAATATTTTGTACTACTGACATTGTATAGAAATTCTGATGAATAGCTATGAAAATTCAAGCACTTAGTTTGGGAAAACAAAACAAAATAGCAGGGCTCTATCTTAGATGCTCAAAACAATCAACGTGCACTTTCAAGTAGACGCTCCACTACTGCTGTTGTACAACTACCTGGAGTCGCTGGGCGCTCACTCTACTCCTTCCCCCCGAACCCCTATGTGCGCAATCTCTCCGACCGGGCGATCTCTCCTGGCTTTACCTTATATATTTTATTTATTTTATTTATTTATTTTTAATTAACATAAATATGGGAAGAACTCTCATATAAGTTATTTGTCCAAGGCCGTAAGCCTCAACCTGGTGGTTCTTTTGTGAATTCCATAATGACGTCGCACATGGCATCATTTTCATCATCATGTAAAAATGTTTATTTATTTTTAAAAAATCATATATCCTTTTTTACAAAATAAACCATGGGAATAACAAAAAACGCTAACCAAAAATACCCATTTTCATCTCTGTTAAGAGTTGAGGCCTGTCAAAATGGGTAAAAGCCGTCTAAAGTCAATACCTATGCTTTTCTTTTTTGTAGGGTCCTCATAAAAAATTTAATGAATTTTCAGTGTTTTATTAAACTATACACAGTCTGATGAGCCAAAAAATATTTTTTTCAGTAAAGGAACTCAGTATCGATTTTTCAATATCAGTGTCGTTGTAACAGCTTTTTCGGCCTTATCTTCCTAAAGCATCTTCTTAAATTTACTATATTATAATTATAGAAAATAGTTTCTATGCATAAAATACAAAATATTTCTCGACCTTTATTGCTGCTAGTAATGGAATCATCCGACCATAAAATCTCGTCATACTTTCTGTTCTTTGTTCAATCAACCTATAAGATTTTCATAATATTTTTTTATTAAGAAAGAAAGTCCATCGTCAGGTCTAAATCCTAAAACAAAATATTCTTATCATTGCCCATAACAGTTTTACAAAGTTGAATACGGAATAATTGATTGTGGATTAAGCGTGCAATTTACTGAATTACAATCTACTTTAAGAAAAGAAAAAAAAAAGCTTCACATATGCGGTACCATCAGCCCCCAAAATGAGAGTTAGTTCTTCTAACATAAACAGAAAAATAAAATAATGATAAATTGTAAATTTATAAAACTTTACTATGCAGTTAAAAGTTAATAGTTAATTTACTGAAATCACGAAGAAAATATTGTGACATTGGAGAAGTATTGCTATTAAAAAAAAATACATTGCCACACTGAAAAAATGTCTGTTGTTTCGCTGTACAATATCCTTATTTTTACAGAAAAATATTTTCCGATGACAGTTATTTCGCGAATGTGTCAGAAAGTATCAAATATGGGTTTGACAATATCCCTAACAGATAACAGAGCGAAATATCTAGTTAAATTTTCATTTTCAGTAAACGTTTTATGATATAAAAAAAGGCATTCTGTCAGTGCAATTTCCATATTTTTGTGGAATGTTTTTACAGTGTAAAAATAAAAATGAATCCTACAGTCTGTGTGAAAATGACAAATGTGATCAAGCATTATATTAATGAAGCACCATGCTAAAAATTCTCTGTATCGATAAGTGGAAGATGGAATCCACATTCTTTTTCATGTATTGCTCTTCTGTATGACAAGCAAAATACGGTGTTCAAACATGACGTATTCCCATACCATAATACCAGGTTTAGGGCTGGCGCACAAGTGGGCAAATAGTGCATTTAGGACAGTAAAATTAATTGTAATTAATACTTAAAGCAGTGTTCTTTTTTGCTTTTAAAATCATGAAATTTCAGTTCCAAGCCTACCTAAGAGTAAACGTAGGACAATATCAAATAATGACTCTTATTTTGTTCTAATAAACAATAATTATTGATATGGTAGCTAATTCGAATTCAACGAATTAAAATACATGCATACAGTCCTCAAAGTCTGACCCTGAACTGCATACTGCTGAATATATGAAAAAATCACAGAATGTGAATTCCATTATTATGCCGTGCACACATAGAGACAGAAAACATTATATGTAGACGTGCTCAATGTGAAACTCGTGCTCAGTGCCATCTGTCGGCAATTTTTTGAGCCACAACTTTTTTTGTTATTAAAAAAATCCGATCTCATACGTGCAAACCGCAATTTTTTAGCATCATATGTTCCTTTTTAATGAATTTTTGAAATTGTAACGAATTTATGGCGCACCCAGTATTTTTCTTATATCCCGTTAATTAACTAATATTTTCCGTTTTTATTTACCCATTTTTCCCCAAAACACTGAAACTTCACCAATCTAAGGTAAAATTACCTGAAACCCTCTAATTTGTGTCCTGCATCGAGTCGGGTAACCTGGCAAAGAAAAACCAATTTAATGACGCTTACTTTTGCACGCCTAAAATATGCTTGCTTTGAATATACCGGGTATCTTTGTCCAATAACTAATTCCTAAATTTATTAGCCTTAGATTTATTGCAAAAATGTTTAAAATGAGGTGCAGATTTATTATAGAACCTGTTTTAATCAATAGATATATTTTTGAGAAAAAAAAAAGAAATTAAATTTTATACGAGGGCTGTTTTTTTTTTCAACCTCCGATGGGCTATTAAAAAAGACAACTTTACAACTTTACATAACATAATAATTTTATTACCAAAAGTAAAGCAAGGTCTTATTTATTTTTATACATCATCGCCAAAACAGTTAAGGCATTTGTCATATCGTGACACAAGCTTCTCTATTCCTTCTTCAAAGACGTCAGCCACCAGTGAGGAGGGATACGTCTCTTACGATTGTGTACAAAGCATACCTTGAAATTTCTAGAAATTCTTCAGAAAGTTCACTGATTATAAACATTCGCTTGGCTCTGATCACCTAATCAACACGCTGAGCGAGGCCTACAGTAGCGACAGACTTGCACCCTTGTCCACCATCATCATGGACGTCGATTCACTCTTCTTTAAATTTTCTACATCATTCCCGTGCACTACCATCACTCATAAAGTTTTCACCGTACACTTTGCTCATTTTGTGATGGATTTCAGCAGCACTAAGTCCTTCTGCTTGCAGAAAACGGATTACACTTTGTAACTCACATTTGGCGAGAGCATCGATCGTAGCGGCCATATTCAATTGCCCGTCACGATATGACAAATACCTCAACTGTTTTGGCGATTATGTAGAAAATAAGTGAGACCCTGTTGTACTTTTGGTAATAAAATTATTATGTTATGTAAAGTTGTCTTTTTTTAGATCCCATCGGAGGTTGAAAAAAAACAGCCCTCGTACTATCCCGAGTCCTAAATGTAAAAAGGAAAAAAATCTTTTATTTAAAAGTCGAAACTTGACCGAGTTTTAAAACTTTAAATTTCATGAATTTTAGGCATTTCAAGTATTGTGACAGTATTGTCTCAAGCAATTTTTTGAGGGACTGACATTAAGCATGCCAGTATAATTTTTAGATTTCATTTAATTGCATAACGTATTATAGAAAGTCTTTTAACATCTATTAATTTGTATAAAAAGGGTTAATAAGTGTTATAAATAGAAGCATTTAAAATAAATGCGAATTTGTTTTCATCTAGAAAAAAATCCTTTCTTGCCGAACTAATTCAGTTTTTTTCGTTTATTGTGCTTTGCTGAAGAAAACGCTTCTGTTTTCTGCATAGATCTATGCTTTTGTTATTATATATTCTCTATTTTCTCGACAGTTCAGGAAAGTACTTCATTGTTAAAATTCTCTTCCAATATTCTTGCAATATCATTTTAAAATACCTTAAACTAAGCAAAAAAATGAAAAATTATATTTTTATATGTGAAAGAGTGAGACTAAATTTGCGTTTTTATTTGTTTTCCTTTACTTTTGAGGTCTGATAAAATAGTGTCATTTAATTAGCATTTATTACAAAAATAACAAATAAGAATCGCTATTTCTAATAAATCTGTCTGTGTTTTGACAACATATGATGCAAATTTTACTATGAAATTTTAGTTATTGCCCAAAATGAAAACGAATTCCTATTGTAATTTTCAGTATAGATTCAAAAAAGAATTTACCGTAATACGATACAGCATATCTTCTGTTGTGATAACAGACGATACTGATCAAGATCAGATATTAATAACAAATAATCATAGATCATCGAAAAAATATTTTAATACCATTAAGAATTACACTCTCTCAAGCTACGCGGCCCGTTTTATTTAATGACAACCTTTGCGTTATTAAATAAAGCAAGGATTACTATTCAGAAATTCTGGTAGATATTTTGAATTTCTGCTGCTTCCTTGCCGATTTAACGCGTTTTTTATTCAAAATATCTACCTGAATTTCCGAATAATAGCATTTGCTTTATTTATTCACCGAAAGTATGTCATTAAGTAAAGCGAAAGAACTCTATTTGGAAATTATGGTAGATTTTTCGAATTAAAAAACGCTGTGGGATTGCAATCTCTAAGTACTTTTAAAGAAATTATGTACTTTTAAAGAAATTATGTAACTAACCAGATTGGCACGAGGTATGCCAAATCTTAAAAAATATGTTAAAGAACCAACTAATTATTCATAACCTATCTCTATCCTAACGTATTAACAGGTATAATTACTTTCCATTCGATGAATATATAAAATTTTCAGGCTGCTTTTAAGAAAGAGTCATTGAATTTTACTTTAGAGATTATGCTACGTATATTTAGTTCGATATAGTACCGAGAAATTTTACGGGTGCACCGCAAAAATTTGTAGTGCTTCGTGTGATTTTTAGATTGCATACCATTTTTCTTGTGCAACGTGCTCTTTATTAACCCTTTCCGGTATGGTGCGTTAAATTATGTCCCACTTAATTTTAAGCCACAAATGCCGCAACGGCCCCTGAATTTTGAAATAAATTTTTGCATTTTGTAATGAATGTGGAAAAAGCATTTACTTATTAGATAATAAATTTGTTCTTGCATCCTGTTGTCATTCAATAATTTCAACATTTTAGTAACATAAGTACTTTGTGCCTGAAAGGGTTAAAAGTACATTGCCGTTTTTTTCCAGTTTACCACGCCGTTTTTTAAGTACATCGTGCTGCCGGCTTCTTTTTTTCTTATTTTAATAAATTTTATTCAAGTGATAGGATCTTAGCTTGTGAAAAATTCATAAATTTCAACATTTAATGTTTATTTTTTAATGAAAATTTCATTTTATGTTTGCTAGTTACATTTCTCATTTTTTAAGCGTATTTTTTTCTTAAGTATGCTTTTTCACTAGGTAGGAAAGTACAGAAAGGTTCAGCAGACTTTTCGTCTCAAATGAGCACGTGTAATTTATGGCATGTCATATTTTGAAAGGAATTTTTATCCTTATTACATATATTCAGACAGGTACTACAGAATATGAAATATCACTTCCATAACTTTGCAAAACAACTTCATGATTCAACTCAAAAAATGACAGAAAAAACTTTCCCAGAAAAGTTTTCTTAGTTATAACAGAATATATTGAAAAAATATCGCATCTTACTTTTTATTCTATCATTATACGATTTTATTCACTGATTTATAGTCGGCTTATTTTCACACAAATTATCCTTACTTTGTCAATTTTCAAGCTGCTGATCGTAATCAAAGGAAATGATATTTTTATTACATGCTGCATGTTAAAATAAACATTTTTTTTGTCATTAAATTATAATGAGACTAAATATTAATGAATTTTCGAAAACTATACTGTTGATCTATGGTTTTATCAACTTATCTTAATCTTTTTATATCTTTGGCGAATGTAGAAAAGGAAAGTGCGCGTCTTTATAAAGATTTGCGTTTTATATAACAACTTCATTTTAAAAAGTGAAATAAGTGAAGATTTTAAAAACTCGTCACAATAAAATTAATTCATTCTAGATTCATAGAATGTGTGTTGTGGTTTAAAATCCACTTTTTCCAAAATGTCTCTTTCTGATTAGTCTTCATGTGCAGAAAAAAATACTGTAGAACCAAAAAAACTTCAGCCAACCAACTGAATAGAATGTAGACGATTATGGAATGCATTATTATTATATGAAATATAAATTTTGAAGATAAGTGGTAACCAATTCGGCATAACTACAAACCTTTATCGTAATCATTTTAAAAATGCGCATTGATTACCTTACAATCATAAAAACATTCTCTATAACTTTTACAAACAGAAGTAACATGTTCTGTTTGTAACTAACGTTTTAGTTTACATAGAGCAATAAATAGATTACAATATATATATATATATATATATATATTAACAAACACTTAACACTCTTAGATATGGTAAGTTTTTTTTTGTTTTTGTTTTTAAAAACATTATGAAATATAAAAACATCATATCTACTAATGTGTCTGAGTTTTCAAGGGGATAAAACTTGCAGAGCCCTAAGAATTTAGAAACTGGCATATTATTGTGAAAGGTTCGTTTTTTTTTTTTAAGCAATGTTAGTACTGGCCATATTCACTCATACATGCTTCTCATAAAATGTATCTTCCTACTTAAATATACAAGCGTGGTGGCTTTGCTTGATCATTTTAAAACCTTCATGAATGAACAATAATGAATCATTCTGTCTTATGGATTGGGAACTGGCTTCTAATTGCAATGTGTCCAAATGATCAATGTCTCGGTTTCCTTGATCCATGTGTACAAAAAACGTATCGCTACAAAAACAACTGACCATGAAAAAATTCAAATCTTATTTTTAAAATTCTATGTTGCAAAATTGCTGATAATGCTTTTTTTAATAAAACAAGATTTCAATATTTTCATCCTGAGTTTTTTTCTTCTTTTTATGTCAATATATTCCAGTGAAACTTAAAATAACATCAATGATATCTGAATTTTCTAATTTTAAATATTATATTATCATGATATCTATTTTCAGATAACAACGAATGCCTTCTTAACAATGGAGGATGTGACCAAAAATGTGAAAACATTATTGGATCATATCGTTGTCTCTGCTTAGAAGGGTACAGACTTTTACCTAATAAAAAGAGCTGTGATGTTGGTAAGTGGATATATATATATTACATAAAAAAAATAATCAAGCTGATATTTTTGTGCTTGTCGATTTTTAAATGAAGTTGGTTACATATTGTGATAGCTACGGAATTATTTTAAATGCATTTTATGCTGAAATAGAAATTTATAATCTAAAAAATGTCCCTTTATATTTTTAAATAACAAATTTGCTAACAAACTGAAAGAAAAAAATGTATATTCATAAGCTAAGATATAAATATTAATTTAATTTTAGCAGTAAATCCTAATTCTTATCACAACAATAACTCATAATGTTACTGATATTTATCGCCGTAAAAGGCAGCAAAATCATTCATAGATTCCAAACATTTTATTTTTATTGGCGAAGCTATTAAACAAGTCTACATTTTTGTAATTCAGATTATTTTATAAAATAATTGTCGCGGACTGATTCGTCAAAGCAAAGTTACTTATTTCCCCTTCTAGACAATTTACGTCGTTATACATCTCAAAAAGTAATAGGTTAGTTACTATGTAGACTAAAGAAAAAAAACGACATTCACCTTCTTGATTACTTTTACTGAAATTGGGAGCAGTAATTTTTTTCATTCTTATAGAAACTTTCAGAACTTACTTGTATGATGCAATGCACTGTTAAAATTTGTCATGATATTTTAACATATAAACTTATAACTATATAAATTTATAACTACAAAATTAATAAAACATCGCAATTGTAGATTAAGATTTTTAAAAGAAAACCCAGTGTTTTGGGAAGTTAAAAAAATAGAAAAATCTTATAGAAAGAAGAAAATTACCACTTTTTATTACTGAGTGTGTTAAAATATATATATAATTCATAATACACATCAAAATTGAAGTTAAATCCAACTATTGTGAGTGAAATTTGTGATTTCAAAGAATAACTTTTCCTTTTAAGTGCAAAAATACTGAAATATATTTATTAAAATATTTTTAAAGAATTGAGTGATTTAAGTACTTTATTTTTCATGAACGTTTAAAACTGAAAGCTTTTTTATTAGTTTATATCACCATCAATGTTTTTACGTAAGTACATAAACATATAGCTGAATAAAAGAAAATACATAAGTATTCACTACTTCAATTTTATAGCACATCTAAATTTATTGTGTACTCCTGGCTCTGTTTTAAAGTTTATTTATATATTTTTTTCAAAACAAAATGGAGTTTCGAAAAATCACTTTATAGTATCCATTAACATTTATGGAAAACTAAGACTTTCGGTCGTAACTGATAGAATTAGACCCAAAAATGTTTACTGATAAATCATTGTTAAATGGGGCATTTTTCATGTAAATTACACTTATTTGAATTTTGCCCAAGATGATATTCAAAGCAACTAAAAGGGAATAGAGGAAAGTCTATTAATATGCAGGAATTTTTATGCTTGAAGGCTGTTTGAATGATGTCATATGTGTGAAAATTTAAAAAAGTTATATATATATAATATTTTTTTTTAATTTTTTAATTTAAGAGTATAATAAAATGAATCAAACAAGTTATATCGAATAAACCACACTTAAAATAATTAATAAAATAATTTTACTTCATATCAAAAATCTTTAAAAGGAATATAGTGTTAAATTTATTTCAGTGTTTCCTTAAATCCTAATTTCATAACTTAATATATGTCATATTTTGTAATAAAAATAAACAGGCGGTGTCACATAAGCCACACTTAAAATAACTAATGGAATAATGTTGCTTCAAATCAGAAATCTTTAAACAGAACACAGTGCTAAATATTGTTTCAACGTTTCATTAAATCCTAATTTTATAAAATATATAAAACTTTGCAATCAAATCAAACAAACGGGATCAAATAAGCCACACTTAAAATAATAATTAGAAAGGGGTTTTTTCAAATGCAAAAATATTAATAAAAACACAATACAAAATCTTGTTTCAGCATTTCTTTAATTCCCAATTCCATAATGTAATATCAGCAGAACTTTCCAGTATGCATGATCAACTCTAAAATGCTCACTTTATATTTGAGTATGATGGATTTTTTTTTTCGATTTATGACTAATGTGTTTGAGAAACCTTTAGTTTTTAACTTTGTGATAAAGGGATTTCTGCAGTAATACAGGCTCATTTTTACTAAGCAGTAATGAAAATTGCAGGAATTACGCGTCCCATCACTATATGACATTAATTCAGAGAAAAATACAATTCATGTACAACGTTTACGCGAGAAGTGATCTTCCAGGAGTATGTCTTCAACAGAGAGCCATTATGTGTCATTGTTCCTTTAACTCATTTAAACAATTTTCATCTTGTAATTAAGAACGATGTCTTTTATTTCGTTTTTCTCCTATAACGGGCACTTTGACAACGTGAATTCGGACGCTGGCATTGATTTCAGGTATGATTTTTCAAAATACAAATAAACAGCTCCCAATGTTTAGAAGATTGTTTTCTTTGCAGACATCATCGCTATTTGTTAGGGCTGCTACTCGGAAAAATACCAGAATTGATTCCCAGTTCTAGGATTGAGCGTTTGCAGTGTTTTGGAGCCAACCTCAAGTTGCATCAGTGGCGTAGCGTCAGGTTATGCTGCATCATTTCACTACCAGTAATATTCTATACTAAAGTTGGCCTTATTTAATCTTTGAACGTTATACGATTAAAGAAGGTCAAGTTTAGTATGTAATAAAACTGGTAATAAATGGTGCATCATCCCCTGACGCTACGCCACTGAGTTGTATGTCCTGCTCTTTTAACCCCTTCGCGACGAGCGTCCTTTACAGAATTTTTAATCTTTTACCACCGGTTTTTCAAAATAGAAATTTTCGCCCAGCAGAATTGCAGAAATGCTAACATTCAATAAGGCAAAGCTTACAATAAAAAATAACTGGTGGGAATAATCGAGGATTCCGAGCATCTTATGCGTCACGTATACGTGTCGCTCGTCCCCAAGGGGTTCACCTGCTTACGGAGATAAGTTATTTTATCCCAATCATAACTAATGGAAATCATGTGATAATTTTCCACAAAGAAAAAATACCACTGTTTCTTCTTACAGCTAAAATTATAACGCAATTTGTTATGGCTGCGCTAAAATTATAACGCAAGTGACACGAGTTTTTAAACAGACTTCCAATAAATTCGTTGGTATGTTCTTTTTTCTTATTTAATGCATGTCCAGTCCACGCACAACTTTTGAATGGATGTAACGATTTTGGTATTTTTTCTATGTTGGAAGGGCTTTTTCTGGCGGTGGTTCCATTATAAATTTCTTCAGGGTTTTAAAATGGTATGTTTGCCTGCTTGCCCGTTTTCGTGTTACTTATGACTTTCTAGCCCCCTGACCGCCGAGCAAAAGGGCAAATTTGTAATGTTGTTATCTCTGTAATTTTTTTTAAATGCTTAAAAAATCTGAATTTTCAAACTTGAGATAAAAACTTAATTACGTATATAAGTATAATCCTTGAGAGTATCAATCATTACTTGATGTTTTAAAAATGCATTATATTTGTAAAATTATATTAATTTAAACAAACTTTGTATTGTTGTGAAACCTACAGCATAGTGAACGGATATATCAGGTCGCGGCGGTGAGAAGGTAAAATTATAACTTTCGTAAAAATTGGCTAATCGACGATAAAATTCTATATGTTTTTAAGGTACACAGTACTGTTTTATACTTTTAGAATAGACACCGTGTAACGGCGAAAAATACTTTAAATATAATGAATTTAAATGTGAATGACTTAAATTAGTTTTAGGGGTACATTGCGTTTAACGAATAACTCAGGCCATCAGACAGAGATTGAATAAACAGTCCTGTTTAGTACAATAATGTGACTTTTATTAAAGATAACAGCTAAAAACAGTATTGTCGCAGGGATGCCCCCAGGACCAGAGAAAAACGTCTGACCTACATGATGATCATAAGAAGAGTGATGAACAGTTGTGAGATTCGATCGAATTGTATCAAGCAAAAAGTGAAAACTCTGACCTATAATAACCCTAAAAGATACTTAATTTAATATAAATTTTGAATTTAAATCCAGCTAGCCCAATTATTAATTGGCATAACTGAAATTATAACGTACACATTTGAATGCCAAGTACAAGCCTTTAGAAAGTGTATATGAAGAGGCGGAAAGAGATACATAAATTACACAAGTATAAAAGTGAAGCCTCTTTTATTGCAAGCAAAGAGCAGAAAACGATTGAACTAATCGCTTGTATAAGCGTATGTAAACATAATAATCCTTTAGATTAATGCGGGGGCTGGGGAAGGAATACGAAAAAGACTTTCTTTTTATTTATTCATTTTAACGGCGAGACAAAAATATGCAATTGCAATGTTAAATTTTCTGGATAGAAAAAATTATTTTGTTTTACTTTATTAACGACTGAAAACGAACTAGTGAGCTTTAAAAGGAATGAGGTATATTAACCGCAAGAGAGATAAAGATATTAATGTATTTTTGTTAAAGTTAAAGGAATTTTTAAACTAATTAATTATATATGTAGAAGGACAGTTTTAATTTTAATTGAGTGATAATTAATTATATGTGATGATAGATAATTACATCATCACACACCGTATCATATATATATATATATTTACAAGGACACGTTTAAAATTTATTTTTTGATCATCTACTGCAAGTAAAAGTGAGTGATATTGGCAACAATGTGATTGACAGTGAACAATAATGGGTTGCCACAAAAACATTATGTTGTACAAACTACTTTCACTAAAATACTCCAATTGGCATGCAATCAGTGCAATAAGTAAGGAAAAATCCCTTGCAGTTGTTTTTATTGTTTCCTTACTTGTCCATCTGCGTAAACCAAGATTTGATATCTCAGTCCTTTTGGGATGACGTATAAAGATGAACATTTACTGGTCACCGGAAAAATCTAGATAAATAATGGAGTTTTCTAGATATAAAAACAAAAATTCGGATCATTTTCCTCCAAAAGTCCTCCTTAACATTACCCACTCCTTAGGCAGTATAAGCAAAAGTGACTCTTGCCTAAAATCAGTCACGCACACATAAATAAATAATATTCAGTAAAAATCAAGTTGAGAGAAAAAATACTACTTCTTATAATGTTTTTCTTCAAAATTGATTTTATAAACATATTTTATTAAACGTTTAAAGAAGTTTTATGTACAGTAATTTTAAAATAACTGTCTTCGAAAAATAGAGCGGTAAAATGTTTATACACACGTAAAAATAGAAAGTAACTCTGAAGACAGCAGTGAATGCAAATCGATATTTCTCTAAAAATATCTACTTACGGATGCATTAGTATGTAAACGACACCCTTTGCCACTGGTAAAAAATGAAAGCAGTAACTAAAAGTTCTTTTAAGCTATTTTTACTTCAGAAAAATAAACTCGAGAAATAGATAAAGATTTTCTAAAAACTTTTTTTTTTTACTTTCTAAATCTTCGCAAATTTTTCATCGGTAAGTAAATTTAATATGAAATAACGTGCTTCGTAGATTTAAAATTTTCTTTAAGTATTTACGTTTTTTTTTTTTTTTTTTTTTTAAACTTTTTACGTTTGTTAGAAGATTGGCGATTAGGAAAATATATACTTTTCTTTCTATTTAATGGAATATATCATGTTTTTTAATACATTTTTTCAGGTTTATGTTTTATGTAGTTAGGTAGGGGTCTTCAACCTTTTTACATGAATGTCATTTGCCACCAGAAATTCCAAAAAGTAATCTTCTTCTTATTCTGCAAAGTTTCTGCTAATAAATAATGAAACTTTTCTATATTAAAATAGCGGAAGTTTGGTGGCCTCGGGTGACAGGTTGAAGACACATTTAGAGATATTTAGCTTTCACATCATGTATAATCTCCGAGTTTAAAATATATTACCTCTACGAGCATAAAACTTAGAATCACTTCTATCATTCTCTTAAAGCTATTTTAATATGATTATTGTTTCATTAGTATTTTACACTCCTACATTAACGCTTTAGTATTACTATGAATTAGTATTACTATTGATAAAATACAACTAAACTGAAATGAATTAAAAGAGATTTCTGGCATTCGTGCAATTAAATGGCAATAAAATATTAACTATCAATGTCATATATTATAAACTAAATGCGTCGAATAGAAGGTTACCCTCCTTATTTAGTCATAATCTTTTGGTTTAACGCTTCTATATCAAATATGCTTTACATTTGCGCTGGTTAATACGTCAATTTTTGGAGACTACCTGTCTTCTAATATGTCATATTAGAATATAATAAATTTCGCATTATTAACAACTTTATTATTATTTATGCATTTCCTGCATCAAATCAATCGCTCTTTGCAGTCTAGAAACCAAAGGTGTGGTTATTCATTTATAATAACGACAGATACGTACATGTATGTTACAGATTAACGCATTCGTTAATTTCTATGTTTTCACTTGATGGAAGAATGCATACAGGGTGCATAGGAAGGTATTTTTATTCTGAAATAACTTTTGAACGCATAAAGCTAAGAATTATCGAACAAGTATTTACCTATGGAAAAATGATTATATTCTGTCATATGAGAGTGACTACAGGCCCCTAGGGGCGAAATTTGGAAGTTGCTGACCCTATCTCTAAATCTATGAAAATAGCAAAAACAAAATTTCAAAAGTATAGAGCTTTTTCGATTTAGTATGATATGATGTCTTACATATAAAAATAACTTATTTAGAAGACCTGAAACGTTAATCTTTCGATAACCAATAATCGGTTTAAATACGCCACTACTCTCTTCTAGAAGTGCGTCATTATAAGGCAGATACATATTTACTTATAAAACAAAGACATGTAACCAAGCTACAATTTATTTTTATAAGAAAATCAAGTTAAGTGTGCTCAATATTTCCAGCATCGGTAGCAATACAGAAACACTCACATGTATACATGTAGCGACTTGACATTTGGAAATAATGACTCGGGACGTCGTTGTAGACTGAACTAGTATTTTATTCAGAGTTCTGGGATGCAGTCATCGTCGTGGGAGTGTACTCATGTTCGGAGGAAACACCGAGAACCATATTATTCTTTAAATTACTTACAGTATGCCATCCGGTAAGTAAACTGGATCAAAATCTACAAAAATCTGTCTTCTTCGCACGTGCTCAAACTTTTTGATCCAGCACTTGTACTCTTTCCAACAGGGGGCGAAGATATCAATCGTGAGGAAACTTTAACTTAATTGGTTTAATATCTTTGCTTAATGTCTGAGCTTCTGATCAGGAGCCAGCATTTAGTGCAACTGAAACCGCAGACTCTTTAAAATAGCATTAAGCTTGCGTTTTGAATCTTATAGTTGGTTACAATTTAATATCTGAAAGTGATAAATGCTGGGCTGAGAAACAAATTTATCAGGGGCAAATTTAATTTTGAACATTGGGTTTTAAAGTTAGAAAAATACTTTGGAAATTCAAATTAAATACTGAATTTTTAAGAGGTTTTATTTTCTTATCCTTTCATGCATATACAATGCTACAGATGGTGTTATGAAAAAGATATGGTGAAGGTTCGGAGTAGAATCAAGAATGGTTCGGAGTATGGGAATGGTCGAAGAATTTGTAGGCATCTGAAATATAGGAAAATTGTTTTCGGTGGGACATAAGCATTTAGGTCCCGAGTGACGTATAGTGAATTGCATATGTTGTTTCCCGCAATGACTCAAGTTGACGACATCCTGCTGAGAACTAGAAAAAGTTTTGTTTCGACGAGGAAGAATCAAGAAGTATTTGATAAACATCTTTTCTTTATTTTAAAACGATGAAAAGAAGACAAATCCATGAAGTTATTCCACAGTTAATAATCCACGGGTACAAGAAATCACATCTTGTATGATGGGGTGACAATCCAAATTTTTGACAGAGGAGCGAAGTAAGAATATCGAGAACTTAGGCTGCATGTCCGAATTTTAAAAAGTGGGAAAGTGCTTTAGGAGGGTACCATAGGGTGGCCAAGGGGCCAGAATATTTTTAGAGATGTTACATCGCGGAGATCAGAGAGGAAAGTGTCTTTTTGATAATGACAGCGTGCGTTGGAAAGTATGCCAAACCATTTACATTTTTAGGGCCAAGAGTATTGTATTTTGCGTGGGAATTGTAACCGTTACATATACATCATATCAACTTCATAATTGACGTCAGTGGTAGGGAAATCTTTATTGGCGAAGATTGCACTTTGGCAAAAAAAGAGAGTGAAATAGAATTTTGGTGGTTAGTTGTTTTGAGAAAATGCAGGAAAGATATTTTAGAAATATGTTATAAGGCGTCAGTGTGACGGGATTAACATCTGGATTCATTATGAAGTCAAAACATACCATGAGAAGGGAAACATTATATGCCTTGGATAATTTCATTTCCTTTGATGTGTGGGAGATCGAATAAAGTACGTTAATGGTAATTTACAAACAATATGTATGATTTTGACTAAAAGTTATCGTTGAAAGAGAATGATCAAAAGGGTGCGTGTTTTAACAGCCGGGAATGTATATAAATTACGATAATGCAGAAAAGGGAAAATATATTTAATAAAAATACTTAAAACATAGATTTCTTAATTTTTGAAAAAGATATATATGGTATCTTTACCATATATATATCACCCCTTCACAAGATTTTGAAAAATTTAGAATGTCACCCTGAAAATATAATACACAATATCAATATATAAAAATAATAATAAAATAAGTATGCATACAATATGTAAATAAAAAAAAGTAGTACTACCATAAATCTTCATACTAGTATAATAAATGGCCATAAAATTTTCAAATTGCAGCAGCATGTATTTCAGTAGCTTTTGAAAGTTCCATTATCAACATAAATATAGTTTTTTTTTTTTTTTTTTTTTGGCTGCATAAATAATATATCATTTTCTTTAAAATGGCATGCCTAATGATATTTTAATGGTATTAGTGCACTTGTATAAATAGTCACATTTTGTCTCATATTTTATTTCGAAGATTAGAATGTGCACAATTAAACTTTTCACTTTCACTTCTGGCCATAGGAAATATAAACATATATAATATTTCGATATTGAGAAAAAAATATAGTTACAATTATACAATATAAAAATGACGCAATAGAGGTTACAAAAACACATATACCAAATGAAAAATGTAAAAAAAATTTGTGTATTAATCGGGAAATGTGCATAAACAGTTTACAAACCACCTTGTAATTTAATAATTGCATAAATAATCTTTATTTTATTTTATAACTTGGAAAACAATTAAATTTTTATAGTACTTAAAAGGGATTATCTTTACCGAATATTAAAATAGCAATTGAATAAATAATTTTGGAATAACCCATAATAGTTGTAATCATTCTAAAAAAATATATCTAACTTTCATTAATAAAAGTCTTTATATAACAACTTTTTAAGGCATCTCAAAAGAATTTCTGAAATATTTAAAAGAAACAATACGATGAATAAATGTAGAAGAATTGTGAAAAAAAATTTTTAAATGAAGGATCTGCTTCTACAAGTGAGAAAAAGAAAATGTAAAAATGCCTAAAATATCACTATAATCTATATAATGTGAAGTAAAGGTGTTAACATTATGTATGTTCGATGAGAGAGAGATGTTTACACCTGAACAATATTTAGAAAAAGCAACATGTACGTTATCGAAGTAAGGAGGCATATCATAGAATTCAAAAATTTAACATAAGTCCAAATTTTAAGAACGATTATGAGACTTATACACTGAAATAAAGTTCAAAAATTCTTTCTAATTGATAACGTGAAGGTGGCATGTAAATTGATGTAACTTTGAAAATAAAAAAAACGATGACATAGTGTATAAGTATATATAAAGAGCAACAGAAAATTAATGTATACACTAACATGTGAAGTGGGAAAAAGATAACGGTATGTGTGAATGCTCGACCATACCTATCAGTGAATACGAATCTTAAGTATAGAAGTGTAGTAAATGAATAAAGGAAAAAAGAAAAGTTTTGGATTACAAAGGAATCAGACCGGAGAAAACTAAGTGAGAAAACGGTAAACAAAAAAAATTCTGGTTACAAAGGGAACCAGTCACACAAATAAAAATTCTGATAACAAGGGGTATCAGAGCTCAATAAATTGTATATCTGAAAACAAAGGAATCAGACTCACCAAAACAATAATATGATAACAAGGTATCAGCCCTCAATAAGTTATGTATCTGAAAACTAGGAATCAGACTCACCAAATAATAATCTGATAACAAGGTATCAGCCCTCAATAAGTTATATATCTGAAAACTAGGAATCAGACTCACCAAAACAATAATCTGATAACAAAAGTATCAGCCCTCAATAAGTTATATATCCGAAAACTAGGAATCGGACTCACCAAAACAATAATCTGATAACAAAAGTATCAGCCCTCAATAAGTTATATTTCTGAAAACAAAAGGAATCAGAACCACAAAGATTTTTTTTTTTTTTTTTTTTTTTTAATCACAACCGAAGTTAAAAGAATGAACAAATTTCTGATTATAGAGAAAAACAGAACCAAAAGAATCAATTTAATTTAAAAAATTATCATTACCTATTTCTACCAAAGGAAATTAAAAAAAAAAAGAAAAAAGCTGAATGATGTGAATTTCTGCAAGAATGTGCCAAAGGAAAAGATGTGACGCCGAATTTATTTTGCCTTAATTTTTAATAACAATTTATTTTTATTTATTTCTATTATTTTTATTTTAAAAGGATAGTGATGCAAAGAAGAAGAATTGTCTACTCCTGAAATGTCGAAAATACAACGAAGATAAAAGGTAAAATTAAGCTGTGTGTACGGATTAGTTACACTTATTCAATATGCGAAAAATTTCTGACGACCCGCACCAAAAAAAATCTCGACATACAAATATACCTCTAATCGCTCTACCGTTTCCGTACGCTAAATAGCCAAACGAAAAGAGACGAACCATCTATACACACAGGTGTGTAAACAATAAAAACATTAACATATGAAATAGAAAGAAAAATATTCATAAGAGCAGCTGTCTGTAAAAAATTACCCATATAGTAGGGAAGTGTATCAAAAAATACTGAAAATTAAATCGAAGTAAGAAAAGGAGTAAAAAATTTGTGACAGTATATAATAAAAGAAATAGATATGCAAAGAGTATCATAATATAACATCTTATCATTAATATTATAGTTTCGAACAATAATATAAACTAGAATTAACAGAGAGTGGTATTTCTTTCTTCATCAATATATTTCTTTATTGACGGACACCCTGGCGAAGATACGGTGTGAGAAATGTTAAAATTAGTATTGTTATTTTCATTATTTGATATGCAATTAATGCATTTAGGAGGGTTTGTGCACCTAAGATTGTTATGTTGGCCTGCACAAATCGGACATTTTATAGAATTAAGACATACCTGTGCGATATGATAAAATGAATGACATCGAAAACAACGTTTTACAGGGATAAATCTGATTACAGGATATTTTTTGTCTTGAATAGTTATTAGTTTAAGCTCCAGTAATATTATTGCAATAGGAAACGACATCTCAAATATCCAGTTGTACTCATCTATATCCCTAAGTTTACATTTCCTTATAAATTGTATAGAGAACACTGGTTTTTGAAGAATATCAGAAATTCCAAATAAAATGTCTGGTACATTAAATTTTAAAGGTAATTTACAAATAATGATGCGAACCGGTTTATGATGCATTTTAGTAGGTGAACAAATAGGAATGTTTTCTGAAAGATCAAGCTTACTAGAAGTATTTGATTGCTGCATATCAATTTTTTTATGTGCTAAATCATCGAATGTGTTTTCATCATCAGTAATTTGTGAAATATCCGTCTGTGTAAGAATATTATGCACATTTCGGGGTAACATATAAGTGTTATGGGAAGTATCGTTTACATTTTTATCATCAAAAACATCATGTATATTTTCTACCTTTTGGGCATGAAGCCGTTCTAATATTTTTTTATTAAGCGAAATTAAATTTTTCTTGTCTAGTACCAATTTATCAAGTTGCTTCATGACAAAAATATCATAAAACTGCAAAAGACTGTCAAATTGGCGTTCCAGAACAACCTGAAATTTGCATAATTTGGCAGAGAGATTGTCCTGCAATTTTACGTGATCATGCAGCTCATTTAATTGGGAGTTAACAAACTCTGGAGCACTTTTTAACAAATCCCTGACTACATAAGACCATGAAATATCACTAAATATTTGATTTTGTTCGGAAATAGAAACAGTAGTTTCAGATACTGGTGATGCCTGAGTGGATGCCATTTTCTGCACTCTGGTCCTGGATTTATTTTGTGAATTTTTTTTTATGGGCATGAATATGGAAAAGATATACACAAAACTTTAAAAGAGGTGAAGGAAGTGCATGAATTGCAAAAATTTAAAGTGTCATATTTTCTCACCAATATGATAAAAATGGCAAGAAGGGTATAGATACACCGGTAAAATACACAAGACCAGATACACAAACGAGCAAAGAGATTACTCAAAGCAGTGCACACTTAACGTATAAATTAAAATATCATATCATGAGATCATATTTAGAGTATTTACCATAATATTATTAACATAGAGTTAAAAACTGAATGCAACGCAAAATGTGAATAGAAATATATCAAAATTTAAAACACAACAAAAACTGATAATTTATTATTTTTTTTTTTTAAAGATTAAAATATTTAAAACACTAGAGATCTCTAAAATGATAAGCAGTGGCTTCAAATGCATAAAAATACAACAAAATAATAAAACGAAGCAAAATTTGAATAAAATTTATCAGTCATGAAAAAATTCAGATATAAGTGAAATTTAGTATCATTTTAAACTTTGAAAGATCTCTGACAGTTAGAAAACAATCTGCTTCTTACCTGTACGCCACAAATATACAAAACTACCTCTGGAACGATTTAAAATATACACATTATTAAATATTTAAAAGTTCTTGCAGTGGCTTTTTTTTAATTAAAAAAAATTACAGTTCTTGCACTGTCAAAACATATCCATCTTAAATATGAACATATCATTTGAAATTACCATAGAAAGCTGATTTCATAAAATTTAAAATTTTAATAAAAATAAGAATTTTCTGCTTTTTCGTTTTCTTTTTTTTTTTTTTATCAACACATTAAGAATAAAAACTCTTACCTGTAACACAAGTATATATCCATTGTATAACTAATTTGAGAAAACACCTAGCAATAGAAAAAAACACCGAAAATAATATATCTATTTTTTCGTTTTAAATTAACACAGATGAAAACGGATTTTGTGATTTGTATCACTATGAATAAGTATTCCTTTACACAACGGAATTGCAGTTGGAGGAATGAATAATTTTTTTTTTTTAATTGGAGATAGAGTTCAACAACATTTGCAAGCACAGTTATTTTCTTCTTACTTTATTATTACAAGGCAATTAAAAACAAAAAGTTTTCGTTAAAGCTGATGGATCATTCAATAACCTTGAATTTATCGAAACGAAGTTAGAAAGAGAAGTCAATACGATGAACACATTGAGTTTCGTTCTTTCTTTTTTTTTTTTTTTTTTTTTTCTTTATGCCGAAACACAATCAAAGTTTCTCGGATTTATATGATGAAACCACACAGTGCATAATCATGAGTTGAAATTCACAGAAATTAGCGGCATATTTCACACATATAAACTGGAAAAATTTAATCGACGAAGAAAGATAATCTTTTTGAAATAATGAAAGCATATGTAGCATCGGTTGAATGAAGTTATAATCTTAACACATTGGGAAAAATAAGTTGCACCAAAAGGACTACGAGAAAAATTTTTGCTGATCTATCTGGCTTGTATAATTTTAGGATACACAACTGTAGCACACTTTCAAGTCACAGAATAATAGTTATAAATTGAAAGTACTTAATATGTATAGATAAGGCAGGGATCACAAGGATTTTTTTTTTGAAGGCGTATTTATCACAGGCACAGGTTAAAAAAAAACTGCACAAAAGATCCTAAGTTGAAACAGTTTATCACTTACGTGGCACGGAAAAGGCATATTTAACTAACATGAACCGCAGGACAAATCTAGGCACATATCGAAGATGTAGAAAAATTCAGGCACATTTCGAAGATGTAGACAAATTCAGGAACATTTCGAAGATGTAGACAAATTCAGGCACATTTCGAAGATGTAGACACAAGAGGAGTCACGACAGCAGAAAAATAAAAAAATCCACACATTGAGTAGTTGATATAGAGTTCCTTGGCGCACACCCTATGGAAATTGTTTTGTGAAAAATCCAGTTCATCAAAATTAGGCACCAATCTTATATGAAAAAGATATGGTGAAGGTTCGGAGTAGAATCAAGAATGGTTCGGAGTATGGGAATGGTCGAAGAATTTGTAGGCATCTGAAATATAGGAAAATTGTTTTCGGTGGGACATAAGCATTTAGGTCCCGAGTGACGTATAGTGAATTGCATATGTTGTTTCCCGCAATGACTCAAGTTGACGACATCCTGCTGAGAACTAGAAAAAGTTTTGTTTCGACGAGGAAGAATCAAGAAGTATTTGATAAACATCTTTTCTTTATTTTAAAACGATGAAAAGAAGACAAATCCATGAAGTTATTCCACAGTTAATAATCCACGGGTACAAGAAATCACATCTTGTATGATGGGGTGACAATCCAAATTTTTGACAGAGGAGCGAAGTAAGAATATCGAGAACTTAGGCTGCATGTCCGAATTTTAAAAAGTGGGAAAGTGCTTTAGGAGGGTACCATAGGGTGGCCAAGGGGCCAGAATATTTTTAGAGATGTTACATCGCGGAGATCAGAGAGGAAAGTGTCTTTTTGATAATGACAGCGTGCGTTGGAAAGTATGCCAAACCATTTACATTTTTAGAGCCAAGAGTATTGTATTTTGCGTGGGAATTGTAACCGTTACATATACATCATATCAACTTCATAATTGACGTCAGTGGTAGGGAAATCTTTATTGGCGAAGATTGCACTTTGGCAAAAAAAGAGAGTGAAATAGAATTTTGGTGGTTAGTTGTTTTGAGAAAATGCAGGAAAGATATTTTAGAAATATGTTATAAGGCGTCAGTGTGACGGGATTAACATCTGGATTCATTATGAAGTCAAAACATACCATGAGAAGGGAAACATTATATGCCTTGGATAATTTCATTTCCTTTGATATGTGGGAGACCGAATAAAGTACGTTAATGGTAATTTACAAACAATATGTATGATTTTGACTAAAAGTTATCGTTGAAAGAGAATGATCAAAAGGGTGCGTGTTTTAACAGCCGGGAATGTATATAAATTACGATAATGCAGAAAAGGGAAAATATATTTAATAAAAATACTTAAAACATAGATTTCTTAATTTTTGAAAAAGATATATATGGTATCTTTACCATAGGTGTGCACATTGAGCATACTTAAATTGGTTTCCTTATTAAAAAGTATATACATTGGTTACATGTGTTAGTTTTAAATAGTTTTAAATATGCTTTTGAATGATAATGCCACACTTATACAATTAACTAATGCGAAATTTAAACCAGTGATTGAGGGCTTCTATTAAAGTTATTTTTCCATGTAAGACGTCATTTTATATTAAATTAAGGACGCTCTACACATTTGTATCGCACTTTTCTTCGCTATCTCTCATATTTTAAGGTCTATAAGTTCGCCACTAGGGACCTTGCAGTCACTCTCATGTGAAATTCCAACTTTATCCGTTCAAGAGATATTTCGGGATAAAGAGACTTTCCCATGAATATGTATATGCATATATATTCCTCGTATATGCATATTAAAAATGGTTAATATCATTTGTGGTATGCGTATACAAAGGTCAATCAATTATAAAGTGGAATTTTGTTTCTTGAAAATTATTGAAATAAAATACGAAACATGTGATAAAATATTACCTTTCTACATAGACTTCTCATTTAAAACACATTTTCCCCAGCGGGTAGCTATTTTCTTTATTAGATTATCGTAGAATAAAGGGGTTTGCTAGTCAAGCCAAGTGCGTACAAAATCCTCGACTGCTGCATTGTCCTCAAACTGATGACCTCCAAGAGTCTTTGGTGTGCCAAATATGTTATAGTTACAGAATGAGGAATCTGTATAACAGCCAAAGTATTCCAAAATTGACCAAAGCATTTATGCCCATTTAAATGAGTTAAAACTGCCGCATAGAGTAGGGAATTTTCATGAAGGGGGCTATTGATCTGAAATTCGCGTATTTTCACCGATGTACAGATTCTGCCTCGTAAAATGAAAGTAGTAGTATGTCATTAAAACCTTGGTAGTATGCTGCATTTATGTGATGCTGCAAAAAGCCCGGACATCAGTCATACTGATCCAAGGATGAAGAGCTTAAATCTGGTTTTCAACAGCTTTTCATCTTTCTAAAAACTTTTTATGCCAATCGTAGAACTGGATTTTGTTAAGACATACATTTGGAAGCTAAACATTAAGTAAGAGCAAAGTTTCGGTGGGTTTTGAAGTTTCTCTTGCAAGTAATTTGATAGTTATCCGTTGCGCAACAGAATACTTTCTGCTTATTTATCCTGATGTTGACTGAAAATTCGATTCGAATTGGTCGACTAATGCACAGTGGCGTATTTTCTCGAAATCATGGCCAAATGTTGAATCTATTTTTGTTCTTCTGACCTGAGTTTTCTTCGATAAAAGCAAATAGTCAGAATGGTGAATTCCACAACTAAATAACTGGGGAGGTCTGTGTTTTATGAAACGTAGAGTTCACATGTACTATATACTGTGATTTTGTGAACTTCAGCGCAAAATTCGAGCCATTCCGTGCATTTATTGGGGGAAATAATTAAATAATAAAACAGCATTTTTCCTTAAAGTAACAAAAGTAGCAATTGAAATTAATCTTGTTGTAAAGATAAAATTACAAACTATTTCTCTCATTTTGAGTTTGATTCGATTGGATTCAGTTGGATCTCAACCTTTTTTCATTAAGATATCTAAAGAAATATGAAATATCTTGTGCTGTTATGGCTTACTCAAAAAAATGTAGATGCTTACGATCAAAATCTACTAACAAATCTTTACTGAAATACAGTCCGTCATAAAATACTAAAAATTATCAGCAGAAAAGAATAATTTTCAGAGTACCGTTTTGAAAATTGAAGATGATTAATTTTCAAAATATTCAATTCCACGATGCTATGAGGTAAAATAAACTGTAATGTCTTTACTTTACGCAATAAATGTGAACTAAACATATTTTCAATATTTTAAGGACATTGATATGCACTTATGCAAAGTTGTGCGTAGAGAGAGTGTAACTTCTGTTTCCCAATTTTGGCTAGCATTTTGGAAAATTCCGCCAGTGTGGAAGCTAGTTCTGTTAGATAAAAGAAGCTCTAATTATTATATTTGTCTCTGAGATTATCTTTATAATATTTTTCATTGTACATGCTGCAGGTACGGATATTTTATTATTGTCCAGTGCATTAATACATATAGAACCAAATGATAATGCAATCATTTCTTTTAGAGAAAGCTTAACATATGAAAATATAAATTATTTTTCGATTAATCGTATATAAAGCATTTAATAAATGATTTTTTTCTCGTTTCAGAAGTCAAATACTCATTTAAGTTTATAGCGCAGCCCTTAAAAATCAAAAAAGTTGCTTTTTAATTGTTTTTTTCAATTTTAATTAGCTAAAAATTTTGTTTTAAAAATTAAAAGCTTTATTCGAGTTATTTTTTGCACAACACTTCCCAGAAGTATCTCTTATAATTTTTTTAAGCATCTTTCAGCTAAAATGTTTAAATAAGTTCTTCAGCGGTCGTTCTAACGTGTTATATTTATAAAGAGTAATAGAGATTTCTTAAGTAAAAACTTACTATTGATTTTTTTCCCTTTTCCTTTGAACGATGCTTGAAAGTTGTGTACAGCTCTCCGAACTTTCAATATCGGTTGTTTTTTTTATGTCATTCAAGCAGAAAGAAAGAACTCTGCCACTAAGAGTGTACTTTCTTTTAAGAAAAGTGTTTAGGTTTTCCTGGTCAGTAGTTCCATCTATTTGAAACTTACGTTTGAGTGAGAAAACTTATGCTAGAAAGAATCTTCAAACTCTTAAGAATACTCGAACCAATAAAAGAAATATTTTTATTAACAGAAGAGTAAACTTGCAAATATACCTGGTACAAAAAGAATATTGGTTGTATCACTTATAACAGGATCCAACATCACGCCAATATTACAAAAATTAATTGGAAATGCAACGAATGAATTCCCAAAATATGAGTATATACCAATGAAAAATATATACGATGAAATACTCAGAACAATGAGTGAGCTCCGATGAACTAAACGCCTCATCCCTATCGGACCCGCTGGTCGATGTCTTTAACTTAACGAAAATTGCTTTTTAATTTTTCCAGTGCAATCTTCCGTGCTCTGGGTTACCTCCTTATCAACAGTCTTAAAGCAATAGGGCCGCGGTTCCGCCTGTTCCGCGAGTAACGGCGGTCGCCACTCGCCGAGCAGGTGGAACCGCGGCCCCTTCGATAGCCCCATCAAGACAGAGACTGTTGTGAAGGTGGTAGACTGGAGCACGGAAGATCCCACCGGAAAAATTTAAAAGCTATTTTCTTTAGGTCAATTACATCGACTTGTGGGTTCCGGAGCAGCAGGACGTTTAATACATTGGACGACCTCGGCAGCTTCGAACTCACTCATAGCTTTACTTTGGAAATATTATGCAATGAAAGCCACTACTAGAGAATATTGGTAATATAATGGAGATATATTTTTTGCTAAATTTTTTGCAATATTAACAGAATGTAAACACTCCAATGATGGGGCAATATTTCATGCCAAATATTGCCAAAATTAAGCAAGATATAGTCAATACAAACAATATTGTCTCAATATTTTTGTGCTACTTGGGACTGCTCCAGTAATAGTTTAAAAAATCATTTTTTACTAAAAGAATTAACCTTATTTGAATCGTGATCGATTCTGATTCAGTACGTATTGCTTATTAACGGAACAGTAATTTTCTTCTGAATAAAACCTGTTTAGAAAACAGCATTTTTTTTTCTTTTCACTTTATCAGTACTATAATGGGATTTTTTGTTTTTTCATATCAGTACAAATTTAGCATGAATATTAAAGTTTCGGAGTTATTCTGATCGAAATTCTGATTATCGTTGTCAACCTTTGCAGTTGTGCTGCCATTTGTACAAAGTTATTCAAACATTTGACTGTAAAATTTATTGTCTCTTTATTTTTAGCATAATCCATGTAGTTTTTTCTATTTTGATTTAGAGTATTTATGCAAGTTAAATAGTATTTTTTATTTCTTTATAAACTATTAATTATAGAGGTAATGCACACATTGAGAAATTGAGGAGGACGGGATCCTTCTCAAAAAGATTTCGGTTGATCTATTTGCAGGTCTTGAAAAGGACAAGCTGCGCTAAACTATTCAAGAGATCTATGGCGTGTGTCATTTCGAAGAAGATCCAAAAATCTCCTTATGAAAAAGTTTCAAATTTTTTTATCATAACTAAACACATTGTAACGGAAAGTGTTTAGAATTTCAAATAAATAGTTAATAACTGGAAACTAACGCATCCAATGGATTTCTAGATTTTAATTCTTTCTTTGGCGCATTTGTCGTACTAACAATGAGTATTCAATTTCTAATTAATTCTAAGAAAATTCGAAATCATTAAAAATTTCTCGGTTTTCTAAGTTTCTTAATATTTGTTTTATTTGATTTGACAGACAGTATAATTTCCAGTCTCAATATGATTGCTGACGATTTCTGTTGTATTATTGATAGATAACATGGTTATTCCTAAGATTGAATACAATCAAGAAAATCGATTTTCCCTAGCTGAAATAAAGAAAATGTATCACAATATTTAGTTTTAGGGAGACTAGTTTGAAAACCCTTATTTATGATATAGATATAAAAACAAATTAAAAGGATTTTTTTTATTTCAATAAAAATATAATCGATTTTTTTTTTTGGGGGGGGGGAGAGGGTTAGTCTCATGGACCCTCCCCTTGACTACTTCATTGCAAGAGATTTCGGATTTTTGGCTATTAAATGATTCTCCAAAAAATATATTTATTCGCTTAACAACGCGAAATTTTTTGACGCATTCACAAAATCACTTTATAAATAAAAGCATGGAATTAATTAGCAGGCAGGCCTATTGAAGTGATATGGAACGAATAATGGTTTTTCTCATTTTTTTATAAATGTATTACATCTTGAGTTATCATAAGACCTTTCCCAGGCTGTGGTGTCCTACATGTGACATTTTTGGATGTTTTCAATGCGCACTCAACACGGACACATATAAAAAAAATACGAGGCGCGTTTTTAAGTAAGTGCCGTTTTGATATTTAAAAAACACAAGGCCAATTTTTTAATTACATTTTTTATGAAAGCCTGGACCTTAACCAATTTTTCAATATAATCCCTACCTATATTAAGAGACTTATCATATCGTACGACCAACTTTTTATCCCATCCTCATAGAAATCTGCCGCCCGTTGTGCTAACCATTACATCACCACCGTTTTAACGTCGTCATCGTCGTTGTAGCGCTGATTCCCAAGGTGCTTTTTAAGTGCAGGAACATGTGGTAGTCACTTGGCGCTAGGTCAGTCAGGGTTAAACCCAGGATCTCATCGCGTCATATGGTTGGGAACAACTTCATTATATTCTATATAGCCCTGACCTAGCGCCCTGAGTAGCACTTGTTCTTGCACTTAAAGAAGCAAGGTGGCGGTCAGCGCTACAACGAAGATGGCGATATCAAAAGGGCGATGATGAAGTGGTCAGCACTGCAGACGACAGATTTCTGTGAAGATGGGATACAAAAGCTGGTCGTACGATAAGATAAGTACCTTAATATCAGGCGTACAATATGTCGAAAAGTAGATTACGGTCAGTCTTTCATCTAAAAATAAAATTGTTGAAAAATATGGCTTTGTATTTTTTTAAACATCAAAACGGTACTTACTTAAAAAACACACCTCGTATGTGGATTGCGCCTTCAAAAATGTCTGAAAAATTCACATAAGTCCATGAAAAGTTGACGACCCCTGCTCTAAGAAACTAATTAATACATTGAACGCCATGGCACATAAATATGTGTGGCATCAGTTTTTCCCGAGGCTCAATACCACAGGAATATGTATACCATCAATATTTTCCTTGAAGACAATTTATTGCTATGAAATAGGACTATTGAAAATTCATCACCATGTATTTAAAACAAAGAGCCCTGTAGCCCCCCCCCCCCCACACACACACACACAAAGGCATGTTTAGTGATTTTTTCAGTTTGGAGTTCAACGTGTAAAAATAAATAACATTCGATAAAATTTTATGATTTTTTTTTTAATTAGAAAGTATAAAATTAACACTTTGTATAATATTAGCAAACACTGCCACGATTGGGAATTGTGAACTGACTCGATAAACACTGAAAACCACTTTTTCAATGTCTACCAAAAAAAACACTTCATCACAGTCTGCGGCGCCCAATGTGTTAAGATATTTACTTCGTATTCAAAATGATAATATTGTTGAATTGAATATTAAAATCTAAATACATAACACAATCATTCTTTTCCAGTTTTAGTCGTTTTTCTTTGACAATATTTTCTGTTTTTGGCCTACTTAACTTTTTTAAAAGTTTGGTAAAGTTTCTGGAGAAATAGCAACAAAAGTCTTAAAAGAGTGTCGATTGAAAAAAAAAATTACAACAAATACATACACTTCCGTCCTCTAACATTTAAATAAGAATTTACGTATAATCCAGACTCTATTCATCACTAACATCTGATTAAAAATCTATCGAAAATATTCTAAAATTTAATGAAAGGAGAAATTATTTTATGATAGGCATGTTTAAAAGTAATTCATTTTCCTTGTCATTCACCAAGTAATTCTTTACAATCTTCATATCGAGAAGATTCTAAAATTTTATGAAAGAAGAAATAATCTTATGACAACCATGTCTTAAACTCATTCATTGCCCTTGTCATTCAGCAAGTAATTTCTCATTCATAAAATTCTTTGAGAAAATTTTATCTTATCATGGCATTTAACGTATCCTAGCAACTGTAGAAATTTAGTTTAGTTTGGCACATGTTCATTTAAGTAAAATGGAATACATTGTTATGATAAATTATTATCAATTTAAAATATAATTTTAAAAATTTATTTTAGGCTTGACCTATCTATACAGAGGAATCTGAATAATAAATAACAATGAAAAACATGATGTACTTCTACGTGTATAAAATCTCTCCACTTATTCTCATTTTAAAAAATAATATTATACTTAGTTCGTTTTATGGTGATTTAGAGGCTTCATTTAGCTACTTTAAAATTTACTTTAAATTTAATTACATAAATAATAATCTTCTGGCTTGTTTTATGGTGATTCTACCAAGTAATTACAAAGAAAAAAAATCACTGTAAATTAAAGTTATAATTTAATTTTAAATTGTTATTTTCATTTTATATTTAAGTTTTCATTATACTCTTCGCTGTGAAATTTTCTAAGAATTTTAATTTCTTACTTTTTAACTGAAAATACGTGTATGAAATTTAAAGATTATTGTTTGTCTCACTTTTTCATAGCGTAACGTATAGTGAAAGCCCCTTTGACAAGAATATTCCTTTGAGTAAGGTTTTAGAAAATCCCTTGCTATTGTGCTTAATTTGATAACGTATATATATATATATATATATATATATATATAATATCTTTGAATTGCAAAAAACATATCAAGTTCTTGTAACATTCTAATTAAATCTCCAAAGAGATAATTAATAATAATGTGTAGACAGAATACCACATAGTTAATAAATTAACAAGTGCAATCAATGGTAATTGCCAAAAATACTGAAATTATGAAGAATATTTAAAAGGAGAGAGAGAGAAAATGATTTTTTTAAAAATTAAATATATATAATAAACCATAAAATGTTAATAATTTGGAGTTGATATCAAGTGAATACAAATGGATTAAGAAATGAATATATATATATATATAATCACGGATGTTAAAAAAAAAAAAAAAAAAAAGAAAGAAAAAAAAAAAAAAAAAAAAAAAAAGTAACCAAATAATTAAATATTTCATCACTTGATTAATAAAGTACTTTTATCAGTTTTTATCATTGTTTACGAATGTATCTGAAATCTCTTACAATTTTTCTTACCTTTTTCAAAAAAATATTTGCAATATACTATTTGAACTCTTTTCATTTTCTACTAACTAAACATTTTTCTTGAAAGGAAAGCCGAATAAATGTTTATTACCTTTACTAATAAATTGGTCAAAAATTTAAATGTTTTCAGACTTAAAGTATTTCCTCCTTGTCAAAGGTGTGTGTTACATCAAAAACATTTTAATAACTACGCTGTAAAAAATCGTTATTTGCTAGTGCAGTTTCCGTATTTTTACCAATTTTTTTTTCCGTTGAAAGTAATTTTTTCAAAGCGTTAGAAAGTAGCAAATGGCCATTTCAGAATATCCTTTACAGGTAAATGTGCTAAAAGTCTCATTAAAGTATCATTTTCGCTAAGGTTTATAATTATAAATATAAGGTCTATAAGGTTTTAATATTTATTTTTATTTTTACACAAAAATTTAGATAAAACTTCTCAAGTGAACATTTTTAGTCTTTTAACAGGAATGATACATGCAAAAGTAAAAAAGTAATCTTCATTTTACGCTGTTAATTTAGCATGATTGTCTCTTAAACATGTTTGTTGACCACGAAAATGTTTACTTAAAGATTGATAGCATCCGAAAGACCTATATTTCCTTTTGAACACATAGATGGGGATACTGATTAACACACTGTAAAAACTACTCGGTAACATTCCCAAAAATTACGGGCAGAAAGAGAGATTTTTGTTTCAGAAATTCTTTAAATCTCTTACACCTATTTGTTCCTGAGGTTTCTAAAGAAAAAAGAAGGCTTTTCAGAATCATGAGTGACTCGAAAGATGTTATATTATATTTTCGTAAACCCACTTACTAGATCAAGAAATATTTCTCTCATTTTTTTTTCTTACTGTGTGATAAAAGATTCCAGTAATAATAAATAAATATTTTAGTAATAATTAAGTTACACAGCTAGACAGAGAGCCTGCTTTGAAAATGTAGAGTTTGCCTAGTTTCTATTTTTTTTCTTTATTTTCTGGGCCAATAAATGACGTTTTAATTCCTATATTCTAATCTGTCCTTTTTTTTTTTCTTAGTTGATATCATTAATTTCTTTGCAAGTAGAAAAAAAACTTAGAAACTTTTTCTAATGCTTTTTTTAATGTATAGTCTTTTCTAATTAAATTTTAATTGTCACTTAGAAACTTTCAGTCACTCGATAGTTTTCTCACCAGTTGATTAAATTCAATTTGATATATGTATGTCTGTAATTTTACCTCTTTTCAATACAATTTTGTTTGAGCAAAAGTAATTTAAGCACTTAAATAAAATATCTTTTGGATCTTTTCCAAAATGGTTTTTGTTCTTGTTTGCCTTTTACTAAAACAATGAGAGACATGTGTTTCGATTCATTGAAATAAATTGACTGGATAAAACGATGATGGATGTTAGAAATCAATTTCTCTGTTTGAATATTAAAGAAATATTTAAGCAAAAATTAACTGTCTGTTTAATGATGTGAATATTTAAGAAATTCTATGTTATTGTTCATTTAAAATGAAATGAAGATGGTGAAATAGAGAGTTGGAAAATCAGGATCTGTCATCAGGATCTTCATAACATTAAGGGAACGCTTTAACGATCCATCTCGAAGTCCCCTGTTACCTTTGGCGAAATTTAAACAAATTATTACACATTATCTAATACAAATATCAAAATTTAGTTTTCGCCATCAGAAAGTTGACGTTTGAAATCATTGGTTAAATTTTGAATATCAACTATTTCATAAGATTGCGGAAATAAATAAATAAATAAAGAGTGAAAATAAATACAGAGTGTCCCGAAAAGGACATCTCGTACTTTTAAAATTCAATAATTCCTGAACAATAATAAATATATAAATGAAATAAGTAACATGTTTAAAAGATAGCTAATAAGTTTACAGTAAATTTTAAAATAGTTGAAATATTCTCCAATAGATGGCGTTCTCTGCTGGTTCAAACTCTACTACTACTGAGTTCTCTGAAAAAGCAAGTAACGTGTAATGCTTGACTAAACGTCACTTAGTTTATGCCCTTCATTTTATTCAGCTTAAAATAAAAATAATTAAAGATCATATTTTGAAGTTTTAAAGTTTAAGCTTTCATACAGGTTTAGACAGTGCAGCGATATCTGTTGACTAACATTTGAGCTATTTTGTTTCTAATACTATATACAAAATTTACAAGCTTCCTGAGAAATGTATCCCTTATTTCATCTTCATATTTATTATAGTTAATTTTAGGCGTCTTTCTTTGAATCCCCTGTATGTGTCTTTCATAAAATGCTACACTAAAATGAAAACTTTGAAAGTAATACAGATGCTTTAAATAATATAGAAAATCTTGATGGATTTGTCAGTATCCTGTATAGAATAAAAAATGGTTTAGTCGAGTGCAATCAGACATAAAAAGTGAACAAACTTTTACACTAATGACCAAACACAGATGTGAATAGTTTTTATTCAATATATTCCAAAACTTAACACTAAGTAGTTACAGAAAAAATATGCCACTCGATTGGAAATTTAAATTTTATGACAAAAATATCGACATATTGTGAAATTACATATTCTATATTAAAAAAAGTTACATTTATCGCGCCCTTCATTTTTGAACGCAGACAGCTATACACTGTAAAAAAATTTCGGAACGTTTCAGAGAATTATCCCAAAACATTTCGCATATTTTACCGGAATTTCGAATTTTTGAAGTCCCACGTAAATTACGGCAATAATTCGTGTAATATTTTTGAGATGTTTCAACTTTTCCGTAAACTACATTCTGCGCATGCGTGCTCCATGTTTTATATTCCATCAGCCATTTTGATAACTAAGGAAGAATCAAAAACATCTGCCTAGGTAAGTAGAGACAAATGCAATCTGAACAAATGGCATGCTTTGCTTGGATATCAACCGATAAAGCAAGTAGCTAATTTAAATATTTTTATGCTTCATTATTTGAATTTTCATTTTATCTGTAATACGAAACTTTAAAATTTAATTGCTTAAATAAAACACTGAATAAAAAAAGTATATTGATTATTTTTTAAGTTAAACATCATATTTTATTTTAAAAATTTCATAGAATTGCAGTATAATCAAATTCAATTATGCTATTAAAAATTAATATATTTAATAATTTATGAAATAAAACATATTTAAATATTTCACAAACGGTTTTTATAATTTTTGTATTGCTTAATGAAATTTGGCTTTTTTACCCTTTAACAGGTGCCGTTTGCATGGCGCAAATACCAAAAATTCCCAAATTTGCCACATGTATTTTCGAATAGCAATTTTTGTTTTTATATTTTGGAGATTTTACACGTAAAACTTATTATAGAAAAACGCTGCTTGTAAAACATCGTACTTTTGGCATATATCGCTGCCCTTCAAGGCATCATAGAGGAAATGATACAAGTGTTTTTATTTATTTATTTATTTATTTATTTATTTATGTATTTTTTAAATGAGTAATAAAATCAGGTCCATGTTCAACTTTTGTTATCTTTCACAAATTTATATATTTTATTAATCAGTTTTTGTACTTTCTTTAATTTATAAATTAATAAAAATGTATTTTAAATGCATCATTAAGCCTATGTTATATGTAAATTGTTTTCAAAAATATTATCCGTTGATAAAACCATATATTGTCTTTTTTTTTCGTTCAATTAATTATAAACAAAATGATTTTAATAAATTTGTGTCTTAGGGGCATGAAATAATTTTAGAATTTTTAATGGCCCGCCTTTCCTATTTATAAAATATGATATATGTAAAATAAGTGTAATGTACTATTTCTCTCATTTTATTATGTAAAATTTGGGAAAAAAATAACACATAAAAGTGGTTTTTGGACGTTTCATACTTATATTTTGTATTGCTTATCGAATGTTCTAGCAAGGATGTAAATTATTAAATCAGAAAAATATTGATTAAAAGAAAATTTTATATTTTGTAAAAACTTATGATTTTAATAAAAGAATAAAAATAATGTTTACATTTTTTTTAAATATAATTAACAGTTTTATACTTTATTTACTGGTGCAAGTCCGAGCTCGGAATTCAGCTTTAGCAAATATTTTTTATATGTTTAGTCGTGAGTTTCGATTAATATATTTTTGTTGTACAGCTTCGATTTTGTTACCTAATAAATTTTTCAGAATTAAAAAAAATCGAAAAAAGACTTCCCGTAAAGTTGGAATGTTTCAGCATTTTGACGTGAAAGTTTCCGGAAGAAAGCGTATCGTGATGCTGAAATATTTTAGCATTTTGATACGAAAGGTTTCGGAGTATATATTACGGAATGTTTCTGAAAAATTGGAACGTTTCACTACTTTGTTGTGAAACGTAACCGCAAAAAGCCGTGGCATCTTAATGCCACGGCTTTTTTCCGGAACCTTCCGGAAAATTTTTTACAGTGTAGTGATCAAAATGGTGTCTTGGAATAGTAAAGTGACTATTATATGGAGTTAAAAGTAGACGTTAGCGTGCTGATCTCGAAAACTATACGAGATATGGAAAAATAGTCAATTAAAAAGTTGTTAGAGTAGCATCGTTTAATACGGAAAGATATATTGCGCGTGTGCATATAAATGATAACAACATAAAACACGACAAATATGATCATTTGTCTATTCGCGATTTCCAACACTGTACGAAACATATTAGAAAGAGGGGGAAAAAAGCAAGTAGTTGTTACTACTGATGCACCACACTTGATAGAAACCTGGAGCGAACTGCGCATGGGTGAAAATGGCTACTCCATATCAAAATCCGAAAGCCGTAAGTACGCTGCCTAAGATAAAGAGCGGTGATTTCAGCTTTTTTTGCCGGGGCTATTCTCCCTACAGTGTGAATGGAATCGGCTTGGCATTCTGCCAACCGGAGTTCTTAGAAGCGTGGTTGAACTAGATACATTTATGATCGGTGTTCAATGTGCTGTCCGGCAACTACAGTACACATCTGAACTCTTGTTTTAATTTCACGCTGCAAATTTTGCAGCATATCAGGTGACACGACTAAGTTTCTTTTCTTAACATTTACATGTGCAAGGTGTCTTGGGCTAAACATCTTTGTAACTGACTATTTTCCCATACCTCCTTTAAGTTTCTAGATCGACATGCTAACTTCTAAATTTACAGCTAGGTAAACATGTAAAGTATCATTGAAGAGCGCATAGCCACTTTATTATAACTGGACACCATTTTTAGCACTATAGCTGTGTCAGCGTTCAAAAGTTAATGGTTGTAAAAGTTTCCTAACTACTATACGTTACTTCACAAAAATCAATTGAAAATTGACAATATATGTGTAACAATAATTTAATGTAATACAAAAATGTAAATCCGAGAATGTAGAATTCCCAATTTGAAAAAAAAAAAAATAGAAAAATAAATAAAAGTATGTGGAGAAAAAAATCCTACGACAAGAATGTGAAAATATTACAAGAAACAAATGGAAAATTGTATTCAGAAACACATTATCAAATGCAATATCCCACAATACAAGTAAATTGATTTCTATTTGAGTTAAATAAGCCGTTAAGCCTAATTTATATTACTCAAATTCCCCGATCAATCATGAGACCAGATGTTAAAGAATTTGTAGAAAGAATGGATAAGTAATTGGATAAAATCAGAACACTAAAGATGCAATAAGAATTACAAGGAAACATTGAAAAATCACAAACTAATGTAATGCATAAGATTCAATTAATGCATATAAGATTATACTCGGAAATAAAGAAAGAAAATTTAACGAACCATTTAAATTTCAACGTGCCAGACATTCTATCAATTTTGACATGCACATGAAATGATAGAATAGTTACAATTACAATTAAACAATTAAAATCATTTTAACAAATTATAAACTAAACATAAAGTATCAATAAATTAATTCCATTTTAAAACTATTAAATCTAATAAAAATTACCGCTTATGATACCCCAATTAATGTACAAAAAGGGTAAATAATAAATAATTATTATATAGATGCTCGTATATATATATATATATGAAAGGTTAAAAAATTAAACCTTTTTAAACTGCAAAATTTAAATTAAAAGTTCAAAATTTAAATTTGAAAATCTCCAAAATGTTTCTCTAGTTTTTGAACGCTAACTCAGATTTCTTTCGTAACAGTTGTAGAAAGTGACGTGTATTTATTTATTTTGCAGTGCCACCGCGTCAGGCTGTGTTAATCGAGACGTCACACAGCAGATCGGACACTCCTCCACATCAGAATTCGCCAAGAATTCGTTTTCAAGTATCGCCGCCAACTGTTGTGCCACTTCTTGACCAAGAATTCCGACAATACTTGGCTCTCGAAGGACCAGACCTCAGGCAGTGTAAGATATTTGTGTTTTATTCTTTCAAACAAAAGTAAATGAAAATTAGAAATTCCAGGCTTTTACAATTTATTGCAGATTTGTTTTCTTATTTAAGAAAAAAATATATTTGATACTATCTGTGTTGTGTGAAAAGGAAAAAATGGTTAAAAAAAATTACTGAAATTTTCCAGTCAAAATTTTTAATTTCATCGCTCTTGTTGTGAAGATTCGACGCGAAGTTTATGTATTTGAAAAAGCTTGATAAATATGGGACAAATTATACTCAAATTAATAAGAACAATACAGGAGTGTGAAAAATTATTTGGATAAGGTAATTTTAATTTCGATAACATTTAATTCCTATTACTTTTTTGAATTTCTAGAAAATTATTAGACGCATTATTCTTCATAATTGGCTAAATAAACAGGATGCTTGAACTACCACTTTCCTGTGAATATTCAGTCTCAAGAGAATTTAGGAGACGAACAACATATTTAATTATAAAATATTTTTATATGTATTTGTGATCACTCTGTATCATAAAAAACTGGAATTGGTCTGTAATTTTTAAAAATAATTTATATTGTTATCGGCAATGTTTGTATGCAGTTTCGAAAAAATAGAATGTTCAGTGCCCCCCCCTCCCCCCCCAAAAAAAGAAAGAAAATCCGAATCGTAGTTATTACTCCAATTATAAAAGTTGCAGTATAAATCTGTCTGTGCCAAAGCTCATTATTTATTATTTTCTACAATTCTTTTATAGGAAAAATTTCTTGAGAAGTCGTGTATATTTTGAAAAGAATATGAATTATATCTAATTCGTAAAATATTTGACCAAATGAATTCCCGTTTGGTACCTAAAAGTAAAATGTATTGTAGAATCATATATGATGTCAAAATTAGCTGTTAGTATTGAAAATTGTAAAGTTTGATTCAATTTCAGTATGCAGACGACCCCGCAAGAATCTTTCCGGATTGAGGAAAATATTAAACAAGGAGCTTTGGTTCAAACAGATTTCTTCTGCGATTTTTAGAATGAAACTAATGACCATGAATTTTTTTAATGTGGGGGTGGGGCACATTCAAGAAGGTATAAACATATAAAAATATTAAAAATTCTTTTTTTTTTCGAATTTCTTTTGTTTATACTATGCAGAGTTTTCAACCAAATTCAACGAAACTTAGACAACTTACAGAAGAAATGCGAGAGGCAGCTGATAAGGAATACACAATCGCGGATAAATCGAAATCAAAACGATGTAGAGAGTTCCGTTTAGCTTTAACATATATATAGGATCATCCTTTACAACTCTACAATTGATCTTGAACAACACGTGATTTTTTTTTCTTATCATTATGTGTCAGAATGGATCAGAGTGCAGACGCAATGTCAAAGGGTTTGAAAGCAAGAGTTGTAATAGCTAGTTTTGAACCTCTGAAATGGCTGATCAACGGCAGCACGAAAACGCCGGACCTCTCACATTACAAGCAACCTATGCCGCTTTCAAACAGTTGAAATTCGAGGTTATTCCAAACCCACAGTACTCATCCGATTTGGTACCCTGTGACTTCCCAGATCCCAAGAGGGACCTCAAAGGCACATATTTCACGTTGGATGAAGAAGTGAAGTCTTGGATCAAAGACGATACCAGCTTTAAGACCAGTTTAGAGCTTTCCTGAGCAAGTCGTACTGATATATCCATAAATCCTTTCCCTTCCCATTCTTCGCTAATCATTTCGTGGTCATTGACAAAAGAAAGGGGGGGGGATTCAACAAAAGAAATAGGTGTTTTTCGATCTGTCAACGTCTCTCGCTCTTGACCTCTGACCTTTAGACATGCTAAGAAAGTCATAAAAGATCAAAAGAGTCCGACATATCACATCATAGATAGCCACACATAAGAACGCTATCTGTTTGCATCTTTATATTTCAGTGACGGAATGAAAAACTTGTTACTCGTTCGGACAAAGTGTATGTCTGTAAATGGTGACTATGTTGAAAAATAAAGGCAATGATTTGCAGATAAAGAAGTGTACTTTGATTTGCTTTTTACAAATTTCAATTATCTCTATTCATTATTGATTTAACCACGATTGTGCATTACTTATCACCGGCCCCATCGTATTATTCTGAAATTGGAATGAGTACAATAAACGTTCCATGAGATATGCGCATTTTTTAGAAAACATATTTCACTGCGCATGCGCAAAATATAGTCCTTTTTTTTTTTTTTTTTTTTTTTGTAACTTAGAAGTTAACAGTATAAGACAACTTATATCAAAATTCCAGTTAAATAATGGGAAAATTCAGAAATATATCGACGATATAATGAGGTGTTTTTTAGTTACCTTTCTAAAACACTTTATTATTAAATTTGTTGTTGGTCCACTAAATGCTCTCGATTGTGAATTTTCGCTGAAAAGCGCGAAATCAACAATGTTCTTTACATGGCAAAATAAGTAGAACAATTCGTCTGGTATTTCTTAAGAAATTCGAAAAAAATGTCTGAAATCGAAAGTTAATTAATTTTGTCCAAATGTCCTAATTAATTTGCACATTACTTTATAACTTGCTCATATTATTTTCAATTTATATCGTTGGCATTTATTATAAAAGAACAGAAAGCAAATCTTACCTCTAAAACTTGATTATATTATTTTTTTTTTAAGTACCAAAGCCAACAATATTGTAGTGACAAAATGTAGGACAGGACTAACAATGTGCAAATTTATTACACATTGGAGGAAACATGTTGTTGCATTTATTATTCTGTGCCATACGCCATACGTGTTCCTAGATTAATGAAAGGACTAAACTCAAAATTAATTATCCAATTTTAAATATTAACAAAGAATTTGTGGATTTATATAAATATGAGGTTATTGGTATACAAAGTTTTTCGATGATTCTATCACAAAATTACTGGAAAATTCAGTAATTTTATTCTAAATTATATTAATGACATTAAATTGCGGTATGGATAATTTTCTTTCTTTGTGATTTCTCCTTTCTTTAATAATTTAACATTGCGTTACATGATGCAATATAATATACATGAGTTTTATTTTAATAGGGACTTACACAATGACCAATACAGAGTTAAAAATTAAGAATCAAGAATATCAATTATCCAAAGCATAAGCGTTATATTTTTATGGGGTAGAAAGAAAACGTTGAGGGAACTTGAAAACTTACTAACAGACTTTATTACTCAATCTAAGAATACAGTAGCGGTATAAGAACAGTTAATATCCAAAGCCGGCTCTAGGCTTAGGAACACTAGGCACAATTATGGACATCTCGTAACGATCCTAAAAACGTATTCACTCTAGTGGGTCTTATACAATTTATAGTACACCTTTATATTTTTTAGCAATATTTTAAATGTTGAATAAACTACCCTTTCCTAAATACTGCAGGATTTTCGTTTTAATTTTATTTGCTGGTTACTTGTGTAATGAAACATAATTGAACAAAAATTGAATAGTTTTATAAAAAAAAAATTATTTTTTCGATTTATTGAAATTTGAATGCTAAAGTTCAAAGTAGTGTAAATAACATTGGTGAACAGGGGCCCAGTTAAACGAATAATAATACACTTAAAGTCATGCTTTATAGTATATTTTTCTGTATCAGTTTGGATATGCATGTAAAATTCTCTTGCCGTACACAATTTTTGTATTATTTTAAAAGCAGTACGTATATTTTGTCTTATTTAATAGGTAACAAAAGATTGTATTTTTTGTCTTGTTATAAAAATACTTCTTATATGTTGATCAAAATGGAAACGTTCTAGCACACTGCAAATATTATTTTTTGCAAGCACATTATAAAATCAAACAAAATTATGCATACGGCTGGTAAAATCTGTACAAATAATTATGGGAAAGATTAAAGATATTTATAGAAATAAATCTTGTGCGGTGCTCTTTCTTTATTTTAACTCATAATCGGAATCACCTCCTCAAATGTAGTAAAATCAACGTGTGTTATCCATATTATTGGAGGGAATTTAAATGGTTTTCCGCCTGTATATCAATATATGATATCAAAGTCCTTTGACTATTCTGTAACTTTCAATATAGTTATTTTCATTTCCTGATTTTAAGGCAAAATGAACACAGATAATGATGCTGAGAATCAATTGAATGCTTGATATATGGCCAAAAGTTTTTTAACTTTCCTTCGATAATATGGATAACAACTATTGACTTTACTAAATTTGAAGAGCTGATCAGATATAAACTATAAGAAAAAATAAATCTTACGTGGTATTTTTTCGTATTATAAAAAACACCACGTAAGATTTATCTTTTATGGATATCTTTATTCTTTACCATAGTTATGCGTGCATATTTTACATATCACATGCATAATTGATGCCCTATTAATATGGTAAACTTTTTACATTTTTTATGTGATTTTTATATTTTAACATAATTAAAATAGAAAGAGTATGAAGTATTTGTTTTAAACTATAAAAAAATAGGGGGTTTCTTTTATTAGAAAATTACTTGTGCTTGTATAATCAAACTTTTCTTTCAGTAAATATGAAGCATAAATCTTTTTATACATTTTATTCGCATTAATTTTGAAACCTTTAGAATACTTTTAATGTTTGTTTCGTGATAGCAAAAAAAAAAAAAAAAAATCTGTTTCTATACTTTTTGGATTTATGAGGAAAAATTATCCATTTGTAAAGATATAATCAATTTACCTTTTACAGAATAGTGTGTCAGAAAAACATATTTACTTTTCTTTTCCCCGTAATAAATTAAAACAAACTCCGGAAGGGAAAATATATCTTCTCAAAGTAATTTTATGCCGATGAACCGTAAAGAGATTATATTTTTGAAAATTATTTTACTTCGCATTTTTCTCCCTTGAAATTATATTTTCTGCGCTTTATTGATTTCATCTTGCACCTGAGATTTTTTTTTCTTCCTCATCTTTTATAACTTTATTAGTTGACATTAATGAGTTTTAGCTAACTTAAAAAATAATTCTTATAATAAGAAACACAAGTACTTTTTAAACCTTTATGAAATATGTAACCTTTCGTTACTCAAAGGATAATCTGCTAAAAACTTTTGGTAAACACACTTTACAGTATTTTTAAATACTTTAAGCATGTATGAAAATTGTTTTTATTTTTACTTTTCTTTCGCTATTTATTACATAACTTATTCAGAAAGTGAGAAATCCGGATGTTTTACTTATCATCTTATGCATGTTTGCCTTTCATGAATTATAATTTTGACATAATATTTTTATTAAACTTTAGCAAACAAATTTACATTTGGTTAATCCTCTTTAATGCCCACAATATTTTTCTTTTCGTTTTAAAACGTATTTTACGTAATCATTTCTATGTAAGTGTTTTACATTATTACTCCAAACATCTTTTTTTAAGTTTTCCTAATCAATGCCTAAAAATGGCAAAACATTATATTTGGTATAACCTTTAGACTACTTTTTTTGCTTCGCGATAGCAAAAAATTTCGCTTTCATACTTCATTTTTCATTTACAAGGGAAAATTATCCGTTTCTAAAGACATAATCAATTTAACTTTTACAGAACTGTGCGTCTGGAAAACATATTTACTTTTCTTTTTCCTGTAATAAATTAAAAACAGACTACGGAAACGAAAATATATCTTCTCTTAGTCATTTTATACGAATGAATCGTAATGGGATTATACTTTTTGAAATTTATTTTACTTCGTATTTTAAAATTATATTTTGTTCCCTTTATTGATTTCATCAAGCACCTTCATCAAGTTATTTTTTCTTCCTCGACTTTTATAACTTTATTAGCTGATATTAAAGAGTTTTAGCTACTTAAAAAGTACTTCTTTAAATAAAATACACAAATGTTTTTAAAACTTTTATAAAATATGTAATCGTTTCGTTACTCAAAGGATTATCTGCTGACAACTTTTGGTAAATGCACTTCAGAGTATTTTTAAATACTTTAAGCATGTATAAAAAATATTTTCATCTTTAATTACCTTTCATTATTTATTACATAACTTAATCAAAAAATGTGAAATAGGATTGTTTTTCTTATTGTCTTCTGGAAAAGGGATTACATTTTAAAAATTTATTTTAATTCGTATTTTTATCAAGTGAAATTATATTTTATTCGCTTTATTAATTTCATCTTGCACCTGAGTATTTTCTGCTTCCTGGCCTTTTATAACTTTATTAGCAGACATTAATGAGTTTCATATCTTTAAAAAATACTAATGATAATAAGATACCCAAGTGCTTTTAAAGTTTTTATGAAATATGTAACATTTTCATTACTCAAATGATTATCTGCTTAAACTTTTTGGTAAATACAGTATGAAAATTATTTTTATCTTTCCATTTCTTTCACTATTTACTACATACTTTAATCAAAAAATGAGGGTTGTGATTGTTTTTCTTATTATCTTATGCATGTTCGCCTTTCATGTATCTTAACTTTGGCAAAATATTTTTATTAAATTTTTAGAAATAAAATTTAAATTTGGTTGTTCCTATTTAATTCTCTGTATACTTATTTTGTTATAACATATTATCGTGTAATAATTCACGAACCGTAACGGGATTACACTTTTTTAATTTATTTTACTTCGCATTTTTCTGGCGTGAAATTATATTTTGTTCGCTTTATTGATTTCCCCTTGCACCTAAGGTTTTTTTCTTCACCGACTTTTATAACTTCGTTAGCTGATATTAAAGAGTTTTAGATACTTAAAAAATACTTCTTTTTAATAAGATACACAAGTGCTTCTAAAACATTTTTAAACTATGTAACATTTTCGTTAATCAAAGTATTATCTTCTGAAAACTTTTGGTAAATGCATTTCAGAATATTTTTAAATATTTTAAGCATGTATAAAAAATATTGCTATCTTTAATTTTCTTTCGTTATTTATTACATAACTTAATCAAAAAGTGAGAGATGTGATTGTTTTTCTGGTTACCTCATGCATGTTTGCCTTAATCTTAAATTTGACAGAATTTTTTTTATTAAATTTTTATCTGTCAAATTTCAGATTGGTTATTCCTATATTCAATGCTCTTACTTTACGTTTTTCTCCGTGAAATTGTATTTTGTTTGTTTTGTTGAATTCATCTTGCACCTGAATTTTTTTTTATGAAATATGTAACGTTTTCGTTACTCAAAGGATTGTCTGTCGAAAACTGTTGGTAAATGCACTTCAGTGTATTTTTAAGTACTTTAATACTGTATAAAAATTATTTTTATCTTTACTTACTTTTCGTTATTTATTACATAACTTAATCAAAATGTGAAAAATGTTATTGTTTTGCTGATTATCTTATGCATGCTTGCCTTTCATGTATATTAACTTTGACAGATATTTTTTTATTAAATTTTTACCAATCAAGTTTAAGTTTGGTTTATCCTACTTAATGCTCTCTATATTATTATTATTATTTATTGTGCAACATATTTTATGTAATTCCTTTCTACGTAAAAATTTTAAATAATCAAGCAATAAAACATCTTATACTAAGGTACTGCAAATCAGTGTCTAAAGAATTCAAAACTTTGTTTTTGCTACTTTCTGACATTATAAATGCTTTATTTACGGACTCACTTTTTTCTTTATTAAGAGCTAAGAGTTTATTTCATAAATGTATGTACATGGCTGATTACAAGACCTACACAGAAGAATGCTTAATAAAAAAATGTCCTGTTGTAGATTAATTGTATAAAAAAGAACATTTTAATTTAGTTAAATCTACTTTAGTTAATCGTTAAATTTAATTTTAAAAATAGAATAGTAGTATTTTGAAGTTATTTGGATTTTTATTATTATTAGTGCATTACTTTAAGCATATGTGCCAAGGATTGCGGACTTTAGATCGATAGAACAATGTAAATATTTGGCTTCAATTATTGAATAAAATTTCTGGGTTGAAAAAGAATTGTTTGCGGATTATACGCCGGAAATTACAGTATTTTTTTTTTTTATTAATCGACTTAAAATTGTCTACTGTCACTTCAAATATGATTGACAGGTGACTTCTCGTGAGACACTCTGCGAGCGTGGTTGGCACTCTGCCAAGTTTAAACTTTGTATAAGGTTTTAAAGAGAGATATATTCATCGGTTTTCATTCCAATAAATTTCAATTATGGCATGTTGTATTGTTTTAGGTATACGAGTATATTGTCTTTGAACAATTCTGATATTTTGTTTAACTAAACTATCTACTTTTGTTATTAAGTTGTTTCTTTTTTCAAATGCTGTTCTATCCGCATATTCCTATCTCTTACACATTCCTAGTTATGTCAAGGACGATGTTGCTGAAGAATTTCATCAAATTCTAATGACTCAAGGCTATGAATGTAGAAGTACCTATGAAATTGTAATACCTGAATTAGGACAAAGAGCCCATCCAATAGATCCTAGCCGTGATTTTCTTCAAGTTTTATTTAGGACATAATCTTGTTAATGTTACAGATGTTGGTCATTGGGCGTGTGTTTTAGAGATCTGCACGGGCTGGGCCAAAGCCCGAAGCCCGTACTCGGCCCGGCCCGCGGGCCGGGCTCGGGCCTATTTTTCTTCACGGCACTCGGGCCGGGCCGGGCCCGGGCCATATTTTTTTCTGAAGGCTCAGGCCGGGCCGAGCCGGGCCTAGTGATTACTCTTATTGTGATTACTCCGGGCCTAGTGATTACGGGCCGGGCCTTACTTTTTTCCTGAAGGATAAGGCCGTGCCTTAAATTATTTTTTCCGTACAGAGCCGGGACTGGTTTCATTCTTCCTAGTCTTCACGCCTCATAATTTTTAGTCCTGGTTTTGACCCGTATGAAAATCATTGTCTCGGTGTGTCTGGCCCGTTCGAAGGTCAGTAAAATAAGATCTGGCATAAAAATCTTTGCAAAACATGCATACATTTTTAAATCGCCATAATTTTATAATTAAACATCAAAATTTATTCTTTTTAAAGAATAGTAGATTTATACACTTATTAAATATGGTTAGCATTAAAATAGAGTAAAACGTTTGAAAAAGAACCTGCTTATGACGGAATCCTGTCTTAAATTGAAAAATGCGTTGATCCATTAAAAATGAATATACTAATACGTAAGAAAAGAATATATAATACATTTACACCTGATAAGAAGGCAAATTGTCTATAACTCATTTTTTTTTTTCCCTATGCAATTCCATCTTAGGAGATTTTACTGTACAGCATTTTTCTGATTTTTAACACTTCAATAAATGGAATATGGATTAACGATATTGATGATAACTTAAACACATACATACAACAAATAGAGATTTATTAAAAAAATAAACATTCCAGCTTGCGGCACCTCTATAAAAATGAAGATTATAAACATGAAAAAAAAAAAGGCTAAGATAGGAATTTTTGGTTAGATCTCCTCCTACGAGGCCAATTTTTAACCAAATCGACGTAAAAATTATGTTTTGTAGAAATTCACTCAGGCCGGGCCGGGCTCGGGCCGAGATTTTAACTTTTTTCCGGGCCGGGCTGGACTCGGGCCGGGCTCGGGCCGAACTTTTAATTTTTGTATCGGGCCGGGCCAGATTTTTTTTGGTATGGGTCGGGCCGGGCCCGGGACTGGAAATTTCGGCCCGTGCAGACCTCAAGTGTGTTTATTACACATCTGAACATCTAAGAGTTTATCACAACTTTTACAACAACTTATCCTCAACACAAATCTAGTATTTGAGTAAACTTTTTCCATCCATATCAGAAAATGAAATAATATTTCCTGACGTATTTATAATACGAGTATTGTAGTTAGTAATCAATAAATTTATTGTACGGAACCAGTTATACGCTAGTAAAACTTGACCGATTATTTTTCTTTTGGCATGTATTTACTATCTTCTGAAACAAACACTCGCGTTTAAGTAAAAAATAAGAACTAAAAGCATGCATCAAGCATAGATTATGAAACACTTTTCAATACAAACGGAATATTATTAAAAAAAATTTCATAGATTGAAATTAGATGTCTAAATAAGCAATTTAAAAAAAATTAACTAAGTAAAAATCAATGTTCAGCAATTGCTGTACATATCCGGAAATTTTTGGAAATTCTAGCCCAGTATGTGATGTATAGAATTTATACACACCACTTAATACACTCAAAATTATATCAGTTTAAAAGTACATACCACAGAGGAAAACAAACTTTATCAACAAACGAACAATTATCGATTTTAATCAGTCCTTTAACAGAATTATTTTAAGTGTCTCTTTAAATGAACAATAAAGGCAATATACTCTATAATCTATAGAAAACTTTCAGTGTATGTCAGTGATTTTTTTTGTTGTTTGAAGTTGTACGGACATCATTAAAATGCGCCGAAAATTATTTTCCCCATAGATAATAATCTAATGTAATCCTTTTCTGCATCCCTGTAAACGAACTACAAATGCTACTTATTCTATACTTCTGAGAAAGCATATTGTAGTCCATCTCAATGATGTATATCAATCTAAATATGTTTGAAATATCGTAACATCAATAAAATGCGCCGCAAACATTTTTTCTCCGGAGACCGTGATGTAACGGAATTCTTTTGTGTGTCTCTGTAAATAAACCATAAATGCTACAAAATTCATTTTCAATATCAAACATTCTATAATAAACCTCAACAACATATTAAAATTCCATGGCAATTTGAGTATATTTACGAGAGTTAGAGCGTAGACAAACAGACGGCAAAAAGACAAACCGAATTCATAAACATTTTTCAACTATATTGGAAGGTGTTAAAAAAGGAGGTTAGTAGTGAAATAAAAGTTAAATAAACTTAATAATATTAAAGTATTAAATAAGTAAATAAAGATAAAATAATTCTTATTATATTTTAAAGCTTTCAGCATCCATACAGATTACAAACAGTTATGGTTAAACAACAGACAAATTTATTTATAAAATATTTTCTTAGTTACATATAAAGAAAATTTACTGATCGTATGTTATTAATGCACTTCGAATTGACTTCTTCCTTTACTCTTATTTAGAAAGAATGTATAAAAGAAATGTATGGCTCATAATGCTATTTTTAAAAACTTGTTTTTGATTTATGACTTATTATTAAACTAAAACACTGCCATTCAAAACATCGTTTTATGTTATCTTCAGTCTATTCTCGAAATAATACAATTTAACATTGCACATTACCATCATATTTTTTTTAATAAAATGAATAACTATTTTTCACATTAGTAGAAAATTAAATTCCCTCTTTTCCACGTTATTCATGGTATATTTTTCAAAGTTGTTTTTAAATTGTCGAAAATAAATGAAATTTTTCCTGAAAGAAGTTTCCTAAAAAAGTAAATAACTTCACATTATTTGTAGCAATAATGCGTTTATCATCATTTTACAGATATCGCATATAATATTGCTTCTTAAAACACGACTTAAACTAATTCATTTTTTTTTTTTTTATTTATCTGACAAATGCAAAAATTTGTAATTTATTAACTCGAATTCTAAATGTAGTATGTTATGTATGCATCATTTACATCTTTTAAGATAATAATACGTAGATAAGCAGAATGAGTTACTTCAATATTAATATAGTTTTAAACTTTTCTACCTCCTGCGATTGAATTTTAGTATCAGTATGATCGTCGTTTCAAAACTTAAAATATTAAAGGAAAGAAATCAAATTAAAATTATATGTCGATTTTGTTTACATTTATAATTATAAACAAAAAATTCTGAATGTGGAAAAATAAGGAGAGGGGTTACGTTTTTTTTTTTTTTTTTTTTTTTTTTTTTTTTTTTTCAATACTTTAAGTTTAAAGCAATTAAAATATTGTTATAAGGACTTTCAAGCACCTTTTACCAGAATTTTTGTAAAGCAATATTTGGTTTATTTAATGAAAAAAAAATTCTATCTTCAGATATAGCAACCAGTACTCTACGAAATTTCTGGTACTAAAACACATAAAATCTCCTGAATCTCCTGATGCGTACGAACCCTGATAAACCTAGAAGCTAATTTTTCTTGCTGATGGGCGGAGCAAAACAAAATTGTACAGCCACAAATGCCTCAGGCTTGAGTATGCCTGCGAGGGCGTGGCCCAGCATATGTGACCACGGGTAAGTGAATAGTGAATATTATATATGATACTATATAGTATCTCTATAGCTAAAGTTGAACACGCACTATAGGGGCGGAGCTTGTGCTATGTAGTTGCAGTGATGGAACATTGGCGTACCATTTGGGCGATTGTAACCACTAAATTTTAATAGTATTCTTCGAATAAAAAATTTCTTTAAATAAGACGAAAAATACTACTATTTAAACTTAACTGTTCAATTGGTTCTCTGGTGTGCCACTGTTCCGTCACTGTCGTTGTAACTTTTTTGGAAGCTCCGAATAAAAACAAACCTTAGATGTTAGATGTAGAATTTACGAGAAAATGCCTGACGTATCAGCATTACTTTGCAGAGAGTTCCAAATGTCCACCCACGGCACAGAAAGCCAATTTGTATTCGAACGTTATTCAGTCGAGTTTGCGCAGTTCAGTTAAGTTTCAAATTTTGAGAGCAGTTTTGACTGTAGTTGCGAAGCCTGTTTGTCTGAGGCATTCAAAATCTCTGTTTTGGAATACTTGTTCCTGAAATTACTGTTATATTATGAATTATGTGTGTAAAATTTTCTGGGTATAATCATTCCTGTGAGAACGTTTAGTTTCATAATATGCAAAAATTCTCATTTATTACTATGTCATCCCTCGTCTTTACTACTATACTTAATTTTTATAAACGTAATATTCGAGGACTTAATTCAATATCGAAGTAGTCTAAAAGTGCATTATACAATAACACCTACACTCCTACGCATAATGTTAATATATAGGAAAATCCGTGCTTCATTTAACATAATGTTAACGGTATTGCAATTAAGTGGCTAGAACTTCAAAAAACTGGAAAAGTAACTGCTGAACACGCCAGGAGTGATTAAATGAAGTAACTACAATTAAAGCTGTTTTCGTTAGTCGAAGCATATGTGCATTCATTTGAAAGGGTACGCGTGCTTTCTACATTTGTAGCTTTCGCTTGATGAAAAGAACTATCAAATCATTAGCTTTGATTAAGCTTTCAAATTAAGCACATTTTTTTAAACAGTTCCTCACTGACAGGAATGGATTTTTTTAACCCAGTTGTGTTAGTGTTTAGTGCTGTGAAAGCATGTAGTGAAAAAAGTCCTCGATAAATATAGATAGTGCTTGATTTATGTTTGCTAATCATAAAACTAGCAATATATTTTCAAAAACAACTACTTTAATATATTTAAAACGCAAAGTGGATCAATTAAGACCAATTTTGGTTGATCTGAGAATGCGTAATTAGTCCTTCCGTCGCTAAATGGAGTGGGAAACCAGTTTTGGTTTTACTTCAGAAGGACATTGAGCGAAATCGAGATGCTCGAGTGGTCTAAAGCGCCAGAAAGAGGAATTCTGGTTCTCTAAAGGGAGCGTGTGTTTTAATCTCAGAGAGTTAATATGCAGCCGGTTCATGGCCCGGTTATAAGAGCAGTGGTTTTTATTTCTTCTAACTATTGCTAACAAACATCCTGTAACAATTTCTGACATTTTAATGATATTATGAACATTTTTTTTCTGTGGAACCTTTAAGTTGTTTACCGTCAAATTTTAACGGGTACTATCTAACATATTATCAAAGTACGATGCTTCTTAAAAAAAATTTTTACCTTGTATATGTACTTAATGTTAATCATGAATTTTACCAGTCGATTTTTCAAAGTGGTGTTTTCCAGATTCTGAAATAGCCAAAAGCATAGAACTAAATTAAAAAGTTAAGGTTTGTAAAGTTATTTTTTTCCTTAAAAATGCAATCATGATTTTCTGACATTTTGTGATGCTTTGGGGAAAATGTTCAAAGAGCTAAAATTACATATCATTGCTCTTGAAAAAGTATATGAGTACCTTAACATTTTTCTTTTTAGACTTCCACAACCTTATACGATACTGATCATATTATCATAAAACTGACGTACTACATATAATTTTCAGCTTGTGTTCGAGGAACTTTCGGACCCGGTTGCATGTTCAACTGCGATGACTGCCAGAATGGAGGGAAATGCGACATACGAGCTCTCAGCTGTACCTGCCAGCCAGGATTCAAAGGACTTCTTTGTAATGAAACTTGTGCTAAGGTTTGTTGCAAAAAATCATATTTTATACATTAATTTCTAAGGATTGACAAACTTGAATTTTCAGAGTTCACTAGTGCTTGAATCATGCACCAGAATGAGTCTTTTATGCAGTTCAGTGTTTCTCTACATGTGTGTCGCGACACACGAGTGTCCGTGATGGTGCACAGGTGTGTCGCCAGGCCCTCTCAGAAGTAAAATGTTAAGAATTTTTTCTTAAAATCAGTACAAATTTTGATTAAAGCATGTTATAAGCGCCCCCCAACTGGTTGTTTGCCCGTGGACCCCATGTAAGTTTAGTCGGGCCTTATAACCGCAAAGAATCAGGATAACTTATTTTTAAATTTTAATATTTTTTGTTAAACTTTCGCTTATTTTCGTCTCTTTTATTACTCAGAAAGTGAATATCTGAAATCCCTTTTAAATTACATTTTTATAAAAAGGGGAGAATGTTATATTTTTATATATGAAAGGATAAGAAATTAAACCCTAAAATGTAAAATTTAAATTAAAACTCAAAATTTTAAATTAAAATTCACAGTTTCTTTTTTCTTAACTTTAAATCTATTTCTTGAAAACTTTTTGTCCTCATTAAGTTTGTTTCTTGGCCTAGCAATTCTTACGTTCAACCCTAAATTCGAAGTAATTTTAAGATAACAATTACTGATCTTAGTGCATCTCTCATTTTTCTGCGGTCAGTTTTGCTGGAGCTAACACCGGATAGTTTTGTAGAAGGCTGACCCAGACATCAAGCTAAGGCTAATTATCCAATTAAAATTAGTCTCTCCTATTTTAACAAATTTACCCTCTACTGGGAAATTTAGAAATACGGAAATAAAAGCAACAGACGCGAGAAATCGCGTGCTTTTTCGATAAAGGGATTGCTAGTTCAATTCACGCCATTTGTTGACGCATTTCTTTGGACGATGTAGGAGTTAAATCAGCCGAAATCTTGCGGCAACTCGGATCTGACTTACTAAATAAACTACCATGTAAGTAACCAAACGATTAATAAAGTCAGATCCCAACAAACTTAGTGTAATTATTTTCTATCGACTACTTCACATTTAACATCCCAAATGATGATGTGAAGTAAATTAAACTGACTGCCAGGGATATCTCGCAGCGAGCGAATTCCAAAGGATGATGTCAATGAAAAAGTACTGAGCCCCACCCATTATACAGGGCGGTTCAAAACTATATGTCAAAAGTGTAAAGGCAGGTTAGATGGGACGTAAATGAGCAGATTTCGTATGGGAATGTGGGTGCAGAAATCCAGCGTTGAAGCAGTAGAGGGCGCTGTTGAGTTCGGCGGATGAAAGCGTTTCGCTGGCTTGAATCGTCATTCCTCGCACGGATTTCGAGCAACATGCATCGTTACACCAATGCGAGCTTGTCGACATGCATTTCATGTATGGGGCTGCGCAAGGAAATGAAGCGGCTGCTCAAACTATGCGCACATCTAACTGCTCTCGAGCTTGTCGAAGAACTATTATCTACTGTGCGTAATACTTCTTCTTCTACTGCTGGAAATCTGCGATATCTTCCAATTCCAGTGCCCGTATCACGCCTGGAAGCATAAAATGATCCACTCGCACACAACTCCCAATGAAGACGCTAAAATGTTCAGCTATCCGGCAGATCCCTACCCGGGAATCGTTGCATGTACATTTTTTGAGCAGTCGCTTCATTTCCTTGCGCAGCCCCATACATGAAATGCATGTCGGCAAGCTCCGCATTGGTGTAACGATGCATGTTGCTCAAAATCCGTGCGCGAACACAACAGCGCCATCTACTGCCTCAACGCTGCATTTCCGCACCCCCATTCCTACACGAAATCTACTTATTTAGGTCCCCTCTACCTACCTTTACATTTTTGACATATAGTTTTGAGCCACCCTGTATATATGTATTGAATTTTTACCTGCGCGAAAAGTTTAGTGCTAAAAAATTTTAAATAGTCAGGATTTTGGTAACTATATAGCTTTGGACTATTTTTAAACACTCTATAACTCCAAGTCAAACATTATTGATATTTATTTACAGATTGACTCAAATATTTCAATTTTTTTATACCTACATTTTTTTTTTAATTATGAATGTTTGATTTTGTAAATTTAAATAGTATTAATTCCAAAACGACAGCAAAATCTGATGTCAGTTTGGAAGTAAGTAACTTTTAGGAAATTTATGTTCAATGAATAAATGATTATGTTAATTAGTCATTTTGTTATCTTTATAATATTTTTCTATTACAAACACACCAAATATTCCTTTATCTTGTTAGTTTCAAGTTAAAAAAGTCCTTCCGGCCTGTACCGGGAGGAAAAGGTAGCTTTCCTATATCTTCGTTTTAAAATTTTAGCTAATGTTACACGAAAACAGCAAGTTAAAATGCAAAGAAACGTTTACAAAAGATTCGTTAATACTGAATTTGAATAAGAATTTCGCCAAATTATTGAGCAATAGCCAAATTGGCTTCATTTATGAAGACTTATTTTGGTCGCCAAATTTGGCGATATTTCGCTAAATTTGGCATATTTCGACAAATGTCGCCAATTTTGGCGAGAATTTGGCGCTAACAAATATGAATATATAGTTTTATGTGTATGATTGGGAAAATTATTACAACAATGAAAGAAAATAATTTGCGAGTAATCGCGTTAATGTGCTGTTTTGTTTCAAAATGTCAGCCACCCTAGAATTTCAAACTGCTCTATCTCAGCCATTTTTTAAGATAGAGGTAAACCAAAAAATGCTCTGGAATCCTTGTATCAAGGCCTAACACGTAATTAAAAAATAAATTTGAATTTTTAATTTTTTTGTATATTTATTTTAGATTTTAAGTTAATTTAAATCTTTATTTGGCCGCCATCTTGAAACAAGATGGCGGACCAAGCTGGCCAACGAACTCGGTCGAGACATTAGTGACCTTAATACTCACAATTAGTTTCATCAAAATCGATTCATAAATACGGGCGTTATCGTATGACATAGGTCAGATATATATATATATATATATATATATATATATGGATATATCTATATATGTAAATCAACATTTGAACGGAGGGTGGTTTTGGGGTCTGGGGGTCATGATCGGTGACAATATATCGAAATTTTCCGGAACTGTTTTCCTCCGAACGGCTGCAATAGGTAGCTTTATACTTTTTTGTATTGAAAGCTACCTAAAATTGTGATGTGCTACGGAATTCTTAATAAATTCAAGGTACGTCGCTGATCAAAAGAGGGTTAATGAATACTGATCTAATTGGGTATAAATTGTAAACAAAATTGTGAAATCTACCTGTAAATTTGTAATTTTAGAACAAATTTACAGAGGTTATAACATACAGAATGTCCCTTTTTACCGTCGACCAATAGCTAATTCCAAAAACTTTAGTTTTAGAGGTATAGTTACAATTGCAGAAAGGTTTCAAATGTTTTTCATTATATGAAAATTTATTTACAACCAAAAAGTTATGTTTAAAAAAAGTTACAAAACTTAAATTTCTATACGGTCCGTGTGGTCCTATAAGTTATATTTCGGAAAACTTTCTCCATGCAACACTAAAAATTTCATTCTTCGACCACTAAAATTCAACGAGCTATGATAACTTGAATTTTATAAAATTTTGGAACTTTCCAGCACTAAGAGCAGACAGACTTTTTTTTTAGTGTCGGAAATCAGCGTTCGTACGCTTTTACCACAATTTTTAAATAGAATTTTTCTATTTAATCTTTAAATAGCAGAAATTGTAGACGCCTCGTTTAATTGCAGGATTTGTAATACTTTCTGTATTTAATTAAGGCGAAAAATTCTTTAATAGAACAATTTCACAACAATTCCACAATTTTTAATAGAATTTTTCGCCTTATTTAAATGCAGAAAAGTATTACAAATCCTGCAGTTAAACGAGGCGTCTACAATTTCTGCTATTTAAATATTAAATAGAAAAATTATATTAAAAATTGTGGTAAAAGAGTACGAACCCTGGCAAAGGTACGAAATTTAAATGCGTTTCATTCTCTTTGTACACTCTATATACTGAATAATTATATAATCCAAAAAATATGCTGCGTACGGATACACTGGACCTTGTATAAAAATGGTAACCTTTATTTTAGATAGTTTGAATTTTATGAACTGTCGGTGTTTTCTTGCTCTAAAAACTAAACAAAGCGTTTTTAGTGCCATAGAAGGTTGAAAAATCATAAAGTTCAAAGCGTCATAACTCGATAGTCTTTGGTCATACAGAAATATAATTTTACTGTTTCACTTGTTAGAGCATTGGGAAAGTTTTTCGAAATATAAACTTATAGAACCCAGAAACCGCATAAAATTTTAAGATTCGTAACTTTTTAAAAAATAATAATTTTGATGTAAATGAATTTTCATATGATGAAGTGCAACATTTGAAACATTTCTACCGTTGTAAGTAACTATTACCTCAAAAACTTAACGGTTTATGAAATAGCTATTGGTTAAAAATAAAGGAACACCCTGTATATATTATAAAATATGTGTGTACATTTTTTAAGTATTATAACTTTCATATTTTAATGGGTATATTTTTGAAAATTTTGAATTTCATTTGCCTTCTGATTGAAACATTGAAAAGGAACCTGAACAGAAATTTTCGGGCAGTAAGGTTCGTAAGAGTAGGAGTTGATCACTGAATTTACAAGATATGAGGGGGGTTAGCATGACAGTGGAGTAAGTCAAAAAAATTAAAAATCCAGATAACCATATTTTCTTTGAACTTATATTAATTTCTATTCAGTGTGACAGTCAAATAAGTCATATTTCACATAGGGAGTCGCTAGAGGGAAAAACAAGTTGGACCACTTAATGCAACGGCAATGCGCAAGTTTTACAAAACCCTTCATTTCTCAAATTACTAAATATTGACTTACTCCACTGTCATTCTAACCCTCTCATATTTTGGAGAACAAATAAGCAATAAAAGTAATCACAAACTATTATTTCATTTCCTACTATTCCATAACATGTACCAGTGACATGCAAGTCCAGATTGTCTCTATTATCGGACCATAGATCACACCAATGCTACAAATCAATTTAATTATAAAAAAAAATGCACCCCTTATAGATCAAGATTACTTGTTAGATAAGTAAATCTCTAGTTATATTTGGTAAGTGTATTCTCCGTATTTGACACTTATAATAAAATTTAAGAGTTCTTATTTATTTTTAAATAAGCGAGATAATTTTAAGTTTCCCTCTAAAAACACAGAACAGCTAAATTGATTCTAATTTTCAAAACGAAATTGACTCAGTCTCAGTAATAGGGAAATTCATATCCACTATTTTTTCGTTAAAAACATGATAATGTAAAAGGAACATTTTAGAAAGCTGAATTTCGTGCAGATAAAAATGAGTACTAATAGTATAATTAATTATGTAAATAATTACAGCATGGCTCTAATAAACATATCAATAACAGGCTATGTATCAGAAACTGTCATTGAGTCAAACATTTGAATATAACTTCTTCATACGGTTATTAAGCTGGATTTTCAGACTTATACTGAAAAAAATTATTTTGCGTCATCTAAATCTGAAAGAAAAAAAAAAAAAAGAGAGAGAGAGAGAGAGAGGAAATTTAACTTAAATTTTCTTTTCCATACATTTTTGCTGACTTTTAATAATTATTTTAAGTATTTTTTTTTTCAGTTAGTTTTTATTTAATTTTAATTCGGTAAAAAAAGTAACATTTAATCGATAGACTTTCAGAATATATTTCCTGTTCATTGAAGTCACTTATGTTGTCATATAGCATTCAGCCTCAGAATTTATTTTTTATTATATTCTCTCCATTTACTTTTATTCTTAGCTTTTATTTTCTTATTTTTATCTTAACCTTTTATATTCTAATAAATCCAATTTGAAAAATAATTTATTTGTGTATGGCAAGTGTCGCTTCGAATTAAAAAAATTGGTGACCAAAATGTCGCGAAAGTGAAATATTTTTATAAGTTATAATAATTTTCTGGCACAAAAATATCTTTATATAAAGTTTGCATTAACTATTTCTGGCTGCCATCGATTTGTTTTTTCATGAATCTGACCTAAACACAAACATTGGTTGCAGCATTTATCCCATTTTGCTATTTAAGAGACACATAAATGTATGGTTTTATCAAAAAACTTCTTAGTCAGGTACAATGTTGAATAAATGCGAGAATAAATAAAATTTAACAGGATATGAAAATTTTTGAAGAGGATCTTCTTTCAGAAAATTAATGAAATCAGGACTTTAGTGTTGGAGAGCAATGAATTGGGTCCTTCAACAATCCTTCAATAGCTGTAGCAAAGAGCAGTTACCCCAGCAAAGTTAAAAGCTACTCTGCTTCACTTTTACCTTTGCTGGTAATTAAAATAAAAGTAACTTTGAAAGTTACATATCTATCAGAATCGCTTATGAAGCATTGCATACCTAGTACATCTTGTATACCTATAACAGACTCAGTTTTAGGTAGATTTCGTAAGAAATACTACCTATTACATTCTCCCCTTATATTGGAATTTCTGAAAATTTTTTGCAGATCTACGCCGATCATGACTCCCAGAACCCAAAACCACCCCCAGTTCAAAACTTTATATCTATCTATCTATCTATCTATCTATCTATATAACTTTTTTTATGGACACGATAACTTCCATAATTCTGCACAAATCTCTTCCAAACTGATACATAAAATCAAGGGGCATAAAATCTCGGCCAAGTTCGTTAATGGGCAAAATCGAGCCAGGGGGGGGGGGGGCTTTTTATGAAAACAGAAAAAACCCATAACTTCTTAATTATGATACATATCGAATCCGTTTAAATTTATTATTACTTCTAGGAAAAGGGCCGAAAATTTATATATGACAGATTTTTGATATCATTAAAAATGGCCTCAAGGGGGGAGGGGGGAAACCAGGGGTTTAAGAAGAAAAAAATTCATAACTTCGTCAATTCACAAGATATCAAATCCGCTGAAATTTATTATAAATCCCCTTAATATTATCTACAACTTTTATATTGACAAGTTTTTTATAGGACCAAGCCTTACAGCAAAAAAAGAATAAAAACAAAAAAAACCTGCCGGGTCCGCCCACAGACACAGGTAGATTTAGAAGTGGGCGGTCCCATCTGCCGCATCATGGCAAAAAGGTCATTTCTTCTGCTATTCTCAATAAACAGGCGCCCCACTGTCTGCGTCTTCAAAATCTACCTGTGCCTGTAGGCCGAGCCGTCGGGGATTTTTTCCTTGCTGAGGTAACTCTTCTCTGCTACACCTAACGAAAGGATCCTCTAATGAATTACACCCGTAATCGCGGTGTTATTAATTTTCTTGAGGAAAAAGCAGATCAATTTCGAAATGTATAAAGAGTGTTTCGAAAATTCTATTTTAAAATTGCTAAATCGACCGTTTATGCTGTATATTTACAGCCCGGTGTCATAAATGATTATTTTATGACTGTATAATTTATGAAAGTTTATTTATATGCTGTTCTACACCTAAAACAATCCGTTGATTTTGGATAAAAACATTTCGCAGAAAATCAGAATGAAAAGTAGATCACATGTAATATTTCATACAGTCATTAACACGGAATTAAATATTCATTTTAACGTTAATATTTTTGAACTAGTTTTAATATCCGTATTTAATTTTCTTTCATTTATAATACTAATCGTCTTTAAAATATACGAGAAAGGGTGTCTGAAATAATCACCGGGATGTCCAAATACGGTACAGTGTACCATCAACTGAAGGAAATTTCATATATTAACTTTATTGTTATCTCCAAATTTCTTTTATAGTTATTTGTGCCTGATATTAAGTAATTTATTCTAGTTTGACGTTTTGGGCCATCCATGTTGATTTTTAAATGGTGGATGAAATGTAAATTTGTCCTCAAAAAGTTTTCGAATACATTTCATTTTGGATGGTCAGATAGCTTTGTATAAGATGTACATTTTTACGTTTTGGTAACTAATTTAATATTTATAAATGCTGCAAAAATAAAAGAAAAAAATTGTATGATGTATTTGAAACACGGAAATACAATCACAATTTGATGACTAATAGTATATTTCTAGTTCAACATTAGTTCATTACATACCATTAAGTAGAAATTATCCGTTAGAAAAAACTTTTAAAATCAATTTATTTTCTTTTTTCGTTTATATTTTGTTTAATTTACTTCATATCTTTGTTTCTTTCAGTTTCAGCTGTTAAATTTTATTCCTGTTACAAATGAATCTTAGTGTATACGCTAGATGGCAGCACTATGTAATGACTGAGATCTGGGAAGCTTACTTATGCAAAATGTGAATTTACTCCTTTTTCAAATCTATATAATTCACAGTTTTTGTCATTTATTAAAGGATACATAAATATTTAAGCAGGATATTAAAACGTGAAAATAAAATTGAATTACAAGTTAACGGGAAAATTTTAAGTTTCGAAAACTGATGAATACATTTTCGAAAAGTACATATTTAAGTCAGGCTAAGATAAATTAGGGGGCCCCATTCGAATCGTTGCAGTTTTATTCAAATAGAACTGATGGTCAGTCATATGTGTAATGCATAAACAATATTTTCGCACCTTGGATTTTAAATAGAAGAAAATTCTTATTTCCGTCAGTTCCAAATTAAGTACCTTAATTAATAAAATTACTCTTTTTTTTTCTTAGTACAGAACAAAACTCTTTTATATAAATTTAGCAACGTGTTATATTACTTTAAAGTGAATTTAATAACTTCAACTGATGGAAGAGTGTCAAATACTCTAAAATGTAAATATGAGTTAATCAAGTTACTTTTTTTTTTACATTTTCTTAAGTTGTACTACCCACTATATAATATAAAATCAAATAGATTCTACTTCACAAGTAGAAAGTATTTTTTTAATAAATCTAAAAAGATGGCAATTTAGCTAATAAAGCATATAGCTATTATGTTCTATGCTCTGTGCTTGCAGCCAAAGCGGAGCGGTGCTTTGCTACTGAATGGTTGAGGTTAGCTTTGCGAAAGCACTGAGCTCTGTGAGTTCAAAATGAAATTTGTGTTTCAGAAAGTTTAGTAGAATCTTTTAATGATGAAATTTCTATTCTGTATTCGAGAATTTTCAGAGTTAGAATTGAGGGCAGAAAATGTAAATATTTTATAAATTAATATATGGATTTGGGGGCCCCTTGAGGTCTGGGGTCCCTGGGCAAAGTCCCGATTTGCCCATGCGATAATAATAAGGGCCTGATTTAAGCTATACTTAAATCTTACTTTAGCTTCTACCATTCCTCAGACATTAGTATTTTCAAGAGCAGTAGTCGAATAAATGTGTCTTTTTTAATAGTACTATTATTGTTAATTACCATTACACTTCTTTAAAATAAATTTATTTGTATTGTCATTAACGTACATATATTAAAACTCATCGTTAAAAACATAGTCAGTTATCCACTTAAAAAACACATTATGTAAATACATTACATGTTATATAAAAAGATACATCTTATTTTAAGTTATATTTCTATCTTTAAAATAAAATGGAAAATAAGTAGGTTTCAGTCAACAATTTAATAGTTTTATATTATTTTAAAGGAAAAATTCAAATTATTTTTCATATTAAGTATTTTGTATGTACTATCAGTTGACCCAAGCCCACCCAATAATTTGCTCTTCCAACCCACCCAATTTTCATTATTCTATTTTTGTGTTTATTTATTTTTCAATCATTGAAAAATAATTCTCCAGTTGACATTCACAAAATAATTTTGTTTGAAAATACGCTAAGGATACCAGTAACAGACACTAGAGATGAGACGGGCTCATCCCGAACCCTGGCCCGACACGGGCTCGCGTACTATTTTTATACCAATCTTTGGGCTTGGACTGGCACGGGCTCATTCTTTCTGAAACTGTCAATTTTATTTGTTCTCGTATAGAAAAAAATATTACTTTGATTTTATTTGTCTTAAAAATTACAGATTACAGTTCTTCAAGTTATTTTAATGCTATTTTGATCATAAGGCAGGGAAAACAGAAATCTTGTTTTTCTTTTCTAGCATTAGAATGCTATTTTAAAAGAAAATTTTTTATGCAGAGTTATGTCTGGCATTGACGACGACAACGACTTGTTGACGCAAATCTAAAGAGCGCGAATAATTTGATGTTTGATTTTTGTTTGAGACAGTAGGAAATGTGTTTATTGGAACGTTTATTATTATATATATTTTTTTTTAGAGCTCTCATGCGATATGAATATTTACTTTTGTTTTTAGTCAACCAGTATTAGCTTAAGGTTTGCAAATTTGTAGTCTTCTATTTTCTGCTAGTCATAATCTCTCTTCATATGAAAATAACGTTAGTGATTCTTATATCTATTTTTTAACATGAACTCTGCTCATGCTGCGGCTCTTCTCTGCATATTCTCGAAGTCATTTTCATTCGTAAGTAGATATAATTAGCATGTATTGTTATAGAAAGCAATCAAGCAGTGTTTCCTCTTTTCCTATAAAAACATTGGATCATTCAGATAATGATGTCAATTATGGCGTTTTTAATTTAACCTGATTTTGAGTGACACAAGAATCCCGAAAGATTGCTCTGAGGAAGGAATCTAAATCTATTATACATATACACCTTTGATAGGAAATAGAAAAACAATGTTCGATTCTTTGGCATATAAATAGTAATTTCTGAAAATATCATGCATTTATTCATAAAACGCACTTCGTTAATGCGTGTAGCAGATTTGCTTGTTGGGGGAGAAAAATGTCAGAATTCTTTTAAGGAAGTATATTTTTATTTGATACCAAACTTCTCTTTTGATAAGATTGAATGTAAATTTCCAAAAAAAAGTATTATATTCGTGGGATTAACAATTATTTTCATGTAAGAAGATGTTTAAAAATGAGATATTATTTTTAAAGCAATTTTTAAATATTTTTTTTATTATTATTGCATACTTTCGGTATTGGGCTTGGGCTCTGATGACACAAAATTTTTCTTGCTCGGGAGGGCTTGGATTCAAAATCGTCGGGCTCGGTCTTGCCCGGGCTCCGAAAAGAGAGTTCGAACTCATCTCTAAGACACACATGAGATTGAAATACAACCTGCCCCACCCCCCCCCCCCTCCCCTTCATCCAAAAAGGCGTACAATAAATTTTCTCACAAAATAGAAATTTCCTGTAAATTCGCGAATTATTTTTTCTTCCTAAATACACAAAATTTGCAGTTGTTATTATTCGGAGTTTTCCATTTTTTGTGTTAAAGGATCTTTCAGGAAAAGCTGCCAAAGCGTTTCAAAACAATTTTCCACATTCCACAGCCCAGGAATGGTCATCATGAGACAGCAATTAATTATAACTGGAGATGTAACACACTTTTTTTTTTAATTTTTTAAATGAAAAACGTTGTTATATTCCAAATCACTTCAGAAGTCGTGCATACATTTTTTTTGCTTTTTTTTTTTTTTTTTTGCTTTTTATGTATACCCATACAAGTGACTTTATGAATGTGTCAGAAAGTTCGCGCTTTTTAGCGGAGAAAAATATTTCTTTTTAGGATAGCTTTAAGTGGACAGTTTGATTTATAAAAATAGGGTTAATGAAAGCACATGTATGAAGAACTCAGTTACTTCAGCGAAACTTGCACAGGAATCTCAGGTTGAACCAAGATAGAAATATTTTTCTTGTTATTTTAATATTTTAATAAAATAGCAAAGTGTATAAATTTTGAAACCCTCTCATCATGAAAAGGCTAAAAACATTTTTTTACGTTCCACTTATGTCAAAGAAAAGGCTTAACCAAATTACTATTTCAAACGTAAAGACATTGAGGAAAAATTTGCCTTACTAGTTAGAGGATGCTTGTGATGCATTTATTGGAAGAAGTGTAGATATCATACTTTCAACATGCTGTGCTATAATTAATAAGTGGGTTCATTTTATTAAAAAACTTCGTTAAGTACTATAAATAGAAGAGGCGCGTTTTTAATGCCAGACAACACTGAAAATTCATAAAATTTAAAGTATCATAACTCAGTATGTTTTGTCCGTAAAATATTTATTTCTTTTTAATGTATTTCTTAGGACTTCCTTCTAAAGTTCTTCTTTTTCTAAATGGTTAATAATACGAACAGGAGGCCTTATAAAAATTAAATTTTATATTTTAATATGCATGCAGCTCCTTTTTAAACAAATGCTGAAAGATGAACGATGTTCTTTATTTGTGTACTTTTTGTAATAGGAAGTATCTTCCTATTATCAGCGATTCAAGAAATTGTATCTGTTTTGAATCACCCGGTATAGTTTAAGTAAATAGTATTATTAATACCAACATTTCAGTTTATTTGCATTATGTGTTCATTTTAATATTTGTCAGTCCTTTACATTTTAATTTATAGTCAAATTCAGGGCATAACAGGAAAATTAGAGTTTATAAAATGAAGACCCTATAAGAATATGATTGAATAAAATCGTATAAAATCCCATTCTACTCTAAAAATTTCTAACTTGACTTATCATAAATTGAAATATCATCTTTTCCCAAACTTTCAAAGAAAACAAAGTGGCAATGTCATTTTTTCCTAAAATGATTTTGAGCCCACCCATTTTTTAAATTACATAGATTGCATTTTTGTGGATTTTGCAGCAGGGTTTATTATAAGCTGGGGAGCAGATTAAATTGATATAAAGAAGGTTCAGACACAAAAATGTTGAGAACCACTGGGTTGCAAAAACAGTATGCAAGCATCATGATGCCTTGCCCCTCTTAGAAAACTTTAAATAAGTTGTTAAAAATATTTAAGGGTGTTCTACACTTGAAAATAAATATTATTATTACTTAATATTTTTAACGTTATTTTATAATTGTAAAATAAATGTAAAAATCATTAATATATCTTAAACGATAGCTAAATATTTAATATTTTTTCATTAAAAAAATTTAAATATTTCCCACGAATTTTTAAATTTAATTCCTTTTTTACTTACCCATCATACGTAGTATAGGGTAAGTCTTGTAATCGTTTTGAAAATCGAAAAAAAAATTTTGACGGATTTACACGTTTCAGACACTGGAGATTCCGAAAAACATATTTTTAGAAAAAAAATTTTGCCGTCCGTCTGTGTGTCTGTAAACGCTCTATCTCCCGAAAAAATTGAGATAAAGACTTGCAATTTGGTATGTACTTAGTATGTAATAATGGGAAGAAGCCTATTTCATTTCAATAACCTCGATTAACCGGAACAATTTTTTTCGGACTCTCGAAATATTCGTTCTGATGGAAGGTATATAAAAATTTTCGAAATTGTTTATTTTAAGAAATGAATATAAAAGACAATAAAAAAAACATAACTTTTGCATAAAGCATGAAGTTGATCGAATAATTAGTTGCCGAGATATTTGGAATCCTATTTCCCACACGCTTCGATTTTTCATGACCCTGTATTTCATCCAAATTTCACTTCAAATATATATTTTAATTGGAAATTTGACGCTTAATCAGATGCAATAAACTGCTAGTTAATAGGATTATTATTTTTGGAGTTATAAGGATGTTTCTTTCAAGCAATTCAGTAATCGAGACTTTAAAGTTTGTGACGTCATCAAGCCACGATTTTATTTGAATTGCAATGCACTTTATAAGTAGTTTACACATTTTTATTTTAATATTTTACATTATGCATATCCATGATGGGTAAGTATTACGGTGGCCCCCAACGACTAGTTATGTTTGGCTTCAGTTTTTAATACGATGTTAACAGTAATATAGTAATAAAATTTAAGGATAGGATTGTGTTTATTTACTTTATTTCCCGTAGAATTTTTTTTAAGTAATAACCATATGGGAAACAGTAGAAAACATAATGCATAATCTAGCATTTAAAAGTTTTAAAAATGAGTTTTAAACACGGGAGGGGGGTGTCATTTAGGGAGGGCAGGTTACCACAATTGGGTACCACCCCTCACCCCTCTGAGTTTCAGACTTCATATTTTCATTATCTGTTTCATAACTTTCTTATTATTATTTGGATAATTTCACTTGTTTTTACCAATATATTAATAAATGAGCGTAAGCAAATTATAACAGCAACAAAAAAAAATTATGTCTCAAAAATGAATGCAAAAAATAATAATAATAATAATAATAATAATAATAAATAAAAATAGTTTATTTCAAATGTGTCAAAATCCTGGATTTACTATGTCCAATGAAAAAAAAAATGTCCACTCTAAGCTAAATCTAAAATGAAGCTCCTTACTTTTAAATATATTGCAAATCTGATATTTTAATTTATTACATGTGTGATATGTTCTACTATAAAATCGTTCAAACAATTTGACAATGTGTTATATATGTGTGTGCGTAAAATATATATATATATATATATATATATATATATATATAAATGGGTTAAAATTCCTTCTGTAATTGAATGAAAAAGTCGGGGGTTTTATCGTTTATTTATTTATTTTATTGTTGTTTGTTCTATAAAAAAAAACTGCAGTTGTATTTTAATTTTGACTATGAATTTTTACTAAAATGACTCACAGGATTTGAACCAGTTTATTACGAAAAACTCAAGATCGTTATTTTCATCATATTTCAAAGTCTAAGAGCTGCTGGGTTACCCTAAAGAGACTGATTATTTTATTTCTTTTTTATAAAAATAGTTGCTTAGTGGCTATATTTAGTGGGTGTTTTTCTCTCTCTGAGTGTGTGAGCCTTTTACAACTGTATATATTAGAATCATTAACACACTTTAATATCTACGAGGGTAGATATTCTATATTTTTTACAGCACCTTGAACTTTTCACCTTAAACCTTATTCAAATAAAGTATTTGCATAATCTAATGAATAATCTAAACTTTTCACAGAAATTTAATGATAAATCATGCCTTCCATTTTGTAAAAGCAAAAATAATTTAATTCGTGTATAATTTAAACTTGATCTTACACACGATATAGGTTAGTTGAATACAAAACAGAAAAAAAAGTGCTGAAATTATGAAATTATTGTTATATTCTCCACGTTTTTATTTCCTAGGGAACATATGGCGAAGGCTGCGAGAAAAAATGCAAATGTCAGAACGGAGCTTCCTGTGATCCTGTCACTGGAGCTTGTCTTTGCCCACCAGGAGTTCAAGGGAAGAACTGTGAAGAAGGATGTCCACCAGGTTGATTTTAATTTCCATTGCTTAAAATGTGTTGTTTATTGTTATTGAACTCTCATAACTGAAAAGTTATGCTTGAAAGCTTTAATACATCTATGGGAATCATTAGAAATTAAATTGTCAATCCCCGAATAGACTATTCGAACCAAAAAAAAATTATAAATTTTATTTGTGCCTCATCTTTAACAAATGGAAATTTCTGTAATTTTACTGCTCTTCGTTGAGTGATCGAGTGAAAAGCGCTGATGATGAAACAGAAAGACAACCCTGAGTAGTATGCAATTATCTTAGCCTGGGGTAACTCTGGCGCCAAAAATGCCACCGCATGACGAAAATAGAGCCAAATAAGTTATGCAAAGAAAACACAAAATATGCACTTCGTGCTGAAGTGCATATCAATCAGTCCATATCAATCATCATTAAAATCAACATAAAAAATCCAATTTAACCCCTTTTTGTATCTGATATCCATTCATCATTTATTTACATTCGTTCTGTACAGTCTGGAATATATAACACAAATTATTTTTTCTTTTGCGTTTTCCTTTGATATCCTTTTGTGTTCATCTACCGACTCGTTGCTGCTTCTTGTCTGTTTCGTGCATATCAGAGCCACCTCAATCAAGTTAAATATTTTTTGTCGCCGTTTCGCTTTTGTTAATTAACGTCGCTTTTATCCGATTTCTTTACGAAGAACGATTCATAATCATAGGTTACATTGGGTTGTGGGGCGAGGACAAAATAACTCTTGGTTCGGACTGGTTAGCATTATCCTAAACAGTGCTATTTCTTCCATTAGATTAGAAAATGGGGAGGAGCAGTTTCAGAAGCCCCAGCAAAATGGAATTGGGGGAATGAGCATAGATCCGCGTCATAACACTGCAATTGGGCGTGCATTGGCTCTAACATTCAATTTCACGCATTTATGCTTGAATTTACGAAGCTTTGAGTGATAATCTAATTTGTAAATTAATTCATTGTTGAGTGTATATAGTGTTTATCAGGTTGTAGTGTGGTAAAACCCTAGCACCATCTCTAGTTATTAGTTGTATAGGTGAGTGAATTGGAAGCACAGATATTAATTAAACTGGGTTATTTGTTATCATCAGTAAGTCACTTACAGCGGTGAATTTAGTGTAACTGATACTTAAAACACTAACTGCAAACGCACTTTACTGAGACGCTTGGTTAGATTCTATTAATAATTAGTCATGTAACCTCTTACTAATATTACCTCAAAAGTCTAGCTCTTCATTTTTTTTATATACCGCTAACCAGGTCCCTACCTGCTCCGTATGAGCGTCTAGCTTGACGAGTTAGTACCTGGGCGCGGGGCAATAGTCACCTGATCACTGTATGGCTGTGATCCACCTGACAATAGTCTTGTTGGCTTCGTTGCAGTTCTCTCTAGTGGTTTGCTACAGTTCTCTTTGTTTGCCAATTCAAGGTTTCTATTTAACTTTGTTGAATTGGCAGATTTTAAAAAAGCAAAAATTAAAGAAGAGAAAGGAATTGGTCTCGCAATTTAGAACATTGATCAGGTGACGAGACCTTCACCTTACTAGGCACCTCCAGAGGAATTATTCCTAGGGAACTTGGAGGACTTTGCACCCACTACGGATTTTACATGCACCAGGTGCCATTAGCGTACAAGGACTAGCTCTTCATTTGAGAGTCACTGAGATCAACATAGTACATTCAACTTGCCAAAACATTTCAAAATATGCCTTGTCTAGCCAGGATGCAGTCGTAAAAAAACATAGAATATACGTTGTAGACGGTGTCTATATACCAAAGTATACGCTATAACTACAGAGGGCATACGGAATTATCCAGAAGGTATACGGCGTATATCACCGTATACCCTCCACTACATTCCTGCATCTGGCTGATTTAATCCGAAAATTCGCATAATTTCGTGCTAAAATCTCTTCTCCCGACTCGAATATACCAAAAGTAAAAGATTATTAGAATTTTTCATCTTCCGAATTAACTCATTGAATCTGGATTTGGCATATTGCGAATAATATATAATTATATCAACAAAACCTTTTAATATATCTTAATACATTTAAAAAACGATCAAATAAATATATCTATTATAAAATGAAATGGTTTCAACCTACTTCGTTATTGCTTAGCAATTTGTAAATGAATGCTCTGCTTGAATAAAATTCTGCCGTTTATTATTAAACATATTTAATGTAACATAATTCATAGTTAGAAAGCGATCTTACAGAATAAATTTACTCACTCAAAGCAAAATTTAATTACTGAATTTCTGAAATACCTTATTAAAAAGTATGACTGTTAAAATGTTGAATGTCATGTCTCTTTTAGATAGCAGTTTAAGTTGAATATTAATGTAGAATGTAACCGATTTTATATTAGATATATTAATGCAATATTTTAATTTTTCTCCAGGAACTTTCGGAGAAAACTGTGAGAAAAAGTGTTCTCAAAGGTGTCCTAGTGGTCGTTGCAACAAACTGTTTGGATATTGTGAATGTGAACCTGGTTTCTTTGGGCCACTTTGTAATATTCCTTGTCCCCCGCATACTTTTGGACCAAACTGCCGAAATCAGTGCAAGTGCTTTAAAGATCATACACATAAATGTAATACAAAGGTAATACATATTTGTCCTCTTAAAAAACTGTATTTTTTTAATAAAGTTAAATCGTCTAAATAATATGTATGCCGGTTCAATTAGTTGTTATTGTTGACTTCAGTATAAAATGCACGACAAAGAAATTACCATTAACTTGTCAAACAAAGCTGTCAGCCCCGTCCCTATTATGCATAATGCATTTCATATTTTCGTGAATACTTGAATTTCTGGTAGATCGCATTTATAAAACGAAGTCTTCAGGGTAAATATTGACTGGTTGTATAAGTTGCTGCAAACTTCTTTAACATTATCATAGATAGTTACGTTTTGGAAAATTTAAAAAAAAACGTTCATGCTACTCTGTGAACAGCTGCGTTACGTAATTTTATTTATTAATATCTACAAAGCATATTTTTTCTTGAAACGGAATTCCAATTACTAAAAATATTTCAATATTTTTCTTCGGAATTTTTAAAGCTCTTTATTCGACATGTTATAGAAAGATGTAAAAATTATATTATAACATTCTCGTTTTGTTATTATTTATTTATTTATTTATGATTATGTTTTGCCATGAAAAGGTAGTTAAGTTTAACCAATTTGAACTGGTTTTCATTGTATAGGGTGCCCCAAAAAGATTGAAACGTGCGTTGATATTTTACTTTTTGGAAATACGTAGATAATGTAAATTTCAAAAGTGTTCGAAATAAGGTAGGAATTAAGATTACGTTCATGAAATAGTTCTGACATTAATTTTGAAAAAGTGACACTTTTTTAACATTTATACGGTTTATTCATCCTATAAGTTATATTTCAAAAACATTTCCCATGATCAGATATGTACAACAGTAAATTTTCCATTCTTTTTTGGCCAAAATTCACCGAGTTGGTACCTTGAATTTTATGAAATTATTGAGCTTTTCGGTAACTAAAAAAAAAGACACGAAATTAAAACACGTTTCATTCTTTTTGTACACTACATACACTGAACTAATGTAATTATATAATTTAAAACATGTCTGCATATGGGCACACTGGACCTTTTACAAAAACTGTAACATTTATTTTACTCTAGTACAGTATATTATATATATATATATATATATATATATATATATATATATATATATATATATATATATAAAGTAGAGCGGTTTTGAAAACATTTAAAATTTTAATTTTGCATGTAATAGGAAAATGCACGTGAGGTGAAAATTCTGTTTAGCGTACAATAATTTTCCATAAAAAATGGGAAAGTTACAATGTACGTATATTGAGTTTTAGAGATATTGTAATGATTTAAATTTTTCATTATAAAGGCAATAGGATGGTTGAAAATTCCCTTTTTAATGATTTAATAATTGAAATAATATATGCGATAATAATAATAAAAAAAAACTTCACTCAACGATATGCTATAGATTTACGACAAAATAAATACTTTTAATAAACGATTATATAAATTAAAGCTTAAAAGATTCTTATTCAAGGTAGAAGGAAAAATAACTATTGCGTAGTATAAAATACAAGCAGAATGGTACGGTTTTACCACCTCGCGACGAGCGTCCTTTACAGGAGTTTGAATCTTTTACCACCGGTTTTTCAAAACAGATATTTTACCTAATTGAATCGCAGAAATGCTCTGATTAAATAAGACAAAGTTTAGAATAAAAACAACTGGTGGGAATAATCAAGGATTCTGATCACCTTATGCGTCACGTATACGTGACGCTCGTCGCGTAAGGATTAAGAAGAATTATGATGCCTTGAATATAACAGCGTTCTGTTGAGCAATAAGAGTTTATTTACCACTACATGTTATAAAAGAAAGCTAGTGTCTGTTTTTTTATATTCATGGTGAAACTAAATTCAACCACTTAATAGAAACCGGGAAAATGAAACTTAGTTTTTCTTTACTTGCCTAAATTTATAAAATGGTCAAAATCATTTTTACACTCACCTTTTAAAGTAGTAATGTTGCTTCTGAAGTTCGTTGTAAAGAGTATTTAGTTGATTCTTAAACGGAAGGTAAGTCAATAACCTAATAAAAATCTAATAGTAGAAGAGCCTGGGCAAAATCTTTTATGTAACAATTTCCGTAATGGTGAGTATATTCTTAAATACACTTTTTGGCTATTTTTACTTATAACATGCATTGTGCCTTTTTAAGTATACATATAACCATCTCCAAATGTAAAAAATATATATATATGAATTAATTAAAAGATACTATAACTTGAATAAATTCATTGATTCTCTTTTAAAACCTTTTGCTTTTCTGAATTTCAAATAATTACTTTCTTACTAACTTCAGTAGCTTCAATAATTTTAATAGCACTTGTTCTCTCAAAAATTAGAAATTCAACTTCTAGGAAAGCTTTTGTTTCTATAACAATTGTTCACAGAGATTAGTTAAAATTTAATTTTCTCTAAATATTCCTCCACATATTTTTCTGATTTGACTGTCAAAATTTAGAGATCAATTTGCTGCCGTTATTAGGATATGTGATTTACTATTAAATTCCCAATTTAAATTAGAGAACGTTTTATTAAAGTATAAATTAAGTGTTTTTAGTATAAAAATTATGAATGTTTTAGGATGTTCTAAAATCGCCCAGTTTAAATGTTGTATATGCTCTTCCATGCTCTACGAAAATGCTTTTAGAACAGATTTATTTCGTTCAATTTAAATCTTGGTGGGTTGTCTTTCATAGTCTGCAACATTTTGTATTTTAAGACTTATTTGGGATATTTATTTACTAAGTTCTTTGTTGTTCGACTGATTCTCCACAAACATTGCAAGATTCCGTTGTTCTCTAGACAGGAAAATGTGAATGCAAAGTGGGTTTCACCGGCTCTAAATGTGAAACGGAATGTCCTCCAAATCGTTGGGGAGAAACTTGCCAGAACGCTTGCAACTGTCCTTCTGGTACCATCTGTAATCCTGGAAATGGAGATTGCATGAAAGAATGCCCACCAGGATTTACCGGGGCCAATTGTGATCAAGGTATGTAAACCCTCTTTATTTATAAAGGAACAAAATATTTCTCACTCACTGGAGCTGGTAAGTCCCTCTGAGTAGAAGCAAATTTCAAGAAAACTTTTGTTATTGAAAATTGAATTTTGGTAGTATTTTCTAGCGTGTGAAGTGTATTTCGTTATGGTTTGTTTAATCACCTATAAGTTAAAACAAACACAACTATAAAATATTTGCTCATTAAGTATATGAAATGTCTGATTACCTCAAATACCACATTTGATATCCGATATCTCTGATATTTCACTTTGACAGTTCTTTTCTCGTCGTCTTCTTTTTTGTGAAGGTACGTCATTAGATTTTCAGACGCACGTTTTGGTTTGTGATTATCTTTTGAATTGCCTTTGCAGCTTACGATTTGTAAACCACGGTTAAGCCAAGAATTAGCGTTATTTTCAAATATGGGTTCCAACGTAGAACTAATGAAGCACAGACAATTCAAAGAGTTTAGCAAGGGTGTGGCTAATGAATTCACCGCGTTTGAAAAGATCCGATCAATCCGATTTTGAACTTGAAATTGAACCACGTGGGTGACCTGAAAGCGAGGTGGATAATGATGAGCTGAAAGCTGCAATCAAAGCAGACATAACTCAAACTAGGCGAGAATTAGCAGCAAGTTTTAGCCTTACTATTTCAACAATATTAAACCATTTGATACACATTGGTAATGTTAAGAAGCTGGATGGATGGGTTCCTCATACCGTCAGGTGGAAATCGTTTTGAAGCTTGTTTTTCCTTGCTTTGATTTGATTTGATAGCCTAAGAGAGACTGCTCAAATTAGTAGAAGTCTGTAGAGCATAATGTCCCTCCCGGTCCCCTTTATTAATGTCTTAAAAAATTACAATCTACAGCCAAAGCTGGACCCGCCGTTAAACACGACAAGGAGCGAGATTGAATGTTTAAGTAAAATACAAACTATGGTCAACGACCAGATCATATATAAGCCGGCCCTGCTAGGGAAAAACCCTTTTCGCGACAGTTTGCAGGGATTGAGTAGGAGTTGTGCATTGAGAGTGGCAGCTGACGACTACTAGGTAAGGTTAGAGAATTCCGTCAGAAAAATATAGATTTTATGTAGCTTTCTGTTAAGGGTGTGCCTCTTTAGAATATTAGGAAGCCATTCCTTGGGAGGGATTGCAGGCTTCTTAATATGCCACTGTGCTGTTAACGGGCAGGTGAAATAATAATGGGTACACGACGCCTCTGCGCCACGCTCTCAAAGGAATGTGTCTGCACATTTAAATTTGTAGAGTTATGTTCGAAAGGGACCGTGCCCCGTGAGAAATGGTGTTGTGTGTGCGGAGAGGGTGTAGTGCGTTATTGAGACTTTCAGTATTAGATTATATGTGTGTCGGCCTTTGATGCTGTTATCTCAGATTGCCACTCCTTGAGTATTTTTGCTTTTAGTAAACGTTTTATGTATGTGGCTAGAATTGGGAGGTGAATGTCAATGTGTGGTTTAGCTGTTGCTTCCTTTGCGAGTGCGTCCGCGATTTCATTACCTTGAACGCCCGTGTGCGTTGAAACGTCGCCAAAAGCTTCTCTATTTAGAAAGGATTTTAACTTAAGTTTGATTTCTAGGATTAGCGGATGTTTGATTCTATGGGCATAGATAGCCTGCAGACCCGAGAGACTGTCGCTATAAATTTGGACGAAGGGGTGTGTGGTGTTTGTCTGGATCCAGTCCAGGGCTTTTAGGATGGCATAGAGTTCTGCCTGATAAACAGAATTGTGGTCATCTAGTCTGCAGGCTCACTGATGGCTGACGGCACTCCTTTCCATGGCGCAGAATGCCGCTGCCACACCGGTGACTGTTCCAGACCCATCAGTGAAGAGAGTAGTCCTAGAGGATGGGGAGAAGGAATTAAGATTGGCGCTTACTTGAAAGTGAGATGTCTCATAGGACGGGTGTATCTGCCATTCTGGAACTTTGTGCTGTATTTTGGTGTTTGGAAGGAGTTTGCTTACAATCGGTTCATGTTTGAGGTGGAGAACACGCCCCTTGATGCATTCATATGTGAGTATTGTGTCGATTAGTGGTATGCCAGTTATGGTATTTAGCGCATCCGTGGAGATTGTTTTGCAACCTCGTGAGATTTGTAAGAGAAACATTAGCTGTAGTGAGATAAATTTTGGTAATGCTTGTTTTGTTAGGTGTCCCCTCCATATGCTTGCCCCGTATGTTATTAATTTCTCTATTATAATGTGATACCATATTTTAAGCATTAAGTTGCTAATACTCCATGTTTTTGAGGTCATTTTTATTGAGTTTTATTTTAAGTTGATGCAGGTGTGCTATCCAATTTTGATGCTTATCGATAGTTATGCCTAAAAGTTTGAGGTATGGAACATGGTGGACGCTGATCCCGTTGACGCGAATGATTGGGTTCCTGCCACGCAGGGGGCGTGGATTTGCAAGTGTCAGTGCTTGAGATTTGCCCAGTAAAAGTTTTAGGTGTAGGGATTACAGTAACTGACAGAACACAGGGAGAGCTGAAGCTGCCTCTTGCTCCAAATTAAGGCGGATGCGGTCCGAAAAATAAAGGTGAAGTCGTCTGCGAACGCGTAGAGGAGAAAACCTAGTTTTTCTCATTCTTTAAGGATTAAATTTGCTATTAGCAGCTATAGAATGGGTCCGAGGCAAGAGCCTTGCGGACCCAAACCTTTTCTAAATTGTGTGTTGAAGTGCCCGCACCCCAGTTGATTAGAACGCTGCGCTGTGATAAGTAGGAACGGATGACTCCAGCAATATTTCTCGGGCAGTTGAGTACTTGTAGCTGTTGTATAATGTCGCGCCATTCCACGTTGTCGAAAGCCCCCTGTATATCAAGTGAGACGAAGGAAGTGTAATTTCCATGAACAATGTTATCAACGTAAGAAGTCATGATGGCACGAAGAGCTTTTTCGCAAGATCTGATCTGCCCTCTCTGAACCCAAATTGGCGCAGGTGCAGGACATTGTTAGTTTCTAGAAAAAAGGTCAATCGTTAGACCAGGAGCTTTTCAAGCAATTTTCCTAGCGTTGGTAGTAGGCAGATCGGCCGGTATGAGTGCGGTTCAGAGGGTGACTTCCCTCGCTGCAGGAAGTATACGACATCCCCCTGTCTCAGGACAAGTGGAAAGTAATTATGAGAGATGCAAAGGTTTGCCCAGTCTGTGAGTAGTTGTGGTAGAATTTTGAATATCCGTTTTAACAATCGGATGTCTATAGCATCGGGGCCTGGTACTTTTTTGTCATTTAGTAAATTAAGGGTCATTCTTAATTCAGTCTTTGTGAAGGGCTTGTCTGGTGGTGCTGTGAATTCTATGTCCTCATTATCGTGTTGTGGGTATGCTGTCTTGCAAAAACCTGATCTGTTAGGAATTCTAAACTGTGTTGTCTGGATGTTTCACTGGGAGGCAGTTCAAGCTTGATTTCATCAGGAGTGAAATATTTTCCTGTGAAAATTTTTTTCGATGTGCCGAAAGGATTGGACTCACTGCTACAGAACTTCCTCCACGCTGCATTGTTGGTCGACAGGACACTGCGCTTGTACTGCGCCGTAAGCTTCAAATATCTGGCACCCAAGAGACCTATAGCTCATCCGCATTTGGGTAGAGTTGTCTGGTTGCCTTCATTTTCCGCCTGAGTGCCATAACTAGGTTTCTCTGTGCCTTGAGTTCGGGAGTCCAGAAGGAGTACGAGCGCATTTTTCAACTGTTTTGAGTCGGAAGCAAGCACTTGCTGCTAAACGAATTTCTACTATGAATTTGGTAGTGAAAGTATTTATTTGTTCTGTGTTGTTGATATTGTGAAGTTGCTCAGTTAGTGCCTGTTTCCGTTCTTTTATAATTTTCTCAAATTTATGGACCTTACTCCTCGAGGTGTTAAAACGTCTTCTCAACGTGTAAAGTGGGGTTGTCTGATATGTGAAATGTATGTATCTGTGATCAGAGGCACTATAAATGTCTATGACTTGCCACTGAAAGATTCTTTGAAGTGTCTCTGTGTTCGTGAGTGTGAGGTCTGGCCAGCCCCTGGCAATGACTTTACCTTTAGAGTTTACTTTTACGAAGGTTACCTCTGAATTGTGGACATTTTCAATTGCTAGGTTATGTACCACTAAGTGTTCTGTGAGAGATTCTCCGAGGAGGTCCTCCCATACCCAATTCCACAGAGCAGAATTGGCATTGAAGTCTCCTCCGCAGATTAATGCGTGTTTTTGTGTGATAAGATGGCTCCATTCTTCCACTGACTCCTCGAAATCGACTGAAGGCGCCGCGCCACATAGGTCGACCCTATGATGGTCTTGCCTTCTTTTGCGTCAATGGTGACAAAGGCACAGTAATTAACCGTGAAGAGGTGCGAGTACACTAGCTCAACATTCCTGATGACCAAGTGTGCGCTGGTTTTTTTGGAAAGGAAGATTGTCCATGATGTCAAAAAGTTGAACCATTTTTACACTTTATTGTTACGTGTGATAAAATAAGGATTCTTTCCGACAGCTGCAAACGTTCGGCACAATGGTTGGATAAAGATGAAGTGCCAAAGCACATTCCGAAACCGAATATTCAGAAATAAAGCTAATGGTATCTGTTTGGTGATCCAGCGCAGGTGCATTACACTAAGGCTTCATGAGACGTGGTAAATCTATTACGGTGGATGTCTGCTGTAACCAATTAGACAAAATGATGAGAGAGGGATTAAGAAGCTTAGATTGGTGAGTAGAGACAGGTCAATCTTCTGGCTTGAACAAATGTCATTGTTCAAACTACAGGAGCTATACTCGGAAGCTCTATCTCACGCACCGTATTCCTCAGAACTTGCACCACCTGATTACCATTTCGTCCAGACATTCAACCACTTCTTGCAAAGAAAATATTTAGTTTCCAACAAGTTGTAGAAAAAATCCCCAGGCATCATCTCTGCCGGTATTAACAAACTACCGTTAAGATGGGAAAACTATATCGATAGTTTAGAAGTGAATATTTTGATTAATGATCCTGCTTCTTGCTTGAGATATAATAAAAAAAACTTTCAGCTCGAAATCGGACATTTCATACTTTATGACCTACCAGCTAATCCGCCCGGCGTTGCCCGGGCCCGAAATATTAATAATCTGTTCTATACGAATATGACTGAAATCTGTAAGGCTATCGAAATCAAGTCGAATGAGGCAAACCCCGTCGTAATCGGGCTCATAAAACCCAAGATCGGAAAGCGCATCCTGGCGGTCGAAAGTGCAGCTAAAATATTTAAGGCTATGGATATCAAGTCGAATGAGCCAAACCCCGTCGTAATCGGGTCCATAGAACCAGATATACTCCTATAGTTCCACTTTCCACCGCCAGGGGGCGCAGTCTGTTCTGGAAGAGGCCTTTTCAGAACACTTGACCCAACCAAATTTCCTAGTAGAATTGAAATTTAACTACGGGTAAACATTGCCAAAATAGCGGAAATCGCGAAAGTGGGTTACGTAATCAATCGGTTTCTAAAGGGTTAATGTAGATATTTTTTAAAACCCAACCGTGCATTTTGAAGAAAATGATCGTGTCTGTGATCTGGAGTCTACTGTTTGTTCGTACTTGCATTTCCCGAATCGATGCCGATTTTTAAATCTGGACCAAAAAAAGGAAATTCGCGTGAGTGAGTTTTGGAAAAGGTTTTTTTTCGGAGGGTTAACATTAATTTTTTTCAAAACGGATACCAGATTTTAAAAAACAAAGGGATATAGATTAGGCATGGTATTTTTAGTTTTTCGTATCTTGTTTATAAACGCCAATTCGGATTTTTAAATATAGGAGAAATAGTTAAAAAAGCGAAAGTTACTTACGGTTAAAAACGTTTTTGAAAGGGTTAACGGGATTTATTTTTTAAACTAAAGGTTTCTGCCTAAACCCGATAGAACGTAGATGTCTTTAGGTGTGTTTGCTTTTTGTTTGGTTATTTTAGAAAGCCGATGCCAGATTTAATATATAGCAGAAAATTGGAATTCGCAAAAGAGAGTCCTGCGCATGAATTTTTTTTGAAGGGTTAATATTCGTATTTTTCAAAAACAAATACAGATGTCGAAAAGAGAATAAATGTAGATATTGTCTGGTATTTTTAGTTTTCCGTACCTGTCTCTGAATCGCCGATGCGAATTTTTAAAAATTGCCAAAATCGCAAAAATCGCAAAGCGGCATACAGAAAATATACTTTTTTGAAGGGTTAATTTTTGCATTTTTTAAAACCAAATGTGGTTTTGAAAAGGACAAAGACAGTTCTTTAATTTGGTGACCTTCGTTTTTCCGTATCTTTTGTATTCAGGTAGATGCAAGGCTCGGAAAACGGGAGAAAATAAAAACATGAATTCGATGCTTTTTGATTATTTTTTTGAAAGGGTTAAATGTAAATTTTTTTCAAACCAACCAGATCGTTTGAGACGTAAAAGTATGTTCTTTTAGAATATGTAGACGGTTTTTCCGTATTTTTAGCCGTTTGTCCATGGCGAATTTAGAAATACTTTTAAAAAAACGGAATGTCTTCTGCTTTCTTTCTTCTGTACCGGAAGATACGGAAATTGGTTTCTGCACATGCGCCAGCTAGCTTCAAAATAATGGCTTTTTTATTTGTGATCTTTGATCAGTTTTTAATTGATAACTACTTTAATTTTCAAAATATTAAAATTCTGACGTAATGGTGCACCAGGAGAGGGTTTGGACTACCTAAATCTAAATTTGCAGCCTTCTAGGTGGGCTAGATTTTCCTAGCCATCGCCAACAGACACACACACAGAGCGAAACTTTCTTTTATTAGTATAGATAGAAATAGAAAGATACAGACACCTCTTAAAGACTTCCATTAAAATAAAAAACAATTTAGCTCACTATATCGCCCATATCATTCTGAATTTTGATATACGTTGTCCTATACAGTTGACTACGTAATTACAAAGGAAAAAGTGCTACTTTTCGCGCATTCTCAATTAAAAATGATTTTCTATAAATGTTTATATCTCATTGAATATTCAATGTATTCATTTCAAATTTTAGCATAATATTTTTCCTATATAATGTAAGGAAAGTACATTATCGGGACTTTCCCATAAGTCGCCTCAGTTGAAAGATTTAGGATGGCAAATTTATGACCAGAGACTCGCTGGCGACAATTTTAAGCCATAAAAGTCAAATAAGAAGAACTTTGATTTAAGTTGGTCTGGGAGATAATATCAAAGAACACACACGTCGTTCCGAGAAAAAAAACAACACGCTACAGCAACAACTGATGCATAGCCATTGGTTGGGGTTGGTAAAGAGGAGGTGAAACTGACCCTCTGTTATGCAAATTTCAGTTAAAACGGGAGATCAACTACCCAATGAAAAAAAAGAAGGATGGGCTTAAAGCACTGTCATGCAAATTTTGGGCAGAACGAAGTACGGCCCACCGTGGTGATGAAAAAGGAGTTGTGAAAAAGAATGAAAACAGAACACACATCGATATCAGAAGCGAAAGTGAGAGGTGAAATAAAATGACGCGATGAATTTTGTGCGGTCCGAAAGAGGAAAATAGAGTGAGTGGCAATTCTGATGGTAAGAAAGCAGCGAACCCGAACAACATATATGGAGAGTGGTGAAGTTGCGCTAAGTTTTGTGAAATGAACATTTTCAATAAGTGCAGCGCTATTTAGTTAGCGGAAAGTGTGCTCTGATACAAAGAGAAACCTTCTTCAATCAATGTGTATAGGTAAATATGACTCTGACCTAAGTAATTCCCCAGTTTATTTGATTTTATCAAAATATTATAAGAGAAGCTGGTAGTGTGACCTTAGTCACAAATGGAAGTCAGTATTTTAATTGTAAACAAATAAGGTTGTCAAAGATCAATTTAAATATAAATACAAACAAATATAAGTATCCTTTGCAAGGATCAAAGTGTTAATGCCAATATTATAGGAGAAATTTTGTTAGGAAATTAAATCAGATGTGTTCTGATAAATCTTTTTTTTTCTTGAAATAACTGTAAATATTGTAAATAAATAATAGTGTTAATTATTTGGAGTCTTCTCATTTAAATTATCTAGTATGTGTTTGTTTATTTAGATTTCCATTTTAAAAGTCAGCTAAGGGCAAGAATGATCATTCTCAAAAAGGGTAATGGGCTACTTCGAAATTACACAATGCAATGGGGGGAACATATCCAAAATTTAATCTCTATGGATTCCTTTTATTATTATTTTCTGAATAAATTAATTTATTCTATTAGCCAACCCCAGAGAAACCTTTATGTATTTAATTCTAAGCTTTAATTTTGATCAACTTGTCCCAGCAAAAGGGTTATGTTGGAATGGGCAGCAATTAGAAGGGAAATTAAAGGATAAAATCTTAAATAAATATTATAACTGAGCCATGCATATTTCTCTTCAACATCTGCAATTCCTATATAATTCACTGGTGCCGTCCAGTTCTTAATTATTGTTAATTGAGTTTTCAATTTTAATGATTAAAAATTGCAACTGGGTTATTGTCAAACATTAAGTTAAATACCTTTAATGTATTCTAAAATACAGGCTCATGTTAAAAGTAATCAATTTAAAATTTTATATTCAAATTGTGGAAATTTACAATCTATATAGTATATTGCAAAATAATAATTATGAAACTGTTAATTAGAATAATTTCAACTCTTTTATTTTAATGATAAGTTATTGGAAGATTAAATGGAGATTTTTTATTTTGATGGTTTGTTTGACTTCCTCTAAAAGGCTCCACTACCAGCAAGTCGGTGATTTCGTAAATATCAGTATTCAACTTAGAAAAATCAGTATGTTCGTAATTGTATGTATATTTTATGTTACTCTTATATGAACTTTGCATTTGATCTTTAACAGTATACTGAAACATTGTGCTAAGAAAGTAAATCATAAAAAAAAAAAATCAAATGATAGCGTAAAATGATATGAATAATAAAAAAAAATAAAAAGATAAGGATTTATGTAGCAGATAAAATAGTGTATTAGTAGATTGTTAATGCATATATATTTTGATACTGTATACTTTATTGTATAATGCATTTATATTTTGATATCTTTGAAATTTTGCAAATGTTTACACTTGGCTTAATAATATTTTTAGGGGTAAGAATTGCCATGCATTTTTAAAGTTAGATTTAGAATTCAGTATCTAAATAAATTTTAATTATCAAAAAGCTGAATGCCAAAAAAAGAATCGTAGAAATCATAGAAATAGCTTGAACTCGAGTTTTTCTGGCGTATTAACGCGAGGGCATATAAAAAAGTTAAATAAACAAAAGCAAATTGATTCGAGTAACACGATGGCAGATCCATCAGTGGACACAATAATTTCTCTAATCCCGAATTTCGATGGGAAAAAGTTAAGTGATTGCGAGTATTTTCTCAGACAATTTGAGGACTTAACTAAACAAATATTAAAAGACGATGCGAAGCTTACAATTTTGAAAGCAAAATTGTCGGGTACTGCGAGAGAGAAACTCTCACAAAATAAATCGCTTATAGAAGAGAAAAACTACAACGAATTCAAAAAGAAATTGTTAGATTTATTTAAAATCAAGAAATCATTTACGCAGGTACAGACTGAATTTTTTAATCTGAAACAGAAACCGGGACAAGATTTAACAAGTTTTATTAGCGAATTCAAAAACGCAGCGTCTCTTTATATAGAGAAAAGCCATACAGAAGTTGATCCGAACGGAAACGGGAAATTTTTGGACTTAGTAAGATTGACACGATTTTTGGATGCGATTAGACCGGATTTAAGTATGGATTTAAGAAAAACCTTTCCCGATAATTTTGAGGATGCTTGCAAAACAGCAATTAAATTAGAAGAGGCGTACAATAATATACGGGCAGAACAGGTAAATACTATAACAGCTAACAATGAATCGCAACTTTTTGAGAAGTTATTGAAATTAAATGTAGAAACGGCGGAGCAGATTAATAATTTATCAAAAGAAATAAATAACATAAAATTGGGAACAATCGAAAAAAGAGAGGAAGTCGAAAAATTTTGTAATATCTGCAAGAAGGGGTCACACAATGAGGATAGTTGTTGGTATAATAAAGCTAATAAAAACAACAACCAGAATTATAGGCATAGATTTGTAAACAATAGGGGTAATTACAGAGCAAATTACAAGAATTATAACCAGTATGAAAGACACGATTCTCACAATGCATTTCCGGAGGGTAATATTTACTATAATCATGTACCAAATGCTCAACCTTTTCCACCCCCACCACAACAACATTACAACACGCCGTATACTTATTATCAACCTGACTTTAATAATTATGATGCACAGGGGTATTACACTCAACAGAGAGGAAATTATAGAGGTGCACAGAGGAATAACTATCGCAATAAATATACGGACTCTAGGGAAAACAGAGAAAATCATACGAACAGTAACAAGGATAGTAATCAAAGGGGTAAATTTCAGAGGGGCAATTATAAAAGATACAAGCAGAACAAAGATAAGGATGCGGAAAACTAAATACGAGACTTGTAAATACAGATAAAGAAGACCCGAGCAAGTCTCATGATAGCGGGCATACTTTAAGGGATAAAACTATTGCAAGTGTACAGAACGATACAAATGAACTTCCTCTAATTAAATTTAAAATTAAAGATATTGTAATTAACAGCCTTTGTGACTCAGGCGCACAGGTGAGCTTGATCTCACCGCTTTTGTTTGAAAATTTAAAACAAGCAAATATAAAATTTAAATATTTGGGAAATCAAATTAAGATTCAAACACTTACAAATTCACTGATTACATTCAAACAGTGCATTAGAATGTCATTTAAATTACAGGACACTTTTGTAAAAGGAACTTTTTATGTTACAAATAAAGATTTTGGCCGCAAATATCAATTATTACTAGGGTACGATTTCTTAAAAGAAAATCAAATGGTTCTAGATTTTGAAGAGAAGTATCTTAAATTCAAAGGAAGAAAAATGGCATTAAACATCAAAGATTCGGAGGACACTGGGGAAGTAAATACATTAATTACAGAACAAAACACAAGGACTAAAAAATACAGAAAACCTACAAAGGGGAAAATGTTTGCAAAAACGGTAGGCCATAATATTATAAACCCAGGGGAGGAAAAATTTGTAAAATTAGAATGCCCCATAAAATTAAAGGAAAATCAAACATTTATCCTAGAACCAATACAGCACAAAAATAAAATTTTCTATAAAAGATCTATCCATGACACCCCAAATAACAGAAAAATAAATATTTTAATTAAAAATATTACTAATAACAAGATACATTTAGAAACAGGTATGAACATCGGGCAAATTTTCACTAATTTGGAATACAAACAAGATAAATCTATAGACAATATTGAGCAAGGGAGAATTTTTGAGGTCAATGCATTAAATTTGGAAGATGTACATAAATTAAGAGAGGCAGAGATAAATGAGGAAGATTTTGATCTTAATCATTTACCATCGGATGTACAGGATTCGTTCAAACAAATTCTTTTAAAGCATGTACACGCTTTTTCGAAATCCTATCAAACTTTAGGTCAATGCTCACTGGTGACACCAAAGTTTACACTTAACCACGACTATCCTATTCAAACAAAACCCTATAAAGTGCCACAAGCAGTGAAGCAATATGCAAAGACAGAGATAAGAAAATTATTAGAAGCGAAAATCATCGAGGAATCGGACTCTAATTACGCATTTCCTGTCATTTTTGTAAGAAAAAAAGCTGATAGCACAAACAATCCTAAATTTCGAATGGCGGTAGATTACCGGCTGCTAAATCAGATTTTAGAGCCATATTCCTATCCGATTCCAGATATTAAAGAAATTTTACAGAATATTAGTGGGAAGAAGTACTATATAGTATTGGACTTACACAGTGCTTTCTTCCAAATTAATTTACGACCTGAAGATAGCCAAAAACTATCGTTTATCACAGAAAATGGTAAATTTCGGCCTCTGAGACTTGCGTTCGGAACTCGCAATTCGAGCGCCTATTTCGCTGAACTGATAAATAAGGTATTGGGTCATTTTAACAAGCATCAGGTAGCCTACTTTATTGATGATGTTTTAATAGGGGCTGACACTATATCAGAATTATTAAGAATTTTGGAAGAAGTGTTACAGGCGCTAATCCAACATAATCTAACAATTGAGCCATCCAAGATGCAAATATGTAAAGATAAAATAGAATTTCTTGGTTTTCAAATTCACAAGCACGGCTATTCACCATCCACAAGGAATATAGATAAAATTAAAAGTTTAGTAAGACCTAAAACAAAAAAAGGAGTAAGGTCACTCTTAGGTTTGGCTAACTACTTTAGAACACTTATTCCAAAATATGCGGAAATAGTAAACCCATTAGTTAATCTTACTAAAGATAAAATTAAATTTAAATGGGATGAAAATACTGAAATGGCCTTTAAGAAAATCCAAGATGAAATTATAAACAACCCAACATTACATCCTCCTGATTACACCAAACAATTTACTTTAATCACAGACGGCTCAAAAATTGCAATTTCAGCGGTACTGGCGCAGGAAATTGAAGGAAAATTACAACCTATTGAATTTTTTGGGAGAAAATTACGGGAACCGGAAAAGAATTACCCGAGCTTGAAATTCGAATTATTAGCGGTTCATGAAGCGGTGTTACACTTCAGAACTATGTTGGAAGGCAGACACTTCAAGATTCTCACCGATTCCAAGGCTCTCACGGAAAATTTACATCTAGAGAATCAGTCCGATTTGGTTAAAAGATGGGTGATAAATCTCAGCGATTTCTCTTATGAATTCGATCACATTAAAGGGGACACCAACCCAGCGGACTATATTTCGCGAAATATAAATAATATTATTACGGATACAAATTTACACAATAATTTATTTTCCGTTAATCCCGCATTATCTAATGAGAATATTAAACAACATCAATATTCAGACGAGAAATTAAGCAAAATAATTCAGAAAATAGAACAAGGTAAAGAAAACAGAAATACCAAAAGGTATACTTTAAATGAAGAGAAGATGCTAATTTTAAAACCGGGGAAACAGAAAACAGAACTAATTATAGCGCCGGATGCTTTAAAGATTGCTTTGATGGAAGAAGTGCACAAACCGCATTTTGGTTTTGACAAAACCTATGAAGCCATGAAAAGTAGAATATTTTGGCACGGGATGTATACAGATATTCGAACTTATTGTGCCAATTGTGTACCATGTAACACCGCAAAGCCACATAAAAAAATGAAAGTTCCTATTCAAAAAATGGTTAAGGACCATGAGATAGGGAGTGTATTACATGCGGATATCGTCGGAAAGCTTCCACTTACACTTCGCAAGAATAAATTTATTCTCACGATTATGGATTCTACTTCAAGATTCCTAGAAGCCATACCTATTCGCAATGTCGAGTCCCAGACTATTCTCAATGTCTTTAATAAATACTTCAGTTATTTTGGATTGCCAAAACAGTTAAAATTAGATAATGGGCCATATTTTAGGGGAGCGGTATTCAAAGAGTACATGCGTGCTCTAAACATTGAAATTCGCTTCAGTTCAGTTTACCGAGCCCAAGGAAATGGACTGATAGAAGTCGTGAATCGAATACTGAAAGGATCACTGACAGCCATGGCACAAAGTTCCTTACAATGGGACATTCGCCTAGAGTTTTTCAAACTCCAATACAATATGGCGAAGCACAGAGCGACGGGATTTTCACCCGCCTTCCTTTTTTTTTGGAAGAAATTTACGCACTCCTTTTACTGCACACATGCCAACAGAACAAATTCACACTCAGACATATGTCAAAAACCGAATGGACCACATGCAGGAGGTTAGACTGCAAGCGTTGGCACAGCAGGAGAAAATGATGGCTGAATATGTGACAGAGGAAGACCTTGATAAAATAAAAACACTTGAACTAGGACAACAAGTTTACCTTAAGTCCATTAACCCTACTGTTTTACAAAAAAAAATTGAAGGCCCATTTAAGGTGGTTCGAAAAGTGCGAAATAACAATTACATTTTACAAGATGTAACGGAAGAAAGTAAAGGAACTATAAAAAGACACATTGACAGACTCTGGGCACCAAAGCATGCTGACAGGTGCAAAACAGAGGAGTCAAGCTCATCGGAGGAAGAATAGTGGGAATAAAATACCATTAAAAAGGGGTAGTAAGATGTTACGGTTACAGAAAGACTAATAGCTTAAACAGTTTATGTAAAAAAATTTTTAGTTGCGGTTTGCAGAATTCTACTAACTGTCAAATTTAGATATTCTCAAAAAAAAGTGATGGCATACTCAACTAGAGTTGAAAAAAAAAATAAATAAATAAATAAATAAGTAAAATAAAATAACATAAAATAAGATATCCCTGGCACATTTTTCAAATTTTGATAAGAGATAATTTCATAGTAAAAGCGACCCAAGGTATCACAAACAATAAAAAAAAAAAAAAAAAAAAAAATCACATAATCAATTGAATAAATATATGGATAAAGACAAATAAGCAAGTAAGGCTAGGTTACGCAGGGCAATAAAATATCTGAGGCGGTGTGAAAGATTTTGGTGACATACCAGGTAGGCGCGGAGTGGGGATTTGTTTATCAACAAACATCCCCAGTTGCCATGTCAACAAGCATTGCTGACAACTTCGCGGAAGGAAGGGTCAGTAAAGATAAAAATAAATAAATAAAAATAGATAAATGAGGGTATCACTTACTCTGATGATGTCTTCTTCGCGAGGGTGCACTCTTTGGGTGTGTGTCTATTCCTTGGGGGATAATCCAGGCGTCCCTGACACACACCAATTTTTTTCATATTACACCAAAATAAATAAATAAATAACTAGAATTCACAAACACACACCGGGGGGGGGAGTTTTCCGTATGCGTCCCCCGGTCTTTTCCTGTTGACACTGATACATTCTAGACGTTAATTTCTGTTTCCTCCAGGGGCGTGAAACGGTAGCAGTTGGTTCCTAGCTCGTCCGCTTGGTCAGGTTGGCAGGGGCCACATCATAAAAAGGAAAAAAAACGAAATCAGTAAACAGATAAACAAATATCGAACATTCGTTTTTCAGAGTATCATTTTGTTTTAATTTCGTGTTTTTTTTTTTTTTTTGGAAAATTTAGATAACGATTTTAAACTCTTAGAGAACGATAAAATAATAGTAATAATAATAATAATAATAATAATAATAATAATAAGACGAAAGGAAATAATTCAGTTAATTAATTAAGTGATAATGATAATAATGACAGAATTTATTTTCTTGTTTCTATAAATTAAGGCTCACTTTTCAAAAGACTGCATGAAATTGGGAAATGAATCGGTCAAAAGATCATTTCATTCACATTATCATGGTAAAGCCAAGCCGTTAAAAAAAAAAAGAAAAAAAAATTAATTAATTAATTAATTAATTAAGTTACATTATTTTTTTTTAGTTTAACTAAACAATTTGGATTTAACATTTAATCTCATTAACTAATTCGTTAAGCTGAGTTTAAAAAAAAAATAAAAATTAATAATAATGAATAATAAAGTATATATACATATAATTCCAGCTGTGTAACATTTTTTAATTACTAGGATGCTAATTGCATATTAAGTTCCAACACTAATTGGAAATTTTTGCGGGCAAAAGTTTCTTAACTGCAGTAATTGGTGGCGGGCAATTAATATGTAATTAAAAACAATAATAATAAATAAATAAATAAATAAAAGTTTTTTTTTTCCATTTAAGTTAGGTTAAATGTTCTAAGATATTATTTCTTAATAAGTAGATAGGTAGTAAAAAAAAAAAAAAAATAAATAAATAAATAAATAAATACATAACAGAAATAATAATACAAAAAAAATAATAATAATATTAATAATTATTATAATGATTAATAAATAAATAAATAAATTTTATCGGTTTTAACATATTTAAACATTTTTTTTTTAAATAAGCATTTGGAGATAATCTTAAAAGTTGTCAGTGATTCAGAGGCTTTTAAGTACTATGCATTTCAACGTGGGCTTCTCATCTAAAGGGGAACCGAAATTGATAAGATTCCCATATGCATATTTATGAAATTAATTTGATAACGGATTTTACGAAATAAATGTATGGCATTCCGGTAGTGGACATATACCATTTAATAATCATTTAGCGTGGAGATGACTTAGTTCACACGATCTTGTAGGCTTGAAGTCATTTTTTTTTTCCCTCCTTCTCGCTAAGTGTTTGTAATTATAAGGCCGTGATTAGATGATAATAAACTTTCAAGGATATTTGTTTTATATAAAGATGGTAATTTGGTAACATATTTAACGGGAAATGGATTTTTGTCTTAATATTGAATTGCATGAAAGACCACGTGCATGTTATTTGGTTGATCTCAATTTACGGGTCAAGACGAAGGGTAGTTTAAACAATTGGCTTATAGTCAGTTTTAATGATTAAGCTTTTAATATATATCAAAAAATTATATATATAGATATAAATATCATTAAATAAATAAATAATGAGAATAATAACTCGTAAACTTACATCATAATTCGCAGCCATACTCCATGTGACGGAGCAAATCAGGAAGGTAGATCTGAGGTGAGTTGAGGTGTTCTGCATACCGGAGGATCGCAAACGCTATTCACCTGCAGGGTTAAAAAAAAAAAAAAAAAAAAGGGTGCGTTCAGGGGGCGTGTTAGAAACGCATTATCCCAGGTAAAGAAGCATTTAGGTGTTGAACCGGTCGTGGTATGGGATTAGGCCAGCATTTTCAGGTGTACGAGGAAGGAATGAATCACCTGTTCAGTAGGGCTACATGATTGACAGAAACGGGGTGAGTGTTTGACCTGAGGTCACGCAGCTTTCCGATTCTTATCATTGAGTAGAAGTTTTTTTTTTTTTCTTCTTTCTGTCGGGCAGAAAAAAATGAACAGTGACAGAACGGGGAGTTATTATTTTCAACATGTTAGAATTAACATGAGAATTTTTACGTTTAGGCGTTTTAAAAAAAAAAAAAAGAAAAAGAAAAGGAAATAGAGAAATAAATAAAAAAATAAAATAAAATAGGAAAGAAGGGAAAATTATTAAAGAAAAATTTCATTTTTTTTTCTTTTTATTCATTCTTTGTTGTTTAATAATTCGAAAGAATTGTATGTATATAATAAAATTACAACAATCATATGAATGGACAATACAAATTGTAACTGAATTAATACATAAAATTGGGTCAAGTAGTAGATGAATATCATAAAGTTACAACATCATGAATGTGTCATGTTTTCAGATTGCTAGGACTGTTTTTGTGTCCATCTAAAATATTTGTCTGTTTGCATTTATTAATTAGATATAGTGCTGAATTCATTCATTAATATGTGTAAATATTGTAAAGTGGAAGACATGCCATTTCATCGAACTCAGAAGAGTATTGCTATTATATATATATATATATATATATATATATATATATATATATATATGTATGTATAGATATACATTTGTTCCTTTTGGTTTGTTTTGGCCTAATTTTAGTTTAAATTTTAGTAGCACTAGATATAATTAAATAATTTGAAAAAAAAAAAAAAAAAAAAAAAAAAAAAAAAAATTTGAGAATGTGGATGTACAGTTTTATATTGGATTAAACTCTTTGCTCTATATAAATATGTATATATATATACATATTTTGAATGTATACTCATTATCATAATTTTTCTCTCAGGTATCTTACATATTCAGTTATGTATGTGTAATTGTAAGATTTTGCCTGAATTGGGTTTTATATATTGTATGATGCATGTATTGTGTTAAAAATAATTATCAAGAATCATTGTAAAGTTGAATACTGATCCTTACATATCACAGTATATTATATCTTTTTGTTTTGTATGGTCTGTTTGGCTATTTAGATATTTTGAATTTGGTGAGTGCTCTATCTTAGACACACCGGTTATATTTAACCACAAAATTTAAAATTTTTGTACTAATGATAATATTTTATCTCTAAATTGTTTGGGAATACTTAGGAAATGTGTACATATATGAACTGTTCTTTATTAAAGTCACACAAGTAATTTACAAATGAACATTTTCCTCTGCATGAACTTTAGTCTACAAGATGATTCTGTATAGATGAACGTGGACTGATATCATCTATGTGATCTATAGATTATCTGCAATGGTGATGGACTTCTTGGGTATGCAATGCTAAAGAAAACTGGACGTTTTCTTTCTTTTAGTACGGGGGGAAAGATAATGTAAGGAAAGTACATTATCGGGACTTTCCCATTAATCGCCTCAGTTGAAAGATTTAGGATGGCAAATTTATGACCAGAGACTCGCTGGCGACAATTTTAAGCCATAAAAGTCAAATAAGAAGAACTTTGATTTAAGTTGGTCTGGGAGATAATATCAAAGAACACACACGTCGTTCCGAGAAAAAAAACAACACGCTACAGCAACAACTGATGCATAGCCATTGGTTGGGGTTGGTAAGGAGGAGGTGAAACTGACCCTCTGTTATGCAAATTTCAGTTAAAACGGGAGATCAACTACCCAATGAAAAAAAAGAAGGATGGGCTTAAAGCACTGTCATGCAAATTTTGGGCAGAACAAAGTACGGCCCACCGTGGTCATGAAAAAGCAGTTGTGAAAAAGAATGAAAACAGAACACACATCGATATCAGAAGCGAAAGTGAGAGGTGAAATAAAATGACGCGATGAATTTTGTGCGGTCCGAAAGAGGAAAATAGAGTGAGTGGCAATTCTGATGGTAAGAAAGCAGCGAACCCGAACAACATATATGGAGAGTGGTGAAGTTGCGCTAAGTTTTGTGAAATGAACATTTTCAATAAGTGCAGCGCTATTTAGTTAGCGGAAAGTGTGCTCTGATACAAAGAGAAACCTTCTTCAATCAATGTGTATAGGTAAATATGACTCTGACCTAAGTAATTCCCCAGTTTATTTGATTTTATCAAAATATTATAAGAGAAGCTGGTAGTGTGACCTTAGTCACAAATGGAAGTCAGTATTTTAATTGTAAACAAATAAGGTTGTCAAAGATCAATTTAAATATAAATACAAACAAATATAAGTATCCTTTGCAAGGATCAAAGTGTTAATGCCAATATTATAGGAGAAATTTTGTTAGGAAATTAAATCAGATGTGTTCTGATAAATCTTTTTTTTTTCTTGAAATAACTGTAAATATTGTAAATAAATAATAGTGTTAATTATTTGGAGTCTTCTCATTTAAATTATCTAGTATGTGTTTGTTTATTTAGATTTCCATTTTAAAAGTCAGCTAAGGGCAAGAATGATCATTCTCAAAAAGGGTAATGGGCTACTTCGAAATTACACAATGCAATGGGGGGAACATATCCAAAATTTAATCTCTATGGATTCCTTTTATTATTATTTTCTGAATAAATTAATTTATTCTATTAGCCAACCCCAGAGAAACCTTTATGTATTTAATTCTAAGCTTTAATTTTGATCAACTTGTCCCAGCAAAAGGGTTATGTTGGAATGGGCAGCAATTAGAAGGGAAATTAAAGGATAAAATCTTAAATAAATATTATAACTGAGCCATGCATATTTCTCTTCAACACTATAAGTTGTAAGTTTTCTTTTCTAAGTTTCGTCGAATTTGGTAGAAAACATTGCATATTAGAAGCAAAAAACGTATTAAATTAAATTGGAATTTTAAAAAACGTTCATATCGTTGTAAATATATCTGCTGTTCTTACAGATATGCATACAAGCATTTCACACAGCAATAAAAATTGCTTGTCAAAATTACAAATCAGTTATAATTTTTTATGATACAGGGGGCTTACAAATATTTCTTTTCTTTTTTAATTTGGTTTTGGTTCTCTAAATGCATTCAAGACTGAATTTTCACTGAAAAGTGTGAGTTGAAATAAACACTTTATATGGCCTAAAATGAAGAACAATTCGTCTGGATCTTCTCTCGGAATTAAACGTTTATCCACCTTGTCCCAATCAACTTGCACACTACTCTACTTTCCGTATAATCTCGTGCAGTTTAATAGCTGAAGGCAACCAATAGGACAATTGTCACCACAGAAATCCTAAATAGCGAAGTTAGTACACGGAAATCATATGCTTTAGTAACGTAAAATTAAAGTCTTTTTTAAACCCTAATGATTTTAGCTTACACGCTAAATCACATAAATATTTTCGGAGGTTTTATGTGATCTATGAAAATTATTAGTGTCTAAAATGTTCATACAATGTTTAATTATGGTTTTATTCTTTTTAAAATTTCCTTTCCTTTTACTAAAGATGCAACAAAACTTTTATGAGTAATCATCTAACAAGCGAAAATTAAACCTTTTGAATCCGAAAAAACATTGGCTTTAATTCGGCTATTCGGATTAATCAGTTTACAGAAATATTTATTAAATCAATCTTGAAGACAATTCAGGTTCAATCGATCAAGAATTGTGCAAAGTCTATCTTCTTAATATAATAAATCAGTAATAAAAACTTAGGTCTGAATCCGGGTTTTATTTAGACGTTTTGACCTATTAACTAATTGGGAAATTTGTAAAACTTACTTTTCCCCTTTCTAAATTAGACAAATCAGCTCATAAATATAACCCAGTGTTCTTTTAGTTTCTACATATTGTATAACAGATAATATGATTTTATTTTAGAAATCAAACCAACCTACTTAAAATAGAATAAGTATAATAGGATTTACTTGCCTTTTTGTCTTAAGTTTACTGATATCCATTTCTTATAATTTGAAACACTGAGGACGATGATGTTTTTATTCCTCTATAGGTTTTCGGCAATATAAATAAACGTGGCTTCCTTTTTGTAATTGTTAGATCAAGCTAAAATAAAAGTTAATAGAACTGCCATTTTTTAATAATTTATTTTTTATATATTGTCGTTAAACTTATTTAAAAAGGCTTTTTCGTGTTTTTTGTGAAAATTACTTGAAAACTACGTCCATTTTCTCAGAAAATTGTACAAAAGACTTAATTATGCCTTGGTTGTTTAACGTGTACACGCGTATATGCAAAAAAAATTCACACGTTTGAAGTTTAAAATGTCTTTTAAAATAATCTTTTAAATAATCTTTTAAATAATATTTAGTGGAATGTTTCTTTATATTCGTTTATTGTTTATCCATAGAATGTCCGGAAGGAAAGTACGGAGCGAACTGTTTAAAAATTTGCTTATGTGGCATGAGAGAATGTGATCCAGCTACAGGAACGTGCCTTTGTGATGCAGGAAAAATGGGTCCACATTGCACTCAAAGTATATTATACTGCTTTTTCTTTCAAATTCAAAAGATTTATTTTAGATATTATATATATTCCCTGGTACTTAATTTTTATTTTTTTTAAAAATGGTTGTTTTATAGCTTGCCCAAAAAAGAAATATGGAAAAAGCTGTTTAAAAACATGTACTTGTGAAAACGGAGGAACGTGTAATCCTCAAAGTGGTAGATGTTCTTGTCCTACAGGCTTCCTCGGAATATCTTGCGAAAAGAGTAAGGACTTTTATTATTATTATTATTATTATTATTATTTACATCTGAAAGTGTTGCTTTAACAATACAGGATTATTACAAATGCAATACTTGTGACAAGTAGTGTAGGTGAAATAAGAACAAAAGTGCTTATGCATTTGATTAGATAACACTCTAAAATTATGTATACAACTGTCGACAAATGTCCCGTGTGCTCCTACAAGTACTGATACGATAGCCCGTATTATCTTATACTTTTCGCAACATATGAGTGTGGTTCTAACTAAATGGTAGTTCCAATTAGTGTTTTCAATGCTGGGATACTTGAAATAAGAGGTGAAACAAAAACCTGATTCTCGACATAACTCTACACGAAAAAAAATTACACAAGATTAAATGCTGAGAACAAAGTGGCCAAGAGAATAAATTAGAAATCCTCATTTCTACGACCGACCTACCTATGAGGTAAACTCAATTAGATTCTTTTTGAACTGAGTGCGGAAGTGCTTTTGCATAATGGTTACTAAGCGACTTTTATAAAATTTCAGTACATAAAATGATTTATCTGCCATTTGCTTCCATCTTAAAAATTCCTAAAGGTGTGAAGGATACTCATAAAATATTTATTCTTTTGTATACTTTACCAAGCAATAATAAATTTTACTTTTTTAATCTTTTGTAATATAACAACGTATGTTGTCCTTTGTATATTGATAATGAGAGTAGAGTGTGAGCAGATGATTTTCTTTCGGAACCAAAAGTGAGAACAACTTGGGAAATACATTACACAACTTCTGTAAACTAAATGTAAAACACATAACGAGCATTAAAGATAATGATTCTTTTAGAATCAAGAGTGACATTTTTCATACATGCCAAATCTACTGCTTTTAATGAGAGAAAAGCCATGCATGAAACCAGAAAATTTATTTAATAAACTTATTTACGTGTCTTGTTTCTATGTAGTACTTATTTCATTTTATTTATTAAAATTTTAGTTTCAGAGTATGAGTATTTCACTTTTAAAAAAATGATGAGATAGGTATGTAATGATGTTTTGGGTTTTGTAAGTATGTTTAATATAAATATAATAAATCATATATGGAACAATAAAAATACATTTATCCCAGTTATTAAAATTCTGCGTTTTTTATAATGTTAAATGTAGTACTGTTTGTAATTTTGGTTGCACTACTACAATTAATGACGCCTCAGTATATTTTCTCATAAGTAATGGCACACATCGTCGTTATTTAAATCAAGGGGTTAATTTCGGATTAGCTTAAAAAATACAAACATAAATCGCCTCCATCTAAAAAATTTCCTCTTTTGTTTGATAGAAGAGATTTTATGGTAACAAAGCCTTTACATTTTAGAATGTTTCAAGACAAAACGAATTTAGAACGCTGTATATATATTTTTCTTCCTTTCTTTCTTTTTTTTTCTTTTCAAAGATTTCAAAGATAACTTCGCTTATGAAGACATTTCTCTTTTTGTTAGACACTTTTGTGATAGATGGTTTGCTCCTGTTAAAATAAAATAAGTATTTAAAGGTTTAAAAAACTATAGTATCTCAGCCAAAAGTATTTTATTTTTTAATGTTTTTTCCAAACATCATAATACATTTCTGGAAATTGTTCTATATTGTTTAAATCTTTATTTAAAAGCATTTTCATGGTATAGATATAATTTATTTTATTATCTATTTTGCTGTATTGTGATTAAATCATATTGAATCTTTTTCTTCTTAACTGCATTAACTCAAATAATGAATACATTTTTACGACAAGATTATGCATCGTTCTGAGAAATACCATTTTTTATGTTTGAGAAATGCCTTTATTTCATTGTATGGTGATAAATCTCAAAATAACTTTTTATGGCGCAGACTAATAAATTCATTAATGCTATTTTTATACTTTAGCATAATGAAGTTTTTCGGGCGTCGTTAGAACAAATGAATACGAATAATAATAAGGATTTTTTTTTCGTTTTTCTTATACTGCACTTTTAAAAATACAAACAGTTATTAACACTTTAATGTGTAGTTTATTATATCTCTAAATACCAATAAAGGCTACATATTAACACATGTGCCAAAGATTTACACAAAACGAGCCTCGTTTCACGTCAGATGCTATTAGATGTATATAATGACACCAATTATGTCTACTCGAAACCATTGTTATACTAATTGTTGCATTTTGTTTCAAAATGACATAATTAGTGGAAATCAAGAGTTAGATGCTTGTTTTCTTTTCTATTCTTATTTATAAATAATCTCGAAGTATTTTTTTCTGCTTCATATATGTTCCTTATTAATTTGAATGAGCTTTGAGACCCTTATGTGTCAAACTGCATATTTTTACCACTTATGTCACAAACAATAAAATTAAAATTTCGACTTAAAAATCTAATTTTAAAAACTTTTTTTCCTTTCTTTATGCCGTTCAAAGAGTCTCTAGTAATGTTTTTCGTGTCAATATAAAAAAAAAAATGTACGGATGATCGTTTTCGTAACATATTAAATAAGTATGAACATTGAAAAATGTTTTGTAAAGGTATGAACCTTGCGCTCGTGCACCACATGAAACTTTTAACGTATTTGACAGTTCCAATATATGGCAGAAATAGTTTTATATTTAAAAAAAATACTCTTTCTTAAAAGAAAACAATAGTCGATCAAGACAGGAAAACATGTCACCAGCATGTCACAAACAAACTGCCCGATTTTGTATACAATAAAATTTTAAATGGCCACATTAAAGGATTCCTAGACATCGGTGGGTTAATTAGCCACACATGTTCCATCACATTGAGTAATACGTCATTAATGGATCTCAAGAAAAATCACTAATACAAAAAATCACAATTAAGAGTGACCATTTTCTATTTATTATTTATCTATTTATTTATTTATTCATTTTATTTTATTTATTTATTTATTCATTTTATTTTATTTATTTATTTATTCATTTTATTTTATTTATTTATTTATTCATTTTATTTTATTTATTTATTTATTTTATTTATTTACTTATTTATTTATTGCAAAAATTGTGGTTAGAAATGTGTGATATTGAACAGAATCTTTAGAAACTTATATAGTTCTGTATTGAAATTTATTTGATTCAATAACTTGCAGAGAAATTTCATTTAAAAATCTACTTTTGTAATAAAGCTTTCAAACTATGACTTTTTAACCATATTTTTTAATTACATTAGATTTTTTAATGAATCTCTATTTATATATAATTGTCTAAGTATTCATTAATATTGTTATTCCATATCCCATGACTTACAGTCAAAAGAATCTGATAAAATTGTTAAACTGTAAAAGCTTTGCATAAAGTCTGCAATGGTCTTTTTAAAAAAAATTCCTCTATTTTATTCTATTATAAAGTTGATAAAAAAAAAAATATTGCCATTTTATGTAGAAATTGAGCTGGATCGGCTATTGATCGAGCCTGATTTTATTCATTTTTTGCACGAGTCCGGTCAGGCCAGAAACTGAAAAAAAAATAATAAACAACCATAGTTGGGCCTATAACTTTTAGATTTTATACAATGCCTGTTCGTTCCAAGACAGCTTTTGTCCAAGGCCAGGTCTTAAAATTTTGGCCCGGACAGACTTCTAACGGTAAAATCTTGCATTATTACTTACGATGTCAGTTACTTACGACTTAGAAAAACATTCTAACAAGATTATAACATAATCCAACTTAGTTAAAATACGTTTATGACTTCGCTTCGGTTTTCCTGTTTGTCTGTCTTACTTCGCTTTACTTTTATTATTGTTTTTCGGGCTTTCACAAAAGAGTTTGGATAAATTACCTTCTGTAATATAATAATTGTTTTTGAAACACGTGTTAGTGATGTTACACTATCTCAAGCGTATTGAAATTTATATATGTTATTTAAAATAGCATCAGTTATTATTTTGCTTAATATATAAATATATAAAAATATTTTTTATTCTTGAAAATTTTATTTATTAAAAATATCTTGCTAAACTTTTCTTTATGCCTTTTTTATCGAAATTTGTTAAGAGTGTATAAGTCAGTACATTTAAATAGTGTTTTTCAAATGTATTACAGCAAAATTATTTCTTTAGTGTAAGGTTACAATTAATTATAAAGGTAAAAACGTGTTTTTACATTCAAGAAAAATTTAAATGTTTTGTTCGATTTATAAAACATTAATTCAGAAAGTGATACCATTCAAATACTTACGTCTTTATAAGGTATGTGAGAAACTTCGAACCTTTTGAATTAGTAGATTTTCTTTATTTAACTTATATTGACAAAAAAAAATCCTTTACGGCTCGGCACAGGTAGATTTCGAAGACGCAGACCGTAAGGCGTCTGTTTATTGGGAATTGCAGAAGAAATACTTATTTGCCATGAAGCGGCAGTTGGGACAACCCACTTCGAAACCTACCTGTGCCTGTAGGTGGAGCCAGCAGAGATTTCTTTTTTAATTTTTTTTTATTGTAAGAGTTGGTCCTATAAAAAACTTGTCAATATAAAAGTTGTAGATAATATTAAGAAGATTTATAATAAAATTTAAGCGGATTTGATATCTTGGGAATTGACGAAGTTATGAATTTTTTTTCTTCTTAAACCCCTATTCCCCCCCCCCTCTTGGGGCATTTCTAATGAAATCAAAAATCTGTCATACATAAATTTTTGGCCCTTTTCCTAGAAGTAATAATAACTTTAAACGGATTCGATATGTATCATAATTAAGAAATGTTTTTTTTCTGTTTTCACAAAAAGGCCCCCCATCCCCCACCCCTTGGTTCGATTTTGTCCATTAAACAACTTGATCGATATTTTATGCTCCTTGGTTTTATGTATCAGTTTGGAAGAGATTTGTGCAGAATTATGAAAGTTATCGTGTCCATAAAATAGTGATATAGACATAGATAGATAGAGAGAGAGAGACAGATAAAGTTTTGAACTGGGGGTGGTTTTGCGTTCTAGGAGTCAGGATCGGTGTAGATCTGCAAAAATTTAAGTGATTTTCAAAAAAAAAAAATAAAAAAAAAAATCCGTCCAATAAGATGAAATTTTCTGACATATTCGCAAAGTAATTTTTATACGTAAAAGCATGAAATTAGCAAACATGCTTATTGAAATAATTTGTAATCAAAAAGTTTTTTTCAGTTTTCGATAAATATGTTACATCTTGAGTAATTATCGTATGCTCTCACAAGACGACTTTTTTGGGCTGTCGCGTCCTGAAAATTGGCGACTTTGACAGCATTTTCTGAACTTTCCTTCGCCTTTACAAAAAAAATGGAAAACGCTATTCGATGTCATATTTTCTTAATAAGAACTTATATCAATTTCATACATTTAAGAATAAAAATGACTCATGCATACGTCAGAAAGTAGTCAGATTGAATTCGAGAACAACCTTAGATGTATATCTTTTAAGTAAAGGCAATTTTTTTTTATATGAAGTTTCAAGTTAATTTTTTCACAAGTGAGCTGTTGTAGCATTATTTTAGAGGTAGGCATGACATATTTGTTGCTATTTTGTAGGAATACGTGTTAGCGCCTAATTCCATCAACCTTTTTTTTAAATTTCTTAATGGTGAGAAAATGCACCAATAGCATGAAATGAGTTAACAGGTTCAGCAGTTTATTTAAATTCTGTTTTTGTAACCCAGTTTTAAAAATATTATTAAAAAAAAAGCAATAACAGCATAGAAAATTGAAAAATTGTAAATAACGGCCAAACTTCCTTAATTTTCTTACTGTTAATTTTTCTACCGAAAAACATCGGTGATTTTCTTTCTCTTAAACTTGAATTTCATATATACTGTTAAAACTTTTGTGCTGGGTTGAACCAACTTTTGCTGCTGCAGTAGCTGCAACCAAAAAATGGTGAAATCTTGTTCCAGCATTTGCAGCTCCAGTTGAACCATAGCTCATTTGGAGCTATGGTTCAACCGGAGCTCCAAATGTTGGAGTGAGATTTCACCCTCTTATGGTTACAGCTACTGCAGCATCAAAATTTAGTTCGACACAGCACAAAATTTTTAACAATGTAGGGTGAACGGGAGAAATTGGGCATTAGTGCTTTATATATATAGATAGATAGACATATAACGGAACCCTCTTGGTTCAGGACAAATACAAACAGTTGTATAGATATGCATCCATTCATTATCTATCACTTCCATTTTTTGCATTTGTCCTGAGTCAACAAGGTGGCGTTATAAAAAAAAAAAGTAGTACCCTACTATTCTCAGTCTCCTATTCATCCCATTTACATTAATGTTCATATTTTTAGTTCATATTGAGGTATGAGGTTCATATAATGAGCCTCATATATGAGACATGGTGTTACAATCACTTTAAAATGGCTTTTTAGAATGTCCTCCTGACAAATACGGACCAGAGTGTCAGAATCAATGTTACTGTAAGAATGGGGCGACATGTGATCCAGTCAATGGAAGGTGTCACTGTTCTGCTGGTTGGACAGGACTCCAGTGTGATCAGCGTAAGTAATTTTATATATTCTATAAATTTCTATAAAATATATATTTTGTAGTGAATTACTTCTCTAGGTAGTTAAGTAAATAAAATTAACATTATGTTTTGTACGATTTAATTTAGTTTTTAACATATAAAATATAGTATTTGATTTTCATGAACGTTTGATAGCACGTATGATGAAAACAATATAGTATAAGTTATAACACGATCGTTAACACATTTGAAAGTCGTTAGAAACAAGGATAACAATTTATATTAATAGCTTTTAAAATTAGATATTCATGTTAGCAGGGCTATAAAAGAAATTTCGGCGTCAGGCGAAGTAAGGGATATTAAAAAGTGGGTAATTTTTATAACTTGTGAGGCGACAAGTTCTTTTTTACCAAGTTTCAAGTAACAATAAGAAAATAGAACACGTTTATTAACGATTTTATGAATCAAGTGTAATTATTTTAAACGTAACTAAATATCGTAAAAATAACTGTCATCAAGAAGAGTGAGGTACTTGCTTAGTCCCGAGACTCGCAAGCTACTCTATAAAAACAATAACTGAAATTTTTTTTTCAAATTCCTCGATTACATTTCAATATTTTTAAATGATTTTTTTTCATAGGATAGCTGAGGTCGATCTCTAATCGTGTCATTTTTTTACTTTTTCGATTTTGGCGGCAGAATTTTTTCTTTTTTTTTACACTTTTATTTTTGGAACTGGTTTTGAAATTGAAAGTGTCTCCATAACAATCAGAAGAGAAAATCATAAAATCAATCCAACAATTAAAAACTTCAAGTAATTCTTTATTATAGTGATATGAAACTCTTTGCTGTATCCGTCATTTCCAAGCGGATTATGATAGACTCTGTATAAATTATTTCGTGGCTATATCTTAAGTAATTTTGTAGCTATAATGTGCACAATGTTTAAAACTCAGTATTTTGATTTTGAAAAGCGATTTAAAATTACATTTTGCTTCATACCTTTATAAATAATTGTAGTGTACATTCGAAATATTGATATAATATTATGAAAAATAAAATGTCATTCATTAACGTGAAATTCATAAAGTTGATTTTTTCACTAAATGTATACTGTTGATTTATTTTTATTTATTTATTTTTTTTTTTTTTTATTATTATTATTTTTTTTTTTTTTGTAATTCAGCTTTTCAGAATTGAGATTTTTCACTTGATTTTTCACTTTTGGATAACGATATGAAAAAGAAAATGTTATGAAAAATTGCTCATATTTACATATTTTTGCATTTTAATCTTTATTAATGTTATTTTAATATAACTGATTTTCTCTTTCTATTAAAGCATGCAGCCCTGGTAGCTATGGCCCAATGTGCAAACACCATTGTGAATGTTTGAATGGGGGAGATTGTGATCGATATTCTGGAGAATGCATATGTGCACCAGGATGGACTGGGGAAGAATGTGAGAAACGTAAGTTTTCTTTATAAAATAGTTAAAAATCTCTCACGATTTTCACAAGTTAAAAAGAAAATCAGATATCGTTTTTATTTCAATGGAAGGCAGCGAAAATCGAAATATTTACATTTTTTTCTTAAACCTTTCTAAGATCTTGCCTCCAAATTAACATTGATTAAAAATAAATGTTAGTTCATTAAGGATATTTTAAAAAATTTACTACTCTATAAGAAATATGTTTGCAATATGTTTATTCGTTTAATATCATTCATTAAATTTTTGCCAAATAAAGGATCCTTTGGGAATAACTTATATGTTCTCTTAATCACAAATCGTTTTCAAATAATATCTTAAACATTGTTTTCTAAATGATATACTAAATATTTTTTTCCTACGCGTGGATTTCTTTTCATGAGTACAGAATCGATATTAGGTAGTTTGAAAAGGAAGATAAGTTTTTTTTTTATATTTATTAGTAAAAAGAATTAAATCAGCACAAATTACCAATATTTTGTCATTTTTTTAAACGATGCAGCAAATTTGCAAACCGTTCTTATACTTTTGCGATACTCGTTTAAGCCCAAGCCCATCTCTCTCTGAGTCAGTTTGAAGTGCACTTAAAAAAATATTTTGTCATTATAACAGTCATATTTTATGAAATATATTATAGATTAATTTTTTTCAGAATTAGTTCCACAATAAAACAGATACAAGTATTCGAAGAAATAATTCGATGTTTCAATAGCATTGGAATTATAGCTTGAATAATACCCGTCCATTATAGATTGAATGAACCCGTCCAAGAAGCCTTTATGTACAGTTTTTTGAACTATTTTCTCAAACATGGATTTTTTATACGTGTCGCCCATGGGAAACCAGCCTGTCACTATTTTAGAATGCAAAAAGTTGCTTAAAGTAAATAAGTCGAAGATTATCCTTCAAAATTTGAGGTGGCAAACAACTCTCAGGCAAAAAGATTGAAGACCCCTATTTTATACTATTCTTTCATTTAGCAGTTTGTGATGCTGTTGCGTTTGGTTTATTTGAAATATTATTTGATCCCCTGACATTTATCTTAGTTTTCAGTCTTAGCTTTTGTATGTTCGCATACATGCATTATCAACGATATAATAGATTTTAATATTCCTATTGATAGTCCACCGGTCATTTTTTGCCTGCCTCTATTTTCAAACAATAATCTTCGTGGTTGATTTACATTGCAAATTTTGTAGAAATCTACCACAAGGATTGCTGTTTGGAAAAAGTGGTAGCCAAAAAATGAACGGCCCTGTTTAAGAATTAGAAATCATAGGCATGTCACAAAAATGCTCTTCAAAAAGCTTATTCTTTGGAAGTCTTAGGTTTAACTCATGTTGTCATAATTTAAAAAAAAGAAAAGAAACTTATGTTTTTGATATTCAAATTATTTATTATTATCGACTATGAAGTCAACTACATACTGAAATTAAAGAACATTATCTCTTGTAATATTTCTGTTTCATTAATTCAGATTAGTTGTGTGAATGACGCTGTTTGATTGTCCAAATCAAGCAATTGAATGTATTTTTTCATTCGTAAACACAGCAATTTTTTGCTCAAACGAAGACGTTAAACTGTACAAAATCAAATAAATAAATGTTAACGTTAAATTGTACAAAATCAAGTAATTCATTCTTTGGAAGTCTGTTAGGTTAAACTCGTGTTGTCATAATTTTCAACAGGGAATTTTGAACTGTGTTATGTGTTGTCATAACTTTTAACACCTTTTCAGTAAACTAACATTTATTTTTTGGCATTAATGGAGTTTCATGGGGAATGTGATGTTCGGAAAATATAGTTAATCTATTTTTTTTATTGAAGGCATTAGAATTAGAAGCATTAGACGATAATGCCCATTCCGGAAAATAAATCATATTAACGAACCTTACCAGTGTTGTCCGAACCCAGTTCGGGCAAAAATATGTTTCGCAAGCATGCAGTATTTACGATTACTTAAATGCAATTTGACTTGTGCATTGTTTGATTCTTTTATGTGAATGCCGAGCTGAGTTCATTTTCTTTCGAATAGACATTTAAATACATAATTCATTATTTTCATGTTATTCTTATTATATTTCAGGTAGCAGAAAATCCTGCTACACTGTCAAGGGATTAAATAAAAGAAATAAAAAATTTTCTTAATACCGTCAAATAAAAAATTTGGAGTGGGGGAAAATAAAATTCTATATGAATGATCTTTTGTATAACGAGTATTATCAATATTTATGTTAGTTTGAAGTAAATGTATTTTTTAACACTTTCCAACACAGTTGAAAAAAGTTTATGAATTCAATTTGTCTGTCTGTCTGTCCGTGCTCTAATTCAACTAAATATACTCAGATTGTCGTGTAAATCATTATTTTCATATTATTCTTATTATACTTTGGGGCGAGAAAAACCCTGCTACACTGTCAATGGGTTAAATAAAAGAAATAAAACTTTTACTTAATACCTTCAAATAAAAAATTGGGTTGGAGTAAAATAAAATTCTATATGAATGATTTTTTGTATAACGAGTGTTATCAATGTTTATATTAGTTTGAAGTAAATATCCTTTTTAACACTTTCGAACACAATTGAAAAAGCTTATGAATTCAGTTTGTTTGTCTGTCTGTCCGTGCTCGTAAATATACTCGGATTGCCGTGTAATTGATATATGTTATTGAAGTATATCGTGGCATGTTCGGTATTGAAAATGAAGTTTGTAACATTTAAATTTCGTTTACAGGGACGCTCAAAATTTTCCGTTATATTATGGTATATGGGGGAAAAGCGTTTGCAGTGATTTTTAATGATGTTACACTATTTCAAACATATTGCAATTTATATACATCAGTAAGGCGCATTATAAGAGGATTATTATAGAATAGGGTGCGCATAGCATTTTTCGTTCATTTACAAGGACACACAAAAGAATTCGGTTACAGTACTGTGTATGAGCAATAATTGCTGGAAGTGCGTTTTCAATCGCAACTAATTTTTGCATATTACTTGGTGTGTATAAATTCTACAGATCGTAAACAGGGCTGCATAAAAAAAATTCGCGCACTTGTCCGCTTATGGACAAAAATTGCTGAAGCGGAACTAAATGTTTGCATACTATGTAGCATGTATACTAGCTATAGATCATATTCAGGATTACACAAAAGAATTCGCATCTTTTTCCGACTATAGATGGAAATTGCTAAAATGGGGCTTTAAAATGTGTTATGCGTTTTCCGAATTCTTTACTTAGACAATTTGGAAAACTCATAACACATTTTAAAACCCAATTTTAGCAATTTCCATCTATAGTCGGAAAAATATGCGAATTCTTTTGTGCAGCTCTGAATATGATCTATAGCTATGTATGAAAGGGAAAAAAAATAATAAAACCCTTTTTTAAATGCAAAATGAAAATTCAAAATTCAAAATTTAAAACCCCCCAAAAAAAATTTCTAACTTCATAAATGCGTATTAAATCTAATTTGCCCCTGATATCTTCGTTTTCCTGCATCACAATTATTACTTTCAGGCATCATTTTACTTACCCATCATACGTAGTATAGGGTAAGTCTTGTAATCGTTTAGAAAATCGAAAAAAAAATTTTTGACGGATTTACACGTTTCAGACACTGGAGATTCCAAAAAACATATTTTTAGAAAAAAAAATTTGCCGTCCGTCTGTGTGTCTGTGTGTGTGTCTGTGTGTCTGTAAACGCTCTATCTCCCGAACAAATTGAGATAGAGACTTGCAATTTCGTATGTACTTAGCATGTAATAATGGGAAGAAGCCTATTTCATTTCAATAACCTCGATTAACCGGAACATTTTTTTTCGGACTCTCGAAATATTCGTTCTGATGAAAGGTATATAAAAATTTTCGAAATTGTTTATTTTAAGTAGTAAATATAAAAAACAATAAAAAAACATAAATTTTGCATAAAACATGAAGTCGATCGGATAATGAGTTGCCGAGATATTTGTAATCCTATTTCCCACACTCTTCGATTTTTCATGACCCTGTATTTCATCCAAATTTCACTTCAAAGATATATTTTAATTGGAAATTTGACACTTAATCAGATGCAATAAACTGCTAGTTAATAGGAGTATTATTTTTGGAGTTATAAGGAAAAACCTCTTTCAAGCAATTCAGTAATCGAGCCTTTTTATGACGTCATCAAGCCACGATTTTATTTGAATTGCAATGCATTTTATAAGTAGTTTACACATTTTTATTTTAATATTTTACATTATACATATACGTGATGGGTAAGTATTACGGTGGCCCCCAACGACTAGTTTTATCTCTCATTAAGTTTAAAAGTGCTGAGTATAACGCTTTTGTAAGTGCTTGCGGTTTGCGTTGGGCATCCAGATTCTGTAGGAACTGGCCTGGTCAAAAACCCGAGCAACATGCCCGGGTTACTAAATAACCAATTAAATGTCTGTCACTACCTACTCTTAGGAGCGCACTCTAGCAAAAAATATTAGAGTTAGGCTCCAATAAAAAGGAGGAGCACGCATTTTTCGTGGCTTTTTAGCCGCTCTTGACTTCTATGAGGAACCACGCTCGGCCATTTCCCGAAAACCAGCGTTGCCGGGGCGGCCTGTTTGAACGTTTCCACCTTCTAAGAAGAGCGACGGTAGAAGCTACGTCGACCCCGGCCCGAAACTGCCATCTCTAATGGGGCCATGATGTAAAAGTCCATGATGTATCCGTAACTGCCGGCTCTACAAACCCCTGGGTCTGGCTTGGTAAGAAAGAGACTGTATTTACAAAGGAATAAAAAAGTCAGACTCCAGGAATGAACTCTGTTATTATTTCAACGACCACGACACGACGTCGCCCCGGCCCCGGAAACTACGCACACGTAACCTAAAAGGATTAAGCCAATCTCTTCACAAATATTCATTACATGTATACATGTTATAGTAGGCAAACATTTAGTTCAGTTAGAAAACACATACCACAATTATTTACTAAGACATGGGCGGGGCTAGTTGAGCTTAAGCCGAAAGGTAGGCCTCCCCACTCGGTTTGACCTTGTCCTTGTTTACTTAGATATCATCTTTCACCTTATTATACGGAGAAGTTTTATTACAGTATTTTGAATGTGTTAGAAAGTGTTTCATAATCTGTGCTTGGCGTACGATTTTTCTTTCATGTTTATAATGAAAAAAATTATACAAATATATATTTTTATTATTATTATTTCTATTATGTATTTTTTATGACTTTCTATTCATAACTTTATAACATTTTACTACAAATGTACTTGCCGCATCTAAATACTTTATTTTTCAATCAAGTTTGCTTTCTTCACATCTCAGAATTCTCTAATTTTAGTTTTTAAGAATATGTAGAAAAAATGCTCCTTGGTGGAAGTGAATATCTGCAATCTTCTAAAATATCTCTTATCCATCATTTTCCATTCTTATTCAAGTGGAGCACTTTAGAAAGCATTTGCTTTGCATAAGAGGTCAGAGATCAGTATTTGACACCAGAACACATTATTCGGTAGATAAGGAAGTACTTACAACACCCCCTCTTAAAAGAATCCTCTTAACTAAAGGCTTCAAAGAGCTATTTTGCAACATTTTTACCAAAAACTTTTTAAAAGTATGTAAGATACGCAAGAGAGTTCTTGTAAGTTAAAAAGTCTTTCAAATGATCTGGAACAAAAAAATTTACCTTTTTTATTTAGAAATATTTTTTTGCTATTTTTTTTTTATTTTGAAAAAAAAATATATAGTTATATATTTTTTTTGAAATGCAAATTCTTCAAAAAAAAAATTTTATTTAATTTTCAGAAATTTTAAATTTTAGCCTTGTTTAAAATTTTACGTATTTTCTGAAAGGATAATACTTTTTATGTACTTTTTTCGTTTTTGAATACAAAAAAGAATAAATATTAATTTGTCTTCCAGATTTACAAAAATATTAATTTTAAAAAGAAAGAAATGACTTTTTTATAAGTATTTTTTAGTATGAGATCATATTTTCTGAAATTTTCTTTAAATTGAAAATTCCAAAGACAATTTAAAGAATATATAACTGAAATACATTGTTTCAAGTTTCATAAATTTATATTTTATAGAAATTTAGATATATCAAATTAAATATGTAAAATCTTGAAAAAATACATTCTGAGATAAATGCATATAAACAGCAACCATAAACAGTACAACATAGGAAGCGGTATATCTTTTGATCTAATTATTGTATTTACATACGGTTTTTGTCATTTCATTCTAAACGCTGCAGGGTACGTTTTTAAGCTGTAAAAGTTAAAATGTTATTATTTTTTTTTCAACTTTGTGTCCCGGACCACCTTAAATGTATTGCATAAAAATGCGATGCAATATATTTGAAAAAAGTTTTCATTTTTACACTGTCAAATAAATCATTAACCTCCCTGTTTTGCCGGTGCAATTTCCGTATTTTGAGACAATTTTCTTTTCCGATGAAAGTGATTTCGTGAATGCGTCAAAGCGTTGTGGCTATGGATTTGAGAATATATTTGACAGATAACAGTACTAATTAAATTATCACTTTCATTATAAGGATCTGGAAAAATTTCTGTTTTTCCAATGCAATTTCCTTATTTTTACGGAGGGGGGAGGGGGGTTACACTGTAAAAATAAAAATAAATCCCATAGCCTTAATGAAAATGGCTATTTAACTAAGACTTTTAATATTGTTATCTGTCAAGGCTATCATCAAATTGATATTCGCTAATTTCTGACATATTCACGAAATCTCTTTAATCGGTAAAAAAAAAAAAAAAAAAAAAAAAAAAAAAAAATCACAAATATACGGAAATTTTGCTGAAAAGATTATTATTATTATTATTATTTTAGTGATGGATGGCTAAAGAATTTTAGTTGGGTTCATTAGTTGGGTATATTAGTCTGGTTATTTGGTCAGGTAAATTAGTCGGGTCATTTAGTCGGGTATATTTATTTTCATTGGGACCAAAAAGGATAGTAAACATTTAAAAATAGCAATAGACTTAAATTAAATAAATAACGAATTTAAAAAGACCAAAAATAAAGCTAAGGCGTTCTTCTAAATAAAGCTGATGCACTTCAAATAATTTATTAAAGAATAAAATGAAAAAAAAAAAATCTAAATGTATTTTTAAGATATTAAGTAATTATTACTAGTATAATAACCTGAGATAGAAAAATCGCTTAACTTACAGAACATATTTTAATAGTCATGGAACAAATATGTTCTTACACAAAGTTGCTAAGGAATTTTGAGGGATATAATTAAAAACGTCGAACCACCTTAACTAGAAATTTCGAAGAATTACTTCGTAAAATTCTTACTAAAAATCTTGTAAATATGAAAGGCATAAAAATGAAATGAAAAACATTTTTTTAAACTTCCAACAGAGCAGTTTATACAATTCGTTTTTATGTTTATTTATTTACTAATTAATTTATTTTTAAATGAATGTCTATGAATAACTCTTCAACGAGTGCTCCAAATTTCATGCTTTTTTGTCGTTGTTGTTGGAACGATCTCGTTCTGCTGATGGTCTCGTTTCAATTTTATTAAGATTTAAACATGATATATTTGTCTGTTTTCTTGTCATTTCTCTAGACTTTAACTGTCGTAAAAATTGACCAATCGTGAGGAATTTCGAGTATGTTGTTAAGGTACACAGTACTACTTTATATTTTTAAAATAGTTTTCGTATCGTGTATATTCATTTTACATGGATGCCCCAGAAATTTTAATATATCATCATCTACTGCGCATGAAAATGAGCGATGTTGGCAACAATGGTATTTAAAGTGAATGCAGATTAGCCGCTTTTATCAGGTTGGGTAACTAAATTTTACAAGAACCCAACTCGACCCGCTGAGCCCATTGACTAGAAATATAAATGGACAGCGGACTCCTTTCTTTTCTTCCGACAGACTTGAAGAATATATCTTTCCCCTTTCATCGCCAAAAATAGGCGAAAGGGTGCCGCTTTCTGGCGGTAATCCCTTTCTCAAACTTGACAAACTCAAACGCAAGTGAAAAATCTCTGTTTCTTCTCGGGAGCTGTGGAATTTCCGTGACAGTTTGGCGCGAAAAAAAAACCTGTTTGGCAGAATATTCTTCCTCCACACCTGCTGGAGGAAAGGACATGTTTTCTTCAAGAAAGTTGCTAGTCCGCTGTCCATTTATATTTCTAGTCAATGGCTGAGCCCGGGTTAGGGTCCTGTTTCGGGTTGACTTCAGTAGAATTTTCTGTTTCGGTTCGAGTATAATTCAAACCGTGTAGGAATCTAATGTGGATACCAATAAAGTGTTGACACCAAACACAAAGATAAGAAACAATCCTTGACGTCGGTTTTAGTTTTCTCTCAAAATTTACTTGTTAAGTTTTAATTTGTACTGCGATAGATGTTTAAAGAAAGTATATTCGTTTTCATCGAACCTGCAAAATGGTATCAAAATTTTACCAGTAATAAGAACTTTAAAAATGGAATCAAAGAAGGCAAACTAAATAAAGCTGAGGCATTTCAAATAATTTATCAAGGAAGAAAATCCAAAGTAGAAACTAAAATATATTTTTTTAAGATATTCATTACCAGTATCAAAATATACAGAAACGAAATATCTTAACTAACCCTTAGACAGGGGTCGGAAGTAGCGAAACTACAGCAGTCGCTACTTTTTACAGTAGTTTGTAGTGTAGAGCGCTACATTTTGTACAATGTAGTGTAGCGAGTAGCGCGATACAAAAAGTCAGTAGTTTGTAGCGAGGACCGACGCTACTTTTAACGCTACTTCAGGAGGAGAAAAAAAGTACCCCTCTGTAAATCACGTGGTCTAAACTTCTTTTGTGTGGAATTTGTTGTGCTTAACAATTTCCGAATCGCAGTGGCAAATCTCAGCTGCAGTGTATAGCAACACATCACATAAAGTCATAGATTTTTTCCATTGACACTTGCTGCTGAAATCAAGTACTAACCCACCAAAGGAATTATTTTTTTTGCTAGCAACACTTGTCTATTTACTCGTTATTAGGTTTTCATGTTTTAACGCCGTGTTTCTTATTATTCGGAGTTGCTTTATTTACAGATTTATTTATTGTTTGCATTTAGGGTTGTTTCTCTGTGATGTTCTAGATTATAATATCTCTCTTAATTTTGCTACGAAATTTGTTAAGTCTGTATAAACTATCGTTTTCGCGACGAACACAAAACATTCTCTTGTACGGTATCGTTCTAAATTTTTAATGTCCTCGGTTATGTCGCATTTATTTAATTGTATCCCAGCAGACGCGATATAACGAGGGGTCACTTTATTATTTTATCAGTGTCTTCAATTTCTAGTGTAAATTGAACACTTTGACAAAATTTGAAAGTAGCGAAGTAGTGACTACTTTTGAAAAATTGTTTGTAGTCGCTACTTTTTAAAACAAGTAGTTGTAGTTGTAGTTAACTACATTTTCGACAAAGTAGTTGTAGTTGTAGTTCGCTACAATAAAAAAGTAGTTTTTCCGACCCCTGCCCTTAGAAGACTTTTCCCCCAGGTTGGTACATAGTTGCTCCATGTGACTGTTATTATACTATTTTATATTCCACTGTTTCAAATAACAATCTTCGTGATACATTTCTAGCTGAAATCTAACACGATAGTTTTTGTTTGAAAACAGTGATAGACAAAATATTAATAATAATATAAAAAGTCGCCTACCATACTGGTACACATGTGTACCATCGGTATTTAATGGGTTGAAATGCATGTTTTATTAATCATGTGACAAATACGATTTTACTCGAATATGCTTAATGTATTTGGAAAGAAATAATTCAGAAAATCAAATGTTTCAACTTTTAGTCCTCTCATTTCCTATCAAAATATTAAATTCACTTTTCAACTACAGAAAAGAAACATTGATTTGTTTAATATGTACGCATTTATTTACTTTTTCATCTTATTTCTTTTATCACTAAATATTAAACATTTTCTTCCGATTCTCATATGCATGTTACATTCTATGTCAAGAAAATTTGGTGTAAAAAAATTATACAACATAAGAAATTTAATTCTGAGTAAACCGAGGACAATAATATTTTAATTCTTGTCAATTACTTTAGAATTTATAATCCATATATAAATGTCATTCAATGACTTTAGTCATGTTGAAATATACTAAGGTCACTTTCTTGAACTAGAATTCATATTAATTTATATATGTGTATGTTATGAGAAATGTTTGTTTAAGAGGTCCCCAAAAGTCCAAAAATATCAATCCTTAAGATTAATTTGATACTTTTTTCTTTAAATGAATGTAAATTAGCTTTAAAAAATACCGTGAGGGCCTCCAAGTGAAACGCTAAGTTCCTTACAGGGATTAGTTGGACCTTGTTTGTATAACAAAAACTCAATAATATTGTCAAATTCTCTGTACAATACGTAGTTTTTTTATGCCCACTAAATTAATATTCTTGCTCCGATGAATATTTTCAAAGGCGCTTGTCTTTCAAAAATGATCATTTCACAGGGTTTTTTTTTTTTCTTGTAAGTGATTTACAAAAAAATTCACATTCACCCCTCACAAAAAATAAAAGTGGAAAGAAGATAATTGACAATTATTTTTCATGATTTTTGTGGCAACTTTTCAGTTGTAAACCAAGAATAGTTTTAAAAATGTAATAAATTTATTTGTTTTTTTTAGCATGTAGTGTCGGAAAATATGGCGATAACTGTGAGCAAGATTGTCAGTGTGAGAATGGAGCAGCCTGTGATCATATTAGCGGTGCTTGTACATGTGGCCCTGGTTGGATTGGCACTTACTGCGAAAGACCTTGTCCTAGAGGATTTCATGGTGTCGAGTGTAAAAATACTTGCGATTGTGGTCACGGTATATCTTGTCATCCAGAAACTGGTTTATGTCATTGTCCTCCTGGAAAACACGGGGACAAGTGCCTCAAAAGTAAGAATTGTTGACTGATTTTTACTATGATTACATGTTTTTTATACAAAAGTGCATTTGAATTATTACTCGCGTGTTTAGACAATAATCAACTATTGTTAAATGTTTAAAACTCTCAATGTTACTTTTCTATTTTATTTCAAACATTAATCTATTGCCATTTTTCGTTCAGCATTTTAAGAATATTTCCCTTTTTGAAAGCATGCATTTTTTTTTTTTACTTATGTCGTGAAGAATGTTGTAGATATGACTCTGAAAGAAGTTTATCAAATCTGGACAATATGAAAAATGATTATATTGCCAAACTAAAAGGTTGTGTTCAATAAACATGTTGTTGTCAAACAGTTAACTGCATATTGACAAAGATTTTGCAAACAATGTCTATATTAAAACTAACTTGTCCCATAACTAACTTGTAAATACACCAAGTTGAAAAATGTTTAAATTTAATAAACATCATTGCATGTGCAAGCACGACTTAACATGTTGACGGTTATCATTTGTGCATGAAAATTTGACGATCTTTCCGTCTCCTACAACTAAATATTTAAAATCTTCCTATCCGCTATAATGAACACGCCAGCCTTTGATAGACCGAAAAATTTAAAACCGTAGTCCATCAGTTAAATGATAAATGCCTAATTGACAAAGATGCTGTGATCCATAATGGATCATCACGAGTATTTGGATAAATGGAATTATCTCCCGTTAATTAAGAAGCGTTCCGAAAATGGACAAAGATAACATGTTGGAAAAACAACGCGCTCTGTTGGATTATTTTGTTATTTAATAAATGAGTGAAATATATTATAAAATAAACTGATAGAGCAATAATTTTTACGAAATCATATATATATTTATAAATTAGAGATATATCTTTTGTTTGTTTGCTTACTGTTTTCAAATGCAATTAAAAATAACTTTTAATACTTTAATTTTTCATTTATTTTTCTTAATTTTCTGAAAAATCGCATTTTTATAACAAATGTAGTATCTGGCAGCAGAAATTGCGAAAGTAACTTCTTTCTCTCATAAAAGTAACAGAACATAACACATTTCGTCTTATACTTTTTCTGTCCTAAACTTCTTTACTGCATAAATTAGTTTTATATTTACATGATGTTATAATAAATGTATAAAAAATATTTGTGTGAAGTTTTCCTGATACTTTTATTGCTTTAAAAATGGTTTTTGATTGGATATTTCCTTATCTGAGCTTCAAACGCTTTTTTGCTGGCTTTAAAGAAATCTTTGCTCTTCAGCTTGCCCTGGTGGTTTTTACGGGAATCGCTGTCAAGAACGTTGCCAATGTCAGAATGGTGCAGTATGTGAACCAAGCAATGGCACGTGTCATTGTCTACCAGGATGGTATGGTGATACGTGCCAGTTGGGTGAGTGGCATATTATTAGTGAATGTCCGGTGGTGGCGAAACTGCATGGCTCTATGGGTTTCTTAGCATGCTCGTATGGTGCTCTTTGCCTTTGCTTTTTCTCAAATGTGTGTGATTCTGAGAATTAGATGTAGGATTGAGTGTTCAATCAAATTTGCTGAAGTGTCATTCTAAAATGTGCTACTCGGAGCAAAGAAAAATTTAATTAATAGTTCATCTTTGCTTTTAGAAAATTGTCACGTTTTTATGTGCATGTTTTTGATGTGTGATTTTCTTTATATATATCTTCTGTCTTGTTTTTCTAGTAATTATTGTGTACCAATTAAGAGTCTACATTAGTCTTACGACGACGTTCGCAAGCTAATGTGAAACCAATGGGAGCGTTCTTTACCAATTTCTGATTTTGGACTTTTAGTTTCAGTTCAATACCTAACGTGACATCTCTGTGGGTTTTTTTTTTTCGGTTGCAGTTTATTTCTGAGAACACTATTAATTTCGAAACCGAATGACTCTTTTCTTAAACTGAAAGTGTCTTCAAAATAAATGGAATCCAAATCGAAAAAATACAAAGCTATCACGTTAGACATAGACTCAAATATCCTGTGCGAAGAAAATCATTTAAAAATATTAAAATGCAAACTAGAATATTGTGAAGAACGCTTCCATTGGTTTGACATTAGCTCACAAATGTCGTCGCATGAGTAGTGTAGGTTCTAAAGCTTCAAAAAGAAAAGAAAAGGCAACAAAGAAAAAAGGATCCTGCATGGGAAATAATGTGCAGTTAGTTGACCAAACTTTTTCAAAGAACACGTTTCTTGAATATATCATAAACTTTTAGGAAACTATAGTCACATTCTGTTGTTGTCAACTTTGATCAGGAATGTTTCGGAATAAAAAGCTAGAATTTTCCAGGAAATATTTTTTTGAGAAATCAGCTACCCATTATTTCCTTTGAAGATTCCTTTTTTTTTTACATTGTTATTATGAAATGCTAAAAAAATATGGTTGTAATAGAGCTTAATTTTTCAGAAATTTAGTTAACAAGTAATTTATTATTTGCTATGTAATGGAAATACAAATAATCATCTGGAGTTAAATGATGTTAAACCTTTATATTTTACATAAATTATTAATTCGGAATCATTCAAAACTCTTTGTTCTACTATAATTTTTTCATTGTCAGTTGGTTCAAATTCACTTCGATTTTTTTTTCTCGAACTACTTATCTTGATACTGGTACTTTTATATTCGGAGAAGCGTGATTCATCAATTTGCAAATAGACCGGGAGGCGGCAGCACAGACAATCACCTCATCGAGTTCACGGCTGAAATTCCAGAATTAGTTAAAACTTGATTCGCATATTAAAACGAAATTGGTCTGTCAAGTCATATCTTGGTAGAAAACACACGAAAACCCGATTTTAGCGGTTGACTCGAAGGTTTACCATTGTGTTTTCCTGCACCCAGTTCTCCATGTTTTCATACTTTTGGGTGCAGGAACACACAATGGTAAACCTACGAATCAACCGCTAAAATCGGGTTTTCACGTGTTTTCCACCAAGATATGACTTGGCAGACCGATTGCGTTTTAATATGTGAATCGAGTTTTAACTAATTCTGGAATTTCAGCCGTCTCGATGAGGTGATTGTCTGTGCTGCAGCCTCCCGGTCTAAAATAGATGTACAAAAAATTATTTTATATGGTAGTATGATCCAAAAATAAATATGCCCATGATTTTGCTAATAACTTTTAATGGCTGAAAATGCATACCTGTGATTGCAGGTGAATGTGGATAAATTCATGTACGGATATGGAAGTAAAAAGGATAAACCCGTACTATCTCTGTCGCAAATCATCGTATAAACTCATTAAGGACGGAATTATTTTTCTCTTTAAAAGGCAAAAACTGCATTTCTTACCAATTTTTCAGAATAGTAACTTTGGTCTCCTTTTATCTCGGAGTTTCTGTCATAAAATAAAGATAATATTTCTCTTTAAAATACTGGTATTCAAACAACAAAATGGTTGAAAGCTATTCCGGGACCATGTAGTACCGCTATGTCTTAATGGGTTAAAATGTGGCTGATACCAATCGATTAGTAATAACGTCTACTAATTAATGCTATACTTAAATTTTGCTGAGGCTGTCGCCTGCTTATGTAAATTGTACCAAACATTAAAATTTTCATTATTTACACCTAATTTCAACATCATATATAGAGTCTTGGGTAAATTTTACCTTCGGATACCATACGAAAAGTCAATTGGTCAAAGAGTTTAGGAATTATTCAGGTTTAAAGTTTGAACTCCTAATGTTAAATTCATTTCAGTCGTCGCCAAACACAGTGCAATGCAGGTAGTTGTTTAAGCATTACTCCATAAATCCTTGGCTATTATTAGAGTTATGCTTTAAAACCATACTCGCATTACAATATGGTGGACCTTTCCCTCTATCGTTGAAATTGCACAAATGTACTGAGAAAAATGCTACATTTTATTGTAATTACATCAAAATTACGTAATTTGCAAACTGTATTTATCGTAATTTTCAGTTAACCTACAATGAAATGTGATATTTTACTTATTATAAGAAATTTAATGAAATTCATTTTATATATATTTTTTCTAAATATGTTATACATTTAAATTTATATTTCCTCTAAAATCGAAATAGCTTATGCAACAAAGCGAGTTTCCATGTTGCTAGTACATTGTTAATTTAATACTTTTAAGAATTAAGTTCAAAAATAAAAAATTTTTAGTTCGAGAGGACGGGAATTTTTTAGATTTTCATATAAACATATCTCTATTTCCTTCAAAATCTAGCTTGTCCAGTTGGAACATATGGCTACGACTGTGAAGGACTCTGTCTGTGCCAAAATGAGGCCAAATGTGATCCTAAAGATGGTCGCTGTAAATGCCAGCCTGGATATAGAGGAAAGAACTGTGAAATGGGTATGTTTATTTACAGAAATATTCTTTCTTTCTTTTACCAATAGTTTATCGTATCATTGTATCTATGTTTATATACGAAATATTTAACATAATTCCTCTAAATATTTTTAGGTTTTCTTCTATAATAATTTGAATTTCGTATTTTTACTTACTTTCACAAAAATTAAATTTTCCATATATATATTTTTTTTTGTTCTGAGTAATATTTTTTCTCGGGGTTTATGGGAGAGAGGGTGGGTACTATTTTGTTTTAAAGGACTATACTTTATTTTTATGACTTTTGACTTTGACAAAATTTCCTTAATGTCGATCTGCATGAGCCATCTCCATTTTGTGACTCTATTTTCCAAAATAAAATTAAACACTGTTTAATTTTACTTTTCGTAAATTACTTTTTTTACACTAATTGTATGTTTTAAAAATAATCTCAAAATTCGCTTTCGAAAAATGATTATTTTTATTTGTTTATTCATTTTTATTTTATTTGCTTTGCTCTTGCGTTACCTAGGAAGGTTTCATGGCACAATAATGGAGAGACACAAAGCATTAAACATTATGTAAATATGTTTTAAAAACAAGAAATGATGCTTTGAGTGCAATCACGAAATAATTTTCATCTATAATTGCATAAATGTTTAGGTAGTATTTTTCAAATTTTTAATAAAAGGTATTTTTGGTTATCTTTAAAAATTGTATCCGAGCTGTAAAAGTATCATGCAACCACATATAAATGTCATGCAATTTTTTAGTTTGCAAACATGGATTCTTTGGCTTACATTGTGCTCAAATGTGTGGATGTAAAAGAGATGAGCCGTGTCATCACATCACTGGAGAATGCAAATGTCCTCCTGGAGCTAAAGGAAAAGGATGCGAAATAAGTATGTAAAATTTCCAATTCTAGCTTTCTGGACCTTTACATTTTAATTTAAGCAAGCCCTTTTATTTTCCAGTCCTATACTCGATGCAGGAAGACTGGTTAATCAGTTAAAAAATAACATAATTTTTTTTTTGCTGCAGATTTTTCCTTCAACAGATTTTTTAATGTCTAGATTCTCAATAGATTTCTGTTGTCGCGTTTAGTTTACTTGACAGCGTTTTTAGATTTGCAAATACCAAAATTGTAATTTTCGACCTGTGGGTGAGCTTGCTAATCTGCCGAAATGAAGTAATTTAGAATTCGATAACGTCTTTATCCGCATAATATTTAAAACATCTTAAAAGTATTATGTTACTTTTATATATTTTTTTTCATGCAGGAAACCACAATATGCGCAAATGTTTCGATAATACTGCTATCTGTGAAAAAAAAACTCAAGCCTTGTTTTAAACTCCGTAAGTTTTTTCCTCAAATGAAATATGTCCATCACGCCATATTTTCTCCTTCCTCTGCATAAAAATCTCTAAAATTACTGTTTTTAAATAGATGTTTTCAGGTTTCTACTACTCCTCATTTAAAGTTTTAAAAAAAATCTATTAGTGTGTATCAAGTTTTCTAAGTGTTCCCTGACTCATACTCAAAGTTTCTTTTGAGTTAAAACTACTCCAAGTAACACATAACCAATGCTTTTGAAACGTTACTATTTACTGAAAATTCAGTATGTCTTTTAAAATTCGGATACACTAAGGTTAACATACATTGTATGTTACATTACGGTAATTTTACATTTTTTCTGAATGTTAAAAAAGTCCTTTTAAAAACCAGTCACACTGATGATTATTTGATGCGTTTTTAAAAATATTTCTTTACTTTAACTACTTAATTTTTTCCTTTATTTAATCTTCCCTTTTTCTTTCTTTCCGTGTAAATTGTAGCTTGCCCGGAAGGACGATTTGGTGGCGATTGCAAGGAAATCTGCAAGTGTTCGTCAAATCAGCAATGTGATCCCGTTAATGGTAAATGCTTCTGTAGATCAGGATTTCAAGGACCAAGCTGTAATAAAAGTAAGTTTATATAATTTGCTATCTTATAGCCTTTTCTATTCTGTCATCTTAGCAATAGTGAATAAACAAACATAATTTTACAATAAAATTGGAAGAGTACTCTCACTATTAACCCTTTCAAGGGCGATGGTACGTTCATGAAACTACTTAATTTTAATTCCCAAATGCCCCAATGGCACCAGAATTTTAGTATAAAATTTCCTTTCCATTATGTAACTGAAATATAGCTCTTTCTTATTTCCAAATAAATTTGTTCATAAATTCCGGTGTCATTGATTCTTTTCAACATATTAGCAATTGAAGTTGTTTGCCCCTGAAAGGGTTAAAAAATTCCAATGTTGTATTGAATCAAATATGGATGTTGCAACTTTGTTGTAGTTGTGCAAATTGTTGTAACCTGTACCTGTAGGAAATTGTTGGATAAAGTGAAGGTGATTTTAACCAAATAAAGTTGATTAATTAATTTACCAAATCATGGTTGCAGCAACTTTATCCATATTTTGGTTCTAAAACAGATTTTAAGAGGAGAAATAGAGATAACTGTTGAAAAACAAACAGTGGAGTCGAGAATTCCTGCGTGACCGAAGAGACCAATGAGAAGCGCTTGGCCAGTCTGGAAGAGCTTAAGCAGGACGGAAAAAGGGGGGAAGGGAAGAGAGTAAATAAACAAAATGGGATCCAGAATTTAGAAAAATTGGGTGTACTGGATATATCATTAACCAAGCTGTTAGAATTCTCCGATATATGATAAGCTTCTCAAAAATCAAGATCGTAAATTGTTGAGCATTTACGATCATACGGAATTACGAAATTATTGGACGTCGCAAAAATTAAAATTGTGATTGTTAGACAAACAATGGTTAGCAATGGTGGAGCGTTTAATGTCACCATTTTTAACATCCAATAGACAGATTTTCACATTGGGGAAGTTACAAGCTATCTTGCGAGTGTGATAAAATGTATATAGATCAAACCAAGCGACCTTTTATGGTCCGTTTTGGGGAGCATAAAACCAATGTTAAAAATGGTGGACATTAAACGCTCCGCTGTTGCTAACCATTGTTGGTCTAACAATCACAATGTTATTTTTTTTCTAAAATCTGGCTCCCATTTCTTTAATTCCCTCTCGTCCTTCCACCCTCCTTTTTTTTCTCCTTCCTGTTTAAACTCTTCCAGACTGGCTAAACGTTTCTCATTGATCTCCTCGATTTGTTTTTCAACACTTAAAGCGATTTCGCCTTTTGCTGCGAGCGTCGACGTTTGCGTACTTTCATGTTTTAAACACTTACTTCTGGTAATTTTAACTTTTGCACTGATGATGGAGCTTCTAAAGCTCTAAAACAGCTGTCTAACATTATTTTCACATATATTTACATTTGTGCTATTATTACGTTGTTCATTTATTTCTTAATATAACGGCACAAAGTTCAGTCTTCCAATTTTATCTAAAACCTATTGTTTTATTAACAAGAAAACTTCAAATCTATTCACAGTATTTTTGTAAAATTTATTTTTTGTGTTTTGCACTCTCCACTTACGCTATCTAAACGAAAAAGGATTTTTCCCGGTAAAAAAATAAAAGAAAAGAAAAAATAGAAAGAAATCGGACTTGAAATAATTAAATTTATGCATAATATTTTGTGTTCAAATAGCGCAAATCGTATACGGAACCTGTAACAGTTTAGAATTAACATGGGAAGTAAATGCCTTATATTGGAAAACTAATAAAAAAAATTAAATGTGTATTATATTAAAATTATTATATAGGAGTACTTTAAAAAAAAAATGTATTTTTAAAAAAATATCAGTTCTTGCTCGCTTAATGGCAGTTTCTGTAATAATTTAAATAAACAAGACTGTAGATTTCTATCTTAAAGATTTTAACAATTAAAATGGATAAAATTGTAAATAAATCTTTTACATCAACTCAAAATCATTAATTCAGTTTTTCACTTTGTACACTCATGACATGAATTTGATTCATAATAAACAGCATTTTCCAACAATTATGTGAATAGACAAACAAATAAATAAATAAAATAAAATAAAATAAAAAATGAATACAAGTCACAATTCCTATTGTAAAAGTCGCAGGACAAATCTGTTTGAACCAAAGTTATGATTTTGAACCATGTTTATGATTATTTTATTTATAGATGTTCTTGAGGATTATACATACATTTATTTTTTTACGAACTTTAAAAATCTTAATAGGAAACTTGTATAGTTTCTTCTTTCATTCGATTCGTCATGCTCTATTATCTCTAATTACAAATTATCTTTGCTTTATCTTGAAAAGCATGTTAAATATGAGATAAAATGTGTTTGGGGGCTGTGCTAGTATTGAGAAACGCATTTCGGAGATCAGGTGATACTTCGGCTAAAACTATAGCCGAATGATGTAAAAATTATGAACAATGATTGTAATCATTATTATGTCATTTATTCTAATAATGATGTAACAATTATTATTTTAACAAAAGTAACGATGCTCATGTGGAAATCCATAAATATGCCGCTGATCTGCAAGTATTTAGCATACATGACATGGCAAGGAAAATATGTTCATCTTTAATCTAAAGTATTATCCCTTAACCCGTCGTTGGCCGAGCTATGAGCACTTTTCTCACGCTTCGCTTAAAAAACATGTATTTAATTTAGACATGACTTTGGAGTGTCCACTCCTGCTCTAGCTGAGTTTTGAAATCTTGCAAATCATCTAATTGGAAATCCGATGATGAAGGATAAGTTGTTCACCTAAAGAATTTTTTTTATAACTATTTATATTACGCGCACTGTGTGTTCAATGGGGGAGGGTTAGTGTGAGAGAAGCGCTCACACGCAACCAATTAACGTCGCTAAAAAGACGCGAACAATGACGAGTTAATATTAACGATTTTACTTTTTTCCTCATAACTTCCCAATTAATTGCCAGAATTGAATGCATTTTTTTTTTTTTTTTGGGGGGGGGGGGGATTATACCATGCGGATTTTAATAGTTACAAAAAAGTATATATTCCCACTTATGAATATTTAATAACCGCATTATTAATTAAAAAATTAATATTTAAAAATAGTTTACTTCAAAAATATGAAAGGAGCGTAATGTCTGAAATTTTACGAAGTATGATATAAAATAGGAAGCAATGAAATAAATAAATTATAGTTTGAATTATGTCTACATAACAGACGTTTCTTGTTGATCTGGTGATTTGTTCGATTGGTTTGAATGGTTCATTTTTTAGCAATTTTATATATCATTAAGTAATCATTCAAAATTGGTAAAAATTTGTATTTCACCATCAAATTAGTATGCTGAATTTAATTTGTAAGTTTTTAAAGCTAGGTTCATTTTTAATAAGTAGAAGAACCTTTATGAAAAAATAAACCATGTGATATTATAAAGGTCTACGTATTAAAATTATACTTTTCGTTTTTCCTTGCACCATTTAACTAAAACTGAAGTTAAATGCATCAATTGGATTTTTTTTTTTTCTAAATCACTTTCATTAAGCTCTATTTATGTTTTCTACGTTTAATTCTGTATTTTCAGGAATAATACGTTATGTCATTTATGTTATAATGTGAATTTTATCATTTTCATAGTATGCGCGAATGGAACTTTCGGGTTGAGCTGCTCCCAGACATGTGCCTGTGATAATGATGCTGACTGTGATCCTTTGACTGGTGAATGTATATGTAGAACTGGATTTACTGGGCCAACTTGTGAGCAAGGTATAAAAATCTTAATATTTTTGTCTATAGTTTTTTTAATTGTAATGACGATTATCTCTTAAACCACTGGTGATAAAAACATACTTCCAATTACAAAAAGTATACAAATCGAGTATAGGTTTTAGATATGGCATTTGATTTATAAATATTAAAACATGAAAAATAATTTTATATACGTCTCTATTTTTCTATAACTTATATTTAGAAAAATGTTGCCCTACGTTTAAAAAAAATCCCATTGTCTTACGGCCAAGACTTGCCCAATTATAATATTATGGATTTTATGAATTTTCAGTGTTTCCGGCATTAAAAATTAAAAGACTCATTTATACTACTACTAGTACTACTACTGATACTACTACTACTAATAATAATAATATATAATTTTACATATCTCACTTTTTAATATTTTTTAATGTTTCATTTTGTGTTACAGAATGTCCTGAGGGATATTATGGGGACATGTGTCAAAGAACTTGTAAATGTCAAAATGGAGCTAGGTGTGATCCAGAGACAGGAAAATGTAATTGTCCAGCAGGTTTCACTGGTGACAAATGTGAAAAATGTAAGAAATGCTTTGATCTTAAGGCTTTAATCATTACTCTTTAACAAAAACAGAATTACTAAATTACTACTAAGTTTATTTTTTAAATATATCAAAAATACTTTTAATATTACATGTTTTAATGTTGTTAATACTTTTATTGCACGAAAAATTTTTTTGTCTAGCAAAATATAGTTTTAACACATTTTTTTACATGTTAAAATGCAAAATATCCGCCTATTCCCGAAAAAGGTGATTTACATCAGGGCTGCCCAGTACGCGCCCGTGGGCCCAAAGGCGCCCTTAGAAGATTCTTTTGTCGCCTCTTTCTATTTTGCCCATTTTCTCTTATAAAATGAATCACCATGCCATTTGTATGCAGTTCTTTTAATTCTGTTTTTCTTAGGTTGACTCTTTAATGTTCTCTATTTTACAAGACTGCTGAAATACTAGTAATTTTGGGAGATATACGCTTTGTATATTTCAGATACTTTAGCATTAATGTGTGGTTTATATTTAATTTATACTTTAATAAATTTTCGCCAACTAAAAATAATTTAAGATTCATGTTTAAATAAAGTCGGCGTATTTCTGCATTCAAAATTTAATGCAATCTAGTAATCTGAATGATACAAGTATTAAAAATTTTGATATATTATTGACTATCAACATTTGTTTATCAAAATAGATTTTGTTCCTCGCTTTTTGATTTTAATTTGTTTTAAAGTCACTTCAATGTGTCCTGGAAGTAATTTTTACGACAGCATAAGATAAATAATATAAGACATATGTTCGTAACATTGATAAAGTATCATGATCTATATATCTGAATATATACACGGTGTTCTGTCAAGGTCGTATAAACTGTGCAGAGTGGGAATCTTCGATCGGAATACATAAAAATTGAGCCAGAAATCATATCTCTATGACGTATCGTTTTCGAGAAAGAATGCAAAATTCAATGTCTGACGTCACATTCAGTGCATCGAAAATAATCTTTATTAGAAACATGAACATCGGTACTTGCATTATGATACTATGTCTACATGATTAGTTGCTTGAAGTAACCCCTGCATCTTCATTGAAGTATATCAGAGTACGCCGTTGAATGTTTAACAAATTTCATTCAACAGAAACGGTTCTATCGACTTTCGTAGACACTATTATGGATTGTATTCACTCGTATTAAGGCTGCTTATAATACTACAGTATTAAAGGAGCCCTAACTCATATATTCTACCTTCGCTGGTTCTTCCAAACATTCCTCAATATGCGTGCAGGTCATTTTTAGCATCTTCTTGTGCCAAGATGATGCGATATCGTCACTACCATGTCAAACTATCGAATATAAAGAACTGAATTTTTCATTACTTTATAAATAGGCTGATTCTCACCACTATATTTTATTAGAATTCTTCGCCAAATAAAAATACTAATAAAATTTCTGTGAAGAACATGATTACCAGTTTGGCCTTCTTTTTTTTTTCAGAGATGAAGAATTCATACCGAAAATTTTGAGAAAAAATTTTTACTTTAAGTAATCACGAAATAAGCTGTCATTATATAAAGCAAAAATTTCTATTTTAAATTTCTGGTATGGATTCGAAATTTCTGAATGGAAAAGACGCCAAACTGGCACTCCTGGTGATGTTGCAACCATGAAACCCTATTAAAATTTAGTGGTGACAATCGGCTCATTTCTAAAATTAATGAAAAATGTATTTTTTCACATTCGATAGTTTGACATGGTAGCGACGATTATCTAATACGCATTAATTTAGACTCATATTTCCAATAAAGCTTATTTTATATGCAACGAATGTGACATCAAACTTTGTTTTCGCATTTTTCTCAAAAAATAATGACTGCAGAGATATAATCCTTCGATGTGATTTTATGTATTGGAAGTTCTGTACTTTTAATGAAGTGACAGAACACCCTGCATATAGCGACATTTGATTTTTCTCTCCTCTCTTATATTACATTTTAAAAATATTCCTTTTTCGTGTAGAACTGATTAAGAATAGGATGATAAAGCTTCGATTTTTCCCTTTATTAGTATGGCTTTTGATTGTATATGTATTAATTTTTCTGTGCCTAATTTATGGTCTGTATTTTTTTCCTGAAACAGCTTGCCCGGAAGGAATGTATGGAGAAGATTGTAAAAATGATTGCAACTGTGTCAATGAGAATAATAAATGTGATCCTAAGACTGGCCAGTGTTTGTGCCCTTCTTATACGAGTGGAAATGATTGTAAAGAGGGTAGGTATATTTTTTCTTTAAACAACTGAGCAAATACATCAGATGCACATTTGATAAGGACAGTCAAGTTAACCCTATAATTTATTAAATCCTATAAGTAGAAGAACAGTATAGTTGAAGAACAGTATAAACATTTCCTTTGACCTGCAGTATTAAAAAATGTATCCATAACTAATCTTTTGAAAGTTATTTCTATTCAAAAATGATGATAATGTTATTTTAGATGTTCATTTAAAAAATATTATTTTACAGATCGCCATATGAGCCTATTTAACAATGTCTTTTTTTTTTTTTTTTTTTTTTTTGTAGTAGGAAGTAAAAAAACTGGCAAAATTTCTTTTCATACAAAAGTCAACATTTTTAAATAAATATTGCAGTTACCGCTTTGCTTTTAATATTAAAACTTACCACACAAAAATAATGACTGCATTGCAGAGATATAATCATTTGATGTGATTTTATGTATTTGAAGTTCTGCACTTTTAATGAAGTGTCCTAATAACATTGCGTATAACATTTACAGTCCTAATAACACTGTGCAGTAATTTTATTTTTGAAAGGTAGGATTTTTGTTAAAAAGATTACACTCAAAATATTATAAAAATAGAAATCCGAAACAGGCTCCTATTTATAATAGATCGCGATATTAAGTCTTACAAGGAGACCGCCAAACATGGTGCGCACAGATTTTGATGATTTTAAGGTATGTTATAGAGGTCAAACCCCTAACTATCCTGGTCAAAGGTTTCCTTCAAATGACCCTTAGTTTTTGAGAAATTCGGGGTTAAAGTTCAGCATACGTTTGAAATACCCAATAGATTGCTACTTCGAACGAGGTCTCTGTGGTGCAGCGCTAGCATGCGGGATTCCTGAACGCAATACAAGGGTTCTGTCCCATCCTATGCCTTTTTTTTTTTTTTTTTTTTTTTAAATTTTTGGCGCATTGTACGTTTTAAGCAGAAGTGGGAATTCTGCATCTTTGAACTTTTTTATAATTTCATAATAAATTATATTTACATTTTCGAATGTTTCATAAAAATTTATAGTTTTTCTGCAATTATTAAACTAATATTTGTGTCGACGAAAATCCAAGATAATTAAAGTCTAGATGTCCCGTCTTTTTTTTTTAACTTACTATTATTGTTGGCATTTATGTTTATTTATTTATTTATTTATTTATCATAGTTATAAAATAATACATACTTTTTTTACTTGCATTTTCTATTTTTTTTTAAAGTAATTGATGAGGAAAACATTTACAAAATAATATATCCTTTTAATATTATTTGATTCGTTCTAAACATCTTGCAACATCTTAACTGATGAGATACAAAAATGTTTATCATTACCGTCATTGACATTTTTAATTAAATAAATATAGAATTAATTGGGTGATACATATCGCAAAAGTATTCAAAACATAAAATGGCATTAAAAATCGCCATAAAAAGAATTTCTTAAGATGAAATTTTTTTAACAATGTTGGAAGAATGCCTTAATTAACATAATATATATTTTTTAAATACTCTACTTTTATATATATTAAAAAATGCATTAAAAGTTGGAAAAGAAATGCTAATTATCACCCGTATAAGTCCAAATAAATACACATTTAATAAAGGATACTTATTGTAAAAACCATTAAAACATAAAATGACATTAAAAACAGCACAGTTTATAAAAAGCGACTTTTTTGCATGATCATGAATGTTTTTAACATTGTTGGAGAAAAGCATAAATAAATTTAGTATATATGTATATATTAGTACTTGATTTACGATAAATACATTAAAAAAGGGTAAATGAATATAGTATGTATGCTTTTTAAAACTTAATTTGCGGTAAATACGTCAAAAATACGTTAAAAGATGAGAAACAAAAATGCTTAATCATCACTAGTAAATACACAGTTAGTTGGATGATACTTATCGTAAAAACATTCAAAACATAAAATTACATTACAAACAGCACAATTTATAAAAGCAACTTTCTTACACGAACATGATTTTTTTAACAATGCTGTTGGAAAGCATAAATCGTTTAGATTTATGAAAATTTCTCTGCTATCTATTAATTTTGATGCAGACCATGCGTACCTTATCATAGGGCGGAAGTGGGGGGAGCTAAATTGATGTAATATAATTGAATGTATTTTTATAATATCTTCTCGTGAAGATATTTCCCTCTGGTTTTCTAGCAAACTTGTTGCATTTTGTAACCTTTTCATGAAATTTTTTACTTGGCGAAAAAAATAGACATCATATGGCTGGCAAACAGGGGTACATTTTGGTGGAATTATTTTTTTTATGCATGATACCTCCCCATTTTCATTTTCGAAAATCTCATCATAGATTGTCGAATCTGTCTGACCTCCCCACGAATCAATTATCAAAAAAAAAAGTGTTTTTCTTAACGTAGGGAAGAAGACAAGTTTTTAAATATTCTGCATAGGTTTGCTTTGTCAACTTACCGGATTTTGAACACGTAACGATTACGTTCTTAAACGTGGCGCTCAATTCACTTACCTTCTTTTGAACAATTGGACCAAATGTTCCAGATTGTTCACGTAAGCAAATGAACACGAATGGTAAAACAATTCCAGATGCTGTAAGAGGGTACTGTGCTGTGTAAGAATGCGTTAATTTATTCAAATTTTTTTTGACAAACACTGATTTAGCTCCTCGCTCAGCAAGTGATCTGTTGTAGGTTGTTTGGTACTGGCATCCAATTTGATCCGTATTAATTACGTAATCCAAGTCAAATTTACTAATTAGCACTTTTGTTTGTACACGGAATCTTTCAGCCGCTTCCATTATTTCTTCAATCGTTGTAATTTCTTTGTGACTGACAAATTTCGTCACTTTACGTTGTCTTATCCGATGGTTCTTTTTAAATCTTTCTACCTATCTGGGACTTGCAAGGAAATGGAAATCATCCGACTGAAAACAAGCAGCCGCACTCATTGCCCAGTGTTGTAAAGTCCGTGTCGTGACCTGTATATTAGTAATAAAAAATGAGTTAATAAATTAATATAATAGTTTTCAATTTTTTTTGCAGTTACATCAGTAATTGAAAAATTTCGTTTTGTTTTACCTGTTCCATATTATTTCGAGCTTCAACAAATCTTTCATACGTTTCATAATCGATGCTTTTCCATTTGTCAAAATAAGTACCTCCACGATTTACATCATCTTTCCATCTACGTAAGAGATCCTTTTGTTTTAAGCGACTTGCTCCATTAGCTTGCAATGATTTTAAACTCCATTTTGGATGGGCTTCAGCTAAAGCAACCGCATTCTTTTTGTACCACAATGGGATATAGTCACGTGGTTCGGGTGAAAATTCCTCAGCCACAAAATTCGCTTCATCTTCGTGAAATCCCGGACACTACATAAATAAATAATTAAAATTAAATTATTTGATTCCGATTTTTTTTATTGAACAATAAATATAATGAATATTTTTGGTAAAGTAACAAAACATACCTCTGTAAATTCGTTATGTTCATCTTCTTCATTCATCATTATCAATTCATCTGAATAAATAATTTGCCGACTGTCCAATATGTCTAAAATTGAGCTATGGAATTCTTCAGCCATTGCTATAGAAGCACTAGAAATATTAACAGATGGCGAATGTGTAAAGAGATTATCATTTTCTAACAATGTCTCGCAATATTTTAGAGCATTCGTTACTTCATATTTTAGTTTTTCTTCCAAGCCAGAATTGTCCATATCAGTGCTTGTTCCTTCCATTATATTACAATCTAGAGAATTTTCCTATATACAGCATTACTCCAAACATTGCAACTGGCTGCAAAAAAAGCTTATGCCAAGGAAAATAATTTCATTCTGATATTTCCATGAAAGTCGCAGCAGACGATTTAAAAATATATATATTTTTTTGTATGTATTGTAAATTTTATCTCTCATTTACAGACGATTTTTGCTTTTCCAGTTAAATTTTTATGCGTGATATTGGCAGTGTTTTTACTTGTTAGATTGAAAACAAACCTGAAATGTAATCTGTCATTTTTTTTGTGCGATTGAAAAATGATATTGAGTTTGAACTTTAATGATAAATGTATTTATAGTGCACTAAATATTTATACAACTGGAAAAAACTTAAATATAAGTGTTACTGCTTTAAAATTTTATTATTTCTTTGAAAATATCTAATCTCACTTACGTTTGGGAGATTCGAAGTGACAATTATTTTGTATAAGTTATACAAAATAAAATTGTATAACATTAAAAAAAAAAAGAAAAAGAAAAAAAAGTATTTTTTCAGAACTGTGCTTAAAATATAAAAAAGTAAATAATAATAAATAAATCTATACATTAATTAGCTTGGAGTTTCGTAAATAGAATATTAGTTTAATAATTGCAGAAAAGCTATAAGATTTTATGAAACATTCTATAATTTATTAGGAAAAATATAAAAAAAAATAATATATATATATATAATATATATAAAAAAGTTCAACGCAGAATTCCCACTTCTGCTTGAAACGTACAATGCGCCAAAAATTAAAAAAAAAAAAAAAAAAAAAAAAAGGCATAGGAGGGAACAGAACCCTTGCATTGCGTTCAGAAATCCCCCATGCTAACGCTGCACCACAGAGACCTCGCTCGAAGTAGCAATCTACTGGGTATTATAAACGTATGCTGAACTTTAACCCCGAATTTCTCAAAAACTAAGGGCCATTTGAAGGAAACCTTTGACCAGGATAGTTAGGGGTTTGACCTCTATAACATACCTTAAAATCATCAAAATATGTGCGCACCATGTTTGGCGGTCTCCTTGTTAGATCAAAAAAAGAAGCTAATCTGTGAACAGGGATATCCTTACAGAACACGTCATAGTCGAGTGATGACATTTTTTAATAGGATGAAGGCATTTAGTGAAAGGCTAGATCACGACCTTAAAAACATTTGCACGCTATTGATCAACTTTGAACGTTCAGTTTGCAGCTTTCCATCCAAAATAGTGCCTGAAAGTTATTACAAAGGTTGTAAATACAAATACAATGCTTTCAACTTTCGATGAAAAATTAGTAGAATTTTGAAAGTTGCTGGTTATTTTAAATCGTTTTTGCTAAATTTTCCAAATTGTAAAATAATATTTTTTTTTGTGGGGGGGGGGGGGGGGGTCATAGAATTCAACATTTTAACTACCCCTAAACATCCTACACATTAGTTCTATTAAAATTTAGTGAGTTATCAATAAATCAATAAAAATAAAGGATTCAAACAGTATTATGAAATAGAAACTCATGGTTGTGGATTTATGGGACAATATCTGCTATTACCTATTGGAGCCTTTTTTTTCATTGGTGTGGAAAGAAGTTTACAAGAATGTGTATTTCACGAAATAACGAAAAGATTTAAAAATGAAACGTTATACTTATATTTTGTAAATTAGAGTTCCTTGAACAAAACATTGTAAGTTTTGTGACAAGAAATGTTTTCCTAATAAAGTCAGATTTATTTATATATTTGCCAATTTATTTGCTATCTATTATATAAAAGTGCAATTGTCTTATACAACTTCTTTCAGGTTGCCCTCGTGGCTTTTTTGGACCAAATTGCTTGCTAGAATGCCACTGTAAGCACAATGCATCGTGTGATTCAATAACAGGCTGCTGTGATTGTCCTGATGGATATGTAGGAGGACATTGTGAATATGGTAATTACAAATTTCGATCTCGCTTTTTACAACACATAACACATAGGCTGATAAGTTCCCGGTCTAATAAAGAAAACACAACTTTTTAACATAACTTTATAACTTTAATAAATAACATAACTTTAATAATAAATAATAATAATTTAATAATAATAATAATAATAATAATAATAATAATTAATAATAATTTAATAATAATAATAATAATAATAATAATAATAATTAATAATAATAATTTTATAAATAAATAATAATTTAATAATAAATAACATAATTTTATAACGAAAAAGCTCCAAACAGTGCTCAGAATCATCGACTCGTTGCTGTTTTTGGTCAAAAGTCAATACGCGCGGCACCCACTTTGTCAACAGCTTTTTCATAGACAAATGTTCATTCAAAATAAAACCTACACGTTCCTTGGATATCTTCAGAGTCTGAGCTATCTCCTGCAACTGCACTTTGCGGTTCCCCAAAACGATTTTGCAGACTTTTTTTAAGTTTTCCGGAGTATTCACCTCTTTTGCGTGGTGCATCACTGGTGTCCGTACGACCACGTTTAAATTCAGCAAGCCAGTCAATAACGGTTGATTTACCTGGTTCAGTGTCCGGATAACGCTTATCAAGCCAAGCTTTTGTTTGAACCGTGTTTTTCCCATCAAATAACAATTCTTGAAACTCTTGTTTATCCATTTTTTTGTTTATCAACAAAATCGTTCAACTAAAACCACTCTAACGTTTTATCCACACGGCGAATCGTCATAAAATTTTTCCTGCTACCTTTTAAAGGTTAGTATGTACTAAAAAAAGCATCGGTTCGGTGATTGCAACGCCATCTGTGTACCAGACCGGGAACTTTTCAGCCCATGTGTCCCTATCTTCAAAACACTATATGAAACATTGATTTTTTTTTTCTCCCTGGCAGTACTTTCAGCATAACAATTCGATACTTTCAATACATTTTTCAGCAAATGTAATGAGGAGGTTTTACAATATTATTTAATAATTTTTAAATGTTTTTTTTTTTTTAGCCATTACAATTGACGGAGTTTTCCTGTTTATTATCCGTTGAATTAGGCATATACATCTTGACAATGACTAAGAAACATTGCGATTTTCTGGCATAACTACTGGCATCTTAACTTTACACACACAAACGAAGAGATAAGAAAGAATGGGGGAGGATGAAGAAATTTATTGAAAAATATCATAATCATTTAGCCTTACTGATGAGCAATATATTTTTCAATTAGTTAGTTAATTACAAAAAGTATATTTTATATTTTAAAAAAAGTTAGTAGGCACGTAAATATTTTGTAAGCTAAAGTAACCAAATATCAGGAACAAAAACAGGAAGCAAAGTCGATTTTTTAATTTTCTGCCCTCCCAAAAAAAATCTCAGATTTTGTATTGTTTACTTATTTATTTTATAGTTTTCGAGTGCTGAAATAAATTTGAAATTTACATTAGTAATGATTTTCAAAAACACTTTCTCCGAATTTGCTGCTAATTCATTCTTATGATTTATAAATAAAGCTGTTTCAGTTTTAAATTTTACAATTTCGTCTATTCGCATTTTTTCGCTGAAAGCATCCTTCCTTACGCAGAATGGAGTTTTTCAACAGCTTGTCAATAGAGATGTGTCATTTGTTTTCTTCCTATGATTCCTTTTAAATAAGTGAAGCGTGTTTGATTATTTTCTTTTATTGAATTTATGAAAACTGGGATAATTTGGGGATTTTGTTAGAAATCGGGAACACCTGGAAGTTAAGTCTGAAACCGGGACATCTTGTCACTTTATATAAGTTGCCTTAGCTGGTGAGTTAATTTTTTTTTAATTTTTTTCTTAGTTTTGTGTTGATAAAGGGAGAGTGAGTAGACAAAAAACTTACATACGGTAAATAAAATAATGTAAATTGTAAAATCAATTGAAACTACTAACCAAATGTTTGCAAGTAATTACACAATAACTCCATAGTCTTAAAGTTTAAAATAAGTAATCTTATTAATCTCAGCAAATAATTATATTTTTTGTTTCAATTTTGAATTTGATAAAAATAATTTTTAAAAAGTTCCTTATATTTTATTCTTAGAAGAAGTGGAAGTCTTATTTTATCCCGCAATAGGGGTGGAGAATATAAAATGATTGAAATTGTGCTTAGGTAATGTTTCATAACTTCCAAATAATGAATGAGTTATTTTTGAATCTTTTTATATGTGTTTTTCTCTTTATTTTTCTACTTCTTTTTTACCCTTTGGTGACACTAAAGTTTTTTTTTTTTCATTTAACATTTAGCTTGCCCACCAGGATGGTTTGGAAAGTCTTGCCAAAGTCGTTGCAAATGTATTGGTGATCGTCCTTGTCATCCAGTTACAGGCACATGCAGCTGTGCAGCTGGAAAACACGGTCCTAAATGTGAGAATGGTAAGTTTTTTTTTTTTCTTCCAAAAGTACTAACTTCAAAAGATGTATAAAATAAATTTCTAAAGTAACATTTTTTTTATAGAATGTGTTTTGGGATTTTATGGTCATGGATGTCAAGAAGAATGTAAGTGTGGAGCACATCCTTGCAACCCAGTTACTGGAGAATGTCACTGTCCACCAGGATTTACTGGATCATATTGTGATGAATGTAAGTATAAACTCTCATTATTCGACTAGATTAGGAAGTTGAAATGTCTTTTCAGAAAAAAATCAATATATTAATTTGATTTTATCGCTATTGGTATTTTAAGAATTGAGATGTGAAGAATAAATAAAAAATATTATTCAAAAACTTATTTAGCCAAAAATGTGAATGATGTTGTACTTTTTTAGAATGATACCCTGTCTTAAAAATGTTTATACTACTTAGTTGTTAAAGAGATGGTGTCTTCTAATAGTTATTAATATTGATATTTTCTGACTTTACTTTTTGATTGATTTTTATTGTATCTTCTATTATAGTTTAAAATTCAAGTCGGCTATTTGCAATAAACACTATAAAATTGCTTACTTTTAGCTTTAAAATTTTACTTGCTGTATTTAAATAAAATTTTGTCCCATTTCTCTCTTGAAACAGTAAATTTTACAATTCTACTTGGTGGATTTTAATTTAAAAAATTAATGTTCACGTGTGAAATCTTAACTGCCTATGAAACAACAAAAAGGTTTATACAAAAAAAAAAAAAAATTCCCAAACTATAATGGCACTGCTTTTCCGTTTCATTTCTTTTTTTTTTTCTTTTTCAATATTTTTATGTTGGCTTGAATTCTTGTGTTTATGTACTAAATTCTTATTCGTAAATGTGATAAAGCACATGTTCCTTTGTTTACCAGGATATTCTAGTAGTTCGATAAAATTATGCTTTTTGAACATTATCAAACATTTTCTTAATTAGTGAAGATCTGATTCTTTAAAAGAATTTAATGTGAACCAAAATCCCAAAGATAATATTAAATTTTTTTTTTAGTTGTACACATGTAAGTGCACTGCTGCATAGATAAGTGTACGTGATATCTTTGATATCAAGAAGATTACAATAAAAACAAAAATCACGGATTCAAAGATTAATGGTCTCATCTTAGTCAGTTGTCTGAAATTGATTAATGAAACAAACATATTTTTTTTCTTGGCAATTGCTTGTTAGCAATTGATTATGGATAGAAATGTACACACAAAAAAATAATTTATTTATTATAGAAAGGGTAAAAAATGATTTTTATTAAGGGAGGGGGAGGGGTGGATCATCAGTTTTAAACCTTCAAAAAAATGATTTTTTTTTTCATATTTTAAAAATATAATATACAATTCTGGATAGAACAAAACAAAACCACATAAAAATATTCCAATTAGAACCGGGTTAACTTAAAATTGATATGTATATTTTAACACAGACTTCAATTGATTTTTTAATTTGATTTCGCTTTTCTTAAAATTATGTTTTTGCAACTTGCGTGCACTGTAAAACAAAAATCATTTGCTGAATTATAATTTATTTTGCACAGGTATGTATAAAATGATCATACATACAGTTTCCACCTACTGTTTTGTCAATTAAACAATGCACATTTTATTTGCTGCAATTACAATGTGGTTTTAATGTGATACACCATAAAAAGCGCATTCTAATCGCAATAAATAAAATTTGGATTGTTTAATTAACAAAACAGTAGGTAGAGACTGTAGGTACTATCATTTTGTACATATCTGCGCAAAAGAAATTACCTGCCTGCAAACATTTTTTTTTTTTTTTTACAATGCTCTCAAGTTTCAAAAAACAATAGTCTTTAGAAAAGTGAAATCAAAGTTCAATTGAAGTCTGTGTTAAAGTACACATACCAATATCAAACTGACCTGGTTCTAATTTTAGTATTTTCATGAGATTTTTTATTTTTTATTCAGAATTGTATATATATATATATTTTTTTTTTTCAAAACAAAAAATCGATATTTGAAGGTTTAAAACTGATTACCCCCTTCTCCTAAAGAAAATCTAAATAGTTTGATTAAAAAATTATTTCTAAACATAAATTTGGCTTTCTATTACAAATTGGACCAAGTCATATAGCAGTATTTATTAGTCATGTAGCACTATGCATCACACACCATTGAAAAAATAAGTTTCGTTTCAAATTCTGCTGCAGCAATTCTCCAATCACTAGTTTATGCATACATTCAAAATTTTAAAATCCACTGGAAAGGTCAAAACAATCTCAGTTTGAGGTAGATTGGAATTTGTTACAATTATACCTGGTAATTAGTAATGAAATAGACAAGAAAATAATTTCAGAGGTTGCATATAAAATACAGATAGAGATTCATATTTTGAATATGACAGCAGCATAAATCTATGTATGATCAGAATTGTGAGGAATTGTGATCAGATTGTGTATGGAAAATATAATCATTACTTCAATGGAATGGATTTGGATGTGACAGTTTAAATGGATGATGAGGAACAATATTTGCTGGTAATAATCTTCTCATCCACCATATATGGGTCCCTATGTGATTTGAAAATCCCCCTAGAATCCCCCCTCCCATTTGAAAATCCCCTGTTTTTGCACTTGAAGTCTTTCCTTGGTGATCTGAACATTAATGATAACATCAACCAATCTCACCTTACTTTGCAGCATTGTTCAATGAAGGAACACAAAATTTGCTTCCTTTCTATGAAATTCATCCATTCTTCTTCCTTTCTTCTTTATCTATATTGCTTTAACAATGACAAAATCTATGTTGAATAGTATGCAGTGTATGTACATTGAAAGTGAATAAATCATTTTGCTTCACTATATTTGGTGAATTTTTCATTTCCAAGCAAAAATTGCTTTCTGAATGCCCTATGTATATTATTTCATACAAAAGATGTCAATTGTGAAATAATAATATTTTATAGCATGTCCTGATGGAAAATATGGGCCAAAATGTCTACAGCGATGTCACTGCCAACACGGTGGTACTTGTGATTCAGTAACTGGCAAATGTACTTGTCCTCCAGGATGGATAGGATCCACATGTGATGTTAAAAATGGTAAGTAAATTAATTCTTTACATTAAGAATTAGCTTTTCAATGATATTTAATAAAATATGATTCAATTCAAAATTTTATATACTGCAATACTTTTAAATTATTTATAGTAGCATATTAATCGGCCAGTTGACTCACACGAAAACACCTGCTCGCTAATATTAATCCTATGGTTCGCATTTCAATATTTTTAAACGATTTTTTAGCATTGGATAGCTCAAATCGATCTCTAAAAATTGCAGTTTTTTACTTTTTCGATTTTGTTTGCAGATTTTTTTTTTTTTTATGAAAATACTTTCACTTTTGAAACCGGTTCCAAAAGTGAAAGTATCATAAAAAAAATCCGCAAACAAAAATCGAAAGAGTGAAAAACGTCGATTGTAGAGAATGACCACATCTATCCAATGCAAAAAAATCGTTTAAAAATATTGAAATGCAAATGAGATATTGTGAAATAACTGTCACACATGAGTAAACAGGCCACTTAAGGGACTGCTTCACTGAAACTCCCCGATCGCGAACCATGGGAAAACTTACGTAAGATGCCGACGTTGTGCATTTTTATAACTTGTACCCTTAAATTTTAAGTACACTGGCTAGAAAAATTAAAGGAACAACCATAAAAAGGTGCTTTATGTTAATTCTATTGCGGGAACTTCAATAAAATGTGATTGGATGGTAACCCCTTGTTAAAGTTATCACGTAGTCCAATGGGATTAACATTTGCTACAGACAAATATGAAATTTTTTCAGCACGTTCTTTCGGCACGTTTGAAAAGGAGTGCACCTGGTTGATTTGAAGTCTAATTTCAAGGATTTTACGTGTAGTTGCATAAACGTTTCGCTTGTAGTAGGTGGAATATGTCATCCAGAAGACAAATGACTGATTGTGAGAAATTACGTGCGTTAGGGAGAATGGAAGCAGGGCAGACACTGACAGGGGTTTGTAAAGACTTAAAAATAGCCAAAAACTCCATGTCAAGAATCTGTAAACGGTTTAAAGACACTGGTAATGTGCAGAGACAACAGGTCAAGGTCGGAAATCTGCCACAACAGACTGCAAGGACCGTTATTTGGCAACGATTGCTAAAAGAAACAGGCAACTGACGTCATTTCAGATTGCAAGGAAGTTCGCTGCAGCAACAGGAACTCGACTATCGAGAATAACTGTGAGTGACAGGCTGCCTAAAATAAGGCTGTATGCAAGGAAACCCATCATTTGTATTCCACTAACTCCAGCAACGAAATGCGCCCGGTTAAAGAGGTGCCGAGATCGTCGTCATTGGAGTACCACGGACTGGAGCCGAATTCTCTGTACCGATGAATCCCAATTTTGTTTGGAGAGTACTTTCAGACGTGTTACCATATGGAGGGAGAAAAACCCACGCAATAAGGCTGCAAACATCCGTGAAAGGCATCGATATAAAGGTCTTGGAATCATGGTATGGGCGGGCATCATTTTGAATGGCCGCACTGACCTACAGCGAATAAACAAAAGAAATTCAGCGAATGGAGTTGCCTGCATATCCCCCGGTTTAAAATCCGATAGAACATGTGTGGGACGCACCAGTACGCCGACTTGCATCTCGGCAACCCCTAACTAACACCAAAGATACTACACTAGTGTAGTATCTTTGCTAACACTCTCCAGGAACTTCGGAGCACTATTCATCTTGAAAACACTTTGTTACCGCAAGCACTTCTGGTTAATCTAATCCACAGTATGGAAAATCGCTGTAAAACTTGCATTTCGGTCGGGAGTGACCACATACCTTATTGATTTTTCCTGTGTGTCTCTAAAATATTGTAACAGTACAATTTCTTTATCCCCTCTTATATCATACAGTCCTATGTCTTTATGTAAATTTATTTTTTGCAGAAATAGGCAGTTCTGCATTTTGAATATATGTCAGGCATGAAAAAATAAAGGTCTTGTGCAAGTTTCATGTTCTTATCTGCAAAATTATTCAAGTTCGATGAGTTTTTATAGCTGTTCCTTTAATTTTTCTCGCCAGTGTATTTAAAAAATCCCTATAAACTATGAAATTTCCACGATGAATTTTTTTCGTCTTAAAAATACTTAAAATTTAAGCAGGCAATTTTTAAAAACGTACAACGTCGGCATCTGATAGCTCCTTTCCGATGCGGTAAAAATCTTATTTTAATAGTTATATTAGGTAATGAGTAATCGCGCTTTTAAATTTTCCCATAGACGTGGGATTTCGTGATCGAGAAGAAAACACCCGCTCGCTAATGTTAATCCTATGGGACAGTTATTTTATAACATCTCGTTTGCATTTCAATATTTTTAAATGATAATAATTTTTTTTTTCGTTGGATAGCTGACTTTGATTTTGTTTACAGGTTATTTTTTAATGAGAATACTGCCACTTTCGAAACCGGTTCCGAAAGTGAAAGTATCTCATAAAAAACCTGTAAACAAAATCGAAAAAGTGAAAAGGGGCCTACATAGAGATCAACCTCAGCTATCCAATGCAAAAAAAATCATTTAAAACTACTGAAATGCAAACGAGATATTATAAAATAACTGTCCCATAGGATTAACATTAGTGAGCGGGTGTATTTGCGTCAGTGCCTAAGACATTCTTCAGCAACTAAATTATAGAACAGGTGTGATGTGCATACATGACAAATTTATCTTCGCTCAATATTTAGGATGTTAATATAATATGGATTTGAGTTTAGTAATTCAAATTATCATTTTGTTAAGACAAACTATTCTAATAAGTTGGATATCAAGAGTACCCAATATTGTGATATAATTTTTTTTTTTAGCAATAATTAGGAAAGGTTAAATAGTTTAGACAATTTAATTCAAGCCTTATTTTTACACACTTTTATTTAACTCAACCTGGTTTTTGTATGTAAAGATGGAATTTTGTAATTGATTTTTCACTGTCTTCCTGATATGCTAGAATTATAAAAATCATGTTCACAGATGTGTTTCCAATGACAATACAACATTTTAATACTTCTAGAACTTAATTATAACATTAATTTTAAGGCATTTTTCTGTTAGCCCACCACTGTAAATCACCAGATATTCTCTGTAACTCGTACAATTAACAATTGCATACAAATTGAAACAAGAACGAAAAATCATGCGTCAAGCATAGATTATGTAACACTTTCCAACGCTTCCAAAATAATTTTACAAATCATACCGTTTAATAAGCTAAAAGATAACATCTAAGTAATCCGAATACTTTTCATCAACCCTGTATAGGATCTATAGATTTGTATATATACTACATAGGATGCTAAATTTTAGTTCAGTTAGGAAACGCGTAGCACAGTTTAAAATTCTTCGTCTGGAGTTAAATAATACGGAAATGTGTTCGCGAACTTTTATGCTTCCCAGTATAGGATCTACAGAATTTATACACACCACGTAATAGACAAAAAGCGAGTTAAAATTAAAATCGCGTTCAGTAACTTAAAACGCACTTCCAGGAATTATTGTTAACAGACAGTAGAGAATTCTTTTGTGTGTCCCTGTAAATGAACGATGACTGCTATACACACAATATTCTGTAGTAAGCCTCTTGTAATGTACCTTATATAAATTTCAATGCGTTTAAAATAGGGAAACATTATTTAAATAAACCGCAGACGATTTTTCTCCATAGACGTAATGTAACGGAATTCTTTTGACTGTCCCTGTAAAGTAACTATAAGTGCTAGGCACACACTATTCCATATTAAGCTTCTTCTAATGCACCTTAGTGATATATATAAATTTCAATGTGTTTAAAATAGTGAAACATTATTTAAATAAACCTCAAGTGATTTTTCCCCATAGACCGCAATGTAATAGAATTCTTTTGAGTGTCCCTGTAAAAAAAGTATAAGTGCTACACACTTCCGTTGAAATAGGGAACATGCTATAGATAACGACTATAACATATAAAAATTGCAGAGCAATCCGAGCATATTTGCGGGAGTTAGAGCACGGACAGACGGACAGACGGCAGACGGCAGACGGCCAGACAAACCGAAGTCATAAACACTTTTCAACTAGGTTGGAAAGTGTTAACAACAAAAGATTTAATTATGCACCAATAACACACATGCCAAAATATTCCAAATGCCTGTGAAACTGCAACAGTGAAACATTTTGAAGGCTAAAAAGTAGAAAATAAATTATAAATAAAAAATAAAGAGTGAAATATTTAAAAAATATGCTTTTATCAATTAATTGTTTAATATTAATTAATTTATGATTATACATTGAAAAATCAATTTAGAAATCCTAAAAAGATAGTTTAAATAATGTTTTATTTTTTCTTTCCTGTTGCCATATCTTAAAAAGAAACAGAGCAAAAATTGTACATTTTTTAATAAATACAGTTGCTTGTGCTTTCTGCCAAGCATAAACAAGAACGAAAAATCATGCACCAAGCATAGATTATGTAACACTTTCCAACACTTCCAAAATAATTTTACAAATCATTACCATTTAATAAGCTGAAAGATAATATCTAAGTAAACAATTTGGAAAAACGCATAACATTAAAAACATAATTTTAGGAATTATCAACAATATTTGGAAAATATCCGAATACTTTTAAGCAGCCCTGTATATGATCTATTGAATTGCATATATACTACATAGAACGCTAAATTTTAGTTCAGTTAGGAAACGTGTAGCACAGTTTAAAATTCTCCTTCTGGAATTTCTGTCGATAAATGAAAATGTATTCGTGAAATTTTGTGCTGCCCTGTATATGATCTACAGAAATTATACACACCAAGTTATAGACAAAAAATGAGTTAAATTTAAAATTGCATTCAGCAACTGAAAACACACTTCCAGAAATTATTGTTAACAGACAGTAGCGAATTCTTTTGTGTGTCCCTGTAAATGAATGATGACTGCTATACACACAATATTCAATATTCTATAGTAAGCTGCTTATAATGCACCTTAGTGATATATATAAATTTCAATACATTTGAAATAGTGAAACATTATTAAAATAAACCGCAAATGCTTTTTCTCCATAGACATAATGTAACGGAATTCTTCTGACTGTCCCTGTAAAGTAACTATATGTGCCCAATCAGGACCGTGCAAAGAGAAAACTGCGCCCGGGGCAAAGTTTTAATTTGGCGCCCCCCCCCCCCCTTCTTTTGTGACAGGTAATACAAAACTGATAAAGTACAGAAACAGAAATAAATTCTATTGAATAAACATTTCGAGTTAATTTTGGAACTTTAAAAGGTTTAATTTTAATTCAGAAATTGCAAGCAACTAAATAGCATAAGAGAAAATTGCACTTATTTATTTGAGAGTACATGATATTTTGAGACAGTAAAAAAAATGAATGATGAAGAGAGAAAAAGAAATTCCCCAGAGAATGATTGATGACCAAAAAATGAATAAATAAATAAATTAAACCATGGTTGGTAGTATAAATTTGGCGCCCCCTCAATTTCCGCGCCCGGGGCGAAGGCCCCCTTCGCCCCACCTCTTCGCACGGCCTTGTGCCCAATGTCAAAGCCATCTTACTGAAGCCATATTGAACTTCAAATTTAAAATATACATATATTTGTTAATATCTGTCCCCTCCTTCCGTCCTCATTTGTATGATTTACACATTTTACTCAGGGATCTGGAAATGCTTTACACATACTCACTTTTATGATTTTTTTTAGCAAAGTAACATCTAAACTTTGAGATATGATATGAAATGCTTTTCTGTACTACCATATATAAAGCACTGTATAACTCTAAAATTGAACTAGTCTATAAAATGAATATCAAATCAAAAACATATATTCAAAATATTCTGATATGAAATCTCATATATACAACCAAATTGGAATATCAGAGAATTGAAAGTATTACTGAAATAGTACATACAGGGCGCAGCCAGTGAAAGAGACACACAGCAGCATTCCACCAATCTTTCCAGCCTGCATTGATCTCATGACAGTTCAACAATTGGTGGAAGCCTATCTTCATCACATGACAGCCAAGACGAGAGAAAGTATTGTGTCCTTTCTACTGCACTGGCTGTAATACAGGGTTGCTGAAATTAAACTTCCACAACTAAGGGTTGTGTAGGACATTGTATATATGTTAAAGAGATGAAATTTCAACAACACACACTTCAGATTATTTCCTCAAAATTTATTAAAAGATATAGTTCAAAGAGTATCCTGCAGGCAGAATACTCTAATCTCAGTAGTTTAGTTATCCTTATGGAAGAAAAACTTTACTACCAAAAAGCTTTTCTTTCAAGATCAGCATTCTTCAAACTACTACAGCTGTGCAGAGCTCGTCTTTATTTTTTATTAAATTTTTCATTTGTATAGGCTACACAGGGGCTCTGTTTATGCAAAATGGATTCGTGATATATACAGTGCTATTTGTCATGACTTTTTGTACAATATCCTCCAATAAACCTTGAGTGCATGGTTTGAAGCATTCAAATTTTATATCATTATATGACCCATATAATGCCTATATAGCTCTGTGATTTAGAAAGTTTATTTTGACAATTCTTTACTTTAGAATATGATAAAAACATTTAGTTTTTTTAACACTGAAGTTAGAATGTTTTGGGACATTGAGAATACATCACTTTAATCTGTATATTATTTTAACTGATGTTGCATTAAGCAGGTTTGATTTTTCTTACATTTGAATTTATATTATTGTAATGTTCAGGTTATCTCAAATACACTGCTCAAAACAATTAAAGGATATTTGAAGTTTTATATAAAATAAAGATATAAACGAAACTTTTTTTGCCGAAAATAGAAGAAGAGAATCACAAATGCAAATTTTTCTGGTTTTCAAACTGTGGAGTATGCAAATTTTGAGTTCGACGTCAAAAACGTCGCTTCAGCGGCAGCGAATGAAATTTGACTTTCAACTGGATAAAAGAGAATGAAGACAAGGATTATCGGCATTCAGTGATTGCTTTGTTTCGATGAGTACGATGTCTCAGCGAAGTCATTTGACAGATTCAGAAGCTTGGAGAATTGTTGGTAGGTTAGAAGAGGGCCAAACTCAAGCCGAAGTAGCGCAAGCCATTGGAGTGTCACAAAGTGTCATTTCCAGGATCTGGAACCGTTTTTTGGAGAGTGGATGTGCAGGCCGAAGACCAGGGCAAGGTCGTAGACGGGCAACAACGCCCAATGAAGATCGGTATTTAGCGTTAACAGCTCGGAGACACCGAAACATGAACGCTACTCTTCTCCAACAACACCTTCGCTCGGCTACAGGCACCACGATTTCAACTCAGACTGTCCGAAACCGGCTCCATGCTGTAGGTCTGTATGCTCGCCGACCGATGGTATGTGTTAGATTAACATCAAGGCATCGTCGCGACCGCAGGGAGTGGGCAACCGAGCATGTCAACTGGAGGAGAAATGAATGGAGCAATATTCTGTTTTCTGACGAGTCCCGTTTTTCTGTGCATCCGGATAATAGGCATATTTTCATCTGGAGGGACCGTGGCAGTAGGAATAATCCTGCGTTCGTGCACGAAAGTGTCAGATTTGGCGGTGGAGGAGTGTTGGTGTATGGTGGCATCTCCATTGACGGGCGCACTGACCTCTACATCATTGGAGATGGAGCTCTGACTGGTCGCCGATATAGGGATGAGATCCTCAGACCTATTGTAGTCCCTTACGCTGCAGCAATCGGAGATAACTTCATTTTAATGGACGATAACTGCAGGCCACATCGTGCAAATCTGGTGGAGGATTTCCTTTTCGAGGAAGGAATCGTTCGAATGGAATGGCCAGCGTGTTCTCCAGACATGAATCCAATCGAGCACGTTTGGGACGCTCTAGGAAGACGAGTTTCTGGCCGCCAACAACCCCCACAAACTCTCCAAGAACTGGAAAGAGCTCTTCTGGAAGAGTGGGGCAGAATACCCCAACTCGTCATTAATAGCCTCATTGAGTCCATGCCTCAAAGGTGTTCAACGTTGCTGGCCGCCCGTGGAAACCATACCCCCTACTGAAAATGATTTTCTTTGAAGAAAACACCTTTTCTTATTCTTTTTTTCTCATATGCACAAATTGTGTTTTTTTCCTTTTGTACACAAATGCGCAATAAAATGCATTTTTTTCTGCCAAACATGTGTAATTTATTCTCATATAACCTACTATGTCTGTCGACCATGTATCAATCAGCTAAAAAGTTTCCCAGATACAAAATCCACCTAAAACTGCAATATCCTTTAATTGTTTTGAGCAGTGTAATTTATTCTTTAATCTTTTAGTGTGTTAATGCATGAAAAGGTGAAAAGTAAATACTTGAGAGAATTAAAAAATATATACAGGGTGTTTCACAAAGGACTCCTAACTTTAAAAATCAATAACCCGGAAACGGTGATAGATATAAACACGAAACCAGTGGTATGTTTATTAAAAAAAATCGTAAGAATCTTATACGCAAATGTCAAAATTTAGTTAAAAATAGCACCGATAGATGGCGCTGAGAGCGTTAAGAATCCTTCTAAAGAGAGTTCAGAAGCATAGAAAGACTAGTCGTCGAAGATTTCGTCATTGAAATCTGGCCGCTATTAGCGTATAGTGAAAATAATTCTGAAAGTGGTGTATACTGTAGAGGAACGTGTGTTTATTGTGTTGGAGTACCACCGATTAAATCAGAGTCCTACTGCCACAAGGAGAAGTTTTGAAATGCGATTTCAAGCTGAAAAAGGGCCAGATGGAAAAACAATTCGTGAGCTTTTAAAAAATTCAACAGACAGGCAATGTGGCTGATACGAATTAATTTCACTATACGAAAATAGCGGTCAGATTTCAATGGCGAAATCTGCAACGGCTAGTCTTTCTATGCTTCTGAATCTCTTTAGAAGGATTCTTAACACTCTCAGCGCCATCTATCGGTGCTATTTTTAACTAAATTTTGAGATTTGCGTATAAGATTCTTACGATTTTTTTAATAAATATACCACTGGTTTCATGTTTATATCTATCACCGTTTCCGGGTTATTGATTTTTAAAGTCAGGGGTCCTTTGTGAAACACCCTGTATAAAGAAATGCAATAAAATCTAGTTAAGTTAAGCAGTGATTAACTAAAAATTGTAACTGATAGATTTTTTAAAATTTGATTGGGAAAATATTTTCTTAATTTATGAATCACTAATGATTTAATTATCTCTCACCAGGATCAGCCTCAGGATCTGAAGATTCCAATGGCACCAGCTAATTAAAATGAGCTTATAAAACATTTTGAAAAAACAATCCTCCAAGTCATCAAAGCATTTGTTACGAAGTTTGAACTGTTGGTGAGGGAAGAACCAAAACTTCAACAAAGAACATTTTATGAAATAACTAAAGAAAAGTAAAAAAGCAAGCACATAAAACTGGAAATGAACTAATTTCTGTTTTAATTTCTAGTTTTCTTAAAATGTATTGGAAATCACTTTTTTTCTAAAGAATTTCACTTTTTATGTATAATAAAAAATCTGTTGTGTCAAGAACTGCCTACCATATTAAACCTGATTTAATGCTGAAAATATGTTTAGCATTCAGATAGGGGATCTACAATCCATTGTGACAATGATAATAAAATAATTCTCAGCAAAAAATTAAAAAAGGAATCAGAAGACTTTTTAAATGAAGACTTTTGATAAATTTAGAAAAGCACAGCACACAAATGAACAGCCACGAGTGCAGTATAATTTTATGCTTCAAAATATATTTAATTTATACAGACTATTTTATTAGGTGATTAGTTTTGAATGTTTTCTTGTATTATACAATGTCTTAAATTAAAAAATGGATTACACAAATGTATGTATTTATTTATTTAAAAGTTCAGAATGTATAATATTATACTTTAGAAGTATTTCAACTTAAAATAACAAATAAATACACATTTCTGTATATACATATAGCCACAATTCCTATGATTGAAAAAAAAAATCTTCTATTCATTATACAGGTCTACAATAAAAGATTCATTCATTTTCAAAACGCTACACATGTACAAATATGAGTTATATCTGAAAATAACTGCAAACTCACCAAGTTTGTATTATATACACCAGGTGGTAGAACGAGTTCAGTATCTCGCAAAATGGAGGCCAAGCAAGAAGATCACCTGATTTAATGTCTTGTGACTTCATGCATTGGGGGCACATCACAAACCTTTTTTATGTACCCCCACTACCAAAAATATAAGAAGAGCTCAAGGAATGGATCAATGTTACAGGTGATGACCATTCACAGGATGGTGCTACAAAATGTGTGGAATGAGTTCAACTACCGCCTGGACGTATGTCGTGGGACCCAGGAGACATGTATAGAACATTTATAGATTGTGCAGAAAACTTGGTGAGTTTGTGGTTATTTTCATATATCACTCATATTTCTAAATGCAATACTTTTGAATATATAGCCTTTGAAAATGAATGAATGAATCTTTTATAGTAGCCCTGTATTTTAAAGTTAATTGGGTCATTCTCCCAGAAACTTGCATTTTCAGTGCTAAATTCTCTTAGAAAAATTTTCAAATTATAGGTAAAAAAGATGTTTTTACATTGCTTTGAACTTACCTAATATCATAGATAATCCAGTATTTTTCCAGATCATGACAAATAATTTATTGAATTTGATATTTATGTTATGCAAATGCTATGTTTATAACCATGATCACCACAGATTTGACTTTCTTTTTTTTTTACTATTTGTAATATACTAAATATTAGACTAAATTGAATTATGCTGCTGCATTCAGTTTTGAGCAGTTACAATTATACATTGTTCTATTTAATTTTATTATTTAAATTACCTTACATGTTTTTATCTTGTCAACAGCACTGATAGTGTGATCTTTACATTCATGGTTTTACACAGTTTATGTTACACAGACAACACTTGTAATGCATTCCTACGTGTAAATTACTAAAAAGCTTCTCTTTCACAATAAAGTTGTTTTTTGATGCCATCTGTTCAGCTTATTAAAATCTATTAATTTTCTATTCATGGATAACTCATTTACTTGTGACAGTACTTATTTATAAAATAAAACTATAAATAAACAAGATTACCCTTTGAAATTGAACCTGAGATTAGCTTTACGAGCACTGGAATAAAAATAATGTACCATGAAAAAAGTTTTAAATCAACTTTACAGACTCAGTAAGTGGTACAAACTAGTGCTATGACAAGCCATGGATATGTTTTATCTGACTCTGTGGTCACATTATTTATATGAAATTATTTAAATATGTACATGAATTGTTCAGTTGTAACACACCGTATTTTCATTATGACATTTGTTCAAATCAATTACATTATTTTATACATTTCTAGGAGAATGTCCCAATTATATTAAAATTTTTAATACACAGTTCTATAACTAATCCTTATATATATATCACTGTAAGATATCGCCTCGCCTCTGTATAACGGGCGCACCTCGATATAACGAACGCACATCGATCTGTCTGTAACGAGCGGTCGATCACCGCTATCACACATCCCATTAATAGGTATAACGTCGTTGATGTAGTCGTGCGAATGTAAGGAAAATCAGCAAGCATTTTCCTGGGAACTAGCGTTTATTCCTTTGTAATTACAAGTCTCTCTTTAAGCTAGGCCCAGGGGACAGTTTGAAGAGTCTTTTACCGGGGAAACATCGTCTTATCGTTCATATTTCGGCGAATTGCCGGACTTACACCGGCAAGGATGCCGTCGCACTTCGAAGAATACTGGCCGTAGTTTTTGTGGAGAGTGATTAGAGTCAAAAGCCACGCAAAAACGTGCTCCTCACATTATATACATCGAAACTACCGCCAGAGACCGCTTTGCAACTTATGAAATAATGTCATTTAATTGGCTAATTACTTTTGACTCATATCTGGGTAAGCAGCCCAGATAATTAACATGCAACATCTAACCACCGGTAGAAGAGAGAGGAGCTAACGTCAGCACTTTTAATCTTAACTAGGATTCAAAATTGATATCTGTTCGTAATAAATGTATCGTAAGGAAAGTTAAGTTACAGGGGCAACTAGAAATGAAGGCAGGGCTTTAAAATTTTGACACACGATTTAGGGATTTTAAACTTTGAATTTTTATATTTTAGTTTTTGATTTGGAATGGGTTTAACTAACTATCCTTTCATATCAATCCACATTCGTTCACATTCAATATTCTTTCATACTTTTTCACATTCATTTCACATCCCCCCCCTTTAAAAATGAGCGCCACAGTACTTGCCAGCAAGGGCTGTGGGGCTCAACCCCATAAGTTAAACACATTTTAAACTAGGCTATCGAATTTTTTTTTTTTCTACGGAATTCTAATTAGACTCTCAAACTGCTTGGGCTTACTTTTACATAAAATACTGGTACTATTTGATGATATACACTGAAGATTAAACATATGACATATATTGTAAACAAAACACACAGCTGCAGCAAAAAAAAAAAAAAAATTGAACATTTCTCGCGAGAACATTGCGTGCTATTTTTTTTTTATTTTTTTTTTAAGTCTTTTAGCACATTTCGAAAGTTTCTGTTAACCAATATGTCCTGTTAGAATTGTTCGTGGATTATATTTGGTTCATCAGGAAAGGGAAACATTGCACCTTCCTTTAAACATACAATACAATAAAAACTAAATAATATGATACTTTAAAGCAGAAATATAATATGGCAATTACTTATATTATTTACAAACACAAACAATTAAAATCTGCACTTAAACTTATAAAAATACTTCAACATGATATAAACACTTATTCAAAACATTAAATAAAAAAAATATATCATAAAAGATATTTCAAATATATTGTAAATATAGGACAAAACAATTACTACAAATGCAATAAAAACAACACAAACATGAAAATGTCATATGAGCAGTTACAAGGTCTGTTACTACTCCAAAATATCTATTTATAAGCATCTTTGGGCTTATAGGACACTAGTGGGAATTATTCTCAGGAGAAAAAAAAAGATTGAACTGGAAAACTTTGTAAAAATAGGAAATTCTAACCAAAAAATAAAAAAAAATAGGCTATCCTTTCCACCATGCTCAGTGAGACATGGATTTCTAAACTCTGAGGTGATTACCATCCAAAAAAAATGTGTCTCTTGCACAAGGAAAAAGGAAAAGTGGATGCCCGATAATCATCTACAGAGGGAAAGCGAAGCAGTTTTGCCAAATTCTCCATTCTACATGGAAAGAGAAAATGGGAAAACAGTTCGACTATAGACGGGAGGCCACGGAGCGGAGGACCCCTAACGTGTTCCTAGTTTTGTCATTGTATAATAAAAAAAATAAAAAGGTTAGCAGTACTTTAAAACTGCTCCGCCAACTACACCGCTGGGTTTTAAATTAACATCCAGCTGGGTCCTCATCCAAATACTAAAATGATAGAGGGACGATAGGAAAGCAAAAATAAAAAATTGAAAGATGAAAGGGATAGACGGGGGTTATTCATGGTAGAGTTTTAAATTTTGAGGAGGGTTATAGAATCTCAACTTGGAAGCATGCACTTTTTCAGAATTTCTCTTAAAATGTATACTGGGTTTATCAATTTCAAAACTTACATATAGATAGTTGTTTTAAGATAGTATATGGTCCAGAATATGGTGGAGTCAATTTACGTGTATTAGGATAGTGGAATTCTTCATACATTTCAATGTCACCAACTTTAAACTTTACAGGAAGAAAACGAGCATCATAATGGATTTTGTTTTTTTTATTGTAAGCTATTGTTCTTTCCTTAGCCAATTTTCTAGCTTCTTCAACAGGAGGGTAATAATCATTATCTGGCAAAAGAGGATCATAAGGTAATTTTCCTAACAGCAAATAACTAGGTGGAAACTGAGTTACAGAATGCGGAGTAGCATTATATTGGTACAATACTTCATCTAAAAATTTTGTCCAAGGTAATTTAGTTGGTGATGAATTTACAATACATTTTAATCTGGTGACAATAGTTTGATTCAAACGCTCAATTTTCCCATTCGTTTTCGGGTGATGACTGGAGGTTAATCGGTGTTTGATATTATAATTACGAAGAAAACGTTTAAATCTAGAAGCTGTAAATGCTCCATTTCTATCAGTAAGTATTTTTTCTGGTACTTGAGTTTGAAATAATTGTTTCAAAATGTTTGAAAAGTTTCAGTTGTTACACTTTTTGACGCGAAACCCCACACATAGCGAGTTGCATGGTCTATGACCAAATGCAGATATTTCTTTGCCGAATTATAATGATTAAATCCGCCAACAGAGTCCAATGCCAAGCATTCAAAAGGTATATCCGTTGGGGGCATGAGCTGCAACAAACCAAATCTTTTTTGCCTACTTTTTTTGTTGATTTGGCAGGTATGACAATGTTTAACAAAATTTTCAATATCTTTATTAAGATTAGGCCAATAATATTGATTTGTAATTAAATTTATCATCTTATAAATTCCAGGATGTCCAAAATCTGTGTGGGCTTTTTCCAAGAGGGGTAAATGTAAAGCCATGGGGACGACAATCTTATACAAACTTTTCTTTTTAATCTCAATATCATCATTAATTTCAACATATTTTTTACCATCTACCTTGACATTCTCTTTTTTCTGATTTTCTCTGATATCGTTCAAGTTGAGTAAATGTGTATGATGTGGGGGGTCTTCTGAAACAGGTAATCTAGACAGCATATCAGCCTCTACATTAGTGGAGCCCTTTTTATATTTAATATCATAGTCAAACATACTCAATTTAAGGGACCAGCGGAAAAGACGTCCTCTTAAGTTTTTAACATTTTTGAGCCAAGTGAGAGCCGCATGATCTGTATGAATGACAAATTTTTGACCATGTAAATAATGGTAAAATTTATCTAGAGCATCCACAATTGCCAAACATTCGAGTTCAGTAATTGCATAATTTTTTTCATAGTCGCGAAGATTTCTAGAATGATATGCTATGGGGTGCAAAATACCATTTTCATCAGCCTGTTTCACAACACATCCCACCCCAAGACTTGATGCATCTACAAATAAATTACAAGGTGTTTTGGGATCAAACAATCTTAAGATAGGTTTTTGAATTAGAGCTGCTTTTAATTTTTCAAAAGAATTTTGACAGTCCTGGTCCCATACATAGGGAACATTTTTCTTTAACAAATTATTAAGAGGAAATCTAACCTCAGCATATTTATGAATGAATTTATTATAAACATTAATAGATCCCAAAAAGCGTTGTAACTCTTTCACATTAGTTGGTGGTTTTAACCTCTTGATGGTTTCAATATTCGGGTTATCGGGTGTAATACAACCATTCGACACTTCATATCCAAGAAAATTAATTGTTTTTTTAACAAAATTACATTTAGACAGCTTTAGTTTAAGATTTTCATGGACACAAATATCAAAAATGGTTTCCAAATGATGGTAATGTTCTTCTTCATTTTGTGAGAATACAATAATATCATCAAAATAACTGCATGCAAAGTCAATTTTATATTTATTTAGAATTCTTCGAAGGATACGGTTAAAATTCGCGGGCACATTTTTCAAGCCGAAGGCGAGCCTCTTCCACTCAAACAAGCCAAATGTTGTGGCAAAAGCTAATTTTTCAGTATCTTTAGGGTGGATAGGTATATGCCAATATCCACTTGCTAAATCGAGAGTGGAAAACACTTTAGCTTGCACCAATTTGTCCAATAAAGTGTCGATTCGGGGTAAGGGTTCTGCATCTGTTTTGGTTATGGCATTTAATTTTCGGAAATCGACACACAACCGAGTTTTCTTTCCTTCTTCACGTTTATAAACTAAGGTTACAGGTGAAGAATAAGGGGAATGACTTTCTTTAATGATACCGGCTTTTAACAAATTTTGAACTTGTTCTCTAATTTCTTCTTCTTCCTTAGGGGAAGTACGATAAGCTCTAAGTGAAATTGGTAAGTCGGAAGTTAAATGTATTCTCTGGGGTTCCATGTTGACACATCCTACATCATATTTATCTTTGGCAAAAATACCGACATATTTGGCTAAGAGAGTAGGCAGTTTGTTAGGTGCAGACTGAACTTGGATAGGTTCAGTGGCGTTTACAAACTCCGGCTCATAATTTTCACCAAATATCCCTGCATTTTCCTTTTCTGAGACATCTTCATTAGGTTCTGACATGTGCAAGGAATTAACTGTTGGAATATTTCATAATTGGTTCAGGAGAGGCACTCTTTGGTTATTTTGGAAAATTTGCATCTTAACACAATCAATATTTAACTGGAAACTTTGGCAATGGTTAAGTCCAATAAGGGTATAGGGTAATTTATTATCAATAACATAAAGATCAACATATTTGGATATGCGGCCAATTTTCAAATTAACACGACATTTTTCCTGCAAGGTGAGAATGCGTTGTGTTTGAGTGACCGATAGACCTTTACGAATTTTGGAAGTGTTTAACTGGAATTTTTGGACTAAATGTAATGGAATGACACTTAACAAGCTTCCTGAGTCGATCAAACAGGGTATTGAGTTTTCTGGTATCCCTAGAGTAGTAATTTGACGTTTCTTTGGATCCTTTTCTTTTTTCTATGTACCCGGGTACTATTAGTTGTCATTGGTTACTACTTGGGCTTGCAGAAAAATCACTTTGTGTCTGATTTGGATTCTGGATTTGAATGTTTGGTTGTTGGGTTAGAGAGGAGGCCTCTAAAGATTGCTTTCGAAAAGGACAATCTCGTACCCAATGGTAAGCATTTGGAATATTAAGATTAAGGCAGACACGGCATGGCGATGGTGGCAATGTAGCCTGGTAGTGTATATTTGGTCTAGGAGGAGACGGTTGAAATGGTCTCACATTTTGGAAAGTTCTTTGAGGGTTAGACACATTTGGGCGATTCTGGGGGTTTTGATAAGGGTATCTATAATTCCAGGATCGCATTGGAAAATTCTGCTCAGTGGTATTAGGGCGATATGGTCGCCATTGTCTCAACTGATATTGGGGAGTTGGGTCTGGTTTATTTTCAGGACTCTTGCCTGCTACTTCAAGCTTAGTAAGTTTAAAAACTAATTCTCTCCATTCTGTGGCAGTTTTAGGGGCATTAGTCACAATAAGCCTCTGCATCGAGATTGGCAAACCTTCTGATAACCCTTCCAGAATGAATTTGTTGTCTAAACCCAGATTACGACCCATTTTCGTTTTCTTTTGGTAGTACTCGTTGAGGTCTTCACCTGACCTATACCGAATACTAGCAAAGTCGCTTAGTGATAGTGTATCTAGGGTAGAAAAATTTTCATGGAATAGTGAAACAAACTCATTCCAGTGCAAAACATTAAGACAGTTGTTAATGTATAGGGTAAGGGCACTATCTTTTAAAAATTTCTGGATGTTTCTTATCTTCCAAACATCATCTTTTTTGGATTCAATACATACAGCCTCAAAATAAGCAAGCCAAGAGGCAAAAATCATCTTTGCTTCCGGCGAAAACGGGATAATCTCTGGGTCTTTTGTTTTTTCCTCACTATTTGCTGCATAGGTACCTACAGCGGCCTTTTTGATTGACTCTATTTCAGGGATTAGGGTCTGATTTTTAACAGGTTGTTGGCTCACTTGACTGATAGCTCCATTCATATTTACAGGGGCACTTTCATGTATTTCCGTATTTGGAGGACTTTCAAGGGGATTCCCATTTCCCTCAATTTCTGTATTTTTTTCCTTTAAAGATTCGTCACCTTCACTCACTTGAGTGGATTTGTCTTCTGCGCTCATTTTTATTACTTATTTTTACAATCTCATTAAACAAAATATAAAAAAAAAATATTTTTACTAGAAAAAATCATTTTTTTTTTTTTTTTTTTTTTTTAATTTGCCCTCTTTTTTTTTTTTTTTTTTTTTCTTAATTTTTCATTAAATCCCGTTTAAATTACCAAAATAATAAACAAAAATAATCTGCTTCATTTAATCACTTAAGTTGTAACATAGAGATAATAATAAATAATAATAATAATAATAATAAAAATAATAATAATAATATATTTTATAAAATTAACACTTAAAAAATCAAATTTCTAATTGTTTCTGTTTAATGGTTTTTCTCTTAAAAACCTTTTGTTCACTTTGTCAAAAAATAAAATAAAAAGTCCTTGACAGCTTTTAATCTCTTCTTAAAAAATAACAGAGGCGAAACATACCTGGTTTATTGCTTTTCATTACTCCATTTGATTGCACAGAATACTCACGTGAAAAAAAAAGAAAAAAAAATTATCACCATTTAAACTGAAACCGAAAGAAACACCAACGAAACACAAAAAAAAAGAACAGCCCTCCTTCTGCTGGAGATCGTTACTGCATTGAACTTTGACCTTGATCTTAACACAAAACAAGTGGTTGTCTGTGACACACTTTTTGCTCTTCTCTCTGCAGCAAACTAGGTCATCTGAGATACGGTCTTTTGAAAGTGAAGTAGGAGAAAACCCATGCAATAAAAAATGTTTTTCTTTTGAATGAGCAAGGAAATGTTTTCTTGTTTTCTAAATATCCGAGATGAAAAGGAAGAAAAAAAAAATTGTTTGATAGATGATCAGAAACACAGAATATTATTTGATAACTTAATGAGTGAAGCAGGAGCTCTTTCATTGACTGACTGTAGATATTTATTTCATCTTCATAACTGCTTTTGTACCGAAAATAAATCTATTTCCGATTTCGCTTTCCACAGTTCAGAAAATCGTTTATCAGAAAGTCGTTTTCTTACGGTAGAAACGCTGAACTCATGAATTGGAGAGTTGAAAACACTTGTTACCCGCACAGGAGCCTTCTCATCCTTACCAGACTCTCTGTAAGATATCGCTACGCCTCTGTATAACGGGCGCACTTCGATATAACGAACGCACATCGATCTGTCTGTAACGAGCGGTCGATCACCGCTATCACACATCCCATTAATAGGTATAACGTCGTTGATGTAGTCGTGCGAATGTAAGAAAAATCAGCAAGCATTTTCCTGGGAACTAGCGTTTATTCCTTTGTAATTACAAGTCTCTCTTTAAGCTAGGCCCAGGGGACAGTTTGAAGAGTCTTTTACCGGGGAAACATCGTCTTATCGTTCATATTTCGGCGAATTGCCGGACTTACACCGGCAAGGATGCCGTCACACTTCGAAGAATACTGGCCGTAGTTTTTGTGGAGAGTGATTAGAGTTAAAAGCCACGCAAAAACGTGCTCCTCACATTATATACATCGAAACTACCGCCAGAGACCGCTTTGCAACTTATGAAATAATGTCATTTAATTGGCTAATTACTTTTGACTCATATCTGGGTAAACAGCCCAGATAATTAACATGCAACATCTAACCACCGGTAGAAGAGAGAGGCGCTAACGTCAGCACTTTTAATCTTAACTAGGATTCAAAATTGATATCTGTTCGTAATAAATGTATCGTAAGGAAAGTTAAGTTACAGGGGCAACTAGAAATGAAGGCAGGGCTTTAAAATTTTGACACACGATTTAGGGATTTTAAACTTTGAATTTTTATATTTTAGTTTTTGATTTGGAATGGGTTTAACTAACTATCCTTTCATATCAATCCACATTCGATCACATTCAATATTCTTTCATACTTTTTCACATTCATTTCATATATATATATATATTTAATGCAAATACCATCATATTGGTTATTCAAGTACATAAAGATTGGCTTTCGATTTATATCCCCATTATTTATAAATTTTGATGCAGTAAGTATTTATTTGCAGAACAGAATGGGATGGAAGAGGGAGGGGGGTAAATCCCTAATATGTGTAAGAATTAAACATATAGGAAAATTTCATTACAGGATTAGTCATTACCTACTTATTTTTTTATTTTTTTTTTCAAAAGTAACTTTTCACTATTACTTTACTTTTAACATCTGATACAAGGTTCTAAGGTTTTAAAAAGTATTTTTTTTTTTTAAGATTTTATTTAAGTAAAATCCTTTGTTTTAAAAAGTATACTTTAAATTGTGGAAACATTTTTGAAACTATAGTACTTTGCTCTGTGTATAAAAATTTCTATGAGAATCTGTTGTGTTTCCTTAAGCCTGTTCACACATGAAATCATGCAACACTCACAAATAAGGAAATCATCCATTTATGCATGTAATTCACAGATAATAAAATTTAATTTTCTAATAATTGAACCTTTTAAAAATATTTTTTAGAAATATATATTTCTGAAAAAAATTGTCAAAACTGAATTTTTAAGCAAATTTCTTTTGGCCAGTAAAAAGGTAGTAAACCAATTATTATGTAAATAAAAAGCACCTAAGTTATTCTAAATCTGAATTAGAAAATCTGAAATTTTCCTACATGCATGGATGAAATTTAGCTGTTGCACAGTTTATTGAAAATTTGTTTTTTTAGTAAAAGATGATGAAAGATTGAAAAATGGATGGGAGGCAAATGTTATCATTCAATGTATTACAGATTTAAGCATTGTTGTTTCAGTGCAGTCTCTAATCAAAGAAGAAATAACTCACAAATGCTACAAAGAAGAAATAAATAAAGACAAAATGAATATTAAGTAGCTTTAATGAAATGGCAATATCACAAAAACAATGGAGCTGTAATACAGCTTACCAACTTTTTCATAAAAACAAAAAAGAGAAGAAAAAACTTTCAATATGCAAATGAGTTTGCATACTCTATGTGTTAATATTGATGAAATTCATTAAAACAATAATACATAACGAGATTCATACACCAGTTTTAGCTGCTAGGAGAAATTGCAAATATAATATTAGCAACTATATTGTGCAAAATAAGCAGATATTATATAAACTGAATAATATATATATGTGTGAACGAAAGTTGGCTAAAAATACTTAGCTTCAAATTGCAAAATTCATCTTTTCACTCACATTTTCATTTCTTTTTCTCTTTTTCTAATTCTTTGCATTTGTATACTAATTTTTCATGACTAGTTACAAACTGACTAAATAAATAAATTGCAATCCTCATTCCTTTATAAATAACCAAAAAATAACTCACTGTTTTACAAGGTGAAAATGAAAAGCTGAGTATGTAGCCAACAATCATTTTAAAGTATCAATTTAGAACATTTATTAAGGACATTTTACAGCAATAAATATACAAGTTACAGTTTATTACATGCATTAAACTTAACATCATAGTTACATCTATATTCACAAAACAAACATGTCAGTTAACATCACCTTAAAATTCAAAAACAGAAATCACAGAATCATTCAAGAAGTTAAGATGACATCAAAATTAACAACACTCTTTTAATGTCAGAAAGACAGGAAAATGAAATAAAATACAAATATTTCATGCAAATGTAATTAAATGTGTATGTATTAAAGAACCATTTATGGCTGAGAAAGAAAAAGATACTTCAAAATTATATCACAAAAATGATTTAACCAACTATAGTCACATAACAACTTTCAATTAATATAGCAAAGGAATATAATTTGCACAGTTAAGTGGAAAACACAAAAGTCTATCAGTCTGCTTACAGTTTCTAGAAATTAAATTACAAATTAGCGATAAATGTAATCCCATTTTTAATAAATGGACTTATAAAATGAAAATGAGGAAAATTCAGTACAATTCGGTTAATTCAGCAAAAGTAATTCATAATAATAATTAAAATGCCCATCATCATTCTAAAATTAAATGTTTCTTTTCATTTAAATGAGTACAGGGTTAGAAAATTTCAGAAATGTTTTAGAGATATTTCAGAAGTTTACAGTGTTCAATTTTACATATATTGAGCAAAATTTAAAGATTCACAATTATAAATAATTTTTTATAAATTAATGCAATTTAGTATTTAAGCATTTTACCTTGAAGGATAAAACAGAAAGTATACAAAACTTTGATTTCTAACCAATTCACTTTTTTGATTCAGTCATAAAATATGTTATATATTTTTCAAATAAATCTAATTGCACTTGGGAAATAAAGAATATTATAAAGTTTTTAAATATAAAGTAAAACAATCTTTCTAATGATCAAGAAACTGGCAGATATCACAGAATGTCCAAACATCAAAAATAGTAACAAATCAGTTTCTAAAATCCCAAGAGATCAAAAAATATGAAGACACATCAATGATGATATAATGACAAATATACACCAAGAATATACTGTTTTGGTTATTATAACCAATGACATTAAACATGGTTGAGTCAACTTTTCACATAAAAGTTCAATAAGGTAGAAAAGAGCAATGCCAAAACAATATTTTATATAACATATTTAAATAATTTTCTAAAAACTAAAACATAAAAGAACTTTTTAAAATGGTCATGTAAGCAATACATATAACTCAGATGTCAATTAAAAGGATTCCCTTTCTATATTCTTTTTCAAATTATTAAATGTCATAAAGCATGCTAAGAAAATATTTAAAACCAACAACAAAATATATATATAATAAAAGATTAAAAACTGTAACTGACATATTGAGGAAAAAAACTTTCATTTTTGCAGCTTTACCTATTGATTCACCAATTCAAAAATGATTAAATAGGCACATTTTCATGTACTAGTTTGATAGATTCAATGGTATTTCATTAAAATCTGATTTTTCATAGTTTAAGACTGTATATACAAATTAAAAAACACAATGGGACTAATAGCTTGAAATATTTGGGAGATATTTCTTTAAAAAACTACCATTATAACCTTGAGTGATTCTGAGACACAGGGTGGGCTGAAAGTTCTTGACACATTTTAAAATTCAATAAAAAATTATTGGTGTAACAGTGTGCAGTTTGAGAGAAAATCCTTCTCATGGTCGAAAGTTTTGTTTAAATCAAAAATTAGTTTAAAAAATTGTCCATAGCTTCAAAGCTGAGAAAAAGCATGAAAAACAAGTAGTCACACTGCTTGTTTTTCATGCTTTTTCACAGCTTATTTTGTAGAATCTGATACAATATTTCAACATATATGCTGTTTGTAGCTTGAATCACATTAAAAAAAAAAAACTGAACATTGCTTAGATTTTAATTGACAAATTATTGTGAAAAAAAAACATTTGAATGGGAATTATGCCATCTTTCAACTTATTGTACAAAAATAATAGCTTGTAATTGCTTATTTTAAGTTTTTGGTGATTTTTTTTTTTTAGATTTGAAGGTATAGCAACATCTATGAAAATTTTTTAGGATTCTTTAGGGATTTTTAGGATTTTTAATATGCTTAAAAAAACTTTCTATCATGAGAAGTATTTCCATCCAAACTGCAGTCTTGTATGTCAATTGTTTTATTTTCATTGAATTTCAAAATGTGTCAAGAACTTTTGGCTCACACTGTACTTCCATTTTGATGTCCAAAATATATCAGCACCAAATATATATTTTTTAACCTTACACAGCTACACCAATAAGCATGCATCATTACCCTGATCTCTCCTGTAAGAGTATGTAAACTGAAAGAACTGTTTTATCCAACATCACCTTGTTTACATAAATTACAAAAGTAGTAAAATACATATAAAACATTTACAATTATATAAAGCAGTTGATATTACTTTTAAAAATGTTAAGAGGGAAATGTATGCATTAGGATAAAATTTTCCAGAGGTATAAATCTGTTCATCTGTGCAGAAAATTGTAGCTAAATTTTGGTAAATTAGTAGCTATATAAACTGAAAAAAATATTGGAAACATAGATAAAGGTACAATTATAGTTACTTTTTTTACACATGTCATAGATGAGTTTAATTAAACATTGTTTTTATAATATTCAATGAATGTTATTTCATTTTTAAAAGTTGGATGTAAAAATATTAGTTAATTTAAATATTTAAAATTCATCACAGATTTCCTAATGCTTTGACTGATACATGTACAGACTTATAACAGTTAAACTGATGTTTAACATTCAGTTTAATTTTAAAACCAGCTGTAAATTTCGTAACTTAATATAAAAAATATAAATTAAATATATTGACACATATTTAATAAAAATTACTTAACAGTATTCATTTCAGGCTACCTTTTCATAGCTATCTAGTGCAAATATTCTTAAAATAACTTTGAACTCTAATAATAAAAGTATTTTACAACAATCTATTATGTTCAATTTAAATTCATAAATTCAATCCTTCTAATTTTATAACAATAAAAATATCTAGAAATTTTGACAAATGCAACCATAAAAAATTTATAATGGTGACAATAAAGATTACTGTTCACAATGAAAATCTGTATGTGCTACTTATTTATGTGTAAAGAGAATTCCAGCAAAAAAAAATTAAGTTGTGGGCAATTGTATTTAGATTTAAGTCTCATACTAGAAGAAAATTATTACAGTGCTGAAAATAGGTATAAAAATAATTGAAAATCCATAAATTCTGGGGGGGAGGGCTTATCTGGTTTTAGTAAAAGGCAAAAATAAAGATGTTTGACCAAAACTTGTTCAATTTAAAAAATAATCTATTAAACATGTTACAAAGAATTATATTATGGAAACAGTATAAGGACAATGATTTATAAAGAAATTTCCCAAAGACACTTTAAATGAACTATCACTGTTCATGGTATAGGGAGGGAGTGGGCAGGGCAAATTTCTTAATTATTAATATATTTTAGATACAAAATACATAATATCATTATATTTTTCCCAACTTTTGCTTATCATAAAATTTATCCACATTTGTGTGACATTAGAGATAATACAAAATTTGCTTATCAAGCTGCAGCATGAAATTTATCTTCATTTCCTGAAAGGTTACTCAGAATTTGTGTGGGCGTTTACTTCTGAATACCACTATTTTGTAAACGTATTTTTTACCTTATTGAACTGCAAGATTCTGTGCTTAAATTGGGTGAAAACTACATTTTGGATCCACTGGTATTCAAAGGTATGGACACGCATGAATCCTGCTTAGTTACAAAATTCCAAGTTGTCATTGTTCTTTTTTCCAGTATTTTATATCTTTTAATGAATAATTTATCATTTTGAAATCTTTTAACCAAACATCATTATTCAGATATAATTTTTTTTTAAATATAACTTCATCGTTATTTGCACATTTCTATAAATAAAAGCCATTTATATACATCTTATTTATCTTCTTCAAAATGATTAAATAAAATAGTGTTATTAATGTATATTAAAAAGGTAGTTATTTATTTTGTTATTCTCTCTAAATGCTAAATAAAAAAATTTCTAGATTAATTTTTCATTATTATTTACCATGTTATTATTTATTTATTTATATTTACTTTATTTTATTTTTTACTGCTGCTGCTGGAAATGCAATTTTATCCAACAGTTAGTTTTTAAATGAAACGAGAAAATTTTATTTTATTCAGTACTCAATTTTCTTACCAACTATTTTAAACGTTTGAAATAATTTTTGCACATTATCTGAAATTTTAAAAAGTAAGCACCGATGAATAAAACAAGAAAGAAAAAAGATAAATAACTCACTATATTAGAAAAAGTATTCTTGAACGCATCTGTTCTTTAGAAATAATTTCTATTTTTTTTTAATTATTATTAAAATAGTTTAGCAAATGATTTTTTTATAATAAAGTATTTAGAAAAATGTACAATAAACAAAAATTAGATATTTTCTATCAAATAAAATTTTATGTTAAATAAAATTATTAGGGAAAAACAAGTTATTTTAATTATTTACTATGTGGTAACTATGTCAATATTTAACAATTCCAAAAATGCACAATTATTAGTATTTTCACAAAATAATAAATGATCAAGGTTAGTTGACTGATTTAGTGACAATATAGTCATTTTTTGCTCATAAAATTGGGGCTTATAAATTAAAGTGGACTGAACAAATATTCAAATCAGAATTGAGAATCAAACCTGGTACCCCATGGCAATTATCCAATATCCTAACCACTGGACAATATGGCAAGTAAAATAAATAATGAAAACATATCTTATTTTTTAGTATTTTATCCTACAGCCTATACTGAAGTAAATTGCATTAAGATTTTCTGGAAGAATGTCTATTCAGCTCAATTCAGGATAAAACAATAACTTGAATTTCATGAAGACAGTGAAGAATGTTTTTATACTATGGGTGATGTTTATTTAGCATCAAATTTTTTAGATAAAAAAATGTGAAGGCAAAGTGCTAAATGGCAGGCCTGTTGAATCATTTTCAATAATGTATAAACAATGTAATAAAACTGCTGACAGCGAAGAGAGACAAATTACTCATCAAGAAGCAAAGAAAAACTGAATTTTCAAAATCTATAAAAATAAAGAAAAATACACTTAAAAATAAAATAAAGAGTAAATAATATAAATGTTTTTAAAAAACACTGATTTTATTTTTGAATTTTTTTCATGTCTAACAGAAGATTTTATATTACAGTAATTTACTTTCTCAATTATAAGACTTTGCAAATTCTTAAAAGTAAAATTTATGAAGAATATCAATATGAAATTACAAAATTAGTGCCTCATTTTGAAATGAACAAACCCATATTTATATTAAATTAAAAGATTAAAAGAAAGATTTCTTCAAGTGTTCATTAATCTTATAAAAGTATCACAGACAGATTGTACAAAAACTAGGAAGACACATGCTGTTTCAAATGCTTCATTAACCTACAAATATATATATATATATATATATATTATAATTTTGTCAATAATTATTATATAAAAAATGAGAAATAAGAAATTTATAAATATATATAAATAATTAGGAACTAAATACAAAAGTATAAATACAAATTTGGAGAACATAGAAAATTACAGAATAAATCATATGTTCTAAATTCAGTATCCACTACAATGTCATTTACATAATATATTACTTTGTATTAAACTTAAAATAGTCATAAATATAAAATACACTATAATACTATTAAGTAGCATTACAAAAAATATAAATTTTGTCATTTTACAAAATCTGTTGAGTAATGTAAAACTACTGTTTAAAAGGTCAAAAATCAATATTTGAAAAACAAATAAGGTGAAAATTATCCTCAAATGTAACAAAACAAATTTGAAAACATAAAAATCATTGAAAAAGATTTACAGCATAAAAAATCATGTAATACTAATATAAAGATGCCTGCATCAGATTTTATCATACTTTTGAAAAGTGTTTCTATCAAACATGTGTTATAAAATTCAATTATTTAAATTTATTATCATTTGGATCAATATACAATGGAGTGATGAAAATTCAACAAAATATTTTACTGTAGAGAATAGTTGATGAATGAAGAATATTTTGGCACCTCCGTAAAACGTGTGTGAATTCAAGCATAGAAGAATAACAAATGAAATTTCTACACAAAACTCTAAAAAGCACAGAAATGTGCAGAAAAACAGTTTTGTCTCTACACTTTGGTAGGTTTTCAAGCTCTTTACCATGAAATAATTTTAATATTATACAAAATAGTTCATTTAAAGAAAGTGATGAATCAACCATATCCTTAATGCAGTTTTGTGGCACAGTTTTACAGTCATTAAATATAATTCACAATTTATCAGATTATTATACATTAATATCCGCCAACATTTTTCTAAAGTCTGACAATAAATTATAATCTGGATCTTCATCTATATCAACCATATCTTCAGAGTCATGTTTTTTGAAAGATGGATTATATCTAGACAAAGATAATGGACAAGGCAACAATTCTGGCATCACTGAATGATGGGTTATGAGGGCAGTTAATGTTCCAAATTCTTTAGTAAAACCCTGCAAGAAAAAAAACATTTTACAAAAAGTATACCAAATTTAATATGTACCTAAACACACAGATTAAGCAACCACCAATTATTAGAAATCACACTTAAAACTATCAAGGTATTAAGACCAGGATTCTGCATGAAAATTTTGAGGTTAAATAGCACAGACTATTACTTAAAGATAGCCATTCTGAATTCAGTAATCTTTTATGTATTTACAAACATACTCAAAATTCTTTGAAAAGGAAAACATGCAAATCAAATTTGAAGATGGAAACATTTTATTTTTTATGAAACTTATCCTTTCTCTTCTTACAGAAAAAAAATAAACACTTTGAATGAATGGATTACTGTGCAATGTGGCTTAGATAATGAATCCTTGATTAAGATAATTTTTTTCCTTCACAGATAAAATTTTCATTTTAACTAATTTTAAAGATTAATACACTAAACTATTCAACAAATTCAATTTTTATTTATTTTGCATTTATCATTCTATAAAAATATATTTCTTTCAATTTGACTATTGTTGTTAATTTTATATACTCTGTGTTATTATTCTACCTTGCTGGGATGATAACAATTATGGAATAAAATAATGTGTGGCTTAATAATGTATAAGCTATACGCTACCGAAGTGTGACATCATTTATCTTTTGTCGTCTGCTCTGGCCACGCGAAACCCATAGATGCATAGGTAGATTATTTTAAAAATCATATTAAAACAAATATTATTTTTCTAAAACTTTTATCCCTTGATTTGTATACTTTAATATAAGAGGTATCATTTGCATAAGTGTAATTAAGGTATTAATTTAGTTTTAAAATTTCAAAATGCTAATGTTCCAATCCAACACATAATCATATCTCGAAACAAGGTTTAGAGTAGCAGTTTCAAGCAAATACTCTCTGTTGAACATTAATAGAGATTATGATATCTCAAATCACAGTTTTTATCTATTATATTAATAAATAAACATAAGAATACACTTTGAATAAAAAATTAAATATATATTTACCTTGATTTTATATCCTCGATTAGTCCTCATTATGAGATAATGAGCTATACCTTTTGGATGGTAATCACGTGGAACACGTAAAGATAAGGCAAAACAGCCTGGCTTGCTTGTGCTTTCACGAACCATAAAAGAGCCAACAGGTTCCTGTTCCAGTACTTCAAGAGCTATTTCTCTAAAGAAAAACAATATTTTTATTTACAACAATGATATATATGCATGTCAATTAGAATCTCTCCAAAAGAAAAGTATATTTAAAAGAGAATAAGCATTAACAATAAAAAAATGATTTTACATTATGGCTTGCTTGACTGATTTTACATTATACTAAATCCAAATAAAGCAAAAATGTGAAGAAAAGTGAAATGTAAATTTAAGTTACTATCAACAACAAACTATTTAGTGTTAATTTCCAAATTGCCTGTTAATATATATTTCTAACATCAATGCAACATTATAATCTGTAAAATTTAATTTTCACTGTATTGTTTACAGCATTTCAGATTACAACCACTATTATATACATGGCAAATGCACTAATTTTCTTTCAACTATTAAAGTAGTTGAACATCAATTTTCTTACAAAACCCATAGAACATGCATTCTTTAAACTTAATCTCTATGGAAACAGATTTCATAGTTCAGTAAATTTAGTGCAATGTTAATAAAAATCGGTTAATCATTATAATTACCATAATTGCAAATTAAGTTACATCAAAATTATTTTGTTTGAAACAAAGTTTTTAGGATACATAGGCATTGTAAACAGATGTGTTATATGTAGTAAATTAATTCCTGCCAAAATCACTTACAAAATTTATTTTCAGGAAACTAGATCATCTTTTTGAATATTTATTTTTATTAAACTGTTTCTAAATTATAAAATACACATTATATATATGCATGAATTATTTTTTTTAATTCAATCTATTTTAATCGATGCTCAAATATAAAAAAATTAGTCTTTCTAAACTTCTTTACTGCGATTAACATCAGCAGGGAAGCGTGTATTTACTTTAAAAAAAAAAACATAAATTTGATAACATTTAAAATATTATGCATTTAACATTGCAACATATTCAATATTTCAAAAAAGGGGACGGGCAATTGCACAGTGATGATATAAATTCTAAAATGAAATAATAATTTTCAATTGCTTAAAAAAACTATCTTTTTTCCATGAATAATTATAGCTCTCAGTTTATCAGTACAGTGACAACTAAAAATCAAGAACAAGACATTATTGTTAAAATAATAACCTTTAATCTATTTTATAAAAGAGAAAAAAGTTACTTTTATAATTTCATTTTAAGCTTATACACAGTAAAGCTTGGTGGCTCAGCTAAACTTTATATATTATAAATTTTATGTTTTATCACCCCTTCTCCCTAAACAAGTGACAATTACATTCTTTATTTTTCTAATTAATAAATGAATTGATTTTTTAAACTATAGTTTTGATGAGTCTATGTATTAGATAATAATTTTAATTGTCCTTAATGCATAGTGCATGTTTGTTGCATAGCACAGTTATCTCAAAAATTAACATTCATTATCATAATACACAAAATATCTTTGCCCATTCAGCCATCGCTGAGCTCCCAAATTATCTAATTTTGAATACCAATATTTTATAAGAAGAATTTTTGCGGTAGGTTTCTACAACATTTGCATTAGAAATAACCTTTGAGATAGGTTTCTACAAAATTTTCAACAAAAACTAAAAGGAAGATTAACCTTTGAAAAAAGTGGTTTTCAAAAAATGGGCCATTTGGGAGCTCTGCTATCATTATGCTGCAATTAATGTGGTAGAGATAAATAAATAAATCTCTTCAATTAACATTTAAATTTTATCATTGGCATCATACACTGTTTGTTTGATTGGATTAACATAACCAATCATGGATTTTTAGTTATTTCCAGTACTAAGTCAATGGATAAAAAAATTAATGTAATATTTTAATACTTTGTCATTAAAGTTTAAAAGATTTTAAAAAAAATAATAATGAAATCTGAATTTTAGAGTTTTAATACAGACCATAATAATGAAATATTTGATTTCTTTCCAACAGTAAATAAGAGAATCTTGACATAGAGTTTCCATTTTATTTGTTCAAGTGATCTGCACTAAATTTAGAAATATTCTTTATTGATTATTTATACCTGATTTTTGTATTTGATTACTGTGTCAGAAAAAAAAATTCTAATTTCATTTTAAGGTTCAGTTCAAGAGGTTATAGGATAAAAGAAAAACAATGCAACTTAATGAAAAATTGCAATCACAGTGGAAGCTTCAAAAGTTTTTAAGAAAGGGAAATGGGATAGCACAAAAAATGTTCACTCTCTTTACATTAACAATATTTTTTTCATAGAATATCCTAGATATCACACTAGGGTTGCCAGTTTGTAAAATTTCCCCATAATTTGTACATTTTTGTGTCTTATTGTATGTTATATGTTTAAACCTATCCCGTTCTTATATTTTAACACTTTCCAACATAGTTGAAAAGTGTTTATGAATTCCGTTTTTCTGTCTGTCTGTCTGTCTGTCTGTGCTCTAACTCGTGTAAATATACTTCAGTTGTCATGTAATTGATATTTGTTATTGAGGATTACTATGACATGCTCAGTTTTGAAAATGAAGTGTATAGCAATTCTAGTTAGTTTACAGGGACACTCAAAAGCATTCTGTTACAATATGGTCTATGGAGAAAATTTTTTTACAATGTATTTTAATGATGTTACACTATATCAAACATATTGAAAATGATATACATTACTAAGTAGCACAACTTACTGTAGAATGGTGTGCTTAGCATTTATTGTTCATTTACAGGGACACAAAATAATTGGGTTGCAGTATTGTCTACGAATGATTATTGTTAGAAGTATGTTTTCAGTTGTAGTATGCATTTTTAAATTTAATTAATTTTTTGCATATTACTTGGTATGTATAAATTCTCTAGATCATATACAGGGTCATATACACAAAATAATTCCTTTCTGTTCATTGATGGAAATTGCAGATGAGGAATTTTCCACTGTGTTATGTGTTTCCTAATTGAACTCAATTTTAGAATACTCTATAGTATATATACAAATCTATAGATCGTATGCAAGGATTCACAAAATCATTTGAATACTTTTCCAACTAAAGATGGTAATTGTCAAAATTGGGTTTTTATATGTGCTACGAAGTTTTTGAATTGTTTATTTAAATATTATCTTTCACATTATTAAACAGGGAAGTTTTGTTACAGTATTCTGAATGTGTTGGAAAGTGTTACATAATCTATGCTTGATGCAAGATTTTTTTTTTTTTTAATCATTATGATTTGTCTTAAATAATTCATTATATATGCCTTTCTTAAATAAATCAAAAACCTCATACTAAAGACTTTTCATGCTATAATTGTACAGCACTTTACTCAGATGATGACATGAACTAAGAGTGACTTTCATTTTATTGTAATGCTATTACCTAAACTTGATATTATTGTTTCTAAAAGCATCTCCATTCCAAAATTTTTAATTTTTGTTATTCTTATCTTAAATTTTGATATTTTATTTATTTAATTATATAATTATATTGTTTAAATTAGAATACAGTACAAGACGCATGAAATTCGGACGGAAAATTCGAGACCGAAGGTTTTCCGGATTTCGGGTCCTCCTAAAGTTTGGATTCCCTCTCCTGATTTCACGAATTTTTGTACTCGACTTCTTGACAAAATTCGCGATTTTTTCCGTAATCATTCGACAAAATTCACGATGTTTTTCTGCACGTGTTCAACAAAATTCTCGAATATTTCGTCGGGACCAACTGACGAAAATTACGATTTTTTTACGCGATCACTTGACGAAATTAGCGATTATTTGACAGGCTTCGTGATTTGTTTCACAAAATTCGTTTTTTTTTTTTTGTTTTTTTTTTTAATTGCTTGACGAATTTCGCAATTTTTTTCAGCAATTGCCTGACAAAATTCATTTGACATTTTTTTTTGTGATCGATTGAAAAAAATTGGCCAAAAGTTAATAATTGGCATAATAATTATGCCCATATCTTGTGTCTTCCTCGTAGAACTTCTCTGAATAATTCTCGAACTACAAATTGAATCAATGGGACCCAAAAATTCTCTTCTGGACACACACATTTTTCTCTGTCACCGGCTAATTCAGTCATGCTGCCGCCCCCGACTTTATTCGCGGCGCACATCAATGTTATTTTTTTCTCTTTATTTCACAGAAATTGCGAATTGACTTAAAAAATAAAATAAAATAAAATAAGAAAAGAAGAAATTCACCAAACATCCGAAAAGTGACATCCCTGATTTTGATTATATTACTTACCTTTGTGTGTTTGTACATGTAATTTGTCGACTGTATGCACAGATTTAATGTTGTTTTCATTGCAAAATCCGGAAGATTTTGCTGACTATCCAGGAAAAATTTCTTCATGCCGATTTTTACCTGCTTTTGCGATTTATGCCGGAAAAAAATCTGGAAACCGTGGCCAAATCATTCTGGAATGTGCGAGAAGGGAGGAAACAAGCAAATAAATAGAACTCTGCTATTCCACGTGTATTCAAATAACAAAGTGACTTAGCCAGGAAAAAAATTCGAAGTGGGGGGAGGGGTGGAATTTCTGACGATTTTTTCTTAAGCAACAACAAAAAATATATATATAAATTAATTTAAAACTAAAATGTGTATAATATTTTTTTTTTTCGCAGAAGGGGGGGGGGGGCTCCGTGGTCCTGTTTCTCCCCATCACGCCACTGAAGTAACATATTTTAGTGGTTAACACAATGAAACAATGAAACTTAAAAAATTAGAAATCGGTAACATTTTTGAAAAATTTTAGAAAGTTGCAAAATGTTAGTAAAAATTTACAAATTCAGAAAATTTTCGAATAAATTTTTTTTCCGGATTTCGGAAAATGGGTCCTATACTATAGAAACATTCCTTTTTGTATATATTCCATTACTAAATTGTCCATGACCATTAAGGGTCCTCTTCAAGCACTTGAAAACACCCGCTCGCTAATGTTAATCCTATGGGGCATTATTTTTCTAATATCTCGTTTGCATTTCAATATTTTTAAACGATTTTCTTTGCATTGGATAGCAGAGATCAATCTCTATTTCCGCCGTTGATTACTTTTTCGATTTTCTTTGCGGATTTTTTTTAGGAAGATACTTTTACTTTCGAAACCGGTTCCGAAAGTGAAAGTATCTTCGTAAAAAAAAAATCCGCAAAGATAATCGAAAAAGTAATAAACAGCTGCAATAGAAATTGATCTCTGCTATCCAATGCAAAACAAAAAAAAAAATTGTTTAAAAATATTCAAATGCAAACGAGATATTAGAAAAATAATGCCCTGTAGGATTAACATTAGCGAGCGGGTGTTTTCAAGTGCGTGAAAAGGACCCTCAAAGAATTTTAGGATATTTTGTTTCTGTCGCTACAATTAATTTTTAATTCACAATAGAACGTATATGACTGCAAAATTAATTAAACTGTGTTGATACAAATATTTTTGGAAAATAATAATTAAAAATATTACTAAAGAACAGCTTTTAAGGAAAATTTCAAAGAAGACATCACTGGCACATTCAACATAGTTTAGTAGAGCGTGAAAAATGGCGGTATTGTGATAAAATTAAAACAAACTGGTGTCAATAAAAATCTTCCATTTGTTTTAATAGATAAATCTGATAACACTATTTCACAAAGAATTTTTCTTCATAAGTAAACAATTATAGCAATAATTACTAAATACCTATAAAATATAGATCACTGTAAAAATAAAATTATATCATTTCAAAGCTTACCTAGGTATACCAGCTTGGAACCATGGAGCTATACGCAGTTCTCTCTCTTCAGATATAGCAGTGCACAAAGAATCATGTCTATAAATGAAATAGCAAAAAAAATTAATAAAGCTAGAAAACTTAAGAAGCAAAATTATTTCACTGATTTCTGAAAAACACAATTTAACATGCACACGTGCATTTTTCAAAATAAATAAAAATTTCTATGCAGTAGATGATTAAAAAAATTAATGATTTGATAGTTTTTGAAATGAGTAAAATGTTTAATAAACGCATACAAAAACATTACAACATTTTCTTAAAGAAAATATTCTGTTTCAGGCATCAATGATCTCATAAAAGACGACTCATTTTGATAATGTATACACATCCTTTTATACTAAAAGCTGAGCAAAAAGACATTTAAATTATTGAAATGATCCATAAGCTAATCCATTCAAAAAATCTTCAGCTTTTATAAGCTAAATAGAGATGAGACGGGCTCGATTTTTATACCAGCCTTCGGGCCCGGGCGGGCTCGGACTCATTCTTTCTGAAACTGACAATTTTATTTATTCTCATATAGCAAAAATAACTCCCCCCCCCCCCCCCTAAAAAATTACATGTTCCATTTCAAGCCATTTTAATATTATTTTAATCAGAGTGAATAGAAGGGGAAACATAAATCTTATTTTTCTTTTCTAGTATTATAATGCTACTAAAATAAATTTACAATATTTGCGGTGCGACTGATTACTAGATGATATGGCGCCAATGGACACGTATGATATTTGTTGGTAGTTTTTTATTTGTGACAGTAGGATATATTTTAATTGGAACGTTTATTTTATTTATTTATTTATTTATTTATTTATTTATTATAGATCTAACGCAAAATTAATATATTTTTCGTCTTTAGTCAATCAGCATTAGCCTAAGTTTGCAATATTTTTAGTATTATATTGTGTGCGAGTCATAATTGCTCTTCATATGAAAATAACGTTAGTTCATCTATTTTTAATCATGATCTCTGTTCATGCTAAAGCTCTTCTCTAAACATTTACGAAGTAACTTTCATTAGTAAGTAGACATAATTATCATGTATTCTGATAGAAAACAATCGAACAGTGTTTCCACTTTTCCTATAAAAGCATAGGATCTTTCAGATAACGGTGTCAAATTTTTAATTTAAGCTGATTTTCAGGAACATGAAATATTGTTTTAATTAAGGAATCAATTATAATTTACGATATACACCGTTTATAGGAAATAGAAAACGTTGTTCAATTCTTTGGCATAGAAATAGTATTTTTTGCAAATTTCATGCATTTATTCATAAAACACGCTTCGTTTATATGTTCATCAGATTTGCTTGTTGGTAGAGAAAAAGTACGAACATCTTTTTAAAGAAGTATATTTTTATTTGATACCAAACTTTTCTTTTGATAAAATTGGATGTAAATTTCTATAAAATTAATTATGTGCACGGGATTAACAGTTATTTTCTTGTACGAAGTTTTTTAAAAATGAGATATTACTTTTAAAACAATTTTAAAATATTATGCAATTTTTTTTCGGTATCGGTCTCTAAAGATACAAAATGTTTCGGGCTCGGGCGGGCTTGGATTTAAAATCGTCGGGCTCGGGCTCGAAAAGAGAGCCCGAACTCATCTCTATAAGCTAAGCATCATAGAATACATTACAATTACTGTGTGAGTCACTAGGGGGTCACATATAGATAATGTTCCCTACATAAAATCAAGCCTCTCAAATGTTTGAAAAGAAATTTCACAGTAATTTATATATGTAACATGTTATTCAAGGTGTCCTGCCCTCCTTTTTGTTGACAATAGCAAATTCTTAAAACGTTACAATTAGAAAAAAGTTTCAAATGCTGTTCTTCATCTTATGAAAATCCCTTTATGTCAAAATATTTTTTTTTAAATACTACATTTAAATTTTTATACACTCCCTGGGTACTATAAGTTATATTAAAAAACTTCTACAACAAAAACTTACCGAGTTATGATGCTTTGAATTTTGTGAATTTTACCGTTTTCTGGTACTAAATCGAAAAACAATTGTTTGTAGTGCCAGAAAATGGTGTAAATTTATAAAATTTGAAGTACCCTAAGTCGATAAATTTTGGCTGTACAAAAATGGAATTTTTACAGTTTTACTTGTTAGAGCATTCTAAATATAAATTATAAGACTTAGAGACCATATACAACTTTAAATTTCATAACTTTAAAAAAAATAATAACTATTTTGACATAAATGTTGTTCATCATATGAAAATCCATTTGAAAACTTTCTGCAACTGGAACTACATCTCAGAAACTAATGGTTTAGGAAATAGCTATTGGTCAATGATAAGAAGGGACACCCTGTATAAATGCATGATGCTTTATGCGTAAAAGTAGCAGTTGTTTTCGCATATTTGCTAGTGCTCACCACTTATCCAAGTTCCTCTCAGGTTGAAATATTGAAAAAATGTGTTTTATATTTCTTTTAAACATCTAAAATTAAAACTTTATAGGAATCTTTAATTTTAAATCTTTAATTAATTTTTATTTTTTATTTTTCGTGCTTACCTTTTCACGTAAAATGCAATATTAATGCAAATTGATTTTTTTAAGCGCCATTAATGCAAGGCTCATAATTAGTAGCGTAATTTGTTAATAAAAATATTTTATTGAAATTAATCATTAAAGTTAATCTATGGTTAATTTTGTTATTAATTACATACAAAAATAAATATCTACAGTAAATTAATGTACAAAATTAACCTTCTCATAGGATGTTGTTAATGAAAAAGAAATCCTGAGAATTGTAGGTTACATATTTTATTTTTATTTCTGTAATGCATCTAAATATCATATGAAGTTCAATAATTATTCAGATGTATCACATTAGCAGAGCTATTTTCAATTTTCATTTTTTTTTTAAACTTCAGGTTTATTTTTTTATTTAAAAAGCAATATTAATACAAATTGATTTTTCTTAAGCAACATTAATACATGGCTCATAATTAGTAGAGTAATTTGTTAATAAAAATATTTTATCAAAATTAATCATTAAAGTTAATTTATGGCACTATTGTTACAAATCACATACGAAAATAAATATCTACAGTAAATTAATGTATAAAATTAACCCTCTCATGCATGGAAACCTCATAGGATGTTATGAATGAAAAAGAACCCCTGAGGAATTGTACATATTTTATTGTTATTTCTATAATACATCTACATTTCATATGAAGTTCAATAATGATTGTGATGTATTACTGCAGTAGCAGAGCTTTTTTTTTTTATATTCAGTTAGAAAATACGTCTTTGACAATTTTTTCTCAGTTCTGCACTGAGACAACGTCTGCTTCCGTTTTCTAAGAGAACATTTCCTCAAAGAATTTTTGCTCTTTGATATAAACAAAAGCATGACCAAAGAGTTTTTTTTTTTTTTTAAACCTTGTGGTAAGGTGTTTAGTGTTTAAATTACCACAAAAACTAATTGATAATTTTTTTTAGAGCTTATAAATGTTATACCAGTTTTGGCAATTTTGTAACAAATGTAAGATTTAAAAAAAAAATGAACCTTATTTATTCTTAATAATCTATTTTAAGTGAAAAATGCTGTTTTTCAGCCATTTTAAAATAACTCATGCATGAGAGAATTAAAAACTGAAAAACAAATTAGAATGACATCTAATCATCTAAAAATCACACTATAAAAATCACACAATAAGCTCCAGAGTTCCTTGCTTATGATCTTCTATACACCTATTCTAATAAAATTTTCCTGAGGGGCCGTATGCATAGTTATTTTTATACGAACTTTGAAAATCTTAATATGAAACCCACTTGTTTCTTACATTCAATTTGTCAGGCCCCATTCAATCTAAATATGTTCCTCTATCTTGTAAATTGCATTAAATAAGAATTAAAATGTGTTCAAGGACAGTTTCAATACTGAGATATGTATCTTGAAGACTGAGTGATATTGTGGGCAAGTTATTAAGGGGTATACTACTAAACGTCACATTTCCATTTTTTGGGGAAAAAATACATGTAAAAAGACAATATTTTCTTGGCATTTTACAAGAAACCGCATAAAAAAAATTTCATAGCTACGCTACCTATGACTAAAAATGTGTCAGTGTTATGAATGTAGTAACAAAGGTTAAATTGACACTTTAAATTGATTTATCTCAAAATGTTAAAAACGTGCCATTTTTTTTTTTTTTTTTTTTTTTTTTATTGCGTGCAATATTTCTCTTGAACTATTTAATTTTTTTTTTTTTTAAATAACCTTCATGGATTTATAGATTAATATCTGTATTTTAAGACTGAACCTAAATTTGTGTATATTTCAGCAAAATTTAAAAGTTATATTCTATAAATCTGTGACAGTTGCATATAGACAAATCTTGCACGCAGATTTTAAAAAAAGTATGTTTTTAACATTTTGAGATAAACCACTTTAAAATGTCCATTTAGCCATTGGTTACACTGAGAACATTCGGCACATTTTTAGTAATAATTAGTGTAACTGCAGGAATATTTTTATGTAGTTTCTAAATGTTCAGAAGCAAGCTAAATGATCTTTTACAAATATTTTTTTCTGAAAAATCAAAATTTTGCGTTTTAATGTCTACAAGGTGTCTTTTTGTACTAAATCGATGATGCTCTACAACTTTGTAAATCACTTTTTTTTCTCTATCTCTTTTCGTTTACGAGATAGGAATGCTAATTCCGCAGCATCCCACCAGGTGGCGCGGTAGGCGTTTTCATTGAGTAGCGCATGGCTACTTTACTATAACCTAGACACTACTTTTATGAATATAGCAGCAGCCGTTCGGAAGTTAAGAGGGTGGCAAGGGACTTCAGTGGGCATACTGTATGTTAGTATTGAAAAATTTAAAGTTTGTTGCAATTTATATATGTTGACGACCCCCCTCCACCCCCCCCCCAAGAAAAAATTAAGTGCAGCATTAGTAGATGTTATTACTTCTCAATTGGTACCAGTCACAGTTTTATACGATGATTTGTGGCAGCGTTAGTAGTGGGTGTTTCTCTCTCTCTCTTTCTTTTTTATGACTGTGTCTAGCGAATTCATTTCAAAAGTCTTCTTTGCAATTTAAGTAACTGTTTCTAAGCGCTACACATACCAATTGAATCTCATTTATGGTTTTACAGCGTGAAAATAGTTTTGCAAAAAAAAAAAAAAAAAAAAAAAAAAAAAAAAAAAGGGGGGGGGGGCTGTTGCCATTTGAAATTTTGTCACTGTAACTGTAACTATGAAAGTTCGATTATTGTTCTTCACCTCATTCTCAAACGCATACTTTAAAATAGTACATCCCAAATGGCATTCCATATCCTTGACCAGTACGGTTGCTCAGGACTTATATATTAACAAAGTTTTTTTTATGACTTCCCCGTATAAAAGAATATGATTTTATCAGTTTTATATGAAAATACTCTAATTAACGCTCATGATGAATGACTTAAATGGAGTGTTCTTAGTTCATTTATTGAAGTGTTAAATGATGATCTGGTATGTATTACTCAAAGTTACATTATTCAACCTGATTAACCGATTCGGGACCATGGTCGCATATATGCAACCTCAAAAAGAGCATACAGAATTTGTTTTAGGCACCAGTAAAAAATAAAAGTAATATTTGCCTTCTTTAATTGGAGCATTTTTGTGATAGTTTAAGTAAAGGTAGCTTTTTTTTAAAAAGTGGTGCCAACCGAATAAAATTTGTGTAAAAGCCGCCGGTCCCGAAGGGGTTAACTACTCTCATTCTCTTAGGAGAGCTATTTATTGAAATTTTACACTTACAGTTAACATAATTCAATAATCAGGATTTACAAGAGCATATAAGAACAACCGAGTTAACATAACAGTAATATAAAAATCATCCTTCAGCAATAAAAGAAATTTGCCAATACCTTTCTGGTGGGGGTGGAGGTGTAATACTGGAACTACTAGCTGCACTACCAGTATGGCTGATGCGTTTACTTTTACAACAACTTGATATGTCAGAACTTTCTGTCAAATTAGCTACATCAGATGATGATGATGAAGGCATGGATTGATCACAGGATGATCTTGATGATCTTTTGCTGCTTAAATTTGTTGAAGTCTCAAGAAGATTATCTTCTTCAGAAGGAGCTGTAGGAGTTTGACTGGTAGAACTAAAAGAATTCTGAAATTTCAAATAATGAATGTAGTAAATATATTTTTTTATGTATGGATAACTACAGAAAAAGTCACACTTTAATTATTAGTGCATTGAATATCCTAAAGGTGATTTAAAAACATCAGCAAAGGCTGATCTAGCTGCCGATTTAGAAGTGGATAATAACCCTTCTACAGGTAGGTCACACCTCTTAACGCCTTACCAGTATCGCTAGGTTTCTCACCTTCCAAGTATAGTTAGAAAATAAAGAATTAATATTTAAAAGTGTATTTGAAAGAAAAACTAATTGAATTTGGCCTTTATGTGAAATAATAAAATGTTGCACCAATTAAATTGCATTTAAATAATAACAAATAGTGAAAGTTGGAAACGAACTGGGTTCGAACTACAGTGATAAGGAGTTAATGAAGTGTTATTTCAATATCAATGTGCATTTACATTTTTTTAAAAAAGTGTATTTTTTTTTTTTTTAGAAACGTTACAGGTTTATAAGGGAAGGACCATGACCCTCCTGATTTTCTGCCTTTGGATATCAGCTAATTGGTTTAAAGCTGATTTGTTATTAGTTCATTTCTCTGTATAAAATAAAATGCATAATAATAACAAGCTTCGAAGATACTGGTGATAACACCTAACTTGCTTAATATAAAAAATAATATCTTACTTTCTTTTAATTGAAATTCCTTTCAGAGCTTTCATCCATAATTGGACGACTAAGTACATAAGATAAATGAAGAAAATATAAAGCTATAACATTTAAAATAATAAAGAAGAAGAAAAAGAAATCTGAGAATGATCGGGAAATACCATTAGTAGTGAATTAAATCCTATTTTCCTTCACAGAGAGATTTTTAAGTTTCTCTTACTGTTTTTAAATCCTATATCAAAGAAGTTGAAATAAATCAAATGATAGCAAACTTTAAAATAATGACTTTTTACTTATTTGAAATTAAATTCCATGTGAGTTAAAAGGAGAAAAATGAAACATTATTTTTAAATAAATACAAGGCTTTAGAAACTAGTTGCTTCCAACTGAAACAGAACTATTTTAGAAAACTTGTCAATTTTCCTTAAATTTAAAATGCATTAAAATTGTACAATTATCTAATATACATCATAATTTTATTTGATACCAAGAAACTTAAATCATCACTAAATTATTCAATGGAAAAACAGTGAAAGACTTTTTATGATTAACTCGTCGTTACTCGCGCTATGAGCATATCACACGCTACGCTTAAAGTGTATATTTAATTCCGAAATAATCCTCAAATTACCTTATTTTTCTTTAAATATAAATTATATTGTATTTCACCTAAAGAAAGATTTTATAACTATTTACCTTACGTGCAATGCTTATATAATAGGAGAGAATTTTAGATGGATTGTAATAGGTAAATGGTCATGTCCTTCTTTAGAGAGCAGCATACAAGAACTTGAAAACATAATCTATCTATGGGCTGTTATGATTATTGTTAATGCATTTGAAAAGAAGCAAAATTTTAGTATCTTATTTAAAAAGACTTGAAGTCATTCAACGCAACCGCAATAATTTTTGTTAAAAATTAAATGACACATAATGGTTGCTTTTCGGTTAACTTGCTGTATAATAAAGTTGTGGCTTCTCTAAATTTGACGTGTGCGTATAAGGTCAAAGCTATTTCTGCACCATTTCTCATGAGATGATAAAAATCTAAACTAGGCAAATGATTCGAGGGATAACATCGAACTTTCAAATGCATTATATCTTGAAGGCAGTATTTTCCAAATAATTTATTGATACTGCAGGACCTTCCAAACTACAGTTCGCAGACCAAGATCAGCTAGCGACAGCAATTTGAACAAGATATGCATCCAGCTAGAATACGAAGAATGTAACCTCTGAACACCTTATAATAATAAAATATTTTTAATTGACCAGAATCAATCCTATATTTTTAGAACAGAATTTAGCATAGTAATAATATCAGTTAAGGAGATTAATGTAGCTGGTGTTATTCATCTGACAACTGTTTGCAGCTGTCAATCTCATTTACAAATTTTGATTATCAAAAGTGATTTAAGATACTCATCAGTTAGTTTTGATATGTCATAGCATTTAATAAATTTTATTTGGGGGGGAGTTTTTATACAGGCATGGGCGTACGCAGGGGCATAAAACGAGCATTATAATCTCTATACTTCATACTCTCTAAAGATTATTGCTTCCAAATAGCAGTCATCATTTATCTACCACTATTTTTATACTATAATCTTAATTGTAGATTTCTCTGTTGTAGAAATATACTACGAAGAAATTTTTTTTGAAATAGTGGGCACCTTAATTATGAAAAAGTGGTCGCGACAAGCTTTGTTGGGTTACAGTTTAAAAGGGAGTACAAAAGGTTAAACAAAGTACTGAGAGAATGTAAATAGAAAACGCTATTTGTGTGTATGATTGAACTTTTCATTGCATAATTGGAATTTCACTGTATGATATTTTTTTTAATTATATTTCATTACAAATATAAACCACAATTATCTTAATTATTGAATGTTCTAAGCTAATCTTAAACAAAACACCAGTTTAAAAATTGAGGCCCGCAGCAAGGATCCTTCTTTCTTTTCCTTTCCTTTCTTTCTTTTGTTTTAGGGAGGGCGGTGATCTTATAAGTTTTCAGCTACATTGCTTTTCTTTTAAATAAAAGTATAGGAATAGATCCTTTCCCACTTTTTTTGGAGGTAGGGGGAGGAAAGAACTACCTTCCCACTGTGCCTATTGACTAGATCAAATTAGGTAATACCTTTGAAATAAAAATTATTGTTTTTCTTTTACTATTTTTTCGCAGCCGAAAGTACATTTCAGTACCCATCCACCCCTAACGAAAATTCTACATACGTCCTTGCACACAGATAAGTAGTTCTGAATGTTGGAGTGGTGGAAGATAAAATGTTTGGCCCTACTGCAAAATATTATACGGGCCCCTTAATGCGCAAAATTTAGAGGGTTTTTTTTACTAGTAAATAACAACAACAAAAAAATGTAAATAACACACACACACACACAAAACAAAATTAAATTAAAATTGTATTGATAAATAAATAAACATGTGTATATGTGTATATTGTGGAATATTGCCCTTGATAACGTGTTTTGCAATATATGTTTCCATTTTCTTCTTGTAATATTTTCACATTCTGCTCGTGGATTTTTCTCCCCATACATTTATTTCTTTTTCTTTTTTTCAATTTATGCCTTTTGCATTATTGGATATACATTTTTATACTGTATTATAATTATTGGTTAATTTATATCTTGTCGATTTTCCTGTGATTTAATAGTTATTATTTGAAATATATATATATATATATATATATATATATATATATAGCTTTATGAAATAAATAAAGAAATTTGATATTTTCTTGAAAAGCGAACAAGAAAGAAAAATCAAGCGTCACGTCACGCATAAATTATGAAAAACTCTCCAGCAAATGAGAGCTGTTGCGAGATTTCATATTTTGATACGGTGTAAGGAGTATATCTAAATAAACAATTTTGGACACGCATAACTCTGTTTAAATCTCACTTTCAGGAATTACTTTCCGTATGGTATTGAGTTGGAAATCTTTTGTGCAGCCCTGTATGTTATTTATAGATTTTTATACACATCAATAGCATATTGAAATGTATTTCATCTGGATACGCATAATACAACTGAAAATGCACTTCCAGCAGTTACCTACCATAGACGGCATGTATCCAAATGCTCTCGTGCAACCCTACACTGTTAAAAATAAATCCGTCAATTCACGGTAAAACTATTGGCAGCAAAGTTGCCTGACATTTTCCGTTCCGTTAGTATATTTTCCGTTTTGAAAGATAAAAGAAGGGTAATTTTTTTTTTAATTATTATTAATTTATTTTATTTTTTATTTATTTTTATTTATTTTTTTATTTTTTATTTTTTTTTTTTTGTAAATAAACTCGGTTTTAAAAAATGTCATCTCTATTTGTGCTGCCATCTATTGATTATTACGGGAGTATTTAATATAATGGAAGAACATTTTCTGCCAGACCTGAGGATTGAACTGGGGTCGTTAGCGGCTTGAGCTGAGTGTTTACCGCAAGACCAGCAGGTCCTTGCTAGAGTAAGAGTAGAAAACGATTATACGGGATGTCTTCAAATCGCAGCTTGGGACTTATACAATTTGGGGTTTAGAAAACTGGTAATTTTGAAGTTAATTGCGGGGATATTTCGTAATGAGATGATGGTTGAAAACTATAGTATTAATAGAGGATAAAAACATGAATTATATATATTCTTAATTTGATTGTTAGATGTAAAATATAAATATTACATTTTAAATTAATTTCGATATTTTTTTTTTTTTTTTTTTTTTTTTTTTTTTTTTTTTGCTTTTTTGCAAAAATCGATTTTTAATCAACTATTATGTATTTTTTAAATGTGTTCGTTTAGAATATATTTTCAGTGTGAGTGCTTTTTATAACTTTAAAAAATAAATTGCGAATAATTTTAAAGGAATGCGTTTAATTAGAAAGCATTATTTTTGTTTGTTGCTTTTTTAAATAGAATCGATTTTTTTTTTCACTTAATTTAGCTATTATATATATATATATATATATATATATATATATATATATATATATATTAATCTGTTTGTTTAGAATATATTTTAAGTGCGAATACTTTTTTTAACTTTAAAAAATGAATTGCAAATAATATTAAAAGAATGGAAAGAATTAATTTTTGTTTTTTTAAATTCGAAAGCTCTATTTTCTTGTTGTTGTTTTAAATAAACTTGAAATTTTAATTTATGGAATTTTTAGTTTTTCTGTGCAGCAACATGTCAGTTTTTGAAACATTGAAAATAAACATGCAGCAGATAACGGAATATCTCCGTTGGCTGTTTTCTTATGTGAGGAAATTTTCTGCTTTTAACTGAAAATGCCCTTTTGTCATGAAAAGGGACTTTTTCTGTGAAATTCAGGAAAAATAAAACCGTGAATTTCAGATTATTTTTAACAGTATACTGTAAAAAAAAATTTCCGCCAATTTACGGAAAAAGGACTGGCAGCAGAGTTGCCTTAATGTTTCTGTTTTTTGAGGAATGTTCCGTCTTTGTAGTCCATAAATGGAGGGATACAGACGCGAAGGAGTTTAAGCGCATGTGTGGCGATCAAAGTACTGCAATCCCATTGGATGATAGATTTTTACATTAATAATTCCGTATTTGAAACTCTGTAATCTTAAAAGTCTAAAGAGTGTACAATTTAGGGATACCGTATATGCCCTTTTTGTGCACAATTCAGCTTGCAGTTTTTATGCATAAGTAGAGGTGCCGAATACGCTCGGATTTTGTGCACTTTTTTTGCAAACTTTTTCTAGCTGGGTAGCAACAGATATACGGGAGAGATTCCATTTTTCTAACAAAACGGAAACTTTCTGATCAAAATTCACGGAAGACAACTTGTCAATAAACGAAAATTTTTAACAGTGTATACAGAGTGACCCTTAATTCTATTTCACATCAAATAACTGTTAAACGGATATTCTACAGCTATGAACGTGGTGTCTATGTACAGTAAGTTGAGTATGGGTCACACGATGAGATACATGGCAGCGCCCCCCCCTCTCCCCAGCCTAGCGGCAAACTGTGGAATTAGCAATCCTATCTCGAAAATAGTAGGTGGTACTGAGAAAAGTCAATTTCAAAGTTATAGAGCATCCTCGATTTAGTATGAAATGACGTCTTACATGTGAAAATGACTTTATTAGAAGCCATGAAATGTAGTTTTTTTTAAGTCACTAATTGCATAAAAACGTCATTATAAGACAGATGCGCATTTACTGATAACACTACGATATGTAAGCAAGGTACAGTTTATTTTAATAGGAAAAAGGAAAATCGAGTTAAGTATGTTCAATGGTCCCCCATTGAGTGAGATACATGCAGAATGCATTGCTGCCGATAGTGGACACATGGTGGCGCTCGATTCGATTGGTTCGGTTCGTAGGGTACACCTTGGTGGTGCTCGGAACGATTCCGGCAACTTCTTTGTGGAGTGCACTGCTTGTAAAAGTTTCGCTCTTTGTGCTGTGTTGTACATTATATTCTGTGTTATCTGTCCTGTGGATCGACTGTAACAAGAATTGTGCATGGAATTAATAAATATGTAAGTTCATTCGCAACAACAGCCTGGATGCTAAAGGTCGCAAAGTATTTGTATAAATTTTCCAAGCGCCCCCCCCCCCCCTGAGTTGAGGGATCTGATGCATTGTAATTCCGCCACTGGGACGTTAATAAAAACAGTGAGCAAATAAATACAACTGTGTAAACAGTGCAAGAAAAAATGTTTCTGTCTTGCAAACGAATAACTTATATTTAAAGTTCTGGGGTGCTTTTTTTATGTTGTTGCCGAAAGATTAAAAAAAAATAAAAAATCAATGCTATTTGAAACTTGTCAAGATCTGTAAAATGTCATCCAAAGTTTTAAGGAAAATTTTTGTTTCGTCATTGTTTTTTTTTTTTTTTTTTTTTTTTTTTTTTTTTTTCGAAATTACGCTGTGTTAGTTTTGGCCTACTTAATTTTTAATAACGTTAATGTGCTATCGATCAAAATTTGGAGCTGTGCTGCAATGTCTTTATTTCAAATGTATTTCAATACATTAACTTAGATACAGGCTGGTTACTTAGGTAACTTAGGTTTGGTAACTTAGGTACAGGGTGCAAAGTAAAGTCAGGAAACACCCAAATTACTTTTTAACGGATAGAGCTGCGAAACGAGTGTTTACCCATAGTAAAACGACTATGAGAAAATAATCGAACGACATCATACGAGATATAAGCGACAATCATATGAGAGTGACTGTAGCCCCCCGTAGTCGCAAAATTTAGAATTTACCGCTTTTATCTCGAAAACGTTGAGAGATAGTAAAATGTGAAATTAAGTCAATTACAAAAATATACAGCGTCCTCGATTTAGTACGGAATGATGTCTTAAAAGTAAAAATAACTTTATTAGAAGCCTTGAAAGCAAGTTTTTCGATATCAAATCACCAGCTTAAATATTCAATAATCACGTGCAAAAGCATGAAATTATAAACATTTACTAATAAAAATGACTCGTAAGCAATTTATGCGTCAGATGCCGACGATGTGTGTTTTTAAAAATTGTTTCAGTAAATTTTAAGTATTTTTAAGAAGATGATAAAATTGCATCAAGTGGAAATTTCAAAGTTTATAAAGATGTTTTGAATACTTAAAGTTTAAGGAGACAATTTTAAAAACGCATATCATCAGTATCTGACCTGTATTTTCTAATGGTGAAAACCGTATTTTAATGTAATCGTATTATGTAATGAGTAATCGCTTTTCTAAGTTTTCCCAAAGGTTAACAAGGGATTTCGCGTGATCAACAACACAAAACTTCCTGACACATTTTCTGGCTCATTTTTAAACGCAAAGGCATAAAATTGGCAGGCCTGACTATGGAAGCGATTTCGAATCGAAATGAGTTTTCCATTTTTTGTTAAACAGATTACTTATCGAGTTATAAGCGATTCTGGTCACGTGACGACAGGTTTTTCTCGCTTCTCGGGCTGCCGCCTCGGCAATTCGGTTCAAAACGCCGACTTTGATAGTATTTTCTTAAAGATCTTTTCTGCGTTTACCAAAAAAATGGAAAACGTCTTTCGATGACATAGTTTCTGAATAAGAACACCTGACCATTTCATACGTTTCCAAACAAAAATTAATTCAAAAATGTGTCAGAAAGTAGCCTGTTTGGATTTGAGAACAGCCTTAAGCTATTTTTACGCAATTTCATGTGGAAAATAATTCTTAAGGCTATTCGTTTTTAAATATTTTCTACTTTCTGGCACATTCACGAAATGATTTGTATTCTTCGGAACGTAATCCTTGAAGGTGCTCTTATTCAGAAACAAAGAAATGGTATAGCGTTTTCCATTTTTTGATAAAGGCAAAAAATCTATCAGATAATGCTGTTTAAGTTGGCGTTTTGAACAGATTTTCGGGACGCTATTACCCGAGAAAGGTCGTATGGAGGCGGTCAATCGTTTGAACCTCAAAATATAATACATTTATCGAAAAATGAAAAATACTAGTCAATTCCAAATCAGTTCAATAGTCACGCCTGCTAATTTCCATGCTTTTATGTTTAAAAATGAATCAGTGAATGTGTCACAAAAAGGTTTAGCTTTTTTTGAGCGAGGAAAAATATTTTACATAACACACTTAAATACATAAAATAATATATAATACCTTTTCACAATATAACTATTGAAATTACATGGAAGGCGTTAAACTGGAAAATATCTATTACAATTACAAAAACAATTTCAAATGTTGGCATTTCGGAAGTTTTGTTGAAATAAATAAAAATTTTAATTTAATTTTTAACCCTACCACGCACTGTTAAAAATTTGCAGCAAAACTGTCCAGTCATTTTTCCGTTTTTACAGAAAACGGTTACATAACCGTAATTTAAAAATATTCTGACCATAACGTGGCAATAATATGGTCTGAATAGAGTTAAATGACAGTTATGCAACTTTTTTCTATAAAAACGATGAAATGAATGGACAGTTTGTTGCAAATTTTTAACAGTGAGATATTAAATACTCGTGCCAACCATCGATAAATCCATTTATCATGTAATGGATCTCAGAATAATGATTCTGACTTTGCTCTCCCAATTTATAGGCAAATTTTAATTTTAGCATGTTTGCCGAGATGTCAGTAAAATGTCGTTTTAGGAAAATAAAAATAAAAGTGAGTAAGATTCAGGTATTTATAAATTCCTAATTTTTTAGTGTCTGTTATAAATCTGTTATAAATTATAGCGAAATATGTAAACATATTTCAATTTAGGAGCCAACTGACTTGCGTGTTGAAGAAAGGTGACAACAAGAAAACAACTGGGATTTATAAGCTTATTTATATAATACTCGATAACTGATAGGATGAAATAACATTTTTTAATGAAAGCCAAATAATTTTACTGGTGACAAATAACATTTAAGAATTCTAACAATAAAAGCATTAGGGAAATTTTATGGACATAAAAAACAAACAACTACGAACAATTGAAATTAACATAAAATTTATAGATTCATCTAATCACACAAAAATTACACTATAGCTAATACGTTAAGCTTTTATCCACTCTTTTAAAGGCGAGGATACACAGGACCCGAATGTGGCTTTTAGAGGCCCTGAACATAATTTTGATAATGGGTCTCCATGTGTGTTCGATATAATAAGGTAAAATAATTTTCATAATTTTTCTACTGTCATAAATAAAGCTAAATTATTCTATACAACTTATGAAAATATATTCTTATGAAGAAGTGTGACAGAAATAGTCACGATAACATTTAAACAGGAATAAATGCATTTTCTACCCTCCAAAATACCAAATAAATGATTGAAAATATTAAGTAAATCATTTTCTCTTGATTTTAGAATATTTTAACAAATTTACTTTATATTTTTATGATTCCAAGCTTTTGTAATTATTATCAGAGGTTAAATGACATCTAAATGATTTTCATAATCTAGTAATATTGTCAGAGGTTAAATGATATCTAAATGATTTTCATAATCTAGTAATATTGTCAGAGGTTAAATGATATCTAAATGATTTTCATAATCTAGTAATCACATCTTCCTTATAATACAACATAAAATCATGAAATATTATCATAATTTAAAACTTTATCAACAGATTTGGAAACCTTTGAATTTGAGGGCCTTGGGCACTTGTCCTATGTGCGTATGCCTTAATGGTACTGTTGAGAATATAAACAGATTTCAAAATTTTCAAAACATAGAAAAGAGAGATAAATTGCAAAAAAATAATTCTAAGAATTTCAGGTCAACGTACTAGTGCGGAAATTTGATCAGGATTTTACAAAACTGCATATAAAATTAAAAATCACTATTGTTGAAATTATTCCTGATTGATTCCTGATTCCTGACATTTAAATCAAATTAAATGATTTCTTAATATATAAATATCATAGTATATAATATATATACATAAATATATACATAATATATATATATATCATAATATATAAATAATATATATATATCATAATATATAAATAATGATTTAAATCAAATGATTTTTTTTAAATCTTTGATTCAAATCAGTCTTTTTAACATTGATATTTACAAGCTGAATAAGGATCAAATGAATCATTTGTGTTAAAATAAACGTCATTTTTTATGTCAGATTAAAAATTATCTTTTAATAATGTTAAATAAAACTTTTATAAATTGAAAATACTATTGTATACAAGTAAATACAATACTGAATTCAAAATATTATTTATCCATAGTGCATCTCAAAATAAATACTGATAAATGCTCTCTCATTTTTAAACTTTTTTTCTTTTCTACATGATCACTTCATTTTTGCAAGTTAAATGCTGAAGCTAAAGTTAAATATATTCAATATAAAAGTATTTAATATAAGGTGGGTGCTCCTGATATGGCCATGCTAAAGTTTAAGATTTTTCCCTGCCGTCATTTTTAAAAAATCAAAATGTTTTATTTTTTTTAACGTTCTCAGGTTATTGGACTTTCGTAAAAAATATTGCACTCCCCAAGAAAATAGTTTAACTAGTCCCAAAAAATGGAATTCCAAAAGTCTACCAAGTGGCCATATCAAGAACCTGTGCACTTTATATGGCCACAATTGTTCCATGTTTCATAAATCGTGATTTTCTTCAATTTAAAAATGTTCTTCTGCTAAATTAAATTTTGGTGTAAAACATAAAATTACTTAAAATAGGAAATTGGCATGAAATTCCACCACCTATAACTGAATTATAAGTGATCACATGATACACTAGGAGGCTTCTTTATGGTATGCTCATGCCATTTAGTGAATTTTTTTGGTTAGCTAACATATAATAGGGGGATGGCCATATCAAGAACATGACCATAACAGGACACCTACCTTAGTAGTAATATTTTCAGTGAGGAGTTACTTCCTCTAAAGTAAATTATACATGATTCCCAAGTTTGTTTTATGCTTAATTACTTAGACCTGCAAATTACAATAATATAAGGTGATACAATAAGGTAATATAAGGTAATACAATAATATAAGGTGATCATATAATATGACCAATACATAGACTAATTGTAACATAATAAATATTTAGACTGTTTGTCTGACATAGAATTATAGAATTCCAGTTTCTTCCATAACTGAAAATAATTTAATCCCTGTGACTGATACCTTTCCCCTTTCCTTTCCTAGAATTCATTGCTTACAGCAATGGAAAATATAAGACAAGTTATTGTACCTTATTTTTAAGCTAAGCAGTCATTTCTACTGTCAAATAAATGTGATTGATTGCTGAAATTGTCAATGGCTGAGGGCTGGATAACATTGGCAATTGATAGCTTCGTACTTTTAGTTATGTAATTACCTTGCATCTCGTAACTGTTCTGTAATCATTAATATAGTATATAGTGTGAAACACAAGTTGGGACAAGGCTATCATTTACTTATACTAGGTACAGTACATGAAAGCTTTCGGATACATAAGAAAAATGGCTGGCAGAAAGAAAGATCCGATGTAGCCTTATTTTACGGGTGAAAAAAAAACTATTTCTGGAAAAGGTATGAAAGCAATTTGCAAACCATGTAGTGTAGAAATGATGGAGATTGTGGCAAGAATTAAAAAAAAAAAAAGAAACTTGCAGTCTATGTGATAAGATGGCATTAGTGAATCTGAATCAGTTGAAATACGCATATATTTAGCATTCTTTGCGGCAATTATTCTGTGATTATATATATTATATTGGAGTAATACATTAATGAAAAATTAATAACTTAAATTAACTAGAAATTTATACACACAACACACATAGGTATATCTGTAACGATTTAATAGTAGAATAATATGATTTTAAGTTTTAAGTTAAATCATTTGATTTTGTCTGCAAAAAAATTTTATTTTTATTTAAATTTTGAATTTTTATCTAGGAATTGTAATGAAATTAATAAAAATGTGCAAATCTATACCGAGAAAAGAAATAAGTACTGCACAATACCACAAATAATATTAATAAAAAAAATCTGATTTAAATTAAAAAATTCCAATTTAAATCAAATAAATCCGACTTTTTTTATTTTAAAAAAATCATGATTAATAATTCTTCGAACTACCTGTTATTTCAGACATTATTTAAATCTTTAAAACATATAGACAGGCACTGTACATTCTTAAAAACATATTTAAAAACACATAAAACCAGGACAGAAGGAGAGTTTCAGAAAAATCGGGCTGACAGAGCAGAAAGACGAAACATGAGTATTGAAGATGCCTGGGCCAACAGGCGAAAATATTCTACTTTTATGAAACTTTTAGCGTGTGGACTGGTTTTATGTGTTTTTAAATATGTTTTTAAGAATGTACAGTGCCTGCCTATATGTTTTAAAGATTAAAATTATGTCTGAAATAACAGGTAGTTCGAAGAATTATTAATTTAAAAAATGACATTAGAAAAGATCATAGATTGAAATACTAAAATCATGATTTTTATCAACCCTGTATGAAAAGCATTTTGTAAATTACGAACACAAAATATCAAATCTTCCTAATTTTATATTTGTACATGGATATTGTAGAACTGAAGTCTAATATCTCACTTTTTTCAAAATTTTATTAAAATGTATTTTTATTAAAATGTAAAATTTAGTAATCCTGACACCATGATTCACTTGTAAAGCTTTTTTCTTCCCCCCCCCTCCCCCTTTAAGGTTGCTTCTGATGAAGCTTTTTTTTCCGTTATTTATTTTTCCAAACAAAACAAGAAAAATAAAAAATGCCAAATCCAATATTTTCCCTTTTTTTTTATTACGGTTAGTTATACATGAGATATCGGACGGTTTATTTAAACAAATTCTTTTTAAAGAGTTCATATAACATAAAATTCCCACACACACATTATTAAGAATTAACGAAACTTATTTAACGATGTTATCTCATGAAGTTAAGAAACAAGTAGGACTTAAACATGAATGCGAATTAAAGATGGCAAAAAAACATTTGAAAAATAGATTTATTTTCATAGCCTCAAACTATAAAAAATACCAGAGACATCTACAAACATTTTAACCAGTTATTAACGATATTTTAATGAAATTCTTCACGGGTATGGTACACTGGACACACTACGATGCTGAAAGTGACACTGAAAAATGAGAGAAGCCGCAATGAAATATCGGTGATATTTCATTGCAATGATATCGGACGGTTTATTTAAACAAATTCTTTTTAAAGAGTTCATATACATAAAATTCCCACACACACATTATTAAGAATTAACGAAACTTATTTAACGATGTTACCTCATGAAGTTAAGAAACAACTAGGACTTAAACATGAATGCGAATTAAAGATGGCAAAAAACATTTGAAAAATAGATTTATTTTCATAGCCTCAAACTATAAAAAATACCAGATAGACATCTACAAACATTTTAACCAGTTATTAACGACATTTTAATGAAATTCTTCACGGGTGTGGTACACTGGACACACTACGATGCTGAAAGTGACACTGAAAAATGAGAGAAGCCGCAATGAAATATCGGTGATATTTCATTGCAATGATATCGGACGGTTTATTTAAACAAATTCTTTTTAAAGAGTTCATATACATAAAATTCCCACACACACATTATTAAGAATTAACGAAACTTATTTAACGATGTTATCTCATGAAGTTAAGAAACAACTAGGACTTAAATATGAATGCGAATTAAAGATGGTAAATCAAAGAAAAAAAAAAACATTTGGAGAATAGATTTATTTTCATAGCCTCAAACTATAAAAATACCAGATAGACATCTACAAACATTTTAACCAGTTATTAACGACATTTTAATGAAATTCTTCACGGGTGTGGTACACTGGACACACTACGATGCTGAAAGTGACACTGAAAAATGAGAGAAGCCGGAATGACGGGAAGCTAAATTTGCCATTTTCACCGAAATAGTTTTATCTTTCATAAATTTCGATACTCTCTATAGTAGGCTATAAATTATATAGTTGAGACACACCTTAGTAGTTTGAGAACATTAGAACACGCCTTATATCATCATTTCAACGTTTCAAAACCACAGGTTAAATGCCATATAAAAAGGTATGATTAATGATCCAATTAGACTCGATAAAGTAAAAAAGAAGAACAGGAAATTCAATACATCGTAAAGGTGTCACACATTTACTTCCAGAGAACGTGATTCGACAGAAATTTTAATCACAATAAAAATGAAAACAGAAAATAAAAAATAGTTATCTTAAATTAATAAAATTAAACCGGAAAAATGCACTGAGGCTATGAAATTATTCATTTTGTCCGGGATTTATTTTATTTTATTTTTTTCTAAAAGGCTTACAGAAGATATCTCAATCAGCTTGAAATTTAGCTATGATACGAAAAGTAAATTTAAATTTAGCCGGATCTGTTGAGATTTACTATGGCGTGGAGGTTACATTCCGGCACAGTCTGTAAATAATTTTAAACTCGTATTGGCAGAATTAATTATTCAGTACGGTCAAACCTCGATATAAGGGTCACGGTCAACTCCACTTATAGTGTTATTTTTCCGCTAAATTTTAAATAATAATTTTATTTTTCGTATAAGGTTACCGCTTAGTTACAGGGTCTCCCTAAAGCAAGGATGGTGAATCTTTTTACGTATGCGTGCTAAAAATTCACAAATATCTATCCCATTGTAACGAGCCAAACGCTTACATAAAAATATATTGCATAGGGTTAACACAAACACTAGTTAATAGAAGACACTAGTTAATAGAATGAATCACTTTAATGCATTAAGTAACTACAGGAGGGTGCAAAATGATAGAAATGACACAAAAACATTTAAATGAAATCGTGTTTACTATCCAAATGCGCAAATCTTTCTGTTAAATTAAATACATGATATTACAATTAATATTAAAGCAATCGTCTTTTTAAAAATGTACATATATTCTTAAATTTATTTTAAAATATGGGTTTTGTTAAGTTTACGCTTGAGAAAAATGATAAGAACGTCGTAATAATGATTTCGAAACTACTTTATCTCTTGTGATTGGTGGATATTTTCACATATTATTTAGCAAAGAATTCAAAAGATATTCTGATTGCATTCGTTCAGTTAGCAAAATTTTGAAGTTGGAGAGAAGGAAAATGTTTTTCGACTACGAAAGAGGTGAAATCCTTAGTTTATAAATGACATCGGATGGCCCTTCAAAGAATTGTTGATAAAATTAAACGTTTAAAGACATTCATTTTTAATTTCCTACATAATCCTGTTATTTATGGTATTTCAAAATCTACAGGAAGGCTGAGAATGGTTTTGAAACGACCCGAACGTTTGATTATTCACACGGTCGCAAGTAAAAGACACCAAAGGAAATTGGAAACCAGATTATGATGCATCAGTATGGACTGGAGGTCTGCACGGGCCCGGGCCTGGCCCGAAGCCGGGCTGGGCGTGGTCTCCACTCTTCCCGGACTGGGCCCAGGCCTAACGTTTTTTCTGCAAACTCGGCCGGGTTAGGCCAGACTTCTTCCTGGCCCGAGCCAAAATCAGTAAAATGAGCCACGGCATAATCTGAAAATAAAATCTATGCATAAGTTAAGCATCCTTTTTATATAATTTTAATTGCAAGATATTGTTGCTTCGGAAATATCGGCATGTTTTGTAGAAATTCAGTCGGGCTAGGATCGGGCCGAGATTTTAGCTTTTACACCGGGCCGGACCAATAGAATTTTTGTACGGCCGAGCCGGGGTCGGTCCGAACTTTTAACTTTTATACCGGGCCGAGCGAATTTTTTTTTGTACGAGTCGGGCCGGGCCCGGACCTGGAAATTTCAGTCCGTGCAGACCTCTAGTATGGACTATAAGAAGAGTAATTGAAAGGTCGGGAATACTTAAATATGTAAAACCACGTCTGTGTCCGCGTTTAACATCTGCCCATAAAAAATCCCGAATTCAGTTGGATGAGAAACATCTGAAGCAACAAACGAATTGTTTTAAAATTAGTTTCATTGATGAAAAGAAGTTTAATTTCGATAATACGAATACTAATCATTCATACTGGTATGAGAGGGGGGAGAAGTCAAATTAAAATGGCTATTTTTTGTAATTCTAGTAATATGATAATTTCGAAAATCATTGCAACTTTTAAAGTGCTAAATACAGGTTCGAACATTTAATGACTAAAGTCAAGATATTAGAGGAAATGGTTCAAAAACGGGCTAGGGCCTAAATACGGGCTACATGCTGAATGTGGATTAAGAGAGTTGTGCACGGTCGTGGGAATGGTACCGAACAGAACAGCAAAGAGGGGGGGGGAGAGTGGTGAGCAGATGGTCTTGGTCTTTAACTCACGTTTGCGTGAGTTGGTATGAATTGTTTTCATCAAAAAACCTACTTTTGAGGAACCCAAAACTTTTCAAGGTATGTTAAATTTAATTTCTCCCTTTCTTAGTTCTTCAGTAAAGCGAGTGGCTTCCATCTCATCTCAAAGCTGATGCTCTGAGCTTCCATGTAGAGCACCTGTTTCGATCTATTTGTTTGCTTTGTAATGGCTACTGAGACCACCAAATTCAAGTACTGGATGGTCTAAAAACGAGCTACCATAACTGACGACAGTGACGATGACGAGTTGGCGGTTCCTAGGTCTACTATAATACAGGCTGAATAATCAAGCATTAGGTTGCCCAATTAGACCAATCAGCGATTGTTGACCGCGTGGCGAGGCCAATCGTTCTTCTCCTACGGACAATTAAATGGCGGCATGAGTCAGTCCGGATTATAGGAGCCTTAGCGGTTCCTATGGGAGATAAATCTGGTGACGACAATGCAGCATGCATTTTCCGCGTAGGAACCTTTTCAGATGATGTTAGAGAAGAGTTTAGATTCAGTGCTACATGTATGGAGGTTGGGAACATTCCTAATGTGCTGGAATGGAAAAAGAGGTACACTGCAAATAAAAAATGAAGAAAATGCTCTTTTCCTTTTACACAATGTTTCAAAAAAGTAGTTTAATAAGTTTTTGAACAAAATCCGGTATTTTTTGATTTATTACGAGATAATTTACCAAGTTGTCTGTACTCTGTACTTGAAAAACAGTCATTTTCACTTTTTTGGAATAAAATGATTTTGGAAAACTAAGACTCATTATTAGCGTTTTGAACCCTCATATCAACTTCAGGACTGTTTCTAAAAGTAACTGACACCAAAATTATCAATTTTGAGTAAGCAGATACCAAAGTGAAAGTGGTAGCCTGTTTTGGGATCATTTCCTCCATAAAAAGATACATAAATACATCTTCCTCCCCAACTTGTTTTTGTCATCACATAAATCTAGATGGCCAGGGGATTGCAATAATAATAATGGATGTACGGACGGACAGACAGATAGGATAGATAGATAGAGGAAGGGCGGAAGGAGAGAGAAGCAATGGTATGAACATCATACACTCTAAGAAAAAACGGCAAAAATTACAACAAAATTTGCTGTAAATTTATGCACCCAAATTGCCAGCACATTTTACTGTAAATTGGCAGCAAAATAGGTTTTAAATAAAATAATTTTCAGAATTTTACAGCAAAATGAGCTTAAAACATGCTAATTTAACTGCAAATATGACTGTAATTATACTAAATGTTACAGCAAAAAATGCTGGCAATTTGGGTGCATAATTTTACAGCAAATTATGCTGATATTTTTGCCGTTTTTTCTGACAGTGTAGAGCAATTTAAAATTTTGTAAAATCAAAATTAACTGTTCATTAAGTAGTTAAATTCTTCAAAATTATTTGTATCATAAGTAAAAAAGAAGCGCACTGTAGGTTTTAGAATGGTTATATACCTTTAAGAGTTTTAACCTTTGAAGAGGTAAGAAATTATAAACACCAGATAGTGAAACGCATTGGAAAGTTTCCGAGCTCTTCCAAAACTGAAGTTTAACACATGGAATTTATTTATCTAGGCTTTTATAGTTCTAAAATTGAAATTACATGCCCTAAAGAAATACATCCAATAAAAATAATGTAATATGCTGTTCAGTCCATCAAGTGAGGAAATGACGAATAAGCCAATTGTCCAGAAAATGAACCTTACAGCTCATCGGATATGTCATGAGATTGGGTTCTGCTTGTGATCATAAAGTTGAGGGACAAAAATGTCCCGTTAACGATTTATGTATGAGCATCATGGTATAGTTAAAATCTTTACTAAGCAAGATAAGGACATCTCGGGTAAAACCTGATCAAGTTAAAGTGAAACCCAGGGCCTGATTTCATTCGAGGTCCCCTTTTTATACCTTGGCAACAAATTAAACATATTCAATGGCTTACAATATATATATGAACACATAAATAAATATTCAGATAAATGTATCTTTTGTTTTTCCTTCCACTGCAAAACTACAAAATATTGATTACAATCAGTACAAGGTCAAAAACTTATAAATTGCGAAATTAACAAAGAAAAAATATTTCTATCATTGTTAAGCACTTATAAATCTTACCATAATTTCAACTAATACGAGTAGTTAACATTTTAAAATTTTTGCACGTTAATGATATACTTGCTGTCTAATAGTAACATATGAAAGTGGCAAATGCGAAAAGTAATAGGAGTGTGGAAAATAAATAAACTAGAATGCTTTTTAGGGAAAATAGCCAATTTTGATATTACATTAGTTTACTTTTAGAAGTAAAAGTTCGTGAAATATATTTTTCAAAGATTTAACTAGAAACACTAAATTTTTAAATTGAGATATTTAATCTTGAAAGAAAAATTATCTGAATTTAAAGCATCCTCAAAATTGAGGGACATAGATATATGGTCCCATCTACGTGCTTTAATTAGGCTCTGGAGCCAAATCCACGTTGCTGTGCATCTTAGCTTACACAATGTACTCATAAAAATTTCCTCATTTAAAAGAAAAGAAATATTTTAAGAAAGACTGAAAGAAGCGATAAAACGGGGGGAGGGGGGCATTCTAAATATGTACAAAATCAGAATAGATTGTTTGCTCTTGGAATATGAAAACACACTTGCGTAAAACATTCATATAAATAATAGTAAAAATTATTATTATTATTATTAGATAGATGTCTTGTACTATCTCAAACTATAATGCTGCTCAAAGTAACCTTGCAATTTGAAAACGCAAATAATTTTTTCCATTTGCGTTTCAACAGCTAAACAAAATTAAAACATTAAAGCTAAATGAATCTGATGCATTTTTATACGTTTGAGCGTTCTAACAGTTTTAGACAACTCAGAGCCATTAAACGATGATATTTTAAACTAAAATGAGGAAGAGAAGTAAATAAATTCCGGAATTCATACATTAATCTCCCGCAAGAATAATTTCAAAATAGCTGTCTTCATTTATTTATTTATTTATTTTTTTAAGTTCGGTCAATTTTAGGATATCTTGTATAAAAATATTATATAAATGAAAAAAAAATGGCAAGATAAACTAGAAGAAAATAACAGAAAGTGGAACTAATAATGATAAAACACATTTTAGATGAAAAAAAAATCACATTTCTTTGCAAATAAAGTGTGTAATGATAATCAAGATTATGGCTAAATAAGTTTTATAATAATAATAATAATAATACTGCTAATAATAATAAAATGTAAATTTCTCAGATCAACAATAAAATATCTTAAAAGTAATTTTGGAATTATTATGGAAATATATATTATTAAAAGTATTTCTTACTTTGAGAGAAGTTACTTCTTCAGCTTCGCTATTATTAAGCTTTGACACACGTAACGTGGGAGCACCTTCCCACGAATTTGCTTCATTTATATAACCACCAGATGATAGTTGAATTAAATCTCGATTAAAAGAACTATCGAGAGAATTTTCTTGCACAACCTCAAGATTCTTCGACACTGATGGTTTGTCTATAATTTGTTTACAAGAGTTCAGATCTGTAGGAGAATTATTTTCTTCACTACTACTACATCCCCCAAGAGGTGACCACAAGTCCAAATCCAAATTACGAGGCGTAGAGCAAGTGGCACTAGAATTGTTTATAGGAGACATTCTGGAATTTGCTTTAGGACTATCTGATGATGCTAGAGACAGAGCCCTGCTCGTCAATTCCATAGCTTGATTTATAAGTGGATCATTGTGCTTTGTTTTACCAATAAGTTTCTTTGCCTGAAAGGAAAAGAAATAAAAAATATTATTACTATTGAAAACTACCATAAATAATAGTCAAATTAATCCAGATTAGATATAAATAAACATAATACAACTACATTTTAAAGTACTTTTCCAGTTACATGCTGCAAAATCAGATAAAAAGTTTTTTTTTTGTTTTTTTTTTTTTAAACATTCTTTACTATTAAAAAGTAACAAGACAGCGTAATAAAAAAGACAAATTATATCAAAACCTAGAAACAGCATAGAGATGTTTCAAGATTCCAAAACCCAATACCTGAGTCCTAGAAATGTATAATCAAAATTTTAAAAGCGTCAAGAGGAAGCAAAGGGGCTTACGATCAAAAGGCAAATTGATAAAAGAGTGAAGTAATCATCAAAACTAAATAGCTAAATACCTATTTGATTCTGTGACGCAATTGCCGTGGACCAATGAGAAGTACCAAATCAATGGGAGGCAGCAGAAACATGACATAAAAAAGTGAGGTGGGGAGAGGGGGTCTTGTTTCTGCTGAATTCCATTGGTCCACTATAACAACGTCACAGAATCCTATACATATTTAGTATCAGTCGTTTCTTGCCTCTTTGTGACTTTGGCCTCGACCGTGAAAGTTGATTTGCTTACTCATTCCATTTTTAATATTTTGATTATATATTTAGCTGGTTTTTTTTATATGCACTGATGGAGGGGCTTTAGAAATTTTGAAACAGCTGTGTGCAGGATTTTAAAAATGTAATTTGTGCTTTTATTGCGTTGTTTTATCACAATTTAATACACTGGCACAAAGTTACCTCCACCAGTCAAGTTTAGCATTATTTACTATGTATGAAAAAAAAAAATTCAGAATAAATAAGGAAAACCTCCCTACAAATAATCAGTAGCTCTTGTCCTTTTTTTTTTCTCTCTCTCTTGGAACATCTCTTATGTGATTGACTATGTGATTAGTTTCAAGTATGATATTTTAAATGACATAATGTTTCCCGAAATCGGAATAAAATGCGTTATGTTTAATGTAAATCACATACCTAAAGGGGCAAAACTCAATTAGCTTTCAATACCACAAAAAAACAAAAAAAATATTTTTCCACATGAGACGATTTTTGAAGACATTATTAATATGCATGAACAGAGTTATATATTTACGCGACTCACATTTATGAACAAATATTATGCAACAAAAATTTCAGAATAGATTTTACGTGGAAAGAGAACACAAGCAATAGTTTAAAAATCTCTCAAGATATAAATATAAACTGTAATTATTTTTCAAGAATTTGCTACTTCTCATAATTGTTCGAACAGCTAAAAAAAATTACTGACTCGATAGACAGGATTGATTACAAAGCTAGTTTAGCAAAATGCCCTTTATTATGCCTTTTCTGAAGGGAGAAAATAAATATGTTGAGTGTAAGCCAATGGTTTTCACTTTAGATTTTAAAAGGTACTTATTATTTCAATTAGAGTAAAACATCGATTCATCATTTCCCGTGGAACCAAACATAAAAAGGGGAGGAGACAGTGAATGTGAGTTATTAAGAATGTTCTTTTCCGTATATACAGACATTCATTTAGTACAACTGTACAACATATTTAAATACAATAAAAAATGCAAAACTTTCAAAGCTTTCTACTAGTCTATAGCGGTAAGGAGAAATAAAGGAAATACAAGATGAAACTATATCTTATATCATTACAAAAAATGACAGTTTATATTCTTATTTTGTATATTTTGCGTTTTGCTTAACGCAAATAATATATTGTGATCTCTCACTTATACGCCTCCGTCGATTTCTTCAGTTTCTAACAGCTCTTTATGGCAAATAATTGAAAACTTCTCTCAGATATGCGATGTTTTCTCTCACTTAGACAACGCTAAATTCATTTCTCGCTAATCTCTTTTATCTCTCTGTTAACTTTTATCTTACTTAACATTATTTAATTTTAGGGCTTAATTTTATTTATATCAATTAAAATTAAATTTTATTATATGGAATAAAAATCGCGTTATAAAACAAATATAAATGCAACTTTAGATAGTCTTCACCAAATGCAGACTTCGATGATACTTTTCTAAATTTGTGCAACAAAATTATATTTATTTTTTAGTTTGAAAGCATTGACAAGCATAGAAAGATCTATTTATGCATCAGCTCGCAAACAAACGCAAACTTTTATTACAGCTTATTATTTAAAATATACATTTATATATAAGTGTAAATTTAAAAAAAATAATAAAAGACAATTATGTTAGGCCAATATTTTCAGCATCAAGAATTACTAATTTTAATAGGTACAATGTGTAATAATGCATGTATGAAGTTGAATTGCTGTAATAGAGTGAATTCGCATTTACAAGGGCCAATCTACACTGTTAAAAATTTGCAGCAAACTGTCCAGTCATTTGACCGTTTTCTACAAAAACGGTTACATAACCGTAATTTAGCTATGTTCTGACCATATTATGGCTCATTTTATGGTCAGAATAGAATTAAATAACGGTTATGTAACCGTTTTCTATAAAAACGGTCAAATGACTGGACAGTTTGCTGCAAAATTTTAACAGTGTATACTAATAAAAGAAAATTTCGCTCTGTGTGTCTGTTGGCGATGGCTAGGAAAATCCAGCCCACCTAGAAGGCTGCAAGTTTAGATATAGGTAAGTAGATAATAATTGGGGGTTCTGCGCCAGCGGTGGATGCGGTGGTGACCTTCTGTGCTCTGTGAAGGTCACCGGAAGTGGCAGGTGTTGACACCGGAAGGGACAGGTGTGGATAACAGGCATGTTGAGACAGGAAGTGAACAGGAAGTGTAGACAGGAAGTTTAACCGGAAATGTGACAGGATGTGAATGCGATAAGGGAGAGAGGGGGGAGGGCTTATTTTTGTGGGGGGCTTAATTTTTTTTGTTGGTTTTAATCCTTCTAGTCGAGTGGAGTTGAGTTGTAGGAATCCTGCTATCAGAATGAATTTAGTTTGAAAGTAATATTAGCAAAATGTTCGATTTTTTTTTTTTTTTTTCTCACTTGAAATAAAAATTTTATTTGCTAACTAACACCTAATATAAAAATGGAAATCTTTCTGACTTTGTTTTACTTTATAAAAGTTTAACGTGAAATTTATTTTTAGACTGGAAACGCGACAGGAAATAAGATCGGAAACGGGATTAGACATGCTTTTTCCAAAAAGGGTTTTCAGGAAGCAGTAAACATGTTTTGGGAACATGTTTGGGAGCTTGTTGGAACAGGAGAGGTGGTTTGTGAGACCGGAAGTAATTAAGATGAGAGAGATAAAGAAGGTGCATGATTAGACATATAGATTTTGTTCTTTGTAGAGGGTGAAATTTTGTTTTATTTTTTATTTAAAGTGTTTTCATTTTTTTTAATTTAATTTATTTAAAGCGTTTCAAATTATTTTTTATATTTTTTTTTTTGTAGTGTTTTACGTATTATTTTAATTTTTAGTGACATTAGAACCTGCAATTTCTGTATCACACATGTCTTATCTTAGGTCACCAAGAATGTGTGTGTGTTGTTATCTCTTTAAATGCGAGAGATGGTTACTTCAGACCTGCGTTGAGATATCTTTATCATAGTTTTAATGAACTGCAGGAAATTGTCTTTAGTTATTGAGTAATTCGCGAGTTTTGGTTTAATATGAATGCTATTACATCTGTTTGTTTAATTTACAAGCACATTTCTCTTACAACACTCTGTCAACAGATCACTTCAATATTCGAAATAATAATTTAGAGGGAAAATTTTTACTTTCTATACGAAATTTTATTTATAGAGATTGACGAAGATAGTATGCCTAATTCTTTCTTGTACAACATTATATTCGAAATAGAGTTTTGTTACCAAAAATAACGTGTTTATACATTTTAAAAACGAAAGCAAAGTGATTTTCAAAAATGTAAATATAAGCTATACACCCACGCATTTTTGTTATTGAATTAAATTACAAGGTTTAATATTGTATTCAGCGCAATATTTTCTTATAAAAGCCGTTTCACAAACTTGTATACTAAAAGTAATGTGTCATTTTTAGGGGAAAAAATTAATTCAAGTCATTGAGACTAATCCTTTATGGGGGAAAAATTTGTCATACTTCTTTGTGTTACATTACATCTTCCGTTTTTTAAGTTTACAAATTTGTGGACTAACTTAAATAATCGTTTTTAGGATACTTAAACAATATATATATACTTTTTAATTATATAATTTTTTTTAATTGACTTGTAATATAGCTTTTTTTTCTTAAAAGGGTACTGTAGAATAACTTATGTCACAAATACTACATCCTTCTTTAGTTAAATATGTTTCACTTAAGACATGACAAAGTGTCTTAGAAACATTTCATTTTGGAGTTAAGTGATTAAAGAAGAAAAATATTATTTATATAAACACAACACATAAGACCAGTGACTGAGAGGTTCTGGTTTTAAAGCTACTAGACGTTTGGGTTTAAACTTCTCTCGCGCTCGTCGACCTAACCGTTCGGAGTTTTCTTCGAACCTTGTCAATACGAGTTAGGAGCCCTTAGAATGACCCCTAGAGTGACCTATATCCCAAGCGTAGATAATCGGTTTTAACAAATAACCAACCAACCACAACACATAAGACATTTTAGATCGTTACATAAGACATTTTAGATCATTACATAAGACATTTTAGATTATTACATTTAGTTAAGAAGTGATTTGACGTGCAAAATATTATTTATAAAATCATACAATAAGAGAATTTTAAAGATTTTTTCCTTTTAAATGAACAATTTTTAGTGACTATTTAACTTATTAAAGAGAGCGGGTATTTTGTTTAGAGTTATACGATTAAAATAAATTTTCAATAGATTTGACTTTATACAACCAACATTTTAAAAAAAAGGGAATGGAATCTAGTTTTTATAAATTAACGTTTTTCAATTTTACAAATACTTCACACCCCGTCTTTTTTCCCCCTCTTTTAGTAGACTTTACATACATAAGACATAAAAAGCGTTTTAGAATACATCATTTAGAAATTAAGTGGTTTGATAAATAAAATATTATTTATAAAAGCAATAGATACGAGAGTAATAAGGATTTTTACTTACATATGTACGAACTTCTGATAGGTAAGACTTTCTAAATCATTGTGCAAGAATTAAGTGGTTATTGAACTTATAACATTACATGATGAAATAATCACGTGACGTATTTTTAAACCAATAAAATGTCAGTATTTTCAAACAAATAAAAAGTTAGTATTTTTACACGAGCGCCCTCTATCATTATATAAATTTCAATGAAACGAGTTCATAACATTCTACTGTGACCTGATATCGTTGTAATAGGTTGTATTTTTCATTTAAGTTATTGTGGAACGAGTTATGAATTCTTATGTTGGTGATGTAACCAACTTGGAGTGTCAACACTCATCACCAGAGTTAAATAATCAAGAGATGGATTCTACACTTTTATCCAAAGAAGGACTCGTTTCGAATTATGAAGTGAAACTCACCTCATCAGGACTAAAGAAACAGAAGTTACCCCATGTGCGTAAGATGTGTAACACAGCATTTCCTCGAAAAGTTAACTTAATGTTTCATATGAAAAGTCATCTAAAGGAAAAATCTTTTTGCTGTGAGGTGTGTGCTGAAGTTTTTTCACAAAAGAGTGATTTACGTAATCATCAAAAGATTCACAAATTGCCCAAATACAAGTGTAGTGATTGCAACGAGATATTTTCAAGAATGTCTGACTTATTAATACACAAGAAGACCCATAAGATTCGTAAACAATATTCATGTGCAAAGTGTTGTGAAATATTTAAGTGTGAATCGGATTTTTTACAACATTGTGATGCTTTTCATAAAGTTTTACCTAACATTGCGAAATCACCCTGTTTAAAAGATTTGTTATTTGAACTTATAGTGAAGCTTATAGATTAGTTCGAACTTATAGTGAATTAAAAGACAAAATGATATGCAAAATATATGAACTAGAATTAACAGACCAAAACATACATGTACATGCTGAGAATGCCTTTTTAAAGTTGTACAACGGCTTTGAAGATTTCACAGAACGAGTGTTTAATTGGACATTATGAAAATTTTTGAAATTAGAATTGATTACAGCTCAATATGACAGGCTTATTTGATTTGTATTATTTTAAATGATTAATAAATAGTTTGATTGCGAAAAAAGTGTTTTCTTTAGCATACACTGTGTGACTTTTAAACTAATGTTGTGTATTTTGAATGTGTCAGAGAAAACAGGAGTGTGTTGACATTTAAAAAAAAAGATTTCACATAATATAAAAGTTTTACAATAAAAATTGACTTACCTAAAGTTTTTTCAAGATAGTCACGATATCCTTTCCATTACAATTATTTTAAGGAAATAGAATTTAATTTTGTTGTGAATAACACTTTGTTGTTAACAGCACGTGGTTTGTCTTATCATAACTATGAGATCCTAAGATCACTTCCTATTAACATGATAACGAAGAGTAAAAAAATGACTAATGCAAGCCGATTTTCCTGCCTAAACTTGTTATCAGCTTGCATGAGTGACTCATCTTTACATGTGTGGATTTGTATGTTGAAAAAATGATTGCTATGTTTAACCCGTGTAGACGATTTTTATCCGGAAGCTGTTTGAACTACCAAATTTCAGATATCACACATTTTACTAGAACATTTAAATATTTTAATGTCTTTTCGCCCGCAAATTGGAAACTTAGGATTATCACCTTTACATCGAGACATGGAAGGTAGAAAAATAATAACTTTACACTTAGACAATATTTTAATTTAAGAAGAATTAGACTTAACACATTGTTAGAGTTTCTTTGAAAAATATCTAGTTGGTTGTAAATTTTAGAAAATTCGACCTAACGAAATTAACACACTTAAAAATATCTAGTTGGTTATACATTTTATAAAATAAGCAACAAATAAACATTTCGATACATTGACAAAAGAAAATAATTAAGTTTAAGTAAACTTTACACTTAGACAATATTTCAAACTAAGAAAAATAATAACTTTACACTTATATAATATTTTCAACTAAGGAAAATTAATAACTTTAAAAATCAGACTTAACACATTGTTAAAGTTTTTTTAAAACAACACAACATTTTCAAAGCAGTGGAAATAGTATACCTGAAAAAAATTCAACTTAGTGGAATTTAATAGTGAAATTTTTTAACCTCACTCATTTAAAAAATAAAACTTTGTAAATTTTTTCCATTTTTAAAATAAAACTTATTTAAAAAATAAATAAGCAACTATTAAACATTTTGAATGTCTTAGACAAAGTGTGAATAAATTTGTTGAAATTATATAAAACATGAAAAATTTCATTACTTTTAAAAGAAATTTTATTTTTGGTGAAATAAACTCGAGGTATTTATTATATGTTACTTAAACTACATGAGAATTGATTGAAAATGTGTTACTTTTAATCACTCACAAGATAAGACATGATGTTACAATATACACATAGGAATGACATAGGAATTTCAGATGGGTTTTTCTCCCACACATGACGTCACTGATAACATATTTACTGATCAAGTCATAAAATCATAGTTTAGGGTAGGTTTTTAAGCACGAAGTTTAGTTGAGATTTAAGATATTTGAGAAATATAAACTACAACTTTGGCTACTTTTTGAAATTTCCCCCTACATAAGAAAAAGAACATAGAAAAATAAAATGAAAAGTCGTATTTGAATGGAATCAAATTATTATCCTTTCACTTAACAGCTGAATGCGTCGGTAATTACATCACAAAGGCACTGATAACAACTGATTGAATATATTGTGTTTCTTTTTTAAGGTTAAATTGATTTAATATTCAAGTTATTTCTTAATGATACACTTAAAAACAATAAACTTAATTAGCATTCAAAAAGCAAACGATCACATTATTGTGTAAAACAATAAAATGTTTTAAAAGTCACGAGTTAAAATTTGAAATGACTTAGAGTTTAAGTAGAATTTAGATGTGAACCTTTTAAAATGAAATAATAGTTTTTTGTATCGCCCTCTATCGGTGGGTAATAGAATTAAGAGATAATTAAAAGTTTTAACTTGAATTCGAGCCCACAACAAAAATTATTTTTCGGTTTTATAATTTAGGGTAGGTTTAACTGAGCAAGCCATGATATTTCAGTATTTATAGACGATTTAAGATATTCGATAAAGGAAATCATCTGAATTTTTAATTTAATTGAAGGGTTTACTGCTTAAAGTACTACAAAATGAGTACAACACGATGCATAGTTTTTTAATTAATTATATTTTTCGAAAGATTAAATTGACTTACTGATAAACTTAGGATTTATGTTTAAAGTGAATAAATTTGACATGTTAGGTTCACTTAATAACAGAGGGTTGAATAGGTTATTTTTAATAAAAATAAAGTTTACTAAAAGTTTTTAAAGTTAAAAAAATATAGTTTTAAAAAATTTAAAGTTTACAAAAAGTTTAAAAATCTTTAAGTAAATCAAAATTAACTTTTTAATTTTAACTATTGAGAGAGACTATAATCTAACTGTTTATCCTTGTAACCAACTGGTGCATATCAACTATATACTCTGTATCTGCATATGCGCAGAAAAACATAGACATTTAATCTAACTTGAGTTCGACTTTAAATTATTTGCCAACTTTTAAGTTTAATTACTATACACAACTCGATTACCTTTCCCACAAAACACCTTTCAGAAACAAAACAGAAATTAACACTTACCGAAAAACACGTCCACTTTGGGTGTTAGTCTTCACTCAACTAACGTTTCTCCCTTATCTTTGCTAGGGAGCGCTGCAATCGCCGCTAGAGGCGTTAGTAGTCTTCAGGTGTGTGATAAGAATAAACTTTAAATCCAACTTACACTCGCTCAGTCATTCTTGCTTCTCTCTACCTTGCTAACAACCGTTTGCTGCTGGCTCATTGTTTGGTTGTTTAAACTTGTTGAATGACGTCATCATTTGTTTGTCTAAACTTGTCCAGTCTTGTTTTTATGCAGTACGTCTATTTAGATGAGTCATCACTCGCTTATCTTGGTTGACTTGTCCAAACTTGTTTTTGTGTGGCATGTCTATTTGGGTGAGTCATCGTTCGCTTATCTTGCTTTACTTGTTTGAACTTGTCTAGTATCCACCACCTCATGTCTTTTGTCATAGCTTGAATATACTTTACACCAATCACTTAAATATAAAAGTCTTGTCACAACTTACTTAAACTTTGATAAAAATATTAATTATTTATAAATTTCATCAAATTCTTATTTTTCTGATACATTTACTATGCAATTTTCGTTCAAAAATATGGTAAAGCCCGATTTTAAATCGAAGTCTAAGATAAATTCCCCAAATTTGTAACATTTTAACACTAATAATAAATATTGTAAGCACCCAGTACATACAAGTTTTGTAAAAATAATATTACTTATAGCTAACTCGTTATGTCCCATGATACAAAACTTCAATATAACTAAAATCAGTGTTAAACAAAAATCTAATCACGTGTCTTTATATATTATTTTGAAATGCAAAGCATTATATCTAAACGAATGATATAAGGAGTAGTTAGAATAGTTCTTATATTTTTGTTAGTAAAAAATTTATACACATTATCTTACAAGGTTGCAATATTCAACACACGGTTCACCATATTTAAAAACGATTCACCACGATTTAAAAACTTAGTAACATATTTTAAATTTATAAATTTAAATTAAAAATACTTAAGTATTTATAATTGTTTATTTATAAAAATATGTTTTAATTTAAATTTATAAATTTAAAATATGTTACTAAGATTTTAAATCGTGGTGAATCGTTTTTAAATATGGTGAACCGTGTGTTGAATATTGCAACCTTGTAAGATAATGTGTATAATTTTTTTACTAACAAAAATATAAGAACTATTCTAACTACTCCTTATATCATTCGTTTAGATATAATGCTTTGCATTTCAAAATAATATATAAAGACACGTGATTAGATTTTTGTTTAACACTGATTTTAGTTATATTGAAGTTTTGTATCATGGGACATAACGAGTTAGCTATAAGTAATATTATTTTTACAAAACTTGTATGTACTGGGTGCTTACAATATTTATTATTAGTGTTAAAATGTTACAAATTTGGGGAATTTATCTTAGACTTCGATTTAAAATCGGGCTTTACCATATTTTTGAACGAAAATTACATAGTAAATGTATCAGAAAAATAAGAATTTGATGAAATTTATAAATAATTAATATTTTTATCAAAGTTTAAGTAAGTTGTGACAAGACTTTTATATTTAAGTGATTGGTGTAAAGTATATTCAAGCTATGACAAAAGACATGAGGTGGTGGATACTAGACAAGTTCAAACAAGTAAAGCAAGATAAGCGAACGATGACTCACCCAAATAGACATGCCACACAAAAACAAGTTTGGACAAGTCAACCAAGATAAGCGAGTGATGACTCATCTAAATAGACGTACTGCATAAAAACAAGACTGGACAAGTTTAGACAAACAAATGATGACGTCATTCAACAAGTTTAAACAACCAAACAATGAGCCAGCAGCAAACGGTTGTTAGCAAGGTAGAGAGAAGCAAGAATGACTGAGCGAGTGTAAGTTGGATTTAAAGTTTATTCTTATCACACACCTGAAGACTACTAACGCCTCTAGCGGCGATTGCAGCGCTCCCTAGCAAAGATAAGGGAGAAACGTTAGTTGAGTGAAGACTAACACCCAAAGTGGACGTGTTTTTCGGTAAGTGTTAATTTCTGTTTTGTTTCTGAAAGGTGTTTTGTGGGAAAGGTAATCGAGTTGTGTATAGTAATTAAACTTAAAAGTTGGCAAATAATTTAAAGTCGAACTCAAGTTAGATTAAATGTCTATGTTTTTCTGCGCATATGCAGATACAGAGTATATAGTTGATATGCACCAGTTGGTTACAAGGATAAACAGTTAGATTATAGTCTCTCTCAATAGTTAAAATTAAAAAGTTAATTTTGATTTACTTAAAGATTTTTAAACTTTTTGTAAACTTTAAATTTTTTAAAACTATATTTTTTTAACTTTAAAAACTTTTAGTAAACTTTATTTTTATTAAAAATAACCTATTCAACCCTCTGTTATTAAGTGAACCTAACATGTCAAATTTATTCACTTTAAACATAAATCCTAAGTTTATCAGTAAGTCAATTTAATCTTTCGAAAAATATAATTAATTAAAAAACTATGCATCGTGTTGTACTCATTTTGTAGTACTTTAAGCAGTAAACCCTTCAATTAAATTAAAAATTCAGATGATTTCCTTTATCGAATATCTTAAATCGTCTATAAATACTGAAATATCATGGCTTGCTCAGTTAAACCTACCCTAAATTATAAAACCGAAAAATAATTTTTGTTGTGGGCTCGAATTCAAGTTAAAACTTTTAATTATCTCTTAATTCTATTACCCACCGATAGAGGGCGATACAAAAAACTATTATTTCATTTTAAAAGGTTCACATCTAAATTCTACTTAAACTCTAAGTCATTTCAAATTTTAACTCGTGACTTTTAAAACATTTTATTGTTTTACACAATAATGTGATCGTTTGCTTTTTGAATGCTAATTAAGTTTATTGTTTTTAAGTGTATCATTAAGAAATAACTTGAATATTAAATCAATTTAACCTTAAAAAAGAAACACAATATATTCAATCAGTTGTTATCAGTGCCTTTGTGATGTAATTACCGACGCATTCAGCTGTTAAGTGAAAGGATAATAATTTGATTCCATTCAAATACGACTTTTCATTTTATTTTTCTATGTTCTTTTTCTTATGTAGGGGGAAATTTCAAAAAGTAGCCAAAGTTGTAGTTTATATTTCTCAAATATCTTAAATCTCAACTAAACTTCGTGCTTAAAAACCTACCCTAAACTATGATTTTATGACTTGATCAGTAAATATGTTATCAGTGACGTCATGTGTGGGAGAAAAACCCATCTGAAATTCCTATGTCATTCCTATGTGTATATTGTAACATCATGTCTTATCTTGTGAGTGATTAAAAGTAACACATTTTCAATCAATTCTCATGTAGTTTAAGTAACATATAATAAATACCTCGAGTTTATTTCACCAAAAATAAAATTTCTTTTAAAAGTAATGAAATTTTTCATGTTTTATATAATTTCAACAAATTTATTCACACTTTGTCTAAGACATTCAAAATGTTTAATAGTTGCTTATTTATTTTTTAAATAAGTTTTATTTTAAAAATGGAAAAAATTTACAAAGTTTTATTTTTTAAATGAGTGAGGTTAAAAAATTTCACTATTAAATTCCACTAAGTTGAATTTTTTTCAGGTATACTATTTCCACTGCTTTGAAAATGTTGTGTTGTTTTAAAAAAACTTTAACAATGTGTTAAGTCTGATTTTTAAAGTTATTAATTTTCCTTAGTTGAAAATATTATATAAGTGTAAAGTTATTATTTTTCTTAGTTTGAAATATTGTCTAAGTGTAAAGTTTACTTAAACTTAATTATTTTCTTTTGTCAATGTATCGAAATGTTTATTTGTTGCTTATTTTATAAAATGTATAACCAACTAGATATTTTTAAGTGTGTTAATTTCGTTAGGTCGAATTTTCTAAAATTTACAACCAACTAGATATTTTTCAAAGAAACTCTAACAATGTGTTAAGTCTAATTCTTCTTAAATTAAAATATTGTCTAAGTGTAAAGTTATTATTTTTCTACCTTCCATGTCTCGATGTAAAGGTGATAATCCTAAGTTTCCAATTTGCGGGCGAAAAGACATTAAAATATTTAAATGTTCTAGTAAAATGTGTGATATCTGAAATTTGGTAGTTCAAACAGCTTCCGGATAAAAATCGTCTACACGGGTTAAACATAGCAATCATTTTTTCAACATACAAATCCACACATGTAAAGATGAGTCACTCATGCAAGCTGATAACAAGTTTAGGCAGGAAAATCGGCTTGCATTAGTCATTTTTTTACTCTTCGTTATCATGTTAATAGGAAGTGATCTTAGGATCTCATAGTTATGATAAGACAAACCACGTGCTGTTAACAACAAAGTGTTATTCACAACAAAATTAAATTCTATTTCCTTAAAATAATTGTAATGGAAAGGATATCGTGACTATCTTGAAAAAACTTTAGGTAAGTCAATTTTTATTGTAAAACTTTTATATTATGTGAAATCTTTTTTTTTAAATGTCAACACACTCCTGTTTTCTCTGACACATTCAAAATACACAACATTAGTTTAAAAGTCACACAGTGTATGCTAAAGAAAACACTTTTTTCGCAATCAAACTATTTATTAATCATTTAAAATAATACAAATCAAATAAGCCTGTCATATTGAGCTGTAATCAATTCTAATTTCAAAAATTTTCATAATGTCCAATTAAACACTCGTTCTGTGAAATCTTCAAAGCCGTTGTACAACTTTAAAAAGGCATTCTCAGCATGTACATGTATGTTTTGGTCTGTTAATTCTAGTTCATATATTTTGCATATCATTTTGTCTTTTAATTCACTATAAGTTCGAACTAATCTATAAGCTTCACTATAAGTTCAAATAACAAATCTTTTAAACAGGGTGATTTCGCAATGTTAGGTAAAACTTTATGAAAAGCATCACAATGTTGTAAAAAATCCGATTCACACTTAAATATTTCACAACACTTTGCACATGAATATTGTTTACGAATCTTATGGGTCTTCTTGTGTATTAATAAGTCAGACATTCTTGAAAATATCTCGTTGCAATCACTACACTTGTATTTGGGCAATTTGTGAATCTTTTGATGATTACGTAAATCACTCTTTTGTGAAAAAACTTCAGCACACACCTCACAGCAAAAAGATTTTTCCTTTAGATGACTTTTCATATGAAACATTAAGTTAACTTTTCGAGGAAATGCTGTGTTACACATCTTACGCACATGGGGTAACTTCTGTTTCTTTAGTCCTGATGAGGTGAGTTTCACTTCATAATTCGAAACGAGTCCTTCTTTGGATAAAAGTGTAGAATCCATCTCTTGATTATTTAACTCTGGTGATGAGTGTTGACACTCCAAGTTGGTTACATCACCAACATAAGAATTCATAACTCGTTCCACAATAACTTAAATGAAAAATACAACCTATTACAACGATATCAGGTCACAGTAGAATGTTATGAACTCGTTTCATTGAAATTTATATAATGATAGAGGGCGCTCGTGTAAAAATACTAACTTTTTATTTGTTTGAAAATACTGACATTTTATTGGTTTAAAAATACGTCACGTGATTATTTCATCATGTAATGTTATAAGTTCAATAACCACTTAATTCTTGCACAATGATTTAGAAAGTCTTACCTATCAGAAGTTCGTACATATGTAAGTAAAAATCCTTATTACTCTCGTATCTATTGCTTTTATAAATAATATTTTATTTATCAAACCACTTAATTTCTAAATGATGTATTCTAAAACGCTTTTTATGTCTTATGTATGTAAAGTCTACTAAAAGAGGGGGAAAAAAGACGGGGTGTGAAGTATTTGTAAAATTGAAAAACGTTAATTTATAAAAACTAGATTCCATTCCCTTTTTTTTAAAATGTTGGTTGTATAAAGTCAAATCTATTGAAAATTTATTTTAATCGTATAACTCTAAACAAAATACCCGCTCTCTTTAATAAGTTAAATAGTCACTAAAAATTGTTCATTTAAAAGGAAAAAATCTTTAAAATTCTCTTATTGTATGATTTTATAAATAATATTTTGCACGTCAAATCACTTCTTAACTAAATGTAATAATCTAAAATGTCTTATGTAATGATCTAAAATGTCTTATGTAACGATCTAAAATGTCTTATGTGTTGTGGTTGGTTGGTTATTTGTTAAAACCGATTATCTACGCTTGGGATATAGGTCACTCTAGGGGTCATTCTAAGGGCTCCTAACTCGTATTGACAAGGTTCGAAGAAAACTCCGAACGGTTAGGTCGACGAGCGCGAGAGAAGTTTAAACCCAAACGTCTAGTAGCTTTAAAACCAGAACCTCTCAGTCACTGGTCTTATGTGTTGTGTTTATATAAATAATATTTTTCTTCTTTAATCACTTAACTCCAAAATGAAATGTTTCTAAGACACTTTGTCATGTCTTAAGTGAAACATATTTAACTAAAGAAGGATGTAGTATTTGTGACATAAGTTATTCTACAGTACCCTTTTAAGAAAAAAAAGCTATATTACAAGTCAATTAAAAAAAATTATATAATTAAAAAGTATATATATATTGTTTAAGTATCCTAAAAACGATTATTTAAGTTAGTCCACAAATTTGTAAACTTAAAAAACGGAAGATGTAATGTAACACAAAGAAGTATGACAAATTTTTCCCCCATAAAGGATTAGTCTCAATGACTTGAATTAATTTTTTCCCCTAAAAATGACACATTACTTTTAGTATACAAGTTTGTGAAACGGCTTTTATAAGAAAATATTACGCTGAATACAATATTAAACCTTGTAATTTAATTCAATAACAAAAATGCGTGGGTGTATAGCTTATATTTACATTTTTGAAAATCACTTTGCTTTCGTTTTTAAAATGTATAAACACGTTATTTTTGGTAACAAAACTCTATTTCGAATATAATGTTGTACAAGAAAGAATTAGGCATACTATCTTCGTCAATCTCTATAAATAAAATTTCGTATAGAAAGTAAAAATTTTCCCTCTAAATTATTATTTCGAATATTGAAGTGATCTGTTGACAGAGTGTTGTAAGAGAAATGTGCTTGTAAATTAAACAAACAGATGTAATAGCATTCATATTAAACCAAAACTCGCGAATTACTCAATAACTAAAGACAATTTCCTGCAGTTCATTAAAACTATGATAAAGATATCTCAACGCAGGTCTGAAGTAACCATCTCTCGCATTTAAAGAGATAACAACACACACACATTCTTGGTGACCTAAGATAAGACATGTGTGATACAGAAATTGCAGGTTCTAATGTCACTAAAAATTAAAATAATACGTAAAACACTACAAAAAAAAAATATATAAAAAATAATTTGAAACGCTTTAAATAAATTAAATTAAAAAAAAATGAAAACACTTTAAATAAAAAATAAAACAAAATTTCACCCTCTACAAAGAACAAAATCTATATGTCTAATCATGCACCTTCTTTATCTCTCTCATCTTAATTACTTCCGGTCTCACAAACCACCTCTCCTGTTCCAACAAGCTCCCAAACATGTTCCCAAAACATGTTTACTGCTTCCTGAAAACCCTTTTTGGAAAAAGCATGTCTAATCCCGTTTCCGATCTTATTTCCTGTCGCGTTTCCAGTCTAAAAATAAATTTCACGTTAAACTTTTATAAAGTAAAACAAAGTCAGAAAGATTTCCATTTTTATATTAGGTGTTAGTTAGCAAATAAAATTTTTATTTCAAGTGAGAAAAAAAAAAAAAAAAAAAAAAAAATCGAACATTTTGCTAATATTACTTTCAAACTAAATTCATTCTGATAGCAGGATTCCTACAACTCAACTCCACTCGACTAGAAGGATTAAAACCAACAAAAAAAATTAAGCCCCCCACAAAAATAAGCCCTCCCCCCTCTCTCCCTTATCGCATTCACATCCTGTCACATTTCCGGTTAAACTTCCTGTCTACACTTCCTGTCTCAACATGCCTGTTATCCACACCTGTCCCTTCCGGTGTCAACACCTGCCACTTCCGGTGACCTTCACAGAGCACAGAAGGTCACCACCGCATCCACCGCTGGCGCAGAACCCCCAATTATTATCTACTTAGGTAGTCCAAACCCTCTCCTGGTGCACCATTACGTCAGAATTTTAATATTTTGAAAATTAAAGTAGTTATTAATTAAAAACTGATCAAAGATCACAAATAAAAACGTCATTATTCAAAAGCTAGCTGGCGCATGTGCAGAAACCAATATCCGTATCTTCCGGAATAGAAGAAAGAAAGCACAACACATCCCGTTTTTGTTTTAAGTTTTTCTAAATTCGCCATGGGCAAACGGTTAGAAATACGGAAAAACCGTCTAGATATTCTGAAAGAAAATACTTTTACGTCTCAAACGATCTGGTTGGTTTGAAAAAAATTTACATTTAACCCTTTCAAGAAAAATAATCAAAAAGCATCGAATTCATGTTTTTTATTTTCTCCCGTTTTCCGAGCCTTGCATCCACCGAAATACAAAAAATACGGAAAAACGAAGGTCATCAAATTAAAAAACTGACTTTGCCCTTTCCAAAGCCCCCTTTGGTTTTAAAAAATACAAAAATTAACCCTTCTAAAAAGTATATTTTCTGTATGCCGTTTTGTGATTTTTGCAATTTTGGCAATTTTTAAAAATTCGCATCGGCGATTCAGAGAAAGGTACGAAAAACTAAAAATACCAGACAATATCTACATTTATTCCTTTTTCGACATCTGTATTTGTTTTTGAAAAATACAAATATTAACCCTTCAAAAAAAATTCGTGCGCAGGACTCTCTTTTGCGAGTTCCGATTTTCTATGATATATAAAATCTGGCATCGGCTTTCTAAAATAACCAAACAAAAATCAAATACACCTAAAGACATCTACGTTCTGTCGGATTTAGGCAGAAACCTTTAGTTTAAAAATAAAATCACGTTAACCCTTTCGAAAACGTTTTTTACCGTAATTCAATTTCGCTTTTTTAACTATTTCCCCTATCTTTAAAAATCCGAATTGGCGTTTATAAACAAGATACGAAAAACTAAAAATACCTCAACTAATCTACATCCCTTTGTTTTTTAAAATCTGGTATCCGTTTTGAAAATTTTTAATTTTAACCCTCCAAAAAAATCCTTTCCAAAACTCACTCAAGCGATTTTCGTTTTTCGGTCCAGGTTTAAAAATCAGCATCGACTCAGGAAATGTGAGTACGGACAAACAGTAGACTCCAGATCATAGACGCATTTATTTTCTTCAAAACGCATGATTGGGTTTTAAAAAATATCTACATTAACCCTTTAGAAACCGATCGATTACGTAACCAACTTTTGCGATTTTCGCTATTTTGGCAATGTTTACCCGTGGTTAAATTTCAATTCTACTAGGAAATTTGGTTGGGTCGAGTGTTCTGAAAAGGCCTTTTCCAGAACAGACTGCGCCCCCTGGCGGTGGAAGGTGGAACTATGGACCCGATTACGACGGGGTTTGGTTTAAGTTTCGTATAGAACAGATTATTAATATTTTTGGCCCGTGCAACGCCGGGCGGGTTAGCTAGTCTTATATAAATCGGAATTTATTTTTTGCAATTTAATGGCTTAAGATACACAATTGATGATACAATATTATTTTTATATGTCGTCCACTGATTTCAAAACACACTTTTTCCCAGCGGATAAGTACATTTTTCATTCCATTATTATAAAATGAATGAGGCTGATTCTCTTGCCAATTGCGCACAAACGTCTCGACGGCCATATGGTTCTCAAAATAAAAATATCTAAATACATCTTTTAACAGTTTAGTTATGTGATAATAACATGGTGGGTAATAAGCAGTGAGCTCCAAAGTTACCCAGAAAGTTACCCATTGCTCAAAAAATACCCAGTAAATGTCTTTATGTTTTCTTGAATTAAAGCTGTCTTATTGGGTTGGGAATTGTGATGGGGCAGTGTAACATTCCTGATTTGGAGTCCGCATCTTTTTCGCTGGTATACAAGTTTCGTTTTTTCAAATGTCTTTCTGCACTGACAGTAAGACTAGCGTGAGTAAAGTTAATAAGCAAAATGACTTTAAAACCTCAGAATGCCATTACAATGATCTCGTGTCGGCAGACAGCCGAGATTTAGCTTGATTGTGGTCCCCGTTTTCCACAGCTTCCATTTCTTTCCATGGATGTTTAATGCCAGTCATAGACATGTGTTTTCTTGAGATAGACGTTTGGAAATTGTGTTTTAAGTCTGCGTAAATTTTCGGCGGTTTTTACACTTTCCCTCGCAAGATATGAGATAATTAACCGTTGTGCAACGGAAGAATGTACTCTCTTACATACTTATCGCACTGCCGACTAAAAAACAGACTTGAGTAGATCAATCATTGATGGGCTAGTTAACTGACATCCCTAACAACTACGTTTATAAGCCACGGTCTGCTAACACACCACCAGCATGCGTAAGAACCGAATTTCGGTTTATATTTGATTGACCCTCTTAAATGACTCTCTCAGTTATACATTTTTATTCCGCCTCTTGAAAGTCATATTTGTGAGAGGTAAATAATTAAATAATAAGATTTCAGTATATAACAGTTATGTTGAAAACTAGTGATTTCCACATTCTTTTTATGTTCTTTCTCAGAAAAGTGATAAGCAATCGAAACGTAAAACAGGTAAAAAATGTTCATTAAATTAGCACCAATTTTTTTTTATTATTATTCACAGATTTTGCTTGTTTGATTCACATAAAAATCAGTGGCCAGCGGAAAAATTGATTTAGTGCTACTTTTCAACTATCTATTTACCTCTTCCTTATGATCATCAGAATAAGTTCTACGTTATGTTTCAGAGACCGTGCTTTAATAAACAAGCCATTAATATTTCTTTAATGACGACCCCCCCCCCCCCACACACACACACAAGAAAAAAAGGCGTTTTATAAAACGCCTTTGTGTATTTTACTAAAGAATATTGTAGGAACCACTAAATCGAATCTATAAATCCTCATTAACCCCGTCGCTCACCTGAACCTCATATGAGACTCTTAACTTATAGAGTTATGGCAGTTTTTCGGCAGGGAAGCCATTTGAAAACTTTCTTGGGGCGTAGCAAAGTTTTCGTTGGGGAAGGCAAAAATTTCTTTTGGTCACACATGAGAAGCAATTGATACAGTTTTATTCTCACATATGTTTTAAAATTAGGCAAAGTACTCATTAATGATAAATACTCTGAGAGATATATCTCACTTTGAGAATGTTGCAAAAGCAACGCAAATATTATTGATAATTATTAATTTGTGTACTTAAAATATTTATTGAATGCTAAATCAAATCTGACAATTTATTGTAGCTTTTGTGCAATTTCTGAAGAAGAATCTTTAAGTCTGACCTAGACATCGATTCATCCGATGCCGAGATATTTTGGGTACCATAATGCATTGTTTTGAGAAAATTGCGATTAAAGTTTTGCAACAAGTACCGCTATATCTTGTATATCTGTTTATTTTATAAAAATCGGCTTCGAGAAAATATTTGTAAAATGAGATATTCAGAAAATGCTAAAAAATAAAAATGCATATTTTGAAGCCGAAAAACTTCTATAATCCCTTAAGACATAAAAATCAGTATTTTAAAATTGGTTTTCGACCAAATTTTATTTTGACAGATATTTATTATTAAACATCAAGGTCTCATACGGTATAAATTATTATAATTATTTATTTATTACACAATCTAGAATAGCTGGCTATACTCTAGAATAGCATTTTTGTTATTCCAATTCAAAGAATGATTTTTAACATTTTCGAACATAGTTGAAAAGTGTATGAATTCGGTTTGTTATCTAACTATCGTAAATATACTCGGATTGCCATGTAATTCTTTTATATGTTATTGAAGTTTACTATAGAATGTTCTGTATTGAAAATGAAGTGTGTAGAATTTTTACTTCGTTTACAGGGACACACAAAAAAATTCGTTACATTATGGTCAATGAGGAAAAATCGTTTCCGATGCATTTTAATGATGTCACAATACTTCAAACATAATGAAACTTGTATTCATCACTGAGGTGGACTAAAACATGCATTCTCGGGAGTATAGAATAAGTAGCATTTATAAATCGTTTACAGGGATGCACACAATATATCTATTACATTATGACTTATGAGGGAAAATCGTTTGCGATGCATTTTAATGATGTTATGATACTTCAAACATAATGAAAAAAGAAACTATCACTGAGGTGTACAACAACATGTTTTCTATAGATTATGGAGTGCTTAGCATTTATCGTTCATTTACAGAGACGCACAAAAGTATTCACAGGACGGATTATGAACGATTTCATTGTATGAAAAAAAAAATCTTAATAATATTCTGTTAGTTTTGGAAAGTGTTTCTTAATCTATAACTGATACATGATTTTTAACTATTTTTTAAAAATAATTTGTGAGCGAGAGAGTTACTGGAAAAAATCTTATAACATCTAGGTTTCATACCGTATAAATTATTATTATTATTTATTTATTACATAGTCTAGAATAGCATTTTAGTTATTCCAATTTAAAGAATGATTTTTAACACTTTCCAACATAGTTGAAAAGTGTATGAATTCGATTTGTCTGTCTGTCTGGCCATGCTCTAACTCTCGTAAATATACTCGGATTGCCATGTAATTTTTTTATATGTTACTGAAGTTTACTATAGAATGTTCTGTATTGAAAATGAAATGTGTAGCATTTATAGTTCGTTTACAGGGACACACAAAAAAATTCGTTACGTTATGGTCAATGAGGAAAAATAGTTTCCGATGCATTTTAATGATGTCACAATACTTCAAACATAATGAAACTTGTATTCATCACTGAGGTGGACTAAAACATGTATTCTCGGGAGTATAGAATAAGTAGCATTTCTAAATCGTTTACAGGGATGCACACAATATTTCTATTACATTATAACTTATGAGGGAAAATCGTTTGTGATGCATTTTAATGATGTTATGATACTTCAAACATAATGAAAACAGAAACTATCACTGAGGTGCACAACAACACGTTTTCTATAGCTTATGGAGTGCTTAGCATTTATCGTTCATTTACACAGACGCACAAACGTATTCACAGAACGGACTACACTGTAAAAAAAAAATGGGTCGATCTAATAAAAAAATTTAGTTTTTCTCATTGATCCATGCAATTACTAAAATTTTTTTTACATTCTTACTCAGTTACAAGAAAATCTGTAAGGATTACTAGAAAACAGCTAGCAACGATTCCGGTTTATAATACCGGTTACTAAAAAATTCTGTGGAATACAAATTTACTAAAAAAAATTATCTATGCCTGATGCATGATTTTTAACTTTTGTTTAAAAATAATTTGTGAGCGAGAGGGCTAATGGAAAAAAATCTGATACAATAATTCGTAATTATGAGACATAAAATATAAAACATTTTTCTGCTAATTAAAAACTAATAAAAAATCCTGATTAGAAAGCACTTGAACAAACACCAATTAAAGTTTCAAGGTATTCTGAAGCTTCTCTTTTATAAGGAGTTTATTCAGAGTACACCTTCCAGATGATGTAAGAGTCAACATGAAAATTATATTTACACAAACTAATCAATCCCAGAATTTTATTGATTGGGTTGAGTAGGTTAAAGCAATAATAATATTAAATATTTAAGTGTTTTTCGTAAGGGAAAAATTATGACAATTTCAACTCACAGATATTTAAATTACTTTGCTCATATACAATGTAACCAAAATTCGCATTTATTGAAAAAAATATATATATTAAAATTATTTTTTATTACAGCGATAATTTACTGCAATAAGTAAGATGCAACTGTGGTGGTGTCACTTTCATTAATCATTATTGATTAGAAAGTAATTAATTCCTAAATTTTATTGGACTAACTGGGTTAAAGATGAACGTGATATTTATAAAAAAAAACTTGAGTTATAACAAACATAATAACATTATAACAAATATATATTACCTGTTCCAAGGATTTCGTTCTGAAGACACTTGACTGTAAATCGTAAACGAAAAACTCGAGTGAACCCTTTATCTACCGATGGTATTTTAAAGTACCATTAAAAGAAATTTGTTATAAATTTCATTTAATACATCTATTGTCAGTAATGCAAGTTAGCATGAGTTTTAGACACTTTAACATTTTTACTAAGTTTAATCCACAAATGTACAATGGGACTGGAATTTTGAAACACAATTTTCTGTTTGTAATTTACACGAACAAATGTATTTACTTATTTTTAAATAAATTTGATCGAAAATTCCGGTGCCAATGTGACATTTGGGGATTAAACTTAGTATGGTACCGTATAGTGTCAGTGGAGTGCAAAAGGTTAATTTATCATCTTCGAAAAGCATTATTTGCTGTACAAAGCAAACATTTTTTTAAATGGATATTTTCTTTTTCCAATTGTATAGTTTGCTAGAAAAAAATATTCCGAAGAAATGATTTGAGTAGAATTGTAAATGGTCTACAAAATCCCTGTAAATTTGTAAATACTGGCTTAGTTAATTACATTTTAATAAATGAAAAATTTCTAAAATTTATTTAATGATTGCAGAAATCTACAAGCATATTTTTAAATATTCAGAAAAAATGCTTTGGAAGGCGAAATTTTCATTAATTCATAATTTGGAACATACAGGGAAGCTCGAAACTTGTAAGTTTGGAAATGATAAATCTCATTTTAGACGAAAAGACCTTTGAATTTTGAAATCGATTGACAATTAGATCACAAGATTCTGAAAATAAATACTTTTCTGATTTTTTATGAACAAAGGATTACACGGAATTGTGATAAAAATCATTTAAAATGTATTCCTTCGTTAATTCATCACATAAAATCGTAGTAAAATGAATTTATAAAGTAACTTTAAATAGCATACAGTTTTGAATAGAATTTTTGAAATTATAAACGACTTTTAAACGTGCAATTTTTTTTTAATTAATCGTGGTAAGTTTAACTGAATAACGGGCACTTTTTACTACATGATGTATGTTACATTTATCAACTATTAGGACTGTAAATATTATTGTATTTAAAGAGGTACAACATTTATGAATACATGGGGATATAGACATGCTGTAAGTAAAAAGAAGTTTGTGAGAAATAGGGCAAACAAACTGATAAAAAAAATAACAAAAACATTCAGACAAGCTTTACAGGATGTCAAAATGAAGTATTTCGAGAAATTAGAGAGGAAAAAAAAATAATTAATAAGTAACAGAGACACAAATAAAAGGCACAAGTAACAGAACGGATTGTAGATCCTTCGGGATCTTCGCAAAAATAAGACTACAAAACTAATAGGATAGAAACCCCGGCAAAGTCTTAAAATCCCTTCAATTGAAAAGACTCACAGCAGTAACGTCCCATGGGCTGTAAGTGAAGTGGATATTATCCTACCGTATGTGGTTTTCAGCGATGTACATTAATGGGATTCGTAGCTATGGCAACTATGTCAAGACATTACCTATATGCAAGACTTCTCTACCTGTTAATGAAAGATTCACCCTGTTATATTGGTTTCTGAGATGCCGATTGCATCAAAGTTGGATGGTTCCAACGGCAAGTATGAAGAATAACACATAGAAGAAACGACCAATGGCATTTGAAGGTGGAAAGTTTCATATCACATTTTTATCAAAAAATGCTTTTATTTTATTGACGAAAGTGTAATGAGATAATCTATTATATGGCAAAACTAAATTACCAAGTTTCTAATTATTCATAGAGGTAATATATGAGACATTACTTTTTAATATTTAATATTTTTTGTATTAATTAATTTAAATAAGTTTTTCTGGGAGAGTTTAATACTATCTGCAAACATTTTAAACATATCGTATACCAAAAAGGAAAAAAAAATACATATATAAATTTTACAACAAAGAGCTAAAATTACAAACAAAGAGCAAGAAATACCCAAAAGGAAACAAATATAAAAATTTTACAACAAAGAGCTAAAGTTGTTACAAAGAGCAAGAAATGAACGCTGAAGCTTCAATTTTCTCGTAATTTAATTTTTGTTACATAACACATTCTTCCACTCGTGTCTTCATTTTTTTGTTCTTGTTTTCCATGAATGAAAAATAGAAAATAAAAACAAAGGATGAAATTATTCTCTTGGCAGTTATGAATTGTAAGCGGGTGATTAGAAAAAAATGCTTAGTTTTAAAATAAGCTCAAATTTATAGTTTAAGTAACACTGAGCTATCACATGCCATATGCATCGCGTGTTAAACATGGTTAAAACTTTTTGCACACATATCCTGATTCCTGACGTCATACAGTCAATATTAAAAATGTGGACTAACATCCATCTAAATGAATTACAAAATTTGAAATGCTTGAAGAACAAGAATTAATTAGTGCTCAAAATAAATTACAGATAGAATGTTGGAGAGAAAATATGAAGCAGTTTAACTTAGTTATTAATTTAAGAAAGTTTCAATTAATCAAAAATGGAATCAAACATGTTCTTTTAAATCTGTTTACAAATTAAAGAGGGCAATTGATTGAATTTAATAATGCTATTTAAAAATCCCTTTGTTACGCATCAAACAAATTAAAATTCATGTAACTGAGGGAAATGGGAAACAGTTTTAACTAAGAAATTTATCGTGTTGAGTTCCTAATCAAGCAAAGAGAAAAGTAATAAATTTATTCTAATACGAAAGAGGAACGACGGATTAAAGTCCTATTTTACTCCCATTTCTAATATTATTTTTAAACAAATTCGATTAGAAACTGTATAGCTCCAGTTTATATAGATATCACATGATTCTGTAAGAAAAGCGAGATAAAACTAATCTAATATGCGACAGACTTCTGGCAATAATTAAATGATTCTAATCATCTTCCATATATCCGAAAATGAACAAGTAAATGGAAAAGACATGAATGACAATAAAACTTTAAACAATCCTTTTTATAATTATTATTTTTAAATAAAAATCAGACACCTGTTCCTGTTTGACGTATACCGAATTTTCATATAATACTTTTAAATAATTTGAATTCCGCCAATTTGTTAATTTCTGAACTGCCAACAAAGTTTTTAAATATTTAAATATAAATTTATAGTTCCTGTTACGAAAATTATTAAATAAGGCGGTGTTTTTCTGGAAGTCAGCAGGTTGTACAACGTCAGTAACAAATTATAGAAAACTTTTATGCCCCTTCCCTCCTGGCCCCAGATAAATTAACAAACTACAACAATGTAGATAGTTTTTCACTGTTATAATAAAAAATAAAAGTAATTATTTTAAATGCGATGTAATATTTCCCATGGAGTTAATTTTTAATTAACGGAAAACGAAAGCAGCCTGTTTGTTTTTTACCAATCAAAAAGGAAGAGAAAATGTATAATATAAATGGCCAGAAATAATTTTGTCCCAGATTCATAGATGATGAGTACCTGCATTTGCTGAAGTAGGAATCAGAACCCATAATAACTAATAGCAACCAATATATATAAAAAAAAAATCAAAAGGAAATTGAAAGGTGCATATAATTTATTCAAAATAAAATAAAGCAGTTCAAAACAACTTTATACGACAAATGAAACGAGAATTAGTAAACGAACAAAAATATATAAATAAAATCCAGGCAATATAACAAAAATAAATACTATTTTATTATTATTATTATCATTATAACTATTACCATTATTATTGTTATCATTATTATTCTGCTTTAAGGGGAAAAAATACAGCTTCTGAGAATAATCGACTCATAAAATTAAGCACACATACATTTCAAATAAGCACTGCAAAAGACAGATGAATCACATTCTCACTTCATTAAACAACTTGACAAACGTGTATTTCATGCATAATGCTTCTGTATAATTTATATCTTAATTCTACTTAATCAGTTTTGCAAATAAAACTTTTGACCAATCATTTCCGAAATATTTCCATGTAGCAAGATACTCTCAGTAAAGACGAGAAGGGATTATATACCTACGCAATTTTCTTTCAGTAGTTACCTTTAAAGACAGTTATGCAACTAACGTGCCCACGTGGACCTATACCTACGCAAAGTAATGATTAGCGTCATTAGCAGCCAACGCTAATGGGTTTCACATAGAACAAAGATTGATATTACTTTGATAAAACATAATCTAGCCTACGCATGTTCCAAGTTCAGTTTAAATGCTTTCGTAGATATTGATTTTAATTTTAATGAAAATTTGTAGGTGAAAGACCAATATAAGGAATGATAAATGGTCGCTGCAAAATACCGCGAAATCTTGCAAAGAAGATTAAGTTTATGTTCATAGTGATCTCGAAAGCCAAATTTGTGTGGAGAATGAGGTTTTCGTATGTACGTGAATGTATGTATAAATTCAAAACTTTATATTGCAGCTTTGATGGGAATTTTTCAGCATGAAATTTAGATGGACATTTCGAAATACGTGTTTAAAGACATAGGAGGTCTCAATTTTTAAAACAAAAGCAAAATAGTTCGATTTGCAAACAGTGTTCCCACGACATCATTATTTGATAGTTATTTTTTGTTTAGTCATAAAGGTATATTTCAAGTATAGTAAAATCATTTTTCAGAAGATCACTAGACAATGAATAAATTAAAAAAAATAATAATAAATAAATAAAAACGAAATATAAGTTTTTATAGGATCCGCAAGTCCATGTAAGCTACATTTAGCAAGAAAATGAAAATTGTGAAATGGTTTAGACACAAGAACGATTTAGCTACATACACATATCAGTCTACTCAATTTCTGCAAGTATTCGACAAAAACATTTTGAAGTTTTCTCTGTAACACGGATATTTAAGCAAAATTACAGATATGCCTATATGAGTACATGCACATGCCCACATGATAATGCATTTAATGCTTCATTATGTACAGGATGTGAAAGAAAAAAGATCAAATATTTGCAATGAACGACTTTTTTGTCTTTTTCCTTATCATTTCTCTATATAGTCATACGTATGCATTTATATACACTATATGGACATTAATGACCGGCAACTTTCAATTTTAGACATTTTGTCGAATATTCAAAAATATACGTGTCAGATTCTTCTGGAATTTTAGGATTAAAAAGAACAGGTTTGACTTCATATTTATCAACGTCGATTTCATCAGGAGGACAATTAGGGGGCCAGCAAAAAGTTACAGGAAAAAAAATAATACTTGGGATCAACCTGTAAAATAAAATGCACAAAATGATCTATCGCTATAGAATATACATAGGCAGACATTGTACAATATGTGTATTCATTTGTGTAAGAATAGCATGTATATTAATAGAGATATAGCGATTGTTTTTAAAAAATTTAAAAAATTCTTGCATGTTTTTTGCTTATAACATACAGGGTTTTTAACCAAATTTAACGCCAAGTTTCAGAAAAATTGACAAAATGTAGTAGAAACAATATAGTGCAATTGGAATATAAATATATTAAATATTTAAGGAAATATGGGCAGTTGTATAAAATAATTTTTATCTGCGCATCCGCGAACGATAACAAGGAACTTTTTGAATAATTTAATAGTCAACTCTATGCAGCAACTTATTAAAAAAAATCAGTCAACTATCATAAAAGTACAGAGATATATCGGCGTTAGAGTGAGCTGTTTTTTAGTTTCTCACTAAAACTTGCTGAATGATAAGGGATTGTCCACAAATTGTTATTTTAAAGTTATCTGACAGCGTTCGCAGTACGTTTTTTGAAAAAGCAATTTAATAAAAGTTTACGGTTATGTTTAGGAAGATTTTGACTCTAAACTACGATGAAAAGGAAAATATAGTCCATACATTGATTGCATTTAGGTAAATTGAGGAGTTTATGGTAAAATTTTGTGAAATTTAGTCCAATACGCAAAACACTCTAAAGTAAATTCTATCGCATATATATGTATTTTCTGTATACAAGTAATTTGTATGACAGTGGTAAAGATAATAAACCAAAATCTAAGATATATTATGCATAGTGCTGTAGTGCTGCATTTATGCTGTAGTGCATTCTAATTTTATCGGGTTCGGTATTGACTTCTTCGGGTGGATTCCGTGTTAACCCGATATTTCAATTATCGATATTTTTATTGAGCGATATTTGTATTTTTAAAAAAAGAGCAATTTTCCTTTTTTATGATTTTCGGAGTGCAATGTACAGGTTACGATTCGGGTTTTGGGTCAACAATTATCATCGTCTGATTCGAGTCAAGTTTCGTGTTGGCTATAAATAGAATTTTCGGGCTCGGGTCGGATATTAAATGACGAGTAAATGACATTAGTGTGGGTAACAATGACCCAAGTTATGACTTTGGAAATGACATCAGATAATATAAAAATCAAACATATTTTTTCTCCTTGCGAGTTTAAAAAAAAAAAAAAAAAAAAAAAAAAAAAAAAAAAAAAAAAAAGCGAAGAAGAAGAAGAAGCTATATTCTTTTAAGGGTTATTCTCACGAAAAGGTACTTTTTACGGTCCCAAAGGTATTAGGAAATGTAGCAAATTTTCTAATATTTTCATTCATATGTACATTTAAATTTTAAGTAAGCTATTAAATACATTTTTGACAAAATAATTTGAACATTTAACTTTAATCTTTTTATGATTATGAGTCAAATCCTCTCCGTGTACGTGCCTAGATCTAAAACAGAACGTTCATTTCACTGACGTTTAAACAATTTAATTTATTTTTTATAATTTCTTTGTCAATAATAACTAATTAAAAGTTTGTAATTAATTCTAACTTAATATTTTCTAAAAATGGTTTTATTTTTACTAAGGAATTAACGTATAAACTTTGTCCCTAGCCAAAATAGTCTTCCTCCGTGGACACTGAAAATAAATTTTAAAAAGGGCCATAGATGACAGTAAACGCGAAATCATCATTAGGTAGTTTGGGAGAAAGAATGCCATTTTGTTTCTTAGATAAAGCTCTTTGTTCTGTTGTGGAGTTACTGAGTCTTTTCCATAATTTATTAGTTACATTTGGAGTTTGACAAAGTTCTCAGTGGTATATTCCGTGGTCATCAAAAATGAAGTAAGAAAAAGTTAACTTATAATTATATAATACAAATTTTAGAAAACTTTAACACTGCATTTAATAAAAAGAAATGCACCATCCTGAAAACCAAAGTACTTAAAAATTCCAAACTTAATTTTTGTTCCCTCGAGGACTTCGTATATCCATTTTTACTGATATTGTCTAGTTTATCGGTCATTTATCAAACATTGTGTGCAATATAAGAAGGTAAGTTTGATAAGTAATGAAATCCTGAAGCGCATTGTTTTCAGAAAATTATATTCTATAAATTCAATAGCTTAAAACAATTTTAGGTAGATTTCGTAAGAAATACTACCTATTACATTCTCCCCTAAGTTGGAATTTTTGAAAATTTTTTGTAGATCATGACTCCCAAAACCCATCCCCCCCCCCCCCCCCAAGTTCAAAACTTTATATATATATATATGTCACTTTTTTATGGACACGATAACGTCAATAATTCTGCACAAATCTCTTCCAAACTGATACATAAAATCAAGGAGCATAAAATCTCGGTCAAGTTCGTTAATGGGCAAAATCGAACCAAGGGGGGAAAGGAATGGGGGGGGGGCTTTTGTGAAAACAGAAAAAACCCCATAATTTCTTAATTATGATACGTATCGAATCCGTTTAAAGTTATTATTACTTCTACGAAAAGGATCGAAAATTTGTGTATGACAGATTTTTACAGAGAAGGGGGGTTTAGAAGAAAAAAATTCATAACTTCGTCAATTCATAAGATATCAAATCCGCTTAAATTAATTATAAATCTTCTTAATATCTAAAACTATTATATTGACAAGTTTTTTATAGGACCAACCCTTATAGCAAAAAATAAATAAATAAATAAAATAATAATAATAATAATAATAATAATCCCTGCCGGCTCCGCCTGCAAACAAGTTCGGTTTCAAAATGCGCGGTTCCAACTGCCGCATCATGGCAAAAGGTCATTTCTTCCGCAATTCCCAACAAACAGGCCCCCCGCGGTTTGCGTCTTCGAAATCTACCTGTGCCTGTAGGCCGAGCCGTCAGGGATTTTTTTAGCCAATTTTGCCTTTTCTGTGAGACAGTTTAATTATTAAAAATAAATATGTACCAACTACGCCCAATAATTACTCAATTATGTCAAATTCAATTTTTGGAATGTAAATTTCCCTTCCCATGCCCTCCGTGGCCCTGTCAAAATTTCAAAAAATCAAAAACTTATGAAAAATAAAATTGAAAAATTGACCACTAATATAAGATTATTTATTGAGCATAAATGAAAACATCCATGTAATTTTTAAGATTTGTTACATACTTTTATAAAATAGATTTTTCTTTCTTTTTGTTAAATATTTGTATGTTAATGTTTGTATAGATTTTGTTTTTTGTACCTTTTCGTGAGAATGACCCTTGAACATTTTATAAAATAAATCAAAAAGTAAGCTAAATATCTGACAAGATCATTTTTCTGCCCTCTAGGGCAGAATTAATTCTTGATCTGATAGTGATATTTACATAAAAAAAGAAATAGGTACAAAGAAGCTTGTAGAATTGTTTGATCATTATCCTGATTGTAACAACTTGTACAACATGTAGCTATTTTGAATAGGTGATGTTCAAATTCAAGTACCATAAGGGATATGAACGAGATGTACAGCATTGATTACTTACCACAAGAGAAATTATTAATCCATAATATGTCTAATATTCAAAAGAAAAAGAAATGCGATTATTAATGAACATGTGCAATTTGAATAACATTAGGTAGATAATATAAGATTCATAACATTAAACCATTAGTGCAAAAAACAATTACCGTATATACTCGTGTATAAGTCGAGGAATTTCTGACAATTTTCGGCAAGCAAATTGGAGGACTCGACTTATACGCGAGTCAATTAAAAAAACTTCAAATACTGCCAAAATTCTGGCTTTTTATGTGTAAGAATATTAAAATAGTATTTAAAATATACAAATAATAATAATTTATCATTAACAAATATTTCATTGATTTTTTTTTTTTTTTTGCTCCCTTTTTCGCATTGGCGAATCTCTCCTACCATACGGAGAAAGTGAAATCTTTGGCTTGATTTTATGCAAAACTGAAGTAAAATTTAGGGGGTCGACTTATACGCGGGTTTTTTATTTTTTGCAGAATTTGCATTTAAAAGTTAGGGGGTCGACTTATACGCGAGTATATACGGTACTGATTTTTTTGTTCCGTATATGCTTTTTTTAAGAAAAAAAAATAAGAACACCACAACCTAAAATTTACTTTCAGTGTCGAGTTTGAAAGATTTTATATAATTTAAGTATTGCAGTAATAAATAAATAAAAAGGATTTCATGGATTGTAAATGCCGTAATTAATTGCAAATGTGGATTTAACTGACACGTGAATAAAATAGAAATCAAACACATGTGCTATTTTCCCATATATAAAAAAGTAGAACGGTGGGGATCTTGTAAAATTATTAGACACCGGTTTATTCAGGGTTGCATATTACTGAAATTATATTGTTTTTCAAACGCCATTGCAACAGATGGTAAGCATGAGTATACAATGATATAAACATGTTGCGTATAAGTTATTTCTTTCAATTTCACTCTATTGTATATATTGATAATTTCTAACTTTTAATTTTAATATTAATAACTTAACTTTTCTTTTATGCATTTTAATTGTTTATATTGACTAATTTCTATATTTCATTATATTATTCTAATTTTAATACCTTTGAAATTTATTTATTTATTTTTGCATTCTCACTAAATATCTCCTATAGGTTCTTTTTAATCGTTCTCACTAATTATCCATTGTGTTAAAACATTAAAAAATATTTTATTAACTTCTTTTTCATCTTTTTATTTTAATTAGTATTAATTATTTTTAAATGTTTGTAATTTAAAAAATATTTATTTTAGTTAATTTTAAGTATAATTTATTTAATTTTTATTTTATTTTCCTATCATATTTTTAAATCTATCAGTTATAATCCTCTTTGCTTACTTAAAGTATTCCATTTCTGCCTACAAGAGGCAACACTTCTTTCTGCATTTCCTTTTTTACCTTAAATTGTAAATTATGGAGAATACTTTTCTTCCTCCGAAAATGATTACTTATTTTTATGACTAGTTAAAATAGAGAAATTTTACTAATTTTATAATTACTTAATTATTTAAATTACTCATTACGAATTTCTTATTATTTTATCTTTAGGTAATTTATTTAATTTTACGGTTATTTCATTATTAACTGTTAACGTAATGTTTCCCTGTGTTTGCAACACACATTATTCCAATGCGGCGTGTGGGTATGTAAAGATTTTTTTATGTTGTTTCTTTTCTCACAGTATAATAATTTTTAATGGATTTTTTTAAATCCATTCATCATGTGAAAATATTTTGTAACATGCACGTTTTCATCTTAATATTGAATTGGAAATATATTTTTTATGGAATTGATGATTTATCCAAACTTTATTTCTATTATTTTGGTATGGTTTGTCACATTCGATCAGGAAATGTTAGATATTTTTTCTTTAATGCAGTCTATATTTCATAAAAAATTATTGCGACTTCCTTATATTGTGGAATATTGCCCTTGATAAAGTGTTTCACAATATATGGTTCCTTTTTTTCTTACTTCATTGTCCTTTCCTTTTGCTTTAGGATTTTTATCGACACAGGGCATTTAGCCCTTTCGGATCCAAGTTATTTCTGAAGTAATTTAATACTTTGTTATATTTTTCTTGCTTCGATTTTATCTTATGAGTTAATAGTCATTTTATTTATAAAAAGGTTTATCATATATAGATAAAAAATATAATAGTTACTGTTTCCAAAAGTTCTACGGCAATATTTATATTTTTTCTGTTATTTTCCTACCGAATTGAATGCATATGAAAAGTGATAATACAAATGTTTTGGCGATGCTTTATCTAACATACTCGAAATTCAGTTTTCCAGCATAATTGATGTATAGTTTAGGTGCAATTTCTGTGCCAAAATTTACAGATAAATAGAGAGTTTCATTCCAAACATCATTAGATAAAACCATTTTATTACATTGCTCTTTTCACAGAACGAAACAATTAGAAAAACTGTAATTTTAAGATAACATATTCAAACGATTTATAACGTTATTATTTTATTTTATTTACTTATTTATTTAATTTACTGGAATTTTTCTATAACTATTGTTTCTCTGGATTAACACTAGATTGAATTAGTTTTGTTTTACTTATTGATCAAAAACATGTTTGCAATATGCGTAAGAACACGATCAAAACTATTGTTTTGTACAGGGTGCACTGAATGTCCCACTCAACCGTATCTCGGGAACGCTTCAGACTTTTGGAAAACTGTAAAACAATCTGCTTTCTAACGGTTAAAATGAATTTAACGTTAGGAGTTCCAAAATTTAAACTTGCATAACTCCTGAACTATTAGACCGAATGACTTCCCGTTCGGTATTCTGAAGTAAATTTTATCGAAGAATCCAACTATGATGTCAAAATTAGGCGTTAGTATTGAAAATTTAAAAGTTGGACTCCCCGGGGACCCTTCTATGTCCCTTGCCCCAAATTTTTTAACCAAATGTGATCCCCTCAAATTGGTTAGACCGCTGTTTTATAGTTTTCGGAAATTCCGATGCGTTGCCGAGGAGAGTCGGGGGCTTTTGGCGGACCCTGTATGTTTAGTAACATTGATAAGTACTTAAAACTAAATTAATTATACTAATAACTATTGTTTTAATCCACATTTTGTGAAAAAGCATGATTATACAAAATGTGCCTATCGAAAACAATAACAGCCTATGAAAAAATTTCTAAGCGCAACAATTTTGAAAGCATATTGTTAACAGCTATTGTTAAGAAATATTGTTAACTGTTCGAAAATTAGAATTTATCTGAAAATTTGGGAAAAAGCAGAAATACAGTCTGGTCTTAGGGAAATAACACTAAAAATGCTGAAATATAATACATACAGGGTGATCAATTCATGGTACAAACTTTAAGGGTTGGTACAGGACACTTTAATAATCATTTATTGTAAATGAAACAAGCGTCAGAAATAGTCAAAATTATGGGGCGTCAACAAAAATAAAAACAAAAAAGAGAAAATTCACAGAATTACAAAAAGGCCGAGCATTTATTTCGTTTGAAAAATTATTGGTACTTCTTTATTATAGCGACCCCGATGAGGAACAGCCAAGTGACAAAATTAGGTTGTAAAATCCCCAAATTAGACTGTAAAATCTCGTCAAATAGTTTGCAGTCCTAAAGAAACAGCAAGTGTTTATATTATCGTCATACTGCTTTTTCATTGATGCTCCAGAACATATTTCATATATTTTATTTAAAATCGCCGGTAGTTATTCTCATAAATATAGAAACAATCTTTGATTTATCTGTACTGAGATGGATATGGATGCAATCTCATTGTTTTGTTTCATTTCATTGTTTTTATCCAACAAAAAACTGTACAAAAATGGCCACGATATGAATGTGTATGTTACTAATGAAGAAACTATACGGAGATGCCACGCAAAAAGTTATTGTAGAAAAAGGACTATGTTGGAAATTGGTTTAGTGTTTCGAGGATACCATTTCGTAACTGCTTTAAGGTTTATGTAATGTTGGGTAGAAAAATTGACATCCATAAAATGGTGTAAGAGACAAATAAATAGGCATGAAAATGCGACAATTGAATGGAATAGTTACATGATAAAATGTATTTCCTGCAAATAATTTTAATACAAAGATTTAATGGTCGAATCGGTAATACCAATAAAATTATTGAGACCGATGAAAGTTTGATCGTACGTAGAAAAAACAACAGCGTCAGGGTACTCCCACAACAGTGGATTTTTGAAGGCATATGCCGAGAAAATAGCGAATGCTTTTTCGTTCAAATCTGAAATAGAAATGCGAGTAGTACACTCACAGAAAAAAAAATTGTGAACATGTAGAAAATGGATCAACAATCTCACTGACTGCTGGAATAGAGTTGTTATTCTCATGAAGCACCGCAAGAAATTCATACGAGTAGTAATTTTCCCCCATCTGAGCGAAAATGTGTCCAGGCTGGGATTCGAACCCAGCACATTTGGCTTCAATTGCCAATTCTCTTCCAATTGAGCTATCTGGATGACATCCCAGCCAACACAATATTCGCTCAGAACAACCATATGGTCATGACATCTGGACTGTTATTTGAAATAGCACAACAGAATAAACCGCGGGTAAAGGGGCGCCAACAAACTATGGATGAGTAATTATACTTTAATTATTTTTAACACAATCAACTGATTGTTAAATAATTCATACGAGTAGTAGCTCAATTGAAAGAGCATTGTCAATTGAAACCTAAGGTTCTGGGTTTGAGTCCCAGCCGGGACACATTTTCACTCAGATGGGAAAATTACTACTCGTATGAATTATTTACCAATCATTTGATTGTGTTGAAAATAATTAAATTGTAAGAAATTGTTATGAAACAATAACATAAAATATTATTATATATCTTATTAACATAAAATATCATACTATTTAATGCTATGGTATTTATTTTTATATCTCTATTTTAGGTGGGTTCTACGTTCGCGCTTCACGAGCTTGGCTACAACCTTGGCGAAATTAACTGCAACCTTGGCGTAATCGTAATTGTGGCTTCCGCTAGCACAAAAAAATTCCAAATTATTCATTACACTTTATTTTCTTTTTAGAGCAAATTGGTTTAAAATAATGGATATTTTTTTATGTCAGTCGGATTCGGGTAGACCCGATTTTTAAGAAGAAAGACCAACATATTGTTCAGAAAAAAATATATACGTTTATATGAATCATTATATTTATTCAATTTTCTTCATAAAAGATAGTATTAGAAACATGATTATATACTATTTTTCCATAATTGCGTTAAAATATAGCATTAACTGTCCTTCGGGACCAACTTCTCTCATTTCGGATTTTACCTCTATCATCGTGATCGGTTCGGTTTTGGGTTCAAGTGTTTTGGATTTGGGTCAGGTTTTGGCTTGACTTCAAAAGAAAAGCAGGAAGCAGATATTAAGAGGCTACTTCACTCAGACGAAAACACCCGCTCGCTAATGTTAATCCTATGGAGGAAATATTTTAAGCTATCTCGTTCGCATTTCAATATTTTTAAATGATTCTTTTTGCAATGGATAGCGGAGCTCAATCTCTATACACGCTCCTTTGTACTTTTTCGATTTTGTTTACAAGTTTTTTTTTTTATTAAGATACTTTCACTTTCGGAACCGGTTTTGAAAGTGAAATTATCCTCAATAAAAAGAAAACTGCAACAAAAATCGAAAAAATACAAAGGAGCGTGCATAGAGATTGACCTCAGCTATCCAATACAAAAAACATTTAAAAATATTGAAATGAAATGTAAACGAGATATCTTAAAATATTTCCTCCATAGGATTAACATTAGCGAGCGGGTGTTTTCGTATGAGTGAAGTAGCCCCTTAAGGACGCAAATGCAATAAAACAATATTTAGGATTTTCAGCAATGTAAGATGAAAAATATATAAGGTGTCCTAAAATAAACTGGCGGTTTTTTTTTTAATGGAATTGCTTGCCAACGGTGACAAATGTGCGACATTTCTTTTAAATCTGCTAAACAAAATGAAAGGTAAAAACTGAGTGAACTTTGATGGATTTTTTAAATGTTAGTTTGAGCATTCTTACAGTTGGAAAAAACGCAGCACTATCCGTCTATGCCATTTAGTACTAAAATAAGGAAAATCACAGAAGAAAATTATGGACTTCGTACATTAATCTCCTGCAAGATCTGCCACTGTTTGTTTGTTATTCCAATTTAAAAACTGTCCGTCCATTTTCGGACACCCTGTATCGTATAAGTTGATTCCCAAACCATTACTCTTGATTTTTAACAAACGCTTTTTATAACCTTTCACATCTTTTATATATCTTCAACCAATTTACACAGAAGTTGAATCTGTCAGCTTCTATCTGAAGATTACTTTCATTTATTTGCATTTTTAAGCATGTATTCCCAGGCATAAAATGTAAAGAAAAATAATGTTGACATTATACAATAAAACTAAGAAATAAATCATCAGAGTAGCTTAGAGCCGCACAAAAAGAAACCAATATTTATATCTTGCTTCACATTTTCTCGAACACAATTATTTAATACCTGTAACATTAACAATGCAGATAAGCTCGGAACATATACAGAAAAAAACTGTGATGTGATTACAGACATATTTCAAGACGAAAAACTCTCGATGTATTTTCCCAACAGCTGTTCCGATCTAAGACTAACTGGCCACGTTTTTAACAGAATGAACCGTAAAATATACTTTGGAATCGTAGTCAGCCTTATAAGGATTACACGAATAGCTCGTAAACAAGTTCTATTGACCTTTTCGAGTAATCCTCAATTCCTCTTTAGTATAATTAAGAGGTCTGAGCACGTAAAGGAAGCATTTGCAGCAACCAACAGGTCCCGCGTAATGGCTGTATGAGAGGGGGGAAATTGAGACAGTCTAAGAATTATTAGATTGGTCTGGATATCAAATTCTCCCTCATACATACGTATACTCAGTTTAATGCTAAAATTATTGATGAATGAGATAGGAAGAAAAGAGGGCGTGAGAAAGAAACAATCAGTTCCTCAATAAGATAAAGGGATCTTCATACTATTATGCTAGTATGTTATGAATCTAAGAAAATTTGCATTTTGTTTACACTAACTGGAGACTTACTAAAAACAAAAGCATTTAGAACAGGAGTTTCCAAACAGCAATAAGAGACGCCTAATTTTGCAACTCGCAAACCTTTTTGGAACAAATGATTTATTCTATAATAAATTCTCTCTCTCGAAATGAAATGTGTTTAATTTCAAATAAAAAATTTCCCACATAAATAATATATTTAAATATCATTCTTTTCGACTTCACAGAATTTTTTTTATGCCACGGATGATGCGGCAGCGTTGTCCGACTTTTTTCCACGGCGGAAAAAATGCTATTTTGTTCATTTCGTCCGCTTTGTCAATTTCAAGTTAAAAGTCAAAAACATAAAATTTAAAAATAATGAATAATAATAAATCTTGAATTAATGAAATAATGAATCTTGACTTAATGAAATAATGAATCTTGAATTAATGAAATAATGAATCTTGAATTAATGAAATAATGAATCTTAATTCTTTCCATTCATGAAACAACTTATTAAAAATGCACATGTATATGTCAATATACACAACAATATGTGCATGACTTTTGTATTAAAAACAAATTTATCTATTTTTAATGTAAAAAGTTACTTAAACAACAAGCGTATATCGGTATTTATTTATTATATACTATTATACTAGTATGTAAATATTATAAAACATGTAGTATATCTGTAGTAAAGTTTAATATATACATTTGACATATGGCAGTTCCATTGCCAATTTATAATTTGTAAATTATAATTTGCAAAATTAAAATAGAAATATAAAATTATAAAATGTTTAATCGTCTCAAATCGTATTATTTATATATATATATATATGAATAAATAACAAACGGGTTTTAACAAATTTTATACAGAAATGAAAGCTGTGTATGAAATGACTTACTGATATATGTTTGAAAACTTTCGATATATACACATTACTTGTGTGATTATGAAGTTTACAGGACATCAATAAACGATAAAAATATATAATAACGATCAAATTCTTCCATTAGTTAAAAATGTTAAACACAAAATACCAAAGAAAATACAGACAAGATATAGAAACAAGAAAAAAAAATATTTTTTTTATTCTAACAGAAGGGTTTAAACTTTAAAATATAATTAAAAAATATTATTAAACAAAGGTTTACAATTTTCTGTGTATTAGATTGATTGCTATAGATTCATGAAAAACTATAACGTGAAAGAAATCTTCGTTTCTTTTCTCTTTAAGATATACTGCAAAATAAACCCGTTTTCTCTTAATATGATGATGCAATCAATGTTCAATAACTGATTTGTTTTGTTATTTTGATCAATTTTACAGTAAAATATTCCATAAAATTAACTGTACCACCAAGTAATCAATGTCTGGTTTGTAGATTTATTAGATTATGATTAATATGCATTCACTCTTTTCTTTAAATTAAATTAATATTTTTAAAAAATATTTTTAGTGTTAATAAAAAAAAAATGTAAGAGTCAACTCTGTAATGCGGGCCATTATGCAATTCGCATGAACATTTACAGCCTTCGAACACACATAATTTGAAAACCTCTGATGTAGAATATACATAAAAACTTGATCAACTTATTGCTTCTATATTTAATTATTTTAAATGTAGCAAATAGGAAGGCAAAATAATTGCTTTTAAAATTAATTTTTAATTGCATAAATGCAGTACTAAAAATTACAATACATTCTGATTTTTTAAATAATTTCGTTAACTTTACAGATGTTTAACGAGAACTCCTAATTAATTCTCTTTAAAGTTAGAACAATTAAGAGAACTAATTAGGAGAAAAATGAGTCAATGATAATTTTTATGATTAATTCTCAAGAAACACGACAATAACTTCAATGTTGGGTGGTAAAAATAATTTTAAATACTGAAAGATATAAACGCCTTTATATTTAGAAGGAACATGTTTTTAATGAAACTCCATTGTTTAATAAGAAACAGAACAAAATTTCATTTCAGCTTTACCTCAAATTTTAATGAATTAGTAATTATACGCAGTTTTAATTTAAATGATATTGAGCACCCACAATAATGCTCACAAAATACTTGCGGGAAAAAAAATTACACTTTTATATTTTCTTTTGTAAAATTAGACATAGAAGAAAAGATCACTTGATTGGTCTCTTCACAATTTAGTTGAATATAGATAAAGGAAATGAGTGAAGAAAAACGAAGCTGAGGTAAATTAAATCTATACTGATCTAAACTATGCATTACTTCTTCACATTACACAGGGCTCCCAAATGGTCCGCTTTTTGAATACCGGTATTTTTTTAGAAACATTTTATTTTTAGATTTTTCTTGGAAATTTTGCAGAAACCACTTTTGCGGAAATGGTGTAGAAACACACCATGAAATTTTCTGTTAAAAAATATTGGTATTCAGTTGGCGAACCATTTGGGAGCCTTGCATTAGAGAAAAAATCGTGTTAGATTATCTCAAATAACTTGTCCAAAACAATATCGACCAAGTAAGCAGATATCTGATTAGGAGGATTTACAAAAGAAATTTGGTATTATTTACGTTGCCTTCGAAAATGCTACACAAAATCTCGGGACATCTGCATCAACACGTATGAAAATCGAACTGCATTTTGTGCGTTTGAATGTGCATTTATAATATTTCAAACATTTGTACTAGTCTGAAGCATCGAGAATTTTCATTTGATTGGAATGATACCCCCCCCCCCCCCCCCCCATCTAGTAACGATCAAAATTGTGGGAAATGTCTTGGCGGAACAATTTGCCATAAAGCTGAGAACATGGATGCTCTGTCGAATCAACTTTGACTGAATTGATAAATAAAATTAAACTTCGAATCTATCAAACTATTTTAATTATGTTTAATGCAATCTAGTAAATGTAGTAATATGTACCTTAGGTTCATAAACCTTTAACATTTCATTGATTGTTTAAAAATGTAGTAGTTGGTGTATTTCAAGCTTATTTTTCGAAGAAATTCACTTTACACTCAAAACAATTCGTCGCGTTTCTGCGTTAACCTCTTATCCACATCTTCCCCTTCCCTTCAAGAAAATATAATAGATTGAATTGATAAATTAATTCAACTTAAAAAAATATATCATCGATTATATAACTATTTTTATCATTTTTGCTGTAATGTACGTAGTGATATCTAGTTTGGATTTTGTAAACCTTGCCTAAAACATTTCATTCATTATTACAGAATTTAGCAGTTTGCATCGTTCAAGCTTTAGTTTCAAGAAATTCGTTTTACAATCGAAACGATTCATCGCGTTTCTACTACATTGCTCCTCTAAAAGATTTTTAAAAAAATGGTTAAGAGTTTTATTAGCTTGTATAATACTAGAAATACTTTCATCATTCAAAAAGTGAATATCGATAAGAGGAAATTTTATAAACCTTGCCTAAAACATTTCATTCATTATTAGAAAATTTAGCAGCTTGCATCTTTCAAGCTTTAGTTTCAAGAAATTCGTTTTACAATCGAAACGATTCATCGCGTTTGTACTACATTGCTCCTTTAAAAGATTAAAAAAAAATGGTTAAGAGTTTTATTAGCTTGTATAATACTAGAAATACTTTTATCATTCAAAAAGTGAATATCGATAAGAGGAAATTTTATAAACCTTGCCTAAAACATTTCATTCATTATTAGAAAATTTAGCAGCTTGCATCTTTCAAGCTTTAGTTTCAAGAAATTCGTTTTACAATCGAAACGATTCATCGCGTTTGTACTACATTGCTCCTTTAAAAGATTAAAAAAAAATGGTTAAGAGTTTTATTAGCTTGTATAATACTAGAAATACTTTCATCATTCAAAAAGTGAATATCGATAAGAGGAAATTTTATAAACCTTGCCTAAAACATTTCATTCATTATTAGAAAATTTAGCAGCTTGCATCTTTCAAGCTTTAGTTTCAAGAAATTCGTTTTACAATCGAAACGATTCATCGCGTTTGTACTACATTGCTCCTTTAAAAGATTAAAAAAAAATGGTTAAGAGTTTTATTAGCTTGTATAATACTAGAAATACTTTCATCATTCAAAAAGTGAATATCGATAAGAGGAAATTTTATAAACCTTGCCTAAAACATTTCATTCATTATTAGAAAATTTAGCAGCTTGCATCTTTCAAGCTTTAGTTTCAAGAAATTCGTTTTACAATCGAAACGATTCATCACGTTTCTACTATATTGCTCCACTAAAAGATTAAAAAAAAAAAATGGTAAAGAGTTTTATTAGCTTGTAGAATACTAGAAATACTTTCATCATTCAGAAAGTGAATATCGATAAGGGGAAATGTTTTAAATAATAGGTATCGAGTACAAAATCGTATGACAAAAGTATTTCTCATTATTACAATCTAATAAAATTAATTTTAGAAAAAACAAATGTAAACAAGAAGTTAAAGGAGAAAATAAACAAATTATTTCAGCAATGAAAGTTTACTGTAAGAAAACAAATCAGCTTGATTTGTATACTCCACTTATACTCCATTATTATCTTTATTATTATTTATCACATTGACAAATCACAGATGAAGCTAATGACGAATAATAATGACCATTTCTACAGTATCTTTAAAAAAATTATAATTACAGGCAGCAAGAATCTATGGATATCAACTGATACAATGTCAATTTTGAAATGTAAACATATCAAAAATAAAAAATGATAGTTTAGTAATTATAAAATCATTTCAACAAAAAAGTTTAATAATAATAATATGATTTTTAATTTAAAAAATATATATATTGAATTAACAAAAGCTTTCTCTAAATATCGTGCTAGGAAAAGGTCCTTATACAAATTATTTTCGTCTTAAACGCAATAACAACTTAAGGGGGAGTCTTCACTCACTTGAAAACATCCGCTCGCTAATGTTAAACCTATGGCCAGGTTATTTTCGAATTTCTCGTTTAAATTTGAATATTTTGAAACGATTTCTTTTTTTTTTTTTTTTTTTTTTTTTTGGTATAGGATAGCTGAGGTCGATCCCTAATCCGAAAGTGAAGGTACCTTTATTAAAAAAATCTGCAACTGAAATCGAAAAAGTAAAAAATAGCCATATTAAGGATCACCCTCAGCTATCTTATACAAAAAAAAATCGTTTAAAAATATTCAAATTTAAACGAAAAATTCGAAAATAGCCTGTCCATAGTTTTAACATTAGCGAGCGGGTGTTTTGAAGCGAGTGAAGACTCCCTTTAATCTTAAAGAATATGAAAGCAAAATTTATTTTTACGTAAACTATATATTTTCTCATCAAAACTATTTACTCTTACTCATGTGTGAATGCACTTTAACATCATCATCATCATCATTTAAAATGAAATGACTAGATTTTTGATTCACATATCCATAAACAACAATTTCATCTCAAAGAATATTACGTCTTCCATGAAATTCACAAAGCATGGAAATGTTATACAATGTTACACTCCATATACAAATTGTTTTTGCTACATACGCAAAATTAATTTCATCACAAACAGTATAGTAAAATTTGTTTTACATACAAAACTATTTTCTTACTTTTTAAATGCAATTAAGTATTATTATTATTTTCTTTTTAAAGTGTTTATAATAAATACTCCATAGGTGGCACAAAATACTCTACTACAATTTTTTTATTGAGCACTGGTACCAAAAATTAAAAATAAAGCAAAATAAAATAATTAGATCTCTCACTTTCTGACAAATAACAATTCCCGCTCAAAATACATTACACAAATAAAAGCAAAATATAATTTTTCCATAAAAAAAAAGAATTAATTAATATTAATTTTCATTAATTTGACCGCCGCTACTCGCGGAACAGGTAACGCGCGGTCGCTTAAATGTATGTTTTCTACATGTTAATTATAATAATAGCTGTGGAAAATCAGAAAAAATTGAAATGTTTAAACCGATAATTTATTATATTCACAACAAGGTATATCTAGTCGTTGAGGTCCACCGTAATACTTACTCATCATGGATATGCATAATATAAAATATGAAAATAAAACATGCGTAAACAATTTATAAAATGCATTGCAATTAGAATAAAATCGTGGCTTGATGACGTCATAAAGTTTAAATGCTCTATTACTGAATTGCATAAAAGAAACATCCTTATAACTCCAAAATTGGCAATCATATTAACTAACGCTTTACTGTGTCGGTTAAGCGTCTCATTTCCAATTAAAATATATCTTTGAATTGAAATTTGAATGAAATACAGGGTCATGAAAAATCGAAGAGCGTGGAAAATACTATTACAAATAGCTCTGCAACTAATTATCCGATTGACTTAATTTTGTATGCAAAATTTATGTTTTTTTATTGTATTTTATATTCATTCCTCAAAACAAACAATTTCGAAAATTTTTATGTACCTTTTATCAGAACGAATATTTCGAGGGTCCGAAAAAAATAGTTCCGGATAATCGAGGTTACTGAAATTCAATAAGCTTCTTCCCATTATTACACACTAAGTACATGCCAAATTCCAAGTCTCTATCTCAATTTGTTCGGGAGATAGAGCGTTTACAGATACACACACAGACGGCAAAATTTTTTCTAAAAATATGTTTTTCGGAATCTCCAGTGTCTGAAACGTGTAAATCCGTCAAAAAAAAAAAATTTCGATTTCCAAAACGATTACAAGACTTACCCTATACTACGTATGATGGGTAAGTAAAAGTTGTAGGCGATACGTTTTATGTAAATATAACATATCTTTTAGAGATAGTGCGTTTTTCGTAACTAATCATTTATGAAAATCGTGTTTTTATGAAAACGTCTTATGAAATTTTATTAGAAATATTCATTTCAGGTGCTGAAAACTACATATTTTTAGGGGGCTTGGTACATTTCATTTGGCAAAAGATGACGAAGAATCAATTTTTCAATATTTGCTTAAAATGTATTTAGACATCACTAGTAAATAGAAACACATTACTATAATTTAAAAATTTCGTTATAATTTATTTAATTTAATAATTTTAATTAAATTATAAATTACAAAGCGTGAAAATAAGAACATTTCTTATTTTCAGGCATTTATATAACAATTTCCGCTTAATAGCTATATTTTTTCATGCAATGTCAAATGCTTTTCATAAATTCGTGTATAGGGGCAGTTTTCACCTTTCAACGTTAAAACAACCTTTAAAACAGCTTGAAACTGTCAAACGCTCAACGCCTGAGCCCATATTTATATTCGATGCCCTTCCATGCCACCTTTAAAACTTGCCAATTTCTAATTAGGTAGGATTAGAAGATAAAATTGTCACTGACTAGACATAAGCCCATAAACAGTGATTTAAGATCCAAAAAGAAACGACGTACCCACGGAATCGCATCGTTTCACAGAAGAGACTGTAAATAAATTTAGTTAACGAAGAATTATACAGTCTAATTCTCGCTCTAAGATCATTTGCCAGTATAAAATTGTTAGACAAATAAAAATAATGGGTAGTTCGGGCCACAGAGAATGCCACATTGAAAAATACGATGAAGAACAGAATGCACGCTTTGGAGGTGGAAGATTTATGACCAAGAAAAAATGAGCGACGAGTTATATCACTCTTGTATATCTCCTATGATGAATGATGAGGCTATGATATCTAAAGTTCTGAAAGGATGAAAAACAGCTGTCTCATAATTGAAACTTGAAAAACAATAAAATAAGGAATTATTTTGCATATACAAAGATTATAGGGGGAAAGGACAACAACAGAATGGCGTGGAAAAATACTTAAAAGGTATTCAAGAAACGGAAGTCTGCAAATAGCAGTTGACATGTGAGTGGATAAACATGCAACGAAAGAACATAAATCAGCCAACCGAAAAACAAAATTCACCCGCTATATAAGGGAATAAAAAGTGCTTAGAAATATTTTAAGTTGCTATAGTTCTTTAATTCATGTACAGCTAAAATAAAGTAGTAAAGAAAACGTACAGAAAAAAAAAGATATATTTGTAGTTGTTACTTGAAATAAAATTAAAAACGCATATACTCGTGTATAAGTCGACCCCTCCAATTCTTACACAAAATTTTGAAAAAAATTGAATTTTCGTGTACAAGTCGAACCACATTTTGGTAGTACGTTGAAAAATGATTTGTAATCGGGGATAAAAAAAATTAATAAATTTTCATTAAATTAGTAAACATTTTACGTTTCTAATCAGACTTTTTTCTTTTCTTTTTTATTTTCTTTTAACTCAACGTTTTAAAACTATATAATTATGTAAAACTGAAGAAGCTTAAACTTATTTTGAAACCTATTCATATCAATTTAATGATACTTAAAAAGGAAAAATTCCTTGAAAAATTTATTCAAGCCTTATTTACAAGCGTAAACAACTTCTTAGACTGCTAAAATATAGTACTTCTTTGCATTGTAGGACTTTTAGGAGAGAAATCTTAGAAGCATTCCGTAGTTGAATTCTTTCTGAAAAGGGGATTAAAATGTTAAAAGGATCTGTACAATGAAATAACGGATTCCCAATTAACTGAGAGAGCTGTATGAATATTCAGATTCTGAACAATAACTTACATTTTAATAAGTTTAATTGAAAAAATTTAATATTTAAATGAAAACAATGAAGGTTTTTAGATTCACGATTCCTAGATTAGGTATTATTTTCTGGCTTTAAAGATCCTGAATATTGGCAATTGTGCAAGCATTTATTTACTAACTTTTACCCCCCATTTTCAACTCCCAAATTTTGTCTAAAATTTTTCGACTTATTCACGAGTATATACGGTAGCTTAAAAAAAAATTATGACATTTTAATATTATTATTTTAAATTTTTTTCATTAGATTAAAATTTTTTTAATTAATTTTAATATCCTAAATAAAACATATTTTAAAAAGAAAGATAGAAAGAATATAAATCCTAAACAAAAGAACATAAATAATCCACCTGCAGACTAGAAACAGACGCTATAAAAACAAATAAAAAGAGGTTAGAAATAGTTTAATTTTATTTATGTTTTTTTATTATTATTATTTATAAATAGCTAAAAGAAATTCATACTAACTACAGAAAATTTATAGTATAAGTTTTTGCATTTTTATATTCATATATATTTTTTAATTTTGTTTTTGTAGATTTAAAATTTCTAAATTTACGTTAATATCCTGAATAAAATATATTTTTAAAAACATTTTTTCCTTTATATCTTGACTTTTCAGGCTATGATTGTTAAAGTTCTGGAAGGATAAAAACCAGATGTGTCACAATTGAAACTTAAAAATATTAAATTAAGGAATTAATTTGTATATTCAAAGATTATCGGGGGAAATATAAAAAAACGAGCAACTACAGAATAACGTAGAAAAACACTTAAAAATTACTTAAGAAAAAGATGTCTGTGACTAGATATCCGAGCGCATTAGATACAACGAAAGAGTATAAATCACCCACCTGCTGAGTACACTGTACAAAAAAAAAAAAAAAAAAAAAAAATATCAGAGGTTACTAAAAAATTTTTAGTATTACACAGAATTTTTGGTGACTGGTATATAACGCAACTAAGAGGGGTATAAAAATAGGGAAAAATACTTAAGATACGTTTTTCCGCATTGACTTTTCAAATCATTCGGAGGAATGGAGAGTAAATGGGGAAAAATTTGCGTTCTGATACATAAACCAAATTTTTTAGTAACCGGTATTATAAACCGGAATCGTTGCTAGCTGTTTTCTAGTAATTCTTAAAGATTTTCTTGTAACTGAGTAAGAATACAAAAAATTTTGTAGTAATTACAAGGATCAATGAGAAAAACTAAAATTTTTTTAGTAGATCGACCTTTTTTTTTTTCTTTTTTTTTTTTTATACAGTGTAGAAACAGACGCTATAAAAACAAATAAAAAGGTGCTGAGAGGTATTTTAATTTTTTTTTATTTCTTTAACCAAAATGTTTCAAATTATGAATCAAGGAAAATCCCACATGAATAACTTACCCTCTTAATATCCCGAGCAACAACAGAATGACATGTAATAACACTGAAAAATTATTTAAGAAACACAAGTCTGAGTGAATAGATATATGAACGCATTACATACACCGAAGGAATATAAATCATCCACCCGCTGACTAGAATCAACTGTTATAAAAACAAATAAAAAGATGCTAAGAAGTATTTTAACTTTTTTTTATTTCTTTAGGCAAAATGTTCCAAAATGAATTAAAAAAATTCCACATGAATAACTTTTCCTCTGAATATCCGGAGAAACAACCGAATGACGTGGTAAAATGTTTAAAAATTATTTAAAAAACAGAAGTCTGCGAATAGATATCTGAGCGCATTACATTCAACGAAGGAATATAAATCATCTACCCACTGACTAGAAACAACAGCTAGAAAAACAAATAAAAAGGTGCTCAGAAGCATTTTAACTTATTTTATTTCTTTAACCAAGATGTTCCAAATCAAGAAAAATTACACATGAATAACTTTCGCGCTGAATACCTGACGATACATTTGAAAACATTTTTAATACAATACGGAATTTACAAAGCATTTATTAATTAAAACGGACTACTTAAATTGGTAATTATATCAATTACAATATATAAGAGGACCCAATTTTGTAAAAAGAACCCAGGATTAGAAAAGTCATATGAGCTTTAACATATTATTTATTGTATTACTTATTTTATTATATTTTATTTTATCTCATCTCTCTTTTTCTTTAGAAATGTTAAACTCCATTTTTGCAAATAATACCTAACTTAAAAAACTTACAAAAAAGAAAAAAAAAACTTTAAGAATCTCAAAATTTATTAAAGCAAGCACATTGTGCAAGAACTCAAGAAATTCAGTAACTGTATGATTGTAACTCCAGCGTTGAATCTTATTTCTCTTATCATGCTGACATAATGCGGCGTTAGGTTGCAAATATTTGATTTGACGAAATAGGCAAAGTGACACTTAAGCACACGCTACTGCAACAGAATTAAATAAAAATATATCTGAAGCGGGAATGTTTAATTTTAATACGATACTATACGGCCATTGTAACGTAGAATAAGTCTTACTTTCATGCTTTCAAAATAAATTGCAAAACAGATATCTGATTTACAAAGTCTGTGTAACAAGCTGAATAAATGTAACAAGCTGATAAATTGTATGAAACACTCAACTAGCAAATGATACTTTATGATACTTGACTAAAAGAAATTAAGCTATTTTTAAATGAAAAAAAAATGTTAAAGAGCAATTGTTTTATTCTTAAATTATATATTTGTGATCTTTGTAACAATGTTAATGATTAAAAGAAACAAAAAACTTTTAGAAAATATATTTTATGGCTTATTTAGAAATGCTTAGAAACCCTTTATATTGAAAGAAATTACTTAGAATGTTCGCCACAAATATTAATATTAATAGCTTATTGTTAACGTAATAAACATCAACATTACTTTGATATCAGAAAAGTAAATTAATTTTCAACAAGATAAAAATTACAATATTTCTAAGCCTGATACAATTATTTATGAAATATAATAATCTAATAGATATTACTACTTTTTAGTTTTTATTTAATTTACGGATAAAATTTTCTTTAATTTACAGACAATTTTCACTAAAATTAATTTATGGACAAAAGTAATTTTTGTAAGTGAACGTTTCTGAGAGTAAGAGTTTTCAATTACAAATTCATATTTTAAATTAAATTTGAAATTATTTCACCATATTTTAAGATTTTTATTTCCACTCAAATCTTTTAATTTACCCCCTCAAAGAAACAACGAGTACCTTAAATCACTATACAGAGTAATTCTTTAAATGCATCAAAATGTAAGTATTTAATTGATTTAGCTTACTTTTTCAATTAAGTTTTTATTGTCTCATTTAAAATTCTCGCTCTCTCATTTAAAAATATCTTACACAATGTCTACATGAAAAAAAGGCCCAATAAAGTAATGTCACACTGTAAAAAAATGCTGAAACCTTCTCAAATATATAGAAGAAACGTTTTAAAAAAATTAATGTATCTTCATAGTTACCCACGATTGGGAAAACTTATCTTCAGAGATCTTTAGAAGAATCAATCAGAAACTTCAGAAAATATCATGTTTCTGAAAATAATAGAAACTTTTTTTCTTAAAACTTAAGGGCTTGCAAAGAGGACCTTTTCTTTCAGAAACTTCTCTTAACCTCGAAAACGTTGTTTTCTGAGGTTTATGTCTTCTTCTAAACCAGCCTCTAACAAACATATCTTTAAAATTTATAAAAAAAAAAAAAAAAAAATATTAAAAAAAGAGGTGCTGAAGACCACACCAATATTAAAAAAATTAAAATATTTTTTATTGTAAGGAAGAAAGTATAAAGCAACAGATTAAAAGCACTTGATTAAAGTAAGTATTAAGGGTCATCCATTAATTACGTCGCACTTCCAGAGGGGAGGAGGGGTTACTAGAGCTCCTATAGTAGTCTTATAGTAGTCCTTATAGGAGTCTTAGGGGTTACTACATTGTGACGTCACATCTGAAATATGAAAACAATTAGGTATGCATTATTTGCAAGCAGTAAAGTTCATTTACAAAATATGTATCTTTACTTAAATAGTATTAAGTACATTTTTTCCTTTTCTTGAAATAAAACACACAATATCTTAACATACATAACTTTTTTTCAAAAAATTCTCCCTAACAGTTTCAAAAACTGTGACGTCACAGCAGGGGGAAGGTTATCATTCGAATGTAACAACCTGCGACATAGGGGGAGTGAGGGATAAAAAACACGAAATGTGTGTGACGTAATTAATGGATGACCCCTTAGGAAACCCCTTACAGTACAGTCGGTGCCGCTTAAACGATTTTGAATCAATTTAAGTGTTGGTTCCTATAACTGGTGCAAGATGAAATTATGATTTGCGTTGTTTTGTTACACAACTGATCTATAAAAGCCGCTGATTCTATTAATTAATGATTTCTATACACAGCAACGTACTTATATTTGTCTGGCATTACCAATTACGAATAGGAAACAATGATGGTAGATTATTACAGATGCCATAAAGCACATATAAGAAATAAAATTGAGTCTGGGTGAACGAAAACGAATGTTAGAATTAAACAAAAACCTACTAAACCATATTTAAAAAAAAAAAAAAAAAAAAAAAAAAAAAAAAAAAACGAAATAAAAAGCCGCATATTTTTATGTGATATAATTAGCATAGCTGCTTAAAATTGTTTAACCAAAACTCAGTAGATTTTCAAAAAGTAAAAAATAGTAATAAATATTTTAAACATTCGAACAGCGGCCTAACTACATAATGGGAGGGATTTTGGATTATAAACTTGCATTTAACCCTTTCGTGCTGCATAGGGTGCTCGAAATCCTTGAATTTGAATGCCACCATATCCAAACAGCAATTTTTGCCTTATCTAATCACAGAATTTCAGCGATTAAATAATGCGAAAATTACTATTCAGAGATGGTGGTGCCCACAAATTAAAAGAGGTATACGGAAGGCTCCGTTGTGGGAAGGTCCAATTCACTAAGAAATCTATATTCACTAAAAAAATAACAAATGCTCTTTTGAAGCATGTATCATAGAAGATGAGGCATTGAGTTATTTAGAGTTTTAAACTATTTCATAATCTCAAATGAGATGACTAATATTTTGAACTGAAAAGTGCAGGGTTTTTTTTTCTTTCTTTCTTTCTATTTGCATATTATTATAATTATTACTTCCAACAAAATTGTTTTTAGAAGTAAATAAAAATATTACTTAAAAGACCATACAATGCTTAAGGAGATAAAAAATGATATACGAACAATAAAAAGAAAATATATTGATAAACCACAATTCACTGCGCTGACATTTAAGGAAAACCTAATGCAAAAAACAGTAAATAATAAGGAAAAAACAGCAAATAATATGGAAAAGCAATCTAATAATTGGAGAGTATTATAAACGAGGTTCGTATTTAGAATTAAAATTGCGATATTGGCTAATAACATCTCCCATGATTATTAAAGTAGGAAGAATCTTTTTTTTTAAATATTCAAAATAGTAAAGTTTTAAAGATAAAATTTTAATTTCACTAAAAAGCACTTGTCACTTTAATATATATATATATATATATATATATATATATATATATATATATAACCATAAATAAAACATTATCATAACACCAACAACTTAAACAATGAAATAATAATTAAGTATGTAATAATTAGTTGACAATGAAAGACTCCCCAACACACTGAATATGGAAACAAAAACATATTAAAAGAATAAGAATTTAAATTAAAAATTGAATAAATGGAATTAAATGAATGATATGAAATGAAATTTGCGGAATTTAGACAGAATTATCAAGTCCCAAATGCCTAAATACCACAAATAAAATGAAATGAGAGGTTTCATCATCATATTAGCCAAACACTGCTAAAGAATATGATTTTGGGACTACCTGCTCATAAACAATGAATCACACCTGTGAAAAAATAAAAAATAAATACAATATTAAAAAGGAAAGAAGCCATACCTATAATATACAGAGAAAACATTAAATAGAGTCAGAAAGTATAAAATCCATTATGATATATATATAAACAACGTAGTTAATTAACTTTCAATATTAGCATCTCATCATACATTTTCCTAAGTTATCCCTTTTTTAAAATTTTGCAACATTTAAGAAATTTGAATATTTTTATTTGGAAATAAAAAAAATGCTTTTCTACATGAAAATTACTATTCTTTTAAGAGTATGTTATCGAATTGCTGAATAGAACGGCAATTATACTAAGATACTTCTTTTTTGCTCCTGGAGCTAGTGCAGGAATTCCGGGATTTCATACAGGCAATTCCGAAGCTCCGAGATCCAAATTGGCCCCACCAGTGGCTGAGGAGGTTCTGCCTCAAAGCTGGTTGACGGGGGCTGCGTTCGAACCCATGTCAAGCTCTTTGGACTAACCGTTCGGAGTTTTCCGCGTGGTTTTCTCCGAGCCTTGCTTAGCATGCATAAATACGGATTAGGTTCCCTTAGAGCCCCACGGCGGGCATTCTCTCAATCGGCCGTAACAAAGACACCAACATCGGGATCCAAATTTAGGCTCGAGATTACATTTCCTATTATCCTATTAGTTTACAAATAAAGTAACTATTTTACTATTTTAAAGAAAATAATCTCTTTCCCTTTCAAAATAAAAGTAGTTAAGATTCTTCTCAAATCTGAACTGGCTACTTTGTGACACATTTTTTAATTAATTTTTGTTCGCAAATGCATGAAATGCTCTTATTTAGAAATTTTATAATAGAACAGTTTTTTCCCTTGTTTTGGTAAAGGCTGAAGAGCTTTCAGAAAATGATGTCAAAGTTGGCGTTTTGAACCGAATTTCCGGACGGGACAGAGCTTAAAAGGGAAAAAACAGGTGTCCTGAGACAACAATCGCGTACAACTCAAGATGTAATTCATTTATCGAAAAAAAAAAAGAAAAACTGGTTGATTCCAAATCACTCCAATAATGAAGCCTGCAAGTGTTATGATTTTAAGGTTAAAAATGATTCGTAAAATGGGTTGGAAAGTTTCACGTTGCTGTGCGGCAAAAAATACTTTTTCGAGAACCGCCTCAATAAAGAAATAACAACAACAAAAAAATTGCGTCAAGTTTTATTGTTGAAAACTGATAAAGGGAATGACGGAAGTAGAAGAAAAGAGGCTGGGGTGTGGGGGGAGAGGGGGGTTATATGCTTCCTTTTTACAAGGGTAACTCATTAAAATAAACTAATTAAACGAAAAAAAAAGTAGTGTTTCAAGCATTTTTTTTACCTACGTATTATTTACAAAATTGTTTGGTAGACCACAGGGATATGCTTCTTCATTGTTTTCTTTAAAAAAGGATATTTCAAAAATGTCAGTCAATCTCTTTAGAAAACTCTGCTTCATGCATAATAGAACAATATCCTTTCACATGTGGATTCATAAGATAAGAACGTTTCCATTTCAGTAAATGAATGACAGCCAGTTAAAGATGCTGGAAATTAACAATCCTTTCATTGTACCAATAATATTATACCGCAATTTTCACAAGGCACATTTTATACAAGGATAGAACCAGAAAATGTCAATCAAGTTAGTGCAAGATACGGTTTAATAGTTGAAAGGTGACTTTTAAAATTTTATAGCTACTCCTGAATTAACCCCTTGACGGGCGGTGGGATACATTTTATACCACTTTCTTTTAATTCAAGATTCATACAAGAATTTTTTTTTATATAATTTTACTTTCATAACTTTGGTGGAAAAAAAAAAACTATAAGATTTTACTTCCATTTATTCATGTAAAATTTTTCGAAAATTCGGATGTTAATTCAACATTACAGAAAAATAATTACTTGCCCATGAAAGGGTTAATATATTTCTGTGGACTTTTCAACTTTATATTTTACCATCGTCCTATATATAAGACATTTCAGATGTATCGAATTTTCAAAAGTAATATCGCATTTTTTATTTCTGTTCCACTACATAAATAGACTTTGAGATTGATAAGTATGTGCACTTGTAATCACATTAAGTTTCGTTTTAAAAATTTTAAGTTTTTTTTAAGATAGGTAATTTTTACTATTTTATCGGACATGACTTTTTCTCTCTTTTTTGTTAAACTTAAATGATCGTGTGATAAAAATTCCAAAATTCTCTTCAAATTTAACTATGACAAGTTTTATATATTATTACTTTGTAAAACTAAGTATTGCTGAGTAACTGCAATATATACGTAATATTCAATTTATAGTAGTTCCTTCAACCATCATCCTTACATATAGGGCAGTTTGTAAAACGGAAACAAAGTTTTGGTAAGTTTTTGATTTTAATATTTATATTTGTTGTCTATTTGTTGTCTCATAAGTCTGTAATAACAATTATTTGCGAATAAGTGGTAATATTTAAGGAGGTTCTCAAAAAATATTTTCCCCAACTAAACAACACTAAACTTTCTGACATATTTACATAGTTATTTTTATGCATGAAATATGTAGGCATAACTTAGTGAAGTGATTTGGAATCGAATAGCGTTTCCATTTTTTGTTAAATATATTACTTCTTGAGTCGTCAAATCCATCCTGTCTCATGATGATCTATTCCGGGCTGTAGCACCCCCAAAATCAGCTTAAAACGTTAACTTTGAGAAGTTTGAAATATCCTTAGTCTTTACAAAAAATGGAAAAGCTCTTCGAGTTCTTAGTTTCCGAATAAAAATATCTGTACATTTAGGAATAAACTTAAATTCGCAGATCTTTGCAAAATACGGTACACTGTAAGAAAAAAATTGCAGCAAAGTGCCCAGGCATTTAACCTTTTTTATAGATAACGGTTGCTTGACCATATTATGAAGTGTTCTAATTGCTCAGAATAGAGATAAATTACGGCTAAGTAAATGTTTTTTTTTTTTTTTTTTCCCTAAATATAAACGGTTGAATGAATGGACCAGTTTGCTGCAAATTTTTTTTACAGTGTAGTGAAAAAAAAAGGATTCCACGAAATAAATAATTTCACGCACTCAAAGTTGGTATAATACTGACAAAAAATAAATCGGTCAAGTGAGAGTATAACTCGCGCTAAAAGGGTTTCGTACATTAAATTTATTATTTAATAAACTCCTACTACCCTTAATTTTTTCATAATTTTAGTTTCAATAGATTCGGAAATAGGAGGGGCGGGGGAGACATTTTTCAAGTATACTTTCGACGATATATCTGAAAATATAATACCTAAAATTAAAACAAACATATTTTTGAGTTCGATGTTACGAGATCTTTCGAACAATATCCTACACGATATATAAAAAGGATTTTTTTTCAAGTAACTTAATTAATATATCGGCTAATTACCGACATTTTTTATCGAAGATCATTATAAAATCTCCTTGGATGATTCTGCGTCGATACATACCTCGAGCGCTCGTCAACACCCCCGTTGACCGCCCGAAAAGTAAAGCTTGTGTTTAACGAAAAAATGTGTTGTTCTCAAAAACTATGTTACCTAGGAAAATCGCTATAGTTTTCCTGCAAGGTTTAAATAAACTCCTACTACCCCTAATTTTTTTATAATTTTAGTTTCAGTAGATTCGGAAATAGAGAGAGGGGGGGGGGGGGACATATTTTTGCATTGCATTTTCGACGATATCTCTGAAAATATAATACCTAAAATTAAAACAAATATATTTTTGAGTTCGATATTACATGATCTTAAACACGATATACAAAAAGAAAACTTTTTTTTTCTTGCAAGTAACTTAATTAGCCCCCTACATTTTCCCTAAACATATTTGTGAATGGCTAATAATATGAAAATATGTGGGTAAAAAGGCTTTATAACTTTCCCCGTCGCATAGTTTACGAGAAAAAGAACTGCGACAAACGGACGGACAGACACAAGAGTGATCTTATAATGGTTCCGTTTTTACTTTTTAACCCTTCTGTGAGTGTCTGAAGGCTTTCCTGCATTTTCAAAAAAATATTTGTAAAACTTAAAATAATTTCAATTTTCTTTCCACGTTTGTTTCTAAAATACACTTCATATCTCTTTATTTTACATATATCTTAAAATACAATTTTGTTAAAAATATTTTTGTCTAGAGCCGGTATAAGTTGTTTTGGGGAAACGGAAAAATAGGGGCAAAACGCTTAAGTATACGGAACCCTACAAATGGAAATTCTCAAACGTTACTCTAATTCTTTTTTTCTTTTCAAAGATGATGTTTTTCTCACTGTCTGTTAATTGAATTACATTCTTAATAAACTACGAGTAGCGTTGTTGGAGGATAATTAAACTCACATTTTAATAAAACTAGGGCATCGAACCCGGGTTTCCCGGGATAATGAATATATGTGCAAACCATTTTTTTTAGTTGAAAACTGTAATAGATTTTTTACGTTTAATAATTTTTGTTAGAGTGCCCGCTAACAACACCAAAGAGCATTTTTATATGAAATATGTCAAATATATATTCAAATAAAATTATGAGATTTATTACAACCGGTAATTTCGTATTGGCCTCCAGCCATAAGTTAATAGCCGAAGAAATCGCTAAAAATTTCGTTATCTACAGAAGTTTTTTTTTTTTTATTATTATTCTGATAATTTTAGCAGTTTTAAGCGCTTATTTCAATTACATGTCTGTTAAATCTGTGTTTTATTTATACTATTTTATTTATTCGTTAATGAAGTTTTAATTTCTTTATTGAATATTAGCTGGAGACAAATGCTGAACTTTTTATACGGACAAACAAATTAAAGTGCAAACAGATTAATATTTTGTAATCGTCTGCAAGCGATAGAGATAGATTTTTAAAAAAAATAATGCTTGAAATTGAATTTAAATGCTATAATAAATCAGTCAATTAAGATACAGTTTTCAAACACATTGCACTTGAAAGTAGATTTTTTTCCCTATATAACGGTATAAAGATTAAAAATGTGCGATGTTTAGAAATTAAAAAAATTGCAGTAATAAAAATCGCAAAACCGAAATTTCATCGTCAACTGTTGCCATTCGCAAAATGACGAAAGCGTTACGCACGGACACGTTTGTCCTTTATAATATAGATAGATAGATTGACTTCTAGTTAAGGCGACAGTGGACTTTGAAAACGAAAATTTTAACATTTTAAGGGATTCACTTGCAATTTGGCAGAGTTGTTAAGAACAGGCTAAAATACTTATGTATAAAATTTAAATTTACTAAATTAAAAATGCTCTAATTATTGGATTTAAATATTTTAATGCGACAAAAAATTGGCATACTTCAAGATGCTCCATGCGCATATCTTCTGCATAAAATATAACATATTTATTGATGAAATACTTTTCATATATTACAATGGAAGTTGGCATGAATTGTAAAAGCTCACTGAATGTATAAGAAGAAAAAATATTTTTTTACATTCATGCTTTGTTTTTTCTAGAAAAGTAGCTATATATTTTCCCTATGCAAACAAATTTCACACTAAAATATCCTTGAAATGCAACTTTTTATGCTAACATTTATTTATTATTGTATAGAGGATACACGGTAAAATTTCAAAAGAATCTGATTATTAGTATGTGCATGTAATGTTTAAAAATTTAGAAATGTGCGAATTTTTCTAAAAGTGTGTGCAGTTAAGTGTAAACAATTGTTTAAATATATAGTCTGTTTACAAATATAAAAGTTTATATCTCCGTGAAGAAGCGTCAGAATTGAAAAATTGTTTTTGCATTTATTTTCATAATTCACCAAATAATAATAATAATAATAATCGATTTTTTTAGTCGAATTTCGCGATTTTGAAAGTCTATTGTCCCCTTAAAGATTCTCAATCCTCAGAAAAGGCACAGAAAATATATAACATTCCCTAAAATTCCTTTAATTTCCTTAAGGCAAAAAATATATAACATATAATATTACCACGTGAAATAACTTAACAAACTCTCGTGCGACCGATAAAGGAACATTGGCACTAGAAGATTTAACCCTTTCATGGCCAAAGTATTTCTATTGCTAAAATGTTTAAATGATTGAATGACACCCGAATTTATTTGAAAATAAGTAAAAGCTTTTCTATTATGAATGAAAAATTTTATTACAAAATACTGGTGCCACTGCGGCATTTAGGGATTAAAATTAAGTGCTATAAAAATGTATCGACCTTTAAGGGGTTAAGAAGCTGAGATGGAGTTTAATTACAATAATAACAACCATTTTTCAACTATCAACATCCTAAATCAGTCATAATGTTATTTGTTATTCAGTAATTTTCCAATTGAATCAAACGTAAGAACGTGTTTTTATTGGTCATTGTTTGCTCTGAATAAAAACAGTTTCTTCAAAGAAAACCAAAAACAAACAAGCTACGGAACAGGAATACTAGTCACTTACTCAAAGATAAGATACAGGAGCAAACGATAAATACAGTGCAAATTATTCCAGTAAATTCTAGTCCTCACACTCATGAATCATTTTTAAATTGGATGAAAACGCATTTCCCGCTTAAAATAGATTTGTAAGTACAAATAATGTTGAATTAAAAAAAATATATATTACATTTATTACAAAATTGGTTTACAAGAAATGAATTATTATTATTATTATTATTATTCATTAATAGAAAATAGTTTTTTTTTTGTGATAATTCAAACTTTGAATGCATTAACACTCAGCAGGAAATAAATAAACAACAAAAAAAAAACATTTTGATCACGTTCTTGTTTAGATCAAAGAGCAGAAATTCTTTGAGAAAATCTTTTCGCACGCAGAACACACACAATTTTGTCAAAGGCGGATTTTCCAATCCAATATTTGAAAGGAGAATGGTTCTGCAATTTATTGCTGTACTTCATAAGCATTATTGAACTTCATATGAGGTTCATATGTGATAAAGAAGTAAAAACAAAATATGCACTGTTCTTTGAGAATTGTTTTTCAATACAACCTATTTTGAGGTTATCGTGAAAGGGTTAAACAGCAATTAAATATTGGCGATTATAATGCAGCGAAATAGTAAAAGAAATCACGATACATATATTTCTGAAAATAGTTAGAGATATTTCTAAAGGTTCCTTTCCGATTAAGGGTACTGGTCAATCGGGTCTCAAATTCCTCTCTTTAATGTTAAACCCTTGGGCGTGGATTGCATTCTTATTTTTAAAGTATCTCCTCAGAAAATTAATATTTTTAAATTATTTTTTTTCTGTGTACTCTTCTTAAAGGATGTCTGTTTCTTTTTTAGTTGTCAAAATATTTATAAAATATATACTTAATTTTATTTGACGTGTTAAAATATTACTTGCAGCTCACTAGCTTTTAACACATAAAATATTAAATTAAGCATATATTTTAAAAATATTTTGTCAACTAAAAACAAGAACGAAAAATCATGCGTCAAGCATAGATTATGTAACACTTTCCAACATTTCCAAAATAATTTTACAAATCTTTACCGTTTAATAAGGTGAAAGATGATACCTATAAGTAATTTAAAAAACACATAACATATTTAAAAACACAATTTCAGGAATTACCAACAATATTCAGAAAAATATCCCAATTCTTTTGTGCAGCCCTGTATATGATCTATGGATTTGTATATATGCTACATAGAATGCTAAATATTAGTTCAGTTAGGAAACGCATAGCACAGTTTAAAATTCTCTTTCTGGAATTTTCGTCAATAAACGGAAATGTGCTCGAGAACTTTTGTGCTGCCCTGTATATGATCTATAGAATTTATACACACCAAGTAATAGACAAAAAAAAAAAAGGAGTTAAATTTAAAAAGGCGTTCAGCAACTGAAAACGCACTTCCAACATTATTAACAGACAGTACCGAATTATTTTGTGTGTCCCTGTAAATGAACAATGAATGCTATACACACAGTATTCTATAGTAAGCCTCTTGTAATGCACCTTAGTGATGTATATTAATTTCAATATGTGTGAAGTAGTGACATTATTAAAATAAACCGCAAACGATTTTTCTCCATAGATCGTAATGTAACGGAATTCTTTTCAGTGTCCCTGTGAAAAAAAAGAAGAAGAAGAGAAAAAAGAAAACTATAAGTGCTACACACTTTATTTTCAATACCGAACATGCTATAGTAAACCCCAATAACATATATCAACTGCATGACAATCCGAATATATTTACGCGAGTTAGAGTACGGACAAACAGACAGACGGCAGACAAGCCGAATTAATAAACACTTTTCCACTATGTTGGAAAGTGTTAAAAAGAAGAAGTACACAGAAAAAAACAAGTTAAAAATATTAATTCCCTGACGAGATATTTTAAAAATAGGAAGGCATTCCACGCCCTTAGGTTTAACATTAGCGATGGGAATTCAAGATCTCACTGACCAACACCCTTAATTTATCAGTACCTCATTTATGAGATATAATAACATTTGATATTAATATTTGGAATTTAGACTCTTTTATGGCTTTAAACTCTGGAGTAAAAGTACAGAGAAATGACTCTGATAACAGAAATATACAATTCACACAACAATTAAAAATAATAAAAGAATGCAAAATTTCATAATCATTCTAATTATTAACCGAACTCACGGATATTAAAATCCATTTGCGTCAAAATAGTTATTTTTGTAAGCGTTACGAAATTTAAATTTTTATACGGTCCGTGAGTTTTATAAGTTATATTTTTAAAGATTTTCGCCAACAAATATAATAATAATAATAATAATAATTTTTGTACGATCAAAACCGTGAGATGTTTTGAATTTTATGATTTCAGCTTTTTCCGGCACCGAAAACGGAAAAACTTTTTTTTGTGTGTGCAAACATTCTGAAAATTCATAAAATTCAAAGTATATCATAACTTGGCAAGTTTTTGTCGTAAAAGAAATGGATTTCTTTTCTGTTTTACTTGTTAGAGGATGGAGTTGCTCTAAATAAAATTTGCAGGATGCAGGGTCCGTATAAAAATTTTAATTTCGTAACTTTTACAAAATTAACTATTTCAACATAAATGGATTTTAATATGATTGACCAACATTTGAAACATTTTTGCAACTGGAATTATACTTCTAAATATAACGGATTAGAAATTAGTTATTGTTCAACGATAATAGAGGATACCCTGTATATTTTAATTAGAAAACACACATAAAGCACCTTTAAAAATTGGCTGAAGGATATTCACAATCATGACGTAAATGGATTTTAATATGATTGACGAACATTTGAAACATTTTTGCAACTGGAAGTATACTTCTAAACATAACGGATTAGAAATTAGTTATTGTTCAACGATAATAGAGGACCCCCTGTATATTTTAATTAGAAAACACACATAAAGTACCTTTAAAAATTGGCTGAAGAATATTCGCAATCCTAACGTAAATGGATTTTAATATGATTGGCCAACATTTGAAACATTTTTGCAACTGGAAGTATACTTCTAAATATAACGGATTAGAAATTAGTTATTGTTCAACGATAATAGAGTATATTTTAATTAGAAATCACACATAAAGCACTTTTAAAAGTAGGCTGAAGAATATTCACAATCTTAACGCGCTTTTATTTCTTCACGGCAATATTTTAATAATTTGACAAAAATGACATCTTTGGCAGGAAATGACGGTAAAGCATGTAATCGGAGGGAGAAATATAAATTGGGATACAATCATGGGAGGGTAAGACCAATGAAAAAACAAAATAATACACAAAAACCCATAAAAAGAAAGGATCAAAAACAGCATAAGTATCTTACCTAAAGTACACTGCCAGAGGAAGTATAAAAAGGTAATAAAAACTACAAATGCGTTTAGAAATCACATGAGATAACTGGAAGCATAGATGCTCCTCCAACATACATTACGTATAGAGAATATTTCACTAAGCAATACCATTCACCTGGAACTATTTCTGTACAAAGAGCCAAGAAGGCTAGCGTTCATTCACAAACTGGAGCCCTTGAGATAACTAGAGTACGTAGTACAGATAAGCTACATTTCTCCGTACTTGGCGATAAAGAAAGGAAGCTTTTTTTTTTCAACTTAAGAATAATATTAGGCGTGGTAAATAAAAAGAAATACTCCATGAAGGAAAACTGTAGTATTTTCAGAATTGTAAGTAGGTCGAAAAGAAACAAAACTGTTACCTGTCATTAAACTACATGAAGAACGAATTTGTATAGAAATAGAAATAAATTTATATGAGCAAAGACGATTTTCCTCTTTTTTGCAGTTTGACTGTTATCCCTGATATTTTCTGAATAGGGATTTATAATTAATTTGATTTGATAATTAATTTTCTTAATCACAGGGATGGGAAAAATATTTAAAAAAAGTATTTATTTTTAAATCGAATTTTCGGGGCTAAGACCAGCAAAACTACAATAAAGAGAATTTTTTTGCCCCCCCACCCAAGCATATTTAGAAATTGAAAATTTTAGGGGGAAGGGGGATTTTAGATGACTGATATTTAACCTCACTACGAAATAAGAAAAAGGGGAGATAAAAAAAATTAGTATTACAGATTTTAAACTGTTTACTGGAGGGGAGGGGAGGGGGGGGGGCAGAAGAAGTGGAACTTTTGTGGAAGAGGAGTGTAAATTAGATGCCTGATTATTTATTTATTGTTACTAGAGAACAACAAACACAGCGATTAGGAACGATTAAAAATGAATTCAACATTATGAGTTCAAAACTTTAAACCTTCTTAATTTCTCAACAATCCCGTTCGACTTCCTGCTTCCTGTTCAGTATCCTGAGGTAAAGTTTACCGAAAAAGCCAAATCTGGTGTCAAAATTAGGTGTTTGTATGGTAAATGTCGGGGGGGAGGATATTTTTCCCCCACGACTGTACCACAAGTGTATAAAATATACAATGCGTTTCAAAGGAATCGTGAAAAAACAAAACGTTAAAAAATAATTACATTTAATGCTTCTCGACCACTTTAACCCACTTCCCTACCATGAATGCATATATGTATTTTTAAAAAGGGAATAAAGCATTTGTTTTCTGTACCAGTAATAAAAAAAAAGTAATATTTGCCCTATTTTAATAGGGCAAATCTGTGGTGTAACTGTTAAAAAAAAAAAAAAATGTGGTGCCAATTGAATAAAATAAGCGTGTGAGACACTGATCCCAAAGGAGTTAACTAGCATAGAAAAAAAATTACAAAGGCATAATTTGTGCGCAGAATAACTTTACATTTAGCTCGAAATACCAGAAATTCAAATAATAAACTTCTTTAATCATTCGACACGAACGAAGACCGGATATCTTGTAACAGTGAAATTATAAACAAAATATTAAAATAAATAATCGCAAAATTTTGTGCTTCTGGACCACTTTAACTACCCTAGTAATAAAACTATATATCTTAGAAAAATATTTTTTCAATATTAGGGTGTTAACCTTTCATCAATATTTTGACATATTTAAAAAAAACAAAATTCAGCAACTTAAACCGAATAAAGCATTTATTTAATCAATAACATTTCTGCAATGCTGGAATTTCATTGCAAATTACAGCAAATATTTCTGCAATGGCAGCATTTCATTGTAGCCACCATAAAACCAATACTCAAGGTTCATATGGGTCCTTGAATTTAAGTACCACTATTTCCGAATAGTAATCTTTGAGTTATTTAACAGTCGAATTTCTGTCATTAAGTAAGCTGAATATTACTACTCGAAAATAGTAGTTCTAAAATGCAATAGGATCCTTGGGAACCCTCATATTTAACCAATATTGGCATTCCATTGAAAATATCTTACAATGAATGCAATATTCGCGTAATATTGTGCTAATATTAGTTTGTTATTGGGATAGCATAAAACTTTGCTTAATTTAAAAAGTATAATTTGTGTGTAGAATTTTTTTGTATTTAGTACCAAGCATTCATGACATAAACATGTATCCCCCCGCACATCATTCCCCGCAAGCGAGGGCTGTTAGGATAGTGATTTCTGATGTAAACATTTCATCTATTATTGTGAGCCTGAATATTCATCCATCCGACTTCAAGCTGGTGAAACGAAACACGTGTGTGCTGACAAAGTACTTTTCTGTTTTCTGTGAGATTCTCATTAAAGAACTTACACGTGTAACCTCAAGGGTTCAAGGCTAAATGACGTAAACTTGACTGTGTTTTTTCTCTCATCCAAAAACTAATACTTCAGTCTCTGAGCAACCTTCTTAAAAGGCAGAACTGCTGAACACTTCTCTTAAAATTAAATGTGTTAACTTTTTATAGTGTGATGTAAATTTTATAATGTAAAATTAATCTTTCTTTTTCTTCAACAGTAATTAAATAATTAACTTAGAAATTATACAATGAAGCCATACTTTATTTTAACAAGATTGTGTTTGTTAATATCTACTTCAAATGTGCATTATCGCTGGATTAATTCGCAAGTTGGATAATTACTCACTACACCTTCGCGGATTCAAAAGGTAGGACAAACTTTCTCTACCTTTCTTTTATTATCATGAAGTCTTAAAGTGAATTTTAAGAATAAAATTAGAAGAAGAATTTATTTACCGTAGTTCTAAAAATTATCAGATTATGAGCGCTGAGGATTGAACACGGTAAAACCGCTCTCTAATAAGAAAAATAAAAAAAACTATATTTTAAATAATAGAAACTATAAAAGTATTAGTAAAATTAATAAAAATACAACATCATGGCTTCAAATATGAAAGAAATGTGTAGCATAGAAAAACTGAACTCCAATAATTATGCGATTTGGAAGTTCAAGGTAGAGATGCTGTTAATGAAAGAGGATTTAATCAACCAGATAACTGATGATCCGCCAAACCCCTTAACAGGCGAATGGACGAAGAAAGACAATAAAGCCAGGGCTATTATAAATTTAAGCTTAGAAGACTCACAGCTGATTTACATAAAAAACGAAACATCAGCTAAAGCTACATGGTTAGCATTAAAAACTATACATGAGCGCGCGAATTTATCTAGTAAATTATATTTGCTAAGAAAACTATATAGTATAAAACTAGTTGAAAATGGTAATATGAACGACCATATTGTTAAAATATTAGAAACCGCTGATAGGTTAAAAGCAATAGGAGAAGAGATTAAGGACTCTCATCTATCTGCACTTTTGTTGTGCTCCCTTCCACCTAGCTATGATACTCTGATCACGGCATTAGAGGCCCGATCAGAGACCGAATTAAATCCGGAATTTATAAAAGGAAAACTAACAGATGAATTTCAAAGGAGACAAGAAAGCTCCAATTCATCGCATGAAAATGTATACAAAACATTTAATAAACAAAAACAAAACACTAGGGCATATCCAAAAAAAGAACAAAACCTTTTTTGCACGAATTGCAAAAGGAAAAACCACGTGCGACAAAATTGTTGGTTTCTTAAGAATAAAAATTCTAAGAACCAAACAAATGAAAAATACAGACAAAATTCGTCTTTATGCTTTGAAGCAAGTAATTTTACTCCGAAAACTAAAGCAGAAAAAAACACACAAATTCAAGAGAGTAAAAGCGAAGAAAATCAAAACGAAAAAACAATGTCTCAAAGGCAATTATCATTAATCGCACATAATGAATCTAAATCTACTTGGATTGTTGATTCTGGAAGCAGTTCACATATTTGTAATGACATAAATGTATTTGTTGACATTGACAATAACAACAAAAATACTGTCACGATAGCAAACGGAACAACACTAAAATCGCACGGGACAGGTACAATAAAATTACGGACACAATCAAATGACATAACTTTAAAGGACGTTTTATATGTCCCTGATATTCAATCAAATTTAATGTCGGTTACGAAAGCCACAAAGTATGGTTATGAATTCATGTTTGAAAATAACACCTGTAACTTATCCTATAATGGAAAAACTCTCTTAGAAGGAAAAAAGAGAGAAAATTTATATGAAATTGACCTTTATAAACCTAAGCAAGAAATCTATGTCAATTTTGCTGAACAATGCAAGAATAAAAACTGCATTGAGCTTTGGCATAAGAGATTAGGTCATAGAAATGTTAATTCAATTAAACAACTCTTATCCAACAATTTAGCAACAGGTCTAGAAATTCAAAATTGCAAACATGACATAGTTTGTGAGAGTTGTATAAAGGGAAAACTAACAAATGCACCGTATCCAAAACAGAGTGAGAACAGAGCTAAGAAGGCGATCGATCTGGTGCATACGGATGTATGTGGTCCGATGCAAACAGAAAGCATAGGAGGGAAGAAATATTTTCTCACATTCACAGATGATTTTAGTAGATTCACAATGATATTTCTTTTATCGAATAAAAGTGAGGTAGTTACCAAAGTGAAAGAATATGTAGCCATAACGAAAAATAAATTCGGTCGCACAGTTAAAGAAATCCGATCAGACAATGGGGGTGAATACACTAGCGAAGAATTAGAAAAATTCTTAAAATATGAAGGTATTCATCACCAGTTCACTATTCCGCATTGTGCACCTCAGAACGGTGTTTCGGAAAGAAAGAATAGGACTTTAGTCGAAATGACAAGGTGCCTATTATCGGAAGCGCAGCTGCCAAATAAATTTTGGGCCGAAGCTTTAAATACAGCTGTGTATCTTATAAACAGATTACCAACAAAATCACACAATTCAACTCCATACCAGCTATGGACAAACAAAAAACCGGATTTATCAAACATAAAAATATTTGGCTGCAAAGCTTATGCTTATCTCGATAAATCCCAAAGAGGAAAACTCGATGATAAAGCAATAAAAGGAACATTTATCGGTTATGATAATAGATCAAAAGGATATAGGATCTACATTGGCAATAATAAAGTAATAAGGGCAAGAACTGTTAAATTTATAGAAAACTCTAATTCAAATGAAAACGAAAAAAAATCCATTGATATGAGAGAAGAATTAGAAGTTCAGAAACAACCTGAAAAAGCAGGGGGAGATTCCTCAAAATTCTTTATAGACATGCAGGAAGATAAACAAACAGACAATGAGGAAAATTTAAACGAAAACGAACCTAGAAGATCTCAACGATCAAATAGGGGAGTTCCACCCGATAGATTCTCTTATATTACTAAAATAGAAAAAGAAAATATTGAACCAACAGAGTGGAAAGATATAGCGAAAATCGAAAACCCATATGATAGAAACAAATGGTACGAAGCAACTAATGAAGAAATTAATTCATTAAGAAAAAACAAAACATGGGAACTAATTGATCCACCACCTGGAATAAAAGTAATTGGGAATAAATGGGTATTCACAAAAAAATATAATGAAAATAATGAAATAGAAAAATATAAGGCACGTCTTGTAGCCAAAGGTTTTTCTCAAAAATACGGAAGCGATTATTTTGAAACCTTCGCTCCAGTAGTAACGTATACAACTATAAGAGCGTTTCTAGCATGTGCAGCGTATAAAAATTTAGATGTTAATCATATAGATATTAAGACTGCATTCCTCCACGGAAATTTAGAAGAGGAAGTTTATATGTCACAACCAGAAGGGCATGTAATACCGGGAGAGGAAAATAAAATTTGCAAACTAAAAAATCAATTTACGGATTGAAGCAATCCGCACGAGCATGGAACATTAAATTAGAAGAAAGTTTAACTAAACTTGGTTTTGTGCAAAGCACCTCCGATCCATGTCTCTTCACACGAAAATTAAAGGAAAGTACAACATACATCATTATATATGTTGATGATTTATTAATTTCAGGGGAAACTAAAGAAATAAATGAAATAATAGAACAACTAAAAAAGGAATATGAAGTCAAAAATTTAGGACTTGTAAATTATTATCTGGGGATAAACATAAAAAGAAGTAAAGAAGGAAATTTCGCACTTGATCAAAGAAACAAAATAAAAGAACTGATCGAAAAATTCGATTTAAAGGAAGCGAAACCCTGTGATACTCCGATGGAACCCGGGTACTTAAACATAATTGATGAGGAAAATTTACTTTCTAATAACAGTAAATATAGGCAAGCTATCGGAACATTGTTATATATAGCTACAATAACCAGACCAGACATAGCCGCCGCTGTGAACATTTTGAGTCGTAGAAACGAAAAACCCAGAGAAAAGGATTGGAACGCAGTAAAGCGGGTTATTAGATATTTAAAAACAACACAAGAACTAAAACTAATTATTAGTAAAGAAAATGAGCCAATACTAACAACATATGCTGACTCCGATTGGGCAGGGGATAAAAATGACCGTAAATCAACAACGGGAAATTTATGTAAATTAGGAAATACACCAATTTCCTGGTCAACTAAGAAACAAAATTCAGTTGCCTTATCATCCGCTGAGGCTGAATACATCTCAGCAGCAACTTCAGCACAAGAGACAGTTTGGATTATCAATCTTCTAAAGGACCTTGATCTACAACAAAATTTGCCCATAACTTTATTCGAAGATAATCAAGCTTGTATAAACATGGTTAAAAATTATAAACATCATTCGAAAACTAAACATATCGATATAAAATACAACAGCATAAAAGATCTTAAGGAAAAGGGAATAATTGAACTACAATATTGCCCAACCAAAACTATGACAGCTGACATTCTAACGAAGCCCCTTCCCAAACCTGACTTTACAAAACACAGAACAGGTTTAAATCTCAAGAACATTTATACTTCAGAAATCAAGCAGGGGTGTTAGGATAGTGATTTCTGATGTAAACATTTCATCTATTATTGTGAGCCTGAATATTCATCCATCCGACTTCAAGCTGGTGAAACGAAACACGTGTGTGCTGACAAAGTACTTTTCTGTTTTCTGTGAGATTCTCATTAAAGAACTTACACGTGTAACCTCAAGGGTTCAAGGCTAAATGACGTAAACTTGACTGTGTTTTTTCTCTCATCCAAAAACTAATACTTCAGTCTCTGAGCAACCTTCTTAAAAGGCAGAACTGCTGAACACTTCTCTTAAAATTAAATGTGTTAACTTTTTATAGTGTGATGTAAATTTTATAATGTAAAATTAATCTTTCTTTTTCTTCAACAGTAATTAAATAATTAACTTAGAAATTATACAATGAAGCCATACTTTATTTTAACAAGATTGTGTTTGTTAATATCTACTTCAAATGTGCATTATCGCTGGATTAATTCGCAAGTTGGATAATTACTCACTACACCTTCGCGGATTCAAAAGGTAGGACAAACTTTCTCTACCTTTCTTTTATTATCATGAAGTCTTAAAGTGAATTTTAAGAATAAAATTAGAAGAAGAATTTATTTACCGTAGTTCTAAAAATTATCAAGGGCCTCGGATAACTCCCTACAGTGGAATTATACTAATCAGAGATTCTGGTGGAATTCATATTCTATATTTGAAACGAAAAGGGATTTTCGTCAAATTCCAGTTTCCACACGAAAATGACCCATTTGCGCATGCGTTAAATTAAATCAAGAACCTAACCAGTTTTAGAGTACACTCGAACGAGAAAAAGGTGGCCGAGTGGTATAAGGTGCAGTGTTTCTCTGTCCCAATCATCGTGTCGGTTCGATACCCACTCTGGATAAAATGACTTTTCTTATTTTATTGGCAATAAGTCATTTTAATAATGACATATTTAATTCAGGAGGAAAAGTTATATAATTTGTATTTTTTTTTATTCGAATGATTTATAATTAAGTAAAAATTAACACCCAAGAATATTTTGTTTTAATTACTAAATTTATATTAAAAGTATTTAAATTAAAAGATCGTGCATGTAATTATCGATTAAATAAATTGAACTCGTCTACAATTTTTATTATATTTGGTATGTCCATTATCAAGATGTCATATATAAGATATGTATGTGATTATTTTTCGTAAAAAAGGAAAAATAAAAAGGAGAGAAAACAAAAAGAAGGAAAAATATTCATACATGAACTCTAAATTATCTTGATATCCATGATTTAACAATTAAACAATGTGTGAATATTTTATCTGCAAACAGGAAAGTTTAAAATCAGGGTTTTAGAATCAGACTGATAAAAATTAATTTACTGAAAAAATTTAAAAAAACGTGTAGTTATTATTATTTTTTTTTAATCAGAAATACTAAATATTGTTATTTTTTCAAAATATTGGGACTGTGGTAAATAAAATTTAACAACCGACAATACTTTTTTAATTACTTATTTTATATTATAAATATTTAAATTAAAAGATTTTGCATGTAGTTATCGATTAAATAAAATGATCTAAACTTTTATCTACATTTTCTATGACCATTATCAATAAGATATATTTGTATAACTAAGAAAAGTATATGATTATTCTCCTTTAAAAAAAAAAAAAATAAAATAAAATAAAAGAGAGAGAGAGAGAGAGAGAGAGAGAGAGAGAGAGAGAGAAGAAAAGGAAAGAAGCGAAAAAAGAAAGAAGCAAAAATATCCATTTAAGAATTATAAAAGAAATCACCTTGATATCCATGGTTTATCTGGATTTTAGAGTCAGGCTGATAAAAATAAAATTAATGAAAAATGTTAAAGGTCGCGTAATTGAAAAAAAATTAGAAAATACTAAATATTGATATATTTTAAAAATTTTTTCGAGACTGTAGTAAGTAAAAATAAATCACTCAATTAATATTTTTAGTTAAATTATTCTTAATTAATTAAAGTATAATAGGATGTAAATTGCTGGACTGAAACACAATCTCTCGTCTTATATCTATAGGAATCGCTTACACAATATAACAGTTCATAAAATTTTCAATAGTTAATTAATTTACAAGCAGCTAATTAAAAATGAAAGCATATTTCTAAAGGAACTTTCAAGTTATTTACCGTCAAATCTTGACGGGTACTATCTAGTGTCTTATTTAAAAGCAATAATCAACTAAAAAAGAAACAAGAGGCCTATGTAGTTGAGTTAGGAAAAACATAAATCTGCGGGGAAAGACTTGTCGAATCACAAGAGGTGCTAGGTAACCGACAGACACATAAAATAACCTAAAGCTTTGAAGATATCTGATTGATGATAGTGAAAGTAATGTCGGCTATCGCATACCGAGACCTCCTATCCACTGCTTTATCTAAAAGGCGACCCCACTTTCCTTTTGTGGGAAAGTGCACCTGCATCCATAAAAGTAAATGCGCTTACCAAATAGAACGGAGATATTGACAGTGGCATTTAAAAAGCGCCCTCAGTCAACGGCAAAAGCGGGAAAAAAAAGAAAAGAGCCTCACTGATTTAAGGAATTGTAAAAACTAAATACATGCATTGCAAATGTATTTTTTTTCCGTCTTAACCTACCAGCAAGCGCGCTGTCGCAAATTTTACCACAGCACATAATTTTTCATTCGCCTTGTTCCACAAATGGCACCGAAATTAAAATTCAACTTTTACCAATGATATGCATAATTGATCTTCTAAGATGCCTCTTTTTACTGTTGTGAAAATCTTGCTTAGGAAAAGTACTGCCAGTGTCTCAAAAAGCGGGACAGGCAGACAAAAAAGCGGGACAACGGCTTCTAAATCAGGACATAACAATACAGTAAATCCTAATAAAACGTAATCTGTCTATAAAAGAATCCTGTCTTAAACGTAAAAATTCCATTGTCCTTACAGTAAAAATACTGTACCTGCTAAGACGGAGACCTGTTTAAAACGGAATTTTTCCCGGGTCCCTTGCGATCCTCTTTTATTAAGAGGAATTTTACTGAGTGGCTTCTTTTATTAAATGGAACTTTGTGAAGGGTTCCAGAGAGGACAAATTTTGCATGATTGGACTCCTGCATAGAATAGAATCACGAAATGAAATAAACACTAAAAAATCACGCTTATACATACTCCATGTTAACTAGATAAGCTTTTGTGTGACCAAATTTTGATGTAGATATAGAATTTTAAAAGTCTATGAACTTATTAAAAACACTAGCAATTTATTTTCGAACAAAGATTTTCAGTAAATTAGAAATTTTTGGATCTTCCTTATTCATCATTGCAATAACAATCAATTTCAACTATTTGAGATAGCGTGAGACAAAATATCATCAGAAAGCAAGATAATATTTTTTACAGAAGAACATCGATCAATAAAATAATGGCGATATGCGAATTCACATTGTCCACATAACAGAAAACACAACTTTAATCATTCTGTTGAAGGATATCACATAAAGCTGGAAAAGTTTGCAGTCACGGATAATTTCCGGCATTCAGGTTGTCAATTTCACTAAGATACCAGATTGAGTCAGCCGCCTTTATACTTTCAAGAGACAGGTGATGTAAATCAACGGACCATAACTTCTGTCGTAACGGACGGCTGGGACAAAAGGAATCCGAAAGCGAAACGTAAAGTGGACGAATCAGTCGATGGATTTCATCACCTACGGTGAGATAAATCGCAAAGCGTTAACATCCGACTCCGAAATCATGATCTATGAAGAAGATGGGATTATCCCTGGCGAGTTAAGAGAATTGAGACGCTGATACTAATAAATTTGTATTAATTCGTTAGAAAGAGAAATTAATGCAGAAGTTGAGAGAAATTTGTCACATGATATATACATTATAAAGGTATATATAACTAACTACAGTAAAACTTGTGAATACGGAATCGCTAGGAACTGGGAGAAAAATTCCACTTTAGACAGTTTTCTCTTTTATTAAGTATAATTGCATGAAATTTCTTCCATCGGGACCATCAAACTTTTCTGTTTAAGACAGCATTCCGTTATAGACAGGATTCGGCTACACAGGTTTTGTTGTTATAATATTTAAAAATAACTGTTTTTTTTTCTTTCTACTATCAAGACTTTAGTCGCCACCAAACATTCGGGCTTCCCAATTGAGCAAGAGCAGAAAATCCCATAACTGGAAGAGGTTCATGTAAAATTTATATAGGGTAGATAAGATTTAAAAAATATTTTTCAAATAGTTATAATTATTACATTCCACTTTTTAAAATATTATATTAATCTACCAACAATATTTATTCATGCTCATAGTCACATTTCCCAATGTGAATCGAAATTAAATTGTAAATAACAGAAATAAATCAAAACACCCTAAATTCCAGTAATGGAAACACCTCTGTTCCAGTAATGGGACACTCTCTCTTCCCGTAATGAACACCCCACAAGAAGTAATAAATAATTGATATTATGATTGTATTTAAAACTAGAATTTAAAGAAAGCATATTAATGAAATAAAATTGTAATTTTCAAATAAATTTAACAATTAGGATATCATAACTTGTATGACTTAAAAAATTGGCTTTATTTAAATGAGAAGAGCTCCTCATTTTCCTGTGCCCTTAAACATTATTTTTTGCTTACTAATTGGGTGTTGATTGTCACATTATAAAGTTTGCAAGGCACGGTTTAAAAAATAATAATTTGATTACAACCTTAAAAAATTTATTAATTACGTGAAATTAACAAAAACAGCTATTTATAAATATATATATATATATATATATATATATATATATATATATATATATATATATATATATATATATATATATATATTGTTATTACATTCTGGTAAGTGCAATTTAAAAAATTAAATTTGATTACTTAGTTTTTCGGTTAAATCAAAAAAAAAATTCTACACTATGAACATTACTGAAATTGCTTTTTTAGTAACGTCCACATGGGGTGTCCATTACTAGAAATTGACTAGTTAAGCAGTCCAATAATGGACCATGGTCCTAAAACATAAAAAATAAATGAAAATTTGTAAATTGTCATTAGTATATAAGTTTCAAAGTTTCCTATTACTATTAAAACAAAAACATGCATTTAAAAAAAAATAATAAATATATAAATTAATTAAGTGAAGCCATCTTTTAGCATGTTCAGGAAGGTTTTCACAGAAAAGCAGTGGAACTGTGAAACATTATTTTCTGCTTCCTGATTGATTTGATTAAGAGTGTCAACAATAACCCAGATTATTATAAAACATGCAAGAGGGACTAATGAAAAAAATATATAAAAAGCTAATTTTTTATTGGTTATTTTTTTATAAACCAAAAACTTTGAAGGTGGCCCATTACTGGCACATCTACCCTATAAAATTAATTTCATTCTAAAAATTTAAATTATCATATGAAATATTTCAAGTCACATGTTTGATTCCTATATCTTTTCTCTATTTAGTTTTAATTTTCTTCCGATCTATGCGGATGAAAGGACTTTCTTTTTCATTTTTAATTGTTAAAATGATATCTTGAAAATTTGTTCGTAAGATTTATGAGTATAAATACCTTAAATATTATTAAATAAATTATAATTGCATGGATAATTTTTGAGAAATATTAAAAAGCATTGAAAATCATTAATACGTCTTAATATAAAAAAATTAAACTATTATTAAATGCACTTTTTAAATAATTCTAAAAGAAAAGACCATATTACTTAACCCTTTCCGGCATGGTGGGTTAAATTTTGTCCCACTTAATATTAATCCGAAAATGCCACAATGGCACCAGTATTTTTGAATTAAAAAATCATTTTATTATGTACTGGAAGAAAAGCCTTTAATAATTTTAAATGAATTTGTTTGGAAATTCTGGTGTCAATGATTTTAACATTTTAGCAACAGAAGTACTTCGTGCCTGAAATGGTTAAAGATATTTATTTTTTATATACACGGAAAAACAAACGTCCATTGAAATCAAAACATTTATTAGTAATTCAAAGCAAATCAAATACTGAGCAAATTATTTATTATGCATCTATACGTAAGGAGAATTTAGATATATATACGTTTAAAGTTGAGAAACTATTGAAAACTTTCTTTTGAGATTATAAATAAATAAGAAGATAATAAAGGTTGTCGAATGAAACAAGGTTCTGCGATTAGTGTAAATGAGATAAAGCTTGATAAAATAACGCGTATCTATTGACGTATGTATGATTCACAACACATGCTGATTGCGTTTTTTGTGTTTGGAAACATTGTGCTGAAAAGTGTATTCCTCCTAACCCCCGAGATTTTTGTGTCATGTATTCTTAACCATGTAATTCCAAACGATGCGATGGACCTTATTATTATTATTAATATTACTAACTGACCCCCGCTCGGCGTTGCCCGGGCCCGTGATAATGAATTAAAAAAAAAATTATTATTTTATATCAGCGCTCATTTTTTTTTTTTTTTTTACCCAGGGTCATTTCAAAGTTTTAAAATAAAAAGTTATTTTTGTCCGAACTCTTTGAAATCTTTATTGGTGATAAATAAAACGGTTTTAGAGCCCGAGTAAAAATTTCGTGAAAAAATATTGTTATCTAGTTGGAAAAGAAATGTTTTCTTCTCGCTTTTTTGTTTGTTTTCGCGTCGGCTCCTTTAACATAGCAATAAAAAAAAAATAGTTCTCATCTTCCGAACACTCTGATATTTCAATTGGTTATAAATATAACTGTATCCAAGCCTTCTTTAAAATCTCGCGAAAAAATATGCATATTTAGTAGTGAAAACATGAGTTCTTATAAAAAAAAAAAAAAAAGCTTTAGCTTTCAACCTCAGGGCAATAATAAATTAGAAGGTCTATGCTTTTAATGCAAGGCACGGCTTCACCCGTTTTCAATCAACCCTTTCCAATCCCTTACTAAACATGTGAGGGTTGTGTTGGGTTAATCAATCACGTTTCCCGTTTCTGAGTGTAGAAGCCTTCAAAACAACGTTGACGCATGCGCAGAGACGATTTTCATGTGGATTTGACAGAATGCGCTTTTCGTTTTAAATATATAGATTATTATGTACAATCTATGAACTAATTGGAAACCGCTACTCGTTTATTCTGTATGGATCATTCTCCCAGAAACGTACATTTTCAGTACTAAATTTTCTGAGGAAAAAATTACAAATTAAGAATTAATAAAAAAAATGTTTTTATATTGCTTTGAATTCCTATAACATCATGCCAATATTTACGACTTAACTAAAAGGTGCTGTCGAATTAGTTTTGTGTAATTCATATCACGTATTATTTTATTCAATTTTATTATTTTATAATTTTTACCCATCTTTTTCTTGACCACGGGACTTATCTTTATACGCTCATGGTTTTTATACAGTTAATTTCAGGAAATATTAATTTCTTTTAAAACAGATTTGGCTTGCGGTTTATTTCTGTATACAAAGTACGATCAACAGGCTTATTTTCCACGCTGAAGCTTTAAACAACTGCCTTCTGTTGAACATTTTAGCAGCAATTACTTTTCTGTCCACAGATATGACTCAGATATTTATTTATTTTTTTATTTTTTTTTGTAACATTAATTATTTATGAAATAAAACTGGAAATACCTAATATTAGTTTTGAAAATAAATTTGTGATTAGTTTTTTAAAGATCAGAATTAAAAATAAACTATTTATGGTGATTTTTTTTTTAATCCGTAGATTCAATAAGTTGTACAAAATAGCGCGCTGTGACAGTTTATGGATCTGATTTGTCATACTCTGTGGACGACACATTTTTTTTTTTTTTTTTTTATGAAAAATGTAATGTAATTTATTATTTGATTAATTACACGTATTTTAGGGTTATATTAACTCACATTTGTATTATTATATATTTCTAATTGAATTTATTTTTTAAATAAATATTTCCTAATTTCGTTTTGTACATTTCTAAGAGAATGAATCGTATAATTTCGCGAATTATTGCACCGCTACTGCGCTGCATGGAATTTTAAGTGTCAGTGTTTATTTGACAGTTAAAGTTAGTTATAAAAAAAAATAAAAAAATAAAAAAAACCTGTTTATTATATTATGAAATAGGCAAACAATTTATCTCTATTTCAATTTTAGAATATTAAATTGAATTTTATTTTTTTATTTCTTCAAGACGGAATGCGATATTCAACAAGTTAAATTTCTTTACGAAATAATAGAAAATAAACATGTCTAATTCTTTCGATTAGTTTAACACATAAAGAGAAAATCGCACCAAAGCAAACTTATTATTTCAAATGTTTTTCTCACGAGGTTAATAATATAAACTTTTACTCCTTAAAGGCAAGAATAGCACTTTTCTCAGTCTTCCTTCGTTCAAGTTACATCTTTTCTTTTTGATAATGTTACACAGTATTTACAAAAATAAAACTTTCACTTAAATTACCCAAGATCTGCACTCATCAATTTCATTATTTATAGTCAAGGGAACAACCCCATACTCATCGGGCTAATAGAAAGCTAGACGAAGTGTGATTGATTAAACTATCAGTTTGTTTTTCATACATATTCAGCAAAAATGCTCACGGTTATATTACTAGACAGAAAAATACAAGAGTTGAAATGAATGTGTTAACGAAGTCGCTGCATGTAGATTGAAAAAAGAAAGTATGGGGGGGGGGGGGAAGAAAGATAAACTGATCGTTTCAATTCTAATGCAATCTTAAAAGGAGGTTAAAGGCTTCGTTTTCAAAGAGGGGAGTTTTCGTATGTGGTTCAGACATCGTCAAAACACACACACATATATATATATATAAACAGAAGGTGAAGAGATAATCCCAGTGATGACAGATGAAGTTTTACAAGCCATTAGATGTATGAAGAAAGGTAAATGCCCTGGCGAAGATGGAGTCACAATTGATCTTTTTAAAGAAGCGAGAGAAGAGCTGTGATGGTGCTAGTTTACAAGAATGGGGAGAAGGAAAATATTAAAAACTACAGTCCGATCGGCTTAGTGATTTAGAACATGTTCACCAAAGTTTTAAGGACAAGACTTCAATCAGCTCTAGACTAGGTCCAAGCTAGAGAATAAGCAGGATTCCGAAATGGATTTAGCACAATGGATCATATTCAAAGTATCATCACAGGAAAAACATAAGGAATATAATTTACAACTCTTCTTCACTTTTATTGATTATGAAATAGCATTTGATTCTGCCTACACATCATCAGTAGTAAAAATCTCTGGAGGACATCGGTACACACAAGCCTTACATCAATATTATAAAGTAGAAAGCATCAGTAACCATCCGTTTGTACAGAGGAAAAGCAAAGATCAAGCTTGGAAGAGGAGTTAGCCAAGGAGACACCAGTTCGCCCAAACTTTTTAATCCTGCCTTAGAAAATATTTTCAAGAAGCTGGATTGGGAAAACAAAAGTGAGTAGAATAAATGGGGAACACCTAAGTTGTATCCGGTTTGCTGACGACATTTTAGTTTTCAGTAACAGTCCTGAAGAATTGGGAGGTATGTTAAAAGAGTTGACAGAAACTAGCATTAATGTAGGATTAAAATAAATTTAGAAAAGACTAAGGTGATATTCAATCCATTTTCAGAAGATCGTCTACAACACTGAGATTTAGGAAGGGCAGAGTTATGGGTACCTTGGAATAACATCCAGGAAATAACAACGGACAACAGCATCATATATGAAATAAACAGAAGAATAAGTGGGTGGAGTGTTTTTGGAAAGAACACTAGTATTCCAAAGAGTAACATGCCTCTTTGCTTGAAAAGAAGTGTTTAACCAATGTGTTTTGCCTACACTAACTTATGGAGCGGAAACATGGACGCTAACAAAACGGATGGTACAAAGATTACAGCACAGCTAAGTATGGAAGATGTATGCTAGGCATAATTAGAAGAGACAGAAAAAGAATAACCTGAATAAGAAGACGAAAGATTTTAACATCATCGAGAGAACTTAACGATTAAAATGGAAATGGGCTGGACTCATTGCAAGAAGGCAAACAATAGATGGATTACAAACACCCTACAGAGATGTAAAACGAAGACGAACTCAGGTAAGATGGAGCGACGAAATCAGAAAAGCGGCTGGAGTTAATTGGATGACCAAAGCGCTAAACAGAAAACAATTGAAAAATCTGGGGGATACCTACATCCAGCATTGGATTGAAACTGGTTGCTGATGATGATGTTATATATATTCGAATTCTATGCAATAAATTCCAGTCAAAAATATTACTTAGAAACCAGAAAAACAGGCGCCAATTAAATGAGCAATCAAGGTATTTGTTAGGGCATCACAATTTTATAGATCACATCATTATGAAAGGAATACATACGCATAATAAAAGTTGAAACGCAGGTTTAAAAAGATAGCTTGGGTTGTACACAATTATTGTTACTTCTATACTTTCCCCCAGGTTATTTGCTATTTTCATTCTAACAGCCTAACTTAAACCTTACTTTAAAATATGTTTTCGGTGCCGTATATGTTTAGGGTTTTTTTTTTTATTATTCAACAGGCCGCCTAGATTGAATTTCGCTAGCTTCTGAAATTTGCTAGCAACCAAATAGCCAGCATTTTTCTGCTGCAAATTAACAAAAATCAAAATAAAAGTATTTCATTTAATTAATTTTTTTATTGTATTTATTTTTTTGAGGGGGGGGGGGTAAATGAAACAACGGTATATATACTTTAACACATAAATGGTTGTAGTAACAAATTTGGCGGCAAAATGCTGGCAATTTTGGTGTTTAGCAAATATTTCTATATTTTGTGCCGGTTATCCTTGCAGTGTATTTCTCTCGCTTTTTCATGCGGAAATTTCACAAAGTTTTTAGTTTTTTGAAAAATATCTTTAATTCTTTATGCCCCGACGGTATTTTTAAGTACTATTAAAGAAAATTTAATATAAAATTTATTTAGTCCATCTATCTATAAAAGTAGATTTTACTTTTTATCCAAAATATTTTGCTCGATCACATTTAGAAAGCACAGCGAAACAGTCGAAGTTAATAATTTTTAAAGTGGTTACTTTCTCAATCATTTCCGTAGGTGTAGTTTTTATCTTATATAAAAAATGTTAAATGAAAAATTCGCTACTGCAGAAACCTTTCTATTCAAAGATAGGAATACAATATATTTATTTACATTGTTTTTATAAGAATTTCGAGATTTCCATATAACAATATTTTTTGTTAATTAATCTATATTTAGTCTTGTATTTTTTTTTTTTTTTTTTTTTTAGGAGCTATAACTACCGATTTATTAAATCAGCTTTAATGAAAAAACTTATCTAAATTGCAATTATTTTATTTTGTAAATTTTCTAATATATCTTCAGACATTGACGAAAATAATTATGAGATGGAGCAATTTCTTGATTCATAATTTGGAGCCTAAAGGGTTCAAAAGTAAACTGTACAAAAAATACGTGCGAGAGAAAATTATGCGAGTAAATATAATATAGCCTGACAAAACCTAATATAGAGACTTTTCCCGAGTTTCTAATTAGGAAAAAAGATAGACACTTGAATAACCACGGAATTCTTTCAAGCAAACAGAAACAATAGAATGTAATAGATAAACTTTGTAAAGATGTTTGGCTTTGGCATGTGACGACTCTCATTAATCATGGTGTAATAATATTCATACAACAGACTGTCTGTTACAGCAACAAAGTATTTAATTGCAGAGGAAAAGATCAATGAACTTAACATTTAATCCCTAAATGTTCAATGTTTTTGATATTTAAAGAGACGGCCAACATCCAAAGCACTTCATTGTAACTCTCTGTATCACGGTGGGACTTTTAAGTACCATTAAAGAAAATTAGACATAAAATCTATCTACTACTTATCTATTAATAACCAGTATATTTGATATTTCATACAAAATACTTTGCTTTACCTTATTTAGAAAACACAGCTAATTTTACTCAACTAAATACTTTAAAGCCCTTCTGAAGATTCTATAAGATATTCATAGTTTTCCAATTTTTGCTTTTTCATCCTATTAAGTATAATTCCTGCAGTGTCCATTCCATTGCTTTTTATAATGTCTTATCTTTTGTTTTCACATGTGTTTTCATTTTTATATATATATATATATATATATATATATATATATATATATATATATATATATACATACAATTAGCTATAAATTAATAGTTACAGAAAAATGTGATATCGCAACAGAGGGGAGGATATCACTTGAGTGTGACAACTTGTGACACAGGGGAAAGGGAGGGGTAAAAAAATATATGAAACTTGCGTGACGTAATTAATGGTTAACCTCGAATATTTCTCCATACTTACCAATCATCGGGTGTTTATAAAAAAAAAACATAATTTGAACCAGAAAATTTATTTAATTAAATTGAGGGGAGGGGGCAAGAAAGCCACATTTATAAACTTATGAAATATATCAGTTTGAAAGTTAGATCAAATGCGTAAATCAAGATATATAACGGAGTTTTTTTTTTTTTTTTTTTTTTTTTTTTGGCCAATGTCTTAGTAACATTTTAGATATTCTGAATAACATTATGGCATTAGCTTAATGATATTACTATTATGTACTTTTTTTGTAAATTACCTATCTTCATTGGGGGAATAAACGTCTGGGGCAAAAACGAAACCTGGGTCATATGTTGCCACCAAGTAATATTAGAAACAAATAATATGTAGGATATTATAATTTACAATAATAAGCAACAGATTACAGTATCAGATTTATTTCACCAAAAATGTGGTTTGGTACTTTGTTGTCCCGATCCCCTCAATTTATCTTGCTTCAATGTGTGTGAAATTTAATTGATTTCATTCATTAAAGAAAATTTCTGGTTCAAATATGTTTATTTGATCAGGAGTCCCTCGCTAAAATAAGTATTCCTCTCTAAGTTCTCTATCTGCACATTCACGGACAATGAAGACGAGCGTATCTCATTAAACTGTGAATCATCCGAAGAGGAACTACGGGGTGATAACAACACACAGATAATGAAAAAAAAATCTATTTTCTTTTTCACCCTTAATGTGATCTGCCTCCTTAAGGAAAATTTTCACACAAATTTATATTTCTGTTAATGTTTATATTTCCGAATTTTGAAAACACAAGGAGAGGTTTAATAATTATAACTAGAGGTTTAATAATTATAATATATTAATAACTCATGTTTAATAATTAATATTTATGTTACCATATAAAAAAAAAGCCGGGTATATTGTTTTTGTTAATGTCAAGTAAAATTTTGTGCAATTACATGGATAATTTCTTAAGTTATCGAGTTTTATATTTAACTGGTATGACAACTTCAAATGGTCAAAAAGTTGTACTCTTCCACAAATATGTTCTTAGTTGAAATAAACTTTTGAAAGTAAATTTAGTATGATAAAATAAATTTAGTAAATGAAGCATTTAATATGTATTTTATAAATAATTATTAAATTATTAATCGAAACTGCCTACGAAGAAAAAAGAATGCATACATTATAGCCAAAAATTCATTACATTAATGTAATTAGTAATACAGTAAAGTCGGTCAATAAAAAGGAGAAAGAAAACACAAGAGTACCTTTTAATAACCAAATTGTCCCAGAAACAAACGATAATAGCCATTCGACTGGAAATGTCTTCTTCAAATTTAGGTTTTAAAAAAAATAAGCTTAGGGAATCGTCTTCATACAGAAATTGTACCAAACTTTTAAAGTTTTAATACGAACACCTAATTTTGACATCATATTTGGCTTTTCCGGAGAATTTTGCCTAAAGATACCTAACGGAAATAGATTCGGCGAGGTAGTTTAGGAATTATGCAGGTACAAATAAATTTAACATTAGTAGTTTAGAATTACTAATGTTAAATTTATTTGTAATGGTTGCAAAACAGATAGCAATGCGGACGGTTTTTTTAAAACGTAACTCAAAAACTACTTGGCGGAATGAGCTGTTATTTTGAATTCATAATTATATATTTGAAACTTTTACAAATCGATTTCTGTTAAAAAAGAAATATATAAATATCTATAAAAAAAATCATAGATTACAATTCATATATTTTTCGGAAACAGATTTCTAGAACTTTTAAATATACGAATCCAAAATTACAGCTCCATCGGCTAAGTAGTTTTTGAGTTACGCTTAAAAAAACTACCCGCATTACAATCTGTTTTACAAGTAGTGCAAATGAATTTAACATTAGGAGCAAAAATTTTAAACATGCATGAACTACTTCACCGAATAACTTCCCATTTGTTATTCTAAGATAAAATTTACCGAATAATCCAAATATGATGTCAAAATTTGGTTTTCGCTTTGAAAATTGTGTTTGATATAACACTGAGATAGTTTGATACAATTTCACTATGAAGAAGACACCCTAAGCTTATTTTTTAACAGAATTTTAAAGTGAGACGTAATTTCAAGTAGAATGGCTATTTCCGTTTGTTTCTGAGACAATTTCGTTATTTTATTTAATTTTTTTTGGGGCCGATTGTACATAATAAATCGACTATTGTATTTTTAAAATAAATATTTAAAGAAATATTTTTATATAAAAAAACAATCAAAAATAGCTTCTTAAAAATGAACTTACTACTAATACAAGAAATCCACATGTTAATGAGAAAATAGATCCATAATTATCAAAACTGAATAATTCAAACTCGTGAAAATCAAAATTATCCGCTTCTTCCACCGGCACTACTACTCCATACGCACGTTAACGGAGGAATGAACCAGAAGAGCGTATCCCATTAAATCGTGAATCGTCTGAAGAGGAACTATGGAATGACATTACTCCGTCTATAACGTGACCACTTCTAAACGCCAGTAAGTCACATGACACACTCTAACAAGTAACCCAATCACATCTAGGCTTGTCACAGCCTATCATAGAAGGCCGTCAAAGAGAAGAAAACGATTGGACATCAGTTTTTACATATTTTTAAATTTTTGCGTAAGATTTATAAAATTATTATTAACATATTAATATTAATGATGTAAAGCTAATCATAAAATTTGGTTAGTGGAGTCGACATTTCTATTGGCTATTAATATACACTTTTTCCAGTTTGTTTTACGGCATCCATTAACAGTCTTATATTTCACATACACACACACACACCCAAATAAACCTTATTTATAAAATTAATACACGTAAGATATTTGTGACCGTATAAAAACATTATAGACCACATATAAATACAATATTGTTCCGCAATATTTGTCACTAATATATGTGAAAAGAAAGAATATATGAAACTTGATATTTTTTTGAAACTTTCTTTTAATTGATATTAATTTAAAATACAGCATATTATCGTGTTAAATAACATGGATTACAATAAAAATGATAAATAAATTGTAAACGCAAATGATTAGGATTTTTTACATGGCCTATTCGACTCTGAAGATTTTTTTTTGACACGCCTATGATAAATTCGACTTCATTGCAACCGTACATTTGTATAATGCGCATAGTATTTTTAAAAAGGAAAATTAAAAAATAAATTACAGCTCGTATCCGTCCTCCACAAAATTATTTCTCTTAAAAACAGAACCGTTCACAAAACTTTTCCATCTCCAAACTGAATCCTTCAGATATTTAATCATTTTAAAGTAAAATACCTATCACTATCTCCAAAAATATAACGATAACTTTAGATTCACAAAATTGCGGTTAAATTTTTTAGTATTATAAAAAAAATTAAAAAAAACTTTACAATTTCAACAAAACAGGACCCTGTGACAAAAGTCTTGAAAGACACCTGCAAATGTAAACAAGTTGGAAATTGTACGTCAAACGTTACAAACGAGGTGCGTTCGTACGCACGTTTTAGAATTAAATTCATGATATCCCGTGCGTAGAACGGGTTAAACAGCTAGTTAAGTATATATTTTATGACACTGTTCATACAAATATCTTAACTAGTTATATAAATATTCAGATATATATGTATCAGCTAGCATAGGCGTAACTTGGGCTCTAAGACTGAGGGGGCAAAAGTCTCCAAGCCCTTTTGTAAAAATTTATACCCCCCTTCATCCCATCATCGCGTACACACTAGAGATGAGACGGGCTCAGCCCGAGCCGAGGCCCGGGCCCGACACGGGCTTGGGCTCAATTTTTATATCAGTCTTCGGGCCCGGGCGGGCTCGGGCTCATTCTTTCTGAAACTGACAATTTTATTTATTCTCTTATAGAAAAAATAAAAATAACTTTTTTCCCCTAAAAAATTACGTATTCCATTTTAAGTCATTTTAATGCTATTTTGATCAGAATGAATAAAAGGGGAAGCAGAAATCATATTTTCCTTTTCCAGTTTTAGAATGCTACTTTAAGAGAAAATTTTCAATATTTGTAGATTTATGTGCGGCATTGACGTGACGACTGAGTCATATGGCGCCAATCGAGGCTAATGGAAAAAGACGTGAATAATTTTGATTTTCGTTTGTAAAGGTACGATATTTTTTCAATTGGAACGTTTATTTATTTATTTTTAGGTATCTAAAGCGAAGTGAATACTTTCTTTTGTTTGTAGTTAATCAGCATTAGCTTAAGTTTTGGAAATTTGTAGTCTTCTATTGTGTGCGAGTCACTGGCTCTTCATATGAAAATAACGTTAGAGATTCTATTTTTCATCATGAACTCTGCTCAAGTTAAAGCTCTGCTCTGAACATTTACGAAGTCACTCACATTCGTAAGTCATAATAATTGTCATGTATTGTTATTCCGATAAGAAAGAAATCGAAAAGTGTTTCCACTTTGTCTATAAAAGCATAGGATCTTTCAGATAACGGTGCCAAATTTTAAATTTAAGCTGATTTTCAGGAACGCGAAATATTGTTTTAATTAAGGAATCAATTATAATTTACAAAATACACCTATTATAGGAAAAAGAAAAACTGCGTAGGAATAGTAATTTCTGCAAATTTCATTAATTTATTCATAAAACGGACTACATTAATGGGTCTATCAGGTTTGCTTGTTGGGTGAGAAAGTTATGAGAATCTTTTAAGGAAGTATATTTTTATTTCATACCAAACTTCTTTTTTGAAAAGATTAAATGTAAATTACCATAAAATTTAATTGTGTGCTGCAGATTAACAGTTATTTTCATGTAAGAAGTTTTTTAAATATGAGATATTACTTTGAAAAAAAATTTAATATTGTGCAATTTTTTTTTCGATACCAGGCTCTGATGACACAAAATGTTGCGGGCTCGGGCCGGGCTCCGAAAAGAGAGCCCGAACTCATCTCTAGTACACACACACTTAAATCAAATACTTAAAATTTTTAATATTTAAACAAAATTTTAAATGTTTAAAATAAATTAAATAAATTAAAATAAAAAAATAATAAAATTTAAATGTAAATGTTTAAAATTTAAATGTGGGAAAAAAAAAATTCCCGCAAAAACCGAAAAAATACTAAGTTATACATTTTATGTTTTTAAAGGAATATTTTAAAATATTGAATGTACGACCGTTATATCTCTTATGTCTGATGCAATGTTCAATTAGGAAATAGTTCAAACAAACTTAATAAAAATTTTCCAAAGCCTTGGGCTTTCAAATTTTTTTTTAAATGATGAGGTTGAGATAAATGTGCTCAAAACCTTTATTCAGTGTCGCAACAACTGATGGAAATTTATAATGAAAACACTACCTAGTGTTCTGATTGGAATGACTCAGAAATTTTGCTGTGCGGCATTTTAAGATACATGGAAGAATTTTAGATTAAGAATTTAAAAATTAATATTGTCCTTAAATTTCGATCTCTACCTCTTCACAACGTTTCAAGTAAAGAAAAACCAGAATGAAAGCAGGTGCACCAGTTATAGGTTAGGAATTATTTTCCAGCACTATTTGAATACTGTTAAAAAAGTTCATTCTTTTATACAATGAAATGAGATATCTAAACGATTTAAAATATATAGAAAGCAGTTAAATATCCATTTCCAAGTATTACTCTCCATGGCAGATAAGGAATGCGGATTCTTCTGTGCAACGTTGTATATGATCTATAGAGCTTTAAACACACTACATAGTGAAACTAAAACTTATATCACTGGAAAACTCATAAAACAACTAAAAAGGTTTTTCTAATGAATTACTATTTATAGATGAACATGTATCAATATCCTTTTGTGCAACCATATATTGCATGAATAATACAGTAAAATTTGACTTTATTAATGTTAACACAAATGCACAAGCAACAATTAACATCCATAGGCGGCAATATATCTAAATTTCTTTTGCTCTGCCATATGAATTTATTTATATTCTATAAGTACCTTTGAATAATAAAATATAATTAAACTGGAAAATGCCTAACACAGTTAAAAACATACGTTAGGAATTCACGTCCATAAACTGAAATACTCCTCCATTTTATTCGTGCAGCTCTGCATACGATATTTAGAATTTATACTCACAACGTAATGAACTAAAATTTAGTTTATTTTAAAAATGCACACCACAGCTGAAAACGCTCTTCTAGCAATTATGGTTCATAGTCAGTCCTATATACTAAGTACATTACGTGCTAGTTACTTCACACTCTATAGAAAGAATGTTGTAGACCGCCTCAGTGGCACATATAAATTTCATCATGTTTCATCATAACATCACTAACTAAAATGCACCGCAAACGATTTCCCCCCTATAGACCATAATGTAACGAAAAACATTTTTGTGTCACTATAAATTAGCTATAACAGCTATTATCCTTCATCTTCAATAGAGAATACGTTGTAGTAAGCCTCAATAGCATATATCTACGTTAGAGGTTTGCACAGGCTCGGGCTATGAGACTCGGTCTGGGCCGAACCTGATCTCGACTCTTTCCAGGCCGGACCCACAGGCCTTACTCTTTTCTGCAAATTCGGGCCAATCTAGGACATACTTACTTTTTCTGGGCCAAGCCGGGTCTAGAATTCATTCCTCCAAGAAGACAAAACGGGCCGAAATTTTTAGGCCCTATCCCAACCCGACCCGACCCAGCCTGTATGAAAATCATAGGCCCGCATGGCCCTTGCAAAAATCAGTAAAATGAGGTCAGGCCGAACATTTTTGCAAAAAATACATATATTTTTAAATCGCCCTTATGCTACAATCCCCCTTTAAGCTAGAGCTTAAGCTCTTAAGCTCTTAAGCTACAAAATTATTTTTAACGATATACATAATATAATACACACATTTAAAGAGAAAAAAAAGATAATAATAAGGTACAGTGAAACTTCTCAAAAGGAAACTGTCTATGACGGAATCTTGTCTTAAACGGGAAAAGGTGTTGATGCGTGCAAAATGAATATCCGTGCGAAAAGAATATAATACTTTTATAACAGACCTGCTAAGAATGGAACCTGTCTATAACGGATATTTCTTCACTCCGATGTGATTATATCTTAGAAGATGCATAGCATTTTTCAAATTTTCAAGTCTCCAATCCATGAAATCTGGATTAACGATAATTAATGATAACTCAGATATTTACATACAAACAGAGATTCATTAAAAAATCAATATAGTTTACATGGGGACAAGCAGAAAGAAAACTAAGGGAGGGTCAGTATTTTGTTACGGATGTGCCTGTACTTCGCAGTTCAGGGCGCTTTTTTAAAAATGAAGAATATAAACATGAAAAAAAAAAAAAGATAAAATAAGTTTTTTTTCTTTTTTTTTTCTTTTTTCAGAACTCCTCGAACGACAATTTTTAAACACATCAGCGTAAAGACCTATACAGAACAATTAAGAAGACTTGATCCCTTTAGGAGCTCCAGAGGGCTCCAGGGAGCTTGACCGCCTGGAGCCCCTGTTTCAGATAAATTTGAAACACATAAACGCAAAAGAAAACATAATGAAAATTAGTCTTCCACAAGGATTCTGGATGCAGAGCCCCATGCCGAAAGATTCTTAATCACTTATGAACAATAAATTTTACTTTTTTTTTTTTTTTTTTTTTTTTTTCAAATCATCAGAGGTAAATGAAATTTAATTATCCTGCTACCCCACCCTTCCCGCCGGTACATATAGTAGTTTACATTTTATTTTTATTTTATTTTTTATTTTTTGTAGATGATTTCAAAATATTACAATCTTAAACTCTACAAAGATAAAGTAAATTAACACGTGTCCCTGTAATTTATTAAACCAAATTAAATGTAAATATAACACAATAATACTGTTATTCAAAAGTTTCTTTAAAGAAATATAGAATATCACAAATTTTTAACTTCTATTTTTACGGTATAGCCACTGACTGACATCTTACACGACACAGGAACAATGAAGTCTAGACCCGGCCCATATCTTCAGACAAAACTAAAACTCGGACCCGGCCTGGCTTGGCTCAGGTCCAATGAAATAAATCCAGGCCAGGCTCAGTTCCCTGTATACCTCTAAATTCTCTCCCCGAGGTCATGTTGGGCTCGCATTTTGTTTATTTATTTTTGTAAAAATTATAGTGATGTTGTAAATTTGTTTAGCGAAATCTTTTGAAGTTTAATTTGGTTTAATAAATTAGAGAAATATTTTTATAAATCTATCTCTTAGGTAGAAAATTACATTACAAAAAGCTATTGTAAATACTATTGCAGCCGTTCGGAGGAAAGCAATTCCAAAAAAATGTGGTATATTTTCACCAATCATGACCACCAGACCCCAAAACAACCCTCAGTTCAAATGTTGATTTATGTTGATCTGACATTTGTCATGCTGTAACTCTCTTACTTATGAACCGATATGGATGGGACTGAGTATGTGTATAGGACATACAAAGTTCTCGACCGAGTTCGTTGGCCAGCTACAATTTTTAAAATTCAAAAAGATATACAAAGAAATTATAAATTGAAAAAATACTAAATTTCCGTTAAGTGTTAGAACGTGATACAAGGATTCTGGAACATTTTTTGTTTTGGCTATATCGTAAAAAATGGCTGAGATATAGCAGTTTGAAATTGTAGGGTGACTGAGATTTTGAAACAATCTGATATTTGTTATGCTGTAACTCTCGTATTTATGAACCGATATGAATGTGACGGATCATGTGTACAGAACATACGAAAGTCTCGACCGAGTTCGTTGGCCAGCTTCATGCGCCATCTTATTTCAAAATGACAGCCAGTTAATTTTTTAAAAAAAATTTAAATTCAAAAATATGTATAAAAGATTATAAAAGTAAAAAATTGTTTCGGTTAAGTGTTAGATCGTGATACAAGGATTCTGGAACATTTTTTGTTTTGGCTTTATCTTAAAAAATGGCTGAGATATGGCAGTTTGAAATTCTAGAATGGCTGACATTTTGAAACAATCTGATTTTTGTTATACTGTAACTCTCATTCTGAAATTCGCATTCAAATTCAGTATTAACGAACACCGGGATTGAATCTTCTATAATCGGGTTTTAAGCATTTTAGCTTCGGGTGTTCGAATAAATTGAGTTGAATTTTTAAAAACTTAGTCTATAAAAGCTACCTTTTCCTCCCGGTACAGGCCGGAAGGGCTTTGAAATTATGATTTTCTTTTATAATCTTTTTCTTTCATTGTAAACTATGTTGATTTTTCTTGCTGAATCTTCATTTGAATGCCATTGTCTAAGTCATTTTTCTTTAATCAGTGTTTATGTACGTAATTGTCTAAGTGGTCATTATTATTGTTGATATTTTGTATTCCATGCATTTCGAACATAATCTGAAAATAAAATGTTTGCATGAGTAAAAGTGCTTTTTGAATGTTGCTTCAAAAACATCAGCATGTTTTCAAGAAATTCAGTCGTATAAGTACTATAATGCACAAGGTAGGTGAGTCGTGGTCATAGTTAAGCTTTGAGGATTTTTTATAATTTTCTGGTTGGGTGTGTGTGGCTGAATTTTTGCTTGTAAAATTTTACACTTATCTTTAACACATACCAAGTGTACTTTTCTTAATAAAATTTAATTACTTTTATAATACAATTTAAAAATTGTAGCTTGTGGGCCACCTTTGACGCCATAGTGTTCCATAGGTGGCCCATGTATTAAAATCACTCTTAAAATGTGAAAAAATACTCGGCAAACTATTTTGCTTATTAATATACTCTGATGATCCTTTCTTTCTTTTGATATCTTTCGAGTTTTTCTTCTAAATCTCCTTATCTTATGACACGAAAAGACCTTAAAGCACTTTTTGTGCACGGTAGTTCACGGATTTTCTTCTGGGAGTTACCGACTTCCTTTGAGTGATCGCTGGGGTTAAAATTAAATGGTAATACGTTTTTTGTTTTTAGATATTTATGTAGAAATTTTGAAAATCGCTCTTACTACACTGATTTTCACATTTGTTTTCTAAGGTGGCCACCTTGGGAACAGTGTATGGTCGCCATTTGCACTATGTAAAAGTATTAATCTGATAAATTTCTTAGAATTGAAATAAATGTGGTTAAAGAAAAAGAAATAAGCTTTCAGAAAACTTATCATAACTGAAAGTTATGACAGTTATGTAACTGATTTTTAATGTATAATCATTGATGAAGTTTGTTGAAGTGATTTGTATTCAAACTTTTTTTTTTTTTTCCCATTAATGAATGACATGACATCTTCAGTTATAAGCGATTATTGTCTCAGTATGGCAGTTTTTTTCCCTTTCATGCTCTATCGCAACCCGAAATTCAGTTCAAAACGCCCACTTTGATAGAATTTTCTGAAAAATCTTTTGCCTTTTATAGAAAATTTGAAAAACAGTTAGATTACATAGTTTCTTAATAAGAGCACCTGTCAATGTGATACGTTTCTGAACAAAAAATAATGAAAAAATCCCTTCGAAAGAAGTCAGTATGGATTTGAGGACAGTTTCAATAAAAACCATGCTCCTAAAAGTATTCCTTGTTTTTTATATGGATACTCATTTATTTATTTTTTTTAAGTTAACATACTTGAGAAATTTAAAAGAGGTTGAAAGAACTTGTATGTTGTACTTTCATCATTGGTGAGATTTCAGAACTTTGTAAAATTAGTAACATTTAGTTGATAATTTTATAGGATTTAAGTCCCATTCGTACTGGTTTCAGATTAATCCAGATAATTTATCAATACAAAAATTTAAATCACACTGATTTTAATTTGTTTATTTTAATTGAAATGTTTTTTAATTTTACACATTTTCAAAGTGCATAAACCTTAAAGACCCAAATGAAAATATTCAGTTTTTAAACTTGTTTTTATTTTGAAAATATTAACTAGAATTTTTTTATAAAATTTATAGTATTTTAATGAAAGAATGAAGAAAAAAATTTCAAGTTTCCGGTACTTCAATTTCGATTTCTCTAAAGATTATTTCTCTTTTTTACCGTATTCTTCAATTGTTCATAAGATAAAATACGAAATATATTTATAAATATGTTTTTAGGTTTATGAATTTGGAAACGTCACAAAAATGAGCGAATACTAAAACTTTATTAGACCACATATTTTTCTATTCCTTTGAATCTAACTGCTCGATGACTGCCTCATTGCAACTTTTCTGCTCAGTACATAAAAAACTTATTAAACAAGGAATCGTTCAATAAACAGAACTTGTTCCTCATATTTCTGTTACGATGAATCTCCCCAGTGAAATCATGTAAAGTTCTATGAGCACCGTTAATTACCAATCTATGATTGGCACCTTGAAATAGGGGACGATAGAGCTGGGAGGGTCAGAGAGTTGTATTCATATTATTCCAAGGTTACTTTATCCTAAAGAAAATGACAATGGTCACAGTTGACACAGTATCCCATCGTATCCCACACGTGCATATAAACAACTCAATAATGGAAAAGAGAAAATAAGATTAACTTTTCTGGAAAAAAAAAAAAGAGCAAGGAAAATATTTTTACTTGAACTTTGACTACGGCATTAAAAATTTTGTTAAGAAGAAAGATAGACATTACTGCTATGAACGTAAAAAAAATAAATTCTGGGCATTTTGATTTATCCCCTATTTATTCTAGTTCGCCTTCAAGATTAGCATATAAATGGTTAAATTAACCATTACTAGGCTTTAACCACAAAACAATACAAAAAACTGGAGGGGCAAAAGGTAAGTCTTGCCCCTGCTCCTGAAATACTAGGGGGGCACATGCCCCCCCTTGCCCCCGCCAGATTACGCCCATGTCAGCTAGTTATATAAATATTCAGATCTTGATGATTTTTAATTCTGTGAAATGAATTATATCGTCTGCAGATTAATTTCTGTCATAAAATAAGTGTCTCGGTCGCTTGACGATTTAACATCCATCGGAAGCTCCTCTAACAAGAAAGCACCGATTTAAAAAAAAAAAAAAATTCAAATTTCTTAATAAATATTTTTATTAATATCTCCTAAAGTTTTGATTCGATTTTAATAAAATTTGAAATGTCTCGACAAAATTCTGCAAAGATAATATATTTTAAATTGCAAACCATTTGGTTGGGTAGTTTTTGCGTTGTTATATGCGGACAGACAGACAGACGGACGGACAGACAGACAGACGGACGGACGGACAGACAGACGGACAGACGGACAGACAGACAGACAGACGGACGGACAGACGGACGGACAGACGGACGGACCAAACGACGACTATAGGTGCTACGTATTTATATAATTACGAACGCACCTAATAAGTTGTCTTCTATGTACAAGAATTTTGAAGTTCGTTCAGGAAAGAAATTGGATACTGATATTATGCATATGGATATTCACGGAAATAATCTGCAGCATTATTTTGAGTACAAAATTTCCTAGTACCAAAAAAATGATCGGCTTTTTCCAGGCCATAAATCGGTTCTCGATGACATGATGATTGGTCAATAATCGGTACTCAACGTAAACATACGAAATCTCATTGGAAAGGTCATAAAAAATATCTCGTCCAGAATAGGACATATTGGTATCGGAAGCCGATCAATTTAAGACTTTTTATTTCTCCAGAGGAATTTTTCGGCAAAATGTTGCGAAAGTGGAAAATATCAACGGATCAAGTTCTGCGAAAGATATAAAGGATTTTGATGGAATTGAATTCATTGAAAAATGTTACTAGAACAGACACAAAATAATAAGAGTGTATACTCGATGAGTTTCGAAGGTTGTGATGACAGGATGAGTATATTCCGATGAGCTAATGCTACCAGGTTTATGGTATATTTAGTAGTACAGTTAAAATATGATTCTTCGACATCTAGTGACACTAGCCTTAACTAAGTACCCAATAATTTGGTGCAGTGTATTTATCTGTGTGATAATTAGACAAATTAAGACCATGGATGATCGAACCGGTGAGATAAATCTCATAAATGCGTTTCTCACTAAGTGAAAAAACTGAGAATACATTTTCTCATCTTTTTAGATTTTAGATTTTCTTTCCATATTTTCTATACGAAATTTATAGTCCTAATATAAATTAATACACTTTTATTGATATTTTTAAACCAAAACAAAGTAAAATTATCACCGTGAGAGAGTAGAAGTATAACTTAATAAAGATTATGACTGTTCTCGAATTTTTCGGTTTTCTTACTCTTAAACTCAGTTTTTAACACATAGTTAGAAAATTTTTCCTTCTCTACATGTATGGAATTTTAGATTACATATTTATTGTAGTCAACTATTAACAAATGACACCGTTTTTATTCATGTACCGAAAATCGATTTGAATGAATATTGTTAGTATTTTCTGAAATATGCTTTCCTTATATTTATATAAAAAAAAATTCCTTTATTATTATTAAAAACGGGAAAAAAGGAAACCGATGAACGAGAATATCTGAAAATTGTATGCAAGTTGGAATAAAAATAATTTAATGAAAGTCAGAATAGATTTAATGATAGTCTAAACAGGTTATAAATGGATACCTTTGATTCTGCAACTTGTTAGTGCATTTCCCTTCCAATAAAACTTAAAATAAAACCAATTGATCATAATGTATTCCCTTTAAAAAATAAATGGATAAAGAGACATCAAATTATTCTAGACCGTGACCTTCAATACAAAACTAAAAAAGTGGGAGGCGAAAACCATCAACAGGTAACCCTGGCAATTCTTATGATAAGGATCTCTTTGTAATGAATGAATGAAATAAGCATCAGTGTCACGAAACAGTGGTACTGAATATGAAAACATTCATCATTGCAAAACAAAGGATGTAAGCCACGTAAAATTTCTTTCATAAAAAGAAACTGAAGAATGAAACAGGAAATATAGTAGAAAAATAATCCCTTAACCAATTCAAGTACAATGTCCATTAAGAATAAGAAATTTAACCTGGTGTCTGTATCCATGTTAGCTTAAATACAAAAGGCTATCTTTCAACGACAAAAATAAAAACTTACTTATATTCAAAGTAGGTTATCTTTTACTACATGTTACGTCTATCATGAGAATAGGGAGGAGGAGGGGGGGATGCGGTGGATGCAATGCACTCGGGTCCCGCGCTCCTTCAACGAGTCTAAAAAACTTATTTATTATTATTTTATAAAAGTTAGGGTAACAAAAAGTCTTGTGCTCGGGTCCATATACTGGCCTTCAATGAGACTAAAAGATTTTTCGTTTTATCCTCGAAAGTAATTTAGGGCTCCAGAAATTTTCTTGCACCCAAAGGACACTTTAAAGAATTGCATTTTTAGTGCCGGAAAACTGAAAATTCCTAAAATTCAAAGTATCATAACTCGATAAAATTTAGTCGTAAATGATTGGGATTTTTTTAATGCCATTCTTAGCCCCGCAGACCAACATTTTTCTAAATATAAATAATATATAAGTGGATCGTATAAAAATTAAATTTCGTATTTTATGCATGTACAGCCTCAAAACACATAGGGTGAAATGCAAATTTCACCTAACTTTATTCATAAAATATAGATATGAGATTCAGTAGAACTCAATATTACTTAAAAGGTGAGATTTAAAAAGAAAATAGTTGTTAAAAGAAGTTTAAAAGGCCTCCAAGCACTTTCGGCTGGCAACCGCCATTATCCTCAGGGAGCGAAAATCCTTTCTACTGCCGGCTTACGCTACGTCTTGAGGTGAAAAAGTCCATAATTTCTTGGGTGTTGCTTGAGTTGGTTTCTATGGATACTCTAGATTGATAATGTGAACAACTTTGAAAACTATGCGAAAAAAGAAGGGGGAGGGGGTTCTGTGCGTTTATCTTCTAATATTCAAGAGATTTAACCATATATTGGGTACATTGTATGATACTGTATCGTTGCAAATCTGATTTCTTTTACATAAAATATTGTAATGGATTTCAATCAAGCAAAAATCTTTTATCCATCATCAAAATACTATATATCCGTTATCAGAGAATCTACGAATATTTTATGTAAAGGAAATCAGGTTTGCAACGATACAGTATCATGCAATATACCCAATATATGGTTTAGTGTCCTGAATATTAGAAGATAAACGCACAGAAAAAAAAACCCCTCTTTTTCGCATAGTTTTCAAAGTTGTTTACATTATCAATCAGAGTATCCATAGAAACCAACTCAAGCAACACCCAAGAAATAATGGACTTATCCACCTCAAGACGAAGCTAGAGTTCAGATGCGTAAGACGGCAGTAGAAAGAATTTTCACTCCCTGAGGATGGTCGCGTTTGCTGGCCGAAAGTGCTTGGAGGGTTTTTAATATTTTAAACATTTTTTTAACATCAATTTGTGTTTTTAAATGTCACCTGTTAGATAATATTGAGATCTATTGAATCTCATATTGATATTTTATATACAGCTTCTTTTAAACAAATGCCATTTCTAAAAGTTGTACTTGGTTTGACTATATTTTATAATTATAAATATGTTTCTATAATCCGCGGTTTAAGAGATAATCGCCATAACTTTTATTTTGAATCACACGGCATACTTTTCCTATGTCATTTGATCCAAGAAGCTCAAGTCCTTCAACTAAAGTGCTTCAGACTAAAGTGTTTAAAGTGGGTATTATCATTTGAAAAGAGAAAATTGGTACAAGTTTTAATATGTAGACGACCCCCAAATCCTAATCGATGCACAACATTTAATAGTAGGCGTTTTTACCTATTTTCTGGTACTAGTAACATTAATAAACGAGGATTTACGGTGGAATTAGTGTGGGAGAGGGATAGTGTACTTTTTTCCACGACTGTACATCGCAAAATAAGGCACAAACCTAAACAAAATAATGATGTAAAAATGTTCATCACGTCTTCATCACGTAAAAATATCTTACCACATCTTAAAAGAAGTACTGTAGTTACAAATCCGCAGTCTGTATAATCAGAGGGAGAAAAATTTTAGAGGACACACATCGTGATATAAGCCTGAAATCTTATCAGACGAAGCAATCATTTCAACAAGAAAACAAAGAATTAATTATCTTACAAATAAATATCAAGACAAAAGAATAGTGAAACAGATATTCACGTTTGCTTTTAATTTGTGATTGAAAGCATAATAAAATAAAGTTATAATAGGAATAATTTTCTGTTAATGCAGTTTTATAAGCTACTTTAAAGCATATAAAAACGAAATCATTTATTTCACTTCTTCAGATAACAATGAGGTATTTATTCTGCACAGTAAGTAACATAAACGTGTGAAATGTTGATAGAAAAAAGAGAGAAAGAATGTGTGTAACGAGGCTATTGTTTTCGGTATATATATATATATATATATATATATATATATATATATATATATATATATATGTCTAACACTTCGTATATAACTGCTAATAATACTGAAGCATACTTATTTTCACTTATATATTAGCGCGAAATTGGTCACGCAACCATTCAATACTAGAAGGAAAGTCTGAGTCGCTGACAAGAAAATGGATTATATGATAGTAATTATTTGGCTATTTTCAACAATGCGGTGCTTATATACTAAACAAAGAAACTTTAAACCAGCCAGCGTTGTGCAGGAGTGGATTCGTTAAAACTCGTGAGTTTTACTCACTTTCTGCGAAATTTGAGTCGAGTTTGATTCACTTTTTAAAAAGCGAGCGTGAGTTGATTCAGACTAAAAAAATCCATGAGTTTGAGTTAAATTTAAAACTCAAAACGCGTTAAATATTTTTTCAATATTTCTTGAACATTTTTCTCACCGTTATACGCATATTTTTTTTTTTTTTTACTTTAAATACCAGTTCGTACGAACTAAAGTAACACCAGTTCAGAATTTTGAGAAAACATGTGTGGTAAATTTGTGTGCAGTGATGTATTTACAGTATCTCACCTTTAGTCTCTGAAGTGATCTCCCCCCCCCCCCCCACACCCACCCGCCCACTTCTCTGAGCATCTTAAAATTATTTTACAAGACGCCTTCTTTGAAATTGATAGTTCTAACGGAAAATAGGAATAACTTTCCCTTTTTTTACAAAATGCTTTTGAGTTCCGAAATTCTATTTGAGCTTTAAAATCATTCATGTAAAGAAATTTCCCTTAACACGCTGACGACCGCGTTATCCGAATTTTGTAAGAAAGAAAGGAAATAAACAAAGTCGGAAAACATGTACTTACCTACATAGACGTATAGAGTTTTGAAAATTATTCGTGGGGCTCAATTCGAATATAACTCTTTTCCACACAAGTACGTGTATGTGTGTATAATAGAGATCGATTATCCATTTAATGTTGCTTTTTTAAATTTCCTTATAAAGAAATTAAACAGAATCTTATATTATTAAATAAATCACAAGTTAAATAAAAATGTATGATAATATAAAAATGATATACTCGCTATTATTCGCGAATCATTTACATTAAAAGTACAACAAAAATGACTTGAAATAACTTTTTTTTTTTTTTTTTTTTTTTTTGCGGGGGGGGGGGGGGGAGTTTGGCTAGCTCTTGCCTTATTTTTGGCTACAAAAGTTCAATCGTTTAGTATTTTAATTTAAAAAAAAATAGAACCCAAAGGGAAAATAATTTCTTATTGTTGTTTATCTCTGAAACAAAAGAAAAAGAGGGGAAAATGACAAAATTCAAGGGAAAATAAACTATCTGTCACAAAAAGACACATTAAAAAGTCCATAGAAATTTATTGGTGGGGATCGTGCCTCACGTGCCCATGCAACTCTACGCCTATGCTTGCCTATAGAGTCGCGTTGAAAATAGACTTTGCAAATTGATCGAAGTTAAAACAAACGTAAAGAAAGGGGAAAATGTTGGTCATTCCAATTTTCTTCATGTTTGTTTTTACAAATCATATAATATCCAATATATTATTCGCAGAGAAAATTATCCTGAGAATTTAACTCTAAAAACCTATCAAGTAATTTAAAAAATTAAGATTAATTGACAGAAATAAATTATATTAATTATGTTATTTCAATTACACATATTTGACTTCACTTACTATGCAAAATTTCTGTTTCAGAACATCTTTATATGATCCGCGAATTGCACTATATTTATTCCGGGAACTTTAGAATTGAATCACGTACAAGCTGCTGCTATTAATTTTTTTTTTCCTTTTTTTTCCAATTGATCCATCAAAGCCATAAATTTTTAACTTTTGTACCCTAATATCTAATTAGTTGATAATCTTTCCGTTTAAATACAAACATAGCACAATTTTGGATAATTAAATGAGGGTATAAAATGAAAATATGTTTTTACGCTTTAAATTAAAAAAAATAAATAAAAAATCAAGTTTTGAATCTTCGCGTATTCGAATATATAAATGTTACATCGCAAAAGTTCGAGAGAAAAAAAGTTATTAAAAAAATCTTTTAATAATTTTGAAATAATGTTTTAGATTGAATACACATTTGTAACGAACAAACTTCTTTGCCTTCAGTGCGCGATTACATTTTTCTCCTTTGTCAAATAATATATAATATGTTCAAACAAAAAGACAAAAAACTTGGCGATCAAAGATATCGTTTCTTTTTTCTTTTTTCTTAAACACGATATTTAATAAAGCAAAAACTTTCCTTATCTTACACGTGCGTATACAAACTCATAAAAAGTAATGAAGAGTTTTAATGGAGTTTAAAGAAAATTTTTCTAAATTGCTCAATGTAATAAGAAAAAAATATATATATTCAAGGTACCTACTTTCATAATCACGAAAAGAAAATAAATAAAGCAAAGCAACAGTTCAATAGTAGCAAAAACTACTTCAAACATCTGCAGCTCAAACAGAGAGAAGAAAAAGTAAAAACAAAGAGGGGTAATAGGTAAAAAAAAAAAAAAAAAGAGGGAAGTAAAAAAAGTCCAGACAACGATGTGAAACTAAATAGTACTTCCCAAGAGTGAATATCTCTTAGGGAATTCAGCATCTCGAAAAGGCAGCTGCAAACACCTGCTTTTAAACAATGAAAGAAAAAGACAGAAAAGAAAGACTTTAGATGTAAGAGATGTAGAGAATGATGCAAAAGAATGTATCAGAGCAATTCATTACGGCTATCAGCTAATCAGGTAGGAAAGAGGCCACTAAAACTCAAAACGGAACAACAATAAAGTGTATGAAAAAATAAAAAGTAATTTTAGAAATGACTTGCCATCAAATGCTGATGTTAAACAGGAAAAATCAATCATAATATTTGCTTGTTCTGTTAGATTTGCTTCACACTCTAGCGTGCAAGACACGAAATAATTTATCGTGAATATCAAATCGATAATCGAAGAATTGCTTAAGCGTGAATGCTAATTTAGCTGTCGAAGTACAGTTTTTTATTTTAGCTTTCATTTTTAAAACTTTATTCTATTTTTTTTTTTACTTTAAACTCCTTTTTAAAAATCTCAGTGCAATGAACAATATCTGGCTGACGTCACATTCCCCCATCATGTGACTTGCAGGAGAAACTAGCAGATACAACTGGAAAAATAGCTGTACTTGTGATACATGATATTTGTTTATTTACGCTTTCGATTTTACTTTTGTCGCCAAACAATGTGATTTAACACCAATAATGCATAAGCGGTACGAGCTATGCCCGCAACAATGTTGTTTCAAGCATATGAGAGCAGTTATGATGGCAAGTTTTTATATTCAAGTGTAAACTATACAAATATGGTTTATGCAATTAATTTTAAAAATAGAAGTTGTATAAAAAAGAAGTCAGATATTTTTAAATTCCAGAGTAAGTGTAACGCGCACACGCATACAATAAACGCAGGTTACAAAAATTACATTAAATTTGCGCCAACCTCTTTAAAATATGCCAATTGGCTGCACATCCGATTACGGAACTTTCTCCTTTGATATTCGCCTAAACTAATGGAAAGAAATGCTTTTTTCCGTCTATAAACGAATTAATCGATTTTTTGGAAAACACAATACTTTAGTATATTGTAAAATAATTTAATTTCAGACAGTTAACAAATTTTTCACCATACGGAAACATGCCGGTTTGTTTTTCCCTCAAACATGTGATTTTTATAGCCTCGAACTCAATTCAGCGTATATTGCCCGTTAATTATGGCCATCAGCTAATCAATCCGATAGAAAAAAATGCGACGATAACTCAAAACAGGAAACAATGAAATGTATGAAAAATAACAAAAAAGAATGACTTGCCATGAAATACTGAAAAAATTTCTAAAATATTTTTTTTTTCATACATTTTATTGCTGTTTCGTTTTGAGTTTTAGTGGCATCTTTCCTACTTGATTAGCTGATAGCCGTAATGAATCAATTTAATATTTGCTTGTTCTGTATAATTTGCATCATAGAATAGCATGCAAGACACGAAATAATTTATCGTGAATATCAAATCAATAATGGAAGGATTACTTAAATGTGAGTGCTAATTACGTTGTCTATTTCTTTAATTTAGCTTTCCTTTTTATAACTTTATTCTACATGTGTTTTTAATACTTCCTTTTAAAAAACTTTCTGATATATTTTTAAAAAGATATTGTATTAGAGCAATTCATCACAGCCATCAGCTAATCAGGCAGAAAGCGGCCACTAAAGTTCGAAACGGATAAATAATATGATGTATGAAAAACAATAAAAAGTCATTTTAGAAATGGCTTGCCATCAAACGCTGCTGTTAAACAAGAAAAATCAATCCTAATATTTACTTGTTCTGTTATATTTGCCCCCACACTCTGACATTCAAGACACGTAATAATTTATTGTGAATATCAAAAATGATAATCGAAGGCTTACTTAAGCATGAATGCTAATTAAGTTGTCGGAGCACAGTTCTTTATTATAGCTTTCATTTTTAGAGTTTTACTCTACATACATTTTTAATTAAACTCTTTTTTAAAAATGAAAATGTATCAGAGCAATTCATTACCACCATCAACTAATCGGGTTAGGTAAAAGGCAACTGAAGCTCAAAACGGAATAACAATAAAATGTATGAAAAACAATAAAAAGTCGTTTTAGAAATGACTTGCCATCAAATGCTGATGTTAACCAGAAAAATCAATCATAATATTTGCTTCTTCTGTTAGATTTACATTACTCTTAAGCATGCAAGACACGAAATAAGTTATCATGAATATCAAATCAATAATCGAAGGCTTATTTAACCTCGAAATCTAATTGGGTGTGGAAGTACAGGTCTTTATTTTATATAGCTTCTATTTATAGAACTTTATTATAAATATGTTTTTAATAAAACTCCCTTTTTTAAAAACTTTCTCATTAAACAATTGAAACAAATTTTCTCTATAAACAAAGGATATAAATATGCATTATAAAATTTATTACGCAAACATTGAGAAAGTACATTACATAACATCAATATGACGAAATCGTTTTGTCATTTTATTTATCGAACGCAATAAAAAGTTTTTATTTTATGTAAACAGCAAAATAGCTTTTTTTTTTCCTTGCGCATTTTAGACATAATTAAACATATGCACACCGAATTATAGACAATAACCAATAGTCTCGTTAATTCAAATAATTAGTTAATTAAATCAAACTCAGCATATAGACGTGATAGATTGAAACAGTGGTTATTGCGCAGTAAAAGATTTTACATTAAGAAAATAATAAAACAAAATAAATCCAAAAACAATCTAAAGAATAATTACTGAACTTCATTTTAAAAAATAGCTGCTAACTTTAAACTTTTATTACTTATATTTAAACTTTTTTTAAATATATCATTCAGAGGATTTGTAGCAGAACGATGAAGCTCAATATATGAAGATGAAACAAAATGTAAAAAAGAAAAAAAAAAAGGGTAAAGAAAAAAAAAAAAAGAAAGCTCAAAATTTTCAGTTGTTATGAAGTAGATTTAAATATCAATATCCACATTTTTTTTTTTTTTTTTTTAAGATAAAATCATAAAAATAGTTACATTTATAAAAGCATTCGTAGCTGAAATTATTTTTAATATTATTATCGTTTATTAAAAATAAGTATTTATATATTTATCGTTTTCATTACACTTATTTTGTATAATTCCTTTTTTTTAGTGGGGGTGGGAGGAGAGGGGAGGGGAGAAAGAGAGAGAGCTGTTGGTAGCGAATTTCTATATGGGTGATAATGCATTATCAAAGGTCGCGGAATCTTCTGGACAATTTCCTGAAAAAATAAATAAAAGCGAGAGAATCGCCGGGCAAAGCTATTGCACGATGTGAGCCTTTTCGAAAAATCTTCTAAGGACTAGACGCTTTTCTTGTAAAAAAAATGGGTCCTGATGCCTCAATTTCTTGTGAATAATTTCACTTACAATAAGAGAGTTCATTATAGTAGTACATGAAAAGAACACTTGTGGTACCAGAAGATCTTCTAAAATTGAAAACCAATTTCGGTAGCGTTAAGTCATCAGTGCAAAAAAACAGTAACGGTGTCTTGCTCACATATATACGGTGCAGAAATTGATCAAAATCAGAGAATTATTGGCCAATACAATTTCAGGAAAGGGAAGAGAATCAGCCAATAGGAATACAGAGAAAGGAGAGACAACCAATATGAAAATGACTGAGTAAAGATGACATTTCCTTCCTCCGGCATAGTTAGATAGCATTAAGGCACAAATAATATTTGTATTACGGAATACGCTTCATATGCCCATATAATTTTGGATTTAAGTGTGTTTTCAGAAAAAAAAAAGTAATTTATCGACATAGAGTACATTTTAATATCAGCGACAAGATATGACAGTCAGTCACTACAGGCATAAAAAGTCCTAATAGTTCAGCAATCTACAATTTGCATCCGATGGTTGTGTCATCCATGGAGCGGTTTTCAAAATGGAATTTCCAGTATGACAAAGCTTCTGCAAATTCTACAAAATATTTCTGCAGTGCAGTGTCACAGTCAGTCGCACTTCTCTGCCTTATGCACTTGCTTCCCTATAAACAGACGATCAAACAGTTTTAGGACTACCTAGGATGCCATCCTCGAATGTGCACATAAATACATAGTTTCACCAACTTTGAAAAGATGTGCTGTAACTCATAATAATGCACCAATACGCCTTTATCACTTATCGTAACTCATTATGGATCTGGGCGCAACGCGGCGTAAGTAGAGTGCAATAAAGCCTCAAACATTTTGAGCATTCTCTTCCAATAACTCATTCTCTTGCTTTGGTATAACATTATCTTACATGTATTAACATTAAGATTATACATACAAAGTTTATATTCCTTTTAGCAAACCCTTTTACTCATTACTATTATAACTATTGTTTTTAATGAGTGGATGATGATGAAATATTGATGCATGGTTCTAACGCTCAAATATTTAATTCAAGACTAAATCGGCTATTCTATTGTATTTCAATTTAACTTGCAACTTCCTTTTGTTTTCCCTCATTGTTTATATCGCATCCAAGATGTTTCTCCGGAGAAATCATTACATTAGAATACTTTATAAGAACTACAAAAGAAAAAAAAATGAATTTTAAAAATATTAAAATGGAATTTTGATAGCTCTGGAAAAAGTTCTAAAAATTAAAATTTCCTCTTTTGTTGTGTCAGTGTTAATTCCGATATCTAAAAATTTCATTTATCTATTCCAATTATTTATAAAAGAAGAAAGAAGAAAAAATGAATTATCAAACAGCAAATGCATAACGGATTGCACAATACTGTAATAAAACTTAACACCAACTTACAATCTTCGTATTTTTATGTATCAACTAAGACAGTGTTTAGATAGAATATAAATAAATTTTTCAAACTGTTAATCGATATTCACCATGGAAACAGAAGTTAGCCGTTTTCGAATATCAGCTCCAAAATCTAATTCAACAGGTGGAATTTTTACAAATAGAGCAATCTTTTTTTCATCTTATAAAACCTTTTCAAAGGCTGGAGAAAATTTTTATGCGTTTCAAAGTTGTCGTTCTTTATAAAGATAAAACACACAGTGACTTATTTTCAGCATATCCGTAACAGGTTTCAGAGGGACATAATCTTTCATGTGACGAATTTAAAGGAAGCAATAAAATTTGCGGAACAGAAAAGTAAAATTAGCGCTTTAAATAGGAAATACAGAGAGTTAGACTGGATGTATAAATTGGAATCCCCAAGCGATACGAAACAAAACAGGAAAAGCACATCAAGAACAAACCAGGCCATGCCAGTGAAGAAATTTTAAGAAATATGTCTAGGCTTATTAACTTAGAGCAGTGTAATCTCAACCCGTGTACCTCAGGTGTGTCGAAATAATTTAAAACTGATTAGAATAAGTTCTGTATTAAAATTTTATTTGTTTGAAAGTTGAAGACAGACGTAGATATATGTTTATTCAAAAGATGAAAACGAAATTCAGTGGAAACTCAAGTAGCATAATATGTACTTTTTAATCTCTTTCTATTGTATTTTTTTACAAAATGCACCCTTAGAAAGACATATTTAACTTTTTATGCATTAGCAAAACATATGGGATTGAAGAAAATTCTAAACTCTAACTAATCCCACAATAATAAAAAGATTGTAAAGAATCATATACTTGAGTACGCACTTGTACAAAATGATAAATGTTTCTTAATCTACGAAAATATAATATAACCAAGTAAGAAAATATACAATAATTTCCTTCGAAGTACCCCCGATTCCGAAAAGCGTTCTTTATCTGTGGAAAGCTCAGAAGCCACTATATTTTCGAGATTTAAAGAAACATTCATAAAAAGAAAGTTTTTTTTGCCGACACTGATTTTCGGAAACGTTTCCGAATAGTTTTTTCTCGAACTTAGTATATCCATTTTTAGGATGCTATCAATTCTCAATTAAACACTTTCAGCTACGTAACTGAATTTATACATGCAAGAGAAACAAAATAATGTTAATTTTAATGTTAATATTAATTCTGTTAATTTATCATGTTTGTCTGTAAAACATGTTTGTTGAACATGAAAATGTTTCTTAATCTACGAAAACATAATATAACCAAGTAAGAAAATATACAATAACTTTCTTCGAGGTACCCCCGATTCCGAAAAGCGTTCTTTAATGTAGAAAGCTCAGAAACCAATATATTTTCGAGATTTAAAGAAACATTTATAAAAAGAAAGTTTTTTTTGCCGCCACTGATTTTCGGAAACGTTTCCGAATAGTTTTTTCTCGAACTAGAATATCTATTTTTAAGATGCTATCAATTCTCCATTAAACACTTTCAGTTACGTAACTGAATTTATACATGCAAGAGAAACTAAATGTTAATATTAATTCTGTTAATTTATGATGTGTGTCTGTAAAACGTGTTTGTTGAAGATGAAAATGTTTCTTAATCTACGAAAATATAATATAACCAAGTACGAAAATATACAATAACTTTCTTCGAGGTACCCCCGATTACGAAAAGCGTTCTTTAATGTAGAAAGTTTGAAACCAATATATTTTCGAGATTTAAAGAAGCATTTATAAAAACTAAGTTTTCTTTTTTTTTCTTTTTTTTGCCACCACTGATTTTCGGAAACGTTTCCGAATAGTTTTTTCTCGAACTAGAATATCCGTGTTTAGGATGCTATCAATTCTCAATTAAACACTTTCAGCTACGTAACTGAATGTATACATGCAAGAGGAACAAAATAATATAAATTTTAATGTTAATATTAATTTTTTTAATTTATCACACACACACACACACACATATATATATATACCGAGTGAACCAAAAGTTCGTTAAAACTTTAAAAATTCATAAAAAAGGAAGAAATTATGATAAAAAAGTGCGGTTTGCAAGAAAGGGCTCACAAGGTAGTCGGATATTATTCAGCAGCAAAAAAAAAAAATTAGTTAAAAAAGTCATTGGCAGAGGGCGCTGACGACCCGAAACACAATGAACAGGACAACAGTGCGCTCCATCCCTTTATTCTTGCAATAACAATTGTTCAACGTGACCTCCAGAACATTGTGCGATACAACAAAAGCGAGTCACAACGCCCGTTACAGCTGAATGCAACATGTCGGAATGATTTGCAGAAACTCTCCGTTCAAATAGAACAACTTCACCAACAACGCTCGATCGGGTAATGATAACATTCTGAAAGCGAATGAGAAATCCTCGTGTATCCCGGTCTTTTATTGCAGGATTAATTTGCATAATTCTGCTGAATCTCTCGCGTGTTAGTGCCATCTACAGGTGACTTTTTTAACTAAAACATTTTTTGCTGCTAAAAAAATTCTGACTACCTTGTGAGCTCCTTCTTGCAAACCGCACTTCTTTATCATAATTTCTTCCTTTTTTATGAATTTTTAAAGTTTTAGCGAACTTTTGGTTCACCCTGTATATAATTAAAATGAAATCACATGTGCAAATGTCAAAGGAAAAGACAATACAAAAAAAAACATAGTAAATTGAGGATACAAATATAAGAAGCTATGACTATGTTATGGGCTCTTCAGATATATGTATACGATGCAGTATAATCTCGTTACAACGTGATATTCGTTGTAACGAGATTCTACTGTATTTAATTAATTTTTCAGTTTAATGAATATTATTTAGTTTTGAAAAAAATTCTGTATACTTTGCCATTATAAATATATTCACTTTAACGAATTTCAGATTAACGAGTTTTTCAAAATAACGAATTTATTGATGTCTTAAAAAGAATGCTCATTTCAGTTTAACAAATGCTGAGTTCCCAAGAAAAACAATCTTTATTGAAATTTAGAATTCCGAAAATAAACTTTTTTTTATTTTCACCACCCCACGATCTTCGAATGTTTTCGGCGTATCTCGCAGCTGTTTTTAGAGAGACGGGGGGGGGGGGGGGGGGATTGCTGCCCTATGCGCATCTTTAAAATTAAGAAACTCTTCCTCTTTACATTCACATCAAATCACTTTCTTTTTAGTTCCTTCGATTTGCCTTTACACTCGTTTTATTTTTTAAGTAGTAAATCCAAAGAATTTATTTTGAAGTAGTCCCTTACATTCGAATTTGGCGATAAATAGCTGCACCTGTTAGTGAATTTTTAATCTGCAATAATTCACATTTGCAATTAGATTTCTTCAGAGCAGGTAGATGTCGCGAAAGAGTTAATGTTACTATTTCTGCAAAAGAAAAGGACAAAATGAAACTTTTTGAAAGGTGTAATATCTGCCCAAACCATCCAATGAGATTTAAGCGCAATCAAACGATTTATGAAAATGTATACACTTGGTTTAAAGATATAAGACAAACATTTTGCTCATTTCAGGATCATCAGGATCATTTGTAAAATCGAATATTTTTCACAGGCCATGAAAACCGAGAAATTTGAAGGGAGTTCTGATTGGCTGTTTTGTTTTCGAGATAGATATGGCATAGCACAAAATAAATTTCTGGAGAAGAAAAAAGGTGCCCATATGTCGTGAGAATAATTTCAATTCAGATGAAATTGCTTTTTTATGCTTTGGCGCAAGTCGCACCATCGCAATAAAAGTTCAAAAATGTAAAGGAAAGAAAAAAATTTAAAGCACGAATTTCAGTTTTGCTCTGTTGTAATGCTAGCGGCACTAGAAAGCTGAAATGTCTTAAATGAATATAAATGAAACTAAAAAGAAAATGATGATTAAAAAAAAATTATTAACATAGCGTCACTTAAATTTGATATCATTGCTTTTAAGACCCATATTTAAAATTCTTAGAGCCAAAAGAAAGTGCTGCGTCACAGCTTTTAACCCGTTAAGGGTTTTTGTACTGATATATATACTTCTCTTCGTTATGTTTAAATGTGACAATAACGCATTGTTAAAATTTATAATTTTTAAATACATTTTTAAAAAATATTACATAAAAAATCTGTACCTTTCATAGGTTCATTTTTTCAGAACCTTTAGGAGAAGAACCAATCAGAAAAAATTGGTTTTCCTAAATTAACAGGTAGCAAAAGGGATATTTTATTTCAGAAACATTTCCGTAAACCTTAGAAACAAATGTTTATATCTGAGGTTTCTAATTGCCAAATGCTTTATGAAGTTAAAGGATTACGTTTCCCGAATTGTGGAAAACTACGATATTACACTGAAACTCTTTAACTATGTCTGCTATATCAAGAAATTATTGTGCAACATTTTACTGTATAACATTCTTTTTTTTTAGTTTTATTATACGAAAACATTGTGTGAGATGTGCTGTTTTTCTGACCGCACCAAGCCGTCTTTTGAATGTGTTTTTGCAATGTTACAAGTGCATTGTGCCATTTTTGCACATGTGCTGATTTCCGAGTGCATTATGCCGGGTTTCTTTTAGTACGCGGCATGAAATGCACAAATGCGTTTCGTACAGCCAACTTTTTCCTAACGTGCTCTCATCGATTGAAAAATATTTTATTCTCTTAAAAAACAACTCGAAATTTTTTTTTCATAAATACTTCTGGAAACATAGTACAAGAATAAATTAAGACATGAAATTAGAATCAAAAATGGGTAAATACTCTTCTCCCTAAGATAAACCTTTCAAAAAATACTCCGTAATTGAAAGCAGAAAACTCACCGCTCAACAATATAAAGCACTAGGAAATATTTAATGAGAGCGGTCTAAGTATTTCATACATTAATTTTTAAAGTCTACTCGAAAAGGGAAAAGAGTAATAAGTTTGACAAACGGTTAAAGTTATTCCCGCGAGTAAGCGAAAACTAATTTTAGATATAGTAGTTCAAAATAAATTTTTAACTTAAAGATTAGAAATTAAATCTAGTCGAAACCATAACTCTAGGGATTTTTCTTCCTTTTTTGAGTTATCTTTAAATGAATTTGAACTCAAAATGCATAAATTAATCTGATCTTAAAGCAAAAATCTATTTTGTTCACATGATTAACCTTTTGTATTTATTTTACAGAACACTATTTCAGCCGTGAGTTGATTGTTTTAAGGCAAAGATGGCAAAATAATTAAAGTGTATTTGCCGAAAATATTTTCTAAATTTACCATTTTAATCGAAAGCGTGTTATTAAAGAGGAAAAATAAGATGTCATTTTAATCAAAAACAAGAAAAACGAATTAATATATATATATATATATATAAATTATGAATATCAATAAAGAAAATAAGCAACTAAGTTCGTTGAATGCATGTTGAAGGAACAAATTTTAAATGTAAACATAATTTAAAAATTTGTTTTATTTTGCACACAGCTGAGAAATCATGTCTTTTTCGCTCTTTTTAACTTTTTTTTTTTTTTTTTTTTACACAATTAAAAATTATTTTCATGTCTACATGAATGAAAATCACAAACATTTTCACTAAATTACCAAAAAATCGAACAACTTCTTTAATTTTTCTGTAAAAGGGGTGCGTTTTATAAAGGTTGTACATTGTATAAAATAAGGCATGAAAGTTGAAGCTCATCGAAAAAAGCAGAACTATGCGCCTAATACATATTGCAATAAAACTGCAATATAAGTCATTGCAGTTTCTGCACATGAAGATGCAGAAATAAATATTATCAACGAAATCACAAAAAATAACTGATGTAGGTATATAACATGTAAAATAAATATGCAAGTAAAGTTAAGAGATCAATTAAAACCAAAGCCATTATTATTTTTATTCACGACTGTTTTCCTTTATTGATACTAATATTATGATTTCAAACGCATCTTCGTGTTAAAATTTCTGCGCTATATTAGCGTAGCTACTCAAACTAAAGCAAACAACATTGCTAAGCAAACAACACACTAAAAAACAGAAATAATTTCACAAAATTTGCGTGTGCATGCATTACGAGCACAAAGTACAATTAAAAAATTAGTGCATTTTAGTTTAGTGCTTTTTAAAGAATTTTTTTTTAAAGTACTCTTTTTTTTTCTTATTTTAGTTTTCATAAATGCTTCTTTCAAACTCGAAAATATATTGGTTTCCGCGATTGCTAATGATAAAGGACGCTTTTCGGAATCGTGGGTAACTCGGGAGAGGTTATTGTATATTTATGTTTGTGGTTGTATTGATCCCGAATTCATGGTACAAATTTTAAGGGTTGGTACAGGACACTGTTACAATCATTTATTGCATAGGAAACCAGGGTCAGAAATACATTTATTTAATCAAAATTACAGGGCGTTTTACTCCATTCCGAAGTTCGTCCACAACTTTAATAGTAGTGAAGATACTTTAAAGAAATCATTTTTCTAGACTGTAAATAAATGGTTTACCACGCAGTTCAATCTACCAAAAACTCTTATTTGTTTTGGGAAAATACCGAGTATGTAAACTCGGATTTTTCCCAATTAAAAAAAATATATATATAGCAGCTCCCTTGAAACATTTTTGACCTGTGACCTTATTAAAAATTGGAGTTATTCTTTGAAATATTTCACTAATGATGAGACACATTTTGAATACAAATGAAATTTTAATGTTATTCAGAAGGAGTCAAGAAAGTCAAAACACTGAAATGATCAATGTGACCCAATTAGTTTTTGGCAGGTAATACATTAAAAACCAGATTGCGTAATCATCTAAAAGAAGTTATTTGATCGCATTTTAACAGAATTATATTATGATTTTTATAATTTTAAATGGGTTTTCTTATGTTCATTAAAGGGTTAAAATGGCTTACATTATTTAACTTAAATGCTGTCTTGAAAACCTGGTTAAACTATAATGTTGTACGTTTATTTTTAAACGAATATTTTATAGTGATAAACTATACTGCTATTTCAATGAAATGTAAACATAAAATTCACATATATTGTTAGATGTATCGCACAGAAAACAATTTCCCGATTAACGTAAATTTTATTTGTAGTATAGTTATCATATAATATGAAAAAAAATGACAAGAAAAAACAAGTTATATGTAAGTAGCAGAAATTATTAGCAAATTTGGAAAGTAAGCCAAATTCTATGTGTCAAGCATGTTTTTATCCTCTTTTATTAAGTCTTCTGTTAAATCGATACACCAAATACGTAGTTATTTCAATATTAAAACACTATTCTTTAGCAATGAGGGCATTATTTACAAAATAATAATTAGTTAATTTGTCAACTGCGAAAAATTTCATTAGTTTAGCAATCTATAAATCAGCTTTGGTATAAATAAACATCAAATTACGGTGATAAGACGAGTAAGTTTTACGCACATTGTCAATATATTTCTAATCAGATGTAGAAAAAAGTGATATTTCAAGCATCACAACGACGCTATTCACTTAAGGTGGTTTCACAAGAAAACATTTTTCGCCGCTCAATAACGCGAAACTTTCTCGCAAAGCATGCATGAAACCATTTTTAAACGTAAAAGCATGCATTTGGCAGGCATGGCTACTGAACTAATTTGGAATCGAATAGCGTTTTTCATTTTTCAATAAATGTATAACGTATTACGTTATAAGATATTACTCTCGCTGATCATGATTTTCCTCGTGCTATCTAGTCCTTAACCCCTTAATCGTCGCGGCCGATATGTGTAGGCTACTTTTTTAAAATTCAGATTGCTTGATTGCCACCAGTTTTCTGAAGTAGAAATATTCGTCTTATTTAAAGGCAGATAAAATAGTGCGAGAATAAAACCACTTATACTATTTAAAAAAAAACTGGTCTGAATCAAACATTCTGAATTTTAAAAAAGTAGCCTACACTGCCCGTGAATGTCTCGGGCACGACGCTTAAGGGGTTAAATTGGGTTCAAAACGTAAACGTTGAAAGTATTTTCTGATAGAGCATTGTCCTATATCGAAAAACAAAAACACTATTCAATTTCATAGTTTCTGAATAAGAACATCTTCAAATTATTTGCATTTACGAATAATAATGAATTCAGGAATGTGCCAGAAGGTAGCCAGTGTGGATTTGAATAAAGCCATAAAATACTTCCTGGAAACATTATCAAAAGTTGAATAACACGATGTCCATTCACAACAGAAGCAATTTGACCAACTAAACCAAAAGCATGCACAAATATGAACAGAGAAAATATGAATTATAAAATGAAATCATGCCACATTCTATAAGAATCTCATTCAGTGTCAGGGCATAAACATTTTAAGAACACAAAACCCATTTTCGCAAACCAGGCAATTATGAAGCGCGAGGAATGCAAGTTTTAAAGACCACTCTATCAGAACGTTGAACTCCCACAAGTATGAACTAAAAGATGAACACTGCTAATTTCCCGTGTGCTATATTTGTACTGGAAGTTGTAAATGAGATACAGAATGGAGTCAGGTAATTAAAGGTGTTCAACTTCATTTTAAAGGTTTAAGGAATTTTGGAGCGAAAATACTAGGAACTTGAGAATAATGACATTCCACAAGTAACCTCAATATGAAGAAATACATACTGACCCTGACACATACCAAGGAAAATTTATATTTTTGTTTCGCTAATTCAACGCACATGATGTAACTTAATTACATTTTCAATTGTACATAAAAATTATTTTACGTTTAATATTTTTTTTTCTTTAGTAAAGGAAAAAGCATTATATTAAAAACGACCAAAGCAAAATAAAGTAAAACATGAAAATTTTTCATACCAAAAATTTAAAAAAACTGCAATTAACAATTTAATTTAACCGTTGAGTATTTTTGAGATAATTATTAAATAAAAAATGAAGTAAAAAAAACTGTTTGATTTTTTAGTTTATTTAATTTCCAGCAGAATTAAATAATCCAGACATGTTACATAATACTTGTTTGAAGAATTATCATACAAGATATGTTGTAATAATTTTCATGCTACCAAGTGACTTAAGTCAGCAAAAGATTCCACTAAAGGGAAAAAAGTTGCTATTAAAAAATTGTCTGTCAGCGGCCACCTTATGGCCACTTTCCTATAAGGATTTTTTTTTTTTTTTAAATCAAGGATTCTACTTTTGTTGGTTGAAAATTGTGAATATTAACATATTTATTTGGACTATTTAATTTTAGATTAATACTAATTGCAATTTTAACAAAAGTTTACTGTTTAGGACTTTTAAATACAAAAGTGGCCACTTATAAAACTGCTACTACTGGCCACTGACCACCAGTGAAATTTCACAGTTTTGCCCTTTAAATTTCATGATATGATTTATATTCACTCATATACTCAGCAGAAAATTCTCCTAAAGTGTTAAAACAGACACCTGGTTTAATGAAAAACACTTAACATCACGAGTTTTACCAGTGATTAACTCATCCCGTGTAGAATTTCGGTCTATTCTTGTAGACTGAATTTAGAAAGCCCTTAACAGCAGAATGAAACAGTTCATAATTCATTAGGGCTTTCCATTGCTAATAAAATCCCTATAGCTTTGAATATTTATTGCCTATTACACTTATATTAGTAAAAGCATTTCTTTCTAAATAGAGACTGACAGAGAGAACTTCGAAAGAAATAAAGATATTTTACAAGTAAATAAAACGTTTAAGAGTAGATAATCGATTATTAGAGACAGGGGAAAATAGTTCACAAAGGAAAACCATAAAGAGAAAAACACTGAAAATTCATAAAATTCAAAGTATGACAAATCGGTAAAGTTTTGGTCGTAAAACAATGGGATTTGTTTAATGTTTTTCTTAGACGCAGGGTAATATTTTTTTCTAATAAATAAGTTATAGGAAAAAGGGGGCATATAGAAAAACAAATTTCGCATTTTAATATGTATACAGCTCCTTGTAAAACAAATACCATATCTAAAAGCTGTATTTGATTTGTATTTGTAATTAGAAGTATGTTTCTAAACTCAGTGGTTTAAGAGATAATCACCATTACACCTGTTTTGTATCATCGGTATACGGCTGAAAATTTCCCCAAAAATGTTAAGAAAAAAAGCACTGAAACTCCTAGAGTAATGAAAATCACCTAACATCACGAATTCTTCCAGTGATTAACTGATCACTAGCAGAATTTCGGCCTAATCATGTAGACTGAGTTTAGAAAACCGATAACATCAGACTGGAGCGGTTCGTAATTTATTATGGCATTCCATTGCTCATAAAATTCCTATCGCTTTGAATATTTATCGCCAATTACACTTAGTACACAGCACTGCTTTCTAAATGAAGATTAACAAAGCGAACTTAGGAAGAAATAAAGATATTTTACAAGCGCGTGAAGGAATATCAGTAAAAAATAAAACGTTTAAGAGTGGATAACCAGTTATTAGAGACAGAGAAAAACAGCTTACAAAGGAAAAGCATTTAAAGCTTGGCTTATTTAAAACTAGAAATAAATCAAGATTAGCCTAGAGCAATTTTTTTTTTCAGGTTATCAAGACTTTACAGAGAGATGGTAAATGTCATTTTGAAATTTCCAGAGTTTAAATATAGAATAAGCAAGCATGCCTGCATAAATGACGAAGAGTAAAAATACATCCTTTTTTATTATTTTTTCTCTATGACCACTGTAGAGTTATCACAGTGTAAGTGGCATATAAAGAAACAATATCATCAAAAGAGATAAATTAGTATGTGCAGATTGGAATTATTAAACTGATTTCACTAATGGAACTTAATTATTAATAATTAAATGAAAAACAGTTCGATGAATGATACATTGGAATGTAGAAAATTTTAAATCGGAATGGAACATTTCTATGAAAAATAAGTACACTGAAAATTTCTATAAAAATACGTGCATCTAAAAAAATAAGATACAATAAAGTTTATTCACTCCATTTACTTTTGTGTGTCTGTGTGAAAATGTGAAAAATAGTTGTATAAAAAAAAGGTGTGTAGACTTATCCTTCAAGGGTATGATTATTGGAACAGATACGTCATCGATTCTCTCGTCGATCAAGGACAATAAAAACAATTCAATCATTCTTAAGTGATAAATTATACAAAATGTGCTTGCTAAATGAAGGTACGATGACAGACATACCTATGGCATGCATACTTCTTGGAATTTAACTATCATAAATCGTAAAAATATAACACTGCCGATGTCATAAAACATCTATCTCTGTATAAAATTCATTGATTGATGAGTTTTGAATGATTCTCAATGTGCTAATCACAAACGACGTTATATTATTATTATTATTATTTTCAAAATTAATGATAACAAATAAACCGAATGAAAACAAATGATATACGTCTATAAATTTTCTAATCGAGGCGTTGATATGTAAAAACTAATTTATACCGGATAATTTACAGCAATTACTCGCATAATTTAACACCCCTCCCCCTGCACATCTTACACACACAGTGCTTTTGAAAGATAATTTTGGGAAAAAGCAAAGATACGGATAATTTTCGCAAGAAGAATGCGAAACAATTCTAGTTAATAAAAAACATTCCTTATTAAAATAAACTTATGCGGTCAGACGATATTCATTTCACAAACTGTTTTAAAATTAGGTTCATGTTTGTTTCCGTGTGTCGAAAAGAACAAATTCGCTGTTTTCTTTCCTGTGATTTTTCTCTCTCCGCCTGTATAAGCAAGCATGGTCGCAGTGAAGTGCCTGTGACGTTTCTGGAAGTTCCTGGTGGTCACGTCACATCTGCGACCAAAATATACCCACTCAGTGACGTCACATTGTGACTAAAATGTGAACTTCTTCGAAGACTTAAAAAATTAAAGACCACTTCAAAACATCTTATTCATTGTGATAAACATTTTCTGGTCAATTTTTAATTTTTGCGACGTCACTGTAACGTCATTATAAGTCTCGTATGTCACGTCACAACTGTGACAAAAACATATTGCAAAGTCACATTGTGACCAAAATGTAAATTATTACTATTATTATTATTTTGAAAATTAGAATAAATATTTTAAACTGAACGGTCTTAATGCATTCGAGGGCCTGGACCTGATTTATTTTTGTGGACCTTTTGCAAATTAACCTATATTCACTTATTCATTTATCAATCTATAGGAAAACGATCTCTAAATTAGATCAATTTTGGTTAATATTTAATATGCAATTGAGAATTATGATACAAACATATTTTGAAGTGTACTCCACGAAAAACTATTTTTATTGTAAATTACGAGATTTTCATTTTATTTTTATGAAAACTTAAAATAACTGCAAACAATTTTATCAATTATAAATTTCTACTATCACTGGAGGCGGCTGAAAAATATACAGCAAGGGAGGAAGAGTTTTAATTTACTTGATTATTTAATTTCGCCAAGTTTGGCGAGAATTTGGCGATAACGGATATGAATATATAGTTTTATGCGTATGATTGGGAAAATGATTACAACAATGAAAGAAAATAATTTGCGACAAATCGCGTTCACTAAAACTCATAAATTAATCATTGGTTTTTTTGTAATGTGCTGTCTTGTTTCAAAATGTCAGCCACCCTAGAATTTCAAACTGCTCTATCTCAGCCATTTTTTAAGATAGAGGTAAAACAAAAAATGCTCTGGAATCCTTGTATCAAGGCCTATCACTTAATTAAAAAATAAATTTTAATTTTTAACTTTTTTGTATATTTATTTTAGTTTTAAAATTTTGAGTAGCCGCCAAGCCGGACCAAGCTGGCCAACGAACTCGGTCGAGGCATTGGTGAGCTTAATACACACAATTAGTTTCATCAAAATTAATTTATAAATACGAGCGTTATCGTATGACATAGATCATATACATATATATATATATATATATATAGATATTATAATTATATATATATATATATATATAGATATTATAATTATATATATATATATATATATATATATATATATATCAACATTTGAACGGAGGGTAGTTTTGAGGTCTGGGGGTAATGATCGGTGAAAATATATCGAAATTTTCCGGAATTGCTTTCCTCCGAACGGCTGCAATAGGTAGCTTTATACTTTTTTGTATTGAAAGCTACCTAATAATCCGATATACCGAACAGCAATGTTTCTTTTTCTTTTTGATTATTTATTGGGGGCGGGGAGAGGGTATGCAAGTGCTTAATTTAAATTGATGAACATAACTTTTTTTGTCCTTTCATGATTCAAGTTGTCATCAGGGCCGGTGAGAGAAGGACACAGGGGGCAAACTGCCAAGGAGACCACGATCAGTAAGAATTCTGAGATTTTCATACTGTTTCTTAAAAAACTTATGTAAAACTGTACTTGATGTTTTTTTGTATTTTCATCTTGTCGTCTCTTGAGTGGTAGCTGACGAAAAAAAAAAAATGAAAAAACATATTTTCAGAACATGTTAAATCTCTTTCCGACGAAACTAGAATCTAGTTGTCGAATAATTGGTCATTAATTGTCCATCTGGAAAGGGAACGCGGGAAGCTCCTGTGAATGAAGGAAAAGGTGAAAGTCCTTGAGATCAAAGGTGAGTTAACACCCCCCCCCCCCCAAAAAAAAAAAAAAAGAAAAAAGAAAGAAAACTCTACCGTGAAGAAAATTAGCTTTTATCTTACATGCAAAAATTCTAGATCTGTGTAGTAAGAAACTTTATAATTAAAAATTCGTGACTATTTCTTGTTTTGGTAAGTTTTATTATATATTATTATTATTATTTTGGCCGTACCTGTTGCAATAAATCCGAGTACATAATTTGACACATTAACTAAATTGTAAGGTCCTTCAAAACGCAAGATCTTTTTTTATAGCTTAGATTCGAAATTTTAAAAGTGGGATTAGAAGCGGTCATCTTTTGCATATTTACGCACAAATACACATGTGACTAATATAAGGATATGTAATTAAAAAAAATTTCCCCATCCTTCACATAGAACTCTTGATGGGCCCATATTACAGCGAATAAAATAGACTGAATGTGGAAGATTAATACCCCCCCCCCCCCCCCCCGAGGCCTTTTTCTTTTTTTCTTTCCGTTTATTTTATTTTATTTTTTTTTTTCTTGTAAGAACCAGACGTAATTGATGACAACCTTGAACGAGAGCAATTGAATTTTTACAAAAAAATCTAAAAATAATTTTAAAAGTAATTATTATGTATTTATAACACATTTTAAAAATTTTATAACATTTTAAATTCATTTTTAGTTTTGTACTTGTATTTTACATCTTAGTTTATAAAGCTAAATCTCCCGCGGACAGGTTTTGAATCGCAGTTATTATTTTTTATGCAATATAATAATTATAAAACACACAACTCTGTCATAAAAGATGAAAAGATAAAAATCGTAATGGGGAAAAAATATCATCATTGATATTAAACTATTCGCAGAGGCCACGATAGCGAAGGCTGGAACATCCAAGAAAGTGCCAGTCAAATAAAGTAAAATAAAATAAAAAATATGTTGCAATCTGTATAAAAATATTTTTCACCCAAATTTTTGTTAATTAAAACGAAACTGTTTTAGTTGCCAAATAGCTTAATAAAGCTGAAGACAAAAGAGCTCCTTCGGAAATGTTGACAATGCACTGCATTTGTTTTGAACTTTTACAATCGCTGCTACTAAAATAGAACGGTTATTTAACAAGATATAGTATTAGAAAAAACCTTTTAAGACCTACTAATAAGCACTTAGGGATGAATTTAGTTGGGTTTTTTTTAATTTTAATTTTCGTATCCTACTCATAAAATTCCAACTAAATTCATCCCTGAGTGCTTATTAGTAGATCTTAAAAGGTTTTCAGTAAGTAAGATATTTAATTTAGTGAGTAGGATACGAAATTTTTATAAGCTTGTATACTGATTTTATATCAGGAAAAGGAAATTTTTCAAAAGATTCAATAATGATATTATAATAGATAAAGAGAATACACACAAAAATGTATTTAAAAAAATTTGTTTAAGATAAAGATATTTTTTTATCAATATTTTTGTCAGTATAATGAATGAACTTGCATAATCTCAGGGTCGTTTCTACATTAGGTAAGATTAGATGGCCAAGTAGGGCGATAAAAAAAGCAAATTAATTTAAAATCAAACAGCGGTAACCGTAAAAAGGGGATAAGCCTTGATTTTCAATTCTCACCCAAGACAGTTAAACATTTAGAAAAATCTGACTAACTGTTTTCCTTAATAAAAATACGTACTGTCTACTATCTCTCCGGAAACTTTCCATGCTGTTTTTAAATATGGTACAAAAGAAAGTGTAAAATTATGTTTTTAGCACTAATTCCAAAACAGACAATTTTTGTTACAACGTCAGTCTTTAGAACAGGCATTTGTAAATTGGCCACTTCAGATGAGTGGGTCGTTTTTAAGGGGCTACTTCATTCACGTGAAAACGCCCACTCGCTTATTATGTTAATGCTACAGGACAGTTCTTTTTAAATATATAGTTTACATTTCAATATTTTTAAACGATTTTGTTTAATTGGATAGCTGAGAGAGATCTCTACAAGTGCTGTTTTTTTTATACTTTTGCAATTTTGTTTACAGTTTTTTTCTACATCACCAAATGAGTGATACGTTGGAGCATTCAGTTGAAAATTAATCAATGTACTATATTAATATTTGCCTGGATTGTCTTAGATTGTTCATGCGTTCAATTTTTAATATATTTGCAAAAGTCTAGAAAATATCCAGAAATAGAGATAGGACTAACAAGGAAAAATATTTTAAAAAAATTAGAAATGGTGGAAGTACTGTATCATCTGAAATGTTACAATTACAAGCACACAAATTAGCTCATTATCTAAGCATCCCATAGTTAATTATTTAATAAAATATTATATTAATCTTTAAAATAATCATTTATTTAATTGTTCACCCAGAAAAATTAATATCAATACATACTGAAAGAAAATAACTCGCGTATTTTTCGTACACCCTAATTTTGGCACAGAAGAAATGGCCAAAAAAAATATCAAAAATATGCCAATAAATACAGTATATATTGATGACACATGAAATATACTTTTCAAGCAAAAAATCTATATATTTTATACTTCACTAATAAAGAGTGAAGGTATTAGATGTTATAAACGAAAAATTCAACTGTAGTTAGTGGTTTATAAACTAAAATCTTAAAAAAGTATTAGTATTACATCCGGAAAAGTACATGTAGTGAAAAATATCTCTGTTAAATGTATTAAAAAGTACAGAAAAAAGAAAATTAGTAATAAATCACAAAAATTTAATCGCCGGAAAAATCAGGTATTGAGTCGATGATTTTGGGAAACACAGGTTTCTATGACAGATTTTGTGCAATTTTAAAGAATAAAAGCTTGTTAAATTGTAGGGACCACACACTAGTATCTTCTAGATGAAACTGTCATAATAAAAGTGCTAATGACAAAAAATATCCGAATAATTAAACGTTCTGATGTTTGTGTTGAGTACAATAAGTTTTAAGACCTACTGTGCATTCATAATAAGTCAAATAATAGTAAAATCTGAATAATTAGAAAAAAAAAAATAAGATCGTTATCGTAAAAACAAATAATATACTAGCTTAAAAAAATCAGGATAATGCAAAATAACTAAAAACAATAAAAAATGAAAATAAATACATGATTAAAACTAATGATATCTTTGTAGTAATGGAATCATCTAGAAGAAAATATTGTAATGAGTGTTTATAATATATTTCACGTACGTGAATAAGTCTTGGATCGATTTAGATAAGAGTTTTGCGAACACATTTTATTGTTTTTTTGTTTTTTTTCAATTTTTGAACTTACAGCTGTATTTTTAAAAATACATGTATGATTATATATTTTTTTTATATTTTTAAATATATATATATATATATATATATATATACTGGATTTTTTTCTTCAATCGGTGCATTTAGCAGTACTGGGTATATTTTTTCTGTTGAATTCCTGTTATTTGTTAATTCATAGCATGTCGATTATCTTCTGATTTAATAGTTTATTTGTAAAAAGTTTTATTATATATCTATGTATATAATCAAAACAATTTATAAATCATAATATCATATAGTAATTATCTGTATAATACGGAATCGACATAATTACATCAGATATGAGAGAGATTAACTACTAAATGAAGAGATTGGCTATTTGTACTTATTGGATAACATATGCCATTTGGTCCAGATTCTGTTCCATGTAATTATTCCTAATAAACGTCCATAAGAATAGAACAATACAAGCATCGCATGATTTACTTTAAGAAGTCCCACGACAATTACACTCAGACAAAATTTCATTTTTTTAAATTAAATTTTCAGAAAAGACCATCCTGTTTACATCTTTTGACGGCAAATCACATGAAAAAATAAAATACCTCTTATTAGACAAGGGGTTGAATGGGTCAAAAGTATTTTAGTCAATTTAAATTACATGTCCCCACGCGAGAACAAAGGCTTTGGGCGATTTAGAAAAGTACTTCATATGTAGATTTTTTTTTTTAAAATTCTTGAACTCAAAAATATATTTAAAGTAATAAAAAAAATAATATAATTTTAATAATAAATTTTATTTTAAATTTATTTTAATTATTTATAATTTATTTTAATAATAAAAAAAAACTAAAAAGATTTCAAATCATAATATTTATTTTTCATATGATCACAGTGTTAATCTCTCCAATACGAAATCGATATAATTAATTCCTCATGTAAAGATACTCTTTTAAGGAGAGGATACGATGTTGGAAAAAAGTTAAAAGTGAGCTTTTGTTTATCGTCAGAGTATACTCAATATATAAACATTTAAAAGTTTTACAGCGGTCTACTCAGAAATCAGCTGCAAAGTTTGCGTTAATAATCGGATAAATTACTCCCTTGGGTGAACACTGTACATTTAAAAAATTAAATAGTAAAAATAATAATTTGTTAATAAAAACTTTATGAGAACTGAAAAGTAAAATTTATTGAATATAATTTCAAAATCGCAATATTAAGGTGCATAGAATTTCAACTATGATACAAGGTGTCAAAAACAGGAAATATTTTTCACGTTTCAAAATTTTAACCGCCACGTAGTCTTTCAAAAATGTCATTAATAAACTATGTAGGCAATTTCAAATAATAATAAATTTAAACGACTTAAAACTGCCGCCGCAGCAAAAAAGTTGTTCCATCATTCCAAAGGAGACGATATCATCAAACATTCATGAATTTTCAGCTTAGTACCAAATTGACTTATCAATTATAAAATTTAATTTTACTCGACAAAATTATAATAAATTTATAAAACTGGATGAACGAGGAAAGATAAGGCCGCTTAATAGGTTCAACGGCAATTTTGTTGTGGATGTTTTCTCCTAAAATATGCAACATATACAGAAACAACTCATTTGAACGAGTTAAAACATTTGCTAATTTTTTGAAGGGACAGGTAAACTATCCGAGTCACGTAAATTATTTGCCGATATTTCATTCAAAATTCATTAATTGCACTTCACGGAGCACAACGGATATTTATTTTAATATACTCCTTTTATATTAGCGAATATAGATTTTTCCACGTTCCACGAGATGAGGATTTTTTAGCTATATAGAACATGTCGGCATTTATCTATCCAGTTCAGATATAAAATTATTTAAATTATTCTTCCTAAAAAATGGTTAATATATACAGTAAAACCTGTGGAATCGGAACCAGTAAATAACGAAATCTTGCCTTAAATGAAAAATTTTTTTATGGTCCCGGTTAAAAAAGAAAATGAAAAATACAATTAATTACAATACACGACGTACCTGCTAAGGCAGAAAACTGTCTAAACGGAATTTTTCTGGTCGCTTGCTATTCAAACAAAGATCAAGGGGGAGAAGCAATGCAATAATTATTATGAAATGAAGAGCGCGAAACCCGAATGAATATTAAAATGCAATTTTAAGACACATAACATTTGGTTAAAATTTTCTTCAGAGCACCAGAAAGGTTTGAAATGACGGAAATTGTCTGAAAATTGATCGTAGATTACAGAGCCTGTAATTAATTTAGATTATTTCTTATTGTTGCGTTTCTTTATTTATGTTTTATTGAAATAAAAGAAATTAAATTTCAAAAACTGTAACAAAAGTTTTAATATTGTACGATAAAATTAATCTTGCAAAACTAGTCTTGCTAAGTCCAGGTTCTATATTTTTGAGCCGTCTTTTCTTTTCTATACTGCTTATTACGTTAACTTTCGATTACACCTCAAAAACTAAAAAAAAAAAAAAAAAAAAAAAAAAATTGAAAAAATTGAAAAATTCTAATACAAAATTTAAAATCCACAAAAATTGATCATATTTTTTATTATAACTTGAAAAAAAAATATATTTATTGTTCGTTTTTGAGGTATAGTTTTCAGAGAATTTATTTTCTTTTAGTTTAAAAAAAAAAAAAAAAAAAAAAAAAAAAAAAAAAAAAAAAAGAACATGTAAATCCGTTAACCTGTTCAAAAGTTATCGTAGCAAAACCGCTGAAAAACAGTGTTTGGAGATAATTCAGTTTAAGGTTTTGGTTTTGCAGGTATCGCCAGTCGACACGGCTCAACGTTTACGGCTCGTACGATGGTAATTTTAGGAATTTTCCTATCGGACCAAATGCACGGCATCTTAAAGGTTCAAACATTATAAAAAATAATAATAATACATTTTTTCTTCAGTTCAAACTTTTCTGGTCTCCTTAATTGTTAACAAGTTCTCCCAACGATACTTTGTCAATGTGTAATAATAAATATCTTATGATAATTTTAAATATCGTTAAAGGAAACGCAGGGTTAAAGATAATTTTCTTTTTTCCCTAAACAGTTCAACTCTCCACCATTTACAAATGTTGGTAAAGAGACTTCCCACCTAGGAAATAATAAATATCAAGCCTTGTGTCTCACGGTATAATATAAGAAAGAAATTAACAAAAAGTCTGATAATATGCGCAAAACACAAACTTGCAAAAAAAAAAAAAAAAAAAAAGAAGAAGAAGAAGAAGAAAGAAAGAAAAAGTATGTGTTTTAAAAAATAAAATTAAAAAATGCAGAACATTTTTGAAAAATTACGTACTTTTTTGTTAAAATGGTACATATTGTAAAATTGTTTACTTATTTACACTTTTTTATTCTATTTTTACAACTCCAGAAAATTCCAGCGACGTTAGGTTTTATATATAATATAAAATATCAATACATTGCACTTATAATTAACAGGAATAATAATAATAATAATGTAGAAACATTAAGACAAATAGGCATAATTCAAGTTTACTTCAAAGTCTTTAATATTTTCCCCCAGTAGATTGTACCATGCGTTTAGGAAATGAAGATGAAGCAAGGGGCATGTATTTTTTTAAGTATTATTTTTATACATAATTCACGTAAATCATTAAAAATATTGGAGTGTTGTCTTTGGGGAAAAAAGGGGCGATCTTAAATGAAAAAATAAAACAAAAAAGGCATAAGTCAGAAAAAAAATCTGAACATTTTCCCAAAAATTTAAGAAAATTTCGAAATTGGGAGAAAAAAAAGGGAGGGGGACAAATGCCAGTGTATTTAAATGCCCTGTAATACATTTCGTAGTAATCACAATTTTCTTTTCTATGTTCACCAACCACTTCACAATAATCATACGCATTTATCTATAATAATAAAGATAAGTGTGAAGGCGGATGGCGGACGTAGGTGCTTGTCTGTCCTCGATGGCTAAGAAAATCTGTCACACTTAGTAGAAGTCTGCCAATTTGGTTACGGATACACGAAGACAGGCCTTAATGTACTTGAAACTGAGATTTATGTTTTTTGATAATTAGTCGATGTATTCATTAAAAATTCTCCTAACATAAATCAACGAACTCAAACTCTCCCCAGCTCGTCGGCGTCACGATCGCTTCCACGCATGTCCTGGGGAAAAGCGGAATTTCAAGCAGAAGGGAAGGCAGCGTTCCGTTTTTTCTACAGCTTAAAATTGCCATCGCTCGGAACTCGGTGGACATAAAAAAATAAGGACAGCTGCGAATAGATGGTACCTTTTTGGTTCTAACGGTTTAAAAAATATTAATATTTCCTGTTTCAACGAAATTATTTTCTGGAGGTCTTTCTCCACTATCAGTTTCCTTCTCTCGAAAGTAACACTAGTTGATGAGTGACATGAGGGAAAATTTATTCTATCACGCATTTTTTTTCCCTTTTTAACGATCACTCAGTACAATGTCAAATGGACCGGGTCCCCCACCACAGGTATGTGTTTGTACATTACATTTAAGGTAATTTTAGCTATATTTAAAGTAATCACGCGCAACGCCAGGAGTGTCTACTAGCAATATAAATAAATGCCAATGTCCTCTCTGTAATTTATTCTGCAAGATTTTTTTTTTTTTTTTTTTTTGAGAAAAAATTCAAAGAAATTAAAAACAAAGTAATAAAAAGACATTAAATAAGTTTTTTCTACAAGCCAAAAGTGGAGATAGGCTTTTTTTTCGTAAAGATTAATGTATAATTCAAGCTAGTAATGGAAGCAACATATTGTGAAAATTTTAAAGTGAGTCATTTATTACCTGCCCATTTTATATCCCAGAAAAGATCTATCTTAAAAGCACATTTATTTTTACGCACAATAAAACAAAGCACGCTTTACGCATATATGTGTTCTCTTAAGAATATTTTTAATAAAAAGGATAAACACTAAGTTCTTTAACCTCCTTGAGTGTGTAGTTTTATAACAAAGGCTCCTTCTAGCCATGTAATTAATTTGTAATTGCGTGTAATTATGGGATGAACACCTGAATGCAGACACGCGAGATCGGAACATCCCGAGTTTCACAGTTAAGTTAATGTAGAAAGTGATACTCAAATTACTCATGGTACTGAAAATAAATTGACTTAAACAAAATTCTATTTTATATCCATATTACTGAAAGAGTAACTCATTCTGAACCCAAATAATGTAAACCATATTAGACAAAGTTTAAGAAACAATGTTTAAAAAAATAGAGCTCAGCACTTTTTCTTTTACAAGAAAATATTTTTGTTTGATGAATATGATGTAATATTACTATAAAAACATTTCTAGGAAATGATTTTAATTTATATGTTACTAAAATAGACGTAAGATAAAAAACAAATGTACAAATGTCTTAAAAGTACGTAAGATAAAAAACAAATGTACAAATGTCTTAAAAGTATTTTAGACTAAAATAGATGTAAGATAAAAAACAATGTACAAATGTCTTAAAAGTACGTAAGATAAAAAACAAATGTACAAATGTCTTAAAAGTATTTTAGTAACATATAAATTAAAATCATTTTTTAGAAATGTTTTTATAGTGAATAAACAAAGGCGAATCTTTCGTTTCGAATTTTCTTTTATTGTAAAAGTTATTTTGGTGATGTACTATATTTATACTGTGAAAAATTATCCAAACTGATAAAAGGGACCCGGAACCCTTTGAAATATTTATTTTCTATTTGAATATCTCATATATTTTTGACATATTATTAAATGGTTTTACGAAGAAAAATGATTTAATCAAAGAAAAAAAAAAACTGCAATTCTTCTGGCAAAATTTTTAAAATTTTGTAAAAAAAATTATAATTTTTAAACCACAATTCTATTGCAATTTTTAACTTAAAATTAAAAATGTACTTCTCTTCATCTCTTTGTTTGTTATAAATATTACTAAAAAAGTTACTCAAGAGAGATTTCGTTCAAGACCGGTTTCCGTCTGAGCCGGTATTATTTCGCCAGACCAATGAAAATTTTCTTTTTAAGGCAGGATTCCGTTATATACAGGTTGCGTTTTACTGTATATCATATTTAATTGGATACATTTACTAGTATACTAATAAGATAAATTAAAAAGGGAATTAATAAATACGTTTTTAAAACTTTTAAAATTACTTTTCCTTCAAAAAATTGAAATTTAGTCTATGAATAAATTTCAGATCAGTACTATATATTTATATTATACTAGAGCATCCAACCCGGGCTTCCCGAAATAAAGAATATAGGTGAAAACCATTTATTTTTTTTTTTATTATTGATAATTGTAATAGACTTTTTACCTTTTTTTAGATTGCCCTCTAACAACACCAAAGAGCATTTTTATATGAAATATGTCAAATATATATTCAAATAAAATTTTGAAATTTATTAAAAGCGGTAATTTCGTATTGGCCTTGTACCAGAAGTTAATAATCGAAGAAATCGCTAAAAATTTCGTAATCTACAGCAGTTTATATATATATATATATATATATATATATATATATATATATATATATATATATATATATATATATCTGTACACCAGATGTCAGCAGCAATGTATTTGATAGTATGCTAAAATAGTCTAATATTTTTACAATAGATAGCAGTAGTATAGCTTATTTAAAATATTAAAACTTGGAAATTTAGTATGGAGGTAATAATATCTATGAAATACTTTCAAATTATCAAGTAATATTATATATTTTAATTTATTAAATTAAAATTAAAATAAAATAATTAATGGTTTTTATTTATATGTATATCATAATTTTTTTTTTCTACATTTTTTAAAATGTTGTAATCTATTTAGTTAAATAAAAATAACTGTAACTGTAGGTTACAATTTATGATCTGAAGGATTCTCTATTTAACTGTGAATTTAACCTCTTCTTTTGGATACAACTTTGTACATGTGCTCACAATATACTAAATATCTTGGGATATTATTAATATAAGTAATATATATATTTTTTAATTTTTTTTAATTCTTTTTCACACTCCTTTTCAAATTGTATGTATAATTTATAATATTCCATTGTAAAGGTCTTGTTATTCAATATTGTTTCAGCGATTGTTCGGGCAAGATATGGCACTATATTTAGCAAAAGCTGGTGTCATATACAGAAAACAATCGTTCTTTGCTTATAAATGTGATTTTCTTGCCCTTGAAAAAGTAAATTACTTTATAAGCTTTTATTTGTGTATATACTCGTGTGGTTTATATTTCATTCCTTATTTTCTATTTATTTATTTATTTATTTATTTATTTATTTTTTTTCTTCTTAATTTGAATTAATAATGTTACTTTTATTAGGACTACAATTTTAATTTGTAAATTGACAGGGCACTTTGGTATCGGGATTTCAGTGTATGTGGTCAGTTTCTTATGTTTCAATGGTTAAATTTTACTTAAAGTTTTATATATATATATATATATATATATAATTCTGATAATTTCAGCAGTTTTAAGCGTTTATTTCGATTACATGACTGTCAAATTTGTCTTTTATTTATACTATTTTATTGATTGCTTAATGATGTTTTAATTTCGTTATGGAATATTAGCTGGAAACAAATGCTGAACTTTTTATTAATATTTTGTAATCATCTGCAAGCGATAGAGATAGATTTTTTAAAAAATCATGCTTGAAGTTAGATTTAAATGCTATAATAAATCTGCCAATTAAGATACGGTTTTCAAACAAATTGGATTTGAAAGTAGATTTTTCCCCCCTATATATCGGTGTAAAAATTGAAAATGTGCGATGTTTAGAAATTTAAAAAAAAAAATGCAGTAGCAAAAATCGCAAAACCGAAACTCCCTCGTCAAGTTTTGTCATTCGCAAAATGACGTCAGCGTTACGCACGGACACGTTTGTCCTTCATAATATAGATTTATAATTAGTTTTAAGTTAAATATCTGCAAGCACAGAAACAGCTCAATACAGCACAACAAAATTTAAATCGCAATGCAACCAGTTTTTTTTTTACTTTTTCTTTTCTCTCTCTCTCACTCTCTCTTTTTAGGTGCGTTCGTAATTATATAAATACGTAGCACCTATTGTCGTCATCTGGTCCGTCCGTCCGTCCGTCCGTCCGTCCGTCCGTCAGCATATAACAACGCAAAAACTACCCAACCGAATCATTTGAAATTTTAGATATATTATCTTTTCAGAATTTTGTCGAGACATTTCAAATTTTATGAAAATCGAATCAAAACTTTAGAAAATATTAATAAAAACATTTATTAAGAAATTCGAATTTTTTTAAATCGGTGCTTTCTTGTTATAGGAGCTTCCGAGTTTTAATCGTCAAGCGACCGAGATACTTATTTATTTTATTACAGAAATTAATCTGCAGACGATATAATTCATTTCGCAGAATTAAAAATCATCGAGATCTGAATATTTATATAACTAGCTATAGTACGAATGCACCTCATATGTCACGTTTGACGTACAATTTCCAACTTGTTTTTTTCTGTGTGTGTGTGTGTGTGAAAAACAATTTTTTCTGAGTCATATTTTTTGTTATATCCAAACTCTAAAAAAACAGTTTATTTCATAAACTGGAATAGAATAGAATAAAGTAAAAAAGAGTTTCCCGTACAACATTTAAATTTTCGCTTTGTTCTCAATCATTTAATGCACCAATGCGCCTGATTCTATTGCACACTGATTCGTATAAATAATATATACTGTTTTTTAACACTTTCTAACATAGTTGAAAAGTGTTTATCACTTCGGTTTGTATGTCCGTCTGGTCGTGCTCTAACTCTCGTAAATGTACTCGGATTGTCTTGAATATTTTATATGTTATTGAAGTTTAGTGGTAGCACGATCGCTATTGAAGATCAAGTGTGTAGCATTTATAGTTCGTTTACAGGGACAGTCAAAAGTATTCCGTTACATTACGGTCAATCGGAAAAAATCGTTTCAAGTGCATTGTGAGGATGTTACACAATTTCAAACATAATGAAATTTAAATAGGTGTATGAAGTGTACTAAAACATGCTTTCTGTAGAATTTAAGTTGCAAAGCATTTAATATTCATTTACAGGGTCTCAAAAAATAGTTCTTTTACATAATGATTTACAGTCAAAAATCGTTTGCAGTTTATTTTAATGTTACACAATTTCAAACATAATGAAATTTATATGCATTATTGAGGTGCACTATACGTTTCTTATCGAAATGTATGGTGTGGATTATTGCATTTACTGTTTATTTACAGGGGCACGCAAAATAATTCGGTTACAGTACTGTCTATAAGTGATAATTGCTGCAAGTGCGTTTTCAACTTTTGTTTGCGTTTTTAAGTTTGATAGTAGTACGTGGTGTGTAAATTCTGTTGATTATATACCGGACTACACAAAGGAATTTTTGAGTATTACTGACTATGGGAGTGGATTGCTTAAGGGCAGTTTTTAATTGAGTTATGCATTTTCCTGCTGAACTATATTTAGTATACTAACAGAAGTTTGTAGAATATAAATAAATTTATATACAGGGCTATGCAAAGTACAATACACATTGCTGCTTATAGTTGCTAATTGCTGGAAGTGCGTTTTAAGTTATGTTATGCGTTTTTTACCGAAATTAAATTTTAGCTTAATATGCGATGTGGGTAAAATATAATATACAGGGGTGTACAAAATTATTTGAGTGCATTTCGATCTATTGGTATAAACTGCTAAAAGTGAACTTTCTAAATGAACTAAATTTTGGCATGCTACAGGGCTGCACAAAATAATTAGAGTACTTTTTACTGTGGAAGGTAAATGCTAAAACTGGATTTTTAAAACCGTTTACTTGCATATATTCTTTCACCTTATTTAACGGTGAAGTTTCGTTACAGTTTTTTTTTTATGTGTTGGAAAGTGTTTCAAAATTTATGTTTGACGAATATTTTTTTTTTTTTTTTTTTTTTTTTTTTTTTTTTTTTGAAAGCCTGACGTAATAGGGCTCTGGTACTTTTTTGTTATAAATTAAACCCTGGTAGTGTGAGAATATACTTTTCGAAATAATATTGAGAACCACTGCTTTGTACTGTTGGTAGTTACCTAAGGACTACTTAAAACTTTTAATCCATTTATCAGATAATATATTTATTTTTACGACTCGTCACATAAATTGATATAATATATTTAAACATCTATGAAAGATAAAATTCTGAGACATAGCACTACTATTTTTAATTATATATTGATTAAATTGTTTACAGGATTTGAAAATTTTGAAAATATGATACTCGTAGTAAAAAATACAGATAAAAAATAACTCTTTTCTCAAATTTATTAAATTTTTAAATAAATATTTTTTTTTTAATCACGAAGACATATTAATATTTATTTTTTTCTGTACTCTAAAATGAAAAGAGTATGCAAAGAACGTAATTATTTCAGAATTAATATGAATAAAATGGATAATTAAAAAAATAATTAATTTTTTTAAAGAATTTACATTTGAAAAAGAATATATATATATATAAAAGAGGTGAGGAAAAAATATTTTTATAAAGAAAATAATAATAAAGTTTGTTTTGGGACAACTTAAGCCATTTTTCTGTCACCGAAAGATAATTGAAAAATTAAAGTTAAATTAAAAAGAAAATTTTCACTGATTAACCATTTAAGATATTTTTTCTTTCCTTTTTCCTCTTCTCAGTTACCAAAAGATGCAGAAACGACAGTATTAGATTTAATAAAAATGATAACAATTATAGAACCCGAATACTTAATGAACTTTATTTCAAATACAGAATTTATAATTTAAATTTGTGAAAATTAATAAGTAAAAGAAAAAATATAGCGTCCTCAAAAACACCGAATTCAAATTATATAAACTTGGTAAGTTTTGGTCGTACAAAAATGAAATTTTTATTGTTTTACTTGTTAGACCGTCGAGAAAGTTTTTCTAAATATAACTTATAGAAGTCAGGGATCATATAAAAATTATTATTTTGTAACTTTTAAAAAATAATTATATTGACGAAAATGGATTTCCATATAATGAAGAACAACAATTGACGCATTTGTGCAGTTAGAAATATATCTCTAAAACAAACGATTTAGGAATTAGCTATTGGTTAACGATAAGAAAAGAAGGAACACCCTGTATATGTAAATGTATCATTAAATTATTCAAACAATTGAATAAGTTTCGGCAGGCAAAGTTTAACTGTACAAAATTAACAACACTCCCCCCCCCCCCCCCAAAAAAAAAAAAAAAAAAAAAAATTAAATAAATAAATAAACAAAAAATGAAGACAACTATCAAGGTCGCAAACGATCAGGGAATTTTTCAGGGAAAATACCAGTATTTTCTTATAGAATAATTTGTTTCATTCAATCACGCGATTTAATAAGGCCAATTTTTCTGAAATAAAATACTGGTATTTTCCCTAAAAAATTCTCTGAGCGGTGGCCATCCCTGAACTATGTTTAATTTGAATTAGAATTTTGATTAGAATTTTGAATTTGAATTCAGAATTTCTTTCTGTCATTTTTCTTCTTCCCAGTTATTAAAAGAAACAGAACAGATAATGGTAGACTCAATGATAAAAATTATAGAATCAATAATACTTAATAAACTTAATTTTAAATAGCATTTTATGATTAAAGTTTCTGGAAATTAATTAGTAAAAGAAAAAATATAACATTATTTAAAAGTTTTAAATGGCGTTTAAAATTTGAAATTTTTATTTATTTATTTAGTATAGGAATTTAGGAAAACTTGGAACACATACGGCGCAGTTTTAAAATAATAATTGTGTCGTTAAAGAAATACAGTACCCCAAAAATATCAAAACATCGAATTTTTTATTTTACTCAAATTATAGATCTAACTTTTTCGTAAATGTGGTTAAAAAGTGTTTACAGAATTGTGTAAAGTGATATACAGGATTGCAATTTAAGGGGTTCTGCTTCACAAATGTATATTTTAATTGGCTTTTTTTTTTTCAATGTTCTTTTAATTAAAAAATAATAATTAAAAATGCCGTTTAAGAAGATCTGATTTTCCAAATATGGGTTTATATTAAAATGCAATGCAGTAACAATTTTCATCATAATTCTTAAAATAAAAGTAAATGTTGAAAAAGTATCGTTTCACATTAAATTATTCAAATAACGACGTATGGTTCAGAAAAGTTTAACTCTGCAAAATTAACAATGTTTTATTTTCCACTCTCAAATTAAATATGAAAACACTAATCTCTTTTTAAAGAAAAGAGAAGAAAATAAATCTGTTCTAATAAATAAGTAAACCATTACAAGAAATAATTATGACAAAAAAAAAAGGAGTTGTTGTTTTCCCCGGAGCATAATGAATATTTCAATTAACAAGCTTCCAAACATATCCAATCAAAAATGATATACTTAGTGTTTGAAAACTGAAATCCATCATGAGTCTTGAAATTGCCTCTAATGATGAGGTAATAATTTGTGTGTCTCACTTACCCAACAGGCTCTGGAGGCAGCGCGCGGTGTTGAAACTGTGTCCTCATCCGTCCACGTGCTGCTGTCATGGAGCAGAGTAGCCGCAGACTGGAGTAGCGGGGAAGCAGACGACCTGCTCTGGAGCGCAGCAGCCCCCAACTGAAGCGGGGCGGCCGCGTGTAGCTGCTGCGCGTACGCCATGCGGAAAGCCCGGCCCATACAGGCGCTCACCGCCTCTGCCTGAAAAATACAAATAAACAAACAAACGTCAAAATGCAATATAGGTAAAACAAAAAGTATTTTTTAATATTAAAATAAAAAAATTCCTGACAGGGACGCCATTTTAAAACTTTAAGTTTTCTCTGAAGAGGGTAAAGATTTTTTTTTTTTACTTTGTTGTTGACAATCGATAGAGTTTTATTCTCATATATACTTTTAAAATTAACCAAAGTACTCATCAATGATAAATGTGTCTCACTTTGAAAATGTTACAATAGCAAAGCTTTAGTAAATATTATTGCATAGTTGTCAACCTCCCGATTTTTTTCATATCAATATTTTCATGTAAAAATATTTGTTTTTATTTAATCATACAATTTCTGAAATTTAATAAAGTGAAAATTATTGTAAGATTGTACTGGTATTTAAAAAATCGGGAGGTTGGCAACTGTGTTATTGATAGTTGGATCCATTTCTCTAAACAGCTAAAATCCTGTCTCCGCTAAAAAAAATAATGAATAAACTTGTATAAAAATAAAACAGAATGCTCGTAGAATGCATTAATCATATGTTTTTATGTTTGTATAACGGGATAAAACATATATATATATATTTATATAAATATAAGCCACTTAAATAATAATATAAAAATTATGTGATAAATGTCATTCCCCTGTGTGTCCCTGCCTCCACCTTAGGACAAAAGTGGTTCTAAAAAGTTGACCATTCAAATATATTTGCGATAAATGTGTTATTTAAATCATTAAAAACTATCATATAATACTAAAAATTGAAAAGATAAAGACTTTTCATGGTTTGTATTTTTCTGAAAAAAGTAAAATAAAAAATGTCCTTTGGTTTTGTTGTCCCCACTTATAAATTGAAAATAATGATTCTAACACCTGGCAACAGTCATATTAACCCAGAATTCCACCTGTGAACAGTGGCATCATCAAGAGCGGCTATCTCGAACTGTTCTTTTTTCAGAAGCATGCATGAACAAGTAAAGCTTAAAGATTTCCAATTATATATTGGTAAATATTTTTATTGACTGTCATTACCTTGTCTCTTTTATTTGCTTTGAATTTGTAACGAAAGATCAATCAGTGGTTAAGCCTTATTTGTATTGAGTTTTTAAAGTTATCTTTAAGGGCAATTCAGTTTTGTGTATATAGTTATGATAGTAGACAAGCTAACCTTACTTTTTGTAATTTCCCTAGTTATTTCTCTGTCTCTCTTTGCCACTGCTCAGCCTACTTGAAATTTCAAATTTTATTTTTGTGTGTTTAATATTGTAAAAGATTTTTGCTGACATTGTTTTATTACTTAGAGACAGTTCCTAAATACCATAGAGCCGGTTTTCGTGGCGCACCCTGTATTTGTATTATGATCTATGCAATCACACGGGAGTCAAAAGACATGTTACGTTAACCCGGAGACTCCACACTTCCGTTCAACACCCGCGCACTTCACACTAGTGAAATTTGGGATTCCGTGAGTTTAACTGCGTATAACTTTGTTGGCAATTTAGTGATAATGAAATATAACACATGATTCCTATACAAAATGTAATGAGGATTCAAACTGTGATATTTATTTTTATCAAAGTTACATTTTGTCAATGAAAAATGCAAATTAATGAAAGTAAGTTTTCAAAAAACGACAACATTTGAAATTTTGGCCGGTGCGAATTCGCACTACTGTAAAGTTAATACGCACGAATATTTGAGTGATATTAATTAAACGATGGAAAAGAGCAGTGGTTTGAGAATTAGTTTCAGGGTGCAAATCCCAATTAAGAAATAGATGTTCGTAGCGAGTCAAATTTTACTTTAGGCGAAGATTCCGCCAATTATTTTCAATTGAGTTATTTTCTTTCAGAATCTTTTTTTTTTCTTTTTTGTCTCTGTTATTTCTTTATACATTAGTGTTTAACATTTTATGCAATCACGTTGAAATTTCAAACTAATGAAATTTAATTTAATTTTAAAAATGTAACCTTTATCGCACCAAGTTAATCAGTAATTCTATGTAATTTCACTTTAAAATGAACATGATTTTATCTACCTACACAAGAAATTTTTTTTATAAATCTCATTCTAGCTCTCCTGGCTCATTAAAAGATAAAACAGTTCCCACGCGTGAACTTTAAAGAAAGAAGATAAAAAAAAGAATAATACATCTGCAGATAAAGTTGAAAAAAAAGAACATTAAAAAAAACTTGCTTAAAGTTTTCAAGGATTTCAAACGATCACTTCTGTTGATAACATATGATAATGTATTAAAAAAAAAATTACAACTGAACCAAACATGATTACTTCATGATAATTAAATTATGAAGTAAGAATTAAAAAAATAATGATATTTCCGTGCCATAGCTATGGATATCAGGATGCATCCTATCCTAATCCATAATATGGTATTCTTCAATAAAATAAAATTCATATTTTATACTGTTCTGTATACAACATAGGATTATCGAACTTTTACAAGTAATATAGCATTTTTAAAACTTTACAATATAGTTGAAATGAGTTTATAAATTTGGTCTGTCTGGTCGTGCTCTAAACTCGCGTAAATATACTCGGATTGCCATGTACTTGATATATGTTCTTGGGGATTACTATGGCATGTTCAATATTTAAAATAAAGTGTGTAGCATTTACAGTTCGTTTACAGGGACACTCAAAATATTCCGTTACATTATGGTCTATAGGGAAAAATAGGTTGCAATGTATTTTAATGATGTTACACTATTTGAAACAAATTGAAATTTATATACATCATTGAGGGGCACAACAAGATATTTAATATAGAATATAGTGTACTTAGCATTTATCATTCATTTACAGGGACACACATAAGAAATCGGTTACAGTAGTGCACAGCAATATATATATATATATATATATATATATGTTGATTTTACAGTATAATACTAGCACCCCAGTATTATACTGTACCCAGTATTATACGGCCAGTATTATACTGTAAAATCAACGTTTTTTTTTTTTTTTTTTTTTTTTTCTCAGTGTGTCTATGAGCGATAATAGATGGAAGTACGTTTTTAGTTGTGGTAAGCGATTTAAATTTATCTTTTTTTATTTTTTTTCCCCATATTACTTGTTGCGTATAAATTTTATAGATCATATACCGGGTTGCACATAAGAATTCATTTTCGTTTATTGACGGAAATTGCTGAAGGAAATTTCCACTTCCATTTTCAACTGTGTTATGATTTTCCTATTTGAACTAAATTTGAGCGTAATATGAAGTATATATACATATAGATCATATACAGGGCTTCACAAGAGAAATTGTAAATACTTTTTGACTAAGAGGGTAACTGCTGAAATTGGATTTTCAAATGTGTTATGCGTTTTTCAAATTGTTTACTTAAATATCATTTATCACCTTATTAAACGGGGAAGTTTTGTTACCGTATTCTGAATGTGTTGGAAAGTGTTTCATAATCTACAGTAGTTATCAACAGCAAAATAAGCAGTAATACGCTGCCACGTATGCGCGTAGCGTATAACTGCTTATTTTACTGTTAATTTAACAATATAATACTGGCAGCTGGGGCGTCAGTATTATACTGTAAAATCAACCTTTTTTTTTTTTTTTTTTTTTTTCAGTGTATAGATACTTTACTTTGTCATATTCCGAAAGCTATATTCGTTGCACAAAGCAAAAATATTTCTTTTCCAATTATAAGAAATATTTTTGCTTTATTCAACGAATATAGCTTTTGGAACATGACAAAGTAAACTATAGCTCATCATAAATGGTATTACTGCTAATCGATGTGTTAACTAAATTTTTTTAACAAGATTTAAATGGTAATTTAAAGTACCGTCTGTTAAAAGGGTTTCTTGTGGAAATTCAAACAGACTAAAATTGTTGAATTTAAAAAGAAAACATGCATATTACAAATTCTAACAAAACTATGCCATTTTCTGTTAAATTCTTTTTAAAATAATACAGTTTAAAAAAAAAATAAATTAGAAGTACGATTACATTAAAAATATTTGTTGCTGCTTAAAGAATTAAAGTATACGTACATATGATTAATAAATTATTCTATATAGTATATGGCCTTTACAGCATCATGGAACAACTATACTGAGAAAACAGAAACAAAGACGCAGTTTTAAAAAAAGAATGTACAAAAATTAATCAAGAATTTCCCAACAAACAGCATATTTCCATTAAAAATAAAAAAAATTAGCGACTAATTTGGAATATTTCAATGCAAGTCGAATAAGAGTTGGAGATGCAATGAATATCCAGTCACTATTCGGCCACTATTCACCTATCTACCGAATATTCGGCTTCAGCCGAATATCAAATTTGGTATTATTTAAGGTCGACTATATTTCAGTTCGACTAAGACCTGAATAGAGTTATTTAAAATATATTCATACTTACACATTATTTCTTTTTAATTTAAAAATTCATATTCATCGTAGATAAAGGAAATTTTAATTGTTTGTTACTTTAATATTTTTATTTATACATATAAAGAATCTGTATTGCTTTGAAAAATCTCCTTCTTCCCATAATCTTAGAGTATAATCTCTTCTCTCTCTCATAATTAAGCCAATTTCTGTTTCATCATTATACTTGTATCTGTGGAAATATATCTGCTTATAACTATAATTTATCTGCTAATAAATAAGTTCTGATAATCCTTATCATATTTGATTGAGGCAGTTCCATCACAATGAATCTTTTGGATCCGATTCATTCTGAATAAAAATATTATTATTTCTCTCAGAATTTGTTTTGGAAGTATCACGAAATAATAAATGAACTTATCAAACAAAATACATTAAATTCTTATATGCAATATCCTGGTTGTAAGGAAATTTTACTGGGCAAAGCTTCTTTTTCTGATATAATTTTATACCAAATATAGCCGAATATTTATATCGTGTAAATTAACATGTTAAGAAATTAAAATTTTCTCATGAAATACATAAAAATTCATTATTCGGCTTTTGACTTGCCAACATGTAAACTATTCGGGGAAAATAATGCCTTGTGGGATGGCTAATTGGGCTAAACAAATGCCCGTATATATCCTCTTCTTTTGCACTCATTCAGTATATTTTGCTCAAAGTAGATCCACAGAAAATAATTTCTATATTTCATTTTAATTCTTGTTTAAAAAAAAATTCTGTTTCATTCTTCCACCTTTAGTGGATGTGTTCTAGATTTTATTGCATATCCAATCCAATTGGTTGTCTAAAGTTCGTTCCCAATTCGTTTACAAATACCAAAGTAAGTCACCCGTATTAATATACAAATGCCCTTTAATTACTTCACAAGTTATAATGCTTATATCAAGGTTTTATGAAAAGCATTATATTAACTGTGGTTTGGGAGAAAAATAATTAAAAATACAACAATTTCTCTCTTTGTCCTAAAATTTGATAGTTCTTTAAAATGTTACACGACGTTTTTGACCCATTTACAATTTATTTGATTACTGATCAGAAGTGGTTCCTTTACATTGCCAAGAAATGTCATAACGCAGGGGCGCAGAAAGGCGAAGGTGGGGAGGGGATACCTGGGCGAAGAAAAGGGGACCCCCTACTATACGTTTAATACAATTTTATGTAATATATATAATTTTTATTTTATTTTTATTTATTTATTTATTTATTTTGAGCTTTTAAATTTAAATCCTATTTTAGTGTAAAACAGGAATGAAAAAATACACTGCTTAAAACTACAAATATATAAGTTTATTTTGATTATTAAAATAATTTTGTAAATTTAGATAATTATTTTGATTTAAAGATTCGTGTATGATATAAGTCGCGCATTTCATGTAAAGGTGATCTAAATCGCCAGGTTCAATACATCAGTCAAAGTCGGTGTGAAAAATTACATACAGTTTTCTTCTATAGCTCATAAAACAAACATTCAAACAAGCATGCACATGTAACTATACAGTTAGATGTGTATGTTATTATCTAAATATTATTTCACATAGAAATCGCAAATAGTACATAATTATTAATTAAACTTTAATTTTATAAAAAAAATAATTAATTAAAAATGTTAATTGAAATTGTTTAATTAAAAAATAAATGTTATAAACTAACATTCGAAAAATAAAATCAACACTCGGTGTTTTGTCATTTATACAGGGTAATTCAAAAAAGATTGGACAATCTTTAAAAAGTTCTAAGAACAAGTAATTTTTTTTTTTTTTTAAGATAAGAAATCAGAGTTGAAATCTATACTTTTTGAGTCAAAAATACAGAGTGACGTCTCACACCAAGCCGGACATGGATTTTCGTGCATAATTTACAATAATGGAATTATTTTATTGAAATTTTCAGCACAATAACCTTGCGTGAAACATGCTACTATCATGGGAAGTGCTGTAAGTGTACTGCAATTCACTTATTGACACCATATGTATTATCGGCATCATTCTGAATAATACAGCGTCTTGCTCAGTGTTGTTTGGACTCGAATAGTGGTCATTTTCAGCTGTTATCACACTTGAAAAACAGCAAAGTTACTGTTTCAAATATCTGAAGAATATCTTCATTTTTAACACTTTCCAACATAGATGAAAAATGTTTATGACTTCGGTTTGTCTGTCTGTCTGGCAGTAGTCTAACTCGCGTAAATTTACCCGGATTGGCTCGCAATTTTTATATACTAATGAGGTTCACTATTAAAGATAAAGTGTGTAGCATTTATAGTTCGTTTACAGAGACACACAAAAGAATTCTGTTAAATTAGGGTCTATGAGGAAAAAACGTTTGCGGTGCATTTTATTTAAATTACTTATTTAGATACCTTATTTCACTGCATGACAAAATGAAATTTCTTAATAATATTCCGTTAGCGTTGGAAAGTGTGTCATTTTTCATAACCTATGCCTAATGCATGATTTTTCAATCTTGTTTTTAAAGTTATACACGAAAATCCATGTTCGTCTTGGAGTGAGGCACCCTATATTTTCAGGGGTCTGTCCACATATTTCTCACAGGGTCCTGTTTTTGTGAACTTGCGAACAGTTTTTTTTTTATATTTGTGAAAATTATAGTCATAATTTTGTGAATTTGAAAATACAGTTTTATTCAGGTTCCTGTGTATATATCCTTAATTTATTTTTTTTTTTTAAAGGCTAAGTAATATGTAATTTGATGACATTAATTGTTTTGTGACAGGTCAGATTTTAACTTTTAAATGATTAAATTTGGGAGAAGTTCAGGTTGAAAGTGGAAAAGTTTTGCGAAAGGTCTATTTTTAAGGTAAAGAATTTTGTGATGAATTGAAATGAAATTTTTTTTGAAGGATCCTGTTTTAAGATGTGAATTTTTGTGAAGGGTCCTGTTTTAACATAAAAACTTTTATGAAGGGTCCTTTTAAGGACCCAAAATTTTCATAAACAGATCACTGATTTTTGACTGTAAATGTGGATTGCGACGCTGATTTCCTATACAAAAATTGCTTCTTGTAATGTGCTCTACAACATGTTAAAGTTTGTCACATCTTTTTCTGAATCACCCGGTGTAATAAAATATGCCTCCTTTCCCAGTTTATATAAATATATATAATAACTTTGAAAAAAATATCTAACAAGTTCATATAACAAAAATGACCTAATCTCTAATTTAAAGATGGCATGTATAATAATAATTTACATAGTATAAAATAAATATATGGAAAAACATCTAAATAAATTTAACTTACCAGAAAATATAATAAGAATCATAAACATTTTAAAGATTGATAATACCAAACAAAAAATGAAATAAAAAGGACATATATACACAATTATAGGAAGTAAGGTCGAGAAATACAAATATTGAATCGTAGTAAAAAGCGGATATTCCACTTCTCTTTAAACATTTTTTATAAAACCACAAACTAGCTTAGATGATTCTTCTTAAGACTCTTCGAAAAACATAGAGAAAAGTGATTTTATACAGAGACCAGAAAGAAAAAAAAAAATTCAAAAATATATCCAGATCGGCCGAAATGGGAAACAAACAAAAAATGAAATATGTCTCGTCCCAGCAGCCGAAAAGTAATCATAAAATATTGGTATATACATAGAGCGGACGATGTCTTTGGTGTATCAAGAAAAGTAAAGCCAATCTATATCGAGACGAATCTTGAAAAATGGTAGAATTACTTCCAGAATCCCCACTTGATGCAGTATGCATTGATAGAAAAAGGGGGAATATAAAAGCAACCTCAGTAAAGTGTTTACCGTGCGATGTTCGGGGTACAGCGATAAAGAAACATCGAAAAAGGCACGATTAATTTAATAAGCTCGACGTCACTCAAACGTCATATCCTTTTGAAAGGTATGCTGAGATGTTAGGGTTTGAAAGAAGAAATATTATACTGGCAAAAATGAAGTATAAAAAATATCCGCATGCTTGAATAATTTAATTTTAAAAATTTTAATAACAATCAGATTTAACCCTTTCGGGTCAGATTTTTATTTTTATTTTGAGAAAAGAAAATACTTTTTAGTTTATAAAATTAAAAGTAAAATAAAAAAATATATATTTTAATGAAATCGGATGAATATGTGGTTACTTTGCATATTATTAATATGGCCATAGGCTATGGAAATTTTTTTGAAGACATTTGAAAAATGATGTACTATTACATCGGGATTAAATTTTTGTATTTTTTCATAGGTTATTGGTTCGAACAAGTATTTTTAAATTTAAAGAATGCATGTTTGAAATAAAAATCTCAGCAAACATCAAATTTCCCTTTCTAATGTTAAACCTATGGGTGTGGAATGCATTCTTATTTTTAAAGTATCTCCCCAGAAAATTAATTTTTTAACATCTTTTTTTTGTGTACTCTTTTTAAAAGAAGTTTCCTTTTTTTTAGTTCTCAAAATAGTTCTAAAATATATGCTAATTTAAAATTTTATGTGTTAAAATCTTAGCAAAGCTGACGAGCTATCAGTAAGGATTTAACACTTGAAACATAAATGAAGTAATAATAATAAATGTAAAGACAAATCATATCATTTACTACATGAAGATAATAACAAAAGTAATTGTAAAGACAAAATAACAGTGGCGGAGCCTCAGGGAATGCCGAATAACTTTACTACCAGTATTATTATATACAAAATTTTGCCTGATTTAATAGTATAACGTTCAAAGATTAAATAAGGCTAAATTTAGTATATAATAATACTGGTAGTAAAGTGATGCACCATCCCTTGACGCTACGCCACTGCAAAATAATAGAAAATGTTAAGACATTAAATGCTATTAGGTTGTTGCAAAAGTTCTGTCGTATTTTAATACCTAATATTAATACATTTAATACCGGTAAAATTTTAATACTTGATAATTTTATTATACCTGCTTGCTTTGAACTAATAGGTAAAATTACCAGGTATTAAAATACGACAGAACTTTTGCAACAACGTAATAATATGAAGTCAAACGGCTAAAGAGTTAAATGAAAAGCGTAATGAAATATAAAACAAAAAACTAATTTTGAGTAGTCATTACACATTATTATTTTTTATTTCCAAATGCATAGTGTAAGGAAAGTATTGTTATCACAATTTATGTGTGTGAGAGTGAACGCGATAACTCCTAATCGGTTTTTCTGATTGAGCTCCCTTTTGGCGAATATGTTATAAACCACCGTCGCAAGAGCTGTATAAACTTCCGTACAATTCAGTCGACGGATTACGTATTTAATACATTTTTTAAACATTTTCAAACAATTTTGCAACCGATTCTATAGGGACAATCACCCAGGAAATGTTACAAAATAATAAATGATAAATATTGCGGAGATGTTATCAAGCATTAATAGCGAAAAGGCAATGTTTCCCAGTTTCAAAACGAGGGGTCCAGAGTTCGAATCCAACCGATCCTATTGAGTCATTTTTTTCCTTCTGTACGCCAGTGTTCGGAATTTCAAGTGGAGTCACTGGAAATTCGAATGGAGTCACTCCAGATTTTTTCTCTTTTCAAACATTTGTTTATAATCAAAACCTTACATTAAAAAATAATGATAATTTCTGTTGTCTTAATCATATTTTGGAATTAAAAATAAGAAAATTATGCAGAGGGTGAAATAATTACATGCTTTAATTTTAGATGGAAGTAAGTCATTTTCTAAAAGCTATTACAATTATACACAAAAAAGAAGGAAATTTATTAATAAAAGAAATATGTTTGTCTCTCTCTGTGTGTGTGTGTGTATTGGCGATATCTAGAGAAAATTATCACACGTAGAGGCCTGAAAATTTAGTTCCAGATTGATGAAAACTGCCCTGAATGTACCTAAGGCTCAGGTTTTCAATTTTTCAATTAAATTTTTTTATTGTAATTTTTTATGCGCTTACTGTCATTTGTGATCGTTGCCGAAGAAATTCATTAGATTTTTCGATGTCAAATGTCAATTTTAATCTTCAGCAATCCATAAATTGAAAAGAAGTAAGTATAGGCACGTTTGGAAGAAAGGCAGACATTAAATGACGAAAATATATTTAATTATTCCCAGGCTCTGATGATCGTTGCACAAGTACAGATAAAAAGGTTCTAAGGCTACGACTGCCAGCGGCAGCGGCACCCGGGACCGTAACACATTTCTCGGTCAGAAAGAGATTTTTTTTTTTCACAATAAAAAAATAATAATAATAGAAGACCTGCTCATGTTGATTTTGAAATAAAAATTACACGGCCAGGAATTTTCAGGTTCTTTTTTCTTCATTTTGCGAAGACATTTTCAAGTATTTGTTTTGATTTCATGTTTTCAACGCCTGGGCGTTTTGACAAATAATTTATTTTGGCACAATAAAAATTTTCAGTTTTTTTTTTCTTTTGCGAATGCATTTTTAAGTATATTTTTATAAAGTTATTTTACGGTAGCGAGATTTAATGAAATAAGTTATTTATGCGATGTCGCATATTAACGGAAGATTCCTGTTATAGCGATTGTTGTTTTAACGTTATTTAGAAATCAATCAAAATTTTCAGGGTTTTTTTTTTTTTCCCCGAGCTCGAACCATGAGCGGCCTGCGGGCCTGTCTCAATTTTCTTTCATTAGTCTGAGGCCAGGCCTGGGCAACGCCGTGCGGGTCTGCTTGTTATTACATAAAGAAAGCCATGTTGTGCCAGGAAAACCTCTGAAAAAATGTGCTGTTTTTATGTTATTTTTAATAGCAATAAATGAATAGAGTTCCTGGTCGATTGGATTAACTCTTTTTTTTTTCTCGGCGGAGGGGGGATGCGTGACGAGACTCGTGTTTAATCAAGTTTAAGTGTCCAAAACAACTTCAGGTGAAACGATTTAAATCTGAAAATATGATAAATGTCTTATAATTTCATGGCCAACAGATGAATTTAAAAAAATTATTCAGACTTACAGAGTACAACTAAAAAAAATAATAAAAAAGACAGAGAGAAGAAGAAGAAAATTTAAGACATGAACATTTAATAATGACAGTAATTGACGTCTAACATGGCGTCAATCGATTAGGAGGACATAGAAGAAGAAGATTAGCTTTTTGTACTTTTTTTTTTCATTTCAAGATCATAACTGTTTTGACTGCTACAGGAAAACGCAACAACCAAGTCATTCAATGGATAATTATCAACATTAAATCAAACTTCCTTTAACAAATTCGCATCAGTTTTCCCCCTCCATCATTGTAAAAGTTTTCTTAAAAACTAATTGTTTTCAAATCGACATCAGATGCTATAAATGAATGATCCAATCTCAATACGAAAACAACCTATTTCCGCAGTGTAATTGATAATTGAATGAAACTATTCGATAGACAAAAAAAAAAACTTTCGCACGGTCAGTCACTGATTGCCTCTAGGAGTTAACAGCAAGTCCAGGGCAATTAAACGCATGATTATTATAATTATTATTAGATCTTACTGTACGGCCTCGTCACTTCTGTCGACACTACATATATCTAAACACGCAACTCCGCCCTACGTGTGTAGAATATATTAATAATGTTTGGCCAAAATGAGCATGGAAAATGGCAGTTGAGCAGTCCCTTCACCTTTATCATGAACAATTAGGATATTTTATCCATATACTCATATTTCGGAAGGAATGGCATTTTTGGATCCTCAGATGCCAATAACCTAAAATGTAACAGGTGAAATACATGAAAATGGGTATGAATTCTACCAAGCACGTAGGTAAGGGGTAATGTGCGTTCAGGGGATTCAAACTAAGTTTAAACATGCACATATTTTAGGAAAATTATAAACTTTAGTTTTAATTTTTTAGAGATGTAGTCTCGGCTTGTCACTTACAACTAATACAAAACTTGTATTTTAATAATGTAACATTCAAAATCTAGAAACAGATATGTTTTGTAGAAAAGCTGAATCTGTTGTGGGTGTTTGGGAGACGATTACAATATGTTTTTTTTTTTTTTCCTTAAATCTAATACTAAGAAATTACTTAGAATTTTTGAGGAGATCCCAGTAACAACTGCGACCCCTGAACGGACTTTTTCATTTTTAAAATGCAAAATATATCTAAGGACAGAACAGGCCAGTAAAAACTGACGAGCATGGTATTAGAATATCTCTAATGTAGTTGCTTGTATAGCTTCATGCTGACGAGCCTATATCTGATTTCTAATGACATCTCACAGGCAGTGTTATGCAGGAGCGAACTCTTTGAGTTTAAATTCTTAAGCTTGATTCACTTTGAGTTATGAGTTGAATTTGATTCTTTTTTTGAAAATCGAGCGTGAATTGAGTTAGACTAAAAAAATCCGTGAGTTTGATTCAAAATTACAACTTAAACTCATTCAATGTTTTAACAATTTTCTGTTCTTTTTTCTTCTTACAAATGCCAATTCTGACAAATTAGCAGAACTTCAGTGACGTGATGTGTATATAGTATTTCACAATAAATCTGTGTAGTATCCCCCCCCCCCTCCCCAGTGTTGCCAGTACGCTATTTTTTTTTTTATTCAGATAGTTTGATTCCTATACCCCCTTTTTAAAATAGTGTAATTGGCCTTATTCTCGCATTATTTAACTTCATTAAATAAGGTGAATATTACTACTTCATAAAAGTGGTGGCAATCAAGCAATCTGAATTAAAAAAAAGTAGCCTACTGGCAACACTGCCTGCACCCCCCTCCACGCCAGACGCACAAACTTACACCCCTCTGAGCACTTTAAAAAGATGTTACAAGACGCATTCTTTGCAACAGATAGTACTAATTTTTATCTTCCTTAACAAGATACTTGTGAGTTACAAAATTTTAGCTTTCAAATCATTCTTGAAAAGCTATTTTCCTCAATACTCTCCCTTAAAAACAATTTTTTCATAAACGTATACTAATTTCGTATTCCCACAAACTTTGTATAAAATGTCTTAGCTTATTCTTATATATATATATATATTTTTTTTTTTTTTTTTGAGATTTTTTTTTTTTTTACTTCCGCAAATCTTTATGTTCTTTGAGATTCACATTCATACAAAAACTGGCAGGTACTGTAGCAGTCCTTTTTCTTGGTGAGATACACAGAGTTAGCAATATGAGTGTTTTCTGGTGTTATCTATCCTTCACCGATAGTCACGCCTCAATTCAATTCGATTAAAAGGAAATGGAAATTCTGGAGACATGGATGGACTGCTGTGGGATTCAAAGAGTTAAAAACAAACAAACAGCGTTTCTTCTTTCCTGTTTGAATTTTTATTAATCTCTAAAATAATTTAAGAATTTAAGACGACAGAAATTAATTACATTAATGAAATATTCCAATTGCACCGTAATATTTTAAGTCTTGTTCCAATACTAAATTAATTAAAGAGATTTTGACATCACTACAGCGAGTTCATGAAATTGCGCAAAATAATTTTCTTCTTTTTTCTCCTGATTTTCTTTTTCACATTTTTTTCTTTTTTTTTTTTTTTTAAATAATCACTAGTGAATTTCGCTCTTTTTTAAAAATGAATTGATTGGATTCGTTTTATAAATTTTGAATATGAGCATGAATTTAACTCATTTTTTAGAAGTTGAGTTTGAATTTAGATCCCTTTTTTAGTGAGTTTACTTAACGTATCTCATAGGGACATCATCAATTCTTTAGCGGAAATATTAGGTGTGCGAATAAGTTTTTAAGTGGTTTTAAGACAATGTAACATGCATGAAAAGCAAAATAACTATACTTTTAATCATCAAAATAAGCGCTATTTCCGCCACCGATAAGGTAGTTGAAGAGAAGGAGCTAGAAAAGAAGAAGGGTCATCGTGCGAGGCGATAAAATCAATTCGATTTGCACCTCGCCAAACAAGTGAACACCTAAGAAAGTGCACAGCAGATAAAGAATGTTGCATTGACAGGAACAAATCATAGTCCTAAAGCGCTATGACGGGACTATACGCCGAGAATTCCAAAATCTCCCATCGAAGTCGGTAAAGTGTACTTAACAACTTTTGCACCACTGGGCCTCGCGTCTCCATACAGCAATTTCACCGGAAGGGTTTCTTTACCAATAAAGGGATTTTTTCGATTGATTTCCAGGTACAAATGCAACAATTGTTCCTTTTAGTAAGCAGCAGTAATAATTTGACCTGGTAGCTGCAGTTCATAACAAAGCACATCCTTTATATCCCACCAGATGCAGAGTAGAATTTTCTTGCAACGAATATTGTGTTTTGACGTCGATGTTGTGACTTCACCGAGATCTACCAATTGTTTTTTGACTTTGTGACTGTCGTAACAGATCCGTTTTTCGCTCTCTGTCTTGTGTTTTCACAAGAATGACTTTCTGTGTTGTTAGTTTAACAGATTTAATTCCTTCTTCAGATGTTTATCCTCGTTTTTCAGTTAATGTAGTATCCATTTCATTCCTATATGAATATTTCTCATTGCGTGTAAACGATTACAAATGGTTTGCTGAGTTTCGCCGAGTTGTTCTGAAAGTTCTTTTGAATTTTGAGATGAATCGGCATCCAAACAGTTTAGCAGTTTCTTGTCTGTAACCTTTGGCGGAATTCTATTTTGTTCCTGACCAATATTACAGAAATTGCCAGATTTAAGAGGCTACTTCACTCAGACGAAAACACCCGCTCGCTAATGTTAATCCTATGGAAGAAATATTTTAAGATATCTCGTTCGCATTTCAATATTTTTAAATGATTTTTTTTTGCATTGGATAGCTGAGGTCAACCTCTATGCATGCTCCTTTGTACTTTTTCGATTTTTATTGCAGTTTTTTTTTATTGAGGATACTGTCACTTTCAAAACCGGTTCTGAAAGTGAAAGTATCTTAATAAAAAAAACTTGTAATCAAAATCGAAAAAGTACAAAGGAGCGTGCATAGATATTGACCTCAGCTATCCAATGCAAAAAAAATCATTTAAAAATATTGAAATGCGAACCAGATATTTTAAAATATTGCCTCCATAGGATTAACATTAGCGAGCGGGTGTTTTTGTTTGAGTTAAGTAGCCTCTTAAACCGCCTGAATCAATAATGAAAGGACATGTTTACAAACACTCCCGACAACCAATTTACCTACTACTTTTTTCCCTTAGCAATAATTGCAGAAATCATCACGGCGGCGTAGATCAATCGTATTGCAGACGAGTTATTTGTAGACCAATCAAATTGTCTGAGTTATTTTGAACAACAGGGGGCATAAAGACGGCAAGTAAATAAGACGCCATTCTGCTAGTCATGACGTCTGATACCCTTTACAGTCTGTTACCTTTTACTCACATGGGCTTTTCAATCTCCCATAACAGAAGATATTGATGCACAGACTTTTGCAGCCTTTTTTATCTGATATAATAAATGTTTTTTAGCTTGCCATCCTCCATTTGACAACGCTCACAAAGGTCTGACTGCACCGTCAACATTTCCTACTTATTTGTTACTCTAGACATGTTACGATCACATCACAGATACGCACGAGCTGTGTCTTATGCAAAATTCATGATGTCGGTCATAGAACAAATGCTTTAAAACTTATTTGTACACACCTAACAATTGATAAACTCAATTTTCGCCTGAAAGTGCTAAATTTGGTATTTTTATTTTTTTAATAAATTTATTTTGAATTTCTTTTAGAAATACATTTTATCACTATATAACTGTACTTGCATTATGTATATTAGAAAAGCATTTCAATTTTGTTTTACGCATACAAGGCTTCAGGAGAATAAGATACCTGAACAAATTAGTCGTTCAGTCACTGAATCCATTCCATAAAAAATCGATACCAATGTGCCTGAATTCTGCATGTTATTAAATACTTATTAATGACCAAATATGCAGGCACATTACTGAGCAAATGGCCTATTCTAGTAAATATTAACTAATCGTTAACTCTTTTCGAAACCTCCAACTGGGGGAGCAGGAAAAAACAGCATGAATGTACTGATTTATTCATACATTTCACTATAACTATCAGAATCTAAATTAAATATCGAATGTCCAGGATTTTGAAGTTCTGGAAAACATCAGAATTCTTTTCACTAGATGGTTACACGTCGAAAAAAGAATTATAAGAAAGACAAACAATCCGTCCATTTAGGCCAAGGACGGCGAATCTATAGCAGGGGTGCCATAGGAGACACGTGGCAGATTATTTTCGGCACGGCATAGATTCAGGTTCTAAATTAAAATATAGTGAAATTGTACAAAATTACCAATGAAATTAGACTAGCTGAGTTTGAATTTGACTAGTTCGATTGGTTGCAAACAATTGGTTGGAATACAAATTGAAAAAACTGAAATGCAACTTAATAAATCCCAATATAGCGACATTTTGGCTTAAATTTAATTTCAGATTAACAGAGGATTAGGAGATTGTCGAAAAATCATTATAAGCAAAAATGTCGATCGTAAAATTATCACAACTTTGAATTCAATTCCAGACACAAAGAACTGCTTTAAAAAACGGCGCTTGTCAATTTCACTTTTTTTTTTTTTTTTTTTTTGGCAAGTTATTAATTTTGGAGCAGTTATGTTTATCATTGATATGAAAAACACTCAAGTAATAAGCTTTTACCAACAGTGCAGTCCAGTTTATATAGGGGAGACAGGTCGAACACTTGAAATAAGGCTCAAGGAGCACAGACGTGCATTCGAAAATAAAAAATTTAATTCCAAGATAGTGGGCCATGCATTAAAAACTGACCATTTACCAGATTTTTCTGAATCTTTTATAATTAGATAGAAATGCAGCAACTATAGAACTTGTACTTTCCTAGAAGCATGGTATACTAGAATAACAGATTTAACTTACTAAGATTAACCCAGTTCGCTACAATTCCATATTACAAATGCATTTCAGAAAAGATTTCGCTTCTCTTGAAACCCCTTGGTATCCATACGGCTTTCGTCTCACAGAAACCTTTAAAGAGTTTTTAGGCAACTTCAAACATAAAAATCCCAGCTCCCAGATTAAAGATATGGTATATGGTATCCCATGTCAACAGTGCAGTGCAGTTTATATAAGGGAGACAGGTCGAACACCTGAAATAAGACTCAAGGAGCACAGACATGCATTCGAAAATAAAACTTTAAATTCCAAGATAGTGGGTCATGCATTAAAAACTGACCGTTTTCCAGATTTTGCTAAATCTTTTATAATTAGATCGAAATGCAGCAACTATAGAACTCGAACATTCCTAGAAGCATGGTATACTAGAATTACAGATTTAACTCTTAACGAAGCAGGTTCAGTTCCAAATGAATACTCAGTGCTAATATAACTGTAACTTTCGCCTCGATGGTTTGTTGCAATATATTTTCTATGTGTCGAATTTTTACAACTTCTTGTGACTTATGTTGAAAATTTTGCTGATGAGGGATTTTATGAAAATCCGAAACGTCCAATTTAAATAAGCTCTTGTCAGATGATTCCAATTCAGATTGCTTTCTTTTAAAAATAAATAAGTACGAAGCTGTTATCAATTATTTGGCATCTAAGATTCAACAACAGAAATGGTACTTTTTAAATTACTTTTTAAAGTATAAAATCATATATTACCCATATATTTTTCTTTTACTCTAAAAACAAATTTTCAATTTTTTTTTATTTTTTGTTATTTGATTCACTAAATGTCTTGGAAGTTGGCAGATCGTGATTATGTAAAATATTTCCTTAAAAGTTTTGCAAAGTGATGCGAAAAGGTTTGCTGTCCCTTCTTTAAGCGATAATCACATTAGAGGAAGAATCGGTTTCAGTAGCCGATGCATTAAGTCCAGACTAAAATCCCACATACATTACCAGGGATTATACGTGCCTTAATTGATAAGCCTTAATTGCTCAGTATCTTCTAACAAAGAATGGAGAAATCTTCTACAAAACTTGAAATATTATTTAAATCTACCACAAAGATAAAGCTACATTTTCAAGTACAAACTCAATATATTTGATGAAAAGGCCAAAGACATATATCGGAGGTATGTCTCATTTATATCTATCAATAATAGTATAATTTTATGGCATATATCCATTACCTTGAGAAACGTGTGCCATTTTATAATTTTTAAAGTGGGTCCTATTTCTTATATATTTCGTTTAGAAATATTTTAGGGTTTAGAACGTTATGCCTGAAATATTAACCAGTCATATATAGAAGACTCTGGAAGATGACACTTTTTCTATGATCATCAAAAGGAAATCAACAATCCCTTAACCATGATTTCAACGCAAAATCCTCGATGTATTAAGCAGTCTGCGCTAACCATTAGAAGCACAATGTTTATATTAAAATAAGTTGATGTGTAAGAGTGAGTTGTATAAGTTAAAAAACGTTATCGAAAATTTTGTAGTTGTTGCTTTTTTATTTAATGTTTAATATTTATCTTTCTCTTTTAAGAAAGATTTCGAAGTAAAATGCATTGCTGGAGAAGGGGTAAAAAATATCTAGCATTTGCGATTTGGAAATAATACATTAGTGAATTAAATTGTAACTCTACAATCTGATTTAATTTTAAAAGCTAAGCCGCTCGAAGGCTTTTGAAAATACATTTGTAGCGAGAAGTAACAAAATAATAACAAATGTAGTGAATATATATGTTATTATCTAATTTTGTTTCGATCTTGTCCTTATCTATTCTTGTTGTACGGATAAACTTTTTCATACCATAAATGAACAAAGACGCATCGTTCTTTACTCGCCGTTTCACATACTGAAGATTCATTGCGATTATCTTTATCTATATTGACATCTGACTATGAATACTTAATAGAAAACATGAAACCACACACTTCGGCTTAATAAATCTTCCATTATGTACAGTACATACACTTTATGCGTTTGTTTTCCGGATGCGCAGTATTTATACCACAGTATTATTCCATTTAAATTCGATTTATACATTTAACTTGATATAAATTTTTTAAGGATTTTAATGTAGTACGAAACATTTAATAATTTTGCAAGTAGTTCGCGATCACTTTCTGAGTCGAAAAGACGATCGCAGGGATAAACAACTTGGTCGTCTTTGATATACAGGGAGCACACCACCTAGCGGCAAGCTGCGGAGTTGGCGTTTCTATCTCGAAAACGATACAAGATACGAGAAAAAGTTAATTACAAAGTTAGAGCGTGTCCTCGAAATAATATGAAATGATATCTTATAACATACAAAAAGAACGTTAGTAGAATGTGAAATGTAAATTTTTATACCCAATCACCAGCTTAAATATGCCACTAACTGCATGAATTATACTGCATTGTTTGCCATGATAAAGAAGACGTACATTTAATAATAAAACGTGTAAGTAAGTTACAGTTTATTTTAATAAGAAAATCTAGTTAAGTATGCTGTTTGGCCGCCCTGCGGAAACATGCTATAGTGAACATATGCGACGGTGGACACATTGGAATTGCTTAACTTGATTTTCTTATTAAAATAAACTGTATCTTGCTAATATGCGTTAGATCAAATACTTTGTGCGAATTTTAATTCATAAACCAAAACCAATAACAACGTTGTAACGCACAAATATGAAAAATTGGCACTAAACACCGCATACGGCCGTTTCAAGGTATCCTCGATCCCCTTCCTCAGTGCGAAAAAAAAAAAAAAAAAAGATAAAAATGGGTTCAACGAACCCCTCGGCCCGAGTATTGGCTTGAATGAAAATGCTAAAGCAAGAGTTTGTATATTCCAAAGAAATGACGTATTTAACCGGAAATAACTGAAAAAAGGAGTCACTGCGCAGAATCCCTCCACACGTGCGAGAGAAAAGGGGTGCTGGTCATATCATTCACTAAAGATGAACTATGTTTGTGAATAAAGTAAGCCTCGTAATAAATCTCGACTTTTACGTCGACTAGAAGATAGAATATTAGCAAGATGAGAAATCACGTATGGATATGAAAAATTATTTTGCTAAGGGTAGATTTCGGAGTGAAATAACCTTCGGGGTAGGCGAGTAGATAAGAGAGGTTTAGGGATAAGAATTATGCGAATTTTCAGGGCAGTCTGGCTGACTAGAGAAGTGCACCATCGATACAATACAGAACTATCAAATAAAAAAAATCGATTTTAATTTTTGCTAGCTTAGAGTTGTTTTTCGCGAGCAACATACAGGGACTAGAACTTGAAGGTATAAAATATGAAATTTACATTTTTAAATGATTTTGCATTGGGCTCGAAAACATTTAGCTTAATTTAGTTGTTTTTTTGTTTGTTTGTTTTTTCTGCGTGCATGTAGTATGTGTGATGAAAAGTTGAGATTTTTCACATTTGATAATTCTGCATTGTTTTTACGAGATATAATACAATGATTAAAAGTTAGTAGAGTTGAAGTTACAGCCTGCTAAAAAAATAAAAAAGAGAACTGCAGACACTTTGCGAGTAAACCGTGTTGCATAAACTTATAAATGCTTTGTAAGTGTAGCTTGTTATAGGCGACTGGTTAGGTGTTCAGTATTACTAAGTATAAGGTGTTGACTAATGCTGTAGTTAGCCTGGGTGTTTAAAACGAATTTAATTGAGGAAAATGCTTTGAATTTATAGTCAAGGTTTTACTACATCTGTCTGTCCATTCAGATAAGTTCGATAAACTCTTTTGTCATTTAACTTTAGACTAGTTTATGGATCTTCAAGCACAATATATAATCAATCTTTCAACGAGTTAGAAAAGACCGTATTCATCTTCTCACACGAATAGATAGCCAAGCAAAAGTTTGCATATTACAAAATAAGGTGAAAAGTTTTGAAAGGTTTAATTTAATAGCAGTCTTTTCGGTATTCTGAAAATATTGCTCTTAGACTCAATAGAAAGAATAATGTAAATTATCAGTTTAAAAATATTTTGAGCATTAGCCGCACAGAATTACGCAATTTCATTAATATCATATGCGCAGAAATAAGCTTTCTTACCAAAAGTTGATTATCTGCATAGAAATGAAATACGAAAATTATTAGTAAAAATGAATCTTTGTTTTAAGCTTCATAGTACAGAATTATAAAAGGATATGACTATTACAAACTAAGCTCTCCAAAAAGAATCCCCATGTTTCTTTTAGAAACATAGCATAGTAAAAACTCTTCTTTACGCGACGTCAATGTAAAAATAAATGCAAATGCATCATAAACACCACCACCATAAATAACACATACTCAAAAGTCTCAAAAGCATAATTTACTAACAGTACAATACAAGAGGGAAATGAGTACAGCGAATGCATTAAGCACGGAATCAAATGATCCCTAAAATCGTTTTAGCACAAAAAAATAAAAAATAAATAAAAAATATAAATAAATAAATCGATAACCTTTTTAATTCTCATAGTAACAATGCGAGATATAAGATCAAAAAGTTTAAGTTATATCATATTTTCTAAAGTGCCAAAACGCAAGAAATAGTCCATGAGAAGTAGAAAAGAAGCAATGAATAATTCATGCTGGGACGCCACTTTTATGGCAACGCCGGGCACTTATCCACTTGTCGTAAACGAAAACAAATTATGATATGATCTCGGTACTCAAAAGTCCCGTTAATGCTAGATCATCAGCATTTAGTCGCGGCAGACTGAATCGCAAAATTTTTGCAGAAAGATTACGGGTAAAAAAGAAAATCTAGATATGAAAATGTGAAAGTAGGTAAGTGAATTAGACATAAGCGGTTATAATCATGCATCGGGATACAGAGTGACAGAAGTTTAGGAAGATGAAAGGAAATACGAAATGGATTTATTACCGTGACAGAGAAGATGTTTGAATACGAAAAGTAAATTATACCGTGGAATATTTAGTGTTTGTAGTACCGAATCAATAAATTGGGAAATGGTGCGAAAGGATAGCACTTACGGATCTATAATTGATTCGATCACGTTACACAAATCGAGAAAAAAGCAAAAAAAAAATTTTTAATGCCATGGCCTTTATGATGCTTAAAGGTTTTTCAATACGAAAAATTAATTAGACAATGAAATATTTCGCGTCTGTAGCACTGCATCAATAAACTGGGAAATGATGTGAAAGGATCTCTAACTGTCTCGACCACATTCCAAGAATCGAATATCTTTATGTATATTAATTCCATAGCGTACTATGGTGATTGAAGGTGTTTGAATACGAAAAGTAAATTATACCACGAAATCTTTACCATTTGTAGCGTCGAAACAACAAATTGGAAAATGGTGTGAAAGGATATAACTTACAGATCAATTATTCAGTATTCATTATCATACCATTATTCATTCTGTTTGCAATAAGTATAGCATGACGTTAATCAGTCAGGAAGTGCGAAAAGAAATGCGAGAATTGCTTGACAACTTTGTTCAATTAAATAGTTTAAATTTCGATAAAATAAAGATATTTAAACCCTTGAAGGAAGGTGGGATGTTTTTATATCACTTAATTTTAATCAATATTTGTACTAGTATTTTTGAACAAAATTTTACTTTTATAACTTTGGTAAAAGACGCTGTAAAGTCGCATTTCTTTATTTTCAAATAAAATGTTTCAAAAATTCTGGTAGGAATTCAACATTACAGAAACATAATTACTTGCCACTGAAAGGGTTAACAAGTCGGAAAAATTAAAATAAAGCGTAGGGATTCTGTTTTTAACATTTTACACACACACACACACACACACACACACACACACACACACACACACATATATATATATATACTATATCAAACATACGTATCTTAAAAGAATAATGGATTAAGGCACCGCGTTTCATTCCCCGGCATGACACCGATAAATTGTACACGATTGTCGTGAGTGGACATCGGCGCAGGCAAAGTACATTCATGTACACTATGGCGAAAATACGCGTAGTGTATATAAATGCATTTTGCGTCCGTCGATGTCCGCTCACGATACTGTTATACGATTTATTGGTGTCGTGGTAGGAGAAGAGCCCTTACAGAAACAATATAAAAGAGGTGTGTGTGTGAGAGGGGGGGAGGCACACTAAGCGTTAGTAAATCTATGTAAAATAACATGTTTTGATCTAAATAAAATAACATGATAAACAAATAAGTACAGATAATTATATTAATTATTAGCACATGAACTTGTGTTTAATTAAGCACAATTCCCACTTACCACTATTTTGTTCTATATTTTTAAGTTTCTCAGCACACGAATATTTTATGATTGCACTGATACATTAAAGATTATTAGTAACTGCGTACGAAAAAAACTGAATGAAAATGCTCTCAGAAGCATTTTCATTCAGTTCCCTTTCAATTCTCAGAATTCGTATCATAAAAGTAAAGCAAGGATGGCGACATAAATTCCCTTTAAAGCAACATTAACATGCAAAGTCCGTTCCATAACTAATTCATAAATAATTAAATCTTGACAACGTAGGATGTAGTCGCTTGAAGAAAACATAAGATGAAAAAAACATGGGGAAGACACCCATTAATGTACAACTTTAATTTGGGTCACGATTGGCCGAAGGGACTGGACTCGGGTCAAACGAAGTTCTGGATGAATTCCCATGGAAGCGCGTGTTGAAGACCTAGATAAGGAGCAGGTAAAGAGTTGTTGAAACGTCACGAAAGTGCCAGGTTGAACAGATTAATTTTTCAATAGGCTATTAGATTCTAGGGCAATTTATACAGCCATTTCTAACTATTAAAGATGACCAAAGGCTTTTTTAAGTTTTTCCTTATTTAATAAGAATTTTTATACATAATCAGACCATTTACTTTTTATTATTTTGCAGGCTTTAATAATAGACCTGAAAATATCCAGTCGTCATTCACCACATTGCGATTAAACGAAAAAAAATAGCGATTAAATAAAATACATAATTAGCCACTTGAAAAAATATAATTAAAAAAGTGTCCCAACTTTTAAATAGTTTGACCCACATTTTTTATACACTGCAAAATTTTTTTGTTTTTACGGTATAATACTGGCACCTGCGCGGCAGCGTATTACTGCTTATTTTACAGTTTATTACTATTAATTTTACGGTATAATACTGGCAGATGGGTACCAGTATTATACCGTAAAATCAACAATTTTTTTTTGCAGTGTACTCATAGAAAGATCTGAGAACCCCACATTTTAAGTGATCAGTTTCACCAGAATCTCTGTTATCTATTGTAATCTACATAAGGAATTTTAATTTATTAAATTTTAATTTAATTTAATTCAACAAGAATTAATATTGCGAAAAAGTAGCTACTAAGCTAAAAGAATTTACCAGCCAACGGCTACTAATTAAAATTTTCAGTTTTCAGTTTTAAATAATGGAGTGTCAAATGACGAGACTGAGCAATTTCGATATCGTCTCAATTTTTACATTAATATTTGTGTTAACCCTTTAAAGGGCGGTGCATGTTATTTATACTACTTTATTTTAATCCCCAAATGCCAAATTAGTACAAGAATTTTTATTTTTTGCCTTTATGTCAGGGCTATACAGTACTGGCTCGTCAAATTCTAAAAGGAAAAATAATTTTGGCTCTCTTCCCTTCTGCCAGTCAACTAAATTTTATAAGAACTGTCATAATAGCCTGATTAAAGAGAATAATTGGCAAATCAGCAGATATACGTCAAACATATGAACTATGACCAAAAGACCATTCCATGTGTACCCAATAGCGGAAAGTTTAAAAGCTTAATTAATAGTGTCGCATGTTTTTCTGTTTGTACCACACGCCAGATATCTTAAATTTAGAACGGAAAGTTTCACCCTGCTCCCTAAAATGTCCTGATACTGCATTAAACAGTCATCTTTTTCTATTGTTAACACCATGCGGTGTTACATTTGACAATGATAGGGTCTAAAGAACTGGCTTGATAAACTACACCGACAGGACAGCAGGCGATTTTTAGAGAAATGGTATAGAAATGTTTTGAACGGTGAAAAGACGTTGTAGAGAACAACAAACACTGTACCACAGATTAATTTAACTAATATTTCATTTAATATATTTTATTTTATAAATGCATAATTTAAAAATCCCCACAGAAAACCTACTTTAAAAACCCAATATGAAAAAAATTCTTAAAATGTGTAAAACATGCAATTGTAATATAAATATTCTTCTATTGATAGAAAAAAACATAATAAAATAAAAGTTTCTCAAGCTATAGTGAAAATAATAGCAACAATATATATATATATTTAAAATGAAATCACATGTGTGAAAAACAAAGGAAGAGATATTATAAAAATCAATGGAAAGGATACTGCAAGAATTAAACTTAATAAAAAGAAATATATATATATATACCTCATACATGGCTAATTATTGTACTACTATTTTTCCATTTCATCTTTATAACTATCTAAATTTTATTTACATTCATCACTTTCTAAATTTTATTTACATTAATTACTACTTTTTAAAAATTTATTTTATGCAATAGCTGTTTGTAATTCCAGATTTTCCTTTCTCCTAATAGATGGCAGCACCAGATTTATCATTTCACTACAGTCTCTACTTTCAGCTTTTCCTTTTATTTAGTAGTGGTAGATGTCACCAAACATTTTTTTTCTTTCATCATATATATTAACGCAAAAACAAAGCGTTTTAAGTCATTTTGTGTTTCTTGGTGAAATGAAGTGTAACATTTTTTGCAAAGCACTTGTCATCCTGTTCAATCATCCTTAATCTTCGGGGTTTTTTTTTTTTTTTTTTTTTTTTTTTTTTTTTTTTTTTAGTTATTTAACCTTTTGTGGCCTTTTTATATTTTTTATCTTGTTTCTCATATATGTTATTAGGGGCTTAATATTGTCAATTTCATGCATAATGCTTGACAATATTTGATAAAATAACATATATTTACTATGAATTATTCTTATGAAGCTCCTCTGACGATTCACAAAATATTCAAATTTTTTCATTTTTCATTTTTCATTTAATTAAGTTTAATTCTCCAGTATCCTTTTGATTTATTTTTATAATATCTCATTCTTTGTTTTTCACATGTGTTTTCATTATTTATATATATATATATATATATATATATATATGGGGCTGCATAGAAATACACGAGTAAAACAAATTTAAGGGCACTACTCCATTTTCACAAGCAGCTCTTCCTTACGTATAAAATGTTAATTTTATTTTTTTATATTTAATTATTTTTTTAAATCGGTTATTCTTCTTTTGTAACACAGAAATGATTTTAGTAAGAAAATTAGTAGTAAAATATGATCACTATTGTAAAGAATTTTCATCGATAAAGTAAATCTTCAGTTACAAGTAAATAAGTAAATCGGAAAAATTAGTCATTTATTTTGAAATATTTTCTTCGGTTGAAAAATATAAATGTTTAATTTAAGAAAGCAATTCATATTTTTATTTAATTAGAACACACTCTTTTAACAGTTTTGGATTAAATGCAAATTTTGGCTATCGACAACCTTTGAATAAACTAATTAAAATCAATTAAAGTTCCATATATAAAAAGCTTCGTTAAATCCGTGACTAAACTTTATGGTACTAAACAACAACAAAAAAAAAACTAAACTCCGCGATGCTACAATCCATAAAGGATTATGGCCTGTTGCTCAATTCCGATTAGATACCATGGATCTGGGGTGTTTGTTATATGGCATATTATGTCCCGGTGAAGTGGTCAGCCTTACGCGGACAACCCGGAGTTTAATTTCTCAAGTACCCTTGGTATTACTTTTATAGACCCCGAAGAGATGAAAGGAAAGCGTGTAGTGTCAGGTGATGCTGCATCACTTTATTACCGGCATTATTACATACTAAATTTGTCATTATTATGTACTAAATTTGGCCTTATTTAATCGTACTGTGTTCAAAGATTAAATACGGTCAAATTTAGTATATAATTATACTGGTAGAAAAATGATGCAGCATCCCTTGACGCTATGCAATTGATGAAAATTTGTCTGAACATTGCAAAATCCAGAGACGAACCCGGGCAGACCAATGCGCTAAGCACTGAGCTGACCGGTGGCACTTTATGTGACTGTTTATAATATATTTACAACTTCTGTTACTTTAATAAAGGTTTATTAGTAATTTCTTCGTCATCTAAACCAATTTTTTTTTAAAGCAAAATTTCAAATACAGATATTACTTTCTGTCAATTTAGCAATTTAAATTCAAATTAATACACGCTAACGTTTTATAACTCCAATTATTTTAATAAACGTATCTTCAGAAACATTATCTGATTTTATTTTGTTTTATTTGTTTCAATTTACGAATTTAAATTCAAGTTATACATGCTACCGTTTTATGACCCCAATTATTTTAATAGATATATTTTCAGAAATATTATATGATTTTATTTCGTTTTATTTATTTATTTATGTTCACGTATTAAGAAACTATTCATTTCAGTGAAATGTTCTACGATAAAATGCAAACCGCAACAGTTAATTATATTTAAATTCATTAAGAATATTATTAAACACGGTATGATTTTTCAATATTTCGCCTTTTATTCAAATGATCTACGTAGAAAATATGAAAGGTAAGTGAACCGTAGTTCCAGAATGTGTGGGAACCGCAGCAAAGAAGGCAACCTCTTGAATGAGAACCCAAGGACGGTTTCATCATGCTACTAAACATTTCCTGCTATGATTGAACAAAAGAACGTGATGAAACATAATATTTTGAAGAAAGTTAGGAGAAACGAAATAGATGGTTGTTCCGCTGCATATATCCCCCTATATCAGAATTTACTTTACCGGATAAATTTCTGCGAGCATAAATATATGAGCCTTATAATCTTTCTTTTCTCAAAGCTATCACGGTCTTGATGAATTTGAAAAGTTGTTATTTAAGAGTGTTCTTAGATTATTCATTTTTTGTTTTTTCGCTTTAAGCAATTTTTGAGAAAGTTGCATTCCCCAATACATTTTATCTATGCATAAAATTCCATTTTTGTATTATAAATGCGCAAAAAATTGGATCAGGTTTGCTACAGGTCCGGGAATTTGAATATCACTATTTTCTAATATTTGCCTTATTTAATCTCAATTTCACCTTATTTAATCGCAAATTTCTGTCATTAAAAAAAAGTGAATATTAGTATTCGTAAATGTTGGTATTGTAATTATCTAACCTGTAAAAACCCTGATGAATTAAAACTTCAACATTGGCAATATATATATATATATATATATATATATATATATTAATAAGGGGATGCCACATAAAAAGTATATAAAAAATATAGCTGCTTTAGTTATCTAAAATAACTGCCTAAACAGTAGTTTAAATGGTAAAAACAGTTAGCTGTCTACCAAAATACAAAAGTGCAAAATAATTATCCCCATTTTTTTTTTATTATAGAAATTAATTACGACAAGAACATAAAATTGCAGAGCAAAGTAGCTAGAAACGATAAGATAATCAAAACAGTAATGGGTTAAAACTTTGATATAAATCACTGTAGAGAAAAAAAAATCATTCTCGTTAAAAAGCTTGCATTAAAAAGCAAAAAAAATTAAACATCATTGGCAAAAACTGTTTGACTTTTGAAAAAGATTTTCCAGAACTTTTGACAGGAAATTTCCAATAAGATTGAAGAAAAAAAGTCGCAGAAATGTATGTCTTGGCATGAAAGTATTTTTATTTAGGCATTACAAGTTTTTAAAAGTCTTCATACTTGTCTTGGACCAAAAATAACTGCAAATAGTCGCCTGTGGCAACCCTGGAAATATACATTACTTTAATGGGCAAATTTATAAGCAGTATATACTACATGGAATATGAATTAAAATAAAATATTTAAATTTCATTGTATGTGTGTATGAAACTGAAAATCATTTCGTGATCATGAATGAAAAAAAAAATGTGTTTTGCTTTTATAAAGCTTTTAACCCACGTGGGAAATGGCACCCGGAATCATATACCAGAATTGTGCATTTACTGTTGCGGTAAGGCTTTTTGTTGAAACAAACCAAATTTTTGTATAGAAATTCAAAGACGACTGAATAAAGCCACTGAAAATTCTGACCCATTTTAAGCAAAAAATTTGGAAAAAATAAATAAGAATCAGTGGCGGCGCGTGACTATATTTTAAGGTGCTACATGCATGGCTGCCAAATTTAAGCTTCTTTGTTACCACTATTTTTTGATAGAAATCTTCTCTTTATTTAATCGAAGAAATTCTGCAATTAAATAAGGCGAAGATTTCTATAAAAAGAAACTATTAATAATATAAAAGCGTAACAATTCGCATATAGCATCCTAAAAAGTCAGTCATGACTTGTCAGCCGCCAGTCATGCAACTGCAGATAAATAAATATACAAGGTATTCAAATATCAATCTACAGTGCATAATACATTTTTTTAATAGCTATTATTTTATGAATCGTTAAACAAGTATTTAAAAAATATTGCTACTTTCTCAGAAGACTGCAAGAATCCGAATGCTGTAGGTACAGAAGATCACAGCATACTTTGATAGTTGATAAAAAAGTATAATGAACCCGCAGCATTCAATTTTAATAGGTAAATTATATACAAGCTATTATTAAACATAAAGTAAAAAATGCATATTTAATTAATCAAAACAAATTTTATGCTGCATTTTTCTTTTATTCACAGGCAAAATCGCGTAGGCGTTACTCGGTGAAATGTTCAGCAGGTATGTTTTTCGGTGCTCGCTGCGAAAATATCAATAATATGAGCTAGATAAAAAATAATTCAACGCGTTACATTTTTAAAAAATGCTTCAGAAATTTTTGAAATAGCTTTCATTTCTGTAGTTCCTATAAAGCAAAAAAAAAAAAAAATCATAGCTATCAACTGCTATGTTTGTTTATCACCAATAATTCCTATCTGCGATTAAATAAAGCGAAGATTTCCATTAGGAATTAGTGGTAGCCAAAAATCGTAGCAGTTGGTATATATGAAAAATATTGATGATAAATAAAATTAGTCTTGGATGTGTGGATCTATACAACCTTTTTTCTTTAAAAATGTACACTATTTTTTTTTTTTTTTGTCCTCAAAAGTTTTTTTTTTTTTTTTTTTTTTTTTATCCAGTTCTATCGTATAATTTCATGTTTTTTTTATTATTATTATTCCTGTATCTTTTTTTTTTTAATTCGAAACCGTTCTAGACGTAGTAAATATAATTTAGAATAATTTATTCGCACAAGAATAGGGTATGCTATCTAAGGGGTCAATGACCAGCTTGAGAAAATACGAACTCTAAGCATAAAGCCTCTGCATATAAATCATCCTATATCATATTTTTTAATAGAGATGGCAACAGGGTGCCATAAAAAACACAATAAAATACCGAAAAAATATTTCGATATGGAAAAATATACTAATATAGAAATGTCCTGAAGAAGGTATAAGGAAACAAACTGACGAAATACTTATCGGTTCCGGAGGATATATATTTTTACTCATAAACTAATACATTTTAATTTATAACTCATTTCAGCTCTTAACTTAAGGATACAGTGAAGAGAGCCGCACCAAGGGTGGTGCGGGAGGTGCCCCCGCACCAACCGCCATCAGTTGGAATAGGCGATGAGAAGTTTAATCGGCGCCGACACTAATCAATACCCATGCATCTACGATCGGTATAGGAGACTAACATGAGGTTTCGTACCAGGTGGCCAAATAGAGTTGTTGCGGTGCTGACGGTGAACCATCAAAATCAACTTTATTATTTACCAATAAATTTTTTTTTTGAAAATTTTATTGTTTATATTGTTATTAGATATTAGCATGTAAATTTTGGTTAAAATATTTTTTAATTGTTCTAGAGATAATCAAAATTAAAATTTTTAAAATCCGAATAATTAGCATTTTTTTTAAATGCTACCTGCACATTCCACTTTTGGATACAGCTTCAAATTTCTTCCACAATATTTATTCATAAAAAAATTATATATAAGAATGAAAGCTACAAAAAAATTTCTGTTTATTGCATAAATAAAGCTTTTTAAAATGAGCTTAATTTGAATTCTGTAGATTTTAATTTAAAAATTTTACTTCGTTTAATTTGGTTAAGTTTTAATTACCTTTAAATAACACTATATTTAGTAACTTATATTTATAAATATATAGGGAGCATCTGTGAGAAATTGCAATAAAACTGAAAAAAAAATGAAATGCGCAAAGAACATTTTAAATGAATGAAAAAATTTCATGAAAACAATTAAAATATTCAACATGTAAAAAATAGGTTTTAATGAATAAATGAATTATAGATGCTCAATACCTTTTTTAAAACCATTTTAACTATAAGTAATGGTTTTAATATTATTTATGACTCATTTCGCATATTTGTATGCATTTATAATAAATATAACTAATTTATAGGTCCACTAATAAATCTTTCTATAATACTTGAAAAATCAAGATTTTGACGTGTAACATTTACTCACCAGTATTACTCAAAAATATGTTTTTAATATATGGAAACACACCAATTTTGTTTCTAGTAAACTAAAATTATACATATTTTACAAATTGTAATAAAATGGAATTTAATTAAAAAATTTGAAATTAGAAGATATGTTTTAGAAAGAAGAAATTATGAAATTTATTAATTTCTCTAACCTCATTTTCCATTATTATTCAGTATCTGAAATTATTTCTAATGACATGATAAACCTTTCACAATACCTGATAGTTTTTTAAGAAGAAAAATCTGCAAATATTACAGACTATTGTTTATGTAAATATTTTGTCGCTGGAAAAATAGAAAAGGTAACTCACCTTTATAAGTGCAGTAGTCCTAAAATAAAATTTTTATTTGACATTACTAAAATCAAATGTTGTTTGTTTATGCGGTGTGACCCATCACATGCTCATATAAATAAGTATGCGCTTTGGGTGTGCGCCCCAGAGACGTAACTACCCTAATGGAGTCTCGTAGTAAAATTGCATTCTATTTATACTAACTGTATACCCCCTGCTTTTTTCTTGAACATATGAACAGAAATAAGAGGATTGTGAGCCCACTTAATCTGAAGATCACGTGGCATTTGTCATCTTAACCGTCCTAGTGCTGCCGCGTCCACAAAGATGTCTAAAAATGCAATACCCATAATAGTACAAAGCTTGATGATCCCTGCCTTAGCTTACATATTTTTATTGATGGAAGATAACACAAAAATTGTAAAAAAAAAAAAATGCGGAATTAAACTAACAAACGTAAGTACTCCGCACAATAAAATATATTTTCTTTAAGACTTTAAAGTATAATTATTTAAAAAATTAAATTGTATTAGTGCCTTATAACAATATAATTTTGATTTCATGTACATACGGTTTAGGAAATTAGATGAAATTTCGATGTTCTAAATCTGAACTGAATGAAAATTCTATCCTGTTCTTAAGTAAGATTTTAAAAAATCTTGATTTCGTTTGTGTTGCTTTTAATATTAGCAAATTTGTGCAGGGATTTCAAATTTAAATTACTTTTTGATAACAGAAATGAACATATTCTAATTGTTTTTGTGATAAAAAAGAAAGAGAGAAACAGATTCAAATTGAAAATTCTGACAGGAATATCGGCACTTGAGTTTGAAATTATCAAATGATTTACATTTTATATAAACTACATTGTCAGTATGAGATACAGTAAAATAAAAACCGAATTTAGTAGCAAAAATAAATAAAAATAAATAAAAATAAAACTACTTTCAAAAATTAATGTAGGAATAAATACATATTTTATAATCAGAAAACAGATGAACATGAATGGGAAAAACTGATAAAAAATTGAATCGTCGTGACAGTTGTGATTACCTTTATCTCCTTAGGGTGAAAAATTCTCACAAATGGAAAAATAGATTTGTCATTCAGTATAATTAGACCCCAGTATTAATTCTCATCAAAAATGAAAAATTCTGGCAATTTAATTGGCTAGGCATGTTATCCAACCAGCTCAAATTACGGAGCATGCATACTAAAAAACCGAATAGGCGTTTTTCCCATTATCAACTTAGACAAATAGACAACCGCACTGTCATCAGTCTTTCTTAACCTGAAGACGAACTAATAAATATGACTTTAAAACTAAATTAAAGAAGATTAGATTTGGAAAAAGAAAGCTATTACGGCGAAATAAAACAATTCGAGCACTATTATTTCTTTATTTCTGAACAATGAATCTTCATATATTCTCTCGCTTTGCATCATAATTAGAATGCTATTCAGATACTGATATTTAAACAACGGGTGGATGCCAACTAACGAAGGATCGCCAAGCTTTTAAATCGATTTTGCGACGTCACGATAGGAAACCTGTTGACATGTATGTGAGCCCACGCATCTTTATATTAAGCAGTCAGATGATAAATTCTTGAACGGTAACTCATCTTTAATTCCCAGAACACAACATAGACACACGCAAAATTTCAAACGCTGTGTGTAGTTTCCAAGACTACCACGGGAAAAGAAAGACTTAAAAGTATAGATATAAAAATTATATTTACTCTCTAATAATTAGTTCACGATATATATGTAGCAGTTACAAAACAGATTGGTCTTGAAAGATGCCGAAAAAAAGTCAAAGAAAGATTAAAGCACTACGTTAAAATATTGAAGCTAATTGTTGTTTAAACTATCAGAAATTCGTAATTGAAGATATTATGTAACAAAAATTAAATTTCGAGAAAATTGAAGGGAAAGCTTTTTGTTGTGTATATATCTATAATTTATTTATCTTCTTGGTAGCATGTATTTAAAATTTTAATCGGTAGTACTAAATTTTCCAACGAATACTTATTAATATTTAATTATTAAATTATTTAAATTATTATTATTTAATTTATTAAATAAAAAATGTGTTAAATATTTAAAAATAATGTCTCATATCTTAGAATCTTACTACTTTAAATTTACCATGTAATAAATTACCTCATAACATCTTCATACGTAAAATATAACAATTTTTGAGAAAAATGTGACATAACGTCTTCTTCCACTCGTTTCTTCAATAACCAACACAATTGGAATTTTAAAAGTTCAAAAAGCAAAGCTAAACGGATAAATTCAGAAAAAAATATTTTTTTACTACCACTAGGGGATCCAACCCGCGCATCCCGGGTTACAGAATATAAGTGAAAACCATTTATTTTTATTGAAAACTTTAATAATTCTTTTTTACGTTTAATGTATCTTTTAGATTACCCAGTAACAACTCAACACCAAAAGGCATTTTTAGATCAACTATATATGTATACTATGTATTCAAATAAAGTTTTGTAATGTATTAAAAGGGATACTTTCGTATTATCCGCATACCAGGAGTTAATAGCCAAGAAAAATCCCCAAAGCTTTCGCTACCTACAGCAGCCTTTTTTATTCTGACCATTTTAGTAGTTTAAGTGTGCAGTTTGATTAGATATCTGTTATATTATTTTATATATTTATTGATAAAATTTTTATTTCGTTATTGAATATTAGCCGGAAACAAATGCTGAACTATTTTATATTGTTTTAAGTGCAACCGGGTTAAGCTTTCGTAATTGGGCTGTACGCGATAAAGATAGATTTAAAAAAAAAAAATCGTGCTTGAAAATTAATTTAAAACCATAAAAAAATTGTAAATTCAGATACAGGTCTCAAACAAATTGCATTTGAAGGAACATTTTTTCCCCTATTCGAAGGTGTAAAATTTTTTTGCGATATTTGGAAGTTAAAAAAAATTGCAGTAAAAGAAAAATTATTGGTCACGTGTTGGCATCGTCGATATGACATATGACTCACGGGCGTGTCTTTGCTTTATAAGGTAAAGCTAGGAGAGTCTGCGCACAATTCAAAAGAATAACAATAAAAGATCTAAATATTAATTTTTTGCTAAACTATCCATGAATAATTTTACTTCATTTGTTTTTTATGCATTTCCATTGCTATTTTGTTGTTATGTTGTAATTTAATAGAACAGTTGTAATAAAACCAAGAAAGATATTTTGCGCAATCTGTCCTTACAGGGTTGGTGTGATTGCGCACATGGGTAGGAAAGATTGTTACTAATAATAACTACAATTAAATTGTTAACAATAATAATTACACTTAAATGACATTGTTGTAAGGTTTTTGTGAACAAATATTATTGTATTAGAAGTGAATATTTCAACCTAATGACTGAAGAATCAGAAAAAGGAAATAATTTTAAAAACGATTAAATAATTTTAATTAAAGGAAAAAAAATAAAGAATCAGAAAAAGCAAGTCCAGATAAGATTACAAAATAACATTAAGTTACTTGATACGTTTAACTTAACACGTTTAACTTAAAATTAGTCCATTTTAATTTTTCATTTTTTTTTCCAATAAGCTGCGTAATCTCTCCTAGCATGGAAACTAAAGGGAACAATGCGCCATCTCTCCTAAGTAGCAGATGCGCAAACTCTCCAATTTCGGTAGGAGAGATTGCACTCCCTTTTGTATAAACATGGCCGCTACTAAAACGAGCCGTTGATGTTCACATTGTTAGTCTAGATTAGTAGCTTATGAGAAATCGTTTAAGTTTAAAATATTTTGTACTACTGACATTGTATAGAAATTTTGATGAATAGCTATGAAAATTCAAGAACTTACTTTGGGAAAACAAAACAAAATAGCAATGCTTTATCTTAGACGCTCAAAACAATCAACGTGCACTTTCAAGTAGACACTCCACTAGTGCTGTTGTACAACAACCTGGATTCGCGACGCGTTCACTTTACCCCTTCCTCCTGAACCTCTATGTGCGCAATCTCTCCTGGCTTTATCTTATAGAAATTCTGATGAATAGCTATGAAAATTCAAGCACTTACTTTGGGAAAACAAAATAAAATAGCAATGCTTTATCTCAGAGGCTCTGGGGAACAAAAAAAGGGATTGGAATTGCTGAATTTTTTAAAGAGTGTACAACACACGGGGTCTTACATTTAAGGGTGGATATTTCCTGATCTTTTACAAGTTTAAAGAACATGAAATAAATTTTAAGCATATAATTTAAGAAAATCAGAATCCCACTGAGTAATCGAATATATTTTTTTTTTCTGCCAACACAAATAAATCCCATATAACATTAACAAAATTAAACTTACATTACTTTTTGGTGGGCCTCAATGCGACAAGAATGTAATAATCAACTGTAATCAAAGAAAGCTATATTGCTTTTTAAAGTAAATAAATTCAAATAATTTGTTTGGAATTTGAATAAAAATATAATAAACATTTGTATGAATGGATAAAATTTTTTTATATTTGTAACTTAAAAAAAAAAGGTTTTAGACAGTTTTTTTAAAGATTATAAAAGCATGGTACTCCTGTCACTGGCCCCAGAAATTTTTCTGTTTAAGGCAGAATTTTGTTATAGACAGATTCCATTTATAGATTTTACTATACTACCCTGATATCCTATGACAAAAACATTAATTTATATCCAGATTAAACAAAAACAATGAGTTCTTAACGAATTATTATATATCATCACCGTAAACGCTTCAGAGGCAATGGATCTTTTAATGCAGAGGCACAGTTAGTAAAGAAAATAAATTAAGAACGGCAGCTTTGGAACAATAAACGTACATTTGATGCTATTTGTTTTCTATAAATAGTTTGTCTGCATAACTGGAAGGTCAGTTGTTTGCACTCATAAAAAGAATGCAGGAGAGTGGATAGTCATTAATCAAATCCAAGAATAGGTAAAGTCGAGGAAGCTGACATAAAGAAAATGAGAATCCCTATAATTAATGTTTTCATCATATAAGCTAAATAGAGCGAGAAACTTAAAAATTAAGATTTCGTAACTTTGTTTCTTTCTCAATTTGACTTGTAGATCGAACTTTTAATTAATCCAATAAATTAATATTAACATGCCATTAAAAAAAAGAATGACAATTTGTCATATTCATATATGTTATTCATCACATATGTTTTTTTTCTTCTTCTTTTTCCAGGTCAAATCAATTTGCTCATTTTACAAGAATTCGTGGCATTATATGCCATGCATTATCTATAAGACATCTATCTACGACAAGCAAGAACATAAAAAAAAAGAGACACAAAACTTTATTAATTAACCTAATTTGCTCTCTTGGCTGATATATGTTTTCTGAAACTTAAAAGAGAAAAACAAGTAATGCTACGTTTACATTATGGCGTAAGCGTCTCCTCAGGTCAGGGTTATCAGTTTGGCCTTTTTTGAATACCGAAATTTCACATTCATACCAGAAATTCCCTATAATTTTCTTTTCTTTATTTAATGACATACCAATTCGTGATTCCTTAAAGTAAAAATTCTTCTTTCAGAATTCCCGGTATGAATTCGAAATTTTTTAATTTAAAAAAGGCCAAACTCGCAACTCTGCCCAGGTCTACGAGGTCTGCGAGGCACGGGTTTTCCAACCAATCAGCGTGCTTCATTGGTTGTTTACGCGCCGCTGATTGGTTGGGTCTTATGATTTAACATATGTATGGAACAACAACGCCATAATGTAAATGGACCTTTAGAGACGTTGTATGCTTCCTACTAGGCCTAAAATGAGAACGACGGGAGAAGGTGGAAGGGTATTTTTTAAGCATCGGCCAGTTTTGGCCATAGTGATAAGCTGCGAACAGACTACAACTATCTACAGCAGCCCTTTTGCCGCTCTATTTGATGTGGTCAGTCTTCTGTAGCGTATCCACGGAAGAGAAATTCACGAAAGGGAATCCCTGACATGTTTATCACCGCCGCTTTCTTTTGTTGATGACCACAGAGCCTTTGGAAAAGAAAGCCCAGGGAAAAAATATGATTTTTGTAGCAAGAGTTATCTGAAAGCAGCCTTATAGGCATGATGCCTTCAGGAAGGACTTTTGATGGGAAAGTGAACCGAGTTATTGTTGTCGTACAAGGAAAACCCCGAAAAACTTACACAGTCGCCATGCAGGTATAGAACCCGCGAACATAGACCCAAGCTTCTCACTTTGTGACCACCATCCTTGCCACTAGGCTGAGTGGGCTCTGGAACGATGGGCGTATACTTGATGCATGATATGTCACCAAACTGAAAAGTGGGCATCAGATACACGGTGCATTTTTAAACGTAATGCATCAGAACTACGGATGAGAAGTGTGTTGCGTTTTAGTATCGTGTTTAATATAAGAAACCACAAAATCAAATCATGCATCAAGAATTAAAATATAATTAGCCAACTAATTCAAATTGCTGCATTGACGCCAAGTTGTTGAGCCAAGTGTCGAGTTGATGTTGATGGCACTTCCTCCATTATTGTTTTCGCAGCGGTGATATTTTCGGACGTCCTTGCTGTCTTTTGTTTGGTCTTCATGCCCACTTTGCCATCAGCCACTGAACGTGTTCATTCAAACTTGGCAATTAATGGTATTAACATGCTTGAAGATGTCTTTGGCTTCTTTTTAAAGGCACTAGACCACCTGAGTATTTCGGTAGGTCTCTAGTCACAAAGATAAAACGTTTTGACTTAAAAAACACTCTCTTCGATTGAATATCGGAACATTTTTTGGCGAAAACAAAATAATCTTCGACAGTAACCAGAGTCCGTAAATAAGTTTCCTTTGGGTCCCTGCGTATCCGTGCACAATTTCATGTCACTAGCTCCACCCGTTGAAGAGTTATTCAACTAAAAGGTTCGCTATATCCTGTGAAGCACCCGGTAAATATTTTTGAAGCATAATATGAAATCATTAGCACGTTATCTTTAAATACTGACGTTCTGAAAAAAGGTAGTTATAAGGAGACTAAAAAGTGATGCATTCATATATCCTATTACTTTGTTATACAACACACATTCGGAAGTTACAAGAGCATTCGAAGTCTCTGGGTATTCATTCCAAATAAAGATAAATGAAACATGATCCGCTTTTACAATCTCTTGTATCCATACAATAGAACAATGTGAGTTTCGGATAGCTAAAATGTGAAGAGATCTTTTTGTTCTAGAAGAGAAAAGAATAATTTTTGCCCCTAAAAAGAAAATAACAGAGCGATTATGATTTCACGCCCTAAATCAACAAGACTTATATAGCCTTTAAAAACCCAAGCTGTAATAGAGACCGTCTCAAAAATTTAACGATACCCATTTTCTTCTGCTATTTAACTTCAACAATAAAGAAAACTTTTTACGTGGTATGGGAACGATCTAGTGTCCGTTCATATATATTATTTTAATTAAAGATACATTACATTTTAATGAGAAAACTAATCGGCTCATTTCCATATACAGAGTGCTCCTTCTTATGTCTGATCAATAGTTCATTCCTTAAACGTTAGTCTTACAAGTATTCTTTCATCTGCAAAAATGTTTCAAATGTTGTTCTCAATCATATGAAAAGCCACTTACGTCGAAATAGTTATTTTTGTAAAAATTATAAAATAAATGTTTATACAGTACCCGAGTTCTATAAGTTATATTCAGGAAAACGTCCCTCATGTTTTAACAATTAAAACAAAACAAATCCCAATTTTGTACGACCAAAACGTACTGCGTTATGATGCTTTGAATTTTGTTAATTTTCCGCCTTTTTTTCCCCCCTTACTAAAAACAGTCCTCTTCGTTTTTAGTGCCAGAAAACGATGAAAATTCAGAAAATTCAAACATTCAGAACTTGGTAAGTTTTGGTAGAACAAAAATGATTTTTTTTCTATCTTGTTAGAGTATGTCTTGTTAGAGTATATTTTTTCTATGACACCCAGGGACCGTATAAAAATTTTATTTTCGTAACTTTTACAAATATATCTATTTTGGCACAAATAACTTTTAACATGTCAGAGAACATTTGAAATATTTTTACCTCTAAAACTAACAGTTTAGGAAATAGCTATTAGTCAGCGATAAGAAGGAACACTCTATATATAAAGCTATCAGAATACGAAGTCACTAACTTTAAAAAATAATAATAGAAATTTCTTTGAATAATTCTGCGCACCTAGCTATTTTTTCTTAAAACAGTGATAGATTTTTAATTATTTTTATTATTTACATTTTTTAAAACAATCTTACATCTAGATCTATAACACAATGAACTATACCGTAAATAAGTACTACAAAATATCAAGTCAATGCCAAGGACATGAAAACAAAACAGGTTATTCGTAAATTATGTTCGGTAAATGAAAAAAGCAACATGGCTAGAAAAAAATAAAACTGGGGCTGATCAACTCTAAAAATAAACTCACAGAACATTATATTCGTGCAAAATCGTGTAGTATCTTCAAATAGGAGGAATTAATAAATCATTAGGGTGGAATTGAAAGCCAACGATACCAGGTAAGATGAGATATTTTATCAATCATCAGATTACAAAGCAATAACTAAATAAATAATATTCTCATAACTGTTCAGATTTAATATGTAATCTTATAAAGGTAATGTTTTCCGCACTTACGTGTTATTTGAACGAGGTATGTACGTAAAAAATACCTAGATTACCTTGGCAGGGTTAATGTCCAAAAAAGGGGGAGGGGGCGAGCGTGGAGGAGAATATATATCAAAATTTATACTTTTGATTTAGGGAGATTTATTATTCGTTAAACACATATTTTATCTTCTTTTCTTTTCTTTATTTAATGCAGTTTCCATATTAGGAGCTAAAAATGTAGCAGCAAGTACTTCTTCAAACAAAAGCTGTATTTTAAACATGCGTAAAGTAACAATGTTTTGAAGCCAAAGTCATTAATTAACATTTCACAATTAAAAACGGGTAATTTCACCCTAGAACAAAATGGCAGACTATGATGGAACACTAACATCTTGAATTGTAAAAAATAAAATATTCTTTTTTTTTTTTCATATTATTTTAAATGTGAATTAAAAGTGGTTAGAATTCTGTATTATTTTATGCAGTTTCGCTGAGGTCTCAAGATATAGAAACAAATTAACTGCGGTACGAAAATGAGGAGATATTGCAAATGTATAGCACTTGAAGAACGAGGAGAAATATTCAAAGATATAGTGGACAATATTAGCTTAGCATGCATATTTTATCTTCTTTTCATTTTTTTTTATTTAATACAATTCTCATGTTGCGGATTAAAAATGTAGTAGCAAGTGTGCTCTTCCACAAATAGCTGTATTTGAAACCCGCGTAAAGTAACAATATTTTAGAGCCAAAGTTATGAATTAATTCTTCGGAATTAGCAAGTTATGTTTTGAGCTAGAGAGAGAAAACTAGTAATACCAATCCAGATCAAAACGGCAGAATATGATGGAACTATTAACGTCTTAACCCTTTCAAGGGCGGCGATGCGTTTATGAAACCACTTAATTTTAATTCCAAAATACCACAATAGCACCAGAATTTTGGTATAAAAATTTCCGTTTATTATGTATATGAAATAGGACTTTTTCTTATTTCCAAATAAATTTGTTCGTAAATTCAGGTGTTATTCATTCATTTCAACATTTTAGCAATGGAAGTGTTTTGTCCCTGAAAGGGTTAAATGGTAAAAAAGTAAATAAATAAATAAATAAATAAATAATATATACAGTATTTTTTTTAAATTATTTTTTCATAAATTATTCAATTAAATTCAGAATTTCTTTTATGCAGTTATATTGTATTGATGAAGCCTCAAGCAAACAGGATCAAACTAACCGTGGTATGAAAATGAAGACCTATAGTAACTAGAAGAATGGGGAGAAATAGTTAAGGATATAGCTAATGACTAAAAAAAACTGGCGTTCAAAACATTCTTTATTTGAATCCTTATCTATTTCTTTTGTTTACAGTATTCGATATATCTGTTACCGAAAAAGAGTGAAAAGTTTATCATTATTAAAACTAGAAAATGAGAGGAAAAAAATGTATCAGGACGATTTCACATTTATTCCATTCATTCTCTTTAAATGCAGGCATAATGAAGAAGGCGGATGTGATTTTCTTCTTTACAAAGAAATGTAAGAAAGCACTAGATGGGTTTCTTTCACATATGAATTCGGTAGTTAAAAAAGCATTCGGCGAGGTCATAATTCTAGATTCACTACCTGTAAGTATAGGGTAGAAAGTAATAAATACAGCGTACCATTTGCCAGTTTAATGTAGGACAAATCTTACTATATTTGAAGAGAAAACAGAAAAAGGAGTTGCGAATTTTCAAATCTATACTCAGACAGGCAATCCCTTTTATGATTAGATTACAGTATTTAACTTTTACTTCCAAATTAAAATAACCATCGCTGTTTCAGAGAAAATTTATAGAAAAATTTATCTTAATTAACCTTTTAATGGCGCCATGAATGCTTAAAATAATCTTAATAATAGGTAATATAAAGCTACTATATATGAAGAGCTTTAGCACCATGAAGAATAAGGGAAAATATTTAAAGATATAGCGAATGACTAAAGAAAATTGGTTTCGATTGATTTCAAAACTGACGTTCAAAACATTCCATCGCTGTTTCAGAGAAACTTTACAGAAAAAATAACCATAGTTAACATTTCAATGGCGCTAACAATGCTTAAAATAATTTTATATTAAGTAATATAAGATACTATATTGCTTCATGAATTAGCTAGCATTCAAGTTTCATATAAAATGAAATCCACGAATATGCATTCAAAGAAAAAGATATAGCAAGTTTCTGAAATTGTCATCAGATTAAGCGATTCTTTTATAGTCAGATTTCACTATTAATTTATTTTCATTTCTAAAGCAAAGAAGTAACCACGCAGCTTCTGCAAAAATATACAGAAGAATTATTCTTCACATTTCAGTGGCGTCAGTAATGTTTAAAATATTTTTATATTATGATACAATATGCAGCTATATTATTTTAAGAAAAATCATTTTTATTCCATATAAATCGAAAACTATGAAATTGCGATTTTCTATGAATAGCAAGTTTTTGAAACATTTAAGAAGAAAATAAAAAATGACAAATATTTCTTACAAAATTCATCTCAAAGAACAATTGTAACAAACAGTGAAACATCTATAAAGGTATTGGTTTACCTGTTAACACTAAATGCGTAATAAACGTTTACTGAACCATGAGAGATATTATTTTAACGGACAAAGTAACCTCACGCTCTGTTGGACATTTCCAATTATATTATCTTTTGAATCTACAACAAACGACAAAATCATCTCACTCATCTTCACTTCAAGCACCATTAGACATTTCCCCAAAAGAAACGAAAGGAAAGATTCCGAAACAGACGAGGATTCATTGGAGGCACACTTCAGTAAAATCTACAACTATGATTTTTTTTCTTCTTTTTTAGTAAGATTTTTTTTAACGAGAACACTCATGACTGTTTAATTGATTTACGTAACTTACAGGAATTCTTTAAGGCTCGTTATCAGTCAAACCTCAATTACTCCTTTCCGTTGTTAAACCTAAAGCCATAGAATACATTCATCTTTTTTTTTAAATTTTCCATTTGTTTTCTCAAATGATATTTCTATTATATTATTTTAGCGGAAAAAGTAACCTCACGCACTGTTGGACATTTCCAATTGTATTATCTTTGGAATCTACAACAAACGACAAAATCATCTCACTCATCTTTACTTCAAGCACCATTAGACATTTCCCCAAAAGAAACGAAAGATTCCGAAACAGACAATGGGTTCATTAGTAAAATCTACAACTATGTTTTTTTTTTCTTTTTTAGTAAGATTTTTTTAACGAGAATTCTCATGACTATTTAATTAATTTACGTAACTCACAGAATTCCTTAAGGTTCGTTATCAGTCAAATCTCAATTACTCCTCTCCGTTGTGAAACCTAAGGCCACAGAATACATTCATATTTTTTAAATTTTTCATCAGAAAATTAAATTTTTTCTGTTTGTTTTCTCAAATGGTATTTCCGTGCTTTAAGATTAAAAATAAAATTATATATTTGTGAAATATAATGTCAATTAAGCAGCAAAGAAACATCAAAAGAGCATACAGAAAAAATAAGTTGAATTAAAAAAAAATTTTGATGATAATTTTGAAATATACGAATCATTCCGGGGACGAAGAAGAAGAGGGATTAGAGAAGGGAACTAGAGGTCTGACTGATAATGGGATTTTTGTTATGCATCGACCACTTTTGGCCACATTACTACAAAAGAAATGCCTATAAGGAAGACTTTTGTAGGGAAATTCACCCGAATCATCGAAAATTTAATAGGAAAAAAAAACTTGGTGCAACTGTTTTTTCCAGACTTTTAGATTTGGAAACTTATAACCTGATTTTTACTTTTCGAATTCTACATATAATTAATTACACCAAAATTTTACGTAAAAAATTAAGCTGAATTTATTATTGTAAAATTCATCTCATAGCGACATTTTTCATGGATTTTCCGCTACTAAAAGTAATCGAATATAACTCACTGAATAGTGTTTAAATAATTTTGGTAAAAGATACTGCCTTCCAAAGGAAGGATGGTGAAATTTCACTTTCAATGAATTTGAGTAAAACAGTTTTCGAATTTCAAACTTCCCTATTTTAGAACATATATCAAAAGATACATCTGTGGAAAATGATATCAAACGCGCGAAAAAGAAAACTAAAAAGAAAGAAAAATCATGCGACAAGAATAAATTATGAAACACTTTCCAAAACTTCCAGAATACTGAAAGGGAACTTCACTGTTTAATAAGGTGAAAGAAGATACCTTAAGTAAACAAGTAAACAACTTAGAAAACACATAACAACTGAAAACGATCTTTCAGAAATAAGTATCCATAGACGGCAATGTAACCAGATCTTTGCATAGCCCTGTATATGAATTTATCTATATTCTACATACATCTCTTAGTATACTAAATATAGTTCAGCTGGAATATGCACAACTCTATACAAAACCCCCTTAAGCAATCATGCTGATACACACTAATGCTTACGATTTTTTTTATATTGCCCTGTATATGATTATAGAACTTATACACGCCACGTAGTAGGCATAAAAAAAAAAAAAAAAAAAAAAAAGTTTAAACTTATAAATACATACCAACACTGAAAACACACTTACAGCAATTATCCTTAATAGACAGTACTGTATCCGATATCATTTGTGTGTCCCTGAAGATGAACGATAAATGCTATGCACATCATATTCCACAACAAGCATCTTGTAGCGAATCTCAGTAATGTATATCAATTCCATTATGTTTGAAATAGTGCAAAATAATTAAAATACGCTGCAAAGAGTATTTGCCCTTAGACCATTTGTGGGACTCTGTAAATGAATGATAACTGCTTTTCACTCCATATTGTACTGAAAACATGTTTTAGTGAACCTCAGAAATTCATATCAATTTCATTATGTTTGTAATAGAGCAACATCATTAAAATACACCGAAAAATATTTTCCCCCATAGATCATAATGCAACGGAATTCTTTTGAGTGCGCCTGTAAAAAGAATTATAAATGCTACACACACTTCATTTTCAACACCGAACATGGCATGGGAAACCTCAATATCATATCAATTACATCGCAATCCGAGTATATTTACGCGAGTTAGAGCACGGACTGACAGACATACGGTTAGACAAACTGAAATCATAAACACTTGCAACTTTATTCTTAAAAAGTGTTAAAAAAGTGTTGAAAAAGAGCTTAAGTTTCATTTTAAACTGAGATGCATAACGCACACGGATTTCCAACGAGGGTCAGGTGTTAAATTTCCCACGCGCCTGCAAACTGCATTTCACTTAAGCTAAGGACACAGTAGAATAGAGCAGAAATGTAAATATCTTTATCACTCACGCAAAAAAAAAAAAAAAAAAAAAAAAAAAAAAAATCAAACCACTGTTAAAAGATATATAAGAACCTTATTATTTCGATTTATGAAATTACGAGTTTTTAAATTAATAGTTCGATACGCGTATGATACATTTTTTCGATAGCGCCTGTATATAAAAATTCGAGCAGGCAAAGAAAATTAAAAATTGCATAAATGAGCTATCAAATTTCCAAAACCAAGCGTCAATTTTTTGAGAGAAATCTCAAAAATAACATAACGGCTAAGTAATTAAGTTACAACAATAATAATAGCAATAGTAATGACATAGAAAATACTTTCAGACATTTTTCTCTGTTTTAAGTTTTTTTTTTTTTTTTTTGGGGGGGGGGGGGGGGATTAAAAAAATATTTGTCAGGGTTTTTTTTTTTCTTTTTTTATATTTCTCAATTTATCTAAGAACGTATAAAGAACATTTTTGAAACGTTTCTTAAAAGTTTGCTCAATTTTAAAATGAAGAATTAATTAAATTCATCATCGTTCAGCCATAAAAATAAACGCTGTTGTTAAATAATAATAAAATAATACTGTTTCCGAGCTCTTTATTAACACTAGCACACTGATCACCAGACACAGTGAGTTCCTTTCATGATTATTTTTAGTTGTATAAAAAAATAATAATAATCGATCAAAAGCAATTTTTTTTACTAGTGGATGAAAATGAATCATCATTATAAAAACAATAAGAATGATCGCAAAAATATAATATAACCACGAAAGAAAATATACAATAACATCTTCCGAATTACCCAAGGTTTCGAAAAGCGTTCTTTATCATTAGAAACCTCAGAAACCAATATATTTTCAAGGTTTAGAGAATCATTTATAAAACCAAAGTTTTTTTTCCTACCACTGAGTTTCGGAAATGTTTCCGTTTTTATAGGGTATTTTTCCAGTTTTTATAGTGTATTAATGAGTTTTCTCAAAACGAAATATCGGTTCTTAGGATGCTATTAATTCTCAATCATTTTCAGCTGCGTAATTGAATGTGCAGGTGCACCAGTAACAAAATAATATTAATTTTAATGTTAATAATAATTCTGTTAATTTATCGTGTTTGTCTGTAAAATATGTTTGTTGAAGTGTTTACTTGAGAATAGATAGCATTCGAAAAACTTATATTCCGGGTTGAGAAAACCTATTAATGCACTATAAAAATTACTCAGAAACGTTTCCAAAAATCAGTGCCAGAAAAAATAAACTTTGTTTTTATAAATGCTTCTTTAAATTTCGAAAATATATTTGTTTCTGAGGTTTCTAAAGATAAAGAACGATTTTCGGAATCGTTAATAACCTGGAAGAGGTTATTGTAGTGGTTATATTATATTTTCCTAGATTAAGAAACATCTGTCCTTTCTGATAGTGTAGACCAGTGTTTTTTACCCGACATATTCAAGGTATTGCAATAATTTTAAATTGATTATAATAATCTGCATTCAATTACTTTCATCTTTTTAAAACTTACCAATTTGAAGATAGAAGCATTTATAAGCTGTGTTTTAGTGAAAAAAGTTGGAAACGAAACTCAGGGCAAACCCAAAAGTTCAGGAACATATAGAAAGGTAGCTATAATGAGTCCCTTTCGACACTCTTTTCATCACATTCTTATAAGATATACTCTTAAAAATGGTATATCAGTTTGTAAACTAGCAAAACATAGACACTGCTTGAAATTCAAAACATTAAATATCTAATCATTATAAAAAGCCTATAAGTGGTTACATGCTCTAGTAAAGTTAGCATTTCCTGCTTGAAATTCTATAAATATCTAAGATGAGAGATTAAACTGAGCACGTGCGCTTAATTATTATTATTATTATTATTATTATTATTATTATTAAAACTATGACAATGACATACATATTTTAGTGTTCAGCTAGTTTGATTCCTTTTTTCGTCTGTTATTTTTTCTCTAATAAAGTTTAAGAACATATAGACAGGTAGCTATAATGAGCCCCTATGAACTCTCTTTTCATCATATTTTTATAAGATACACCCTGTAAAATGGTATATTTAACAGTTTGTAAACTACCAAACAGATGACTGTTTTAAAATCAAAACATTAAATATCTAATCATTATAAAAAGCCTATAAGTGGTTACATGCTCGAGTAAGGTAGCATTTTCCGCTTGAGATTCTAAACGTCTAAGATTGGAGATTAAACAAAGCACGTGCACTTAATTATTATTATTATTATTATTATTATTATTATTATTAAACTATGACATGCAGATTTTAGTGTTCAGTTAGTTTGATTCATTTTTTCGACTGTTATTTCTTCTCTAATAAAAGAAAATGTGAATGAAGTGTGGTAATTATCACTTTAAAATTATAGTGCCGCCAAAATTCTTGCTAAATTCAAGCTCTACCACTAATCTAAAAAAGTTACTAATATAGACAAATAAAAGTACGATAAATTCGACAGCAAACAAATTATAATTAAATAGCCTTTGTTTAAAAACAAAGAGGAAAGATCTTGATATATATTTATATTAGTTATGCTATACATAATGTGTTGTCTCGCGCAAATTTTTTTACATGTGACACAAAAGACTGTAGCCAAGAAACAAACATTTTTGCTGATTCGAGAAAATTCTGCAAACTTACACCATCTATTCGAAAAAAGAATCCTCTTTTTCCAGAACTAAAAATGCACTTCTCAGGCATTTTTTTTAACTTCAAAAAATTAGTTCCGTTCTTTTATTGCTGTTATTATTGCTAATCTGCCCTTTTGAAGAAAAAACTTAAGCATATATATATATATATATATATATATGTGTGTGTGTGTGTGTGTGTGTGTGTGTGTTATCTTCGAAAACATTTTTTTTCTCTGCACAATAAACCGTTTTTATTTGCCGAAACATTAAATAACTGAGGTTCATGAAATATATAAAATATCATTTTTATATTAAAAAAAATACCAAAAGAAAATATTTTTGAAGGGGGGTAAGGGCCGGGGGGTGGCTGTGTTGAATAGTAGATAACAAATTCTTGAATTTTCCTGAAATAAATCTAAAATAGGCAATTCACATATGAACTTCTCTAAGTTACGAAAATCGCTTATAGCAGCACGTAGTCACAATCCGACAGGTCACAACTTACAAATTTATGACATCCGTGAACATGTGAGCAAAAAGTAGAGATAATAAAAACCAATGAAACGTAAAGAACTTCACTCGAATCTCGATGCCACCTGGGAAAAACACGGAGATATATTTTCTCACTCACGGATCTTCAGCGTGCGATAGGAAGGCGTAAAATATGAATGCACTGAAGCAGGAATGCATGAATATTGGAAGACTCAACTAAAAGTAAACCCAACATCAAATCAATAAGAGGGGGGGAGGGGGGAGTAAGGAATAAAAAAAGTGAAAAAAAGAGTAGCAAGTCGCACAGTTCGCTGAACATCATCTCAGAAACTATCGGGTTAGTACGATATTAAATTAATGAAAAGTTAAAAGATCTCTGTTAATCAGGGAACTTGATGTGGATCGCATTATACTCGTTACATAGTACTCTTTAAAACCCAGTCTTCTTTTTTTTCGCAATAAACTAAAAATATGGGATAATACCACTTTTTCCGAACTGAAATATTCGCCTTATTTAATCGAAGTTGTTTTGTCATTAAATAACGCGAAGATCGCAATTAAAAATTAGTGGCCTCCAGAATCTTTCAATAGCGGAGCAAGCAAACTCTTCGTTAACGTATGGTGTACCGGCAAAACTGTTTAAGGGTTAAGTCAATAGAATTTATGTTTAAAAAAAATGTGTAAATCATTAACTATAATTACACTGTTGTATCCATTTTTTGCATTTTAAATATCCTTATTTTTATGATAGTTTTAAATAATAGCATTTTTTGTGGTGTGTAAAATTTGTAATATCCAGAAAAACACCAATGAAAGTGGTGGAGTCCCCAAATATTAGCGGAATATTGAAATAATTTAAAAAATTAAACTATGAAAAAAACTGAAAGTACTGTAGTTCATTTTTAACCTTTGTGTCTTACAGTCGACCTCTGTATCCTATCATGAAATCCTATGACAACTGAGAAAGTATAAATTTACATTCAAGAAATACTCCGTTTAAATATATATGCAATATATATAATTATAATAGGCAATAACACAATGTACTCATGTCTATGTTAAATATTTATCAAGTTAATTATACCAGCAGTTCTTGAGAGATTTAGGCAAACAACGTAGATGCTCATCAGATTCTGATAAATTTTACATGCCAAACCACGGAAAAAATGAAAAATAGAATCAAAATTGGTGTATCCCAGTGTAAAACCTGAAAAACGGTAAAGAGGGAACTATATATCGAATAATGAACATTCATTCTTTTGCAATCAGGTAAAAAACATAATAAAAACCTGCTGATGCACGTAAAAACTGTTTGTGGCTCCAATGTCCTCCAAGTTTGCAAACGATACCTCCTCTGGGGGTGCTAATCCAGGTGCAGGTCTCTCATCTGGAATTGGTTCAAAAATTAGGAGACCAGCTCTAGAAGTCCAACCTCAATTGAGTCTCTGGCACCCCTTCTTTCAGAGAAGTACCATGGCACTTTCTCTGGCACGACCAGAACAACATATAATAAAATGGTACCTTAGCTAACAGAGGTATTCGTTACAGAGATATTCGTTAGCTGAAAACTTCGTTAGCGAAAACGGGATTTCCTATCCATCAAATTGTGATCCATTTAAGTTACGTTAGCGTGCGGCTTCGTTCACATAACTCAAACATTCGTTAGCCGAGTCAGAGAAACAGTGAAAAAAATCTCCGTTAGCCGAAATATTCCGTAGCTGAAGCCCTCGTTAACTAAAGCATCACTATACTATATACCTATAAAATATACCTAACTATATATAATTTATAAGAAGCAAATTATATGTTACAGCTAGCGACTAACACAGAGGGAAATGACGGACAATTATCAAATGATGGAATTTATTTTTCGTACTGCCTTCTTTATCATCTCTTTCAAGGAATAGTTTTTCCAAGAAAGAAAATAATTATGAACACATTCCATAAGAAAGGGGGTGAAGCTTATTACTACGAAATGGTCCAAAGAATTTTAATCCGATAAAAAAAAATCCACTAATAGACGGGCTTTATATTTCTAAAAACTGCTTAAAAACTGGATGACATTGAAAATTTTCGCCACGCTACGTGCCTACGACACAATCGAGAGATGAAAAACAAGTTATTTTCTTTGCTATGTTTAAATTGAAATTAGAAAGCTTCCAGGAAAAGCGCGGTCAAGAGGTACACCGCAGCAATTAACAAAAATAAATAAGTCTTAAAAATACATTTTCCATTCAAATAACATTGTTAAATATTTTTAGAAAAAGCATAAATAGAGAAAAGAAAATCACTGATCCGTAGTGGCAGTGGAGTGCCGCCACTACCGTTACATACATTTATTTTCATTATTAACGAAAAATCAGGTATTACCTGTTTTAACATCAAGCTATAATGTACAAATAGATACATATACAGTCAAACTCGGTTAATACGAGAAGCAAATACATAATAAAAATCCTCATAATACCAGTGAAGATAATAAAAATCTTTAAAAAATAAACATAATTAAACAAATTACTATACTACATTTTGCTTTAACTATCTCAATGCAAAAATTAACTTAATATTATGAAATTAACAAAAAAATATTCAGTTTTACTTTTGTGAATGTGATATTTTTTTTTAGACGGGAGAGGAAGAAAGTACATATATATATATTATATATATATATTTCCCACATTGCAGAGTTTTTTTCTCCATGCATGCAATTCAATATTAATGTATTTTTTCTCACTAAGTTATCATGCTTTTCGCATTATAAATTTTGTATATAATTAATGCATTACAAATTTTGAAACGTTTAAAATTAAAATTAATCTATCTGAATGAGATTTTTATTTGCAGTTAACCCTTTCCGACACAGTGGTATATTTTCCATTCCGGGCACACCTAATTTTAATTCCAAACTTGCATTCGGCACCAAGAATATTTTAATAAAATTTTGCTTCTACAATGAAAGCTTAAAATAAGGAGTTCTTATTTTCTAAAAAAGTCGCATGTAAATTCCGGTGTCAGTCAGTAATTTCGCATTTTACGAACAGAATTTGTCTGTGCCGGAAAGGGTTAAACAAGACTAAACAAAAAATCACAGTACTGAAGTCAAAGCCTCAAAAGAACTAGTAATTACAAAGGACATGAACGACGTTCAATAATGCAACTCATCATTTCGCTTTTTCCTGGAAAGAAAATCGGCTAACATCGCAACAGTGGCTGCAATTTTCAAGCTATTGATTTCACACATCCTTTACATTTTAACAGTGCAACATGAGACATGAAAAGGCTGGTTAATATGGCCCAGAGTATTTAAAGAAAGAAACAAACAAAGGTTTTCGTGTATGCTCTTTCATTTCCATGGCTGAGTTGTAAATCTTACAAAGGGGCGGTATTTTAAACGTCCTTATCTCTCCATTCTTTCAAGAGAACATTACTTTGCATTTTCTTGTGTGTATGTGTGAGGGGTCTCCTTGAAGATTGAAGTTCTCACTGGTAAAACAGATAAATTAGTACATTTTGACAGATAATTGTATCGTAGATATATTATTGAGAGAGAACAATGTTCGATGAGAAAGATTTTTCCCTAATTCTACCCAACTTTTTGCTAAAAATCACATTGAAATGAACAGATGTTCTGCTCATATTGGCCGTGATTCTGCTTTTGTAGCTCGTAAAAAGCGTGAAAATCTAAATGCAGTTTAAATTATGAATCATTCTTAACGTGAAAATTATTCGTTTTAACCGTGTTCTCGTTTTATCTATGCTCATATTAAGTGAGTTTGGCTGAATATTTTACAAACAAGGGGGGGGGAGGGGGGGGAATAGATACCTGTAATAAAGTACCATTTCTCTAAGTATATTTACACGAAGATTAATTGGCTTAAAAAAAGAGGGGAATTAGATAAGGAATATTTTACATTTGACACTGCTCATGGTAAAATTCTTTAAAACATATTTGTCCATTAAGTTAAAATATAAACATTACGCTATATTATATTCGTAACAAAATTATGGTTATTCAGTGATCTTGAAATGGTGAATGAAGTATTTAAAAAAAAATCGTAGATCATTTTATAAAAATAAAAAGTTATGCCTGTATCTGTAATGATCTCAGTGACGGCAATTAAAAAATAACGGCAACGGTAATAATGGCAAAATAACGGTTTATAAACAGCAAACGTTTAAAGATGAATGTCAAGGTAAAGTTCGCATTATTCTTATAATCTTATTAGATGGAATAAAAGTAATTTGTCTATAAATTAATTTAGTTACTTTGAAAGAGTTATAAAAACTAAACATCCTTGACGATTTTGCTAACGTTCAATCATTACAGTATAGATTGTTTCTCCAAATGAATAGTCCATTACCGGCCGGACGTATCTGAAACTGGTGATTATGAATTGAGTAACTAAAGGAATTTTAACTTTTGACAAAAAACATTTACAAAAAAATTCGTTTCTTTATATCTATACTTTTATTTATCTGTTTTTGAGTTACAAACTGTTGGATAAAGCGACATCGGCACAAGGCATCATAATTTATTCCCGACTTAGATGGAATTGCTTGAAACATTTTGCCTGAAGCGGGACGAATAATTACGGCCTGACTTCCTACAGTACTTCCTAGAGATGAGACGGGCTCGAGCCCGAGTCCGGACCCAACCACAGTCGACAGTACCGGTCGAGAAAGCTCTTGTTTGTTTCTCCCGTCATAGGACGGAATTCATGGCGTCAGATCACGTGATCTCCGACCGACCTAACAGGCTGAGAAAGCTCCCTCCTCCCTAGGATGGTTTTCTCGGTGGATTGGATCGGCAAAGATCACATGATCTGACGTCATGAACTCCGTTCTCAGCCACTGCCCTAACAAACAAGAGCTTCCTCGGCCGGTACAGAAGTCGGCCGTGAACTAACACAGGCTAGATTTTTATACAATTGTTCGGGCTCGGGATTAAAGTGACAGTTTTATTACTCAAATTGAATAAAAGAAAATAATTTTCTATCTTAGAAACAAGAATTTAATCTAAGTTTCTTAAAGTGTTTTACAATCCTTTAAAAATCAGCTTGAAAGAGAATTGAACTGTTATTGATGGGATATAGCCTTTGTAGGGTCAGTGTTAGTAACATAAAGAAGCCGTGGGATATCTCTTGTCTATCCTCGCTTTCTGCTTGAAGTTCTTTTCTAAAATTGCTGAAAAACAGAAATCATGTTTTTCTACCATAGTTGTACAACGATATTTTAAAAGAATAAGAACTGTGACTTTTTCTGATTTCTGCCAGTTGCTAGATATAAATAACAAATTTGCTATTTCAAACAGATTTTCAGGGCCATGAAAATCACGAAACGTTGTCATGAGGGAGTATTTAGGATTAATACACATTACTGTCTAAGAAGAGATTCTTAAATGAGAAAAATAATCTTGAGACAATTTTAAAATGTTATTACAAATTTTCGACTACGGCTTTCAGTATCGGGCTCGAGCTCTGATGACACAAAATGTTTCGGGTCAGATTTCAAATAGTCGGATTCGGGCGGGCACGGGTTTCGAGAAAAGAGCCCGAACTCATTCCTGGTACTTACAGCGTCAACTTTATTTATACGAATTTCTCTTAGTCATGTGTCTGGTGTAATCTTTTTTTTTTGTTTGTTTGTTTGTTTGCTTACTAATTCGTTCACTTTGTGGGAGAAAATAAATTCGCTGTGAAAGAATCAGCAAGAATCTAAAGTAATCAAACAAAATTTCAAACTTTTCTTAATAATATATACTGACTGTTTACACAATGTTCGAAAAAATTTATAGTTGAAAATAAAACATTAAATTAATTTTGTGCAAACGTAACACTAGCAGGAAATGGGTTAAAAACAATCTGAAATTTAAGAATTCAGCTTCAATCAGCATCTGAAAAAGGACGTACACTGATATACTACACTTTTGCAGATTTGAGTTAGTGTACATATATTAGCATAAAAGTGACTGATAGATGAGGCTTTAGGCACAAGATTGGATTAAATTATATTAATTTATTAGATTAGTGCTAAAATGGGATGCATTAACACCTCTCTAAAAGTTTTTATTTTATCTTTTTTATTTTTTTATTTTTTCTTGGAAACGCTACGATTATTTTTTGCTCACAAGACCTAATCGTACAGTGAATTTTAAACCATTATACACCAATCCAGTGGCTAGTGTGCTGGCCACAAATAGAAGAACTCAGTTCGACGTTCGCGTGTACGAATACATAGAAAAAGAAACCCGTGTTTATCTAAGGTTTTTCGGGATTTTCTTTGAATGTAAACGAAAACCGGCGTCACTATCCCATTAAAAGTCTGCACTGATGACATTTCATCCCAAAAAGTGCAGCCAAAAATGGTTGTTGCCTAGTAATAAAATACACACCTCAGACATTACAACAGAAAAGCAGGACCAAGATTCGAGATACAGTTCTGTATCGGATCACGTAACCGATTTTTTTCGCAGAACCGACCCGAGACTTGGATTGCGCCGGCTGCGAGTCAGGTTTTGTTCTTGCGAATCTGATTTGGGTCTGGTTCAGACTGCTGCAGGTCGGGTTGCGGCTTATACCGGAAAATGTTTTACATGAAAGCAAGTAATTATTCTATTTTAGGTGAAAATAATTGCCCATTTGAGTATAAATTTAAGATAAGATTCTGGACGACAGGATTTTAGGAAAAATGGATAATAAGGAAAAAAAATTAGCATTACCAGACATAAATTTATAATAGTTAAAAATATTATTAGCAGGATAAATGTAATTTTTTCAGCCTTATGTAGGAAATTTAACGCTTTTAGGCTCTCGTCAAGAAGGAAATTATTAAGTTAGAAAAATAATAATCCAGTTAATAAATGACTATTTATTATTTTTCTATTTATTATTATTATTTAAATAATTGAGGGGGTCGGGGAAAGAAAGTGCCAAGCCAACACTGTAATCTGTTGCTTAATATTGTAAATTATAATATCCGTAATTTGTTTCTTATGTCACTTTGTGGCAGCATATGTGACAGGTTTCGTTTTTACCCCAGATGTTTATGCCCCCAATGAAGATAGCTAATTTACAAAAAACATGATAGCAATACCATTAAAGTAATGCCATATTATTACTCAGAATATCTCAAATGTTATTAAGACATTGGCGAAAAAACTTTAGGTTATATATCTTGATTTGAGTATTTGATCAAATTTTCAAATTGAAATATCTCAGAAGTTCAAAAATGTGTCTTGGCACTCTCTTGCCCTCACCCCTGCAATTGATTGGCAAAACTAATCTTTAACTTACTAGTGTTGTTCTTTAACCGATTATTTTTTTTCCCTCATGCTCTATAATAAGAATTTTGAAAATATCTCATTGTTACGAACACGTTTTAGATGAGGGTAAACAGTTAAACAAAATGCAATGACGACGGCATATCAAAACTAATTAGTGGCAGCGCAATTTAACTACTGCCGCATGGTTGCTAAATTTTCTTATACAAAATACTTACCTGAAATAAGAAATAGGTATTTGAGTTTTAAATTGCGAATTTCAATTCATCACAATAAGAAAGAAACTAGAATAAATTTTGAGCACTGTAATAACATTAGAAAGTACTCAAAAATAATTCGGAAGTTTAAAATGAAGAATAAAACATTTATGATTCTACAAATTCTGCATAAACAAACGGTGAAAATTGAGAATAAATCCATTGATTCAACATGACAATTTCTTCTCATAAATCATTGTTTAACTGCATATCAAAATAGTTGAAACGAATAGAGAGAACGTGTGAGGAAAAAAAAAAAGTATTCGCTCAATTTTTGAATTATTAAACAATCACATACTTTCTTTTCGCATTCAAAAATCCGTTTTATAAACAACATGAATATTTATCTATTCTGGATTTGGAGACGAAAAACACGTCAAAGGCCATTTTGAAATCCACACAACGTTTAAAGCCTTAAATCCTCTCCATAAAAAGATGAGCAAGACATAGACGCGGTTGCTATGGTAACAGATGCACTCTCAGAAATGAGCGAAAACAAGCTTTGTTTAAGTAATATGAAACACGTGAAAGGGGGTGCGAGAAAAATGCCACAGCATATGATATATACACTTTAGATACGGCTAGTTTAAAAAACAAATTTGACACTGTTTTTACATGCTAAAATAATATAAGAGGAAAGAGAAAGGGTAATTACAATGATAAACATAAAATTTGGACACTTCACAAACTGGAAAATCTGAAGACATCAGTGTTGTTTTGAAATTTTAAAACCAACAATAGTATAAAATCTTTTGACGAAAATCAAAGTTGGTTATTTGATTTTATGACGTCCGATTGACAGTTAAACGAGGAGTTGACAGTTACATTGAGAGTTACACGAGGGATATAGGCCCTAGGGGGGAGTACCTTCCGTGGGGGTCTTTTTAAGGGATCCTAACCCGTATTAACGCAAGGTTCGAAGAAAATCACGGAAAACTCCGAACGGTTAGGTCGACGAGCGCGACAAGGGTTTGAACCCAGTAACTCCCGTCTACCATATTTGAGAGCAGAACCTCTCAGCCACTGGTGGGGCCGACGAAACTAAAAGATTAAAGAAAAATAATACACAGGATGTCCCAAAAGGTCATGTACAAATTTTAGGAGATGGTAGAGCACACTGCAATAAATAATTTTTGTACAGAAAACCAGGGTAGCAATCCACTTATTCCTTTATAAATACAGGGTGGCTCACTCTAAGCTGAACCCCAATTTTCATCATTAACTTTAACAACGATGAAGATATTTTATCGAAATATTCAACAAAATAACTTTTCTTTGTGTGGAATGTGGTAACATCACTACAATTCGGTCAATAATACCAGTTCCGTATTTGGTGGGTGGGGAGGGGTTATGGAAACCATTATTTGTGGAATAAATTTTGCGCCTTAATTTAATTGCAGAATTATGCGATTAAATAAAGAGAAAATTTATTTTCAAAAATAGTATCCACAGTATCCATAACCCTCTTCTCGATACGGCCCTGAATCATAGCAACAGCAGTGTTGGTGAGAGTGGTGGATGAGCACCAGGCGCCAAGTCTGAAGGGTGCACCATAGGTATCGTCAGTTATCGCCGACGACCTGTAGAAAGACAAAACAAAATATTTTGCACCAGGCGTCAAATAGAGTTACTGCGGTACAGCCCTGAATAACACTGTATGTACTGCGAGCAACATTCCATATTAAGAAGCATCCAGCTCAGCGTGCCTTGACCTTAGTGAAGGTCATTTCCAGCCTTTCATGTAAAGTCATCATATTTCAAAGAAAGCAAAATGAGTCTGTAGAAGATATCGTTACCATGTGTTCATTGTTGTTAAAGTTATCTACAATAGGTCAGTAGATGGGAGGTAACGAGCCAGGAACAAACCAAAAGTATATATCAAAGGTATTAAAATATTAAAATCCCATTTTAAATCTAAAATTCAAATTAATTTCCAAGTAAATACTTTCTCTTAACGTCTAATTCTGAAACTTGCCCCTTTAAGTTTGGTTCTCAGCCAAGCAAATATTACTTTCAGATAAGTCAAACTTCGTTAACACGAACACGCTTAACGTGAATTACTTTTAGCACGAATTGTTTCCGATTGCCCCGTCCAGTTGTATGTAATGTATTTAAGTTCGGATAACATGAACTACTTTTAACACGAACAAAAATAGTTTCCCCTTGCGTGTTCGCGTTAACGAGGTTCGACTGTATTAAGTTGTAACCATCTTTAAGATTCGAAATGCAAACGTCAACGCAATTAGCAGCTGATTGTGGTTAAGGCATGCAAAAGCGCAGGCCCGGGAATCGTACGGGTCCACCTGTAAATACACTATATATATATATATATATATATATATATATATATATATATATATATATATATATATATATATATATACTAGGGGGCCTATCCCCTGCGAGCTACGCTCGCCAACCCCCGCTCAGACTTCGAAGCCTCTAAAAACATAACAGCGTGCTTTGTTTTAAAAATATTGGTAAATCTGTAATTGGGTTGCCATGCTTTTAACGTTTTAATGGGGCATTTTTTGATTACCATGGCCTCATACACAGCTGTTGCGACAACTGACGACTGTTTTCGGGATTGATAAGTAAAATCAATTACAACTTGAAAACCAGCTTGTATAAAATGGTTAGGTTTAAATTGTGGCTACCTTTCGGACTTTTATAACAACTATCTGTATTCTATTCTTCCTTTGCGTTTAAGGATGAGAAAAATTCCATCTGCTTGTGAATAACATTAAGAACCACGGTATTGAAAAGTACTGTTATAGACATTTTCAGTAACAGGTTTTAATTTTCTCTATTTTAGTGCACCATCATGCATATTTTCAAGTTATTTTAAATATGTAAATTATTTATTTTAATTAATATGTATATACGAATTTTCTAATAATTATTTATCACACAAAATTAATTAAATATTTTCTGCATGCATTTATTCGGCATCAATTGATGACATATTTAAACAAATTTGCTATCCGCGATAATTTTACACTTTGCATAGTTGCCAACCTCCCAATTTTTTGAATACCAGTAAAATCATACAAAAATTTTAGCTTTATTAAATAGCAGAAAATGCACGATTATATAAAAGAAATATTTTTTCTTAAAAATACTGGTAGGAAAAAAATCGGGAGGTTCGCAACTATGACCTTGTTATGTCACTTGAATATTGTCCATAAGAAAATCGGGTACTTTTCCAGTATAGGATCCTTTGCTTTTAGGTTTGGCGTAATTCGAGCTTCGAAAAGGGATAGATTCGTTAATATACATAGATTTGTTGCCAAAAGTTATGAAAACAAACCCAATGAGCTTTTGGTGCTTTTCTATTATAGGTGTTTAAAAAGCTTGGCGCAATTCGGGCATCAGAAAGTGAGATTTGGTGCCAAATGACATAAACAGCCATGGAAACAAATTCGACGATTTTTTTTGTTTATATGCGTATTTTAATTATACGTATATTATTATTGTTTTTTCTATACAAATTACTTCTGATTATATATAAAATAGGATAAATGACATTTTACGTTAAACAAATTGTAAAAATATTTTTTTGCTCCTTTCTTTTGCTTTTACATAAATGACGTCATTTGGACGAATTTATTCAAAATATTTTAGTTTATAAATTAAATTAAATGCTGACAGACGATTGAATCCTGACGATAGAAATGTGATTTTTTTTTCAAATTTTCCTGAAAAACATAATTTAATCACAATCTTGTCTTCATTATCGATTGAAATAAAAGATAAATTCAATTTCAATTTGAAAATGACGAATAAAAAGAAATCAATAATCCCTATCGGGATCCTTTTCAATTTTTTTCCCTCTTTTGTCACAAAAAAACTGAGTAATTAGTTGCCATCATTACAGAAATGCCATTAAAATTAGAAAAAAATTAATATCTCGAAAACTAATTCCAATTTCAAAATTCTATTACCAGTTTTGACATCCGCGGATTTTTATGGACAATTGGTATTAATTTCACCATCAAGCGTTTAATATTTTATTAAAAATAGCCCTGAAACATAATCAGTCGTTTAATCAGTCGTTTCATAAAATCGTTTCACAAATTTGTTTCATTAGGATTTTATATATATAGGGTAGATATATATATATATAAAATTAATGTGCATGATACTATTACTGAAAGTAATTCAATACGTCTACGAAAAGTGTGTATAGCATGGTGACGAACAGCGAAGAAGAGTGAAATGAGATCTTAACTTTGCTTCAACAAATTAGTTAACTTTAATATTCAACTAAATAATAAACTGGAGATAGTATAGTATAGATGAATCATAGATCGATCAATATAAATAATTTTAAAAAAATCAGAAATTACAGTCTGCAAAACATTTGTTCATTTGAACAAGAAGAACAAAAACACGATCGCATAAAACAACTTAACAGAAAACCGTGGAGAAAGCAAAGCCAAATGTCATCAAGGTTAAACTTATTTTAAGCAATAAATATGAAACGGAGAGTTATGGACTTAAACTAACAAAAGACCAAAGCGCCTTTTTCATTTTCAAGGCCTTAAAATTTTATGCGCATAATAGAACTCGAAGGGACGCCCGTGAACAATGACTCGAAGTGCGAATTATATGGGGTGAATTTAATAACGGAGTCTCACTGACTGTCAGTCGAAAATTCGGCACCCCCTCGAGGCCAGTATGAAATTCCAGATGGCATTTTCCATTATGCACACACTTAGGCGGGGACGATTTGTTCATTAAACTGCTGTGGGAGGTACCGATAATTACAACAAACACTAATATAAAATGAATATTGCGAATGTAAATTACTTAAATGAGAATATGATATCCGAAATGCAGCATTGAAAAAAATGCATATCGATGGAAATGAATAAGTTAAAAAGAAACTAGAAACTGGTCATATGGCTGGTATGATATGTCTACTTATCAAAAACTGACTTTAAAATTATTAATGTTAACGTGGTCCTGGACGAGCGTTGCCAGATCCAGTATGGCAAAAAGTGGGACAGGGAGATTGAATAAAAAAAAATGGGACAACTGCTTCTTAATGTGAACATATGTAAATATAATTCAGTTTTTCATCATATTAAATTTATATGGATTAAGCAGCAATACATAAAATATACAGTAGGAAATTAGTGAATATAATTAGTGAATATTATTAAATATCTTTTATGTCGGTTTATTGTTATATTGCTATGACAGCCAAATATTTATCTATCAATTTTCACGTATGATACTAATCAAAACACAAGTCTTCCTACTAATTAACCGCATTATGATAAATTAAATTCCCTATTCCCAAATAATTATTCTTAAAATATTAAAACAACTTCAAATGCTTAAAAAAAAAAAAAAAAAAAAAAAAAAAAAAACTGGGAATGCCATACGACTTTTCAAATATATATATATAGATAGATAGATAGATAGATAGATATATGTGTGTGTGTGTGTAAAATAGAATGCCTGTTTGTAAATAAGAAATAATGTCATATAAATTCTATACTGAAACCTATGAAGATCAAGTGTTTGAAAATACAGATTCCCTACACTATAAAATAATTTCAGAAATGTTTCTGAAAGCATCGGATACATATGCTGCACGATACTAAAGGAAAGGTTTCTGATTCAAGCAGAAAAATATTTCAGCTAAAACGCGGAACCTTTCCGATTCGTAATATTAAGATTCGTAATGAATTCATTACGAATCGGAAAGGTTCCGTGTTCTAGCTGAAACATTTTTCTCTTTGAATCAGAAACCTTACCTTTAGTATCGTGCAGCAGATGTCTCCTATACTTTCAGAAACGTTTCTGAAAATTTTTTACAGTGTATTTATTGTTCTTAAAACTTTTAGGGTTTCTATAAACTCAACACAGTATAAGAAATATTATGGTACATACGAAAATTTAAAAGAGGTTGTGCACTCTAAAAAATCCAGACATTGGTCGTCCTGAGAAATGGTTTACCTTTTATCCCCAAAAAGCCTGGCAACACTATCCGGGACACAAAACTATTACATTTATATATTTTTTCGCTTAAAACTATTCTAGAGTGTTCAGAATAAAATGACACAAATCGTATGTAAATACAATAATTAAACCAAAAATGTATGTGCTATTTGGTCTGTCTAGGGAGTACTTAAAACATTAAATCCATTTTATGTATATTTTTAAGATTCGTCATATTTAAATTGATGGATCTAAATTTCCATGAAAAATAAAATTATGAAACTTCGTACAATTATTTTCATTAAAGTGTGTTCAGGATATGAATTTCGAAGTAAAAAAATTTGCTTTTTTTTCTTAAAAAAATATTGATTTTTTTATTATTAATATTTTTTCTAAATCCGGAATACAAATTATCCTTTTCTGTATTCAAAAATAAAAAAAAAGTATGCAAAAAGTGTTACTCTTTCAGAAGATATATCGATTTTTAAATATGGCTAAAATTAATATTTATTTTTAAAAATTGAATTTTAATGTTTTTTTTTAATTTACATTTCAAAAGTAGTTATATATATATATATATATATATATATATATATATATATATATATATATATATATATATATATATATATATATATATATATATATATATATATATACGCACATTTCAAGAAAACTAATCAAGTATAAATATTTATAAATAAAAAGCCTAAAATTTTTTGACCCAAACCAATAAGTTCAGAAGAGTATTTTTAAATTCAAAGATAAAAAATTATCGTAATACAGAGTGGCCCAATATTTACTTGGGGGTTTAAATCATTCATAACTTTTGACTTATGTATTTTCTTTTAGATTTAGAGTCTGAATATTTTGTAATTTTACCAAGTAGAAAGACATGATTAAAGAAATAAGAGCAGTAGCAGAACTTACTTTTGAAAATCGACGCGCAATTACTGTGTTCTCAATATTATGCTGTTGAAAGGTGGAACACAGACTACTTGTGTGAGGTAAGTCAGCTATAGAACCAAATATTGCCAAAACCTCAATGTTTTACCACACTTAATTAAGATATTTTAAGTTATTTTTTCGCATATTTCACCTTCTAACGCTTTGTTTCAAGATATCAATTCGAATGGGAAGGAAAAGGTATGTATGATTTTCATTGTGTCCTCAAATGAGGACACTAGCCACTTACAACAATTGTCTCTACAATGGATTCCAAAATGAAACACAGTGACGAGAGTACATAAATTTTAAGACAAAGTACTAAGACATTTTGAGAAAAAATAAATAAAACCATTTTTTTAAACAAAACATATAATAAGATACTTGCAATCTATGGTACTTGAAGAGAAATTTAAATAAAATTTTCATTTATTTATTTTTTTCATTTATATTTATTTATTTATTTTTATTTTATTCGTTTATATATACATATATATATTACTTTTTTTAAAAAATTCATTTATTTATTTTTATTTATTTATTTATTCGTTTATATATACATATATATATTACTCTTTTACTTTTTTTAATTCATTTATTTATTTATTTTTATTTATTTATTGCAATCATTGTATTTAAAGGTCAATGTTCCCGATTGGGAACATGATAATTTAACGAATTAGAGCAAGTGCAATTTTTATATTCTTTTAATGAATGAATTATTTTAAGTACGTTTACGGAATCGTAAATGCATCGTATCATTTCCCCATTTTATAAGAATTTTTAAAAGTCAGCCTTCAGTTACTTAAGTTCATATGAATAAAATCTTATTCTTAAATGCATTTAAAATTCGTTGTACTCAATTAGGAACAGTAGTCTGTAAGAGGTTAATTAATTTGCGTATTGTTTTATCTGCTAAAAATTTTTTCACATTACAACGTCTGCTCACTGAATCGAAATAATTAAGCATCGATTTTGAAAATACAGTTCTGCACTTTTTGCTCGGACGTACAGTATTTTTTAAGACCTGATGCAATTAGATTAATATTTACATTTGGTAAGACAAACAGTGTAACATGGAGATAAATTTCATTTTTTTTAAAGTACTAATAAATATATAACCTTAGTAATCCTAGTCTAATTCTAAAAAAAAAAAGAAAAAATTAAATGTCAAAATTTTGAATTTTTCAAACACCCAGCAACTGTTGGAATACCCTGTACTTCCAGAAATATTTATTTGTACATTTGTATCGTCGTATGTATTTTTGGGTACTTAATTATAGCAGCATCAAAAATGTCCGATGTATTGAATTTAGCTTTAAAACATTTGTTAAAAATATCGCGAAAGCTTTTCTAATTTTTAAATGTCAGATCATTTTATTTTCAGAAATTGCCTTAAGCAACAAAATGGAACATCTTATCAGATTTCTAATTTAAAAAGTAAGACAAAATAGCACAAAGGTTACTTGAGAAGGACATACATAAAACTATATGAAAAAGGTCTGATTAAAGCATTAGGAAAAACGGGATTGTGATTTTTTTTTAATCATTTTTCGACTCTGTATTGATTATAATCAATATCTACTTTTAGAGAAGGAGAAGACTAAAAACAAAACAAAATATTTATTAAATATGTATTCATATATGTACTATAAGTCGTCGAAAATGAAAACATTCTTAGCATCTATTGGTAAAATGATTTTTTTTTTTCAAAGTACTAAGTTATTATATTAGTTTTTTTGTTTCTAACACCCATTTTTGCGGCACTCTCACGGCTAAACCATTGATCAGAGAAAAAAAAACTTTCAGTACATAAAATGTAGAAAATTTTATTCTCTTTAACTTATATATTGTTGACTTTCCCGACATAATCTTGATGTTATTTTGAAAAAACAGAGAAAAGTACGTTGCTTTACAGGTTTTTTGTTTAAAAAAAAAAAAAAAAAAAAAAAAAAAAAGTATTTCCTTTTAAAAATTTTATTGGAAAACCTCAGATTCGTGTTCAGCGACCCAAAATACATAAAGAAACCAAATATTAAAACTACACCAAAACTTTCCTTTATTTTTTAGCCCCTAATGCTTGGACTCATGAGGCGATCTAAATTCAGTTTTCAGATAAAACTTAGTCTTATTTTTCTTTAAAGTTTTACAAATAAAGAAATGTTTGAAGTTAAAATTTTATTAGATTTTTTTTCTCAAATATAAGATTTTAACTGCATTACGCATTATCAGGGCGCGAAATCTGTGGTTGCCAAATCGCCATTGGCGACCAGAATTTGTGATTGCCGACTAAACGGCAATGTACGTGAGTAAGCTCGCGATCACTTTCAGAGCCGGAGCCAGCACTTTACTTACTCTCCCTAAACATTCATAATTATCACTATATATAATCACATATTTCTCTTTTTTTCTACTTTTCCACATAAAATAGTATACCCCACGCCTTAATCCCGTTTAATTTACCTATGATCACCTAAACATTTCTACCTTTTAATATATTCGAAAAAACGCGTCTTATTTTAGAATGAAATGCCGGTATAAATTTAATCCTATATTCATTTGACTTCCCATAACAGAATATTTCTGTACCTTATTTTATTTTTATTCATTTATATATTTTGCAATGCAATATGTCATCATGATTAAAGACATGATTTGATAAAACGTTTTACAACTTTTTATCAAATCGTCGATATACAACTTGAAAATATTTTATTAATATATTATGGTTTTTATAGTGTATGCAAATTCAATAAGTATGACTAAAAAGTAAAATTCAATAAATAAAATACATCGAAAAAAATTATCCGAATTCCATTTTCAGATGATGTGTAAAGGATTTTCAACTGGTATAAAATAAGTGGTGACCCATACTTTTAGTCTGGCGAGTGACTTTAGACGTGAAATTTCGGGCCCTATTTTACATAAAAAAAATTCTAAACAACTTGTTAGCAATAAACTTTGTCTTTCTTCGTTTGTATGGTTCATTTATCATTCAAAGCATGAGTCTTTAATAAATACAGTAATCCTTCGTTAATAATTAATATGCATAAATTAATTATAGGAATATCATATAAGAATATTTATGATAGACCAGAAATATCAAATAGTGAGGGTATAGATTAATTTAAGGGGAAAGGTTGAGGAGCAAAAGCAGTGCTGTGGTGCCATTTTTAACTACCGCTATTTTAAAACAATAAATTTTGTGGTAGATTTCGCTTGTAAATGTTGGTGAAATCTACTACGAAGATTATTGTTTTAAAATAGTGGTGGCCATAATAAGACAACTTAATGTACGGCACTCGTCCACTACTGGACATGAGAGGACTTTTAACCGATTCCGAGTCACCAGTGGCACCCTTGACTATGCGATACTTATTTAAATAAAATTTTACGACAAGCTAATGAAATATTATGCATTTAAACTCCGCAATTGATTATTAACCTAACGAAGAAAAATGTAAAAACTGGGTATTAAATACCTTTGAATTATTCTCTAAGAATATACTGCTATCTGTTTCCACTTAAGCACAACTCCGAGTGCAAATATTTGGCAATACCTTTTTCAAAATAAGCCGGGACAAGTTGTTCATCAACTTTTGGAGAAGTTTCTCACTAGTTTGTAGGCAAACAAAACTTAACAACTTGAGATATGTCAGCACCAAGCAGTAACTTCAAACTTCATGCAGGACAAACAGAAGTGGCGTCAATTTCTGTTTGCTTATGATGTTCGCCGACGTGATGAATGTGTGACCAAAGCAAAACTTAAGATTAATTTGACTACTGACTTTAAAGTCCTATAATTATTTATAAAGAGTTTTAGCTTGTGTACACTGGGAAAGATTCATCAATTCATTACAGACTAAAATTATAACTTCATAAATGTGCACTTTAGATTTTATTATATAAAAAATAAAATGAATGTACCGTGCAGTAATATATAGCTTATCACTGTTACGTTATTTTTCATGCATCTTATTACATCACTAGCCGATTCGCCCGGGACCAAGTTGTACCCTTAAATATACCTAAAATCAGGGTTGAATTCAGACATTTTTCTCGAAGAAAGATTTAATATTGGGGGCGAGCATACACCCTTGAATTTGTATGACTTTATATTTTAAACGAAAATCTATTCAAACAAACCTAGAATTGCTGGGCCCACTTCCTTGGGAAGCGCACACCTGGGGTGGTAAGCACGGTCCTTTTCAAAAAAAAAAAAAAAAAAAAAAAAGAAAAAAGAAAAAAAGAAAGAAAAGAAAGAGAATCCCTAATTTGTATGATTTTATAATTTTAAAGGGAAATCTTTTCAAACGAACTTAGTTTTGGGGGCTCTATGATATAGCCATCATATTTTATCATATATCAGATGTTTTTATTTTTTTAATCAAATAATGAGGATTAAATTAATAGTTAATAAATCATAAACATTTATTATTTTTTTTTCTTTTTCTAAAAGCCCCGGTGCTAAATTTAACTGATACTTATTTCACTTAATTTGTCCCTTTCTTTAACGAATCATTTTCCCACGCAAAGTTTTAAAGCAGAATGAACACTGATTTTAAAAAAAATCGTTTCAGCTGTTCTGTTTTAATCGCTGTATATAACTCTTACATTAACTGAAGGTCAAAATTTTAGGCTATTTTATGTGTATGCGTGTATTATATAGGAATAGGATGTTAAAAATTCCTGAAAATATAGCTTGAAATTTTCGTGAAATCATGCACTAAAGTTGCAAAGTCACAGTTTTGAGTAAAGTGTCTTTAAAAATGAACATTCCCTATATCGTAGATGGCGATAGCTCAAGTTATTTTTTTCATAAATTTTCTTCTAACAAAAAAAGAAAGAAAGAAAAAAAAAGAAAAAAGAAAGAAAAAAAAGGAATGTTTTGTTTTAAATATTACAAATTAAATAAATTTCAATGTGGGTGAATACAAAAAATTCAATTTTTTGGTCGATTTAAAGGTATCTGACCCCTTAAATCGAAATCGAAATGTCGTTAGATAAAAAGACACGACCATCAGACACTTTCAGTTACCATACGCAGTATGTAAACAGGTAAAATATATGCCGATGACATTCTGTCATATTATATTTAGTTTTATTACCCAGTAGGCCACAGACCAATACTAGTGCTCGACAGTAGATAGAAAATGTCATAAAGATTCTTCATGTTTTACTAAAGTAAAGTAGTAGATCCTTGCAATATTGCACAAGAGGAAGACAAGAAGAAAAAGTGCAATATAATCGAGAATATTAAAAACTAAGAAATATTATAACGTACAACTAAATGTTTTATATTTGTCATCAAAACGTTAGGTTGAGCGCATATTGTGATTTCCTTAATAAAATTAAAGAATTACATTTACTGCAATAACATATATATATAAAGCTATTTTTAAAACTACAGTTAAGGTAGAATTCGTTTCTTTCGGGACGCACGGATATATATTCAAGGCTATATATTCGAATGAACAACATAACGATGCACTATATAATGGGGTGCTACTGTAATCCCCCTTTTGGTTTACAAGACTTACAATTAAATATTTAACAATAAATTCTACAACACAATATTTGATATTTGCATTCGTTGTGAATTATTTTCAAGAAACAACCGTTAGTTACGTATTACTCTGAATTTAAAACAACATACGCCAGGTAAAATGACTAGTTTTTCCCTCAAATGGTATTAATTTTCTAAAGCGTTAATTTCGTGCAATCGTACTAAATTTTACTATGACTGGATAACTTTTTCTATGTGTGCGTAGTTTTTGTCAGAGTGAATAAATAAATGAAAAAATATCTATCCCATTTCTGCAATCCTTATAGTTTTGTTTGTAAAATCTATTTGCAAACCATGCAAATGTACGGTACTCCCCCAAAAGAACCCGAACGTTTATCATAACTCCAATTCTAAAAGTCACGGAATAAATCTTTTTACGCCAAAGCTCCTTCTTTATTATTTTCTACAGTATATTTATAGAAAAATTTTCTTGAGGAGTCGTCTACATACTGAAATTGTATCAAACTTTAATATTTTCAATTCTAACCCTTAATTTTGACATCATATTTGGATTCTTCGGTAAATTTTACCTTCGGATACCAAACGGGAAGACATTCAGTCAAGTAATTTAGGAACTATACAGATTTAAATTTGAAACTCTCGATGTTGAATTCATTTTTAACCGTTGTAAAACATATAGCAACGCGGGTAATATTTTGAGCATAACTCAAAAAACTACTTGGTGAAATGAGCTGTAATTTTGTATTTGTATTTGAAGCTTCTAGAAATCAGTTATTAAAAATGTTTATGTTACAATTAATATTTTTTCGAAAATTAATTTCGAATGCGTATTATGAATTTAATTTTCGAAAAGAATATGATTTTTTTTTAACCGAAATCAATTTCTAGAAACTTCAAATATGAGAATCCAAAGTTACAGCCCATTCCACCAAGTAGTTTCTGAGTTATGCTTATAAAAATCAACCGCATTGCAATCTGTTTTCAACGATTAAAACTGAATTTAACATTAGGAGTTCCAAATTTTAAATAGGTATAATTCCTGAACTACTTGACCCATTTGGCATCCGAAGATAAAATTTATCGAAGAATCCAAATATTATGTCAGCATTAGGTGCGTCAATATTGAAAATTTTACAGTTTGATACAATTCCAGTACAAAGACGACCCCTCAAGAAAATTTCACTGCAACAGGATTGTAGAAAATAATAAACAAGAAGCTTTGATACAAAGAGAGCTAAACATAAACTGCGATTTTTAAAATTGGAGTAATGATCGTCATTCGGATTTTTTTCTCTGTGTGTGTGTGTGTGGACATTTTACATTCATTTCATTAAATGTTAAACCTCACTATGAGACATCAGTTTTTCCTTTTCCCCAAATAACACTGGTGATAAATGCATTTACATTTATTTACATACGGATACAGTTTATTCTAACGTTTTAAAAAGCGTAAATGAAATTGATTATCAATAAAATTTATTCCATCTTATAAAATTTATATAGACTTTTTAATAAATTTTGTTTAATTACAGAAACAATTGATATATTCCTCCAAAATATTCTTTAAAACAGATGACGAGCAATAAATCTCGCAGTCTTATTATACTGCTTAAAATTAGGGGCCAGAAGAGTTCCAATTGTAATTTCTGTAGACTTCAAAAGCAGTCAACATAGTTATAATTCTGACTTTAAAGCTGATTGCAGTAGCGGACATTTTCGATTATATCAGGTGAAGAATAGCAGTTTATCGCGATAATGAGTTGAAATGCGTCTACTTGATGCATACAATATAGGTTAAATAATTATTTAACAAATGAATGATATAATAACTATGTTTACTAATGTAAAAAAAATAAATGTATGATCAATAAAAGAAAGAATTATAATGAGAAGTCAGATGTAATGGCAATAGCTATTCAACTTTTATACACCCGTTTAAGAGCTTCGCCGAAACGATGTTGCTCAAGAGTTCAAAATGCCTAACATTTATGAAATTCAAAGTTCCATAAGTTGATAAGATTTTTTTTTTTTTTTTCAAAATATAAAACTTATAGATATTGAGGGAAATATTGTTTAAAAAATTAAATTTCGTAATATGTTTTTCAAAAATTATAGAACCAAAAGTTTCTAAAATAAATCTTTACCCCCATTTTTAACATTTTTGTAATTCTGTTGGACTAAATATAAGGAGAAACATCCAGTATATTAAAAATAAATATTTCTACTATTGCTGAAATCAAAAATACGTCATTAAAAATATGAAAAAAATCTGTACTTATTTAAAATAATATTTTTTTTATAGGAATGAAATGTATACATTTCCAACATACACTGAAAAATCTACACTATATCACAAATGTTGTGTTAAACTTTTCAGAGATTACCAAAGAAAGGGTGAAACATCAGCTCGTAAAGTTCGCGATAGCCGTTAGATGCCCGAGCACTTAGCATTTATACGAGAGAGGATCACGATTCTCTAATTTTCAGTATCTAAGAGAAGGGAATAATAATGATTTTCCGAGCAATACTCTTGAGTGACGGCGGAGATGGGGTGGGGTTCCCGCAATTAAACTGTCTCTATCGTGCTCAAACTGCAGAAGGCAGGATATAAGGAGACTTCAGAACACTTCACATAACGGCTGTTGCAAATGAAAGTGTTCGAGCAAAGATTCCCCTTTTAACGAAAGCCTTTCATCTAAATTACGTGAAAGATTACATCAATACGTAAAATTCCTGAATGATTAATAGGGGAGAAGAACAGCTTTTTAATATCTGTTAACCTCTTAACACATATAAAATTGAACGGAATTCTATATGATCGAAAAGTACTATTTATTTGTCATTTTGAGGGTAACTTAGAAAGACCAAAATTTTCACACGAGCAAAAATTTAAATCCAGGTCGTCTTCGAAACGCAATACTTTTGTTTCTGGTATTCATTCGAGTTGTTAAAATAAAGCAGATCGGTTTTGTTCCTGTTTTCGTTTCCTTAAAAATAACTGTTTTCAGCTTAGTTCCGGTTTCGTTCCATCAGAGATAACTGTTTTTTTTTTTTTACGGTTTGGTCCCGGTTTTGATATTTTCAATAAATTCTTGTTTTCTTTTCATCCTAGGCCTTCCATAGTTTTACAAAATTCTTGTTTTAATATAGAAAGTAAAACATTCATATACAATTCACTTCTTAAGAACAACTTTCGTCTGGAAATTGGTGGCTAAAACAAATCTTTGTAAGGTATTGGGTTAGTTTTTCATGTTGGTACTTTAGAAGACGCGTGTGTATTAAGATGGCATTGATAATTTCTATATCTTAGTTAATAAATATATTCGTTTTTGGCAATTTAATTAATTTCCGTATACATAAATTGTGATTTATCTTTTGACATGCCTTAAATGAAAAGGTTAAATATTGAAAGTATCTGACATCAATATCTTGCATTTTAATTTATTTTTTAATTAATTAAATTTTTATAAAGTACATTTTAAAAAATAAAAATGTTTTTACGGTTCAGTTCCGGAGCAGAAAAATAATTTTGGTACTTTTTCGGTACTGAAAGTACCATTTAGGTTCAGTTCTCGTTCTTTCAGAAATAACAGTTTTTTCCGGGTTTTGATTCGGTTTCGGTTCGAAGCCTTGTTTAAAATAGACATTTACGCATCAAACTTAGAACCGCCATTGAATATTCGATCAAAAAATATATGTTTTCATTAGATGGTATAAATGTTAGCGAATCAATTAACAAATGAGAATTCACTGCTAATTGGCTTATTCTACATGTCCTACTCGGAAAGAATACATGAAAAACGGACTCATTTAATTTTTTTTTTTCAATTATTAATTTTATTTATGCATGAAATT